>JAOPSE010000010.1:108020319-110420319 GCA_029449295.1 Zea luxurians
GTTAAGGGTTTGGGTTTTGGGTTAAGGGTTCGGGTTTTGGGTTAGGGTTAGGGTTAAGGGTTTAGGGTTAGGGTTTAGGGTTAGGGTTAAGGGTTTAGTGCCTGAGGATGTATTTAATTATACTATTTGTTAATATGAATTTAATTATTGCTTACGTTAATATGTGTTAATATGTATTTAATTATTGCTTATGTATTTGTATATATATAGCTCAATGAGTTCTCCGATCAAGGACCAAGATTTAGTGCCCGAGCACATGGACAAGAGTGTTGCTCAAGAACAATCCAGCAGTGAAGGATATGAAACGCCTAGCGACCCTTTTCCTACCACTAGCATAGATAGGGCCGCTCTCCGTGAGTTGCAACGTGACCCTACTTATGATCCACAAGAAGCTGAGGTAAAAGTACGCATCTTTAGCTTCGTATGTGTACCCTACTGATTTCACATGCATGATCTCTTGTGCATTTTATTACATGAATAGGAGGTCGTGTCTGAATTTCGTGCGATACTCGAAGAAGCCGTGGCACGAAACGAAGACGTACCGGAGCCGACCCAAGACGCACCGGAACAGACCAAGACAACAACCGAGACGTCAAGGAAAAGGAAGCAGAGCGATCGAAAAAGAGGTGACAGGGGGCTGAACAAGTTTCCCGACAAAACATACAAAATCTCAGACGTGAGCCCGAAAGGTCAGCCCCTAGCTCCGGAAGAGGCACTACCTAAGTTCCGGAATGCACTTGGGTTTTTAGTTAGAGATAATCTTGACATAACAATACGACAGTGGAGAGATGTGCCAGATGATGTGAAGAATCAAATATGGAATAAGCTATTAATGAGGTTCGTTCTGCCTCGGGGTTCAGAAGAACTCGTGAAGGAATACACGATGAAGCAGCTTGCAATCAATTTCCGAAACTGGAGGTCTGAGATGAACACAAAGTTTGCAAAGAAAGGTCTGGACCCGACCAAAAAATATAAAATCTCAGCAGGTCAGTGGGCAGTATTTCTAGAGCAGAGGAGCAGCCCTGATTTCATATCTCTAAGTGAGGCAAATTCAGAACTATCAAAGAAGAACAAGTACCGCCACCACCTAGGCACAGGTGGTTACAAGCGTCAGGTTCCTAAATGGAGACAAGAAGACGCCGAGAAGAAGGCCGCAGGGTTGCCGACGCTGTCCGAGCAACTTGGTGAAAGGGCGGCAAATTGGCTCCGTGCTAGAAAACCAAGGGAAACCGAGACCGGTGTATCTTTTGATGATCCCATTGTCGAAGAAGCGGCAAAAAACATATATACAATGGCAGCTAAGCAGAGCGAAGGAACTTTTAAGCCACAAAGGGAAAGAGACATCCTAACAGCTGGTCTCGGTAACCCTGAGCATCCTGGCCGTGTACGAGGAATCTCGTCTAAGGAAGGATGGAAGGAAGGATTCGGACAACAGTGGGAAAGTCTGTACAGGAAACGTGATCGATACAAGGAAGAGATGGCGGATTATTTTAAGGAGGAGGCCAAGAAAGAGTTCAAAGCCATGATGTCTCAAATGCTATCGAATCCTCCTCCAGAATTGATGCAACAGTTGGCGAGTGCGATGTCTGTTCAACAGATGACCACTCCACAAATACAAATAATTCCAGCAGCTCAACCGCCGGCTTCCACAGATTGTACGACATTACCAAGCTCTGTTGCTTCAACGGGAAATAAGGACCGTTATCCAGTTGATGACATCACAAGGCCTGTGGCGTGCACACTGGTTATAAGATATGGTATTAACAATAAACGTACAAAGAAAGTAGCCACAGGCCTTGCGATCCCAGGACGTAAGTTCCATGGAAATGATATTCCAGATGATTATTGCAAAGTAGAAGTGTCGTCGGTCCTCCAAGGATCCGAGGACGACATGCTAGACATCCCTGGGCCCGAAGGTATCGAGAAACTTGGACAAGCTATCAACAATTTTATCCTTTGGCCTCGAAGGGATGTCGATTTGGTTGATTGGTCGAATTCGTCGCAGGCGTCGCAGGCCCAACCGTCTCCGCCTTCTCAAATTTTTGCTCCTATTGTACATCCATCATCCTCACCTCCTCAAACTTCACATGCTGCTCCTCATCCTTTTTCTGACCCACCGTCTCCGCCACAAGCATCACCATTCAGGGCTCCACCACCTTCTCCTCCCCATCCTCTTGGTGACCCACTGTCTACGCCACCATCAAGGGATCCACCTTCTCCACAACCATCAAATGATCCAAGGCCATCAAAGAAATCTAAACTTCCTATTCCAAAATTGGTGTCCCCGTATCAGAAAAAGAAGAGTAAAGCAACTACTGCTGGCACAGCTCGGTTTTTGAAAGGGATTGGACGGAGCCTCACGTCACAAACTATTGATTTGGCCAAGCACGAGGAGTCTGCAAAAAAGGCTGAGGCAATGGCCGCAAAAATAAAGAAGCCAACTAAGGCAGATTACAAAAACGTGCCTAAAAAATATGTGCCGGGCAGACCTCTGCTACCTCTTGAGAAACTAAGAAAGGTCCCGGCTGGTGTTAAAAGGTTGCATGACTGGTATATGCGGGCATCATCGGTTGGCATCGACACCATCACTGTGCATATACCAGACCATGCTTTTATTGGTTCGGACCAAAAGGCCGTTGTTACATTCGAGGACATGTGGTTAATGATGAACCTTCAGAGACTCGACGTGCAACTTGTAACGATGTTTGCATTGTAAGTGTCGCTCATACTTCCACATATGTGTGTTATTATTAGTGAGCTGTATAAAATTTCAATATCTGACATGCACGTGTGACTTGCAGAATGCAACATGATCAGCAGGAGATTCTTTACGGTACCAAGCCCAATGCTAGTGCCAGTAAAAGGGTTGGGTATCTCAACCCAATACTTATATGCGAGGAAAGCCACACTTTTAGAATTGGGAAAGACAATGATGAATTACGGGGAAAGACGGACGAAGAAGTTGAGAAGCGTATAAAGGATATGAAGAAGGATTTTGAAGCTCGATACGCCACCTATATAGGACATGCAATGCTTCAATTTCAAGACAGGGAAGCCATAATAGCCCCGTACAACTTTAAGTAAGTGTGATTTTGCATAAATAAAATCAATAATTTCAATACACATGCATCACAAATTTGATTCGTACAGGGACCACTGGATATGCTTCCTCATTTATCCTAAGGTTGGAAAGGTGCTGGTGCTCGACTCCTTGAACTTCGACCCTTCGACATATGCAGAATTCCTCAGCACCTTAGAGCTGTAAGCCTTTTCTATGCATGCATACTTTTATCGATTAAAATTTGAGAATAACATGGTGATTTTATTTGAGATCACAGGGCTTTTAGGTTTTATAAGTTTAAAGGTGGAAAGTACGACCCGTCGAAAAAAGGCGTGCCACTAGACATCCATCATCACTGGCCGGTAAGTATGTGATTTTATGAATACATATCATACACAATGTTGCAACTAAATAACCAATCTCCCGTTATGTAGTGCCACAAGCAACCACAAGGATCGGTCCTATGTGGATTCTATGCGTGCGAGTTCATGAGAGTGAACGGACGATACATCACGAACCCTGACAAGGTATTATTAGTAATAGTCAAGTATGTATTTATGTCATTAAAGATGCAAATGTGTTATTATTGAGTATAAATAGATGATGTTTATAAAATTCCTTTACAGCAATTTCAACGAGGAAACCCGGAGAACTTGACCGAAGCTGCATTGTATGGCATAGTCGAGGACCTCTGCACATTCATATTGAAAGAGGTCATTCCCGCAGAAGGAAAATATCACGATGCTTCCGGGACATTAGCTTTGCCAGAGTTCAGAATACTAACAGAAATTAGTAGATTATCTCTTAGCCGAGATAGTTATTAGAGCTTAGGTGAAAACTTATGATGTATAGAATGCATGAAGCATATATGGTTGTAAAAAGAATACTTTGATGTATATAAATATATGTATGTTGCTTTCAATATCAATATAGATCTATATATATATATATATGTTTGTGTGTGTGTAAATAAATATATATATAATTCAGTATTGTTTGAAATTTGAAAAAAGGCGGGAAAACTTCCACTGGCGGCTAAATAAAGAAAACCGCCAGTGAAAAGTGCATTTCCACTGGCGGTTTGCTTTATAAAACCGCCAGTGGAAATGCATTTTCACTGGCGGTTTTCTTTATTCAGCCGCCAGTGGAAATGCACTTTTCACTGGCGGTTCCTTAAGAAAACCGCCAGTGAAAATGCACTTTTCACTGGCGGTTCCAAAATAACCGCCAGTGGAAATGCTGATTTCCACTGACCCCTAGCACTGGCGGTACTGAAAAACGCCAGTGTAAATAGGGTTAGAACCGCCACTATAGAGCTTCTGTGTACTAGTGGTCGCCCACCAAAGGGGTGAAGTTGAGGTGCTAGATGAGCGCGCGCGAAAGAGCCACGACGCCGTAGTTTTCGTGATGTTTTTGGCGCGACTAACTAGTGAACAAGATGCTGCTATATTTAGCAGCGAGATGAGGTTATGTAGGAACTTAATAAATTTAGCAACCTCTCTTAGAGAACTGTTGGAGGATCTTTTTTAAGCACAAATTCTTAAATTTCTATTTACAAACCTGTTTAGATAACTGCTGCAGATGCTCTCACTATGGGTTGATTACAAAGAAATATAAGTAGGTTTTTAGAAACCAGAGATATGAGCTAAACTAATGCATGGACCAAAAATGAAGTAACAAGGCTGATGCGGTGGAAAGAAAACATGGCCCAACAACAGCCCATGTCTGCCTGCCCACAGCTAGGTTACTATTTTCTGACTGCTGCAGTCCAGGCTCCTCAAGCCTACAGCGTGTGTGTACTTGTGCTTCCGGGCGTCGGGCGAGGCTACCAGATGGGCCCAGCCCAACGTTTGTTATCTTTGTTGCTGATACCTTTCGCCCGCAAGACTCCAGATCAAATCAAGGAACAACTGCTAAAAACATAGAACTTTATTTGAAAAAAAAGGAACTCAACATGTTAAGCCGAAGACGCTATTAGCTTATTGAAATGTTCAACATTGTCTTCCCCTGAAGGCCTCTGAAGCATGCAACTGCATAGTCAGCTAGGAACCCTCTGAAAGGCAACCACATGTGCGTCGTGATAGAGATTTTCCAAACGTAGAGGGCACTGCAGCGTGCAAGGTTCATGCGTCCCATTAGCTAGCATGTAGTAGACATTCAAGAATGGAAGCTGTAGCATGCGTAATTGCCGGTGAGATCTGACTACCGAGCAGTTCTCTACAGAACACCAAATTCTACAGTCTGTAGGCTGTAGCGTAGTGCGCTAGCGCGTATGTTCAAAGTACTGATGATAAAAACTATGCGAACATAAACACAAGAGACGAAGATGCTCGAGAGTTCTCTCGGCACCAAAAAACGATTTTAAGAGCAGTTACCATTTCTCATACACGGAGCAGCAATTGCTACCTACAGATTCGGTGATGTCGTCGGCACTTCCGGCCACGAAGACCCAATCCCGAGATCACCCGCGGCTTCTTCTACCATCTCCTCCAGCACCGTTCCCGCAATCTGCTCCGTGATCCCATCCAGCTCCCACCCAGGGCCGTTCCAGAGGCGTTGCCAAGGGTGCGGCCGCACCGGGCCCCAAAAAACAGAGGGTCTTCTAGCCACTAGACGTTAGCATTTTTTCCTGTTAAATCTATTTATTTTAGACACAAATATGCAAAGAGTGATTGCGCTATCGACCAGTCTTGTTTAGATTATTAAACTAATATCTTAATTACTTATCGAATACTCTATCCGTTTCAAAATAGTTTAGCTCTTGATTTTTATGTTTATATTCAACTAGATGATAATGAATCCACTAAAGAAGCAAAACAAATTCTATTTTGATATAGAGAGAGTACTATTTACTATACATATAATGGTTGCATCGACAGAGAGAAGCTTTTTAAAATTGAAATATTTTTATGAACTATTTATGACCAACAATAGCTCAAGAGAGGTTAAATGGCTTGGCGATTTTATATATGAAAAAAAGTTTTTGGATGAGATTGATCTTAATGATATAAGCGATGACTTTGTATCACAAAATGTTAGAAGATATTATTAATGATATTAGATGACAAGTAAGTATTTTTGACTATATTTTACATTTGTTATCTTATAAAACATTAAAATAGTGTATAATAATTTATATACGTCAAATATTTAATATTATTTATATAATTATATATATTTGTGTGTGGATGAGCCTCTATATCAGATTTCGCACTGACCCTGAAAAGTCAGGAACGGCCCACCTCATCGACCTCACCTAGCCTATTACACCTTCCACCGCCAGCCGCTCAACTCTTTCCAGCACCGACCCAGCGTCGTCGTCCTCATCGGAGCGTGTGAGAGGTTCGTTTGCATCAGATGGTGACGCATTTCCTGCGATATGGTAAAAGATATATATAAAAAAACAAGGAAGCAAATAGTGAACGCACAAGTCAAAAGAGGGAGGGAGCAAGACTTGCTCTCATCGCTACGAGGAACGCTTCTCGATGATTCGGATCCATTGGTGTCGCCGTCTTCGAATGATACATCCAGCTGGAGTAGGACTCGGCTCATCATGACTAGTATCATTCAGACCACCTGATCTAAGTCCATTAAAACGTTCACGTGGACAGGCGGAATAAGAAACAGGCACTTCGATAGAAACAATATCCTGCAGCATGTCTCGTCGTCAGTTTGCTGAGGGCGGCAAACGAAAGTAGAGAACAAAAAAAAAACGAAATGTATCGTGGGGAAAAAAAATAGTAGTTAAGAGGCACTAAACTGGCTGCCACAGAAAGTTATAACAGAAACGATCAAAGCAACAAGATAGAGAAGGAAACAGTAAGGGCATAGTGAAACGATCTGAGTGAAGTGCCTACTTTCGAAGAACATGTTGTTTGACTAGTCGAACTATCATCCTTGTCCTCGCAGAATGGCACAGCACCAATAATCTTATATATTATGATGACCACCCTGCGGTTTCATGCTGCCAAAA
Source organism: Zea luxurians (assembly GCA_029449295.1). Classification (NCBI taxonomy): domain Eukaryota; kingdom Viridiplantae; phylum Streptophyta; class Magnoliopsida; order Poales; family Poaceae; genus Zea; species Zea luxurians. The sequence goes on from JAOPSE010000010.1 coordinate 108,027,354, forward strand.
CAGGAGGCTTCAACTTTCCCATCAGAGCTAGTAGTAGCAGACAGGATGGTTTTCTCCTTTGACTGCCTTCTACTTCTACTAGGGAAGAAAAAACTGGAAACTCTCCCTTGGAACACGGACGATGGCTTCGCTTCATCTGACCCTGTAGCCGCGCCGAGTCTGCTGTTTTACGGACTTCACGATTGGATGATGGGGCATCTGGTTCTACTACGTCACCAAACACGGACGATGACGCTGGGACAGATTTTGATCTTGCTAAGGTCTTTGGAGAGCTCTGCCCATCTCCTTCGTTCTCTCTACGAGCGGTCGTACACGTAGACGTAGCTCGCAGGGTCGTCTCGTTCTCAGCGTCACATGGCCGACTACTCGAAGTCGAAACAGAACCCATACCACCAACAACTCCTTTCTTGACTCTTTGAAGGGAAAGCATTTCTCCCAAAGTGCCTGAGCTTCTTGGTAGTTGCACCTTTTGGTGGCTGATGATCTCAGTATATGCTACCGACGCGCATCTCTCTGAAAGCCGTCTTTTTGCTTCCCTGATCACAGTCACAGATGACTCGGGCGACCGTGATGTTCTGCTAAAAGTGCTAAAAGTGCTGTTCATTTGAGGGGATTTTCCCTTTATTTTCTTTATTGGAAAATATAAGAAATGAAATTTAAAAAAAAAAGAAGGAGAAAAGGCCGGCCACTGGGCCGCTACCAGGCGCTCGGCCGAGCAGCCCAGCAGCGGCTGGCGCCGGTCAGCTGGCCCTGGGCGAGCTCGCCTTGGATGGACGGCTGGGATCAAAGGCAAGTGATGATCATGCCTTGCGGGGAGGAGAAGAAAGGGCAGAGGGAGGCTGCCCTAGTAGCAGCCGCCAAGGCTGTGTGGCGGCGGCGTTCAACGCCCAGCCGTATCCTACGGCTTGCTCGCACGGCCGGCCGGCTTCTCCGTTGCTCCTCTGCAACCACCTGCTGCTCGACCGGCTCCATAAGTATAGCATCTTGCCCCCTGTTCAGGCCAGCTCGCAGAGACGCAAGTTTCTCTGTTCTTCTTCCCCTCTCAGTTACAGTCGCGATTTGGAGCGATTTGTTCGTTCCTGGTGTTCTTGTGGTGATTCTTGCCAGTGGTGATTGGAAGTGGAAGAGAGTAGAGCTGCGTTGGTGGCTCTCTTGTGCCCTGTTGCTCGATCCGTGCGCCTGTGTGGTGTTCGGTCTGTTCTGATTATTGTCCACCGTGGCCTGGTGCTTGGGCTCCCTGCTGCGCGGTGTTCCTCTTCTCGGGCTGGTGTCGAGGACGTCTCCCTCGACTCTGGCAGCGGCTCTAGTATCTCCGTCAACCTCCCGCCGTGCAGGTCCGGACGTGGGCGGCGGAATTGGTTTTCTGGGACAGAACCTCGTGTTCGCTGAGCTGGTCTTCCCACGTAGACAATCTACGTGCTGTGAGTTACCCGTTGCCTCTATTTATTTATTGAGTAATTTTGTGCAATCTGATAGTATTATTTACTTGGGTGTGATTGCACAATTTGTGGGCAGATTTATTAGCTCAATGATGATAGCGGTGTAGTGAGACAACGTGACAGTCTGGGTTTTAGTGTGTTGTTAATTTTCAGCATTGATATTATTTGTGCCTAGTTATTTCTTACTATTGTGCAAGCTGATTATTTAAGTTCATTATTGTTCCTTAATTCTTATGCACACTGTTTTGATCTTAATATTCATGCTTGAATTCTAGGCTCATAATATTTGTTCTAAAACCCTGTTTTGGTAAGATAGGACTGTCACGTTAGTCGAGGATCTTTGATCACCCTTTAGCGTTGGAGGGCTGTCTTGTGCAGCAACCCGCTATTTTGAGAGCATTACTTCAAGATAAACAATTATGTTTATTTGTTTAATCTGCCTTCTTCATCTGCAAGCCATGTTTAATGGTGAAATGGACCTGTGTAGCTATTTTACATGTTTACATGTCTTAGAATTGCTACTGTTCATTGCTGCTATAATTTCATATGGTATTTATCTGAGTTATATGATTATTTTATTCGGAATTAGAATATTTAATTTATTTAAATATGAAGGAAGCATGTCACTTATTTCTCTAAATTTACAACAATCCAGAAAACCAATTCCTATTATGGCCTCCAGTTCTGATGTCATTAAGCCTGAAGCGTTCGACGGCGCAAGCTTTAAGCGCTGGCAGATTAAGACTCGCATGTGGCTCACTGACCTAAAATTATTTTGGGTAGTGACGTCGGCTGTTCCCCAGGCTGCATCAGATGATTCTGATGATGCAGCGAAGGCCGCCGCACTAGCGGAGAAAGCCAAGTGGGACGAAGCCAATGAGGCATGCTTGTCTCGTCTGCTGAACGTCTTGTCGAACCGCTTATTTGACGTGTACTCTGGTTTTACCTCCGCTAAGGGTCTATGGACTGAACTTGAGAACGAGTTCTCTGAAGTTGACAATGGCAATGAGTCATTCACAACGGAAAACTACCTTAACTATAAAATGGTTGAGGGAAGGTCTGTTATGGAGCAGCTACAGGAGATTCAACTCCTTGTTAGGGACTTGGTCCAATATGGCTGCGTCCTACCAGACAGTTTTCAGGTGAATGCAATACTGGCAAAGCTCCCGCCTTCTTGGCGAGACTTTGTGACTTCACGCCGCCACATGAAGAAGCAAATGACTCTCACTGAGTTGTCAGCTGCGATAAATGTGGAAGAGCGTGCAAGGTCCAGTAACAAGCCATCCCAGCAACTCCAGGCTCACGTTGTTGAGAAGGGTGGAGATAGAAAATTCCAGAAGAAGAAGAAGAACTCTCCACAGAAGAATATGAACCAACCTAAGTCCAAAAAGATGAAGAAAAAGGAGGACTTTATCTGCTACGTTTGTGGTGTCTCCGGGCATACAGCTCGGAGGTGCAAACTTAGGAAGGGAAAAGGTCCTCCACCTCAGCGCAAAGAAGGGAACGTGGTGGTTAACTCCACCCCAGGGTATGCACTTCAGGCCTTTATGGCAAGTCCATCAGATGACTGGTGGATGGATTCCGGTGCTACTGTTCATATTTGTGCTGATCGATCCATGTTCTCTTCATTCCAGGGATTCAACAGTGCACCAGTCTTGATGGGAAATGGTGTTCCGGCAGCAGTTCGAGGTACTGGACAGGTCTACCTGAAGTTAACTTCAGGAAAGACGCTCGTGCTGAAGGACGTACTCTATGTGCCCTCGATGAGCCGGAACCTCATTTCAGTGTCGCTGTTATGTCGACAGGGTCTCAAATTAGTGTTTGAGTCTAATAAAGTGGTCCTGTCTAAGTTTGGTACTTTTGTTGGAAAGTCATATGAGTCAGGCGGTTTGTTCCGTCTTTCTGTTTTGAACAATCATTCTTCTTACCATGTTAATGTGGTCTGTAATAACGATTCCATTAATAATATATGGCATTCCCGTTTGTGTCATGTGAATTTTGAGGCCATTAAGAGATTAAGTGACATGTCTTTAATTCCTGAATATAAACATGTTAAAGGTGTAAAATGTGGTATTTGTGTGCAAGCCAAGCAGCCTAGAAAACCGTTTCATACGGTTGAAGGCAGAAGTACCACTCCTTTAGAACTAATTCACTCAGATATCTGTGAGATGAATGGTATAATCACAAAAGGCGGTAAAAGATACTTTCTTACCTTGATAGATGATGCTACCAGGTTCTGTTATATTTACTTACTCAGAACTAAAGATGAGGCACTAGAACACTTTAAGATCTATAAGACTGAAGTTGAAAACCAGTTAGACAAGAAAATTAAAAGGCTCCGGTCTGATAGAGGAGGTGAATACCTTTCCAACCTTTTTGATGAGTACTGCAAAGAGTGTGGAATCATTCATGAAACCACTGCTCCATATTCACCTCAGTCAAATGGGGTAGCTGAAAGGAAGAACCGAACGGTGTGTGACTTAGCTAATGCTTTGTTGCAAAGTTCGGGGATGCCTGACATCTGGTGGGGCGAGGCAGTACTCACAGTGTGCTATGTCCTGAACAGGGTGCCGCCTCGCAACCGTGAGGCTACGCCCTATGAAGGATTTAAAGGAAGGAAGCCAGATCTTTCGCATCTTCGGACTTGGGGTTGCCTTGCAAAGGTGAACGTCTCGTTGCCGAAGAAGAGAAAGTTAGGCCCTAAGACCGTAGACTGTGTCTTCCTGGGTTATGCACATAACAGTGCAGCTTATAGATTTCTAGTGGTCCATTCCGAGACAAGCGAAATCGCTGTAAATGTAATAATGGAGTCTCGGGATGTGACATTCTTTGAGAGCATCTTCCCTATGCGGGATAAGGAAGTAGTAGCCCCAGATGGTCCATCTCGGACATATTCTCTGCCCTCGAGTGTCAATGACCAGACTCCAGATTTGGAGTTAAGGAGGAGTAAGAGACAAAGGACTGAAAAGTCTCTGGGTGATGATTATATTATTTATCTAGTGGATGAAGAACCACGCTCCCTCACAGAGGCATATACATCTCCGGATGCAGAGTACTGGAGGGAGGCTGTCCGTAGCGAGATGGATTCAATCATCTCGAACGGAACTTGGGAGATAACTGATCTCCCAGCTGGTTGCAAGCCTGTGGGCTGTAAATGGATCTTTAGGAGGAAGAGGAGACCTGATGGTACTATTGAAAAGTACAAGGCCCGTCTTGTGGCTAAGGGTTTTACTCAAAAGAAAGAGGAGGATTATTTTGATACTTATTCTCCGGTGGCTCGATTGCCCACAATTCGTGTGCTTTTAGCTCTGGCAGCTGCTTATAAACTTCTTGTTCATCAAATGGACGTAAAGACAGCATTCCTAAATGGAGAGCTGGAAGAGGAAATTTATATGCAGCAACCAGAAGGATTTGTGGTTAAAGGACAAGAGAGCAAAGTGTGTCGCTTGATTAAATCCTTATATGGTCTTAAACAAGCTCCCAGACAATGGCATGAGAAGTTTAATAATACTCTGACCACTGCCGGGTTTTGTGTAAACGAAGCCGACAAGTGTGTGTATTATCGCTTCTCTGGGGGCAAAGGTGTCATCCTGTGTTTATACGTTGATGACATATTGATATTTGGGACCGATTTGGAGGCTATCATGGAGACAAAATTATTCCTCTCCAAGAACTTTGATATGAAGGACTTGGGTGAAGCTGATGTTATACTGAACATCAAGCTGATAAAGGGTGAGGATGGGATTACTTTGTCACAATCCCATTATGTGGAAAAGGTCCTGACTCGCTTTGGACATATGGACTGTAAACCAGTCACCACGCCCTATGATCCATCCTACACGCTCAGTAAATATGAAGGCGAGCCTGTGAACCAGCTACTATATTCGCAGATCATCGGATCTCTCATGTACCTGAGCAGTGCAACTAGACCAGATATCTCATATGCAGTATGCAGACTGGCTCGTTATTCGGCCAGTCCAGGAGATAGACACTGGGTAGCCTTGTACAGAGTGCTTCGGTATTTGAAGGGAGCGATGAATCTTGGTATTAAATATACCGGATTTCCGTCAGTACTTGAAGGATTCAGTGATGCAAACTGGATCTCTGACTCGGATCAAATGAAGTCTACAAGTGGCTATGTGTTCACTTTAGCTGGTGGGGCCGTGTCATGGAGATCGTCTAAACAATCAGTGTCGACACGTTCCACCAAGGAGGCTGAATTAGTTGCACTTGATTCAGCAGCATTGGAGGCTGAATGGTTGAGAGACCTGTTGTCAGACCTTCCAATGTTAGCAAAGCCGATACCGGTTGTCCTAGTATACTGTGACAACACTTCTGTGTTGCTGAAAGTGAACAGTAGAAAGGACAACCAAAAATCCTCGAGGCATATCAGAAGACGACTTGATTCATGTCGGCATGCTAGAGAGACGGGTGTAATAACCGTAGATTACATCAAGTCTGAAAGGAACCTTGCTGATCCTTTCACCAAAGGGCTGGCTCAAAAGCCAATCCAAGCAGCGTGCATGGGAATGGGACTCGTACCCTGTTAGCGGTTTCAACTACGGATAACTGTCCTGTGTGACCGGAGATCCCGAGATCCAGGCTCCAGGAAACGAAGCACTGTGGAACCAAGAGCACAAAAGATAAAGAGTCTCATGAGCTGCTGTGCTCTGACTGTATGGCAGGTTGAGCGATATGCTCTTAATGAAGTCAATGCTATAAGCAGGGAAATTGTCCTACAGAATTTCCTTAACGATTTCACCTATATGAGCTGACTGTGGGGTCGCAGTCCAGGAGAGAATGGGGTTTTCTCTCTAGTGAGCTCATGAATAGATATTAAAGGGCATGACCGTAACGCCCTGCCCCGTAAGAGAAGCAGATAATCTGCCTAGTACTATGTGCCTTTTGTGCGAAGATTCTCACACTAGGGTTTGTGGATCAAGGCGTAGTCCTCCGCTTACTCGTGCAGGGTTGGAACACACTGGGATAGGCTTTGGTTCAAACCTAACAAGTACCTCTGCCGAAAAGTAGTATATAAACAGTACGGGAGCTCAATGACATTGATCAGAAAATAAGAGTGAAAATGGTGGGGATTGCTGTTCATTTGAGGGGATTTTCCCTTTATTTTCTTTATTGGAAAATATAAGAAATGAAATTTAAAAAAAAGAAGGAGAAAAGGCCGGCCACTGGGCCGCTACCAGGCGCTCGGCCGAGCAGCCCAGCAGCGGCTGGCGCCGGTCAGCTGGCCCTGGGCGAGCTCGCCTTGGATGGACGGCTGGGATCAAAGGCAAGTGATGATCATGCCTTGCGGGGAGGAGAAGAAAGGGCAGAGGGAGGCTGCCCTAGTAGCAGCCGCCAAGGCTGTGTGGCGGCGGCGTTCAACGCCCAGCCGTATCCTACGGCTTGCTCGCACGGCCGGCCGGCTTCTCCGCTGCTCCTCTGCAACCACCTGCTGCTCGCCCGGCTCCATAAGTATAGCATCTTGCCCCCTGTTCAGGCCAGCTCGCAGAGACGCAAGTTTCTCTGTTCTTCTTCCCCTCTCAGTTACAGTCGCGATTTGGAGCGATTTGTTCGTTCCTGGTGTTCTTGTGGTGATTCTTGCCAGTGGTGATTGGAAGTGGAAGAGAGTAGAGCTGCGTTGGTGGCTCTCTTGTGCCCTGTTGCTCGATCCGTGCGCCTGTGTGGTGTTCGGTCTGTTCTGATTATTGTCCACCGTGGCCTGGTGCTTGGGCTCCCTGCTGCGCGGTGTTCCTCTTCTCGGGCTGGTGTCGAGGACGTCTCCCTCGACTCTGGCAGCGGCTCTAGTATCTCCGTCAACCTCCCGCCGTGCAGGTCCGGACGTGGGCGGCGGAATTGGTTTTCTGGGACAGAACCTCGTGTTCGCTGAGCTGGTCTTCCCACGTAGACAATCTACGTGCTGTGAGTTACCCGTTGCCTCTATTTATTTATTGAGTAATTTTGTGCAATCTGATAGTATTATTTACTTGGGTGTGATTGCACAATTTGTGGGCAGATTTATTAGCTCAATGATGATAGCGGTGTAGTGAGACAACGTGACAGTCTGGGTTTTAGTGTGTTGTTAATTTTCAGCATTGATATTATTTGTGCCTAGTTATTTCTTACTATTGTGCAAGCTGATTATTTAAGTTCATTATTGTTCCTTAATTCTTATGCACACTGTTTTGATCTTAATATTCATGCTTGAATTCTAGGCTCATAATATTTGTTCTAAAACCCTGTTTTGGTAAGATAGGACTGTCACGTTAGTCGAGGATCTTTGATCACCCTTTAGCGTTGGAGGGCTGTCTTGTGCAGCAACCCGCTATTTTGAGAGCATTACTTCAAGATAAACAATTATGTTTATTTGTTTAATCTGCCTTCTTCATCTGCAAGCCATGTTTAATGGTGAAATGGACCTGTGTAGCTATTTTACATGTTTACATGTCTTAGAATTGCTACTGTTCATTGCTGCTATAATTTCATATGGTATTTATCTGAGTTATATGATTATTTTATTCGGAATTAGAATATTTAATTTATTTAAATATGAAGGAAGCATGTCACTTATTTCTCTGAATTTACAACAATCCAGAAAACCAATTCCTATTATGGCCTCCAGTTCTGATGTCATTAAGCCTGAAGCGTTCGACGGCGCAAGCTTTAAGCGCTGGCAGATTAAGACTCGCATGTGGCTCACTGACCTAAAATTATTTTGGGTAGTGACGTCGGCTGTTCCCCAGGCTGCATCAGATGATTCTGATGATGCAGCGAAGGCCGCCGCACTAGCGGAGAAAGCCAAGTGGGACGAAGCCAATGAGGCATGCTTGTCTCGTCTGCTGAACGTCTTGTCGAACCGCTTATTTGACGTGTACTCTGGTTTTACCTCCGCTAAGGGTCTATGGACTGAACTTGAGAACGAGTTCTCTGAAGTTGACAATGGCAATGAGTCATTCACAACGGAAAACTACCTTAACTATAAAATGGTTGAGGGAAGGTCTGTTATGGAGCAGCTACAGGAGATTCAACTCCTTGTTAGGGACTTGGTCCAATATGGCTGCGTCCTACCAGACAGTTTTCAGGTGAATGCAATACTGGCAAAGCTCCCGCCTTCTTGGCGAGACTTTGTGACTTCACGCCGCCACATGAAGAAGCAAATGACTCTCACTGAGTTGTCAGCTGCGATAAATGTGGAAGAGCGTGCAAGGTCCAGTAACAAGCCATCCCAGCAACTCCAGGCTCACGTTGTTGAGAAGGGTGGAGATAGAAAATTCCAGAAGAAGAAGAAGAACTCTCCACAGAAGAATATGAACCAACCTAAGTCCAAAAAGATGAAGAAGAAAAAGGAGGACTTTATCTGCTACGTTTGTGGTGTCTCCGGGCATACAGCTCGGAGGTGCAAACTTAGGAAGGGAAAAGGTCCTCCACCTCAGCGCAAAGAAGGGAACGTGGTGGTTAACTCCACCCCAGGGTATGCACTTCAGGCCTTTATGGCAAGTCCATCAGATGACTGGTGGATGGATTCCGGTGCTACTGTTCATATTTGTGCTGATCGATCCATGTTCTCTTCATTCCAGGGATTCAACAGTGCACCAGTCTTGATGGGAAATGGTGTTCCGGCAGCAGTTCGAGGTACTGGACAGGTCTACCTGAAGTTAACTTCAGGAAAGACGCTCGTGCTGAAGGACGTACTCTATGTGCCCTCGATGAGCCGGAACCTCATTTCAGTGTCGCTGTTATGTCGACAGGGTCTCAAATTAGTGTTTGAGTCTAATAAAGTGGTCCTGTCTAAGTTTGGTACTTTTGTTGGAAAGTCATATGAGTCAGGCGATTTGTTCCGTCTTTCTGTTTTGAACAATCATTCTTCTTACCATGTTAATGTAGTCTGTAATAACGATTCCATTAATAATATATGGCATTCCCGTTTGTGTCATGTGAATTTTGAGGCCATTAAGAGATTAAGTGACATGGCATTCTCCCAAAGTGCCTGAGCTTCTTGGTACTTGCACCTTTTGGTGGCTGATGATCTCAGTATATGCTACCGACGCGCATCTCTCTGAAAGCCGTCTTTTTGCTTCCCTGATCACAGTCACAGATGACTCGGGCGACCGTGATGTTCTGCTAAAAGTTGAGCCTGAGCAAGGACTGTTGTATCTTTTGAAGTTATCCCATGAATGCCGCGACACTGGGCTAACGACCTCCGAGTCACTTAGGCTACCATCTTCTCCATCGATGTAGCCAACTTCTGATCTGCCGAAAGAGCTTTCATCTCCACCATAGCCATTTGAGTATACAGAAGATAATAATGACTCATCCCGCCGATGTAGACCATCTGGCGGGAAATTGTCATCTTCTAAACCTCCATGAAGACCTATCTGCTCAATCAACTGGGCTGGGGCTATTTGGGGTGTTAGCCTGGCCATTGTTCTACTAGGCTTCAGGACCACTATCCTGGTTGGCTGGGATAAGGTAACGTCTGCTGAATGAGACCTCCGGTGTGTCCTTGGAATCACGTGTTCAACAAATTTAGTTGGTTTCAACACAGTGATACGCTTTGTCTGAGGTGGTGACGGGCTTCTGTGAAGTCCAGCTAGCTGCTTTGAGAGAGTAGAGTTCGGTTCCTCAAGAAACTTAAGGAACAAATCTCTGTTGGAACTTAGAACCTCAAGAGCATCTTGAAACTCCTTTGAATGTAGGAGTTTCTCATTTGTACCAAGACGCTTTGCTTCCATGAAATTCTGACGAACAATCTCCATCCTTATGTCCCTCTTGCTCCTGGAAGACATTTCCCTAGGAAAAGTTTGGTCGTGAAGGTGGTATGCTCTTAATGGTTCTTCACTGACTTCATAAACATCCTTAAACTCAACTGTTTCTTTGGGTCCTATGTGTTTGTCGCATGTTGTGATACTGGAACGGTACTGCTCTTGATGTTGATGGAGATTGTTTGTTTCGGCCAAATTGCCATTTAAGTGTCTTTTCTTCAACTTTCCTTTAGCAGGATGTAATGCTAGCTCTTGACCAGGTAGATCTTCTTCGAGTCCCATTAATCTGGCAACCACACTTGGCGACTTCTTCTTTGACTCCAACTCCTTGGACATCTCCTTTTCTGATGCCATATCCAATGGAGATGCATTTGAATTATTTCTTGATGAGCTCCAGTTACTAGATCCCTGCAGAAATATTCTTATTATTAGAACACAAGAAGTGTATGTGTATCACTTCAATGAAATTTAGTAGGCTCTCGCTTACTACGTTATATTTAATAGAAAAAAACACCTAAAGAAAATGGTAGTATAAATCAGGACAGATACGGCATGCTACTTACTACTTTATCATTGGCATAAACTTTAGCAGGATCAACAGTTCTCTTGACATCTTGCCAGCTTCTACATGCTGGAGAACCTGAAATATCCGAGCAGAACGTACAGCAGTTTGAGTTTTGAGAATCGGTCCTTGCAAGGTTCAAAGGAGAAGGACAACCTCTGAATACTTTTAATCTAAGATGGGGAAAAACAAGAAAAAGACAAGCATGTCATCGTCTAGATTTAAAATGCCGAACATGGTGCAAAGGAGTCATTGTCCACAAGACACCAATGCAATCTAGTCTCTACACAAAAGAGGGCATCGGAAATATTTGTCCCAGTCTAATTGCAAAAAGATTGCATCTCCCCAGCCCAATTACAAAAAAAAAAACTCCCGATTAGTGTAGTAGCTCTGAACAGCCAGCTGGGGTACAGCGCCTGACGGCCAGGCTTGAGACGTCCAAAGCGTCAACTATTGGAATGCGGAATGGATGGGCCACACCACATCCATTCAAAAACCCCGTTTATTGGCAAGAGCGACGCGCCGGAAATTCGCCAGCATGCCATCGTATACGTAGAAGTTATGGCGCTCGGCTAGCTGTTGCCCTGTTGGTTGGGAGTCCAGCAGCTAGCCAGGGCATGCACGACACGACGAGCCCATCATGTAACACGAGTACGGCGCATGACTCCTTTACAAATGTTCTAGATGACTATACTAGGAGGGTGTTTAAATGCAGTAAAACTAATAATTAGCCACTAAAATTAGTTGAGACATCCAAACACCCATAACTAATAGTTCAACTATTAGCTATTTTTAGTAAATTAGTTAATAGTTAGATAGTTATTTGTTAGCTAGTTAATTTCACTAATAATTTTTAGCCAACTAACAATTAGTTTTAGTGCATTCAAACACCCCCTAAAACTAATATTTAGTTGACTAAAATCTGTTAGTGTAATTAAATAGCTAACAAATAACTACCTAACTATTAACTAATTTATCAAAAATAACTAGTAGCTAACCTATAAGCTATAGCTAGGGTGTTTAAATGTCTCAACTAATTTTATTCACTAACTATTAGTTCTAATGCATTCAAACACCTCGTGCAAAACAACGAGAATCCGCCGCATCGGTGATGTCACAGGGATTTATGATATTACTTCCGTCCTCATGGAATCTAATCTAATGACGCGAATTGAGAATCATGAGCACAGGGCATCCAAGCTAAAAGACGCAGCTTTTTCTCATAAAAATATTCCAAGTGCCGCAGAACTGAAAACATGTACTTAGGAAGCACACTGCCGCACTGGAGTCTAATCCACGCCGATGTTCTGTTCTGGCCTAGAAAGGCGCGCCCAGCTACTAGGTTTAGTGATCACGCTGTCAGGTCACTGTGAGCGAGAGCACTGATTGAACAAACGAACCAGCTGCACAATGCCTGCCGCACTGCGAACGTGATCGTTTTGCTAATCATTTGCGCTGTGCTCCTACATCCTTAATTACTTCCTTAGACAAGGGAAATATTATTACTCCCCTGGCCCCTACTATGCACAAGGCTAGCACCACTATCAGTTCAACAAAACTAGGGCGGCATGGTGTCAGTTAGCTCCCGCCTCCTATTGAATATCCAATAGCTAAAAGACCTTCAGCTGACTAGTTCCGTCGAGTAGCAACTGCCTCGCCAGAGATTCGAGATATACCGAAGTTCCTGTGCTTCCCGTCTGCCTTGTTGATGAGCTTGAAGCCCCTCGAAGAGAGCTGGTTTATGAGAAGGGTTTCCAGCTGGCAGGCAACGCTCTTGCCAGGGACCAAGACGTATAATACCGTAGCGTCCCGCATGCCATCCTTCGATCTGTGGGCGTCCAGGCGCCCCAGAAGATCGTCCGTCTGCAGGCACAAAAAACAGGAGCTCTGTCGTCAGTGTCGGCATTTTATGGGGCCGTAACACCTGAGATAATGAACAACGCAGAAAAAAAAAATGCGATCATTAATTTACCTGTCCAACATAGAGCCTGTTGTCGCTTCTGATAATCACGTAGATGCTAGACCTGCCAACAGTGGAAGGCGGTGGTTGCTCTCTAGCACCTACAGCAACGCAGACCACCTCGACCAGTTCTGGGATGCTACTTTTGTTGTAAAGGTCCGACAGTTTTTTCTTACACATCGTAGTAACAGCACTCTCAACTTCCTTCCGCAGCGGCTCAAAGGTACCAGGCAGCATTTCTAGTCTGTTCTTCAGAGATTCAGGCTCCTCAACCAAGCCATTGACACTGGGGCTGCCATTAGGAGGCTCATTGTGCGCCACTGATGCTCCCTGCTTGTTATTTGTACTCATACTCAAATATAGCTCCTCAGCCCTGGTGATTATCAAGTCAGGCATGCCTTCCCTCCTTGCTGTTTGAAAAGCAAGGCTTTCTCTACAGATGCCATCAATCAGTTTCCATGTTGGATGAATGCATCCATCGACCACTTCAGTTCCCATAGCTTTGAAATCAGTGTTGCTAAGTGAGAGAGGCAGGTCGAAAATCCCATGCAGGTGAGTTGATATGATGCCTAGGCAGCCAACATTATCAAGTCTTTCAATGATGCTACCAGCTATACATGTTCCTTTTGCAGTTTCTGTGCCTCTACATATTTCATCAATCAGAACAAGACTCCTAGCAGTAGCTCGGCTGACTAAAGCACGTATCTCCGACATTTCAATCTGCAAGTAACAGGAAATCAAAATAAAATATTTAGTCCATAGTTCATATTAGAACAGTAGAAGCCACAAATAAAAAAACAACTATCAGGAATCAAGAAATAAATAATCTATCACATGTAAAATGGCAGCCAAATGGTTAATACGACTAATTGACTTATTTCATCCAAGTCATAAAATAAAAGAACAGAGATAAGCGCAGTTCAAGTTAAAAAAAACATGAAATAGTTAATGAATGTGTTGAAGAATGAGTGTACCCAATTGGTGGAAAAGGCAATAAGGTTGGACAACTATAAAGCACCAAAAATAAACAACCTAATTAGCTTACAAAAGCAACACCACAAAATAATAAAAATTCCTGGTCTTGGATCATTGGTGATCTTAGGCATTTCATGGTCATTGTTAGTTTGTAAAGGGGCACATTTGTTCACTTAAAATCCTGGTGTGTGTAGGAAACCATAATGCTTAATCTATTGCATAGAGAAGGGGTACATACATAGAGAGACTTAACCCTAATGGGTCGGCAGCCCAACAGTGGTGTCAGCCCACACACAGTCTAACATCCCCCCCTCCCCCCCCCCCCCCCCCGCAGTCGCAACGGGGCACCGCACACGATGAGACTAGAGTAGAAGCCGAAGGGTTGAAATCCCCCCGCAGTCGCAGCGTCGTGAGGGTGCAAATGTTGCGACTAGAGTAGAGACCGGTGTGCACTCCATGGAGACAATAGCCCCTAGATGTCGAGGTAGCCGAAGCCGAGGTGGTGCGTTGTCGGAAGACACACAACAGTAGGTTGTTCTTGGGAGGGGTCGACGTTCGAGCGTCAACGGTCGACGGGGCGACAGAACAAAAGAGCGACAGCAGAACAGGGACCTTCTTGCTTCTTTCGTCGTCCGGTCGTCGCGGAGCCCCACCAGGGAGGCCAGCAGCAACGCACGCGTCTACGCCGTTCAGGGTGGTCACGCCTACGGTAGAGTAGAAGGGGTATCGTTGGATTCGGTCGGGAAAGCCACAACAACGACGGATCCAACCAAGAAGACAGCGATCCGGCCAAAGAGATGGCAGATCTAGCCGGGAAGGTCACAACAATGGTGAATTCAGCCGGGAAGGCCACGGCGGCGACGAATCCAACGAAGGCGATGAAGGGGAAGGGCGACGAGGGGTGGATCCAGTCGGGCAGGGACCTGCGTCGGGCCTAGCAAGAGGTGTCGACGCCAGCGACAGAAAAAGGTTGAAAGGTTGGTGTTGTTGAGTGTCGGCGCGGACAGGGAGTAGGTTGTCGGCGCGATGACAAGGGTTGCACGGGCCGAGACGCCTGGCGTGCAGGGGCGGGCACCCGCGCCTAGAGGGGGGAAGTCAGCCTTGTCCGCGACCAGGGAGGGGCGGCATCGGCTGCCATGAGGTCGATGCCGCAAAGGAGCAGGACCGGCGGCGGATCTGAGACGAGGAGAAGGTGCACTGGTGGTGGGGTTCCGTTGCGCGGAGACTGCGCCAGGGAAGAGGTCGGGTGGAGCGGCGGCGCCGACAAGAAAAGGAGAGGAAAGAAGGCGCCGGCAGCCTGAGGAGTGCCGGCAGGGAGAGGT
Source organism: Zea luxurians (assembly GCA_029449295.1). Taxonomy (NCBI): domain Eukaryota; kingdom Viridiplantae; phylum Streptophyta; class Magnoliopsida; order Poales; family Poaceae; genus Zea; species Zea luxurians. Next base: position 108,042,371 of record JAOPSE010000010.1, read on the forward strand.
CGTCGCGCCGTGGCATGCGCGGGGAGGAAGAGAGCTCGCCGGGGAAAGCAGCGGCGCAATCAGGCCGACGGTGCAACAGCGTAGCAGGAGGAGCAACGGGTCCGAGGCCAGACGACAGTGGCGACGCAGATCCGGCGCCAACAGCGGGAAGGTAGGTCGTCGGGGACCCATGAACGACGGCGAGGTCGTCGGAGCTAGGAGGGACGACTGCCCTGCCAAGCAGCGCGGGGGAGGGGGTCGGGACCGCATCGACAGAGACCAGGAGAGGGGCGGCCATGCCGCCAGAGGCAGCCAGCATGGGGTCTAGTCAGGGCCGTGCCACCAGGGACAACCAGCAGGGGTCCGAGCCAGGGAGCAGGTGGAGGTGGACGTCGCGCCGTGGAGGGGGGAGGCGGCGGCCGCCCTACCAGAGAGCAAAGGGGCGTCCGCGCGCCTAGGAGATATGGGGCGGGGAGCCAGGCCACCGACGATGGAGGGGTCGCCGGCGATGAAGGGGAAGGCCGACGATGCGGTCTCAGGCGGAGCTCCAGACGGCGACGGGAAGTGGAGGGGAGGGGCCGAGGCTGGCCAGCGGCTGGGAATGGAACCGCCCCGGGAGGGAAGGATGAGCCTCCCGAGGCGGCGGCACGGAAGCCGTTGGTGGGCACCTGGGGACTGGCGGCTGTGGGGTGGGAGAGGAATAAAACCTAGCTGATGATACCATGTAGGAAAACCTAATGCTTAATCTATTGCATAGAGAAGGGGTACATATATAGAGACTTAACCCTAACCCTAATGGGCCGACAGCCCACAGTGTTGTCGGCCCACACACAGTCTAACAATGTGTGTTTCGAGGGGTTAGTTTTTGGCCTTCCCTTTGTAGCCTATCTCTTATGGGCGGTTTGGATCCCTTCATTTTGAAGGAATTGAAATTTACTTAATATAGTAGGTTATTTGGTTTAGAATTTGACATTCCACCACTTTCCAAAGTTTAGATATAATCCTATCCCAAACTCATAGAATGAAACGCGGAAATTGATTTTATGTATCACTAGTACATGATTCTACTCTGCAACTTATAACGCGCTCTTTGGCTCGCTCTCCTTTAGTACAAATGTAGCATATAAATATCTCTCCATATGGCCAACAGTAATATACAAATATATTTTGTATAAAACCATATTAGCTTAATTGATCTATACCTAATTTACGATTATTAGAATGTAATTCAATTACAAGGATCCCAACGAGGCCTTAATGAAACGACACACAGCTCTCTTGTGCTTTTGAGAAAAAACGTTAACAAAATTTCAGCAGTTCAAATTCTATCCATGGAAATAACCAAGATGTTGCAATGTGAACAGCATCGACATCCACTTGAAAATATAACATATCAATGGCACAAACTGGATAGAAGAAATGTAAAACTACAAAATCAGCACCTGAAATGAACTTTTCCCATCTGCTGGGCTATCATAGGCTTTCATATGCAGCATAATGGAATCAAAATGTGGGATTACAGCTGAAGTTGAAGGTACCATCAGGCCACATATTCCAAGAAGCACAGCTGCACAGACTGATCGCAACATGCTAGATTTACCACCACCATTTGGGCCAGTAAGAACAAATAAAGAGTGCATGTGGACATCATTCAATATTGCATTTCCTTGATTAACATCAAGCCAGTAAGGAAATAGTCCTACTAAATCCATTGCACTTGAACTTTCCTCCACAACACAGTCCTATACACAAGTAAAATCAAGGTTTGTAAGAAGAAAATATTGTAAGAAAGGAACATGTCATCTAGAAAATGTCTAAAGTATAAATGACACAGCTAAAGCCTGGCATCTTCTAAACATAGCTGGTCGAACAAAAGTACAAAACTATGTCAATTCTTCTTAAGTCTTAACCAAAAATAAGTACAATAATGCAGTTAATAAATTATTGACATGCCAACAAAAAATTGCAACTCCTATAGCACACTGAAGGAAAACTTGCTTGCCACCAGATTGGCTCGTGGTCGTAAGAAAACATAGTTAAGGGGTGTTTGAATGCACTAGAGCTAATCGTTAGTTGCTTTAAAAAAATGCTGATAGAATTAACTAGCTAACAAATATCAAGCTAAATATTAGCTAATTTGCTAAAAATAGCTAATAATTAAACTATTAACTAGACTGTTTGGTTGTATTCAGCTAAATTTAATAGCTAGCTATTAGCTCTAGTGCATTCAAACACCCCCTTAAACTAGTACAAAAGTACAAGATACAACAGTGGTCACCTCATAAAAAGATCCTAAGGTGACAAGATATTAACAAGTATAAGGAGTTTCAATCATAGTTATTAAAGCGAAAAGGCGAGTTAAGGCGAGCGACCCCCTTTTCACCTTTAATCGGAAAGGCGTAAGGCGAGGCGACGCCTAATTCGTATATAAAGATAGGAAAATATAGAGTTAAAGCGGGGTGTTTATAGAAATTTCTACTTTAATATATATATTTGCACACAAATTAGGTCCTGAAACACTATAATAGGTCTCTAACGTACAAAACTCAAAGAATCCAGTATTTCCTTTTGAAAGGTGAAAAGTGGAAAAGAAAAGAAAAAAAGAATGGTATGTGTTAGAATACCCGTTTAGGGTTTGGGGTTGTTCCCTATGTAATTACTGTCTCGCCCCTCTGTAATGGGCCCGGCCCAGTACTCAAGTCTATTAATACACCACCCAACCCCTGTTAGGGTCAGGGTTTTCCATTATTCCAATATGGTATCAGAGCCAGTTTCTTTTCTTTCCTCCCTCCCCCCACAGCCGCCACCTCCCTCTAGTCCTCCCAGCCGCCGGTGCTCCAACCTTCCCAGCCACCGGCCGCCACCACCTCCTCCCAGCCGCCGGCGACCCGCCCTTGAAAGGGAATTAGGCTTACACCTAGTCCCCAAATAATTTTGGTGGTTGAATTGCCCAACACAAATATTGGACTAACTAGTTTGCTCTAGTGCATAAGTTATATAGGTGCAAAAGGTTCACACTTAGCCAATAAAAAGGTCAAGTTTTGGATTCAACTAAGGAGCAATGAGGCAACCGAGGGCACCTCTGTCTGGAGGCACCGGACTGTCCGGTGTGCACCGGACAGTGTCCGGTGCGCCCAGAGGACTCCAACTCAAACTCTTCGCCCTCGGGAATTCTCGGAAGCCGGCGCGCTATAATTCACCGGACTGTCCGGTGTGCACCGGACATGTCCGGTGCTCCAAGGAAGCGCGGTCTCCGGAACTCGCCAGCCTCGGGTTCGCACGGCAGCCGCTCCGCTAAATTTCACCGGACTGTCCGGTGTGCACCGGACTGTCCGGTGTACCAGCGGAGCAACGGCTCTTTCCGGCGCCAACGGCTCCCTGCGGTGCATTTAATGCGCGCGCAGCGCGCGCAGACGTCAGACGTGCCCATACCGGTGCACCGGACATCAAACAGTACATGTCCGGTGTGCACCGGACACCCAGGAGGGCCCAGAAGTCAGAAGCTCCAACGGTCAGAATCTCACGGCAATGGTGACGTGGCGGGGGCACCGGACTGTCCGGTGTGCATCGGACTGTCCGGTGCGCCATCGAACAGACAGCTTCCAGCAACGGTCACTTTTGGTGGTTGGGGCTATAAATACCCCAACCACCCCACATTCATTGCCATCCAAGTTTTCCACTTCTCAACTACTACAAGAGCTCTAGCATTCAATTCTAGACACACCAAATAGATCAAGTCCTCTCCAAATTCCACACAACACCATAGTGACTAGAGAAAGTGATTTGCTTGTGTTCTTTCGAGCTCTTGCGCTTGGATCGCATTCTTTTCTTCCTCACTTGTTCTTGTGATCAAACTCAATTGTAACCAAGGCAAGAGGCACCAATTGTGTGGTGGCCCTTGCGGGGAAGCTTTGTTCCCGTTTGATTGAGAAGAAGAGAAAGCTCACTCGATCCGTGGGATCGTTTGAGAGAGGGAAGGGTTGAAAGAGACCCGGCCTTTGTGGCCTCCTCAACGGGGAGTAGGTTTGCGAGAACCGAACCTCGGTAAAACAAATCCGCGTGTCACACTTTTATTTGCTTGCGATTTGTTTTGCGCCCTCTCTCGTGGACTCGTTTATATTTCTAACGCTAACCCGGCTTGTAGTTGTGATTATTTTTGTAAGTTTCAGTTTCGCCCTATTCACCCCCCCCTCTAGGCGACTATCAATTGGTATCAGAGCCCGGTGCTTCATTAGAGCCTAACCGCTCGAAGTGATGTCGGGAGATCACACCAAGAGGGAGATGGAGACCGGCGATAACAAGCCCACTACAAGCCAAGGGAGCACTTCATCGGAAGAGTCCCGCACCAAGAGAAGGGAGAAGAAGAAGAACTCCTCCAAGCGGAAGGAGAAAAGATCTTCCTCTTCTCACCACAAGGAGAAGAAGGAAAAATCTTCTTCTCACAAGCCGCATCAGAGTGGGGACAAGCACAAGAGGATGAGGAAGGTGGTCTACTACGAGACCGACACTTCATCGACATCTACCTCCGGCTCCGACGCGGCGTCCGTCACTTCTAAACGCCAAGAGCGTAAGAAGTATAGTAAGATTCCCCTACGCTACCCTCGCATTCCTAAACATACACCTTTACTTTCCGTCCCATTAGGCAAACCACCAACTTTTAATGGTGAAGATTATGCTATGTGGAGTAATTTAATGCGATTTCATCTAACCTCTCTCCACAAAAGTATATGGGATGTTGTTGAGTATGGTGTACAGGTACCATCCGTAGGGGATGAGGACTATGACACGGATGAAGTGGCCCAAATCGAGCACTTCAACTCCCAAGCCGCAACCATTCTCCTTGCCTCACTAAGCAAGGAGGAATACAACAAGGTGTAAGGGTTGAAGAACGCAAAGGAGATTTGGGACCTACTCAAGACGGCGCACGAAGGTGATGAACTCACCAAAATCACCAAACGGGAAACGATCGAGGGGGAGCTCGGTCGCTTTCGTCTTCGCCAAGGGGAGGAGCCACAAGACATGTACAACCGGCTCAAGACCTTGGTGAACCAAGTGCGCAACCTCGGGAGCGCAAAATGGGATGACCACGAGGTGGTTAAGGTTATTTTAAGAGCACTTATTTTCCTTAACCCCACTCAAGTACAATTAATTCGTGGTAATCCTAGATATCCACTAATGACTCCCGAGGAAGTTATCGGGAATTTTGTGAGCTTTGAATACATGATTAAGGGCTCCAAGAAGATCAACGAGCTTGATGAACCTTACACATCCGAGGCGCAACCGGTGGCCTTCAAGGCAACGGAGGAGAAGAAGGAGGAGTCTACACCAAGTAGACAACCAATTGACGCCTCCAAGCTCGACAACGAGGAGATGACCCTAATCATCAAAAGCTTTCGGCAAATCCTCAAGCAACGGAAGGGGAAGGATTACAAATCCCGTTCCAAGAAGGTTTGCTACAAGTGTGGTAAGCCCGGTCACTTTATTGCAAAATGTCCTATGTCTAGTGACAGTGACAGGGGCGACGACAAGAAGGGAAAGAAGAAAGAAAAGAAGAAGTACTACAAGAAGAAGGGCGGCGATGCCCATGTTTGTCGGGAGTGGGACTCCGATGAAAGCTCAAGCGACTCCTCCGACGACGAGGACGCCGCCAACATCGCCGTCACCAAAGGTCTCCTCTTCCCCAACGTCGGCCACAAGTGTCTCATGGCCAAGGACGGCAAAAAGAAGGTAAAATCAAGGTCCTCCACTAAATATGAAACATCTAGTGATGAGGATGATGATAAAAATGAGGAGGATAATTTGCGTATTCTTTTTGCCAACCTTAACATGGAACAAAAGGAAAAATTAAATGAGCTAATTAGTGCCATCCATGAAAAGGATGATCTCTTGGACTCCCAAGAGGACTTCCTAATCAAGGAAAACAAGAAACATGTTAAGGTTAAAAATGCTTATGCTCTAGAAGTAGAAAAATGTAACAAATTATCTAGTGAGCTAAGCACATGCCATGACACTATTGCCAACCTTAAAAATGAAAATGTTAAATTAATTGCTAAGGTTGATTCTCATGTTTGCATTGATCCTAGAAATGATAATGTTGATTTGCTTACTAGGATTGATGAGTTGAATGTTTCTATCACAAGCCTTAGAAATGAGAATGAGAAACTAATTGCTAAGGCTAAGGATTTTGATGTTTGCAATGCTACTATTTCCGACCTTAGAACTAAAAATGATATGTTGCATGCTAAGGTTGTTGAACTAAAATCTTGCAAACCCTCTACATCTAATGTTGAGCATATTTCCATTTGTACTAGATGTAGAGATATTAATGTTGATGCTATCCATGATCACCTAGCCTTAATTAAAAAACAAAATGATCACATAGCACAACTTAATGCTAAGATTAGATAGCATGACTTAGAAAATGAAAAATTTAAATTTGTTAGAAGCATGCTCTATAATGGGAGACGCCCTGGCATTAAGGACGGCATTGGCTTCCAAAAGGAAGGCAATGTCAAAATTAATGCCCCTCCAAAGAACCTATCTAACTTTGTTAAGGGCAAGGCTCCCATGCCTCAGGATAACGAGGGTTACATTTTGTACCCTGCCGGCTATCCTGAGAGCAAGATTAGGAAAATTCATTCTAGGAAGTCTCACTCTGGCCCTAATCATGCTTACATGTATAAGGGTGAGACATCTAGTTCTAGGCAACCAACCCGTGCCAAGTTGCCTAGAAAGAAAATTCCTAATGCATCAAATGATCATAGCATTTCATTTAAAACTTTTGATGCATCTTATGTTTTAACTAACAAATCAGGCAAGGTAGTTGCCAAAATTGTTGGGGGCAAACACAAGGGCTCCAAGACTTGTGTTTGGGTACCCAAAGTTCTTGTATCTAATGTCAAAGGACCCAAAACCGTTTGGGTACCTAAAACAAAGAACTAAACTTGTTTTGTAGGTTTATGCATCCGGGGGCTCAAGTTGGATACTCGACAGCGGGTGCACAAACCACATGACAGGGGAGAAAAGGATGTTCTCCTCATATGAGAAAAACCAAGATCCCCAACGAGCTATCACATTCGGGGATGGAAATCAAGGTTTGGTCAAAGGTTTGGGTAAAATTGCTATATCTCCTGACCATACTATTTCCAATGTTTTTCTTGTAGATTCCTTAGATTACAATTTGCTTTCCGTATCCCAATTATGTAAAATGGGCTACAACTGTCTATTTACTGATATTGGTGTTACTGTCTTTAGAAGAAGTGATGATTCAATAGCATTTAAGGGAGTGTTAGAGGGTCAGCTATACTTGGTTGATTTTGATAGAGCTGAACTCGACACTTGCCTGATTGCTAAGACTAACTTGGGTTGGCTTTGGCACCGCCGACTTGCCCATGTTGGAATGAAGAATCTTCACAAGCTTCTAAAGGGAGAACACATTTTAGGACTAACCAACGTTCATTTTGAGAAAGACAGGATTTGTAGCGCATGCCAAGCCGGGAAGCAAGTTGGTGTTCATCATCCACACAAAAACATCATGACTACCGACAGGCCACTGGAGCTCCTTCACATGGATTTATTCGGCCCGATCGCTTACATAAGCATCGGCGGTAGTAAGTATTGTCTTGTAATTGTGGATGATTTTTCTCGCTTCACTTGGGTGTTCTTTTTGCAGGACAAATCTTATACCCAAGAAACTTTAAAGGGATTCTTGAGACGGGCTCAAAATGAGTTCGGCTTGAGGATCAAGAAAATTAGAAGCGATAACGAGACGGAGTTCAAGAACTCTCAAATTGAAGGCTTTCTTGAGGAGGAGGGCATCAAGCATGAGTTCTCTTCTCCCTACACTCCACAACAAAATGGTGTAGTGGAGAGGAAGAATCGAACTCTATTGGACATGGCAAGAACCATGCTTGATGAGTACAAGACACCGGATCGGTTTTGGGCCGAGGCGGTCAACACCGCGCCATCAACCAGTTATATCTTCACCGAATCCTCAAGAAGACATCTTATGAACTCCTAACCGGTAAAAAGCCAAACATTTCATATTTTAGAGTTTTTGGTAGCAAATGTTTTATTCTTGTCAAAAGAAGTAGAAAATCTAAATTTGCTCCTAAAACTGTAGAAGGCTTTTTACTAGGATATGACTCAAACACAAGGGCATATAGAGTCTTTAACAAATCCTCAGGAATTGTTGAAGTTTCTTGTGACGTTGTGTTTGATGAGACTAACGGCTCTCAAGTAGAGCAAGTTGATCTTGATGAGATAGGTGAAGAACAGGCTCCATGCATAGCGCTAAGGAACATGTCCATTGGGGATGTGTGTCCCAAGGAATCCGAAGAGCCTTCAAATGCACAAGATCAACCATCCTCCTCCATGCAAGCATCTCCACCAACTCAAATTGAGGATGAGGCTCAAGATGTTGAACAAGAAGATCAAGAAGATGAGACCCCTCAAAATGACGGCAATAATCAAGGGGGAGATGCAAATGATGAAGACAAGGAGGATGAACAACCAAGGCCGCCACACCCAAGAGTCCACCAAGCAATACAACGAGATCACCCCGTCGACACCATCCTCGGCGACATTCATAAGGGGGTAACTACTCGATCTCGTGTTGCACATTTTTGTGAACATTACTCGTTTGTTTCCTCTATTGAGCCACACAGGGTAGAGGAAGCACTTCAAGATTCGGATTGGGTGATGGCGATGCAAGAGGAGCTCAACAATTTCACGAGGAACGAGGTATGGCACTTAGTTCCACGTCCTAACCAAAATGTTGTAGGAACCAAGTGGGTCTTCCGCAACAAGCAAGACGAGCATGGTGTGGTGACTAGGAACAAAGCTCGACTCGTGGCCAAGGGATATTCAAAAGTCGAAGGTTTGGATTTTGGTGAAACCTATGCAACCGTAGCTAGGCTTGAGTCAATTCGCATATTATTAGCCTATGCTACTTACCATGGTTTCAAGCTTTATCAAATGGACGTGAAGAGTGCATTCCTCAATGGACCAATCAAGGAGGAGGTCTATGTTGAGCAACCTCCCGGCTTTGAAGACAGTGAGTACCCTAACCATGTTTATAGGCTCTCTAAGGCGCTTTATGGGCTCAAGCAAGCCCCAAGAGCATGGTATGAATGCCTTAGAGATTTCCTTATTGCAAATGGCTTCAAAGTCGGCAAAGCCGATCCTACTTTATTCACTAAGACTCTTGATAATGATTTGTTTGTATGCCAAATTTATGTTGATGATATCATATTTGGGTCTACTAACAAATCTACATGTGAAGAATTTAGTAGGATCATGACACAAAAATTCGAGATGTCAATGATGGGGGAGTTGAAGTATTTTCTAGGATTCCAAGTCAAGCAACTCCATGAAGGCACCTTCATTAGCCAAACGAAGTATACTCAAGATATCCTAGGCAAGTTTGGAATGAAGGACGCCAAGCCCATCAAGACACCCATGGGAACCAATGGGCATCTCGACCTCGACACGGGAGGTAAGTCCGTGGATCAAAAGGTATACCGGTCAATGATTGGTTCATTGCTTTATTTATGTGCATCTCGACCGGACATTGTGCTTTCCGTTTGCATGTGTGCAAGATTCCAAGCCGACCCTAAGGAATCACACCTTACGGCCGTAAAAAGAATCTTGAGATATTTGGCTTATACTCCTAAGTTTGGGCTTTGGTACCCTCGGGGATTCACTTTTGATTTAATTGGGTATTCGGATGCCGATTGGGCGGGGTGTAGAATTAATAGGAAGAGCACATCGGGGACTTGCCAGTTCTTGGGAAGATCCTTCGTGTCTTGGGCTTCAAAGAAGCAAAATTCGGTCGCTCTTTCTACCGCCGAAGCCGAGTATATTGCCGCAGGCCATTGTTGCGCGCAATTGCTTTGGATGAGGCAAACCCTGCGGGACTACGGTTACAAATTAACCAAAGTCCCTTTGCTATGTGACAATGTGAGTGCAATCAAAATGGCCGACAATCCCGTTGAGCATAGCCGCACTAAGCACATAGCCATTCGGTATCATTTTCTTCGGGATCACCAACAAAAGGGGGATATCGAGATTTCTTACATTAACACTAAAGATCAATTAGCCGATATCTTTACCAAGCCACTTGATGAACAATCTTTTACCAGACTTAGGCATGAGCTCAATATTCTTGATTCTAGGAATTTCTTTTGCTAAGTCTTGCACACATAGCTCATAAATGTACCTTTTGATCATGTCTCTTTCATATGCTATGACTAATGTGTTTTCAAGTGTATTCCAAACCAAGTCATAGGTATATTGAAAGGGAATTGGAGTCTTCGGCGAAGACAAGGCTTCCACTCCGCTCTACTACTCATCCTTCGCCGTCGCTCCACATCACTCTCCAACTTTGGTATAATCTTCACTCATTCATTTTATGACCAAAGGGGGAGAAAGTACTTCATTGGGCTCTAATGATTCCGTTTTTGGCGATTCATGCCAAAGGGGGAGAAAATATGAGCCCAAAGCAAAAGGACCGCACCACCACCTAATTTTATAAATTTGATGATTTTAAATTGGTAAATTTCGAAATTGGTATCTCTTTGTGTTCTAAAGGGGGAGCAACTAGTATTTTCAAATTGATGTCTTAAAACCCTCTTGAACACTAAGAGGAGACCTTATTTGAGGGGGAGTTTTGTTTAGTCAAAGGAAAAGCATTTGAACAAAGGAAGAAAATTTCAAATCTTGAAAATGCTTTGCAAAATCTTATTCATTTACCTTTGACTATCTTGCAAAATGACTTTGAAAAGAATTTACAAAAGAGTTTGCAAAAACAAAACTTATGGTGCAAATGAGGTCCAATATGTCAAAAAAACAAAAAAACAATCCATGCGCATCATACAAGTATTTATATTGGCTCAAATTCAAGCAACCTTTGCACTTACATTATGCAAACTAGTTCAATTATGCACTTCTATATTTGCTTTGGTTTGTGTTGGCATCAATCACCAAAAAGGGGGAGATTGAAAGGGAATTAGGCTTACACCTAGTCCCCAAATAATTTTGGTGGTTGAATTGCCCAACACAAATATTGGACTAACTAGTTTGCTCTAGTGCATAAGTTATACAGGTGCAAAAGGTTCACACTTAGCCAATAAAAAGGTCAAGTTTTGGATTCAACTAAGGAGCAATGAGGCAACCGAGGGCACCTCTGTCTGGAGGCACCGGACTGTCCGGTGTGCACCGGACTGTCCGGTGTGCACCGGACAGTGTCCGGTGCGCCCAGAGGACTCCAACTCAAACTCTTCGCCCTCGGGAATTCTCGGAAGCCGGCGCGCTATAATTCACCGGACTGTCCGGTGTGCACCGGACATGTCCGGTGCTCCAAGGAAGCGCGGTCTCCGGAACTCGCCAGCCTCGGGTTCGCACGGCAGCCGCTCCGCTAAATTTCACCGGACTGTCCGGTGTGCACCGGACTGTCCAGTGTACCAGCGGAGCAACGGCTCTTTCCGGCGCCAACGGCTCCCTGCGGTGCATTTAATGCGCGCGCAGCGCGCGCAGACGTCAGACGTGCCCATACCGGTGCACCGGACATCAAACAGTACATGTCCGGTGTGCACCGGACACCCAGGAGGGCCCAGAAGTCAGAAGCTCCAACGGTCAGAATCTCACGGCAATGGTGACGTGGCGGGGGCACCGGACTGTCCGGTGTGCACCGGACTGTCCGGTGCGCCATCGAACAGACAGCTTCCAGCAACGGTCACTTTTGGTGGTTGGGGCTATAAATACCCCAACCACCCCACATTCATTGCCATCCAAGTTTTCCACTTCTCAACTACTACAAGAGCTCTAGCATTCAATTCTAGACACACCAAATAGATCAAGTCCTCTCCAAATTCCACACAACACCATAGTGACTAGAGAGAGTGATTTGCTTGTGTTCTTTCGAGCTCTTGCGCTTGGATCGCATTCTTTTCTTCCTCACTTGTTCTTGTGATCAAACTCAATTGTAACCAAGGCAAGAGGCACCAATTGTGTGGTGGCCCTTGCGGGGAAGCTTTGTTCCCGTTTGATTGAGAAGAAGAGAAAGCTCACTCGATCCGTGGGATCGTTTGAGAGAGGGAAGGGTTGAAAGAGACCCGGCCTTTGTGGCCTCCTCAACGGGGAGTAGGTTTGCGAGAACCGAACCTCGGTAAAACAAATCCGCGTGTCACACTTTTATTTGCTTGCGATTTGTTTTGCGCCCTCTCTCGCGGACTCGTTTATATTTCTAACGCTAACCCGGCTTGTAGTTGTGATTATTTTTGTAAGTTTCAGTTTCGCCCTATTCACCCCCCCCCCTCTAGGCGACTATCAGCCCTGCTCTTTCTCCTCCCCCAGCGCGCCGCCAGAGCTCTCCGCGAGCGCCCTCGGCCCTCCTCCGACCGCGCGCCGCCGCTCCACCGCGCGCGTGCCGTCTTCCCGACGGGCCCCCGTCGCTGACCCGTCACCACCCCCAGCAGCGAGGACGCGCCATGGGCCCGGCCCAGTACTCAAGTCTATTAATACACCACCCAACCCCTGTTAGGGTTAGGGTTTTCCATTATTCCAATATGGTATAGAGCCAGTTTCTTTTCTTTCCTCCCTCCCCCCACAGCCGCCACCTCCCTCCAATCCTCCCAGCCGCCGGTGCTCCAACCTTCCCAGCCACCGGCCGCCACCACCTCCTCCCAGCCGCCGGCGACCCGCCCTGCTCCCTCTCCTCCCCCAGCGCGCCGCCAGAGCTCTCCGCGCGCGCCCTCGGCCCTCCTCCGACCGCGCGCCGCCGCTCCACCGCGCGCGTGCCGTCTTCCCGACGGGCCCCCGTCGCTGACCCGTCACCACCCCCAGCAGCGAGGACGCGCCGCGAGCACGGCGTGCTGTTGCAGGTCCACCGCCGCCGCCCCTAGCTCCGCCCCTCTCTGGCGAACAGCCCCGGCCGCACCTACTACCGGCTCCTCGCGCTCCGGCCGCGACCTCGGCACTCTCCTCCCAGCCGCCGGCTCTCCTTTCCCACCGCCGAGCGCCGCCAGGGCTGCCGGAGCCGCGCCCCCAACGTTGAGCCCGAGCCGCCGCTCCTGGAGCTGCCGCTCGCCTGCGCCCAGCGCCCCTACCCCGCGCACCCGTCGCGCTCGAGCACCGCGCGCCAGGCGCCCTGCCCGACGCGCCGCCAGGTGCAGCAGCCGCGCCCGGCGCCGCTCACTGCCCCGCGACCAACCCCCCAAGGCCGGCCGGTGCCTCGACCCAGGCGCGCCGACGCTCGCCCTCGCACCGTCGTCGTCCCCTCCTCCCCCGGCGCCCGTCCTCGCGGCGCCCGTGCCCGACGCCGACGAAGAAGAAGCACGCGCCAGCACCGCTCGCAGCCGCGTCCCCAACCACCGGGGTCCGGTTCAGCTCGCCGTCGTTCAGCTTGAACGCCGCCCTCTGTTCGCGCCGTCCAGGAGCACCCGCCCGGAGGACCCGTGCCCCTGCTGTTCCGCGCCCGGCTGTCCAGCCCGCGCCTCCCTGTGCCGGCTGACCGCGCCCGGCTCCAGCAGTGCCTCGTCCCTCCTGCACCGGTCACCATGAGCTTTACCTCGTCTGTCGCTCTCGTGACTGTGCGTGTCCTCCTCCACGATGGCCAGCTCATCCGGGGCATGTTCGTGTCCTTCGATCCAGTCTGGAACCCTAATCTTCGGGACTGCGTCGAGGTCCACCCTCAGGCGGGCCGTCACGTGCCTGGACCGCTTGTCTTCCCACGTGCTGCGATCGCCTCCCTAGCGGTTGAGCCCGTGTCATCTCCCTCCCCTCCTAGTGCCTCTGTCGGGGCACCCTCTTTGGCCCTCTCCGCTCACACCATACCTTCGCCACTTCCACCTCCCCGACCCACCACCGATTGGGTGGTTGATTCCGGGGCCTCCTTCCACACTACCCCCACCACTAATTCGTTACTCCACTCCCATCCACCCCACCCCTCACATCCTACCTCCATCGTCGTCGGCAACGGTTCCACCCTCCCGGTCACCTCAGTAGGTACATCGGTTCTTCCAGGACCATTCTGCCTCAACGACGTCCTTGTTGCTCCCGGACTGACTCATCCTCTTCTCTCGGTTCGTCGCTTCACTAGTGACAACCAGTGCTCTATGGAGTTCGACCCCTGGGGCCTCACCATACGCCACCTTCCCACACATGCTGTGCTCGCTCGCTGTAACAGCTCCGGCCCCCTCTATTCTCTTCACTTGCCCTCCACTCCCCACACCAGAGTAGCCTCATCTCCTGTACTTACTACTACCACCACATCACATGCTCTTGCTACTACCACCACCTCCCCCGCCATTTGGCACCGCCGCCTCGGGCACCCTGGACCTGACGTCATGTCCCAGCTTTCCGGCCACTCCGACATCTCATACACTCGGGGCTCGTCTGAGCGCCTCTGTCATGCTTGTCAGCTCGGCCGTCACTCCCGTCTTCCTTTTTCCACTTCCACGTCCAGGGCTGTTCAGGCCTTCGATCTTGTCCACTGTGATCTCTGGACATCTCCTGTCCTCAGCCTCTCCGGCTACAAATACTACCTGGTCATTCTGGATGACTACTCCCATTTTCTTTGGACTTTCCCCCTTCGGCTGAAGTCCGATACGTTTACCACCCTCACTCACTTCTTCGCCTGGGTATCCACCCAGTTCCGGCGCCCGGTCCGTGCCCTGCAGTGCGACAATGGCCGCGAGTTCGACAACAACGCCTCCCGCTCTTTCTTCCTCACTCACGGCGTCCAGTTGCGTCTCTCGTGTCCCTACACCTCTGCTCAGAACGGCCGGGCCGAGCGCATGATTCGCACCACCACCAACATGATCCGCTGCCTTCTCTTTCAGGCGTCTCTCCCTGCCACCTACTGGGCAGAGGCCCTTCATACCGCCACGCATCTCCTCAACCGTCTTCCCTCGAAGGCGGTGAGCCACCCTACACCTCACTTCGCCCTGTACGGCACAGCCCCTTCCTACGACCACCTGCGCGTGTTCGGCTGTGCCTGCTACCCTAACATTTCCGCTACCGCCCCTAACAAGCTTTCTCCTCGCTCCACTCGCTGCCTCTTCCTCGGCTACTCCCCTGACCACAAGGGGTATCGGTGCCTAGACCTCACCTCCCACCGCATCATCATCTCTCGTCACGTTGTCTTCGACGAAGATGTGTTTCCCCTTGCAGGCTCCACCCCACCCACCGATCTAGACTCACTCCTCGAGTCTGATCCGGTTCCCCCGCCACCCCGCCTCGCGCCCATTCCCGTGCCACGCGCGGCCCCGTCGATCACGCCTGCGCCACACGCGGCCCCGTCGATCACGCCTGCGCCACGCGCGGCCCCGACGACCCCGCCTGCGCCACGCGCGGCCTCGATGACCACGCCTGCGCCACGCGCGGCCCCGACGACCCCGCCTGCGCCACATGCGGCCCCGTCGATCACGCCTGCGCCACGCGCGGCCCCGACGACCCCGCCTGCGCCACATGCGGCCCCGTCGATCACGCCTGCGCCACGCGCGGCCCCGACGACCCCGCCTGCGCCACGCGCGGCCCCGTCGACCCCGACTCGCTTCGTCGACCCCGCGCTCGTCTACCACCGTCGCAGCCACGCCACCACCTCGGCGCCTGCCGACTCGGGCCCCTCGACGAGCACGGCCCGCTTTGCCGACCCCGCCGTCGTCTATCACCGCCGCGAGCCGGCCATACCCGCCGCTCCCGGCGTTCCGGTAGCCCGCTCCGAGTCGTCAGTGTACCACCCGGTTGCCATCCACCGCGACCCCGGGCACGTCCACCCGATGGTGACTCGGCGCGCCGCTGGCGTTCTTCGCCCCGTCGACCGGCTGATCCTGGCAGCGGATACGACCTGCACTCCTCCGGACGCATCCCCTGTGCCCTCCTCCGTTCGCGCTGCCCTCGCCGACCCACATTGGCGTCGTGCTATGGAGGAGTACGCGGCCCTCTTGGCCAACCACACCTGGGACCTGGTGCCGCGTCCACCAGGCACCAACGTGGTCACCGGCAAGTGGCTATTTCGCCACAAGCTTACCTCGGACGGCTCCCTCGACCGCTACAAGGCCCGTTGGGTCCTTCAGGGCTTCACCCAGCGCCCCGGAGTGGACTACGACGAGACCTTCAGCCCCGTCGTCAAGTTCGCCACTGTTCGCGCCGTCCTCTCCCTCGCCCTCTCTCGCGACTGGGCGATCCACCAGCTCGACGTCAAGAATGCCTTCCTCCATGGCACTCTGACAGAGACTGTCTACTGCAGCCAGCCCACCGGTTTCGTCGACGCTGACCGTCCGGATTTGGTCTGCCGGCTGAATCGGTCCCTGTATGGCCTCAAGCAGGCGCCACGGGCTTGGTACAGTCGCTTCGCCTCCTACCTGGCCTCCATCGGCTTCGTCGAGGCCAAGTCGGACACGTCCCTGTTCATCTACCGGCGCGGCGACGACACCGTCTACCTCCTGCTCTACGTCGACGACATTGTGCTCACGGCATCCACCGCCGACCTCCTTCATCGCACGATCGTCGCCCTTCAGCGGGAATTCGCCATGAAGGACCTGGGGCCCCTTCACCACTTCCTCGGCATCACCGCCGAGCGTCGGCCCCAGGGTCTCTTCCTCCACCAGCGCCAGTACGCCATCGACATCCTGGAGCGGGCTGGCATGTCTGACTGCAAGCCTTGCTCCACGCCTGTCGACACCCAGGCGAAGCTCTCTGAGGACGACGGGCCTCTGGTCGCCGACGCGACGTCTTACCGGAGCCTCACCGGCACGCTCCAGTACCTCACCTTCTCCAGGCCCGACATTGCTTACGCCGTCCAACAGGTGTGCCTGCATATGCACACTCCGCGGGAGCCCCATCTCACCGCTCTCAAGCGGATTCTGCGCTACCTCCGCGGCTCCCTCGACTACGGCCTCCTACTCCGACCATCCCCGACGTCGGAGCTTGTGGTCTACACCGATGCTGACTGGGCTGGCTGTCCCGACACGCGCCGGTCCACCTCCGGTTACGCCGTGTTCCTGGGCGCCAACCTCGTCTCTTGGGCCGCCAAACGGCAGCCCGTCGTCTCTCGCTCCAGCGCTGAGGCCGAGTACCGCGCCGTGGCCAACGGCGTGGCAGAGGCCTCCTGGCTGCGACAACTCCTCCACGAGCTCCACAGTCCCCTTCAGCGCGCCACCCTCGTCTACTGCGACAACGTCAGCGCGGTCTACCTCTCCACCAATCCCGTGCAGCATCAGCGCACGAAGCACGTGGAGATTGACCTGCACTTCGTCCGCGAGCGTGTCGCTGCTGGTGACGTTCGGGTTCTCAGCGTCCCCACCACGCTGCAATTCGCTGACATCTTCACCAAGGGGTTACCATCGAGTGTATTTTTAGACTTTCGCTCCAGTCTCAACATCTGTACAGGATAGAGTTGTGACTGCGGGGGGGTGTTAGAATACCCGTTTAGGGTTTGGGGTTGTTCCCTATGTAATTACTGTCTCGCCCCTCTGTAATGGGCCCGGCCCAGTACTCAAGTCTATTAATACACCACCCAACCCCTGTTAGGGTCAGGGTTTTCCATTATTCCAATAGTATGGACTTTTACTTGGTAGCTCATCTAGAAGCCCATTAACTCAACACAATCCCAGGTTCTACCATAGCCACACCCAAACCCTAACTTTTTCACTGCTCCACAGCCGCCACTGATTCACTGCTCCAGCAGCTCCCCATCCTACCGCGCTCCTGCGACCTCGCCGTCACGCGTCAGCAGCTCCCCATCCCGACGCGCTACCGCAACTGTTACCTCCGCCGCCGTGCCACACGCACTCCTGCAGCTGCGACGTCCGCCACCAACCGCGCGCCTGCGACCTCCGCTCCCACGCCTGCAACCTCTGCTGATGCGCCTTTCGTCCACGGGCAAGGCAAGCAAGACGCTTTGGCTTCTACGTGCACCTTAGCACTTTAGTGTTGCTTTAGCGACGCGTTGATAAGCATGGTTTCAATTTAAATAAAGTTAGTGGATTATGCACATGAACTATCCTGACACAAGAAAGGGTAAGGTCCGCATAATGGCCAATCAAACTTGAGAAGATCCAACATCCTAATGAACTTAAGAGGGCATGAATTACAAAGTTTTCAACTTAAGAGGCAATTGTCATGTCTATGTAAGATAACAGTTGTCCCTCCATCCAACAATGATCAACACATAAGCAAATGATGGAATTATGTCGGGTTTTGTTGCCAACTTTGATCATCATATAGAAGTTCGGCCATATGATTTGTATTGGTTTTTTTCCTTCACCAGTTCCTATGGATGTGGAGTTAATGTGATGCGCAGGGGCAACAAAAGGAAGTTGCATGTAAACAGTTTTGCACAGGGAACAAAATGTGTTACATGCACCATCTATCCTTGGTCTCAGTGTGTATATGTTATATTGTTATGTGTTTGAGTTTTTTTTCTCGAACACACAAGAGCTATATATCATTATATCATATTTAGAGGAAAAGGAGTAAGGAATCCTGAGCACTGTTTTAAAGGTGTCGCCTAGGTGTCCAGACGACAGTCTTACACCTAGGCCACCTTGCTCGCCTAGGCGCCCAGGCGACGGTCCAACACCTTGTCCCGCCATACCATTTTAAAAACCATGATCCTGAGTACAACACACACACTAACCCCTAGCTTATAGATTGCATGCTCACCTATAATTGACATAGAATTTCAGCCGGTTGGTTGAAATGGCGTTAGGGTTTTTGGCATCCTCTGTGACAAGAGGGTGCCACAAAAGCTTAAAGGTAAAATCTGTAGGACGGCGACTCGTCCGGTGATGTTATATGGTGTTAAATGTTGGCCGACATAAAGTCGACAAGTCCAACAATTGTGTAGCAGAGATGTGTACGTCGTGTTGGTTTTCTGGGCATACAAGAAGAGATAGAATCCAAAACAAAGATATTCGAGATAGGGTCGGGGTGGTACCAATTGAGAAGAAACTAATTCAACATCGGTTGAGATGGTTTGGACATATCTTACCTGGCAGCCCCCTTAGCTAAGTCCTAGGGACTTCCCTGGCAGTGTGTCGGTTTTTCTGTTTTCCTAGATGGATTCCTTCCTATATGTGTGTTTCTAGCCCCCTTTGTATCGGGGGCCTTCCTTTAGACCCTGGTTTCTTTTTCTTCTTTATATAATGAGGTGCGGTTCTCCTGCGCATTTTCGAGAAAAAAGAGATGGTTTGGACATATCCAAATAAGACCTCTTGAAGCGCTGGTGCGTAGAGGGGGTCGATAATGTAAAAAAAGGTAGGAGACGACCTAAAATGACTTGGGACGAGACGGTTAAGAGAAATCTTAAGGAGTGGAATATCTCCAAGGAATTAGATAACGATAGGTGCACTTGGAGACTACCAATCAACGTGCCCGAACCATGATTTGTCTCCTTTTATGTTTATCCTTAACTCTACCACCTTCCTTTTACCCTTTTGGTGTTTTTTTCTATGTTTGTTTCTTGTGGGTTTCATCTCTAGCCTACCTCAACTTGCTTGGGACAAAAGGTGTTGTTGTTGTTGGGGGTTAGGGCATTTATACGTTAATCAATCTTGGATGGAGGGAGTATATGGTTAAAACAAATCAAATATATAATATCATCATATAGAGTCGAAATCTGTTGTAACTAGACTAGCATATGCATGAATAAAAATAAAACATGGCTACTTATAATAAATCAACAAAATCTTGACATGAAGTAAAATTTGGCATCTAGGATAGCAGACACAGTAACTCATTGACTACTTCCGTGGATGGATAGATGAATGAATGGACAGAGGGAGGGGACAAGTGAACTCAAAAGTTCAGAAATATGGTACTCCCTCCGTCCCAAAATATAATTCGTTTTTTTAATGTAATGGCAGGAGCTCTGCCTTTCCATTAAGAAGAACAGAATTGACACAGTTTTAAGGAAAACTAGGCTCGAAACCTACACAGAGTGCCCAAACAACACAACCCCACACACAAAGCCCATCCAGAGCCACTATTGCCGAGCTCAACACAAGGTACGAGCAACATGACGGTGCCTACACCTGAAACCAACCACAGAAGGAAGACCGCGGCGCGCCATCGTTGCCAAGCCTCAACACACCCACGCTCGAGACAGTTCTGATTCTTCATCAACGATCATGATCCAACACCCACCTCCGGCTATCTGTCCGACCTCCAAAACAATCTAGACCACGAGGAAGGGGCACGCCTCATGTCGTCGTTGCCGAGCCACATCCCCTAACGTGGCAGCTTCGACTTCACGTTGCAAAAAAAACCACCTCCACCGGCAAACCAGACGCCGAGAAGCGAGAGCATCAACCGAAGGCAACGTCGAGGCTGAGACGAACTTCAGAGCAATGAGATGCCATCAACAGGGGAAAGTGGCGCCCACGGGCGTCACCGCCACCGAGGCTTTCGCCCAAGATGCCCTACAGCACATCGTTAGGGTTGAACCTCAGGTCAAAGCATGCAGCCTTCGTGTCGCCACCGCCCTGGACTCCGCGCAAACCCCTCTAGAAGGGCACCGACACGCTGGCTGCCATACCCTCTTGTTGGGCACACGGAACTAGGGAACACCTTGCCATGCGCGCCAGCCGCCGCCGGGCGCACCGCTGCCGCCTTGCACCCACACGGAGGTTGGGGGAGATCCAGAGATGACACCCTCAGCAGGGCAGGAGTGGCGCCCGCAGGCATCACCGTCGTCCGCCCGCAAGCGGGCATGGCTTTCGCCCGAGGACCTACCACCATGCGTCCTGTCGCGCGGAACCAGTCATGCGCTGGCCGAACCGGAGGTGGAGAGATGGGTCTGGCTGAAGAGGCTCAAGATCCAGCCTCCAGCCGACCAAGGAGTGACGACAGAAGCCATGACGCCACCTCGCCCCCCCCCCCCCAACACCAGCCCCGCCACCCCAAACCCACCGAAACCGGCAACAAAGCCGCCTCTAGCCAGCCCCGCCCTAGCCGCTGCAGCGGGCCGACCACGCAAGCAGGCAGGGCCGCGGCCAACCCACACCCTCACGCAGGCGTGGAAGGAGCGGGGGCGAGAGCGGGAGCCGTGGGCCACTGCCGCCAAGCCCCTCCACACCGGCGCGGAAGGAGAGAGGGAGACGCGAGGGCCAGCCGAAACGCCCCGCCGCCACCATCACCGTGAGCCGCGCGAGCCTTCCGGCGGCAGCGACGACGGAGAGAGCGTCGTGTGCTCGCCGCCGAGTCGCAACACACTTCACCTTTGTTTTAGACTAAACGCATATTCATTAATTAACCTATGAATGCAGTTTATATGTATGTCTATATTCATTATCATTCATTCAAATGTGGATGAAAATAAGGGCTAGAAAGAACTATAATTTGGGACGGAAGGAGTACAAAATATAACCTTTGATAAGGGAGATATAGTAGGAAGCATCCAACCTCTTCTTCGAGCCTCACTGTTCAAGGTAAGAAAGAAAACAACAAAAGCATGAATAAGACCAGTGTGCATGACCGATTGGCAGGCAACAATATAATCAGTTGCAGAACTAAAAAAACTTTATGCCTTACCAAATACCAAACACAATGTATTTTTTCCCAATAGGCTCTGAGCCGCTTGCAAATATCTAAACTAAATAAGACATAGCTATACCCAATGTCAAGTTTCACATTGCACATTGTAGCATAACAAGAAACTGAACAAGTTTCACAAGGAAGCTAGTTTTGGTTACCGACTAAGCAGATGGTTCACTACTGATACCAAACCATGCTTTTATGCAAAACCACCAGTCCTTTAATCATTATGAAATGAAAGTGTTTAATTTTATGATCTTTGGGTCAGATTTATATCTCAAGTACAAATTTCCGGCAAACCAACTCAAATAATTTCCTACTAGTAAGCCGCCAAAAGCTTGTTGGTTGAACTGCTTGAATACCAAAAAAATGAACCTTGGAAGAATAGCAAAAACATAGATTTTATCTGCATTATATACTGATGGAAAAAGAAAGCACACAATGAATAACGAACTGTGCCTAAAAGCAAGGACAAAAAGAGTCACCTAACATGACCAAAAAGTGCTTTTGCAATGATGAGCAGTGTTGAGCAAAAGACAAGTATGTTAATTTTGTCCTGCAATTCACTTGAAAGGCCTCTCAACAGCTCAAGAACTTTATTTCTTGCATTATCACAAGCTTCATGGTACCTGAACACACAAGTATCAGTGTAATTGATTATTTGTCCTAAAATGTATGAAAGTAAGCTTAATGCAGGATACTTCTGTGTACCAATCAACATACTACAGTACGGTAATTCATATTTTTTAAAATAAGTAGAAGTGTAGAACGATACATACACACGATAACATAAGGCTATAAAATCAACTAATGAAATGTACATTTTCATGAGAACAAATATTTTAACAATGTGGAGTGGCATTTTCCTGTAACCATGGCAAGGTTTCATATAGCCACCCAACTATGCAATGTTCAACAAAATTGAGTTGGTGACAGATCGCTGAGGTGTTTGTTAAGTCAGGTTGTAAGATTCTAGCAGTCATAATGCGAGGAAGTACCTGGCTAAAGCATTCTCAACTTTGCTTGTTGTAAACCATTCCTCCCCAACCTTTCTGCCTTTTGAATCAATTGCAGGCTTCAGTTGTTTTATTTGCTGCTCACCAGGTGTGTTAGCCCATACATTTGGTATGAATCTCTTTCCTTTAAACCAAACAGCTTCATGTTCTTTTGCATAACCGATTTCTCCTTTCAAACCTCCATTCGAGGACACTACAGATTTCACCCTCGAAATAATTGGCATAAAATCTTCAATGACCTAAAACCACAATATGCATTAGCGTACACCCAAGCAATTGATGGGTTCAAGGAAATGCAAATACGAAAATCATGCCGCATCCTGCTAGAAGGATTGCTCAAAACCCACCGCAATTGATAATGCCTCAGCAGCCCTATCAACATTTGCAAACTCTTCTTCAGCATGGATCCTTTTCACGCGCCCCTTCCAAGATGACTCCATATCATTGAAGAACTCCTTTGGAATATATTCCAATGAAGTTATTGCCTGATCACTTTCAACACCTAAAGAAATCACTTCAGCTATTCGTTGTGAAATAATGCTACATCCGTTCATCTGCAAAAGGATAAAAGGAAATGTTCCAGATCAATAATGACACAGAAGGGGGAAAAAACTACAAAAAATAAAATGAGGGATATAAAAAATATCATCCATGTACACCACATGTATATCAAAGAAAAAAATACACAAAGAAGCACAACAACAAACGTGGTGCATTACATGAGATACACAAAGGAGCACAGCAACAGAAGTGGTGCATTAGATGCAAAATCTAAATTACAAGAAACTTAAAAGTTTCAAACAGCACTTACTAGCATATCAGCTTCAACTTTGAAACCAGTAGCCACAGAAGCAGGTACCAGTAATTCATGCAGGATTGCAGAAAGCTCAGCATCCCTGTTCATGAGCATAATCTCATCAAGGACATTTTTTATTCTACAAAATTCAATGTGATTGACCTCTTTCGACTCAAGTAGTTTCACAAGCTGCAAAATTAACATTATTCAATCAGTATCAGGAAAATACATGAAACAAAGTACAACAACAAAAAGTATCAAGCTGCTACATGAAATATTGGTGTAATGAATGTCAAATGGTAAAAATTAAATGGATTAGAATCCAGGATAGCATCTACATTAATAAGCACCGCTAACAGTAGATAATGAATTTTCCTAATAGAAAGTTGAAATAAAGTAGTAAGAAGAAGCACCATAGGACACAGGCTCTGAAGGTTAACAAGATGTTAACGATCAATTGAAAAAAAAAGAGAAAATCCCATCTAGTAACTTATGGCTTCGTGTGGCATTGAGGTGGGTCTTGCTTGTTGTAACTCCTATTCAAAAGTGATTGGGTAACTGTTTTTCTTCTGATATAAGTCACACACATTATTTCTCTAAATTTAATTTGACTTGACATAATTCGCAAATTACCTTCAATACTCATTTGGTTATTCCCTCTAAATGCATGCCCAAAACTCTCATAGGATGGTGAATTCACTTCATGAAACACTTTGCACTAATATTATGCAGACATTTTTATGTGTTGAAGCGTATGTTATGGGCCTAGACTGACAGTATAGCCCATTAGTGTTTGGTGTCATGGTTTCGGAACCGGGGGCATAGTAGAATTTGTGTTCTCTAGGGGAGGCTAGCATGGACTCACTCCGAATGGTGAATCGAGGGATTCAAACAGGGGGTTTATACTCGTCCAAACTTGCTCCCTAGTCCAGTGTAGTGTTGATCGTAGTATTGCTCTATGGAACGTGTTACAATGGGCGCAAGTGTGAAAATGAGGGGAAGTGGAGAACTCAGGCAGAATGCTCCTGCCCTTGGCTGTTTGGCCCTCCCCCTTTTATAGTTCAAAGGGGAGGTTCTTACAAGGGGACATGTTGTTCAAAGGAGGGCGCGACCTGTTGTCTACAGTAGTCTTGCTGACATAGTTCTCCTGACATCATCTTCTGGTGCGTGCATAATTGTACGCCCGGTATGGAGGATCGCTCCATCCGCTCGACACGTGGGTCACTATAGGGACTCCTATGCCGAGTTTTCCTGTAGCGGCGTCCGGCGGGTCCCACGAGACGGAATCGAGGGAGACTGAGGACCGTCCGTGGCAACGTCTCGTCCCGTTGTCAGGGACTCTTCGTTACCCCTCTGGCGTGTTGTGGTGTCATCTGAGGTGATGTGTGGTGGCGACATACCTTGTCGTGGCTAGTGTGGGGCAACAGTGCCTGCCTTGCCTCCACGTCAGCAGGGTACAGTTGTGCTCATGCGTGTGGCAGGATAGCATGGCGTCGAGGCCCACAGGTGTATCGGCTCCGGTCGTGGGCCTTTCACTTCTCTGCCTCGCAGAGTTGCTCGGCGGGACTCAGTCGGTGGACCCCGCCTCGCAAAGTTGCTCGGTGGGACTTGGTCGGCCAATCCGCCTCGCAGAGTTTCTCGGCGGAACTTGGTCGACTGGTCCGCCTCGCAGAGTTGTTCGGCGGACTTGGTCGGCCTAGATGGGTCGCTATGAGTTATGGGCCTACTTTGGGTACCCGTCAGCAGCCCCCAAGTCTTCATGCAACTCCTTGGAGTTGCTCGAAGGCTTTCTTGTTGGGAACTAAAGTCTCGGGTGCATGCAAGCGCATATGCTAGATGTAGCCCCCAAGTAATCCGTGAGCTATGTTTCCCCGAGTACAACAGCTCTGAAGACCCGCTACCGCCGCTCCACTAATGTGAGCAGTTCTTCCGTGTTGCACGCACCCCTGAGCCTGAGAAGGTATAAATGGCTTCATTCTACATGCAGGGAGCCACTCAACAATGGTACTACAAGTTGGAATGTGGGAAACCTTAACCCTAATCCAAGGTTGGGTGTATATTATATAGATCAAAACAGCTCTGAAGACCCGCTACCGTCGCTCCACTAATGTGAGCAGTTCTTCCGTGTTGCACGCACCCCTGAGCCTGAGAAGTATGACTGGCTTCATTCTACATGCAGGGAGCCACTCAACAATGGTACTACAAGTTGGAATGTGGGAAACCTTAACCCTACTCCAGGGTTGGGTGTATATTATATAGATCAATTAGGTGGGCCAAGCCCATTACATAGGGGTAAACAGGTAAATACAAGACGGCCCAAGCCTAAGTCTAACACTACATACTGGAGCACAAGATGTCATGTCATGGGCACGTTTCGTGGACCTTGCCAACATCCGCTTTGGGGCCCGATGCGCAGCAATCCCCTGGACGAGCTATGTCATCTTCGCCTTCAGGGATCACTAACCGAGTACATCCACATGTTCTACTAGCGCCTCACCCGCTGCGACAACCTCTATGAGTCGTAGCAATTTCGATCCACGACAAATGGCCCTAGAGGAGGCAGCGGCCCAAGCTCGCGCCTTTATACGACACACTGTGGTGCACTTGACCGCAACACCACCAGCACATCGCTCCTCGCACTGCTCCACGACATCTGCAACACTTTCTGTTGTGACTCTACCTCCTCAACACCAGGCAGCACCCGATGCTCCAAGGGCGCCCCTCAAGACTCGTCCCCCTACTGGTGGGCACATGACCAGGCTCACGCCTGACGAGATGGACCTCTGCTTAAATTGCCCAAAGAAATTCTCTAGGGCCATCTGAAGACCAGCACGATGAAGGGTGTCTACCTCCTCAATGTGAGCAACACCGACCCCCTCAATGATGCTTTCGAGTTTCGACAACGGCAACTATGCAGGACCTCACATGCCTAGGCTGGCATCTGCACAGGCGAGACCATGCAGTTGGCCCTCGTTGTGCAAGACCATACAGTCATAGCGCTAGTCAACTTGGGCTCCACTCACTGCTCCATTGGCGTCTAGGTCGCACACCGCCTCAACCTAACACCCACGGCTCATGACAGCAAGACGATGGGGGTAACGGCGTGCGACTACCCTACCTTGGAGTCTGCTCCGTGCTCTCATTCTCCATCCACGGCAAACCGTTCTGTATATACTTCCTCGCCATCGCCTTGGAGGGCTATGAGGTGGCGCTTGGGTGCAATTGGCTTCACACCCTTGGGCCCATCGTCTGGGATCACACATTCACACACTTGTTCATGGCGTTCTGGCGAACAACCATTGGGTCAAGTGAATGGGGATAGGCGGCCCCAACCTCCACCAACAATATCCTACAGCTCCTTCTGTCCAAATTCACGAACATCTTCGTTGAACCCGTGGATATGCCTCCTGCACAACTGTTCGACCACCACATCCACCTCCTGCCATCGTGTGGCCATATCGCTATCTGCAACTGCTAAAGGGTGAGATTGAGAAGCAGTGCATCGACATGCTTTGTCAAGGCATTGTCGTACCCGGTACGTCGCTACTCTCTGCATCAGTCCTGCTCGTCCGTAAGAAAGGCAGGATATGGCAGTTGTACGTCGACTATCGTGCCCTCGATGCCAAGACCATCAAGGACAAGTTCCCTATCCCGGTCATTGACGAACTGCTGGACAAGCTCAAGGCAGCCCACTTCTTCACAAGCTAGACCTACACAATGGCTATCAGTAGGTGCTCATTGACCCTAACAACACTCGCTAGACTACGCCATGGGATCTAGGTGGTTGCACACATCCAACTTCGTCGTCCGGACGATGTCGACCTTCAATTGAAGAGGCAAAAAAATAATAAAGAGTTCAACTATGTTTTGGGTTCAGAATAATAAAATAAGACGATACATAAAATGCTTATTTTTTACATATTAAGTTTGTGGTTGCAAATCGAGGACGAGCTTCTGGTCCAGGAGGGGTATAGTGTTAGAGGCATATGACATGTTGGGGCAAGAGGCATCTCAACCCTTGCAGCAGTAGAGCAGGGTGTGGAGGGCTGATCCTTACCTGATAGTTACAGTCGCCTTTTTTAATCATTGGCGCTTAACCTATTTTCCCTTGTTGTTGTGTGAGTGCTGTGTGTGGGGTATTTCTGTAACCCCTTCTCTCTTCTTTTAATGAAATAATATGCACCAGTGTTTTCAAGTCGTCTGATTAATCGTGATTAGTCGAACTAATCAACTTAAACCCGACTAGACCTACCGAAACGATTAGCTCAGATTAGACAAGTGTTTTTAGATGGCCTTTTGGAGCTGCGGTTGTGGACTTGTGGGCTACCATTTGGTGTGCATCTATGGGCTGCAATTGTGGCCTTGTAGGGTTGGACAGACACCAACTAGGCACAAGACGCAAAAGCCATCTGTGGCTCCATGTTGTCGTAGTGCTCCCCCTCCGCCCGCTGCCGCACAAGTTCACAGTTGTGCCCCCGCCTGCAAGGTCAAAAGATCCAGGAAGATGCCCACCCTACTGCAGTGCCCCCCACCCCCGCAAGATCCAGCTCCAACCTTCTAGACGGTCGCCTGAGCTCCACTGCTGGCGCCCACAAGATCCAGTGACATCCGCCATCTTTTAGGCATCGTCGCCTAGGCCAAGCTCTTGTGTGATCGCCTGCATCAAGTAAGGATAGACAGAATCCCAAAGCCCAAAAGATAAGCTCATCCTCATATTGTGAGTGTGTTTCTTGATGCTCTGCTTTTATTGTTTGTTGCCCTGTTGCTACTTTATATAGCTCGTGGCTTGTGCCCCTTTTGCTAGTTGCTACTAGGCTTGATTAGTCGGTAGCTATAAGAGTAGGTTCGACCAAACGATTTGAACATTGATATGCAACTCTCTTGTGTGTTCGAGAAAAAAAAGGATCGCTTGCTTAGGCGTCAAATAAGCCTTAGAGATAAGGATTTCTTGCTTATGGGTCAAGTAAACCTCTATATATAAGGAGAAAAGGTGTATCAATCTAATCAAGTAAGAATTAATAAGGAAAACTCTTCCCTCTTGCTCGTTCGTGGCAAGGCCCATGGCTAGCCCCATTGTGCTCCCTCAACCCTGCCCCTTTATATTGTTATATTTAAATGGCATGAGGGTCAGGAAGCTGCTAGGGCCAAAAACTCAAAATCCATAAAATTCTCAAGATTCAAATTGCATTGAAGGCAAATAATTCATAGGATAACTGATGGGACAATTGGGCATATTTTCTCCAGAAATATAAAGAAGCAACCTTTGCTGCTGATATGCATGTAAATTCAGGAATGGAGCAGGTTATGTTGCCCATAAGCCTGCAAGCCTCTGCAAAGAAGTTATAAATGGATCATAATCTAGCATTGGAGCCAATATTACCATCAAAAGTTTCTAAAACATGATACCAAATCACAAGCAGTAAATGTTTTCTGGAAAGCAGGGACATCAAAAGTAGAACATTGCCAGTTTTCAAACATCCAAGAATTAATATTGGGAAATACCCAGAACAAAAGAATCTAAGAGACTAAAACTGCATCACAAATAGAAGCTCAAAGTCTCAGATCCTGAAATTAGGCCTTCTTTGCAGCAACCCTGAGCAAATTGTTCTGATGATCCTATGGTACTTAACTACTTATGCAACATTAGCTCACGTGTTTCTAACGCAGCTCTGCACGAAGATAGGAGCATCTGTTTTAAGTTATAATATTCAGATAAACACAATATAGTTACAAAGAGGAGAGTGCAAACATTCAGAAATCAAAATAAGCTAAAGTTATATGTAGCGCTTCTCCTTTGTATCCCATTTTGTGAAATCGTTCATGTACAATAGTTAATAATTTGTAAAAATAAATTGAGGTTCTTTAAAAATCTTATATATATTTTTTATTGCATGATGAACTTAATGTTCGAACTCTCAAGCCAGACTTTCCATGAATGAATTACAAGTTACAACTTTTGAGGTACCTTGGATCGCTGCTGCAACCTCAAATGATGGAGGATTAAGAAGAAGATCTCTAATATACCTGCATATAATAATGAAAGTCACATCTCACGAACTAAAGCCAGCCCACATATTGAATTGAAAAAGCCATGCCAGTATCTTATATAAACCTGTCGCTTGTGTCATAACACAGTGCATTGTGTGTTGACACTTGACACAGTTTGCACAAAATACCAGTTGCAGGGGACCGTAGAAATTCTCAAGTGACGTCTAATAGAAGTTGCTACTTTTAACAATAGTAAAGCTCAAGGTAAGAAAGTTGTTTAAATTGGGTTTCACTTCAGAACAAGTAATTAATGCCCAAATTGTTAAGGTGTCTAACCAACTAAAAGGTAGTGGAATTGATAACAAAATATGGGAGGTGTTTGTAGGAAACTATTGCCTAGAGGAGTAAAAGAACAAAGCTTTTGAACACCTAAATTGGCTTGCTAAAGTGACAAGACCATATTTCTGTGAGTCCTCGAAATGGGGTGACACAAAAAAATGCTTCGTCGCCAGTGGTACCAAACAAGACTGTACTATATCCCTGAAAATATTGCCTAAACAGAGTGATGCGCCACTCTCAGTTAGATTTAGTAGGTAGTTCAGTTGTCTACCATTAAAGTTTCCTTATTCAATATAGGTGTGAAAAAACATTTGAACAGAATCTTGGCCAAAAAAATAATGAGTTATCTGATCATCTCAATAACCAGCATAGAAAGATCGTCTAACGAGCTGGATAGTTGATTCAACAAATAGACACAATGCATACATTGATGGAAGCCCGCCACAATTTGAAGGAAGCACCATTCTTAACAAACTCGGTATTCCCTCAGTTGGTATGACTCCTACAGCACACGAAATACAGAAATATTAAGATACATCAACTTTTGAAGACTCCTTAAAAAGATCAGCTACATTAAAGAAACCTGCAGTATACCAATTTGAGTAGCAGTCCCAAGATGAAGAGGTTGGGGCCTGCCTTCCAATGAGACGGTGACATCACGAAAAACCGCTTTCTCATCAAGGCCATATATTTCCCGTACCTTGACAAATTAAATAAAGTTATAAGAAGCAATTTATAAAGCTCAGTGAAAAATACAGAATAGACCATAGCAAGAGGGACATCAAAAGCACCATAAACTCAGCAACTGTTTCAGCACATGAAAATGAATGAGTGTGTCCACACATCATCAACAATGAGAATAATTCCAATTACAATTCCATTGTTATATCTTCCTTATGGAGCATTTGGGAAGAGGTTTTGGGATCCAATTTCTGCCAACTAAAAGCTGAAAAATCCTAGTCAACCGACCTCTTTCAGATAAACCATTTGAGGCTTTGCTTTCTTGTATTTTATAACTTGCTCTGGTCTTTTAGACCCTTTGCAATTTGTATGGTTGTATTTACTATAGGTTCATCCGTCCACACCTTATGGTCCTCCTAAAATAATAATAAGATACAAGTCACAGACCTTGCATAAAAGTTCTTGAATAGGTGAACCGTCAAACCACTCAAAGGACTTCCCACTGCACTCTCCCCACAAGAGCCCACCTTCACCGAATTCACCCCAGCGTGATGTCCCTGCAAACAAATGAGAGAATATATTAGAAAGAGCAAAGTTCAAAACCATGAGGAGATAATGACTGGATCTGCTGGGTGCATATTATAGCGCTAATGAGAAATATCAACTCTACTTCCGTATATTATGTTACTGTTCTTATAAGCAGAACTTCTTTGCATCATGCAGCAAAGAGAAACCCAATGACATATATTAAAATATTTCTAGCATAAACTAAGTCCATAATATATGTAGAAAATGATGTGAACACATAACTGGTTTGCAACACATGTTTCAAGAAACAAAGATCAACAGTGAAAAAAATGTTATTCCATGTATTAATAATTCTCAAGGTTTTTTTGTGAAATATGGGCCATCTGATTTCTTCTGAAATTGAAACGGACAATAATAACAGCACAAGTTAGGGATCCTAATATCAGATTCCAGAATACTTGTTTGTAGATCAAACAAATATTAATTCTCAAGGTTATTTGTAAAATATGGGTCATATGATTTCTTCTGAAATTGAAACAGACAATAATAACAGCACAAGTTAGGGATCCTAATATCAGATTCCAGAATACTTGTTTGTAGATCAAACAAATAGAAAGAAAATTTACTCAAG
Organism: Zea luxurians; assembly: GCA_029449295.1. Classification (NCBI taxonomy): domain Eukaryota; kingdom Viridiplantae; phylum Streptophyta; class Magnoliopsida; order Poales; family Poaceae; genus Zea; species Zea luxurians. The sequence goes on from JAOPSE010000010.1 coordinate 108,073,866, forward strand.
AATACAAATCCCAACCTGAAGAATTATTCTTCAAAGAATTGTGAAGGTATAGATGGTGATAACGACATATGCGGAGCTTAGTAACAATAGCCTCCTCTGTTAAGCCCTCCTCAGCTGAATAAGTTTTCATTGTCTCTAGCACAGATATCAAGCAATAACCTTTTGCAGAATGTGAAATCCCTGATGAATGAGAACACCATGATGTGCTATCTCAAATCAGCATCCAGTGGCCTCAAGCCTCATGAAATTCAGTATTTGACTACAAAATTCAAAAGTTGTAAACACAGAAATGTCGACATACTTCAAAACTTAAGTGTAACATATACCTTCCATTCCAGGAACACAATAGTGAAAATGTGTTGTTGGGAGCTAGATGGGTCACAAACACAGAAATTTTATATCAATGTATATATTACAAGATATTTATATTCAATATCAGCGTAAGAAATTATAAGGAATTGCTATTTTGTTATACAGGTCCAGGATTATATATCCAAAATTCATTAAAAATCAACGTATTACCCAGAAAATACAGTAGCAATCCATATCATGTCTGACTAGACCATTGATGTCATTTACTTTCTAGTAACATGCATCTCTACTCTCTACTATATTAAAGCGGCAGTTTCTTGCATCGTGCGTCATGTACGAAGCGCGTAGGTCTATTCCTCTTCCTTGCTTCTAGCCTAACAAATGGGCCTTAATAAACCACCCAAGCCCAACAGGACAGAAACCACACACATCGCAGTGTTCCCATATAGTACCACCTCGCTAGCTAAATGAGAACGAGCGGCCTATAAAAAAAGGGTCATGCTCCTTTTTAACTCATACATTTCTTGCCCTTTTGGCAAAGATAAAGTGTAATATTTATTTTTATCAGTTTAATGTCTGATATGCATACCATATGTTCAATCCGATATTAAATTTATTTTTTATGAATATCATATGTGATTGTATGCTATCGCAACGCACGGGCATTGTACTAGTTGAATAAATCTGTAACGTACTTCCTGTACAGTAAAATTCTATGAAGGAAAAAGTGACAAGATGATTGTCGGCTACGACAGAATGGGAAGTTTGGAGTTAACGATTATAAACATACAAGCAAAACGTACCAACAACAGGCATCGGATCAGGGAACTCTACATCATGGTCTACTTCAGCAAGACCAAATACATAAGGACTACCAGGATGGGCATGCCTGTAAGAAAGAATATGCAAAAACTTTAAGATTATGAATTGAATAAACTATCAAACCAGAAAGAATAGAAGCAGTGTAAGTTCTCGATATTGCATGTCAACTATCAGTATTTTTCTCGAACATGGATGAGAACTCCATATCTTTTCATTAACAACAAGGTTCAAAATTTATAGCACAAGACGCCAAAACCACACAATAAAGAGATTACATGTGTGCCAGTGAAACAAAAGGAGACAACCACTGCAAGATTACAGCCTAGACCATATTTATTTTGTGTAACTCCTTAGCACCAGCACATCATAAGGTGCCTTCCTCTGAAATGCTTATGATTATCAGCCATATATTCAGCGAACCTATTAACAAAGCAATTATAAGCATAGGCCCACTGGAGCCTAGACGTGTGCATAGAAGTATATTGCCCACATATTCTCGATAGCGTAAGCTTCAGGTTACGTTAGTCATTGCATAGAACTCTACATGGTAAGGAAGACAATAAATCTGCATATGCAACATGATGAATGTAATTTTTTAAAGATCCACTTCAAGTCAATTTAAAAGCCTAACAGGGTCCAGATGTGAAGAATGGTATTGAAATGTATTAGAGCATCTCCAACAAGGATCCTAAACAGGGACCTGTTCTGCTTTTTAGTGGGGAAAGAAGTCAATAGGAACCCAACTCAAGTCCCTACTTTATGGAGGCCCCCCACATCTTCCCTCTCAGCCTCATCTCCAAGGGATACGTCGGAAGCTCCCTAATACTGAAAAAACATCCATGTACCAACTCCCTTCTGCATGTTTTTTTCCTCCTAACTTTCTCCCACGCCCGGTTCCCTTCCACCATGCCGCCACTGAGACCAAGCATGCCCCTCTCCATCGAGGTTCTCCTCCTAGTGAGCCCCTCGTCCCTGGCCCCCTCCCCGACAAGCCCCTCATCCTGGCGAGAGACAGAAGGGAAATATGAAAGGAGGGAAAGAGGGGGGATGTAACTGACAAGTAGGTCCCCAAAAAGTATGTACCCTAATTTGAGGGTTATTGTTGGAGTTCAACCCATTAAAGACCATCCAAAGTAGAAGAAACCCTCGAATCACAAGTAGGGCCCTATTTTAGGCCATTGTTAGAGCCATCCCTCGTCAACCCGTTCATGTTTTGGTAAATATGACTCTGTCATGGGCGAATCTTATTAAGGACAGCAAAGAAAACAAACAATTAATTCCTCATCTTGTTGTGGATCTTACAATAAGGGCCTGTTTGGATCACACGAGCTAAAACGAAAGTGGCTAAAGTTTAGTCACTTTAGGAGCTAAAGATCCAAACAAAAAGAGCTAAAAGTGACTAAAATGGTGAAAAGGTACACTTTTAGTCACTTTTAGCTCCTAAGGAGAAACTAAAATTTAGTAATTTTTCTTTAGCTCCTGAATCCAAACAGACCCTAAACAAGTATGCATCACAAGGACGAACAATCATGCACAATATGACACAGTTATATACATGAAAAAACTTACGAAACTCCAGTCCAACCTGCTCCTGAATCTACCACCCAAGTATTCCCTATTACTCCCTCCGTTCCAAATCATAAGACGTTTTGGCATTTCTAGATACATAGTTTTTGTTACGCATTTAGATATACACTATGTAGAGATACATTGCATATGTATCTCGAAAAGCCAAAACATCTTATAATTTGGAACGGGGGAGTATCAAATACTTAGAGGTGGGTGCAAGGAGCTCTCTCCGGACTTTTGGATTGGTAACAACATAAAAATGTAGGTACAACCTTGATAAAACAGCAGTAGCAAAAGGCCAAATTAAGCAAGTTGTAATCAAGACTCATATTGAAGAGCTTATGCACATACCAAAGAGTACTGAATCAACATTTTGAAACAGTAACTCTATCAAATATCACCCATCCACCAGAAGAAAATAAAAGTGCTTAGCACAATTTCTAAAATATATTACAATAGATATGCTATTACCCAGAAATAAATCGACTTTTCCGAGCACGGGCTTGAGTTGGGCCTTGAATTTCCTCGACTATGCACTGCAAGATTAAATTATCAGACAAAATAACTTAAAATGTTAACAACAAAAATAAAATCAGGATGTTGAGTGGTCAAACCTTAAAATGCAAAAAAAATGAAACACAATCAACACGCATAATCTGCACTGTATAGTTAAAGGCTGCCCATAACTGAATAATTTGTAAAAAGAATGGCAGGAATATTTGAGCAATGTCACCCATAGGCAACCCAGTCACATTCACAATGTATGTTAATGGTCGTTCCACATGAACTTCTATAAAAATATACAATATAGATAAGATATATACATGTGTTAAGGCCCATTAGGCCCAGGCTTACTGCCTATATATATAACCTATAGTCCTTATGGACTGATCATCAATTGTCAATCCCAAGGTTAGTAACATGGTAACAGAGGAGGTTACGAAACCCTATATTTTTAGCCGCAGTCGCGGCCCTCCCCCACCCTAGCCGCCGTCGCGGCCCTCCCTCACCCTAGCCGCCGTCGCGGATCTCCCCCAACCTAGCCGCCGTCGCGGCCATCCCACCCTGTTGGCCGTCGTCGAGGTCCTCTGCCTCTACCAGGCCACGGCGCTCGTCGCGCGCGCCGTCTTCGTCCGCCATCCCGCCAGGCTGCGCGGCTTCCCCTCGCACGGCCCTTCGTCGCGCACGCGGCTTCCCTCGCGAGGCCCCTCGTGCGCACGGTCTGCCGGTCCGCCGACGTCGCGGCCTCCCGTCAACCGCCGTCGCGCGGTTTCCCACGTGCGGAGCTGCTGCGCCCTGCTGTTCTACGCCGTCAGCGCGCAGCACAGGGTGTACGCTGTTGCATCATCTGCGTCGTCCTGCCGTCTGCTTCTGTGTCACACGCAGCCCAGACCAGATCTGCTGGTGTCCGTTGCTGCACCATCTGCATCGTCCTGCCGTCTGCGTCGCACGCAGCCCAGACCAGATCTGATGTACTCTGTTCGATCTGCTGTGAATTTGCACGGTTTCGTCCATGACTGCAACTAGGGGTGTAAACGGATACTTATTCGGATATCAGTTTTTTGGTCTTTTTTCTTTTATTGTGAATTAATAGAATATAGAATCTGCTATGCAAATTTATATTCTTGTTTTTAGTATTGAGCTTGTAAAGATTCATGAAAGGTAAACCTCAAATCTATCATATATCTTCTCAAATAATAAATATAAATTTCAGATACAAATCGAATACGGATACAGATATTTTTTCACCTTTTTTGTTGTATGGAGCAAATAAAGTATGAAATAATGTATACAAAATTTTATTCTTATTTATAATAATGTGCTTCATAACATAAGAAGAGATTAGCATCAAATTTCATACATATCTATTTTAAAATATTAAATTTGTCCTAACAGTTCGGATATCCATTTACATCCCTAACTGCAACCGGCGTATCCACTGTTCATCCGCTGCTCTCGCTAGGGATTTGGTACCATTCAGCCTGTCTGTTTCAGATCTGTTATTCTTCAGTGTTTTATTGCTCTTCAATATGTCAGCCAACGCTATTGTTGTCAATATTGTGATTGATGGGCAGAATTACCTAGAATGGGCTTTTTGTGTTCATACTGCATTAAGAGGTCACGGTTTACTATTTCATTTGACTGAAGATTCTCCAGTTTTAGCAACTGATAGAAGCAATGCTGCTGCAATCAACACTTGGCAGATCAATGATGGCAAGGTAATGGCTGCAATGATCAACAGCACTAAACCAACTATGATTATGAGTCTGTCCAAATTCACCTCTGCTAAGGCTATCTGGTCACATCTGAAGGATCGGTTTGTTCAGGATAGCGGTGCTCTTTTACATACCCTTATGCAACAGACTCATGTCATTGAGCAACATGATACGTCCATTGATGAATATTATTCAGTCTTTGATCGTCTTATGAGTGCATTGATCTCCATGGTGCCCGCTTGTACACTGTACAGTTGTGCCTTGCCCAGCCCATAAGTTCATTGAGAAGTTCTTTACCTACAGATTTGTTATGGGAGTTCGACCTGAATTTGATTCTCTTCGTGCAAGGCTGCTTCACAGTTCAGACACTCTCACCATGGCTCAGGCATTGTCTGAATTGCTTGCTAAAGAGACTCGTCTGAAGTCTATGTCTTCTATTACTGTGTGAGTTCTCACAGTGTTGGCTGCTGCTCAAAAGTCCAGTAACACCTCCTTTCAGCCTTGTGAACATTGCAAAAAGACCACTCATCGGTCTGAGAACTGCTTTGCTAAGTTTCCAGAGAAATACCATCTCCTAAAGGCTCAGTTGCGGTTGCTGCTACTTCATTTGCTGGTGCTTTATCATCATCTTGGGTTCTTGATTATGAAGCTTCATTTCATGTGACATCTGACCAGTCACGTCTGGCATCTATAGAGATGGCAATGGGTACACGCGACCCGATACCCAATGGGTATTTACTCCATTAGGGTATGTATGTGGGCTAAATATTCTACCCATGGGTCTGTTATTGGGGAAAAATCTTCACCCAATGGGTAAACGGGTATTAGAACGTTCCGCCTTCACCCATACCCATTAACCCGTGGGTATAAAATACCCAATATAAAGTTAGCCCAAGCATGAACTTTGACTTTAGTCATCCATCTTTTTTACTATTTAACAACCTTTTAGGCCATAATGTCATAGAAGGCTCAACGTTAATTTAATGACCATGTAATGGAACATGTAATGCGCTATGTAGTACTATCCTAGTGTTACTACTTTATCCAATTATCTTTGGTGTGTTGAATGGATGGTTAAATGATGCTAGAAATTTTGTAATGGTATTTAGATGGATATACTTGACATTTGTATCATATAATATTTTGATAGATGTTTAGCTTTTGTGGGTACGGGTGACCCGATGGGTGACCCATATCCACATGGGTATGGGTATGGGGGTAAATCCATACCCGCCAGTGTATATGGGTGACCCGACAGGGTTATTTTTGTGTCGTGGGTATGGGTATGGGTATGGGGTAGTAATACCCGGTGGGCATTTACCCATTGCCATCTCTAGGCATCTACTACACCTGTCACCGAGGGTACTTCTGTTCAGACAGCTGATGGTACATTATGTCATGTCACCCACAAGGGTTCTCTTTCCAATTCTAATTTTACTGTTCTAAATATATTTTTGTACCTGAGTTATCCATGGATCTACTATCAGTTGGTCAAATTACCTATCACAGTTGTTTTGTTGGATTTGATGACTCATCTTGTTTTGTACAGGATCGTCACACAGGGGATGTGATTGGGACTGGTTGTAGTCGTAAATCTTTACCTCGCCTTTACATCTTGGACACATTGTGTCTTCCTACCATACCTATACACCACATGTGCTTGCTGCTTCAGGTCCCACGACGTTGTTTGCCCAGTGGCATCATCGTCTAGGTCACTTATGTGGATCTCGTCTGTCCACTCTAATAAAGTCATGATGTTTAGGCCCTACACATGTTGAGTCTAGTTTTCATTGTAAAGGTTGTCATCTTGGAAAACAAATACAACTTCCATATTTTACTAGTGATTCTAATTCTACTAAACCTTTTGATCTAATTCACTCTGATGTTTGAGGTCTAGCTCCATTTGTTTCAAAAGGTGGTCATAAATATTATGTCATTTTTATTGATGATCATTCTCGTTATACTTGGATTTACTTCATGAAACGCATCTCGGAATTGCCTTCTATTTATAAGTCCTTCACTCGGATGGTTCACACCCAGTTTTCTGCTACTATTAAAATATTTTGTTCCGATTCTGGTGGTGAATTTTTATCTGACAATTTTCGCCAGCTATCGACCTTAGAGGGTACTCTAGCTCAGCTTTCTTGTCCTAGTGCTCATGCCCAAAATGGTGTTGCTGAACGCAAACATCGTTATATTATTGAGTGCTCGTACTATTTTGATATCTTCTTTTGTTCCTTCACACTTTTGGAGTGAAGTTGTTTCCACTATTGTGTATCTCATTAATAGACAACCATCATCTAAACTTTCTGGCAAATCCCCGGGTGAAGTTCTTTTTGGGACTCCTCCACGATATGATCATCTTCATGTGTTTGGATGTATATGTTATGTCTTGTTACCACCACGTGAGCGGACCAAATTGACTACTCAATCTGTAGAACGTGTATTCCTTGCATACAGTATTGAACACAAAGGCTATCATTGTTATGATCCTTCTACTCGTCGTGTTCGAATTTCTAGAGAGGTAAGTTTCAATGAAAATCGGGCCTTCTTTCACAACCAGTCTACCCACTCCTCATATTATCCCACAGAATCTACTTCTTTCATGTGTCTTCCTTCCATTCTTGCATCTGCACCATCATCTTCTACATCCACATTTGATGTTCTCATTCTCATAACACCACCTTCCACCTCCACGTCATCTTCTTCTTACTCTTCCAAACCACCTGTCATCCAAACCTACATTCGTCGTTCCCACTCTATTTCTACGGTTGGTCCTAATACTGATCATGTACCTGATTCTTGTACTGACAATAATGAGTCTAATGATGTTTTTAATCAGGGATATCGTCTTCGTGACCGTGGTACCATTGAACCTCCAGATCGCTATGGTTTTCCACAGGCTGGTGTGGCAATTGTTGAACCCACTACATTATTAGGAAGCTTCTGGGATTCTCGAGTGGCAGCTAGCTATGATTGATGAATTGGCTGCTCTTGAACGCACTGGTACATGGGATATCGTTCCTTTACCCTCGCATGTTGTTCCTATCACATGTAAATGGGTCTTCAAGGTTAAGAAAAAATCAGATGGTTCCATTGTGAGGTATAAAGCTCGTCTAGTGGCTCGTGGTTTTCAACAGACTCAGGGACTTGATTATGATGAGACTTTTGCACCTGTTGCGCATATGACTATTGTTCGAACCTTGATTGTAGTTGCAGCCTCATCTTCTTGGACTATCTCCCAGATGGATGTCAAGAATGCTTTTCTCAATGGTGATCTACAAGAAGTTTATATGCATCCTCCTCCGGGGGTTGATACTCCCTCAGGGCATGTTTGTCGTCTCCGTCACGCATTGTATGGGCTGAAACAAGCTCCTCGTGCTTGGTTTGAGCGATTCATCTCTGTCATCACGGCTGCTGGTTTTTCTTCTAGTGAACATGAACCTGCATTGTTTGTTCATGTCTCTCCAAAAAGCCGCACGATTAGGGGCAATTAGTCACTCGATCGGCCAATTCTGCGCGACTAGGGTTTAGGATCCTGAAATTTTGATTTCGTGGGCTTTTTTTTGGCGGGCGGCCCGACTACAGGGAGATGGAACGCCAACGCCGTCTCTACTCTCTATAAAACCGACGGTTCACATCTCCTACTTTCCTGGCATCTCGATCTCTTTCCTTTTCTTCTCTTCTTCTCTATTTTCCTACCGGCTGCTAGACTTCTCGTTCCAGACTTCACCAGTACACCGGCTAACCGGCGATCATCTGTGCGTGTTGCGCGGTTCCAGTTCCAGACTTCACCGGCCCAGATTTCTCGTTCTAGACATGCGCGGTTCCAGAATCCAGATTTCGCCGGCATGAGTTCATCTTCTGGAGGTATTCTTTTGTGTAATTCTTGACTTCTGGAGTTTTTGTTCTTGTACTCCACCAGTCCATCCTATTCCTTATTCCTTTGATACATTACATACAGAGTTTGGTCGTCGTCGTCCGGATAATGTTAAGGTGCTCTTCCTAGAATCACAAGTTGTGGGCAGCGGCAATCCATCTTCTGTTGCGGATAACAATGATCTTGCTTCGACATCATCAGTCGTTGCGGATTCTGCAGCACTCGTTGAGAAGGCTATTGCAAAGTTGCCTGCTGATGTTCATGCGCACGCAACTGATTCAAAGAGAAAAGCCTATGGAGGATTGGCATATGAACACCAAAGCCTTGCAAAAAGAATTATAAGCCTATGTTGCTCAGCATCTGGTTGTGAAAGAAACTGGAGTGATTTTGCAGCAGTAAGTACTGTTGTTTTTGTTTGTTCATACTTCATACTTCAGAGTTCAGAACTTCAGATTGAGTAATAAACTAATAATGTATGTCACTATGTCCATGTGCAGATCCATACAAAAAAGAGAAACAGACTGGAGCACAAGAGACTAAATAAATTGGCCTATGTAAGCTACAACAGGAAGATGGATAATAGGTTCACAAATATAAGAGAGCTAGGTTCCAAGGGAAAGAGAAGCAATCCACTGTTGCTTGAAGAGTTTACATAGCAAAATGAATGGGTTGAAGAAGAATATGATGGTGACAACATTTGGGGTGCTGTGGATGAAGCTCTAGGTGCAACTCAGGGTCTCCGGGGCCGAAATTTGCCTAGGACTGCTGCTGCTACTGCAGGTGCTGGTTCCTCCTCTCAAACTCAGACACAAACCTATGTTAGAACCAAAAAACAACCCAGAAATGCAGCAGCTACAGCTCAAGACATACGTGAATAAGATGACAATTCTCCTGCTGAAGATGAACAAGAACAAGAGACAGCAAGACAAATGAATGATGATGAAGATGAAGGCAAACAAGAATCAGGTGGAAGGGGAGCTGCAGGTGATGAATTTCAGTTGGATGAAGATCTTCTTTAGGTAACTGGGTGGTAATGTGTGTTGTGTGGTATCTGGGACTGGTAGTATTAGTAACTAGTAAATGTTTCTTTGTTGTTTTCAGTATTGCTGAATTCATGTCATGTTTACCCTATCCTTCATATATATATTAAATAGTTATATAATTATATACTATATAGTATATACTATATACTATATACATAGGTCCTGGATGAATAGGACGACTAGTAAACAACCAGGTCGACCAAAGGTCGATTAGTCGACCTAGTCGACGACTAATCGAGATTAGTCGCATGGTCGTTCCCCCAGTTCGACTAGCTGGTCGAGCGACCAGAAAACATAGGATGCAATGAGTGAAAAAAGGACAAGACAATCAAGTGAATGAGTGATTGGATCCTAACTGATGTATAAAACCCAAATAAGTTTGCCATACAGCTCCAGAAAGGCTTACCTTAGCTCCTACAGTTGCAGAGCACTTTTGGGTTGTTGGAACGGTTATTTTCGTAATTTTAAAATTTACAGAGACATTTGCATTCATATGTTACAGCAAACAATGAGTATCAATGAATGCATTGTGCCGGGAAATGGGAAATGACTTTAAATCTTACCACGGAATAACCACATCGAGTCAAATCATCCAATGTCTGCCGTAAATTCTGCAAGTGAAAGTCTTCATTTGCTTCATGATACTACTACAAATACTGATATGTTGGCTCTAAGAACTTTGGTAACAAATCAAAATTACAGAGCAGAAAAATGCTATATTAAACCATACCACGACTGGACACCCAGCTTTAGGAATACTGTCGGAACGCAAACCTCCAAAAGGATTTAAGCCTGCATGCTCTACGAGAATACAGGCATCAAAACCGATAGCTTCATAGAAATCTCCTACCTGAGTAACAAAATCATCAAATAAAATAAATTGTTATTATTTCCATTCCAGTATTATAAAAACAATTCAGAACATTAATGAAGTTGACAAAAGGTCAAACTATTTAAATAAATTTCATGTCTTGGATCGGAGAGAAAAAATTAACAACAACAGGGAGCAATATAATAGTTCTGGATGTTATTCTGATAAAATGCTGAGAGTGAGTCTAATTATATTGAGAGCTGTGAGGTGAATTGGTGAAACAGATAAAATTAGTCTATGCACCACGAGTTGCACCACATGTAAGATGGCAAATACCTAGCAAAGTGCATATAGCACGGTATCACATGTCACCCAGATCCCTGATATAGGTAGCACACATAGATGAGATGGTTATGACAAGGTATGTCGGGTATGACAGCATTAAGATTCCATTTCCCCTTCCACTAAAAGTCTATGTGATACTGAATTTTTATTCAGAGAATCATAAAAAACATACAACTTAATGGAACGCTACATCAGAACATACTCTGCAAAGTAGAACCTCACGAGGAAATTTTGATTTAAATACCAAAATCTCCATGTTCAGGGTTCCATCTTTCAAGCTGAACAAATAGTGCAGTATTATGTCAGTGATAACATCATGTGAACCTTTCAAGATAGAAAGAAAAAAGAGCATAATTATGTCAGCCACGCATAAAGCATATACCACACCTTCCGTTTCTTAAATTCGGATCCAACCCTAATATATTTGAATACACAAGCCTCTGAGTCAATTGTATGGATGATGGTTTTCTGCACCTTTCCATTTTCTGAAACATCAGATAGTATAGGATCAATAAATAACAGAAGAAACAGCCTTGGTGCATGGGGTAGAGATATCAGCTGTTTGCAACGACCTCTTTCCACCACATGATATGCGACAGCATACTTTCATCACAGTATTCTCCCTGTTTGTTAGCTTTCCTGGACGCCACTGAAATGCCTCGTGAGACCTTCCTTGGCTTGGACCAAGCCCTCCGATCGAACATCCTGGAGCAAAGGATCATCAAGATTACAAGGCAATGTAAATGGGTCAAAATGGTGCGATACTAAATCCAAATTAGTGAAAAGTATGTAATCGCTTCATTATTCAGTGGAAGGGACTTCAGTTACATGGGCTAACAATTTGCCACCAATCAAGTCACATTACACATCTGTGACATACCAAACTGAATTGCTTGTTCCTTCTACAAGTATCAATATAAATAAATTCAAATTTTATGCCAATGATCCAAACGCGGACCCAGCTACTCTCCTCGGTATTTTGTAGCTAGTAATTGTACATGTTTAGTCCGAGTTTCAGGCAGTAACCAAGTTGGTTATCGGTGTCCAGTGGAATGACATTCTTTTAACGATTCGCAGGAGAAAAAACGAGGCTCAATCACACCCAAACCCAATGCCCCAGAGATAGGGCCATAGGGAGACAGCGAAGCTCACAGCACGGGAAGAGGGGAGCAGCGCGGCCGGCGGCGCCGGAGGATGGAGTCGGCGAGGGGCAGCCATCGCGGCGTGGCGGCCACAAGCGAGCTCACGAGCACCCGGTGCATGGCGCCGGCGCGGAAGAACGACGGCTGGCTAGTGCAGTAGTGCTTCGAGGCGCGCGTCTCCGTGCTGGCGAGTGGCGTCGTGTCCACGCTGGAATGGGAGGCGGCGAGGGGCGTGGGAAGTGAAGGATGGGAGAGGCGGAGCGGCAGGAGGGGTGGGGTTTTTCAGGCGTGCCGGGGCGCGAGAGCAGTGAAGGAGGCGAACTTGGGGAACCGCGGAGGTTCCCGTCGCACGTTTCTCGGGGTAGTGCGCACGCCTCACGACTCTTGCGGTTTTGACTGGTTGGGCCGGCTGGGGTCACGGGCTCACGGTCCCCGGGCGCTGGCAGTCTGGCACGCCGCCAGCCCGAGTTTTTTTTATGTTGGTCCTTTTTAAGAAAAAAAATCGTGTTTAATGTTTAGATCACTAGATAACTTATTTCTGTATTTGGACTCGTTGCTCAACATCATAAGCTATAGCACCAAGGTAACACAGCACCGCTGGCGTCGAGGGCTGATACAGCACTGACATGACACTAGCTCGGCGCCATGGATCTTGCGCGACGCCACAGATCTGTGGCGCCGAGCTAGGAAGGCCTATAAATCGGTTGTTTTCTAGCCGAGAGCTACACCCATCCATTTGTATCTTCTTCCATACAGCCCAGAGGTACTCCAATCTTCGTATTCGAGTTGGAAAACTTTGAAGACCAAGGTATAGTGTCTCACTGATTCATTTGTTACGTATATTGCGTTGTATGTTTTCGATTAGTTAGTTTTGATTGTTGCTCATATTGCTGTTAGTTATGAATCCTATGATATATGGTTCATATAATGACTACACTTTGTTAGATAATTTATGAAATACATGTATTTAAGTTAAAATCATTTTTGCTATTTCTATATAGTTGTGTTAATATATAATCGTTTGTTAGATGAAAAGACATGTATTGGGAGTCGTTGTGGCAGAAGAGAGATCGTCCTTGGGAGTTATATCCGGATGTATCTAGTAAGGATGCTCATGTTCGCTGCTTCTACATTGTGGTGGTTTTAACATATGTAGCTTATGACTTGTGTGTTATTGATGTTTACTACATGTGTACTAATGCTTCATTTCATTTCTGTAGGATCACTTGATGTGTTTTTTCCAATGGATCGACGGTCCTCATAAATTTGACCCTCGATATCTCCTTTTCGCTAATTGGTTGTCCAGAAGGAATACACAGTGTTTTAAGTGTTGGGTGCCTCCTCCCCCGAACACGACACCAATGACGGATGAGAAGAAGAACTTAGTCGCATAAAGACGACTGAAGTCTCCGCCTCGGTGCGATTGCGGAGATCGTGTTGTCTTATGTAAGGACATTGTGAAGTACTTCGTGTGTCCCAACAGTAATTATGTGAGTGCATAACAAATGTCCAAAATTTTGTTATCTTTTCCACAAATTTACTAATTTATTCCGTTTGGCCATACGGTGGGCGTAAGTGTAGTTTCATAGAGTGGTTGTATGGTCCTAGGTCCCATTGGCCTGAGCTAGAGGCAAAGAAAAAGAAAAAATGAGTGGCGGTTTTAATGAAGCTAAGTATGGATTAGTTCCTTCTGATCTTGGTGTGGGTTATTTTTGTGGACATGTGGTAGATTACGATGAGGTTGGTATTGCTTTTTGATTGCATCAGTCGTAATGTTGCATTCGTACTTACTGTTTTTGTGTAGGAGACGAGGAAATACAGTTAGGAAATCTAGCAATCCAGTTTTCACCTTCATCATTTGTTGTATCTTTTAATTCCTTCAACTTATTCTCGAATAACGAAACCTCCAACTGTCGACAGACCTCCTCAAAAAGGGGGGAATTATTCTTGGTACAACCCTTTCGAAAAAGATTTTCTACTAGGTGTCGAGTGCACCTATCGGCCTTTCGACCCCGGGGGTCCCTGGACCGACGAGTGAATGTCGCCGCGTGCCCCAGCCCAGATGGGTCGACGCGAGGCGGAGCACGGAGGGGGGAAAGAGTCAGGCAAAGGTGGGAATCCCACGGCCTCCGTGTTGCCCTGCGCCCAAGTCGGGTGCGCTTGCAGTAGGGGGTTACAAGTGTCCGCGTGGGAGAGTGAGAGAGGGACCGTCCGCCAGCCCCGTCCTCCCGCGCGGCCAACCTTCTCGTAAGAGAGCCCTGGACCTTCCTTTTATAGGCGTAAGGAGAGGGTCCAGGTGTACAATGGGGGGTGTAGCAGTGTGCTAACGTGTCTAGCAGAGAGGAGCTAGCGCCCTAAGTACATGCCATTGTGGCAGCTGGAGAGGTTTTGGCACCCTGTTCCTGTGATGTCGTGGCCGTCGGAGGAGCGCTGGAGCCTTGCGGAAGGACAGCTGTCGGGGCTGCCGAGTCCTTGCTGACGTCTCCTTGCTTCCGTAAGGGGTTTGAGAGTCGCCGTCGTCATGGGGCACGCGGGGCGCCATCATTACTTGTTTTACCGGGGTGAGCTGGATGGGACGCCGGTCTTGTTCCCCGTAGCCTGAGCTAGCTAGGGGTAGGGTAATGATAGCCCCTCCTGTGGCGTGGTCGGCCCGAGCCCTGGATCGGGCGAGGCGGAGGCTCCTCCGAGGTCGAGGTCGAGTCCGAGTCCTAGGGTCGGGGTCGAGTCCGAGCCCTGAGGTCGGGCGAGGCGGAGTTCGTCGTCAAGGTCGAGGTCGAGTCCGAGCCTTGGGATCGGGGTCGAGTCCGAGCCCTGGGGTCGGGCGAGGCGAAGTCCGTCGTCTTCCGAGGTCGTAGCCTGGTCCGAGCCCTGGGTCGGGCGAAGCGGAGTTCGTCGTCTTCCGAGGCCGTAGCCTAGTCTGAGCCCTGGGTCGGGCGGAGCGGAGTTCATCGTCTTCCGAGGCCGTAGCCTAGTCCGAGCCCTGGGTCGAGCGGAGTGGAGTTTCCTATGGCGCCTAGAGCCAGACTTGGCTGCTGTCAGCCTCACTCTGTCGAGTGGCACTGCAGTCGGAGCAACACAGGTGGTGTTGTCCTCTTGTCAGGCCAGTCAGTGGAGCGGTGAAGTGACTGCGGTCACTTCAGCTCTGACGACTGAGGGGCGCGCGTCAGGATAAGGTGTCAGGCCACCTTTGCATTAAAATGCTCCTGCAATGCGGTCGGTCGGTGTGGCGATCTCGCCAAGGTTGCTTCCTGGCGAAGACTGGGCCTCGGGCGAGCTGAGGGTGTGCCCGTTGCTTGAGGGGGTACCTCGGGCCAGGCGTGAATCCTCTGGGGTCGGCTGACCTTGCCTGAGGCTGGGCTCGGGCGAGGCGGGATCATGTCCCTTGAGTTAATCGCACCCATCAGGCCTTTGCAGCTTTGTGCTGATGGGGTTTACCAGCTGAGATTTAGGAACCTCGGGGGTACCCCTAATTATGGTCCCCGACAGTAGCCCCCGAGCCTCCAAGGGAGTGTTAATACTCGCTTGGAGGCTTTTGTCGCATTTTTTTGCAAGGGGACCAGCCTTTCTCGGTTGCTGTTTGTTCCGGCGGGGGCGTGCGAGCACACCCGCCGGGTGTAGCCCCCGAGGCCTCGGAGGAGTGGTTAGACTCCTTCGAGGTCTTAATTCGTTTCGTGATGCTTTGGCCGATCTGGTTGTCCCCTCATGCGAACTGGCCGTAGCCCGAGCGCACCGTCGAGTCCCAAGTTCTCGGGCTGGTATGTTGACGCTGTCAATGGTTTGGCCGGAGCCGAGTTTGCGAGAGCAGCCCCCGAGCCTCCGCACAGAGCGAGAGGATGATCAAGGGCAGACTCGACTTTTTTACATACGCCCCTGCGTCGTCTTTCCGTAAGGAGGAGGGGGGAAAGCGCCATGTTTGCCCTTGGAGGGCGTCGAACATGGTGTCTCCAGCGAGCTGCGAACGGGTGATCCGAGTGGACGCCCGTGCCCCATTCGTTAGGGGTCGGCTGTGGCCCGGAGGCGTGCCCAAAAGTACCTACGGGTGATTTGCCGGACCCGGTCCCCTTTCGACGGGGTCCGAGGGCTCGATGCCTCCCTCTGGTGGGATTCCGTTACAGAATCGTTCCCGCGGGTCTCGGAAATGTCCTAGGGTACCTCGGGAGCGCAGCCCGAGCCTTGGTTATGTATCGAACGTACCCCTGGTCATCCCTCGCTCTGCGTCTGAGGCGGCTGTGAACCTTTCGGGGGCCAACCTTCGAACCCCTGATCAGTAGTGGGCGCAGAGCCCGAGTAGCCTGAGGCGGCCGTTGAACCCTTTCGAGGGGCCAGCCATCGAACCTCTAACCAGTAGCGGGTGCCGAACCCGATTACTCTGAGGTGGCTGTCGAACCCTTCCGAGGGGCCAGCCTTCGAACCTCTGATCAGTAGTGGGGGCTCGAAGCCCGTTTCCTTCACGGAGAAGGATCCCATGTATCCCCTTTCCCGGTCCCTGTTGTAAGAGAGAGAAAGAGAAAAAAGGGGGAGGATATAAAATCGAACATTGTGGCGCACCTTTTTTGACGCGGTCAATGCAACGGAAACGAAGCGTCGTCCACTTCGCCTGCCAAAGGTGCCACCTGCCCTGCCGCAGAGTTAATGCGATGGGACGAGTGGTTCGCGGGGCAGCCATTGCGCGTGCGCGAGCCGTTCGAGGTACGGATCACGAGCGCGTCGTCTCCACGCCATGGGAGAGGGTTCTCTCGCTGTCCCTAGAGGGGACGCGAGCCTACAGACGACTTGACCGCTGCTTCCGCCTGCCTGCCACCGCCATCACTGTCGGCCCAACCGTCACGCCTTCTCCCGCGGCTGGCTCACCCGTGACTGGTGTGCCAGGTTGGCACTGTTGGGTCATGCGCGGGGTTGCCTCGAGTCACGGTACTGGTTCCGCAGTCGAAGAGGCGCGGTAGTGGCGGTGCAGTTTCTTGCACGTAGTAACCGGCACGCCGGCTGCATGACGTGTGGGCCTGGGCCTCCATGCTGGACGCGTCGAAGTCAAAAGGGTGCGCCCCTTGGTGCGGTTACATGCCGCCTGCATGGCGGTCCGCCCTTTTCACCCGTTGATCTAGGCAAAAGGGGAGGGGTGCTTGTAACCGCTGGGCAGTTACACGCACCATGCGCGGCGGTTTGACTTATTCGCCTTGGGCCAGCTTGCATGACGCGTGGGACCCAGCCCCCGTGTCGTGGGGGGAGGACCTTGGAGCGTGTTGGAGAAGACTTAGCCTGCGACGGCTGAGGAAGCAAGTGGGGAGAGTTGCCTTTAAAAGGAGGGTGACCCCCTTGAAAGGCAACCATGTTTTCGCGGTCCCCATATGCATCGTGTCTTTCCACCTTCCGAGCCCCCGGGTGGGGAGTGCCTGGGGTTCTTCCGCCTTGTCGTCGTCGGAGGAACACAACTCCAGGGAAGTTGGTACCTTTCAGCCATCGTTCGGCTTCAAGGATTTTCGTCAAGCAGCCTGGCTGCATCCCCTCACCAATGGTCGGTCTGGTGGGGAGAAGCAAACCAGGCTGCGGCCTCTGCCTCGCCCTCAGCCTCCAGGATTTTCGTCATCCGGGCTGAGGCGGAGGAGCGCACCGAGCGGAGGGTCGCCTTCACGGGGGTCGGGAACCCTTTTCTTCCCCCGGTATTTGGGGGAGAAAAGCATCCTCCGGCCCTGCGGAGGCTTCCTCCAGCCATGTCGGGGAAGGCGAACTGCTGCTGCCCAGCCAGGGTGCAGCATTCCGCCCTCTGTCCGGACGATGGTCACGCCGCGTGCGGGCTGGCCACGTCCAGGTCTTCCTTGCACCAACGCCACGCCAGAGGGTTGCCCAGCACGTTTCTCACTGTGAGGGTGGTGCTCATGTTCTGGGGCGACCTCGGCGAGGGTGGGAGCGAGGACCTACCGGTGCGCTTTGGGGCGGGCGGCGTCCGCTGGTGCGGTGTTGGTGGACAGGTGGACGGCAGCGTCGGTGCTGAGGTGGTGGCAGCCGGAGAAGGTCTCTCTACCGACGAGATTGCCAACTCCGCTCGCACCCCTGGGCCTCTGTCCTCCTGGCCTGAATGGCTGGTTCTCGTCCTTGGTGGGCGAGAACTCTTCCGCCGCAGCACTTGCCCGGAAGCCGTTGCTGTAGCTGTCGGAGCGGGCGTCGGCAAGCCATCTATCGGCCTTCTGTTGCTCCGCAGGCCCTCCATCGTGGGGGGTTGTTCATACCTGCGGAGGTGGAACCGAAGTTCCGTTTGTAATGGCATTTCAAGTGCCGGTGTCTGTTCATTGTGGCTTTCGGGGCCTGAACATGTATGTATTTTCGGCGCGAAGCCGTGTTTTTTCCTCTCTTCGAGCACTAGGACTCGCCTGTCGGCTAACTGAACCGCTTAACCAAGTGTGAGTTGCCTCGTGCGAAGGTGACGAGTGAGGTATCCGTATCCCGGAGGCATAGGAGTCCCTCGGCTCGATCGGCCCTTGCCGCCCGAGGCTTCTCTTGCTTAGTTAAAGGAAAACCCTCGGCCACTCTTCGATGAGCCGAAGCCGGAGGCAGCGGTGTTAGCATAGACAGAGGCAGAGTTGGCTCAAAAAGAAGACTTCATTGGTCGGAGCCTGGCCGGGCCATCCACTGGCGGGACCAGCGCCGGAGTCGAGTTGCCGAGGCCACGAGCCGAGCTGGTGCCTTCGGAGGACAGCTGGCTGAGGCTTCGAGGCGGCCGGCCGAGCCATCGGCTCGGGCCGGATTCCTGGAAGAGACCCTGGCGGCGATGGCCCCGGTGCGGCGCTGACGTCGTCCTTCGGAGTGAAGATCCTCCAACCGCGTTGCCGTCCAAGGCTCGGTCAGACTTCGCCGAGGGTGGAGTTGACGCCGAGGCTGCTGCTGCCTCCTCCATCGTCGCCTGAGCCTGCAGGACCGGTCCGTCTTGTAGTGTGCGTGTGTTTTCTGCGGCCGCCGAGGCCCAAACATACTGTCGTCGTGTTGTAAAGCTGCGTCTCTTTTCCTCTTGTTTCGAGTATCTGGACTTATTTGTCGGTAACATAATTGTTTGTCCGAGCAAGAGTTACTTATCGCAGAAGGTGATGAGTGAGGTATCCGTACCCCGGAGGCGTAGGAGTCCCTCGGCTCGGTCGGCCTTGGCTGCTTACATGTACTCTTACTCGTCCGTAGGATTCTGCTACTGATATAGTCGAGAAGGCACGAAAAATCGTTTTAGCAGAAGAGCTTTCAAGCATGAAAACTTGTTCGGTCCGTGGAATCGCCTATCCGAGCTAGAGTTACTTATCGCAGAAGGTGATGAGTGAGGTATACGTATCCTGGAGGCGTAGGAGTTCCTCGGATCAGTCAGCCTTGACTGCTTACATGTACTCCGTCGTTTTCAGGATCCCACTTTCGAAGTAGTCGACAAGCATGAAAAATGTTCTGGCAAAAAAGATCTTTTTCGAGGAAAAATTTGACGCGGAGGGGGTTCCCCCCTTCTAGCCCCCGAGGGAGGGTCGGGCTTTGCCGAGGCAAGGCTGACCCTTCCTTGATGGTTAGACTTTGTGTGTAAACGAGGTGTGCGAATTACTTGAAAGCATCTTAAGGGTAGAAACGACGTAGCTGTCGGATGTTCCAAGCGTTGCTGTAGACCTCGCCTTGACTGTTGGCCAGCTTGTACATCCTGGGCTTCAGAACCTTGGCGATGACGAATGACCCTTCCCAGGGAGGCATGAGCTTGTGCCGCCCTTGGGCGTCTTGTCGCAGCCGAAGCACCAAGTCGCCCACCTGGAGGTCTTGGGACTGAACCCCTCGGGCGTGGTAGCGTCGCAGGGACTGCTGGTACCGCGCCGAGTGTAGTAAGGCCATGTCCCGAGCCTCCCCTAGTTGGTCCAGCGAGTCTTCTCGGTCGGTCTGGTTGCGTCGGTCGTCATAGGCCCTCGCCCTCGGGGAACCATATTCTAAGTCCGTGGGCAAGATGGCCTCGGCCCCATAGACTAGAAAGAACGGTGTGAAACCCGTGGCTCGGCTCGGCATCGTCCTTAGACTCCAGACCACCGAGGGGAGCTCCTTCAGCCATCGCTTGCCGAACTTGTTGAGGTCGTTGTAGATCCGTGGCTTGAGTCCTTGCAGAATCATGCCGTTGGCACGCTCCACTTGCCCATTCGTCATGGGGTGAGCTACGGCGGCCCAGTCCACCCGGATGTGGTTATCCTCGCAGAAGTCCAGGAACTTTCTGCCGGTGAACTGGGTGCCGTTGTCGGTGATGATGGAGTTCGGGACCCCGAAGCGATGGATGATGTTGGTGAAGAAAGCCACCGCCTGTTTGGACCTGATGCTGTTTAGGGGTCGGACCTCGATCCACTTGGAGAATTTGTCGATGGCGACCAGCAGGTGCGTGTAGCCCCCGGGTGCCTTCTGCAAGGGACCGACGAGGTCCAGGCCCACACAGCGAACGACCAGGTGACGGGTATTGTCTGTAGAGCCTAAGCGGGCAGGTGAGTCTACCTTGCGTAGAATTGGCACCCTTGGCAGGTGCAGACAATCCTAGTGGCGTCGACCACCGCTGTCGGCCAGTAGAAACCTTATCGGAAAGCTTTTC
Organism: Zea luxurians; assembly: GCA_029449295.1. Classification (NCBI taxonomy): domain Eukaryota; kingdom Viridiplantae; phylum Streptophyta; class Magnoliopsida; order Poales; family Poaceae; genus Zea; species Zea luxurians. The sequence continues at coordinate 108,094,581 of JAOPSE010000010.1, forward strand.
CGACGAGGGCTCGAGGCGCTGCGTGATGACCGCAAGCCCCCGAGTGTATTTCTTGTAGTAACTCCTGACCTTCGGCGATGGATATGCATCGCTGGAGGATGCCTGAGGGGCTGCGGTGGTTGAGCTCCTTCCCGTCCCCCAGTAGGACGAACGACTTGGCACGCCGTGCCAACCGCCGAGCTTCGGCTTGGTCGAGTGGTAGCTCTCCTCAGTGGAGATATTGGAGGTACGGGGTCTGCCAGTTTTGATTAGGCGTGACCCCGCTCCACTCTTCCTCGACGCGTAGTGCCTCACCCTCGGGGGCCGAGGGTGCCTCGGGCGGAGCCGAGGGCGCCTCGGGCTCGGCCAAGGGTGCCTCGGGCTGGACCGAGGCCTTCTTGGGCTCGGGCGTGTCGTCAGTCTTGACTGAGAGTTGATGTAGGTCTCGGGAGAAGACGTCCGGGGGAACCGTTGTTCGCCCCGAGGCTATCTTAGCCAGCTCGTCCGCAGTCTCGTTGTATCGTCGAGCGACGTGGTTGAGCTCGAGCCCGTAGATCTTGTCTTCCAGGCGCCGAACCTCGTCTCAGTAGGCTTCCATCTTCGGGTCGCGGCAGTGGGAGTTCTTCATGACTTGGTCGATGACAAGCTGCGAGTCACCACGAGCGTCGAGGCATCGGACCCCTAGCTCAGTGGCGATGCGTAGCCCGTTAACCAGAGCCTCGTACTCGGCCACGTTGTTGGACGCCGGGAAGTGGAGGCGCAGCACGTAGCGAAGGTGTTTCCCGAGGGGCGAGATGAAGAGCAGGCCCGCACCCGCTCCTGTTTTCATCAGCGACCCATCGAAAAACATGGTCCAGAGTTCCGGTTGGATCGGAGCCTCTGGAAGCTGGGTGTCGACCCATTCAGCCACAAAGTCTGCCAAGACTTGGGACTTGATGGCTTTCCGAGGCGCGAACGAGATTGTCTCGTCCATGATTTCCACCACCCACTTTGCAACCCTACCCGAGGCCTCTCGGCACTAGATGATCTCCCCCAGGGGGAAGGATGACACCACAGTCACCGGATGAGACTCAAAGTAGTGTCGCAACTTTCGCCGCGTCAGAATTACCGCGTACAGTAGCTTCTGAATTTGTGGGTAGCAGATCTTGGTCTCGGTCACTACCTCACTGATGAAGTAGACCGACCTCTGGACGGGCAATGCATGCCCCTCTTCTCGTCTCTCGACCACGATCACGGCGCTGACCACCTGAGTGGTAGCGGCGACGTAGATCAAGAGGGCTTCTCCGGCAGCGAGAGGCACCAGGATGGGCACGTTCGTGAGGAGCGTCTTCAGGTTCCCGAGGGCTTCCTCGGCCTCGGGGGTCCAAGTGAAGCTCTCGGCTTTCCTTAAGAGGCGGTACAGGGGTAGGCCTCTTTCGCCGAGGCGCGAGATGAAGCGGCTCAAAGCCGCAAGGCATCCCATGACCCTCTGTACGCCCTTCAGGTCCTTGATGGGCCCCATGTTGGTGATGGCCGCGATTTTCTCCAGGTTGGCCTCGATGCCCCGCTCGGAGACGATGAACCCCAAGAGCATGTCTCGGGGTACTCCGAAGACGCACTTCTCGGGATTGAGTTTCACGCCTTTTGCCTTGGGACACCGGAATGTCGTTTCAAGGTCAGAAAGGAGGTCAGAGGCCTTCCTTGTCTTGACTACGATGTCATCGACGTAGGCCTCGACCGTTCGACCAATGTGTTGGCCGAACACGTGGTTCATGCACCTTTGGTATGTCGCACCCGCGTTCCTCAAACCGAACGGCATAGTAACGTAGCAGTACATGTCGAACGGTGTGATAAAAGAAGTCGCGAGCTGGTCGAACTCTTTCATCCTGATTTGATGATACCCGGAGTATGCATCGAGGAAAGACAGGGTTTCGCATCCAGAAGTGGAATCCACGATTTGATTGATACGAGGCAGAGGATAGGGAACCTTCGGACATGCTTTGTTCAGACCAGTATAGTCTACGCACATCCGCCATTTCCCCCCTTTCTTCCTCACAAGCACAGGGTTGGCAAAGCCATTTAGGATGGAATACCTCTTTGATGAACCCTGCTGCCATTAGCTTGTGGATCTCCTTGCCTATGGCCCTGCGCTTTTCTTCGTCGAATCGGCGTAGAGGCTGCTTCACGGGTCGGGCTCTAGCTCGGATATCTAGCGAGTGCTCAGCAACCTCCCTCGGTATGCCAGGCATGTCCGAGGGACTCCACGCGAAAACGTCGGCGTTTGCGCAGAGGAAGTCGATGAGCACTGCTTCCTATTTGGGGTCGAGCTCAGAGCCGATCCGGACCTGCTTGGAGGCGTCGTTGCTAGGGTCGAGAGGGACGGATTTGACCGTCTCTGCTGGCTCGAAGTTGCTGGCATGGCGCTTCACGTCGGGCACCTCCTTGGAGAGGCTCTCCAGGTCGGTGATGAGGGCCTCGGATTCAGCGAGGGCCTCGGCGTATTCCATGCACTCCACGTCGCATTCGTACGCGTGTCGGTACGTGGGGCCGACGGTGATGACCCCATTGGGGCCCAGCATCTTGAGCCTGAGGTAGGTGTAGTTGGGGACGGCCATGAACTTGGTGTAGCACGACCTCCCCAGCACTGCGTGGTAGGTTCCTCGGAACCCGACCACCTCGAATGTGAGGGTTTCCCTTCAGAAGTTGGAGGGAGTCCCAAAGCAGACGGGTAGATCGAGTTGTCCGAGGGGCTGGACGTGTTTCCCGAGGATGATCTCGTGGAAACGCGCCGCGCCCGCCCGGACTGAGGACAAGTTGATCCGTAGGAGCCCGAGGGTCTCGGCGTAGATGATGTTGAGGCTGCTGCCTCCGTCCATGAGGACCTTGGTGAGCCTGACGTTGCCGATGACGGGGTCGACAACGAGCGGGTAGTTCCCCGGGCTCGGCATGTGGTCGGGATGGTCGCCCTAGTCAAAGGTGATGGGCTTGTCGGACCAGTCTAGGTAGACTGGCGCCGCCACCTTTACCGAGCAGACCTCCCGGCGCTCTTGCTTGCGGTGCCGAGCCGAGGCATTCGCCACTCGCCCTCCGTAGATCATGAAACAGTCGTGGACCTCGGGGAACTCTCCTGCCTTGCGATCTTCCTTCTTGTCGTTGTCGTAGGCCCTACCACCTTCTGCAGGCAGCCCGGCCTTATGAAAGTGGCGCCGAAGCATGACGCACTCCTCAAGGGTGTGCTTGACGGGTCCCTGATGATAGGGGCACGGCTCCTTGAGCATCTTGTCGAAGAGATTGACGCCCCCGGGAGGTTTCCGAGGGTTCTTGTACTCAGCAGCGGCAATAAGATCCGCGTCGGCGGCGTCGCGTTTCGCTTGCGACTTCTTCTTGCCTTTTTTCTTGGTGCCGCGCTGAGTAGACGCCTCGGGGACATCTTCCGGCTGGCGGCCCTGGGGCTGCTTGTCTTTCCGGAAGATGGCCTCAACCGCTTCCTGGCCAGAGGCGAACTTGGTGGCGATGTCCATCAGCTCGCTCGCCCTGGTGGGGGTCTTGCGACCCAGCTTGCTCACCAGGTCGCGGCAGGTGGTGCCGGCGAGGAACGCGCCGATGACATCCGAGTCGGTGACGTTGGGTAGCTCGGTGCGCTGCTTCGAGAATCGCTGGATGTAGTCCCGGAGAGACTCTCCCGGCTGCTGGCGGCAGCTTTGGAGATCCCAGGAGTTCCCAGGGCGCGCGTATGTGCCCTGGAAGTTGCCGGCGAAGGCTTGAACCAGGTCACCTGTTGGGGACTTGTTCTCAAACGCTTCGGATTAAGAACAAGGCAACATAAAAAGTGTTAAATGTTAAGGCCCTTCGTCCTACCAAACATTATTCCCCTTCGGGAATAATGAGTTCCGGACGAAGGTCACAAGAGACATACCTTCGTAAATATAACAAGTAATAACGAAGGATTCATACAAAACATGAAATGTAAATCATAGAATCATTTCTATTTTATTAACACAGAGAAATAGAAATGATTACAAATTACAAATGTACCTTCGGTCTTGAGAGAAGGTAAAAAGTACAAGCGTGACGCAAATGCCAATGCCAAGTCAGCGTGAACAGTACGGGAGTACTGTTCATCTATTTATAGACGCGGGACGCAGCCCACGTAAAATTACATCCATGTCCATTACATTTGTTAATGACTTATGGAAATCTGTCAAGGCCCACGTAGTCTTTTCATCTTTAAGTCGGTTCCCCTTTCCGCTATCGCGACGAAGCTTCCCTGCACACAGCTTCGGCTGTGCACCGCTCTTCGTAGAACTTGGTAATCAGCTCGTCCTTCGTCTGGCTCAGGCTTCGTCCTGACCGTGCTTTATGTTCATAATTCTGAGTCCGAAGATACCTGTTCACATAATCCACTTGGAAAACATTGTCAAATCATGTTTTTGAGGACCTTCGGAGGACGAAGGCCCCCAATAGTAGCCCCTCGCAATATTAATTTGTTAATAATAAATTCAGATTGCGAAATGGACGAAGGCCTTGAGCCGAAGGTCCGAAAAAACACCTTCCCTTTGCTAGAATAGCAACATTCACTGACAAGCGGGGTCTTTCAATTTTCAGCGCCCTGGGCGTATAAATAAGATCACATCGCGAACTCATTTGGTACGCACACTTGCCATCTGCTTCGGTCCACTAAATTTTTTAGCTCTTGTGCTTTAGGATTTGCTGGTCTTTTTGATTTTGAAGCTTCGGCCTCGAGAGCAGTTTTTTAGCGTTTCCGAAGATGTCTGAAGGTAAGAAGATTCCTGCTGATACGAAGCTGAGTCTCGAGGAAGAGAAGAATCTGGGGTTCCTTATTGCGATGGCGGAGACCAATACAGAGAAAATCACCAAAGAGATTCTCGAAGGTTTGTCCGAAGATACTGATGATAGCGACAGCTATGATGTAGAAAGTGGTGGAGAAGAGGCCGAAGATCGACCATGGCGGCCAAGTCACACGGTTTTCGGGAAAACCACTATCAAGCAGAGTCATATTGATAATATGAGGGGGCGGTATTTTCGAGATATATCTATTGTGAGGGCTGACGCTGGAGAAAAGACTTCTCCCACCCCGGAAGAAGATGAAGTTGTAGTCTTCCGAAGCTTTCTCAAGGCTGGGCTTCGATTCCCCCTGAGCAACTTCGTTGTTGAGGTACTGAAAACATTTCAAGTCTACCTTCATCAACTTACTCCTGAAGCTATCATAAGAATGGGGATTTTTGTCTGGGCTGCAAGAAGCCAATGTTTAGAACCAAATGCTAAAAGTTTTTGCAACATTCATGAACTGTTATATGAGACGAAGCCGTGGGGAAAAGAACAATATCACAATAACTTTGGGTGCTACAGCTTCGGTGCCCGCTCCGGGTCAAGCCGCCATGTGCCAACCTTTCGGAAGAGATGGCCCGGAGCCTGGATGACTGAATGGTTTTATGTAAAAAATGACTTAACAGCGCAAGAAAATGTCAAGAGTATCATTATGCGCCCCATCTGGCAACGCTTCGGACTTCGAAGGCCGAAGGTTGAAATGGACGAAGCAGCCGAGGAATGCCAAAGAGCCTTCGGCATAGTCTGCTCTTTCATTGGGACAAGGGACTTGGTCCAAGAGCACATTGCCTTCAGGGTATGGCCACTTGCAGAAAAGTGGGAAATGCCGAAGGAGACCATTAAAGAGTCCGACGAAGGCGGACTGGTCAGACTGAAATACACATTCAAATATGCAGATAAATTTGTTGAACCTGATGATGACTGGCTGAAAAGCATTGAAACGTTAAGTGATGAACTACTTGGGGCATATTCGAAGGCCGAAAATACTGCGCTATCAGCAGCCTTCGGAGACCGAAAGAAGAAAAGGCTCAACCGTGTGTTTGACGCAGTCGGGTTTATGTACCCTGACTATCACTATCCGGTATTGGGTCGCAAAAGGAAAAATGCTTCTCCTGCGACAGAAGCTACCACGAGTGCCCCTAGTGAGCCAGCGCCTCAAAGAAAAAAGATGAAGGTGCTCACCCATCGGACACGCTTTATTGAGCCGGCCACAGTGCCAGAATTCATTGGTGAAGTTTCTTTGGCCTCTGAAGCTACAGAACCAGCTCCAGTGCCGAAGATGGAAGAGAAGACTGAAGCGCCTTCAGCAGTAGAAAAACCGAAGATTGAAGGGCCAAGAACATCAGAAATTTTAAGTCCTTCAACAAATGTTGACACAACAAAAAATCAAAAGGGCCCATCGGTGACTCCAAGAAGAAAAAGAATGGTGAACGTATTGGATGTTTTGGAGACAATTAAGTCTTCAAGCACAACCGCAAAGGAGTCTGTTGAACTCGCTGAAGCATCTACAGAAGCTTCGAAACAACCAGCTGAAGCTGAAGCCGAAGCTGGGCCTTCAAAGCCCGCCAAGGAACAATCCGAGAAAATATCAGAACCAGCTTTAGTCGAAGAAATTGACACTGCCGCCCCCGAAGCTCCCTCCAGCATACGCGATTACATCGTGCGACATGCTTCGGGGAAGAAACTTTCTGAAGAAGAAATCTATGAAGCGAATCACTATGCTAGAGAGTTAAAGTATCCGAAGGGGGCAATAGTATTTAATGGGACAAACGAAGATGATTTCCTGTACTGTCTCCCAGACAATAAAGAATTATCCGTGTGCCGGGAAATGGCTAGGAGCATGGGGTTCCCAAAACTCGAAGCTGGATTATGCGCCATGACAAAAGAGGATCTCGCAGACAGTCTTGCATATAATAGCCTAAAGGTATGGGAATTAGTCATTTGAAAAAATTTTACAATACATAATTCATTCCTTTATCCTTATATGGACTCTTTCTTTTATAGGGTTTAATTCTGAGCAACGCATTGAGAGCACAAAAGAGCGCCGAAGATGAAAGCTATGACATTGCGTTTAACAATTTACGCTCCGAAGTTATCAAACTGAGAAACGAAGCTCTGGAAAAGGATAAAATTCTGCTTACACTGGTAGATAAAGTGAAGAAGGACGAAACTGCTTCAAAGGCCCAGGCCGAAGCTCAAAAACGTGAAATTAAAGATCTTCAGAAACAGCTAAGTAGAGCCAAAGAGGAACGTGTGCTTGAGGAAACGAAACGAGAACTTAGTGATTATATGGTCAGCAAATTGGAGTTAAGTGTTAAAGAGCTTCGTGCTTCTCAGAGGAACTGTTATGTTAAATCTGTAGAATGCGTGAATAAAATTAAAACCAGCTTCGCCAGCGTGGGCGCCTTTTCTAGCGAAGAGAATTTCTCTCGAGGCAATCCCGAAGGTCCACTGGAATGGATTAGTCACGAAGCAGAGGCCTTCGAGGAGATCCTGAGCAGTCGTGGCGACATCTGCGCTTTTTCGGGCGCCAGAGGAATTGCTTCTGTCTTAGAGAAGAAAGGTTGCGGGCATGTAAAATTTTTAGCTCAGTCCGAAGCTGCCTTATCTTCCGAAGACATCAAGGACCCCTCGGCCGAAGCAAGCGTGGTTGGTGGCAAATTTTTTACTGATATCTGGAACGACGGCGGCCGAGGAATGGCGCAAGAAATCATCCAAAGGAGCGAAAAAGGCATCCATGATGCCAGGAAAGTGGCAGAAGCTGCCGAAAGAAGTACAGAGCCCGAAAGGCAATTAGGTACCAATTAGTCGCTCTTATTGTAATTTTTATTTCAAACTTTGCTCAAGGTTTGTAATAGTAATGAAGAAATGTTCTCTTCCCTCAGAAGCTGCTGGATCGACTGCCGACCCCCACACAAAAGGGGATGATGAAATTAAACAAATGGCCGAAACTATCATGGACAAAGTTGTTGATCAACTTCTAAATGAAGCCGCCGAAGCAGTATTAAGAGAAGACTAGATGCTATGTAGAAAAAACATTTAAAGTGTGATCTATGTAACATTTTGTACATTCGAATGTAATATACAAGTCTCTTTTCATTATTCAATTCTTTACGATGCATGAAACTCTACATACATACCATTTTTGAGCCTTCGGCGAAAAAACACCTTCCCTTCTTTTCATGCTTCGTGAAGAAGACATTCTCCGTTAAAATTATTCTGATGAAGCACATTCATACTTCATGAAAACATTCTCCGAAGCTATACAATTTCGATATTGCTCTGATGAAGCTCGTCCATGCTTCGTAAAAATATTCTCCGAAGCTGTATTCCGAAGATTATCATTATATTCCCTCGTGATTTTACACAATTTTCACTATCTCAAAGCGTCCTTTCGAAGGTTGATACTGTGTCCCCTTCTTTTGCCAAATGCAATATGATGTATGATGCTTATGTTATGCAAAATGATGTGATGATGTTATGTTATGCAAATGACATTTGTTCCGAAGATACACACAAAATATATTCGTAAGCTCTGCATTCCCTTAGGAACGTCTTTGGAGCTTCTTCGCCTTTCACTTAGACGGTATAAGCTCTGCATTCCCTTAGGAACGTCTTTGGAGCTTCTTCGCCTTTCACTTAGACGGTATAAGCTCTGCATTCCCTTAGGAACGTCTTTGGAGCTTCTTCGCCTTTTACTTAGGCGGTATCAGCGTTGACTTTTCGCTGTATGCTCTGCATTCCCTTAGGAACGTCTTTGGAGCAAAAAACTTACACTGCGCTCCCTTTGGAACGGCTTTTTGTAACTTCGGCAACTTACTCTGCGCTTCCTTAGAGCGACTTTTTGTTGCTTCGAAGGATTTTTAATAATCCGAAGGTCCTCCTTGTTACCGCAAATTTTTAAGCTTCAGCAACTTAAGCCTGTAGAGAAGATAGGTTTTTCTGATAACCAACCACAAAACTATTATATGAAAACTGAAATGTTCTTTATTATACCGAAAACAGAACTTAAACGGAAAAGACTGCTATCAAAGTAGGATATTTTGTCAATAAATGTGCTTCGACTCTGGCACAGTACTGTTGACTGTACGGGCTTCAGATTGCTCTCTGAGGTCCCTTTGGTGCGCAACATATTGGCTCCCTTCTGGCTGCTGGCCTTGTTGCAGCGGAGGTGGAGGCGGGTGCTGTTGCCATGAAGCTTGAGGTTGACTTGCCGAAGCTACGGAGACTGCAGGGTGGTTGCCCACGTACTCCGGGATGTAAGGCTGATGATACGAAGCAGTATGCATGACCTGCTTCGGCTGTCCCTGTTGCGCTGCAGCTTCTGCTAGCTCCTTTTGTTTCTGGATGGTAACATGGCACATCCTGGTGGTATGGCCCTTGTTCTCACCGCAGAATAAGCAAAATGTCCTCCTTGGTTGATCTCCAAATCTCCCGCCGAAGCCCCTAGCGCCTCTGCCTCTTGGAGCTGGTGGCCGAAAGAAAGTTTGCTGCTGCCCCGAAGCCTGTGAGGAGCACTGCGGCCTGTTCTGCTGACTCCCCTTGTCATCATTTTGAGTGGAGTTGTGAATGGACCTGACATGCCTCGGATAGAATCTTCCCCCGAAGCCCCTGGTCATCTCAGAAAATCTGAAGGCCTCCTCCCTTCTTTGGCGAAAGTCATTATCAGCACGAATGTACTCATCCATCTTTTGGAGCAGCTTCTCCAAAGTCTGAGGAGGCTTCCTAGCAAAGTATTGAGCTGCAGGTCCAGGACGAAGCCCCTTGATCATGGCTTCGATGACAATTTCATTGGGCACCGTTGGAGCCTGCGCCCTCAAACGCAAGAACCTTCTGACATACGCCTGAAGGTATTCTTCATGGTCCTGAGTGCACTGGAACAAGGCTTGAGCAGTGACCGGCTTCGTCTGAAATCCTTGAAAGCTGGTTAACAACATATCCTTCAGCTTCTGCCATGAGGTGATCGTTCCTGGTCGAAGGGAGGAGTACCAGGTCTGAGCAACATTCCTGACGGCCATGACGAAAGACTTCGCCATGACTGCAGCATTGCCCCCATACGAAGACACTGTTGCTTCGTAGCTCATCAAGAACTGCTTCGGGTCTGAGTGGCCGTCGAACATGGGAAGCTGGGGTGGCTTATAGGATGGAGGCCAAGGTGTAGCCTGCAGCTCAGCGGACAAAGGAGAAGCATCATCGAAAACAAAATTTCCTTGATGGAAATTGTCATACCAGTCATCTTCGTTGACGAAGCCCTCCTGATGAAGGTCTTTCTGCTGAGGCCTTCTGTTTTGCTCATCTTGAGTAAGATGGCGAACTTCCTCAGAGGCTTCGTCTATCTGCCGTTGCAACTCAGCTAGCCGGGCCATCTTCTCCTTCTTCCTCTGCACCTGTTGATGTAGCATCTCCATATCCCTGATTTCTTGGTCTAGCTCTTCCTCCTGAAGCGTCGGGCTGACGGCCTTTCTCTTCTGGCTTCGAGCCTCCCGAAGAGAGAAGGTCTCTTGGTTGTGGTCCAGCGGTTGCAGTGCTGCAGCCCCAGCCGCTGAAGCTTTCTTCGGTGCCATAGCGAAGGTCTACAGCTTCCGAAGGTGTTCAAAAAACTCGAAGTGGAAGTGAGTTCACCGGAGGTGGGCGCCAATGTTGGGGACTTGTTCTCAAACGCTTCGGATTAAGAACAAGGCAACATAAAAAGTGTTAAATGTTAAGGCCCTTCGTCCTACCAAACATTATTCCCCTTCGGGAATAATGAGTTCCGGACGAAGGTCACAAGAGACATACCTTCGTAAATATAACAAGTAATAACGAAGGATTCATACAAAACATGAAATGTAAATCATAGAATCATTTCTATTTTATTAACACAGAGAAATAGAAATGATTACAAATTACAAATGTACCTTCGGTCTTGAGAGAAGGTAAAAAGTACAAGCGTGACGCAAATGCCAATGCCAAGTCAGCGTGAACAGTACGGGAGTACTGTTCATCTATTTATAGACGCGGGACGCAGCCCATGTAAAATTACATCCATGTCCATTACATTTGTTAATGACTTATGGAAATCTGTCAAGGCCCACGTAGTCTTTTCATCTTTAAGTCGGTTCCCCTTTCCGCTATCGCGACGAAGCTTCCCTGCACACAGCTTCGGCTGTGCACCGCTCTTCGTAGAACTTGGTAATCAGCTCGTCCTTCGTCTGGCTCAGGCTTCGTCCTGACCGTGCTTTATGTTCATAATTCTGAGTCCGAAGATACCTGTTCACATAATCCACTTGGAAAACATTGTCAAATCATGTTTTTGAGGACCTTCGGAGGACGAAGGCCCCCAACATCACCCCAGTTGGAGATCTGCCCCGGAGGCAGGTGCTCCAACCAGGCTCGAGCGGTGTCGGAGAGGAACAGGGGGAGGTTGCGGATGATGAGGTTGTCGTCGTCCGTTCCACCCAGTTGGCAGGCCAGCCGGTACTCCGCGAGCCACAGTTCCAGCCTCGTCTCCCCCGAGTACTTTACGATGGTAGTCGGGGTTCGGAACTGGGTCGGGAACGGCGCCCGTCGTATGGCTCGGCCGAAAGCCTACAGACCGGGTGGTTCGGGCGAGGGACTCCGATCCTCCCCGCTGTCGTAGCGTCCTCCACGCCTGGGGTGGTAGCCTCGGCGCACCTTCTCGTCGAGGTGGGTTCGACAGTTGCGGTGATGGTGCTCATTGCCGAGGTGTCCCGGGGCCGCAGGCGCTGTGTTGCGCGTGTGCCCGGTGTGGACCGAGGCTTCCCGCTCGAACCAGGAAGTCGCGGCGCGATGCTCCGGGGGGTAGTGAAAGAGAATTAGGGTTACACCTATTTCCATATTGATTTTGGTGGTTGAATTGCCCAACACAAATAGATTGGACTAACTAGTTTGCTCTAGTGTATAAAGTCTACAGGTGCAAAAGGTTTACACTTAGCCAATAAAAAGACCTAGCAAAGGTCTCAACCAAAGGAGCAAGGATCATCCGAAGGCTGCCCTGGCCTGGCACACCGGACTGTCCGGTGTGCCACCGGACTGTCCGGTGTGCCACCGGACAGTGTCCGGTGCACCACCGAACAGTGTCCGGTGCACCAGGGCACTTCAGGCCAAACTCTTCACCTTCGGGAAATCCTGGAGCCAGCACGCTATAATTCACCGGACATGTCCGGTGTACACCGGACAGTGTCCGGTGCTCCAAGAGGACGCGGCTCCAAGCTCTTCGGCTTCGGGAATCCGCGACGGCCAGCTCGCTATAATTCATCGGACATGTTCGGTGTGCACCGGACTGTCCGGTGAGACAACGAGGCAACGGCTACTGCGGCGCCAACGACTACCTGTGGGCGCATTAAATGCGCACCAGCGCGCGCAGAAGTCAGGATCGCCCATACTGGCGCACCGGACATTGAACAGTGCATGTCCGGTGTGCCACCAGACATCATGGCGGGCCCACAAGTCAAAAGCTCCAACAGTTGGCCGGGTGACGTGGCTGTCGCACCGGACATGTCTGGTGTGCACCGGACTGTCCGGTGCACCCTTCGACAGACAGCTCCACCAAACGGCTAGTTTGGTGGTTGGGGCTATAAATACCCCAACCACCCCACATTCATAGCTATCCAAGTTTTCCCACTTCTACTACTTACAAGAGCTCTAGCATTCAATTCCAAGACACACCCAAGTGATCAAATCCTCTCCAAACTCCACACAACGTCCTAGTGATTAGAGAGAGAGATTTGCTTGTGTTCTTTCGAGCTCTTGCGCTTGGATTGCTTTCTTCTTTCTTTGACTCTTTATTGTGATCAAACTCACTTGTAATTGAGGCAAGAGACACCAATCTTGTGGTGGTCCTTGTGTGAGCTTTGTGCTCCAAGTGATTGAGAAGAAGAAGCTCACTCGATCGGTGGATCGTTTGAGAGAGGGAAAGGGTTGAAAGAGACCCGGCCTTTGTGGCCTCCTCAACGAGGAGTAGGTTTGCGAGAACCGAACCTCGGTAAAACAAATCCGCGTGTCACACCTCTTATTCGCTTGTGATTTGTTTTGCGCCCTCTCTCACGGACTCGTTATTGTTTCTAACGCTAACCCGGCTTGTAGTTGTGATTATTTTTGTAAATTTCAGTTTCGCCCTATTCACCCCCCCTCTAGGCGACTATCAATTGGTATCAGAGCCCGGTGCTTCATTAGAGCCTAACCGCTCGAAGTGATGTCGGGAGATCACGCCAAGAGGGAGATGGAGACCGGCGACAAGCCCACTACAAGCCGCGGGTCGACTTCATCCGAAGAACTCCTCCAACAAAGGGAAGGAGAAGAAGTCCTCTTCTCACAAGTCGCATTAGAGTAGCGGCAAGCACAAAAAGATGAGGAAGGTCGTCTACTACGAGACCGACACTTCATCACCATCGACATCCGGCTCCGACGCGCCGTCCGTCACTTCTAAGCGCCACGAGCGCAAGAAGTTTAGTAAGATCCCCCTACATTATCCACGCATTACTAAGCACACACCTCTACTTTCCGTCCCTTTAGGCAAGCCACCAACTTTTGATGGTGAAGATTATGCAAGGTGGAGTGATTTAATGAAATTTCATCTAACCTCACTCCACAAAAGTATATGGGATGTAGTTGAGTTTGGTGTGCAGGTACCATCCATAGGGGATGAAGATTATGATGCGGACGAAGTTGCCCAAATCGAGCACTTCAACTCCCAAGCAACGACCATCCTCCTCGCCTCTCTAAGTAGGGAGGAGTACAACAAGGTGCAAGGTCTAAAAAGCGCCAAGGAGGTTTGGGATGTGCTCAAGACGGCACATGAAGGTGATGAGCTCACCAAGATCACCAAGCGGGAGACGATCGAGGGGGAGCTCGGTCGCTTCCGTCTTCGCCAAGGAGAGGAGCCACAAGATATGTACAACCGGCTCAAGACCTTGGTGAATCAAGTGCGCAACCTCGGGAGCACAAAATGGGATGACCACGAGGTGGTTAAGGTTATTTTGAGATCACTCATTTTCCTTAACCCTACTCAAGTACAATTAATTCGTGGTAATCCAAGATACACACTAATGACTCCCGAGGAAGTAATCGGGAATTTTGTGAGCTTTGAATGTATGATTAAGGGCTCAAGGAAGATCATCGAGCTTGATGAGCCCTCCACTTCCGAAGCTCAACCCGTGGCGCTTAAGGCAATGGAGGAAAAGAAGGAGGAGTCTACATCAACTAGACAACCCATCGACGCCTCCAAGCTCGACAACGAGGAGATGGCTTTAATCATTAAAAGCTTTCGCCAAATCCTCAAGCAACGGAAGGGGAAAGATTACAAGCCCCGCTCCAAGAAAGTTTGTTATAAATGTGGTAAGCCCGGTCATTTTATTGCAAAATGCCCAATATCTAGTGACAGTGACAGGGGCGACGACAAGAAAGGCAAGAGGAGAGAAAAGAAGAGATACTACAAGAAGAAGGGTGGCGATGCCCACGTGTGCCGCGAGTGGGACTCCGACGAGAGCTCCACCGACTCCTCCTCCGACGAGGACGCCGCCAACATCGCCGTCACCAAGGGCCTCCTCTTCCCCAACGTCGGCCACAAGTGCCTCATGGCCAAGGACGGCAAAAAGAAGGTAAAATCAAGGTCCTCCACTAAATATGAAACATCTAGTGATGAGGATGATGATAAAAATGAGGAGGATAACTTGCGCATTCTTTTTGCTAACCTCAACATGCAACAAAAGGAAAAATTAAATGAATTGATTAGTGCTATACATGAGAAGGATGATCTCTTGGATTCTCAAGAGGAATTCCTTATTAAAGAAAATAAGAAGCATGTTAAGGTCAAGAATGCTTATGCTCTAGAGATGGAAAAATGTGAGAAATTAACTAGTGAGCTAAGCACATGCCATGACACTATTGCCAACCTTAGAAATGAAAATGCTAGATTAATTGCTAAGGTTGATTCACATGTTTGCAATGTTTCAACTTCCAATTCTAAAGATGATAATATTGATTTACTTGCTAGAATTGATGAGTTGAGTGTTTCTCTTGCTAGCCTTAAAGATGAAAAATAAAAATTGCTTGCTAAGGCTAGAGATTTTGATGTTTGCATTTCTAACCTTAGAGATGAGAATGATATACTACATACTAAGGTTATAGAATTAAAAACTTGCAAACCCTCTACATCTACTGAGCATATTTCCATTTGTACTAGATGTAGAGATATTAATGTTGATGCTATCCATGATCACCTAGCCTTAATTAAGAAACAAAATGATCACATAGCACAACTTAATGCTAAGATTAGTGAGCATGACTTAGAAAATGAAAAATTTAAATTTGCTAGAAGCATGCTCTATAATGGGAGACGCCCTGGCATTAAGGACGGCATTGGCTTCCAAAGGGGAGAAAATGTCAAACTTAATGCCCCTCCTAAGAAATTGTTCAATTTTGTTAAGGGCAAGGCTCCCATGCCTCAGGATAACGAGGGTTACATTTTGTACCCTGCCGGCTATCCTGAGAGCAAGATTAGGAGGATTCATTCTAGGAAGTCTCACTCTGGTCCTAATTATGCTTTCATGTATAAGGGTGAGACATCTAGTTCTAGGCAACCAACCCGTGCTAAGTTGCCTAAGAGAAAATCTCCTAATGCATCAAATGATCGTAGCATTTCATTTAAAACTTTTGATGCTTCTTATGTGTTGACTAGCAAATCCGGCAAAGTGGTTGCCAAGATTATTAGGGGCAAACACAAGGGCTCTAAAACTTGTGTTTGGGTACCCAAAGTTCTTGTATCTAATGCCAAAGGACCCAAAACTGTTTGGGTACCTAAAGTCAAGAACTAAACTTGTTTTGTAGGTTCATGCATCCGGGGGAACAAGTTGGATTATTGATAGCGGGTGCACAAACCACATGACCGGGGAGAAAAAGATGTTCTCCTCATACGAGAAAAACCAAGATCCCCAATGAGCGATCACATTCGGGGATTGTTGGTGACTTGTTCTCAAATGCTTCGGATTAAGAACAAGGCAACATAAAAGGTGTTAAATGATAAAGTCCTTCGTCCTTTGAAACATTATTTCCCTTCGGGATATAACGTGCTCCGGACGAAGGTCATAAACAATATATCTTCGTAAGCACGATAAGTTATGACGAAGAACTTATGCATGACATAAAAAGTAATGTAAACATTTAAATTTTGTCACAATGTCATTTCTATTTTATTACTATGTAAAAATAGAAATGACTTCAAATTACAAATGTACCTTCGGACAGCAGGAAGGTAAAAGTACAAGGATGACGCAAAAGCAAATGCCAAGTCAACATGAACAGTACGGGAGTACTGTTCATCTATTTATAGGCGTGAGACACAGCCCATGTAAAATTACATTCATGTCCATTACACTTGCTAATGACTTATGGAAATCTGTCAAGGCTTAAGTAGTCTTTTCATCTTTAAGTCGGTTCCCCTTTTTGCTATCGCGACGAAGCTTTCCTGCGCACAGCTTCGGCTGTGCACCATCCTTCGTAGAGCTTGGTAATCAGCCCGTCCTCCATTTCAATCCCCCTTCGTCTGGTTCAGGCTTCGTCCGTACTTCATGTTCATAATTCTGAGTCCGAAGGTACCTGTTCATATAATCCACTTGGAAAACATTGTCAAATCATGTTTTTGAGGACCTTCGGAGGACGAAGGCCCCCAACAGTAGCCCCTCGCAATATTAATTTGTTAATGATAAATTCAGATTGCGATATGGACGAAGGCCTTGAGCCGAAGGTCCGAAAAAACACCTTCCCTTTGCTAGAATAGCAACATTCACTGACAAGCGGGGTCTTTCAATTTTCAACGCCCTGGGCGTATAAATAAGATCATACCGCAAACTCATTTGGTACGCACACTTGCCATCTGCTTCCGCTCACTAAATTTTTAGCTCTTGCGCGCTAAGATTTGCTGATATTTTGGTTTTGAAGCTTCGGCTTTGAAAACAGTTTTTTAGTGTTTCCGAAGATGTCTGAAGATAAGAAGGTCGCTGCTGAGATGAAGCTGAGCCTTGACGAAGAGAAGAACTTGGGGTTCCTTATTGCGATGGCGGAGACCAATACGGAAAAAATTACTAAGGAGATTCTGGAAGGTTTGTCTGAAGATACTGGTGACAGCGACAGTTATGATGTAGAAAGTGGTGGGGAAGAGTCCGAAGATCGACCATGGCGGCCAAGTCACACGGTTTTCGGGAAAACCACTATTAAGCAGAGCCATATTGATAATATGAGAGGGAGGTATTTCCGAGATATATCTATTGTGAGGGCTGATGCTGGAGAAAAAACTTCTCCCACTCCCGAAGAAGATGAAGTCGTAATTTTCCGAAGCTTTCTCAAGGCTGGGCTTCGATTCCCCCTAAGCAGCTTTGTTGTTGAAGTCCTGAAGACATTTCAAGTTTACCTTCATCAAATTACTCCCGAAGCTATCATGGATAAAGTTGTTGAACAACTTCTAAATGAGGCTGCCGAAGTAGTACTAAGAGAAGACTAGATGGTATTAGAAAAAACATTTGGAATGTGATTTGTGTAATATTTTGTACATTTGGATATGATATATAAGTTTCTTTTCATTATTCAATTCTTTACGATGCATGAAACTTTACATACGTACCGTTTTTAAGCCTTCGGCGAAAAAACACCTTCCCTTCTTTTCATGCTTCGTGAAGATAGAAAAACTTTTATGCATCACAAAACCCATAGCACTCTGATGAAAAATATCCAAACTTCGTGAGAACATCTTCCGAAGCTATATTCCGAAGATTTTTACTTTCTCAAAGCATTCTTCCGAAGGTTGATACTGTCCTCCCTTCTTTTGCCATATGCAATATGATGTATGATGCTTATGCTATGCAAAATGATGTGATGATGTTATGTTATGTAGATGAATTTGATTCCGAAGATACACACATATCCCTGTGAAACACACAATCTTTTACTGTAAGCTCTGCATTCCCTTAGGAACATCTTTGGAGCTTCTTCACCTTTTACTTAGGCGGTATCAGCGTTGACTTTTCGCTGTAAGCTCTGCATTCCCTTAGGAACGTCTTTTGAGCTTCTTCGCCTTTTACTTAGGCGGTATCAGCGTTGACTTTTCGCTGTAAGCTCTGCATTCCCTTTGGAACGACTTTTGAGCAGAAAACTTACACTGCGCTCCCTTTGGAACGGCTTTTTGTGACTTCATCAACTTACTCTGCGTTCCTTAGAACGACTTTCTGTTGCTTCGAAGGATTTTTAATAATTCGAAGGTCCTCCTTGTTAACGCAAATTTTTTAAGCTTCAGCAACTTAAGCCTGTGGAGAAAATAGGTTTTCCTCGTGGGAAACAACGAAATTATTATATGAAAACTAACAATGTTCTTTGTTACACAGAAAATAGAACTGAATAGAAAAGACTGCTATCAAAGGTAGGATATGTGTCAATAAATGTGCTTCGACTCTGGCACAGTGCTATTGACTGTGCGAGCTTCGGATTGTTCTCTGAAGTCCCTTTGGTGCGGGGCATATTGGCTCCCTTCTGGCTGTTGGCCTTGTTGCAGTGGAGGTGGAGGCGGAAGCTGTTGCCAGGAAGCTTGAGGTTGACTTGCCGAAGCTACAGAAACTGCAGTGTGGTTGTCTATGTATTGTGGGATGTAAGGCGGATGGTACGAAGCAGTATGCATGACCTGCTTCGGCTGAGCTTGTTGCGCTGCAGCTTCGACTATTTCCTTTTGCTTCTGGATTGTAACATGGCACATCCTGGTGGTATGGCCCTTGTTTTCTCCACAGAACAAGCAAAACATTTTCCTTGGTTGATCTCCAAATCTTCCGCCGAAGCCCCTGGCGCTTCTGCCTCTTGGAGCTGGTGGCCGGAAGAAACTTTGCTGTTGCCCCGAAGCCTGTGAGGAGCACTGCGGCCTGTTCTGCTGACTCCCCTTATCATCATTTTGAGTAGAGTTGTGGATGGACCTGACATGCCTCGGATAGAATCTTCCTCCGAAGCCCCTGGTCATTTCAGAAAATCTGAAAGCCTCCTCCCTTCTTTGGCGAAAATCATTGTCGGCACGAATGTACTCGTCCATCTTCTGGAGTAGCTTCTCCAAAGTCTGAGGTGGCTTCCTAGCAAAGTATTGAGCTGAAGGTCCAGGTCGAAGCCCCTTGATCATGGCTTCGATGACGATTTCATTGGGCACCGTTGGTGCCTGCGCCCTCAAACGTAAGAACCTTCTGACATACGCCTGAAGGTATTCTTCATGATCCTGAGTGCACTGGAACAAGGCTTGAGCAGTAACCGGCTTCGTCTGAAACCCTTGGAAGCTGGTTAACAACATGTCCTTCAGCTTTTGCCATGAAGTAATCGTTCCTGGTCGAAGGGAGGAATACCAGGTCTGAGCAACATTCCTGACAGCCATAACAAAAGACTTTGCCATGACTGCAGCATTGCCACCATAAGAAGACACTGTTGCTTCGTAGCTCATCAAAAACTGCTTCGGGTCTGAATGGCCATCGAACATGGGAAGCTGGGGTGGCTTGTAGGATGGAGGCCAAGGTGTAGCCTGCAGCTCAGCGGACAGGGGAGAAGCATCATCGAAAACAAAATTTCCATGATGGAAATTGTCATACCAGTCATCTTCGTTGAAGAAGCCCTCCTGATGAAGGTCTTTTTGTTGAGGCCTTCTGTTCTGCTCATCGTGAGTAAGATGGCGAACCTCTTCAGAAGCTTCGTCTATCTGCCTCTGTAGCTCAGCTAACCTGGCCATCTTTTCCTTCTTCCTCTGCACCTGTTGATGAAGCATCTCCATATCCCTGATCTCTTGGTCTAGTTCATCCTCCTGAAGCGTCGGGCTGACGGCCTTCCTCTTCTGGCTTCGGGCCTCCCGAAGAGAGACGGTCTCCTGGTTGGGGTCCAGCGGTTGCAATGCTGCAGCCCCAGTCGCTGAAGCTTTCTTCGGCGCCATAGCGAGGGTCTATGGCTTCCGAAGGTGTTCAAAAAACTCAAAGTGGAAGTGAGTTCACCGGAGGTGGGCGACAATGTTGGTGACTTGTTCTCAAATGCTTCGGATTAAGAACAAGGCAACATAAAAGGTGTTAAATGATAAAGTCCTTCGTCCTTTGAAACATTATTTCCCTTCGGGATATAACGTGCTCCGGACGAAGGTCATAAACAATATATCTTCGTAAGCACGATAAGTTATGACGAAGAACTTATGCATGACATAAAAAGTAATGTAAACATTTAAATTTTGTCACAATGTCATTTCTATTTTATTACTATGTAAAAATAGAAATGACTTCAAATTACAAATGTACCTTCGGACAGCAGGAAGGTAAAAGTACAAGGATGACGCAAAAGCAAATGCCAAGTCAGCGTGAACAGTACGGGAGTACTGTTCATCTATTTATAGGCGTGAGACACAGCCCATGTAAAATTACATTCATGTCCATTACACTTGCTAATGACTTATGGAAATCTGTCAAGGCTTAAGTAGTCTTTTCATCTTTAAGTCGGTTCCCCTTTTTGCTATCGCGACGAAGCTTTCCTGCGCACAGCTTCGGCTGTGCACCATCCTTCGTAGAGCTTGGTAATCAGCCCGTCCTCCATTTCAATCCCCCTTCGTCTGGTTCAGGCTTCGTTCGTACTTCATGTTCATAATTCTGAGTCCGAAGGTACCTGTTCATATAATCCACTTGGAAAACATTGTCAAATCATGTTTTTGAGGACCTTCGGAGGACGAAGGCCCCCAACAGGGATGGAAATCAAGGTTTGGTCAAAGGATTGGGTAAAATTGCTATATCACCTGACCATTCTATTTCCAATTTTTTTCTTGTAGATTCATTAGATTACAATTTGCTTTCTATATCTCAATTATGCAAAATGGGCTACAACTGTCTTTTTACTGATGTAGGTGTCACTGTCTTTAGAAGAAGTGATGATTCAATAGCTTTTAAGGGAGTATTAGAGGGTCAGCTATACTTAGTTGATTTCAATAGAGCTGAACTCGATACTTGCTTGATTGCTAAGACTAACATGGGTTGGCTCTGGCACCACCGACTAGCCCATGTTGGGATGAAGAATCTTCATAAGCTTCTAAAGGGAGAGCACATTTTAGGACTAACCAATGTTCATTTTGAGAAAGACATGATTTGTAGCGCATGCCAGGCTGGGAAGCAAGTTGGAACTCAACATCCACACAAGAACATCATGACGACCGACAGGCCGCTTGAGCTACTCCACATAGATCTATTCGGCCCGATTGCTTACATAAGCATCGGCGGGAGTAAGTATTGTCTTGTAATAGTGGATGATTATACTCGCTTCACTTGGGTCTTCTTTTTGCAGGAAAAATCTCAGACCCAAGAGACATTAAAGGGATTCCTGAGACGGGCTCAAAATGAGTTCGGTTTGAGGATCAAGAAAATTCGAAGCGACAACGGGACGGAGTTCAAGAACTATCAAATTGAAGGCTTTCTTGAGGAGGAGGGCATCAAGCATGAGTTCTCTTCTCCCTACACTCCACAACAAAATGGTGTAGTGGAGAGGAAGAATCGAACTCTACTGGACATGGCAAGAACCATGCTTGATGAGTACAAGACACCGGATCTGTTTTGGGCCGAGGCGGTTAACACCGCTTGCTACGCCATCAACCGGTTATATCTTCACCGAATCCTCAAGAAGACATCTTATGAACTCCTAACTGGTAAAAAGCCCAACATTTCATATTTTAGAGTTTTTGGTAGCAAATGCTTTATTCTTGTTAAAAGAGGTAGAAAATCAAAATTTGCTCCTAAAACTGTAGAAGGCTTTTTACTAGGATATGACTCAAACACAAGGGCATATAGAGTCTTTAACAAGTCCTCAGGACTTGTTGAAGTTTCTTGTGACGTTGTGTTTGATGAGACTAACGGCTCTCAAGTAGAGCAAGTTGATCTTGATGAGATAGGTGAAGAACAGGCTCCGTGCATCGCGCTAAGGAACATGTCTATTGGGGATGTGTGTCCTAAAGAATCCGAAGAGCCTACAAATGCACAAGATCAACCATCCTCCTCCACGCAAGCATCTCCACCGACTCAAAAAGAGGATGAAGCTCAAGTTGATGAAATAGAAGATCAAGCAAATGAGCCACCTCAAGATGACGGCAATGATCAAGGGGGAGATGCAACTAATCAAGACAAGGAGGATGAGGAAGTTCCAAGGCCGCCACACCCAAGAGTCCACCAAGCAATCCAACGAGATCACCCCGTCGACACCATCCTCGGCGACATTCACAAGGGGGTAACTACTAGATCTCGGGTTGCACATTTTTGTGAACATTACTCTTTTGTTTCCTCTATTGAGCCAACCAGGGTAGAGGAAGCACTTCAAGTTTCGGATTGGGTGGTGGCGATGCAAGAGGAGCTCAACAACTTCACGAGAAATAAGGTATGGCACTTAGTTCCACGTCCTAATCAAAATGTTGTAGGAACCAAGTGGGTCTTCCGCAACAAGCAAGACGAGCATGGTGTGGTGACTAGGAACAAAGCTCGACTCGTGGCCAAAGGGTATTCACAAGTCGAAGGTTTGGATTTCGGTGAAACCTATGCACCCGTAGCTAGGCTTGAATCAATTCGCATATTATTAGCCTATGCTACTTACCATGGCTTCAAGCTCTTTCAAATGGACGTGAAGAGTGCCTTCCTCAACGGACCAATCAAGGAAGAGGTCTATGTTGAGCAACCTCCCGGCTTTGAAGACAGTGAGTATCCTAACCATGTTTATAGGCTCTCTAAGGCGCTTTATGGGCTCAAGCAAGCCCCACGAGCATGGTATGAATGCCTTAGAGATTTCCTTATTGCAAATGGCTTCAAAGTCGGCAAGGCCGATCCTACTTTATTTACTAAGACTCTTGCAAATGATTTGTTCGTATGCCAAATTTATGTTGATGATATCATATTTGGGTCTACTAACGAATCTACATGTGAGGAATTTAGTAGGATCATGACACAGAAATTCGAGATGTCTATGATGGGGGAGTTGAAGTATTTCTTAGGATTTCAAGTGAAGCAACTCCAAGAGGGCACCTTCATTTCTCAAATGAAGTACACTCAAGACATTTTAACCAAGTTTGGGATGAAGGATGCCAAGCCCATCAAGACACCCATGGGAACCAATGGGCATCTCGACCTCGACACGGGAGGTAAGTCCGTGGATCAAAAGGTATACCGGTCGATGATATGTTCATTGCTTTATCTATGTGCATCTCGACCGGACATTATGCTTTCTGTTTGCATGTGTGCAAGATTCCAATCCGACCCTAAGGAATCACACCTTACGGCCGTAAAACGAATCTTGAGATATCTAGCTTATACTCCTAAGTTTGGGCTTTGGTACCCTCGGGGATCCACATTTGATTTGATTGGTTATTCGGATGCCGATTGGGCAGGGTGCAAGATTAATAGAAAGAGCACATCGGGGACTTGCCAGTTCTTGGGAAGATCCTTGGTGTCTTGGGCTTCAAAGAAGCAAAATTCGGTCGCTCTTTCCACCGCCGAAGCCGAGTATATTGCCGCAGGCCATTGTTGCGCGCAATTGCTTTGGATGAGGCAAACCCTGCGGGACTATGGTTACAAATTAACCAAAGTCCCTTTGCTATGTGATAATGAGAGTGCAATCAAAATGGCCGACAATCCCGTCGAGCACAGCCGCACTAAGCACATAGCAATTCGGTATCACTTTCTTAGGGATCACCAACAAAAGGGAGATATCGAGATTGCTTATATTAACACTAAAGATCAATTAGCCGATATCTTTACCAAACCTCTTGATGAACAATCTTTTACCAAACTTAGGCATGAGCTCAATATTCTAGATTCTAGGAACTTCTTTTGTTAAAACTTGCACACATAGCTCATGAATATACCTTTGATCATATCTCTTTTATATGTGCTATGACTAATGTGCTTTCAAGTCTATTTCAAACAAAGTCATAGGTACATTGAAAGGGAATTGGAGTCTGCGGCGAAAACAAAGACTTCCACTACGCAACTCATCCCTCGCCGTCGCTCCAAGCCACTCCTCATCCATGGGGGAGAAAGCAAAGCAAAAGGATTCCGTCTTTGGTATAATCTTCACTTATACATTTTATTTGCCAAAGGGGGAGAGTTTTGTTAAAGGGCTTATATTTCACTCTAAGTATCCGTTTTTGGCGATTCATGCCAAAGGGGGAGAAAGTATCGAGCCCAAAGCAAAAGGACCGCACCACCACCTAATTCAATTTTTGTATTGGAAATTTTCAATTGGTATCTTTTTGTTAAAAAAAGGAGAAAGTAGTATTTCAAAGATGTTATAACAAAACCCTCTTGAACACTAAGAGGAGGATCTCATTTAGGGGGAGTTTTGTGTTAGTCAAAGGAAAAGCATTTGAAATAGGGGGAGTAAACTTCAAATCTTGAAAATGCTTTGCAAAATCTTAATTCTTTACCTTTGACTATTTGCAAAAAGAACCTTGAAAAGAATTTACAAAAGAATTTGCAAAACAAAACCGTGGTGCAAGCGTGGTCCAAAATATTAAACAAGAAAGAAACTATCCATGCGCATCCTAAGTATTTACATTGGCTCAACTCCAAGTAACCTTTGCACTTACATTATGCAAACTAGTTCAATTATGTACTCTTATATTTGCTTTGGTTTGTGTTGGCATCAATCACCAAAAAGGGGGAGATTGAAAGGGAATTAGGGTTACACCTATTTCCATATTGATTTTGGTGGTTGAATTGCCCAACACAAATAGATTGGACTAACTAGTTTGCTCTAGTGTATAAAGTCTACAGGTGCAAAAGGTTTACACTTAGCCAATAAAAAGACCTAGCAAAGGTCTCAACCAAAGGAGCAAGGATCATCCGAAGGCTGCCCTGGCCTGGCACACCGGACTGTCCGGTGTGCCACCGGACAGTGTCCGGTGCACCAGGGCACTTCAGGCCAAACTCTTCACCTTCGGGAAATCCTGGAGCCAGCGCGCTATAATTCACCGGACATGTCCGGTATACACTGGACAGTGTCCGGTGCTCCAAGAGGATGCGGCTCCAAACTCTTTGGCTTCGGGAATCCGCGAAGGCTAGCTCGCTATAATTCACCGGACATGTCCGGTGTGCACCGGACTGTCCGGTGAGACAACGAGGCAACGACTACTGCGGCGCCAACGGCTACCTGTGGGCGCATTAAATGCACGCCAGCGCGCGCAGAAGTCAAGATCGCCCATACTGGCGCACCGGACATTGAACAGTGCATGTCCGGTGTGCCACCAGACATCATGGCGGGCCCAGAAGTCAGAAGCTCCAACGGTCGGCCGGGTGATGTGGCTGTCGCACCGGACATGTCCGGTGTGCACCGGACTGTCCGGTGCACCCTTCGACAGACAGCTCCACCAAACGGCTAGTTTGGTGGTTGGGGCTATAAATACCCCAACCACCCCACATTCATAGCTATCCAAGTTTTCCCACTTCTACTACTTACAAGTGCTCTAGCATTCAATTCCAAGACACACCCAAGTGATCAAATCCTCTCCAAACTCCACACAATGTCCTAGTGATTAGAGAGAGAGATTTGCTTGTGTTCTTTCGAGCTCTTGCGCTTGGATTGCTTTCTTCTTTCTTTGACTCTTTATTGCAATCAAACTCACTTGTAATTGAGGCAAGAGACACCAATCTTGTGGTGATCCTTGTGTGAGCTTTGTGCTCCAAGTGATTGAGAAGAAGAAGCTCACTCGATCGGTGGATCGTTTGAGAGAGGGAAAGGGTTGAAAGAGACCCGGCCTTTGTGGCCTCCTCAACGGGGAGTAGGTTTGCTAGAACCGAACCTCGGTAAAATAAATCCGCGTGTCACACCTCTTATTCGCTTGCGATTTGTTTTGCGCCCTCTCTCGCGGACTCGTTATTGTTTCTAACGCTAACCCGGCTTGTAGTTGTGATTATTTTTGTAAATTTCAGTTTCGCCCTATTCACCCCCCTCTAGGCGACTATCAGGTAGCCCTGCCTTCGGGAGGCAGAGCTTTCGGCCCGTCGGACCGCGGCGCCCTCCAGGAGATTCTTGATCTCTCCCTAGATGCGCCGCCCCTCGGTGGTGGATGGCTCCGGCATCGCGCGGAGAAGTATTGCTGCTGTAGCCAGGTTCTGGCCGACCCCACTGGAAGCCGGGGGCGGTCTTGCCCTGACATCGTCGGCGATGCGGTGCTGATGCCCTAGGGTAGACGACGTGCTTCTCCGGCCGGAGCTTGGTCTGCCCACTCCTGGCCGATGTTCCGGCGGAACGGCTCGAGTGTTCCTGCTCCCTCGTCGAGCCTGGCCTGCACCTCGCGGATTTGCTCGAGCTGTGTGTCCTGACCCCTCGCAGGGACTGGGACCACAGCTAGCTCCCGTAGGATGTCAACGCGAGGCGCAAGCCTAGGGAGATCACCGTTTTCCGGCATACCAAGATGGTTGCCTTCGTCGGGACCCCCTAGATCGACGTGGAAACATTCACGACTCGGGCCGCAGCCTTCGTTGCCGAAGCTGCGGCTACCGTCGGAACAGTCGGAAAGGAAGTAGTCGCATGCGGTCATGAAGTTCCGCATGGCACTGGGGTTGCCAAGTCCAGAGAAATCCCAACAGAAGTCGGGCTCGTCATCTTCCTCGGGATCTGAGGGCCCGTAGGTCGAGTCGGCTGTCAGCCGGTCCCAGGATTACCGCATACCGTACCCCGGAGGGTTTGGACATGCCTCTATGTGGGCTCCCACTGAAGCGGTGTCGCTTGGAGGGTCGAGGCTGGATCCAAAATGCACGAGATGGGAATCGATCGGTACCTCCTGGTCGACAGGCGGTGATGAAGTCGTGTCAGGGGCAGGCTGCACCGTCGTCTCGGGTACGAGGGTGACGCTCAGCAAGTCCTCCGTGAGCGTGCTGGCGTCGTTCGTCTGCTCGGAGTAGGCATGTCGTGGGGAAACGGCGCCCGTCTTCGTCTCAGACGCGAGGGCGACGCTCGACGTGTCCCCCGTTGGGGCGCCGGTGCCGTCGACTCGCTCGACAGCCAACGAGGTGCCGCCTCCTGCTTGGCCTTGGTTGCCCCGCCTCCTCCTCCGTCGGCGGGGGAGGCGACGGGACAAGCTCGAATGTAGCTCTTCCGCCACGCGGCGAAGACGTCATCGATTTCGCCGCCGGCGAGTGGGTTGTTGGCCGCCATTGTCGCCGTCGCGCGGTGGAAGGAGTATCATGTCGTAGCCGCCGTCGAGGGATATGAACTCGAGACTCCCGAAACGGAGCACCGTCCTAGGTTGGAAAAGTTGTTGGAGACTACCCATCTGGAGCTCGACGGGAAGCTGTTCGTCAACACGCAGCAGGCCCCTACCTGGCGTGCCAACTGTCAGCGTTTCGACCCCGGGGGTCCCTGGACCGACGAGTGAATGTCGCCGCGTGCCCCAGCCCAGATGGGTCGACGCGAGGCGGAGCACGAAGGGGGGAAAGAGTCAGGCAAAGGTGCGAATCCCGCGACCTCCGTGTTGCCCTGCGCCCAGGTCGGGTCCGCTTGCAGTAGGGGGTTACAAGTGTCCGCGTGGGAGAGTGAGAGAGGGACCGTCCGCCAGCCCCGTCCTCCGGCGCGGCTAACCTTCTCGTAAGAGAGCCCTGGACCTTCCTTTTATAGGAGTAAGGAGAGAGTCTAGGTGTACAATGGAGGGTGTAGCAGTGTGCTAACGTGTCTAGCAGAGAGGAGCTAGCGCCCTAAGTACATGCCATTGTGGCAGCTGGAGAGGTTTTGGCACCCTGTTCCTGTGATGTCGTGGCCGTCGGAGGAGCGCTGGAGCCTTGCGGAAGGACAACTGTTGGGGCTGCCGAGTCCTTGCTGACGTCTCCTTGCTTCCGTAAGGGGTTTGAGAGCCGCCGTCGTCATGGGGCACGCGGGGCGCCATCATTACTTGTTTTACCGGGGTGAGCTGGATGGGACGCCGGTCTTTTTCCCCGTAGCCTGAGCTAGCTAGGGGTAGGGTAATGATGGCCCCTCCTGTGGCGTGGTCGGCTCGAGCCCTGGATCGGGCGAGGCGGAGGCTTCTCCAAGGTCGAGGTCGAGTCCGAGCCCTGGGGTCAGGGTCGAGTCCGAGCCCTGGGGTCGGGCGAGGCGGAGTTCGTCGTCGAGGTCGAGGTCGAGTCCGAGCCCTGGGGTCAGGGTCGAGTCCAAGCCCTGGGGTCGGGCGAGGCGAAGTCCGTCGTCTTCCGAGGCCGTAGCCTGGTCCGAGCCCTGGGTCGGGCGAAGCGGAGTTCGTCGTCTTCCGAGGCCGTAGCCTAGTTCGAGCCCTGGGTCGAGCAGAGCGGAGTTCGTTGTCTTCTGAGGCCGTAGCCTAGTCCGAGCCCTAGGTCGGGCGGAGCGGAGTTCGTCGTCTTCCGAGGCCGTAGCCTAGTCCGAGCCCTGGGTCGGGCGGAGTGGAGTTTCCTATGGCGCCTGGAGCCAGACTTGGCTGCTGTCAGCCTCACTCTGTCGAGTGGCACTGCAGTCGGAGCGACGCAGGTGGTGCTGTCCTCTTGTCAGGCCAGTCAGTGGAGCGGTGAAGTGACTGCGGTCACTTCGGCTCTATCGACTGAGGGGCGCGCGTCAGGATAAGGTGTCAGGCCACGTTTGCATTAAATGCTCCTGCAATATGGTCGGTCGGTGTGGCGATCTGGCCAAGGTTGCTTCCTGGCGAAGACTGGGCCTCGGGCGAGCCGAGGGTGTGCCCGTTGCTTGAGGGGGTACCTCGAGCGAGGCGTGAATCCTCTGGGGTCGGCTGACCTTGCCAGAGGCTAGGCTCGGGCGAGGCGGGATCATGTCCCTTGAGTTAATCGCACCCATCAGGCCTTTGCAGCTTTGTGCTGATGGGGTTTACCAGCTGAGATTTAGGAACCTCGGGGGTACCCCTAATTATGGTCCCCGACAGCACCATCTGTGGTGCATGGGTGCGTAGCCAGGAATCTGCTCTTGCACTACATTAAGAATACCTTGGTGTCTGTCATATATGACACCAATCTCCCAACCAGGGCCCACGACATGGATCCGAACAAGTCGCAAGAACCAAAACGAACTATCTCTGTTCTCCCTCACCACCAAAGCAAATGCCAAAAGAACCAATGTGTTGTCCGCGTCACATGAAATGGAAACCAACAATGTGCCCCTATACTTCCCAAGCAAAAAACTACCATCAATAGAGAGCATGGGACGATAATGACTGAAGCCCTCTACGCACTGCGAGAAACACCAAAAAGCACAAAAGAACATCTCTCTGACATTCCTCCATTCGTTGGGTTTAGTGTTGTACTCGTAATGCATGTCTGGTTTTTTTTTGCTTTCATTGCATTGAACAATTGCAGGATCTAGGACACCGTCTAGAGGGAGTGAATAGACGGTTTTGACTAAAAATAAAATACACTAGAGAATTTTAATCAAATCGACAAGACATATAAAATTACTAACCTTGATGAGACAACAAAATATAATGAGCAATTTAAGCTAACATCACACAAGATAGGCAATATACAAATTACCAACTACTTGTAAGTAATGTATAAAAGTTGAGAGGCACCAAAATTTATCCCGTGGTATCGGAGATTTGCCGTTCACCCCTAATCCACGTTGAGGTGGAATTCAAGCTCTCACTTGCTCCTCTACCAAGACATGGCTTGTTCTTTGAGCCAAGTGGACAAGAACTCACTCAATACCTCAATTCCACTAGTGTCGCCTTTGTCGCTCCGGTGAGGTGGGCGCGAACCCCTCACAATCAATCACGTGGCTCCTCCACAATCTTCACGGAGAGCTCGACGGAGACACCACTCGAGTCGTCTAGGAGGCGGCAACCTCCAAGAGTAACAAGTCGATGATGCTTGCCCGGTGTCTCACCTAGTGCCTCAAAAGATCACAACGAATGCAAATGCACTAGAGCGTCTCAATCACTCACTAGAATGCGATCTCAATCAACTAGTGTGTGTGTTTGAGTGGGAGGATCACAAATGAGCTCAATGTGTGCTATGAATGGCCAAGAGAACCCTCACACACGAGATCCACTTCTATTTATAGCCCTCAACACATACATAGTCGTTATGTGCAACTAGCACAACTTCTGCGCACACGCGGACGGTCCGCGCCCTATGGCCGGACGGTCCGCCGTACCAGTAACGGCTATATCGACCGTTTGAAACATGTCAGAGCTGTCAGAAAAGTCAAGGCCGGACAGTCCGCCCACCAGGGCCGGACGGTCTGGAACCTGACAACTTGGAATAACAGAGCGCTGGTCAGTGAAAGTAATTCGAGCGGACTGTCCGTCATTCATGGTCGGACGGTCCGCACATGGACCACTTACCGTCCGGCTAAAAACCCCGGACGGTCCGTAGTACAAAGTCTCAAAATGAGACCGTCCCTGCCCAAACTCAATTCATCTTATGCAGACGGTCTGGCCTCCTAGCCCGGACGGTCCGCCAAAGGAAGACAGAGACAAACGGTCAGCTGACCTCTCTGGCAGAGTCATGGACGATCCAGCCATCTGGCCTGGACGGTCCACCGACCATAGAGAAAAAAATATTTTGCACTAGTTCAAAAGAATTATATTTTTGAAACCCGTAGCGATGTTAGCCCTAATGCACATGCTACCGTTTATGCTTTACGAGGCACTAAGTTTTACACCATTCAAGTTCATTAACCCCTCCTAATAGTATGACTGTCTATCATATTAATCCGGTCAATTTCTTCTCTAAACATCTGCTGACCGGCAAAAGCAAAAACCTATGTTTTACCTTTGCCTTCACTTGATCCATAGTCAATGTTTATTAGTCCTAGAGACTTTACTGTATCTTGTGGTCCAGTCCTGCATTCTTATTTCTCCAAGAACTCTTAGTCCACAGTCAATTGTCATTAATTACCAAAACACCACTTAGGGGCCTAGATGATTCACAACAATGCTGGCAACTTCTCGTAACCATCCTCCCAATCCCTGTATATCTTCTTCCATGCTCGTTGCTCTGCCCTCCATGCTTTCCCATACTTAATCATGAAGACAAACAACTCCCAAGTCATGGTCATAATTGACTCCACCTTCAAGTTTGGCTGACCCTTCAATGTCACCAACAACATTTTCGCAATTATGGTAGATGTCAACTGTCGATGATTAGGGCCCAACCCTATCTGGGCATAAGTGTGTGGACCTATAATTTTTGTGATCTTAATCTTTCTAGTTTCGTTCTACTTGCGGGCACATATCCTCCCATTACAATCCGACACCTCACACACAATTGTGTAACATCGTTGTGCATACAAGTGTCTCACCTTGAATGGTCTCTTGTGGCTCACAGAATATTCATGTAGCCATCGTCTCAATGTAGACAAGTCCTTAAAAATTAATCCTTTATTAATCTCAATGTTGTGAATGTTATCCGGAGCCTCTAGCAGTTCATCATCTTGTCCTTCTGCGTATGCACCATTGGAATGACTTAGACTGCTAAATCCATGTACTGCACGTTCAAGTCCCGGACACAAACGTCCGATGAGTTCTATTTCTTGCTCGATCAATTCTTGAACCGGATGGTTGTCATCGGAATCTAAGGCCCGTGTAGCCTCATATGGCTCCTCCTCATCCTAAATCTGAACATCAACACTATTTGAGGCCTTGCATATATGGTCCATATTGGATGATAGGGGCACACGAAGATAAGAACCATTATCTAGTTGTGGACCTCCTGCATTACGTCGAAGGAGCAAATACTATATTAAAGTCTCATCAAACGAATTAACGATACATATGAATAGCGTGACAAAGACACTTAATAGGATGATCCTAGGTCAAAGGGATCTCTGGTGGGCTACGACGGGATTCGAGGCCCCACAAACGCCACGAACCAGACGAGAAATCTCAACCTCGTTTGGGGCCGATTGAGCATCTGCCATAACAACCACTTCTTCCGGACGGTCAGGCAAATGAGCTTCACAAGGAGATGCAGTTGGCATTTGTGGAGATAACCCGACTGGAGCTTCGCAATGATTAAAGGATAACTTTCTAACGACCACATCCAAACATGGAGGAACAATCGTCATCACAATTTTGTCATATTTCACCCAGTCATCTTCAGAGCCAATGGAGATCAACCTTTGAAATATTGTCCCAGATGCAACATGGGATAATAAACCATCAATCAATATGCTAGGGTCGTTTAAATTAGAATGAATCTCCTCACAAGCCCTAGCGAAAATCTGGCCAAAAGAGGACCTTTCATCAAACATCACCGTCACCTTCTTCATTCCATCAAAATGATAAAGTGAAAGATTATGTTGAAGTAAATATTATGTTGAAACTTGAAAATGATAAAGTGAAGTAAATATTATGTTGAAACTTGGTTACTTAAGTTGATTTCACGTTTAACTCACGCAACTAGTGGAAGTGAAATGAAAAGAATCACTGACATCTTATGGATTTTATGGACCAATCATTTTTTAAGAATTTTATTTGGACAAATGTTAACCCTTCATCAAATTTTATGAATTTCTGAGGCTATTTGTGTATTATTAATTCCTTTCTACAAGAAAGCATCAAAATGCAATTAAATTCATAAAATAATCTAGTGCCTATCGAAAATTGCAAATAAGTTACCAAGACTAATAAACATTCTATTAAAGATAATATTAAGTCCCTATGTGAAAATGATAAAGTAAAATATTGATTATGTTAAAACTTGGATACTTATGGTGATTTCACATGTAACTCACACAATAAGTGGAAGTGAAATGAAAGAATCCTGTCACATTATGAAATTTATGGTCCAAACATTTTTTAGAATTCTACGTGGACATATGTTACCCCTCCGTCAAATTTCACGATTTTTAGGCTATGTGTATTATTATTTTCTTTCTGTATAAAATAATCAAAATGCAATTAAATCCATAAAATATTCTAATGTCGACAAAAATGGCAAATAAGTTACCAAAATTAATAAACATCATATAACAATATAACCTTAAGTCCCCATGTGAAAATGATAAAGTCAAGTATTGATTATGTTAAAATTTGGATACTTAAGGTGATTTCACATGTAACTCACGCAACAAGTGAAAGTGAACTGAAAGAAACATTGACAATCTTTGGATTTTATGGCACAATCATTTTTTAGGATGTTATATGGGCATATATTGCCCCTCTATCAAATTTCATGAATTTGTGAGACTATTTGTGTATTGTTATTATGTTTTCTAAAAAAATTATCAAAATGCAATTAGATTCATAAAATATTCCACTGTCGACCAAAAATTGCAAATCGGTTATCAATACCAATAAACATTATATAAGAACATAACCTCAAGTCCCCATATGAAAATGATAAAGTGAAGTATTGATTATGTTGAAACTTGGATATTTAGGGCGATTCAACATGTAACTATCCAAATATCCAAAATTTGAAATCTGGTGAGATATTTGGGAAGATGTCCGGATATCCAAAATCCGAAATCCAGACAGGTATCCGAGAAGATATCCGAATTTCCGAAATCCGACGGATATTAGCCATCTTATATTCGTATCCGATATCCGAACTGTAGTATCCGAATCCGAAATCCAAAAATTATGCGAATATTCAAAAAAACTATCCTGCCAGATAATTAGCCTTGCTCTAGATTATGAGTTCTACAGGTACCAAAGGTTCACAACAAACCAATAAAAAAAGACCAAGAAAGGGTTCAAATAAAGAGAGCAAAAGACAACCGAAGTGTGCCCTGGTCTGGCGCACCGGACTGTCCGTTCTGCCACCGGACAGTGTCCGGTGCACCAGGGAACCAAACTCCAAACTTGCCACCTTCGGGAATTCTGGGAGCCGCTCCGCTATAATTCACCGGACTGTCCGGTGTAGCACCGGATTGTCCGTTGCGCCAGCGGAGCAACAGCTACACAGCGCCAACGGTCGTCTGCAAGAGCAGTTAATGCGCTACAGTGCGCGCAGAAGTCAGAGCAGGCGCAGAAGGCGCACCGGACAGTGAACAGGACCTGTCCGGTGCACCACCGGACTGTCCGGTGGCCCAGCTGTCAGAAGCTCCAACGGTCAGAACCCAACGGCCGGGTGACGTGGCTGGCGCACCGGACTGTCTGGTGCGCCATGCGACAGAAGCCCTCACCAATGGTTACTTTGGTGGTTGGGGCTATAAATACCCCCAACCACCCACCATTCATTGCATCCAAGTTTTCAGCCTTCACACCTCATACAAGAGCTATAGCATTCAATACAAGACACAAACAAGAGATCAAATCCTCTCCCAAGTCCAAAGACAATTCCAATCAAATAGTGACTAGTGAGAGAGAGAGAGATATTTGTGTTCATTTGAGCTCTTGCGCTTGGATTGCTATTCTTCTTCCTTCTTTCTTGATTCCAACTCAATTGTAACCAAGGCAAGAGACACCAATTGTGTGGTGGTCCTTGTGGGGACTTAGTGTCCCGTTTGATTGAGAAGAGAAGCTCACTCGGTCTAAGTGACCGTTTAAGAGAGGGAAAGGGTTGAAAGAGACCCGGTCTTTGTGACCACCTCAACGGGGAGTAGGTTTGCAAGAACCGAACCTCGGTAAAAACAAATTACCGTGTCATCCGCCTTATTTGCTTGTGATTTGTTTTCGCCCTCTCTTTTAAACTCATTTATATTTCTAACGCTAACCCTGACTTGTAGTTGTGCTTAAAGTTTGTAAATTTCAGATTCGTCCTATTCACCCCCTCCTCTAGGCGACTTTCAATTGGTATCGGAGCCCGGTGCTTCATTAGAGCCTAACCGCTCGAAATGATGTCGGGAGATCACGCCAAGAAAGAGATGGTGACCGGCGAGAAGCCCGCCACAAGCCACGGGAAGGCTCCATCAAGGGAGTCTGGTAACAAAAAGAAGGAGGGATCCCCTTCACGCATTAGGACGCACAAGAGTGGCGAGAAGAAGAAGAAAATGAAGAAAGTGGTCTACTACGAGACCGACTCTTCATCGCCATCTACATCGGGATCCGACGCCGCGTCCGTCACTTCTAAACGCCAAGAGCGCAAGAAGTATAGTAAGATCCCCCTATGCTACTCTCGCAATCCTAGACATACTCCATTACTTTCGGTCCCATTAGGCAAACCACCGACATTTGACGGTGAAGACTATTCTAGGTGGAGTGATATGATGAGATATCACCTAACCTCACTCCACAAAAGCATATGGGATGTTATTGAGTTTGGAGTACAGGTACCATCCATAGGGGATGAAGATTATGATGAGGACGAGGTGGCCCAAATCGAGCACTTCAACTCTCAAGCAACTACTATACTCCTCACCTCTCTAAGTCGAGAGGAGTATAATAAGGTGCAAGGGTTGAAGAGCGCCAAAGAGATTTGGGACGTACTCAAGATCGCGCACGAGGGAGATGAGGTGACCAAAATCACCAAGCGGGAAACAATCGAGGGGGAGCTCGGTCGCTTTATGCTCAACCAAGGAGAAGACCCGCAAGCCATGTACAACCGGCTAAAAACCTTGGTGAACCAAGTGCGCAACCTCGGGAGCTCCAAGTGGGATGACCATGAAATGGTCAAGGTTATTCTTAGATCACTCGTATTTCTTAACCCTACACAAGTTCAATTAATTCATGGTGATCCAAGATATAAACTAATGTCTCCCAAAGAAGTGATAGGAAAGTTTGTGAGCTTTGAGTTGATGATCAAAGGCTCCAAGAAAATCATCGAGCAAGGCGCCTCCTCCACACCCGATGTGCAACCCGTTGCATTCAAGGCAAAGGAGGAGAAGAAAGAAGACTCTACACCTAGTAGGGTTCCCATCGACGCCTCCAAGCTCGACAATGAGGAGATGACACTCATCATCAAGAGCTTCCGCCAAATCCTCAAGCAAAGGAAAGGGAAAGATTACAAGTCTCGTTCCAAGAAGGTTTGCTACAAGTGTGGTAAGCCCGGTTATTTTATCGCTAAATGCCCTTTGTCTAGTGATAGTGACAGGGATAACGATAAGAAGGGAAAGAGGAGAGAAAAGAAGAGGTACTACAAGAAGAAGGGCAGTGATGCCCATGTTTGCAGAGAGTGGGACTCCGACGAGAGCTCCACCGACTCCTCCTCCGACAAGGACGCCGCCAACATCACCGTCACCAAGGCCTCCTCTTCCCCAACGTCGGTCACAAGTGACTCATGACAAAGGACGATAAGAAGAAGAAGGTAAAATCAAAATCCTCCACTAAGTATGCAACTTCTAGTGATGAGGATAATTCTAGTGATGATGAGGATAATTTTCTCACCCTTTTTGCCAACTTAAACATGCAACAAAAAGAAAAATTAAATGAATTGATTAGTGATTCATGAGAAGGATGAACTCTTGGATAGCCAAGAGGACTTCCTAATTAAAGAAAACAAAAAGCATGTTAAAGTTAAAAATGCTTATGCTCTAGAAGTTGAAAAATGTGAAAAAATAACTAATGAGCTAAGCACTTGCCATGATGTTATCTCAAACCTTAGAAATGAAAATGCTAGATTAATTGCTAAGGTTGAGAGTTCAAATGTATGTGATGATTCAATTACCAATCTTAGAGATGATAATGCTAGTTTAATTGGTAAGATTGATAAATTGAATGCCTCTCTTGCTAGCCTTAAGATTGAGAATGAAAAATTAATTACTAAGGCTAAAGACTTAGATGTTTGCAATGTTTCCATTTCCAATCTTAGAGATGAAAATGATATTTTACATGCTAAGATTGTTGAGATAAAACTTGCAACCTTCTACATCTACCGTTGAGCATGTTACTATTTGCACTAGATGTAGAGATGTTAACATTGATGCTATTCATGATCACATGGCTATGATTAAACAACAAAATAATCATATAGCAAAATTAGATGCTAAAATTGCCGAGCATGAATTAGAAAATGAAAAATTTAAATTTGCTCGTAGTATGCTTTATAGTGGGAGACGCCCAGGCATTAAGGATGGCATTGGCATCCAAAAGGGAGACAATGTCAAGCTTAATGCCCCTCCTAAAAGATTGTCAAACTTTGTTAAGGGAAAAGCTCCCATGTCTCAGGATAACGAGGGTTACATTTTATACCCTGACGGTTATCCCGAGCACAAAATTAGGAGAATTCAGTCTAGGAAGTCTCACTCTAGCTCTCATCATGCTTTTATTTATAAGAGTGAGGCATCTAGTTCTAGGCAATCAACCCATGCTAAATTTGAGAGCACCTAGAGGGGGGGGGTGAATAGGTGATCCTGTAAAAACTTGTAACTTAAAGCCACAAACTTGATTAAGTGTTAGCACAATGAAATCAAGTGGCTAAGGAGAGCTCTTGTGAACCACAATTGACACAGTGAGAACAAGCACAAGAGACACAAGGATTTATCCCGTGGTTCGGCCAAGTACAATACTTGCCTAGTCCACGTTGTGGTGTTCCAATGGACGAGAGTTGCACTCAACTCCTTTAAAGTGATCCAATGATCAACTTGAATACCACGGTGTTTTTCTTTCTTTACTCTTTCCCGTTTGCGAGGAATCTCCACAACTTGGAGCCTCTCGCCCTTACAATGAGATGATCACAAAGAAGCACAGATGTAAGAGTGGGAAGAGCAACACACACAAGCCTCAAAGCAAGAGCACAAACACGCACACAAGTCACAACTTGAGCTCTAAGATCACACACGGAGTTCTCAACTCAAGCGGAGCTCAAATTGCTATCACAACGAATCAACTGCGCTAGAGAGATGTCTTGGTGCTAAGAGATGATCAAAGGATGCTTGGTTATCTCCTCCATGCGCCTAGGGGGTCCCTTTTATAGCCCCAAGGCAGCTAGGAGCCGTTGAGAGCAATCCAGGAAGGCAATTCTTGCCTTCTGTCGGGTGGTGCACCGGACAGTCTGGTGCACCACTGGACACTATCTGGTGCTGATTGCTTTCCTATTCCGGCGCAGCCCACCATTGATGATTTGGAGCCGTTGGCGCACCGGACACTGTCCGGTGCACACCGGATAGTCCGGTGCCCCCATCAGACCGTTGGCCCGGCCACGCGTCACGCGCGGATTGCGCGGCCGACCGTTGGCTTGGCCGACCGTTGGCTCACCGGACAGTCCGGTGTTAGCCGTACGCCGCCGACGAATTCCCGAGAGCAGCCTTTTCACTAGAGCCAGCCTGGCGCACCGGACACTGTCTGGTGCACCACCGGACACTGTCCGGTGCACCCAGACTAAACAGCAGTTGGCTGCTCGATCCAAGTCTTTTCCATTTGTCTTTTCTCTGATTCTAGCACTTAGACAAATATGTTAGTACACAAAAACCAATGTACTAAGTCTAGAATCATACCTTTGTATTGATTTGCACTTTGTCCACCATTTGACATAGTTTAACACATAACCATTTGTGTTGGACACTTAATCACCAAAATACTTAGAAATGGTCCAAGGGCACATTTCCCTTTCAATCTCCCCCTTTTTGGTGATTTATGCCAACACAACAAAAAGCAACATATAGAAGTGCAACATCAATGCAAATGAGAACAAGAATTTGTTTTGATTCAAATTTGGCATATTTGGATCATTTTTTTGCCACCAC
This sequence comes from Zea luxurians, assembly GCA_029449295.1. NCBI lineage: Eukaryota > Viridiplantae > Streptophyta > Magnoliopsida > Poales > Poaceae > Zea > Zea luxurians. Next base: position 108,132,921 of record JAOPSE010000010.1, read on the forward strand.
TTGGTTTGTTTTTGCAAATCAAACTCAATTTCCTATCTCTAAGTCAAATTCACTTGTTGAGGCATAGAGAAAGGTATTCCAAGAGAAATTGATCAAATATTCAAAAAACCCCCCTTTTTCCCATAATCAGACATTCTCCCCACAAGAGACCAATTTTTGACAATAAGAGACCATAAGAGTATTTTGACAAAACAAAAAGCTCTAACTCTGCTATTTTCAAAATTCTCAAGTGGTACCTGATCCATTTCTTGCTTTGGCCTTAATTTCTCCCCCTTTGGCATCAAGCACCAAAACGGAATCATTTTTGGCCCTTTAACCTCATTGCCTCACCAAAATTGTCAATTTAAGAGCAAAAGGCAATAAGAGCACGGAGATGAACTTGGAGTAAGTTACCCTCTCATCGGAGTGCAGTGGAAGTCTTTCATGGTCCAAGTCCACCTTTCCCTTTCAATACACCTTTGAGACTTATTTAAGAAAACTCAAGCACATAATTAGTCTCAAAGAGTCAAGTTGTAGCAAATCTCCCCCTAAACATGTGCATTACTCACACATGGACTTTTGAGGTCCGGGGATTTCTTGCACAACTTGAACACCATAAATAAACAACAATATGCATAAAGGAACATGATCAAAGGCATAAAACACATGTATGCTATAAATCAATCTAAGTTCCGCGAATCTAAGACATTTAGCTCACTACGCAGCCTGCAAAAGGTTGACTCATCTAAAGGCTTGGAAAGGATATCGGCTAACTGGTTCTCGGTGCTCACATAAAACACTTCGATATCTCCCTTTTGCTGGTGGTCTCTCAAAAAGTGATGCCGAATGTCTATGTGCTTAGTGCGGCTGTATTCAACAGGATTATCCGCCATGCGGATTGCACTCTCATTGTCACATAAGAGTGGGACTTTGCTCAGATTATAGCCAAAGTCCCTGAGGGTTTGCCTCATCCAAAGTAGTTGCGCGCAACACTGTTCTGCGGCAACATACTCGGCCTCAGCGGTGGATAGGGCAACAGAGGTTTGTTTCTTAGAACTCCAAGACACCAGGGACCTTCCTAAGAATTGGCATGTCCCTAATATACTCTTCCTATCAACCTTACATCCAGCATAATCGGAGTCTGAATATCCAATTAAGTCAAAGGTAGACCCCTTTGGATACCAGATCCCGAAGCAAGGCGTAGCGACTAAATATCTAAGAATTCTCTTTACGGCCACTAAGTGACACTCCCTTGGATCGGATTGAAATCTAGCACACATGCATACACTAAGCATAATATCCGGTCTACTAGCACATAAGTAAAGCAAGGAACCTATCATAGACCGGTATGCTTTTTGGTCAACGGACTTACCTCCTTTGTTGAGGTCGACATGTCCGTCGGTTCCCATTGGAGTCTTTGCGGGCTTGGCGTCCTTCATCCCAAACCGCTTGATCAAATCTTGCGTGTACTTTGTTTGGGAAATGAAAGTGTTGTCCTTGAGTTGCTTCACTTGGAACCCAAGGAAGTAGTTCAACTCACCCATCATTGACATCTCAAACTTTTGAGTCATCACCCTGCTAAACTCTTCACAAGACTTTTGGTTAGTAGAACCAAATATTATGTCATCGACATAAATTTGGCACACAAATAAGTCACCATCAAAAGTCTTAGTAAATAAAGTTGGATCGGCTTTCCCAACCTTGAAAGCATTAGCAATTAAAAAGTATCTAAGGCATTCATACCATGCTCTTGGGGCTTGTTTAAGTCCATAGAGCGCCTCAGAGAGCTTACACACGTGGTCGGGGTACCGTTCATCCTCAAAGCCAGGGGGTTGCTCTACGTACACCTCCTCCTTGATTGGCCCATTGAGGAAAGCGCTCTTCACATCCATTTGGAACAACCTGAAAGAATGGTGAGCGGCATAGGCTAACAATATGCGAATTGACTCTAACCTAGCCACAGGAGCAAAAGTCTCCTCAAAGTCCAAACCTGCGACTTGGGCATAACCTTTTGCCACAAGTCGTGCCTTGTTCCTTGTCACCACCCCATGCTCATCCTGTTTGTTGTGGAACACCCACTTGGTTCCCACAACGTTTTGCTTGGGACGTGGCACCAGTGTCCAAACTTCATTTCTCTTGAAATTGTTGAGCTCCTCCTGCATGGCCAACACCCAGTCCGGATCTAGCAAGACCTCTTCTACCCTGAAAGGCTCAATAGAAGAGACAAAAGAGTAATGCTCACAAAAATTAACTAATCTAGAGCGAGTAGTTACTCCCTTGCTAATATCACCCAATATCTGGTCGACGGGATGATTCCTTTGAATTGTCGCTCGAACTTGAGTTGGAGGGGCATGTTGTGCTTCTTCCTCCATAACATGATCATCTTGTGCTCCCCCTTGATCACACGCCTCTTCTTGATGAACCTGTTCATCGTCTTGAGTTGGAGGATGCACCATTGTTGAGGAAGAAGGTTGATATTGCTCCTTTTGTTCCTGTGGTCGCACATCTCCAATCGCCATGGTGCGTATTGCTGCCGTTGGAACATCTTCTTCATCTACATCATCAAGATCAACTTGCTCTCTTGGAGAGCCATTAGTCTCATCAAATACAACGTCGCTAGAGATTTCAACCAAACCCGATGATTTGTTGAAGACCCTATACGCCTTTGTATTTGAGTCATAACCTAACAAAAACCCTTCTATAGCTTTGAGAGCAAACTTAGAATTTCTACCTTTCTTCACTAGAATATAACATTTGCTCCCAAAAACACGAAAGTATGACACATTTGGTTTGTTACCTTTTAGGAGTTCGTACGACGTCTTCTTGAGGAGGCGATGAAGGTAGACCCGGTTTATGGCGTGGCAAGCCGTGTTCACGGCTTCCGACCAAAACCGCTCGGGGGTCTTGAACTCTCCAAGCATCGTCCTCGCCATGTCAATCAACGTCCTGTTCTTCCTCTCTACCACACCATTTGGCTGTGGTGTGTAGGGAGCGGAGAACTCGTGCTTGATTCCTTCCTCCTCGAGGTACTCCTCCACTTGAAGGTTCTTGAACTCGGACCCGTTGTTGCTCCTTATCTTCTTCACCTTGAGCTCAAACTCATTTTGAGCTCTCCTTAGGAAGCGCTTGAGGGTCCCTTGGGTTTCTGTTTTATCCTGCAAAAAGAATACCCAAGTGAAGCGGGAAAAATCATCAACTATAACAAGACCATACTTACTTCCTCCTATGCTTAGGTAGGCGACGGGTCCGAAGAGGTCCATATGAAGTAACTCCAGAGGTCTTGATGTGGTCATTACATTCTTGCTGTGATGAGCACTTCCCACCTGTTTACCTGCTTGACAAGCTACACATGGTCTATCTTTTTCGAAAGTCACATTTGTTAGTCCTAACACATGTTCTCCCTTTAGAAGTTTGTGAAGGTTCTTCATCCCCACATGTGCTAGACAGCGATGCCATAGCCAGCCCATGCTAGTCTTAGCAATTAAACATGCATCTAGATCGGCCACCTCCTTTGCAAAATCAACTAAATAGAGTTTGCCGTCTAGTACACCCTTAAAAGCTAATGAACCATCACTCCTTCTAAAGACAAACACATCTACATTTGTAAATAAGCAATTATACCCCATATTACATAATTGACTAACAGACAACAAGTTATATCCAAGCAATTCTACTAAAAACACATTATAAATGGAATGCTCGGATGAAATTGCTATTTTTTCTAGTCCTTTAACCTTGCCTTGTTTCCCATCACCGAATCTGATTGAATCTTGGGAATCCTTGTTCTTGACGTAGGAGGTGAACATCTTCTTCTCCCCCGTCATGTGGTTTGTGCATCCGCTGTCGATGATCCAGCTTGAGCCCCCGGATGCATAAACCTGCAAGGCAAATTTAGGCTTGGGTCTTAGGTACCCAACTCTTGTTGGGTCCTGCAAGGTTAGTGACAATAGCCTTAGAGACCCAAATGCAAGTTTTATCTCCCTTGCATTTTGCCCCTAATTTCCTAGCAACCACTTTCTTATCCTTTCTACAAATTGCAAAGGAAGCATTGCAAGCATGATAAATGTAGAAGGTTCATTACTTGCTTTCCTAGGTACATGAACAACATTTCTCCTAGGCATATGATGAATAACATTTTTCTTAGGCATATCATGCACAATAGAAGAACTAGAAGCAGGCATAGCATATGAATCATTAGAATAATTCCTATAAGCATTTCTAGAGAATTTTCTATCACTATAAATGAAAGCATGATTCTTTTGAACACTATTAGCCATAGGGGCCTTCCCTTTCTCCTTGGCGGAGATGGGAGCCTTATGACTTGTTAAGTTCTTGGCTTCCCTCTTAAAGCCAAGCCCATCCTTAATTGAAGGGTGTCTACCAACAGTGTAGGCATCCATTGCAAATTTTAGTTTATCAAATTCATTTTTGCTAGTCTTAAGTTGGGCATTAAGACTAGCCACTTCACCATTTAGTTTTGCAATAGAAGTAAGGTGCTCAACACATGCATCAACATTAAAGTCCTTACACCTATTACAAATCACTACATGTTCTACACAAGCACTAGATCTATTTGCTACTTCTAGTTTAGCATTTAAATTATCATTAACACTTTTTAAACTAGAAATGGTCTCGTGGCAAGTAGATAATTCACAAGAAAGCATTTCATTCCTTTTAACTTCTAAAGCAAGAGATTTTTGGACATCTACAAATTTATCATGCTCTTCATACAAAAGATCCTCTTGCTTTTCTAACAATCTATTCTTGTCATTCAAAGCATCAATTAATTCATTGATTTTATCAATTTTAGTTCTATCTAAACCTTTGAATAAACTTGCATAGTCTACTTCATCATCGCTAGATTCATCATCACTTGAAGAAGCATATGTAATAGTATTCCTAGTGCATACCTTCTTTTTCTTTACCATGAGGCAGGTGTGATGCTCGTTGGGGAAGAGGGATGATTTGTTGAAGGCAGAGGCGGCAAGTCCTTCATCATTGGATGAAGAGCAATCTGAGTCCCACTCTTTGCCAAGGTGTTCCTCGCCCTTTGCTTTCTTGTAAGTCTTCTTCTTTTCCCTCTTCTTTTCTTGATCCTGGTCACTATCATTATCAGGACAGTTAACAATAAAGTGACCAACCTTACCACACTTGAAGCAGGAGCGCTTCCCCTTCGTCTTGCTCTTGTTGGGATGCTCCTTGCGACCTTTGAGCGCTATCTTGAAGTGCTTGATGATGAGGGCTATTTCATCTTCATTTAGCCCGGCCGCCTCAACTTGCGCCACCTTGCTAGGTAGCGCCTCCCTGCTACTTGTTGCTTTTAGAGCAATGGTTTGAGGCTCATGGATTGGGCCATTTAATGCCTCATCAACATATCTTGCCTCCTTGATCATCATTCGCCCGCTTACGAACTTTCCAAGTATCTCCTCGGGCATGGATTTTCACGAATAGAGTTTACAAGATGCGGATCAAGGATGGTGAAGGACCTTAGCATAAGCCTGATGATGTCGTGGTCCGTCCATCTCGTGCTTCTATAGCTCCTTATTTTGTTGACCAGGGTCTTGAGCCTATTGTAAGTTTGAGTTGGCTCCTCCCCCCTGATCATCGCAAACCTTCCTAGTTCGCCTTCCACCAACTCCATCTTGGTGAGCATGGTGACGTCGTTCCCCTCATGCGAGATCTTGAGGGTGTCCCAAATCTGCTTGGTGTTATCTAAGCTGCTCACCTTATGATATTCTTCCCTGCACAATGATGCTAACAAAATAGTGGTAGCTTGTGCATTTTTGTGAATTTGTTCATTGGTAAATATGGGACTATCCGTACTATCAAATTGCATTCCATTTTCTACTATCTCCCATATACTTGGATGGAGAGAGAACAAGTGGCTACATATTTTGTGACTCCAAAATCCGTAGTCCTCTCCATCAAAGTGAGGAGGTTTACCAAGTGGAATGGAAAGCAAATGAGCATTGGAACTTTGCGGAATACGAGAATAATCGAAAGAAAAGTTCGAGTTAACCATTTTCTTTTTCTCCTCGTATTCGTCGTCCTTTTGGGAAGAGGAAGATTCCTCGCTGTCGTCGTAGACTATCTTCTTGATCCGCCTCTTCTTCTTCCTGTCCTTCTTCTTTTGACTTGAGCTGGAGTCAGTGGCTTTGTCGTCCCTCGACTCGTTGAAGATGGACTCCTCCTTATCGTTGACCACCATCCCATTTCACTTAGGATCCATCTCTTCAGGCGATTAGTCCCTTTTGTGAAGAGAACGGCTCCGATACCAATTGAGAGCACCTAGAGGGGGGGGGTGAATAGGTGATCCTGTAAAAACTTGTAACTTAAAGCCACAAACTTGATTAAGTGTTAGCACAATGAAATCAAGTGGCTAAGGAAAGCTCTTGTGAACCACAATTGACACAGTGAGAACAAGCACAAGAGACACAAGGATTTATCCCGTGGTTCGGCCAAGTACAATACTTACCTAGTCCACGTTGTGGCGTCCCAATGGACAAGAGTTGCACTCAACTCCTTTCAAGTGATCCAATGATCAACTTGAATACCACGGTGTTCTTCTTTCTTTACTCTTTCCCGTTTGCGAGGAATCTCCACAACTTGGAGCCTCTCGCCCTTACAATGAGATGATCACAAAGAAGCACAGATGTAAGAGTGGGAAGAGCAACACACACAAGCCTCAAAGCAAGAGCACAAACACGCACACAAGTCACAACTTGAGCTCTAAGATCACACACGGAGTTCTCAACTCAAGAGGAGCTCAAATTGCTATCACAACGAATCAAATGCGCTAGAGAGATGTCTTGGTGCTAAGAGATGATCAAAGAATGCTTGGTTATCTCCTCCATGCGCCTAGGGGTCCCTTTTATAGCCCCAAGACAGCTAGGAGCCGTTGAGAGCAATCCAGGAAGGCAATTCTTGCCGAAAGTCGCCTAGAGGGGGAGTGAATAGGGCGAATCTGAAATTTACAACTTAATCACAAGCTACAAGCCGGGTTAGCGTTAGAAATAATAATAAGTCCGAGAGAGAGGGTGCAAAACAAATCCCAAGCAAATAAAGAGTATGACACGCGGATTTGTTTTACCGAGGTTCGGTTCTCCCAAACCTACTCCCCGTTGAGGTAGTCACAAAGACCGGGTCTCTTTCAACCCTTTCCCTCTCTCAAACGGTCCCACGGACCGAGTGAGCTTCTCTTCTCAATCAATTTGGGAACCAAACTTCCCGCAAGGACCATCACACAATTGGTGTCTCTTGCCTTGATTACAATTGAGATGATCGCAAGAAAGAATGAGAAAAAGAAGCAATCCAAGCGCAAGAGCTCAAAAGAACACAACAAATCTCTCTCACTAATCACTAAAGACTTTTGTGGAATTGAGAGAGGATTTGATCACTTGGGTGTATCTTGTATTGAATGCCTAGCTCTTGTAAGTAGTTGGAAGGTGGAAAACTTGGATGACTTGAATGTGGGGTGGTTGGGGGTATTTATAACCCCAATCACCAAACTAGCCGTTTGGTGGAGGCTGCTGTCGCATGGTGCACCGGACAGTCCGGTGCGCCAGCCACGTCACCAGGCCGTTGGGTTCCGGCCGTGGGAGCTCTGACTTGTGGGCCCGCCTGGCTATCCGGTGGTGCACAGGACAAGCCCTGTAGGCTGTCCGGTGTGCCACCCGCGCGTGCTCTGACTTCTGCGCGCGCTGGCGTGCATTCAATGCGCCTGCAGTCGACCGTTGGCGCGAAGTAGTCGTTGCTCCGCTGGCTCACCGGACAGTCCTGTGTGCACCGGACATGTCCGGTGAATTATAGCGGAGCGGATTTCTGAAGCTGGCGAGTTCAGAGTTGCTTCTCCTCTGGGGCACCGGACACTGTCCGGTGGTGCACCGGACAGTCCGGTGAATTATAGCGGAGCACCTCTGAGAATTCCCGAAGGTGTGGAGTTCAGCTTGAAGTCCCCTGGTGCACCGGACACTGTCCGGAGGCACACCGGACAGTCCGGCGCGCCAGACCAGGGCACACTTTGGTTATCCCTTGCTCTCTTTGTTAAACCCTTTTCTTGGTCTTTTTATTGGCTTTGTGTGAACCTTTGGCACCTGTATAACTTATAGTCTAGAGCAAACTAGTTAGGTCAATTATTTGTGTTGGGCACTTCAACCACCAAAATTAATTAGGAACTAGGTGTAAGCCTAATTCCCTTTCAATCTCCCCCTTTTTGGTGATTGATGCCGACACAAACCAAAGCAAGTATGGAAGTGCATAATTGACCTATTTTGCATAATGTAAGTGCAAAGGTTACTTATAATTGAGCCAATATAAATTCATAAGATATGCATGGATTGTTTCTTTCTTATTTAACATTTTGGACCACTCTTGCACCACATGTTTTGTTTTTGCAAATTCTTTTGTAAATCCTTTCCAAAGTTCTTTTTGCAAATAGTCAAAGGTGAATGAATAGAATTTTGAGAAGCATTTTCAAGATTTGAACTTTTCTTCCCTTGTTTCAAATGCTTTGCCTTTGACTAAACAAAACTCCCCCTCACTTAAAATCCTCCTCTTAGTGTTCAAGAGGGTTTTAGAATATCAATTTTGAATGTACTATTTTCTCCCCCTTTTGAGCACAATAAGATGTCAATTTGAAAACACTATACCACTTGAGGATACTAATTGAAAAAATTCATCCTTTTAAGAGTTTGAAATTTTGAAAATAGGTGGTGGTGCGGTCCTTTTGCTTTGGGCTAATACTTTCTCCCCCTTTGGCATGAATCGTCAAAAATGGATACTTTGAGTGAAATATAAGCCCTTTTTTTCTAAAATTACCTTTTTTCATTTGGCAAACAAAATATGAGTGAAGATTATACCAAAGTTGGAGAGTCGCTCGGAGCGATGGTGAAGGGTGAGTTATGGAGTGGAGTGGAAGCCTTTGTTTTCGCTGAAGACTCCAATTCCCTTTCAATACACCTATGACTTGGTTTGAAATTCACTTGAGAACACATTAGTCATGGCATATAAAAGAGACATGATCAAAGGTATATTTATGAGCTATGTATGCAAGACATCAAAAGAAATTCCTAGAATCAAGAATATTTAGCTCATGCCTAAGTTTGTTAAAGGATTGTTCATCAAGTGGCTTGGTAAAGATATCGGCTAATTGTTCCTTAGTGTTGATATATGCAATCTCGATATCTCCCTTTTGTTGGTGATCCCTTAAAAAATGATACCGAATGGCTATGTGTTTAGTGCGGCTATGCTCAATAGGATTATCCGCCATGCGGATTGCACTCTCATTATCACATAGAAGAGAAACTTTGGTTAATTTGTAACCATAGTCCCTAAGGGTTTGCCTCATCCAAAGTAATTGAGCGCAACAATGGCCTGCGGCAATATACTCGGCTTCGGCGGTAGAAAGAGCTACGGAATTTTGCTTCTTTGAAGCCCAAGACACCAAGGATCTTCCCAAGAACTGGCAAGTCCCCGATGTGCTCTTTCTATTAATCTTACACCCTGCCCAATCGGCATCCGAATAACCAATTAAATCAAAAGTGTATCCCCTAGGATACCAAAGCCCAAACTTAGGAGTATGAACTAAATATCTCAAGATTCGTTTTACGGCCGTAAGGTGAGCTTCCTTAGGGTCGGCTTGGAATCTTGCACACATGCATACGGAAAGTGAAAGGGAATTAGGCTTACACCTATTTCCTAAATGATTTTGGTGGTTGAATTGCCCAACACAAATAATTGGATTTACTAGTTTGCTCTAGTCTATAAGTTATACAGGTACCAAAGGTTCACACTAAGCCAATAAAAAGACCAAGTAAAGGGTTCAACAAAGAGAGCAAGGGATAACCGAAGTGTGCCCTGGTCTGGCGCACCGGACTGTCCGGTGCGCCACCGGACAGTGTCCGGTGCGCCAGGGGACTTCAAGATGAACTCCACACCTTCGGGAATTCTCAGAGGCGCTCCGCTATAAATCACCGGACTGTCCGGTGCACCACCGGACAGTGTCCGGTATCCCAAATGAGAGTGACTCTGAACTCGCCAGCTTCGGGAATCCGCTCCGCTATAATTCACCAGACATGTCCGGTGCACACCGGACTGTCCGGTGAGCCAGCGAAGCAACGGCTACTTCACGCCAACGGTCGACTGCAGGCGCATTAAATGTGCGCCAGCGCGCGCAGAAGTCAGAGCACGCGCGGGTGGCACACCGGACAGCCTACATGGCTTGTCCGGTGCACCACCGGACAGCCAGGCGGGCCCACAAGACAGAGCTCCAACGGTCGGAACCCAACGGCCAGGTGACGTGGCTGGCGCACTGGACACTGTCTGGTGGTGCACCGGACTGTCCGATGCGCCATGCGACAGTAGCCTCCACCAAACGGCTAGTTTGGTGGTTGGGGTTATAAATACCCCCAACCACCCCACATTCAAGTCATCCAAGTTTTCCACCTTCCAACTACTTACAAGAGCTAGGCATTCAATACAAGACACACCCAAGTGATCAAACCCTCTCCCAATTCCACAAAAGTCTTTAGTGATTAGTGAGAGAGATTTGTTGTGTTCTTTTGAGCTCTTGCGCTTGGATTGCTTCTTTTTCTCATTCTTTCTTGCGATCATCTCAATTGTAATCAAGGCAAGAGACACCAATTGTGTGGTGGTCCTTGCAGGAAGTTTGGTTCCCAATTGATTGAGAAGAGAAGCTCACTCGGTCCACGGGACCGTTTGAGAGAGGGAAAGGGTTGAAAGAGACCCGGTCTTTGTGACCACCTCAACGGGGAGTAGGTTTGCGAGAACCGAACCTCGGTAAAACAAATCCGCGTGTCATACTCTTTATTCGCTTGCGATGTGTTTTGCGCCCTCTCTCTCGGACTCGATTATATTTCTAACGCTAACTCGGCTTGTAGTTTGTGATTAAGTTGTAAATTTCAGATTCGCCCTATTCACCCCCCTCTAGGTGACTTTCAATTGGTATCAGAGCCCGGTGCTTCATTAGAGCCTAACCGCTCGAAGTGATGTTGGGAGATCACGCCAAGAAGGAGATGGAGACCAGCGACAAACCCACTACAAGCCACGGGAAAGCTTCATCAGAAGAGTCCCGCAACAAGGGGAAGGGGAAGGAGAAGAAATCCTCTTCCCACAAGTCGCATCGGAGTGGCGACAAGAAAAAGAAGATGAGGAAGGTGGTCTACTACGAGACCGATACTTCATCACCTTCCACATCCGGCTCCGACGCGCCGTCCGCAACTTCTAAGCGTCAAGAGCGCAAGAAGTATAGTAAGATCCCCCTACGCTACCCTCGCATTCCTAGACATACTCCTTTACTTTCCGTTCCATTAGGCAAACCACCAACCTTTGACTGTGAAGATTATGCTAGGTGGAGTGATATGATGAGATTTCACCTAACCTCACTCCACAAAAGTATATGGAATGTTGTTGAGTTTGGGTTACAGGTACCATCCGTAGGGGATGAAAATTACGATGAGGACGAAGTTGCCCAAATCGAGCACTTCAACTCCCAAGCCACAACTATACTCCTCGCCTCTCTAAGTCGAGAGGAGTATAACAAGGTGCAAGGTTTAAAGAGCGCCAAGGAAGTTTGGGACGTGCTCAAGACGGCGCACGAAGGTGATGAGCTAACCAAAATCACCAAGCGGGAGACGATCGAGGGGGAGCTCGGTCGCTTCCGGCTTCGCAAAGGGGAAGAGCCACAAGACATGTACAACCGACTCAAAACCTTGGTGAACCAAGTGCGCAACCTCGGGAGCAAAAAGTGGGATGACCACGAGATGGTTAAGGTTATTCTTAGATCACTTATTTTCCTTAATCCTACTCAAGTTCAATTAATTCATGGTAATCCTCGATATACACTAATGACTCCCGAGGAAGTAATAGGAAACTTTGTGAGCTTTGAGTATATGATCAAGGGCTCAAAGAAAATCAATGAGCTAGATGATCCCTCCACATCCGAAGCACAACCGGGTGCATTCAAGGCAACGGAAGAGAAGAAGGAGGAGTCTACATCAAGTAGACAACCAATCGACGCCTCAAAGCTCGACAATGAGGAAATGGCGCTCGTCATCAAGAGCTTCCGCCAAATCCTCAAGCAAAGGAGGGGGAAGGACTACAAATCCCGCTCCAAGAAAGTGTGCTACAAATGTGGTAAGCCCGGTCATTTTATTGCAAAATGTCAATTATCTAGTGATAGTGACAGGGGCGACGACAAGAAGGGGAGAAGAAAGAAGAAGAGGTACTATAAGAAAAAGGGTGGTGATGCCCATGTTTGCCGGGAGTGGGACTCCGACGAGAGTTCCACCGACTCCTCCTCCGACGAGGATGCCACAAATATCGCCGTCACCAAGGGACTTCTCTTCCCCAACGTCGGCCACAAGTGCCTCATGGCAAAGGACGGCAAAAAGAAGAAGGTTAAATCCAAATCCTCCACTAAATATGAGTCCTCTAGTGATGATAATGCTAGTGATGAAGAGGATAATTTGCGTACCCTTTTTGCTAACCTAAACATGCAACAAAAGGAAAAATTAAATGAATTGATTAGTGCTATTCATGAGAAGGATGATCTCTTGGACTCCCAAGAGGACTTCCTTATTAAAGAAAACAAAAAGCATGTTAAGGTTAAAAATGCTTATGCTCTAGAAGTAGACAAATGTGAAAAATTATCTAGTGAGCTAAGCACTTGCCATGAGACTATTAACAACCTTAGAAATGAGAATGCTAATTTATTAGCTAAGGTTGATTCAAATGTTTGTGATGTTTCAATTCCAAATCTTAGAAATGATAATGTTGATTTACTTGCTAAGATCGAAGAATTGAACATTTCCCTTGCTAGCCTTAGAAATGAAAATGAAAAATTGCTTGCTAAGGCTAAAGAATTAGATGTTTGCAATGTTACTATTTCCGACCTTAGAAGTAAAAATGATATATTACATGCTAAGGTTGTATAATTAAAATCTTGCAAACCCTCTACATCTACTGTTGAACATACTTCCATTTGTACTAGATGTAGAGACATTAATGTTGATGCTATTCATGATCACATGGCTTTAATTAAACAACAAAATGATCACATAACTCAACTTAATGCTACAATCAATGAGCATGACTTAGAAAATGACAAATTTAAATTTGCTAGAAGCATGCTCTATAATGGGAGACACCCTGGCATCAAGGGTGGCATTGACTTCCAAAAGGGGGACAATGACAAACTTAATGCCCCTCCTAAAAGATTGACCAATTTTGTTAAGGGAAAGGCTCCCATGCCTCAGGATAACGAGGGTTACATTTTATACCCTGTCGGTTACCCCGAGAGCAAAATTAGGAGAATTCACTCTAGGAAGTCTCACTCTGGTCCTAACCATGCTTTCATGTATAAGGGTGAGACATCTAGTTCTAGGCAACCAACCCGTGCTAAGTTGCCTAAGAAGAAAACTCCTAGTGCATCAAATGACCATAGCATTTCATTTAAAACTTTTGATGCATCATATGTTTTAACTAACAAATCCGGCAAGGTAGTTGCCAAGTATGTTGGGGGCAAGCACAAGGGGTCAAACACTTGTGTTTGGGTACCCAAAGTTCTTGTGTCTAATGCCAAAGGACCCAAAACCATTTGGGTACCTAAAGTCAAGAACTAAACTTGTTTTGTAGGTTTATGCATCCGGGGGCTCAAGTTGGATCATCGATAGCGGGTGCACAAACCACATGACAGGGGAGAAGAAGATGTTCTCCTCCTATGAGAAAAACCAAGATCCCCAAAGAATGATCACATTCGGGGATGGAAACCAAGGTTTGGTCAAAGGATTGGGTAAAATTGCTATATCACCTGACCATTCCATTTCTAATGTTATTCTTGTTGATTCATTAGATTACAATTTGCTTTCTGTATCCCAATTATGTCAAATGGGCTACAACTGTCTGTTTACTGATATAGGTGTCACTGTCTTTAGAAGAAGTGATGATTCAATAGCGTTTAAGGGGGTGTTAAAGGGTCAGCTATACTTGGTAGATTTTGATAGAGCTGAACTCGACACTTGCTTAATTGCTAAGACTAACATGGGTTGGCTCTGGCACCGCCGACTAGCCCATGTTGGGATGAAGAATCTTCATAAGCTTCTAAAGGGAGAGCACATTTTAGGATTAACAAATGTTCATTTTGAGAAAGACAGGATTTGTAGCGCATGCCAAGCAGGGAAGCAAGTTGGTGCTCATCATCCACACAAGAACACCATGACGACTGACAGGCCACTGGAGCTACTACATATGGACCTATTCGGCCCGATTGCTTACATAAGCATCGGCGGGAGTAAGTACTGTCTAGTTATTGTGGATGATTATTCTCGCTTCACTTGGGTGTTCTTTTTGCAGGAAAAATCTCATACCCAAGAGACCCTAAAGGGATTCTTGAGACGAGCTCAAAATGAGTTCGGCTTGAGGATCAAGAAAATAAGAAGCGACAACGGGACGGAGTTCAAGAACTCTCAAATTGAAGGCTTCCTTGAGGAGGAGGGCATCAAGCATGAGTTCTCTTCTCCCTACACCCCACAACAGAATGGTGTAGTGGAGAGGAAGAATAGAACTCTATTGGACATGGCAAGAACCATGCTTGATGAGTACAAGACTTCGGATCGGTTTTGGGCGGAGGCGGTCAACACCGCTTGCTATGCCATCAATCGGTTATATCTACACTGAATCCTCAAGAAGACATCATATGAACTCCTAACCAGTAAAAAGCCCAACATTTCATATTTTAGAGTCTTTGGTAGCAAATGCTTTATTCTTATTAAAAGAGGTAGACAATCTAAATTTGCTCCTAAGACTGTAGAAGGCTTTTTACTAGGATATGATTCAAACACAAGGGCATATAGAGTCTTTAACAAGTCCTCAGGACTAGTTGAAGTTTCTTGTGACGTTGTGTTTGATGAAACTAACGGCTCTCAAGTAGAGCAAGTTGATCTTGATGAGATAGGTAATGAAGAGGCTCCATGCGTCGCTCTAAGGAACATGTCCATTGGGGATGTGTGTCCTAAGGAATCCGAAGAGCCTCCAAATGCACAAGATCAACCATCCTCCTCCACGCAAGCATCTCCACCAACTCAAAATGAGGATGAGGCTCAAGTTGATGAAGAAGAAGATCAAAGAGATGAGCCACCTCAAGATGACGACATTAATCAAGGGGGAGATGCAAATGATCAAGACAAGGAGGATGAAGAACCAAGACCGCCACACCCAAGAGTCCACCAAGCAATACAATGAGATCACCCCATCGACACCATCCTCGGCGACATTCATAAGGGGGTAACCACTAGATCTCGTGTTGCACATTTTTGTGAGTATTACTCTTTTGTTTCCACTATTGAGCCACACAGTGTAGAGGAAGCACTACAAGATTCGGATTGGGTAGTGGCGATGCAAGAGGAGCTCAACAATTTCACTAGGAATAAGGTATGGCATTTAGTTCCACGTCCTAACCAAAATGTTGTAGGAACCAAGTGGGTTTTCCGCAACAAGCAAGATGAGCATGGTGTGGTGACAAGGAACAAAGCCCGACTTGTGGCCAAAGGATATTCACAAGTCGAAGGTTTGGATTTCGGTGAAACCTACGCACCCGTAGCTAGGCTTGAGTCAATTCGTATGTTATTAGCCTATGCTACTTACCATGACTTTAAGCTTTACCAAATGGACGTGAAAAATACCTTCCTCAATGGACCAATCAAGGAAGAGGTCTATGTTGAGCAACCTCCCGGCTTTGAAGATAGTGAGTATCCTAATCATGTTTATAGGCTCTCTAAGGCGCTTTATGGGCTCAAGCAAGCCCCAAGAGCATGGTATGAATGCCTAAGAGATTTCCTTATAGATAATGGCTTCAAAGTCGGAAAGGCCGATCCTACTTTATTTACTAAAACTCTTGAAAGTGATTTGTTTGTATGCCAAATTTATGTTGATGATATCATATTTGGGTCTACTAACGAATCTACATGTGAAGAGTTTAGTAGGATCATGACACAAAAATTCGAGATGTCGATGATGGGGGAGTTGGAGTATTTCTTAGGATTTCAAGTGAAGCAACTCCAAGAGGGCACCTTCATTAGCCAAACAAAGTACATACAAGACATTATTGTAAAGTTTGGGATGAAGGACGCCAAAACCATCAAGACATCCATGGGAACCAATGGGCATCTCGACCTCGACACGAAAGGTAAATCCGTAGATCAAAAGGTATTCCGGTCGATGATAGGATCTTTACTCTACTTATGTGCATCTCGACCGGATATTATGCTTTCCGTATGCATGTGTGCAAGATTCCAAGCCGACCCTAAGAAAGCTCACCTTACGGCCGTAAAACGAATCTTAAGATACTTAGTTCATACTCCTAAGTTTGAGCTTTGGTATCCTAGGGGATCCACATTTGATTTGATTGGTTATTCGGATGCCGATTGGGTGGGGTGTAAAATTAATAGAAAGAGCACATCGGGGACTTGCTAATTCTTGGGAAGATCCTTGGTGTCTTGGGCTTCAAAGAAGCAAAATTCCGTAGCTCTTTCTACTGCCGAAGCCGAGTATATTGCCGCAGGCCATTGTTGCGCGCAATTGCTTTGGATGAGGCAAATCCTTAGGGACTATGGTTATAAATTAACCAAAGTTCCTCTTCTATGTGATAATGAGAGTGCAATCTGCATGGCGGATAATCCCGTTGAGCATAGCCGCACTTGTTGGGGGCCTTCGTCCTCAAAAACATGATTTGACAATGTTTTCCAAGTGGATTATATGAACAGGTACCTTCGGACTCAGAATTATGAACATGAAGTACGGTCAGGACGAAGCCTGAACCAGACGAAGGGGGATTGAAATGGAGGACGGGCTGATTACCAAGCTCTACGAAGGATGATGCACAGCCGAAGCTGTGCGCAGGAAAGCTTCGTCGCGATAGCAGAAAGGGGAACCGACTTAAAGATGAAAAGACTATTTAGGCCTTGACAGATTTCCATAAGTCATTAGCAAATGTAATGGACATGAATGTAATTTTGTATGGGCTGTGTCTCACGCCTATAAATAGATGAACAGTACTCCCGTACTGTTCACGCTGACTTGGCATTTGCTTTTGCGTCATTCTTGTACTTTTGCCTTCCTGCAGTCCGAAGGTACATTTGTAATTTGAAGTCATTTCTATTTTTACATAGTAATAAAATAGAAATGACATTGTGATAAAATTTAAATGTTTACATTACTATTTATGTTATGCACAAGTCCTTCGTCATAACTTATCGTGCTTATGAAGATATGTAGTTTATGACCTTCGTCCGGAGCACATTATATCCCGAAGGGAAATAATGTTTCGAAGGACGAAGGACCTTATCATTTAACACTTTTTATGTTGCCTTGTTCTTAATCCGAAGCATTTGAGAACAAGTCACCAACAGCACTAAACACATAGCCATTCGGTATAACTTCTTAAGGGATCACCAACAAAAGGGAGATATCGAGATTGCATATATTAACACTAAGGAACAATTAGCCGATATCTTTACCAAGCCACTTGATGAACAATCCTTTAACAAACTTAGGCATGAGCTAAATATTCTTGATTCTAGGAATTTTGTTTGATGTCTTGCATACATAGCTCATAAATATACCTTTGATCATGTCTCTTTTATATGCCATGACTAATGTGTTCTCAAGTGAATTTCAAACCAAGTCATAGGTGTATTGAAAGGGAATTGGAGTCTTCGGCGAAAACAAAGGCTTCCACTCCACTCCATAACTCACCCTTCGCCGTCGCTCCGAGCAACTCTCCAACTTTGGTATAATCTTCACTCATATTTTTGCCAAATGGGGAGAAAGTAGTTTAAAAAGGGCTTATATTTCACTCAAAGTATCCGTTTTTGGCGATTCATGCCAAAGGGGGAGAAAGTATTAGCCCAAAGCAAAAGGACCGCACCACCACCTATTTTCAAAATTTCAAACTCTTAAAAGGATGAATTTTTCAATTAGTATCCTCAATTGGTATAGTGTTTTCAAATTGATATCTTATTGTGCTCAAAAGGGGAGAGAGTAGTACTTTCAAAATTGATATCCTAAAACCCTCTTGAACACTAAGAGGAGGATTTTAATTGAGGGGGAGTTTTGTTTAGTCAAAGGAAAAGCATTTGAAACAGGGGGAGAAAATTTCAAATCTTGAAAATGCTTCAAAAATTCTATCCATTTACCTTTGACTATTTGCAAAAGGACTTTGAAAAAGATTTTATAAAAGAATTTGCAAAACAAAACATGTGGTGCAAGCATTGTCCAAAATGTTAAATAAGAAAGAAACAATCCATGCATATCTTATGAATTTATATTGGCTCAATTCTTAGTAACCTTTGCATTTACATTATGCAAACTAATTCAATTATGCACTTCCATACTTGCTTTGGTTTGTGTTGGCATCAATCACCAAAAAGGGGGAGATTGAAAGGGAATTAGGCTTACACCTATTTCCTAAATGATTTTGGTGGTTGAATTGCCCAACACAAATAATTGGACTAACTAGTTTGCTCTAGTCTATAAGTTATACAGGTACCAAAGGTTCACACTAAGCCAATAAAAAGACCAAGTAAAGGGTTCAACAAAGAGAGCAAGGGATAACCGAAGTGTTCCCTGGTCTGGCGCACCGGACTGTCCGGTGTGCCACCGGACAGTGTCTGGTGCACCACCGGATAGTGTCCGGTGCACCAGGGGACTTCAAGATGAACTCCACACCTTCGGGAATTCTCAGAGGCGCTCCGCTATAAATCACCGGACTGTCCGGTGCACCACCTGACAGTGTCCGGTGCCCCAAATGAGAGCGACTCTGAACTCGCCAGCTTCGGGAATCCGCTCTGCTATAATTCACCGGACATGTCCGGTGCACACCGGACTGTTCGGTGAGCCAGCGGAGCAACGACTACTTCACGCCAACGGTCGACTGCAGGCGCATTAAATACGCGCCAGCGCGCGCAGAAAAATCAGAGCACGCGCGGGTGGCACACCGAACAGCCTACAGGGCCTGTCCGGTGCACCACCGGACAGCCAGGCGGGCCCACAAGACAGAGCTCCAACGGTCGGAACCCAACGGCCAGGTGACGTGGCTGGCGCACCGGACTGTCCGGTGCGCCATGCGACAGCAGCCTCCACCAAACGGCTAGTTTGGTGGTTGGGGTTATAAATACCCCCAACCACCCCACATTCAAGTCATCCAACTTTTCCACCTTCCAACTAGTTACAAGAGCTAGGCATTCAATATAAGACACACCCAAGTGATCAAATCCTCTCCCAATTCCACAAAAGTCTTTAGTGATTAGTGAGAGAGATTTGTTGTGTTCTTTTGAGCTCTTGCGCTTGGATTGCTTCTTTTTCTCATTCTTTCTTGCGATCATCTCAATTGTAATCAAGGCAAGAGACACCAATTGTGTGGTGGTCCTTGCGGGAAGTTTGGTTCCCAATTGATTGAGAAGAGAAGCTCACTCGGTCCGCGGGACCGTTTGAGAGAGGGAAAGGGTTGAAAGAGACCCGGTCTTTGTGACCACCTCAACGGGGAGTAGGTTTGCGAGAACCGAACCTCGGTAAAACAAATCTGCGTGTCATACTCTTTATTCGCTTGCGATTTGTTTTGCGCCCTCTCTCTCGGACTCGATTATATTTCTAACGCTAACCCGGCTTGTAGTTTGTGATTAAGTTGTAAATTTCAGATTCGCCCTATTCACCCCCCTCTAGGCGACTTTCAGAAAGCATTATGTCCGGTCGAGACGCACATAAATATAGTAAAGAGTCTATCATCGACCGGTATACCTTTTGATCTACGGATTTACCTTCCGTGTCAAGGTCGAGATGCCCATTGGTTCCCATGGGTGTCTTGATGGGTTTGGCGTCCTTCATCCCAAACTTTGCAAGAATGTCTTGTATGTACTTTGTTTGGCTAATGAAGGTGCCCTCTTGGAGTTGCTTCACTTGAAATCCTAAGAAATATTTCAACACCCCCATCATAGACATCTCGAATTTTTGTGTCATGATCCTACTAAATTCTTCACATGTAGATTCGTTAGTAGACCCAAATATAATATCATCAACATAAATTTGGCATACAAACAAATCATTGTCAAGAGTTTTAGTGAATAGAGTAGGATCGGCCTTTCCGACTTTGAAGCCATTATTTATAAGGAAATCTCTTAGGCATTCATACCATGCTCTTGGGGCTTGCTTGAGCCCATAAAGCGCCTTAGAGAGCCTATAAACATGGTTAGGATACTCACTGTCTTCAAAATCAGGAGGTTGCTCAACATAGACCTCTTCCTTGATTGGTCCATTGAGGAAGGCACTTTTCACGTCCATTTGATAAAGCTTAAAGTCATGGTAAGTAGCATAGGCTAATAATATACGAATTGACTCAAGCCTAGCTACGGCTGCATAGGTTTCACCAAAATCCAAACCTTCGACTTGTGAATATCCTTTGGCCACAAGTCGGGCTTTGTTCCTTGTCACCACACCATGCTTATCTTGCTTGTTGCGGAAAACCCACTTGGTTCCTACAACATTTTGGTTAGGACGTGGAACTAAATGCCATACCTCATTCCTAGTGAAATTGTTGAGCTCCTCTTGCATCGCCACCACCCAATCTGAATCTTGTAGTGCGTCCTCTACCTTGTGTGGCTCAATAGAGGAAACAAAAGAGTAATGCTCACAAAAATGTGCAACACGAGATCTAGTGGTTACCCCCTTATGAATGTCGCCGAGGATGGTGTCGACGGGGTGATCTCGTTGTATTGCTTGGTGGACTCTTGGGTGTGGCGGTCTTGGTTCTTCAACCTCCTTGTCTTGATCATTTGCATCTCCCCCTTGATCAATGCCGTCATCTTGAGGTGGCTCATCTCTTTGATCTTCTTCTTCATCAACTTGAGCCTCATCCTCATTTTGAGTTGGTGGAGATGCTTGCGTGGAGGAGGATGGTTGATCTTGTGCATTTAGAGGCTCTTCGGATTCCTTAGGACACACATCCCCAATGGACATGTTCCTTAGAGCGACGCATGGAGCCTCTTCATTACCTATCTCATCAAGATCAACTTGCTCTACTTGAGAGCCGTTAGTCTCATCAAACACAACGTCACAAGAAACTTCAACTAGTCCTGAGGACTTGTTGAAGACTCTATATGCCCTTGTGTTTGAATCATATCCTAGTAAAAAGCCTTCTACAGTCTTAGGAGCAAATTTAGATTTTCTACCTCTTTTAACAAGAATAAAGCATTTGCTACCAAAGACTCTAAAATATGAAATGTTGGGCTTTTTACCGGTTAGGAGTTCGTTTGATGTCTTCTTGAGGATTCGGTGTAGATACAACCGGTTTATGGCGTAGCAATTAAGCGGTGTTGACCGCCTCGGCCCAAAACCGATCCGAAGTTTTGTACTCATCAAGCATGGTTCTTGCCATGTTCTATTCTTCCTCTCCACTACACCATTTTGTTGTGGAGTGTAGGGAGAAGAGAACTCATGCTTGATGCCCTCCTCCTCCTCAAGGAAGCCTTCAATTTGTGAGTTCTTGAACTCCGTCCCGTTGTCGCTTCTTATTTTCTTGATCCTTAAGCCGAACTCATTTTGAGCTCGTCTCAAGAATCCCTTTAAGGTATCTTGTGTATGAGATTTTTCTTGTAAGAAGAACACCCAAGTGAAGCGAGAATAGTCATCCACAATAACTAGACAGTATTTACTCCCGCCGATGCTTATGTACACAATCGGGCCAAATAGGTCCATGTGTAGGAGCTCCAGTGGCCTGTCAGTCGTCATGATATTCTTGTGTGGATGATGAGTGCCAACTTGCTTCCCTGCTTGGCATGCGCTACAAATCCTGTCTTTCTCAAAATGAACATTTGTTAATCCTAAAATGTGCTCTCCCTTTAGAAGCTTATGAAGATTCTTCATCCCAACATAGGCTAGTCGGTGATGCCAGAGCCAACCCATGTTAGTCTTAGCAATTAAGCAAGTGTCGAGTTCAGCTCTATCAAAGTCTACCAAGTATAGCTGACCCTCTAACACTCCCTTAAATGCTATTGAATCATCACTTCTTCTAAAGACAGTGACACCTACATCAGTAAATAGACAGTTGTAGCCCATTTGACATAATTGAGATACAGAAAGCAAGTTGTAATCTAAAGAATCTACAAGAAAAACATTGGAAATTGAATGGTCAGGAGATATAGCTATTTGTTGGGGACTTGTTCTCAAATGCTAAGAGTTAAGAACAAGGCAACATAAAAAGTGTTAAATGTTAAAGTCCTTCGTCCTTTGAAACATTATTTCCCTTCGGGATATAATGAGTTTCGGACGAAGGTTATGAAGGACATACCTTCGTAAGCACAAGAGATAATGATGAAGAATTTATATAGGGTATAAAGCTTAATACAAACATTATTATTAGATCATTTCTATTTTATTAACATGGAAAAATAGAAATGATTGTAGATTACAAATGTACCTTCGGCTTGAAGGAAGGCAAAAGTACAAGTATGACGCAAAAGCCAATGCCAAGTCCGCGTGAACAGTACGGGAATACTGTTCATCTATTTACAGGCACGGGACGCAGCCCATGTAAAATTACATCCATGCCCCTTACATTTGCTAATAACTCTGTAGTAACCCGTCGGGGTCTGAATAGCCTTTTCATCTTTAAGTCGGTTTCCTTTTCCGCTATCTTGCCGAAGCTCTCCTGCGTTCAGCTTCGGCACCGCACCATCCTTTGTACTCCTTTTGTGCTTCTTCACACCGTGGTTTTAACCCAAGTCCAAAGATACCTGTTCATACATTATACTCCAGAAACTTTGTTAAATTATGTTTTTGAGGACCTTTGGAAGCCGAAGGCCCCCAACAGTAGCCCCTCGCAATATTAATTTGTTAGAAAGATAAATTTAGATTGCGATATGGACGAAGGCCCTAAGCCGAAGGTCCGAAAAAACACCTTCCCTTTGCTAGAATAGAAACAGTCACTGACAAACGGGGCCTTCCAATCTTTAACACACTAGGTGTATAAATAAGAGCGCACCACGAGTTTATTTGGTACGCTTTTTTGCCATCTGCTCCTGCTCACTCGACCTCTAGCCTGCGCAACAAAACTTGCTTAAATTTTTAAGCTTCGGTTTGGAGAGCACTTCCCCAGCGCTTACGAAGATGTCTGCAGACAAGAAAGTTGCTGCTGATCCGAAGCTAAGCCTTTCTGAGGAAATGCACCTCGGCTTTCTTGAATCAATGGTGAAGACCAATACAGAGAAGATTACCAAAGAGATTTTAGAAGGTTTATCTGAAGATACTGGTGATAGCGACAATTATGATGTAGAAAGTGGCGGGGAAGAGTCCGAAGACCGACCATGGCGACCAAGCCACACGGTTTTCGGAAAGTCAACTATTAGGCAGAGTCATCTTGACAATATGAGGGGGAGATATTTTCGAGATATGTCTATTGTGAGGGCTGATGATGGAGAGAAAACTTCTCCTACTCCCGAGGAAAATGAGGTCGTGATCTTCCGAAGCTTCTTCAAGGCTGGACTTCGGTTCCCCCTGAGCAGCTTTGTTGTTGAAGTTCTGAAGACATTCCAAATCTATCTCCACCAGATTACTCCCGAAGCTATTATAAGAATGGGAATCTTTGTCTGGGCTGTGAGGAGCCAAGGTTTGGAACCAAATGCTAAAAGCTTTTGTAATATTCATGAGCTAGTTTATGAGACGAAACCCTGGGGGAAAGAACAATATCACAACAACTTTGGTTGTTATAGCTTCGGTGCCCGCTCCGGGTCAAGCTGCCCCGTGCCAACCTTTCGGAAAAGGTGGCCCGGTGACTGGATGACAGAATGGTTCTATGTGAAGAATGACTTGATAACACGGGAGGATATTAAAGGTATCATTATGCGCCCTATCTGGCAACGCTTCGGCCTCCGAAAGCCAAAGGCGGAAATGGATGAATCAGCCGAAGAATGCCAGAGAGCCTTCGGTGCGGTTTGCTCTTTTATTGGGACAAGGGATTTAGTCCAAGAGCATATTGCCTTCAGAGTTTGGCCACTTGCAGAAAAGTGGGAAATGCCGAAAGAGACCGTCAAGGAACCTGACGAAGGCGGACTAGTTAGGCTAAAATACACATTCAAATACGGAGATAAGTTTGTTGAACCAGATGATGACTGGTTAAAAAGTATTGAGGCCGTAAGTGACGAATTGCTTGGGGTATACTCGAAGGCCGAAGATACTGCATTATCAGCGGCCTTCGGAGGCCGAAAGAAGAAGAGACTTAACCGAGTATTTGATGCAATTGGGTTTGTCTACCCCGACTACCATTACCCAGTGCAAGGACAAAAAAGGAAAAATACTTCTCCTGTAAAGGAAATTGCTTCAGCTGCTCCTGGGGAACCAGCGCCGAAGAGGAAAAAGGTAAAGGTGCTCACACACTGGCCACGTTATATTGAACCGGCCATAGTGCCTGAGTTTATTGGTGAGGCCTCTTTGGCCACCGAAGCTAGAGAACCAACTCCAGTGCCGAAAATTGAAGAAATGGCCGAAGTACCAGCAACAGAGAAAACAGAAGAACCGAGGACTGAAGAAACAAAAACATTAGAAATTTTAAGTCCTTCATCAAAAATTGAGACAGCAAAAAACCAAAAGGGCCCAGCGGTGACCCCGAAAAGAAAAAGAATGGTTAATGTGCTAGATGTTTTGGAGACAATTAAGTCTTCAAGCACAACTCCGAAGAAAACTGTTGAAACTTCTGAAGTGCAAACTGAAGTCTTTGTTGCCGAAGCTCCAAAGCAACAATCTGAGACTGAAGCGGAGCCTTCAGAGCCCACCAAGGTAAAATCCTTGGAAGCCGAAAAAGCAAAAATGACAGAGCCGATTTTAATTGAAGAAACTGGCACTGCTGCCCCCGAAGCATCCTCCAAAGCCCTCGATTATATTATTCGACATGCTTCGGGAAAAAGATTACCTGAAGAAGAGATTTTTGAAGCTACTCATTATGCCCAAGAACTGAGGTATCCAAAAGGGGCCTTAGTATTCAATGGTACAGACGAAGACGACTTCTTATACTGTCTCCCAGATAATAAGGAATTACCCGTCTGCCGGGAGATGGCTAGAAGCATGGGGTTCCCGAAGCTTGAGGCTGGCCTCTGCGCGATGACGAAGGACGATCTTGCGGATAGCCTTGCATACAATAGTCTGAAGGTACAAAAATTGTGAATTTTGAAGCTTATGAATTTTGAATTAGTCTTTTGTTCTTATGTAAATCCATTCATTCTTTTGAATAGGGCTTAATACTCAGCAATGCCTTAAGGACACAAAAGAATGCTGAAGATGAGAGCTGCACTATTGCTCTCAATAACCTTCGAACAGAATTTATCAAGCTAAGAAACGAAGCCTTGGAAAAGGACAAAATGCTACTTACATTGGTGGATAAGATAAAGGAAGACGAAGCTACTTCTAAAGCTCAGGCCGAAGCTCAGAAGCATGAAATTGAAGATCTTCGGAAACAATTAGCCCGAACTAAAGAAGAACGCATACTTGAAGAGACGAAGCGAGAACTTAGTGATCAATGGGCAAATCATTTAGAAGGAACCGTTGAAGAGCTCCGTTCATCCAAGAAAAGATGCTATGATAAATCTATAGAATGCGTTAAGAAAATAAAAGCTAGCTTCGCTAGCGTTGGCGCGTTCTCGAGCGAGGAAAACTTCATAAGGGGTAACCCCGAAGGCCCGATCGAATGGATTAATCACAAAGTTGAGGCCTTTGAGGAAATTTTGAATAGCCATGGGGACATATGTGCTTTTTCGGGTGCCAGGGGGATTGCTACTATTTTGGAGAGGAAAGGATGCGAGCATGTGAAAGTTTTAGCACAATCCAAAACTGCCTTATCCTCCGAAGATATAAAAGACCCCTCGGCTGAAGCTAGCATGGTTGGTGGAAAATTTTTCACCGGCATCTGGGATAATGGTGGCCGGGAAATGGCCCAAGAGATTATTCAAAAAAGCGAAAAAGGCATCCATGATGCTAGAAAAGTAGCAGAGGCTGCTGAAAAAAGCGCAGAGCCCGAAGGGCAAATAGGTATTAACTAGTGGTTTTTGTCTCTTTGTTGTAATTTTTTGATTTCAAACTTGATGACGGCTTGTAATAGTAATAAGTCCGTATCTACTCTTCCCTCAGAACCTGCTGAATCATCTACGGGCCCCCACACGAAGGGGGATGACGAGATTAGACAAATGGCCGAAGCCATCATGGATAAAGTTGTTGAACAACTACTAAATGAAGCTGCAGAAGTAGTACTTAGGGAAGACTAGATGCTATTGTAAAAACATTTGGAATGTAATCTGTGTAATATTTTGTAATTTTGCATGTAATATACGAGCTTTTTATGGTTCAATTCTTTACGATGCATGAAATTTTACATACATACCATTTTTGAGCCTTCGGCGAAAAAACACCTTCCCTTCTTTTCATGCTTCGTGAAGAAAAAGGTTTATATATCTCAACAATTTCCGCATTGCTTTGATGAAGAATATCCGAGCTTCGTAAAGTTATTCTCCGAAGCTAAAAAGGTCTTATGTTACCTTTCCGATGAAGCTACACTTTTTCACTTTTTCAGAGCGTTCTCCGAAGATCAATATTGTATCCCCTTCTTGTGCCATATGCAATATGATGTATGATGCTTATGTTATGCGAAATGATGTGATGATGTCATGTTATGCATAATGATATTTGTGCCGAAGATACACACATCCCCGCAGTAGAACACACAATCTTTTTGTATCAGCGCTGACTTTTCGCTGTAAGCCTCCCTTAGGAGCTTCTTCGCCTTTTACTTCAGCGGAATCAGCGTTTATTTTTCGCTGTAAGCCTCCCTTAGGAGCTTCTTCGCCTTTTACTTTCAGCGGTATTCGCATTGACTTTTCGCGCTTCGCCCTTTACTTAGGCGGTATCAGCGTTTATTTTTCGCTGTATGCTCTGCATTCCCTTAGAAACGACTTTTGAGCAGGAAACTTACGCTGCGCTCCCTTAGGAACGACTTTTGTAGTTTCGGCAAACTTACACTGCGTTCCTTAGAACGACTTTTTATTGCTTTGAAAAAAAATTCACACTGCGTGCCTTTTAAATAAATTTTTGATAATTCGAAGGTACTCCTTGCTACCGCAAATTTTTGTGCTTCGGCGACTTAAGCCTGTGGAGAAAACATATTTTCCTTGTAGTAAAAAGGGGAACTATTACAAGAGATTGAAAACGACAAAAAACACTCTAGTCTCCCATAAGTGTTCCTTGTTAAAAAGAAAATAATACTGAATGCAAAAGACTGCTATCAAGGTAGGATATTTGTTAATAAATGTGCTTCGACTCTGGCACAGTGTTATTGACTGTGCGAGCTTCGGACTCTTCTCTGAAGTCCCTTTGGTGTTGAGTATGCTGACTCCCTTCTGGCTGCTGGCCTCGTTGCAACGGTGGTGGGGGCGGAAGCTGTTGCCAGGATGCCTGGGGTTGACTTGCCGAAGCAACAGAAGCTGCAGGGTGGTTGCCTACATATTCTGGAATGTAGGGCGAATGATATGAAGCAGTGTGCATGACTTGCTTCGGCTGACTCTGTTGTGCTGCAGCTTCTGCTATCTCCTTTTGCTTCTGGATGGTAACATGGCACATCCTGGTGGTATGGCCCTTGTCCTCACCACAGAACAGACAATAAATTTTTCTTGGCTGGTCCCCGAATCTTCCTCCGAAGCCCCTGGCGCCTCTGCCCCTTGGAGCTGGCGTCCGGAAAGAGCCTTGCTGTTGCCCCGAAGCCTGCTGCTGTTGTCCCGAAGCCTACGAAGAGTACTGTGGCTTTTGTTGTTGACTCCCTCTATCATCAGTCTGAGTAGAGTTGTGAATTGACCTGACGTGCCTCGGATGAAATCTTCCTCCGAAGCCCCTGGTCATCTCAGAGAACCTGTATGCTTCTTCCCTTCTTTGGCGGAAATCATTGTCAGCTCGGATATACTCGTCCATCTTCTGGAGCAGCTTCTCCAAAGTTTGAGGAGGCTTCCTGGCGAAGTATTGAGCTGAAGGTCCCGGCCGAAGTCCCTTAATCATGGCCTCAATGACGATTTCATTGGGCACTGTTGATGCCTGTGCCCTCAGACGTAGGAACCTTCGGACATATGCCTGAAGGTATTCTTCGTGATCCTGGGTGCACTGGAATAAAGCTTGAGCCGTGACTGACTTCATCTGAAAGCCTTGAAAGCTGGTTATCAACATATCCTTCAGCTTTTGCCATGATGTAATTGTCCCTGGCCTAAGAGAGGAGTACCAGGTTTGGGCAACACTCCTGACAGCCATGACGAAAGACTTTGCCATGACTGCAATATTGCCACCATACGAAGATATTGTTGCTTCGTAGCTCATCAAAAACTGCTTCAGATCTGAGTGGCCGTCGTACATGGGAAGCTGGGGTGGCTTGTAGGATGGAGGCCAGGGTGTAGCCTGCAGCTCAGCTGACAGAGGAGAAGCATCATCAAAAGCAAAATTTCCATGATGGAAATTCTCATACCAGTCATCTTCGTTGAAGAAACCCTCCTGATGAAGCTCTTTGTGCTGGGGCCTTCGGTTCTGCTCATCTTGAGTAAGATGGCGAACTTCTTCAGAGGCTTCGTCTATCTGCCTTTGCAGTTCAGCTAGCCTAGCCATCTTTTCCTTCTTCCTTTGCACCTGTTGATGAAGCATCTCCATATCTCTGATTTCTTCATCTAGTTCGTCCTCCTGAGGCGTCGGACTGGCAACCTTCCTCTTCTGGCTTCGGGCCTCCCGAAGAGAGAGAGAGTTTCTTGATTGGGGTTCAGTGGTTGCAGAGCCGCTGCCCCTGTTGCTGAAGCTTTCTTCGGCGCCATGACGAAGGTCTATGCTCGCCGAAGGTGTTCGAAACTCAAAAAGTGGAAGTGAGTCCACCGAAGGTGGGCGCCAATGTTGGGGACTTGTTCTCAAATGCTAAGAGTTAAGAACAAGGCAACATAAAAAGTGTTAAATGTTAAAGTCCTTCGTCCTTTGAAACATTATTTCTCTTCAGGATATAATGAGTTTCGGACGAAGGTTATGAAGGACATACCTTCGTAAGCACAAGAGATAATGATGAAGAATTTATATAGGGTATAAAGCTTAATAAAACATTATTATTAGATCATTTCTATTTTATTAACATGGAAAAATAGAAATGATTGTAGATTACAAATGTACCTTCGGCTTGAAGGAAGGCAAAAGTACAAGTATGACGCAAAAGCCAATGCCAAGTCCGCGTGAACAGTACGGGAATACTGTTCATCTATTTATAGGCACGGGACGCAGCCCATGTAAAATTACATCCATGCCCCTTACATTTGCTAATAACTCTGTAGTAACCCGTCGGGGTCTGAATAGCCTTTTCATCTTTAAGTCGGTTTCCTTTTCCGCTATCTTACCGAAGCTCTCCTGCGTTCAGCTTCGGCTCCGCACCATCCTTCGTACTCCTTTTGTGCTTCTTCACACCGTGGTTTTAACCCAAGTCTGAAGATACCTATTCATACATTATACTCCAGAAACTTTGTTAAATTATGTTTTTGAGGACCTTTGGAAGCCGAAGGCCCCCAACACTATTTTACCCAATCCTTTGACCAAACCTTGATTTCCATCCCCGAATGTGATAGCTCGTTGGGGATCTTGGTTTTTCTCATAGGAGGAGAACATCTTCTTCTCCCCGGTCATGTGGTTTGTGCACCCGCTATCAATGATCCAACTTGAGCCCCCGGATGCATAAACCTACAAAACAAGTTTAGTTCTTGACTTTAGGTACCCAAATGGTTTTGGGTCCTTTAACATTAGATACAAGAACTTTGGGTACCCAAACACAAGTCTTTGATCCCTTGTGCTTGCCCCCAACATATTTGGCAACTACCTTGCCGGATTTGTTAGTTAAAACATAAGAGGCATCAAGGGTCTTAAATGAAATATTAGAGTCATTTGATGCCTTAGGAGTTTTCTTTCTAGGCAATTTAGCATGGGTTGATTGCCTAGAGCTAGATGTCTCACCCTTATACATAAAAGCATGATTAGGGCCAGAGTGAGACTTTCTAGAGTGAATTCTCCTAATTTTGCTCTCAGGATAACCGACAGGGTACAAAATGTAACCCTCGTTATCCTGAGGCATGGGAGCCTTGCCCTTTACAAAATTAGACAATCTTTTAGAAGGAGCATTGAGTTTGACATTGTCTCCCTTTTGGAAGCCAATGCCATCCTTAATGCCTGGGCGTCTCCCACTATAGAGCATGCTTCTAGCAAATTTAAACTTCTCATTTTCTAAGTCATGCTCGACAATTTTAGCATCTAATTTTGCTATATGATCATTTTGTTGTTTAATTAAAGCCATGTGATCATGAATAGCATCAATATTAATGTCTCTACATCTAGTACAAATGGAAGTATGTTCAACGGTAGATGTAGAGGGTTTGCAAGATTTTAATTCTACAACCTTAGCATGCAATATATCATTTTTAGTTCTAAGGTCGGAAATAGAAGCATTGCAAACATCTAATTCTTTAGCTTTAGCAAGCAATTTTTCATTTTCAATCCTAAGGCTAGCAAGAGAAATGTTCAATTCTTCAATCTTAGCAAGCAAATCATCATTATCATTTCTAAGATTGGGAATTGAAACATCACAAGCATTTAAATCAACCTTAGCAATTAAATTCGCATTCTCATTTCTAAGGTTGTCAATAGTCTCATGGCAAGTGCTTAGCTCACTAGATAATTTTTCACATTTTTCTACTTCTAGAGCATAAGCATTTTTAACCTTAACATGCTTTTTTCCTTAATAAGGAAGTCCTCTTGTGAAATCCAAGAGATCATCCTTCTCATGAATAGCACTAATTAGTTCATTTAGTTTTTCCTTTTGTTGCATGTTGAGGTTAGCAAAAAGAGTACGCAAATTATTTTCCTCATCACTAGCATTTTCTTCATCACTAGAGGATTAATATCTAGTGGAGGATTTAGATTTAACCTTCTTCTTTTTGCCGTCCTTTGCCATGAGGCACTTATGGACGACATTGGGGAAGAGAAGTCCCTTGGTGACGGCGATGTTGGCGGCGTCCTCGTCGAAGGAGGAGTCGCTAGAGCTTTCGTCGGAGTCCCACTCGCGACATACATGGGCATCACCGCCCTTCTTCTTGTAGTATCTCTTCTTCTCCTTTCTTCTCCCCTTCTTGTCGTCACCCCTGTCACTATCACTAGACAATGGACATTTTGCAATAAAATGATCGGGCTTACCACATTTGTAGCACACTTTCTTGGAGCGGGATTTGTAGTCCTTCCCCCTCCTTTGCTTGAGGATTTGGCGGAAGCTCTTGATGACGAGCGCCATTTCCTCATTGTCGAGCTTTGAAGCGTCGATTGGTTGTCTACTTGATGTAGACTCCTTCTTCTCCTCCATTGCTTTGTATGCAACCGGTTGTGCTTCGGATGTGGAGGGGTCATCTAGCTCATTTATTTTCTTTGAGCCTTTGATCATATGTTCAAAGCTCATAAAGTTTCCTATCACTTCCTCGGGAGTCATTAGTGTATATCGAGGATTACCACAAATTAATTGAACTTGAGTAGGGTTAAGGAAAACAAGTGATCTAAGAATAACCTTAACCATCTCGTGGTCATCCCACTTTTTGCTCCCGAGGTTGCGCACTTGGTTCACCAAGGTTTTGAGCCGGTTGTACATGTCTTGTGGCTCTTCCCCTTTGCGAAGCCGGAAGCGACCGAGCTCCCCCTCGATCGTTTCCCGCTTTGTGATCTTGGTTAGCTCATCACCTTCGTGCGCGGTCTTGAGTACATCCCAAGCTTCCTTGGCGCTCTTTAATCCTTGCACCTTGTTATACTCCTCTCGACTTAGAGAGGCGAGGAGTATAGTTGTGGCTTGGGAGTTGAAGTGCTCGATTTGTGCCACTTCGTCCTCATCGTAATCCTCATCCCCAACGGATGGTACCTATACTCCAAACTCAACAACATTCCACATACTTTTGTGGAGTGAGGTTAGGTGAAATCTCATCATATCACTCCACCTAGCATACTCTTCACCGTCAAAGGTTGGCGGTTTGCCTAATGGAACGGAAAGTAAAGGACTATGTCTAGAAATGCGAGGGTAGCGTAGGGGAATCTTACTATACTTCTTGCGCTCTTGACGCTTAGAAGTTACGGACGGCGCGTCGGAGTCGGAGGTTGATGGTGAAGTGTCGGTCTCGTAGTAGACCACCTTCCTCATCTTCTTTTTCTTATCGCCACTCCGATGCGACTTGTGTGAAGGGGATTCCTTTGCCTTCCCCTTCCCTTTGGTGTGGGACTCTTCCGATGAAGCCTTCCCGTGGCTTGTAATGGGCTTCTCGCCGATCCCCATCCCTTTCTTGGCGTGATCTCCCGACATCACTTCGAGCGGTTAGACTCTAATGAAGCACCGACTTTGATACCAATTGAAAGTCGCTGTCGGCGTTTCGAGACCGGGGGTCCCTAATGCCGACGAGTGAATGTCGCCGCGTGCCCCAGCCCAGATGGGTCGACGCGAGAGCGAGCGCGAAGGGGGAGA
Organism: Zea luxurians; assembly: GCA_029449295.1. Classification (NCBI taxonomy): domain Eukaryota; kingdom Viridiplantae; phylum Streptophyta; class Magnoliopsida; order Poales; family Poaceae; genus Zea; species Zea luxurians. The sequence goes on from JAOPSE010000010.1 coordinate 108,165,490, forward strand.
GCGAGGTGGCCGGAGACGGCGAGAGAGAGAGGTGGAAGTCCCGCGGCCTTCGTGTTCGTCCCGCGCCCAGGTCGGGTGCGCTTGCAGTAGGGGGTTACAAGCGTCCACGCGGGAGAGGGAGCGAGCGGCCTCACGCGAGCGCCTTCGTCTCGTCCTCGTCCCCGCGCGGCCGACCCTCTCTAAGAGGGCCCTGGTCCTTCCTTTTATAGGCGCAAGGAGAGGATCCAGGTGTACAATGGGGATGTAGCAGAGTGCTACGTGTCTAGCGGGGGAGAGCTAGCGCCCTAAGTACATGCCATTGTGGCAGCCGGAGAGATCTTGGCACCCTTTTGGTGTGATTTCGTGGCTGTCGTAGGAGCGTTGGAGCCTAGCAGAGGGACAGCTGTCGGAGCTGTTGAAACCTTGCTGACGTCCTCTTGCTTCCATAAGGGGGCTGTGAGCCGCCATCGTCACTGAGTATGCGAGGGCACCATCATTGCCTATCTGGCGGAGTGAGCCAGATGGGATGCCGGTCTTGTCCCCCGAGGTTCGAGTCAGCTCGGGGTAGGGTGATGATGGCGCCTCCTGTTGACGTGGCCAGTCTACGCCCTAGGATGGGCGATGTGGAAGCTCCTCCGAAGCCGAAGTCGAGTCTGTCTTCTGTGGTCGAGGTCGAGTCCGAACCCCTGGGTCGGGCGAGGCGGAGACTGTCGGCTGAGGCCCGGGCGGAGTCCGAGCCCTGGGGTCGGGCGAGGCGGAGGTCGTCGTCTTCTGGGACTTAGCCCGAGTCCGAGCCCTAGGTCGGGCGAAGCGGAGTTCGCCGTCTTCCGGGACTTAGCCCGAGTCCGAGCCCTGGGTCGGGCGGAGCGGAGTTTGCCGTCTTCCGGGACTTAGCCCGAGTCCGAGCCCTGGGTCGGGCGGAGCGGAGTTCGTCGTCTTCCGGGACTTAGCCCGAGTCCGAGCCCTGGGTCGGGCGGAGCGGAGTTCGCCGTCTTCCAGGATTTAGCCCGAGTCCGAGCCCTGGGTTGGGCGGAGCGGAGTTCCCTATGGTGTCAGTAGCCGGGTCTGACTGCCTGTCAGCCTTACTTTGTCGAGTGGCACCGCGGTCGGAGTGGCGCAGGCGGCGCTGTCTTTCTGTCAGGCCGGTCAGTGGAGCGGCGAAGTGACGGCGGTCACTTCGGCTCTGTCGACTGTGGGGGCGTGCGTCAGGATAAGGTGTCAGGCCACCTTTGCATTAAATGCTCCTGCGATTTGGTCGGTCGGTGCGGCGATCTGGTCAGGGTTGCTTCTTGACGAAGGCAGGGCCTCGGGCGAGCCGGGAATACATTAGGCTCTGGAGGGGGGCCTCGGGCAAGGCGGAGATCCCCTGGGGTCGGCTGCCCTTGTCCGAGGCTAGGCTCGGGCGAGGCGTGATTGCGTCCTTTGAATGGACCGATCCCTGACTTAATCGTACCCATCAGGCCTTTGCAGCTTTATGCTGATGGGGGTTACCAGCTGAGATTTAGGAACCTCGAGGGTACCCCTAATTATGGTCCCCGACAGTAGCCCCCGAGCCTCCAAGGGAGTGTCAACACTCACTTGGAGGCTTTTGTCGCACTTTTTTGCAAGGGGACCAGCCTTTCTCGGTTGCTGTTCGTTCCGGCGGGGGCGCGCGAGCGCACCCGCTGGGTGTAGCCCCCGAGGCCTCGGAGGAGTGGTTAGACTCCTTCGAGGTCTTAATGCTTCGCGCAATGGCTCGGCTGGTCTGGTCGTTCCCTCATGCGAGCTGGCCGTAGCCCGAGTGCACCGTCGAGTCCCAAGTTCTCGGGCTGGTACGTTGACGCCATCAACGGTTTGGCCGGAGCCGAGTTTGCGAGAGCAGCCCCCGAGCCTCCGCACAGAGCGAGAGGACGATCAAGGACAGACTCGACTTTTTTACATACGCCCCTACGTCGCCTTTTCGCAAGGAGGAGGGGGGGAAAGCGCCATGTTGCCCTCGATGGGCGACGAACATGGTGTCTCCAGTGAGCTGCGAACGGGTGATTCGAGTGGACGCTCGTGCCCCATTCGTTAGGGGTCGGCTGTGGCCCGGAGGCGTGCCCAAAAGTACCTGCGGGTGATCTGCCAGACCCGGTCCCCTGGCGACGGGGTCCGAGGGCTCGATGCCTCCCTCCGATGGGATTCTGTTACAAGATCGCTCCCGCTGGTCTCGGAAATGTCCTAGGGTACCTCGGGAGCGTAGCCCGAGCCTTGGTTATGTATCGAACGTACCCATGGTCATCCCTCGCTCTGCGTTTGAGGCGACTGTGAACCCTTCGGGGGCCAGCCTTCGAACCCCTGATCAGTAGTGAGCGTGGAGCCCGGGTAGCCTGAGGCGGTCGTTGAACCCTTTCGAGGGGCCGACCTTCGAACCCCTGACCAGTAGTGGGTGTAGAGCCCACGTGATCTGAGGCGGCTGTCGAACCCTTTTGAGGGGGTCAGCCTTCGAACCCCTGATCAGTAGGGAGGCTCAGAGCCTGGTTCCTTCACGGAGAAGGATCCTTTCCGGGGTATCCCCCTTTCCTGGCCCCTGTTGCAAGAGAGAGAAAGAGGGAAAAAGGAAAAGGATACGAAATCGAACGACGTGGCGTACCTTTTTCGATGCGGTTATTGTGGCGAAGGCGAAGCGTCGCTTGCTTCTCCTGCCAGAGGCGCTGCGTGCCGTGCCACAGAGTTAATGCGACGGGGCGAGTGGTTCGCGGGGTAGCCGTTGTGCGTGCGCGAGCCGTTTGATGAACGGTTGTTCCGCTTCATGTTTTTGAATCTCGCGGCCGGTCCGGGCGGAACGTTGAACGGGTCTCGCCTGGTCCTTCATATATTCGGGAGAGGGACCGGCGACGGTTCTTTACTCTGCTGCTCGCTTCCCACTTAGGTTTTCGCAACCTGAAGGAATAGCCAGAGAAAGGAGACCGTGCACCTCGCCCTCTCCGCTGCCACCTCCTCTGCTCGGTGATGGCCGACCGGGTGACCGTTGTTTCGCCGCGTGACCCGTCGCCTTTCTCCACCGTCACGGCGGATGATCTGGAGGTCCTCGTTGCTGATGGCCTTCTTCGCCCTCTCTCCGGTGGCTCGCCGCCAGAGTGGCTGGCCCCTCCGAGCGGGGCCGCCCCGTCTCCGCCACCGGGGTACGTGCTGAGCTTCGTCTCTTTCCACGAGCGGGGGTTCGGAGTGCCAGCGAGCCGTTTCATGCAGGCGATTTTGCATGCCTACGGGGTGGAGCTGCACAATCTCAGCCCCAACTCCATTTCACAAGCAGCCATCTTCGCGGCGGTTTGCGAAGGGTATTTGGGGATTGCTCCCCACTGGGACCTGTGGACCCATCTCTTCTCCGCGGAGCTCTTTGCCTCGTCGACGAGGGAAAGAAAAGTCCGCATGGCGGTGCGGGCCAGTGGCTGCATCCTCCAGCTGAGGCAGGCGCGGGCGCAGCAGTACATCCCCGCCGTCCTCGCGTCTTCGAACAAAGGGTGGCAGCGCCGGTGGTTCTATCTCTGGAACGACGACGGGAGGCTCCCGTCGTTTTCCCAACGAGTGGTGACCGCCGCCGGCGATAACTGGCGCTACGGGGCCCCGTGCGAGAGGCAGAAGAATCTCCAGCCCCTTTTGAAGGCCCTGGAGGAGCTGTGAGAAGGAGGGCTCACCGTCGCGGGGGTGGTTGCCGCCATCCATCGCCGGAGGGTGCTCCCCCTAACAGAGCGACGGCTGCTGCTTTCGGAGATGACGCCGGGGGTCGGCTTGGAGGGTTCGCAGATGTCCTCGATCCCCCTCTCTGCCGATGACCTCCACAGGCGGGTGGCCGGCGCGTTAGGGAAGCCTGACACCGGTGCCCTCACCCAGCTTCCGATGCGTCCCGATCGCGGGTGCATGTCCCTGGTGAGTGTCCGCTCCTCCTTCTTTCTTGTGTCGAATTGCACCTGGTCCTCCTAGCCGAGATTTTTCGTTTATCTCCAGGAGCTGGGGTCCCACAAGCCTTCTTCGCCACCGGTCCCGGAGGACGCGGTGGACCGAGCCACGCGGAGGGTTGCTGCGGAGAGGGAGAAGGAGAAGAAGGACGCGGAGAAGGCTCGGGCCCACGAGCGGATGCGGGCTCGGGACGCCTTGGAGAAGCGTCGTCGACGGCAGGAGAGGGACGGGCTCCCGAGGGAGCCATCACCGGAGACGCCTGATGATGATGATGACGACGACGATGACGACGATGGCATGGCCGCCCGCCTTGGCCTCACCCAGGTCTGAGGCTGGGCCAGGGGTCGCCAAGCCAGCCCCCGAGCGGGCTGGCGCCGTCGGCATCCGGGGCTAGGACGTCGGGGTCTCGGTCCGAAGAACGGGGGCAGGCCGAGGGGGCACTCGACCCCATGGCCGAGGTGGTTGAGGTGACTCCGAGGGGCCAGGCTGACCTACCCGTCCCTGAAGAGCTGTTGCCCGTGCAGGTAGCATAGGAGGCTGACCCTCAGGTCGTCGCGTCTGTGCTTGGGCGGACCGTCCCTTCGGTGCCCCGGGCGTCCGAGGTAGGGAGGGTGCCGAAGTCGCCGACGGGGCCAACCTCGGTGGCGCCTGCAGGGGCCGAGGTTCGAGGGGTCTCCCCACAGGCGCGATTGGTCGTGGCCCGGAGCGGGTAAGTATCGGAGAATACCTCTGTTTCGGTTCCTTCTTTGCATGTCCTGATCTTGCTCTTCCCTTTCCCCTTAGCAAATGGAGGCACGGTTCAACCAGTCTGGCTCCGCGGAAGGCCCTTAAGACGGCGCCGGCCTCTGCAGCCGATGCCGGATCGGGCCTCGTCGGCCGGCTAGCCTCCGCGCAAGGTGCTTCCGAGCGGGAGGCACAGGCGGCACAAGCTGCCGTGGGGCAAGCCCTCGAGGTTGACCCCTCCGTTGAGGCGGCCGCCACGCCGAGGGAGACTGCTGGCGCAGCCGCGGCCCTGAGCCCACCAGATGCGTCACCGACGCCGGCACCGGCTTCCGCCGAGGCTGTTGCCGTTCTGGCCGTGGGGCCACTCGTCGCTGCCGATGCGGAGATGGCCGAGGCGTCGTTTCCTGATGCTTCGAAGGAGGGGGGCGCGGAACCGCGACCCGTCCTGGGGAGTGGCGACCTCATCCCCGCGCGGCGCAGTGCCGACGAGCGACGTGGGTCGCTCCGGTTCTGGACCGGTGGGGCTTCGGATCCCCTTTTTGTTCTTGAAGACAAGCGGGAGGAGCAGTCTTGGGACGGGCTTCGGGAGTGTGCCGAGGCGACGGTGGGGTCGCTTTGGTCGACCTTGGAGGTCCTTCGCAGGGACGTTCCCCAGATCCTTCAGGTAACAAGCTTGAGCATACCTTTCACGTGATCAAGGCATCCTTTGTGACGCCTCATTTCCCTTCCTCAGGATCTGACGGATCTGAGCGCCGCCAAGTCGTCATTTATCCGCCGAGAGGCCCATGTCTGGGGTTCGCTGCGGTCCCTAAAGGCCACGCTTGCCGGGGCTACCGAACGTCTCTCCCAACGGAGCGCCGAGGTGGCGGACCTTCGGTTGCTCTGCGCCGATCTGGGAGCAGAGGCAGCGGCGGCACGCGCGGAGGCGCTGCGGCGGCAGCTGGAGCTGGGCCAGGTCATCGACAAGCGGGATCAGACCGAAAGCCAGGCCGAGGTTCTCGGTGCTCAGTTGGCCATGGCCCGAGCCACATCCTCGGAGCAGCACGCCCGAGCCGAAGGTATGTCTTGGCCGTTTTAAGATTTTGATTCAGCTCCGTTCCTCAACCAGTGTTTGAAGTCTTCTGTCTTGGCTGTTTTCAGAGCTCGAGTTTGCCCTCGGTGAGTCCACCAAGGCGCTCGCCCAGAGGGAGGCCGACAGCGCGGCCACGTCCGAGGCCATCTTGGCCTTCAGCCAGTCCTTATGCCTCGGCGATGTTCCCTCGAGGAGTTCTCCTCGGAGTCGCCTACAGGCCTTGGGTGACCGCGCGCGGCCGATTCCGCGAGGCGCTGCATCACGGCGTCAGGCGGGCCTTCACCGTGCTCGCATCCCACTACGACGTGGATCTGGAGCGGGTCAGCGAGGGGTACTGCCTTCTCGATGAAGACGAGGCTGCCCTGGCCGAAGTCCAGAGGCTCGATGCGGCCGCCGCAGGCCCGGGCGCGGTGCTGGCGTCCGTCTTCGAGGCGGAGATCCTTCCGCCTGTGCCGTCGTTCAAGGCTGAGGCGGGTCTCGCTGAGGGTGGAGACAGCGCTGAAGTCGGGGGTGACGCCGAGGGTGCCGTCCCTCCCCCGGGCGATGCTTGATTCTGCCAGGGCAGTTTATTTTGGAAACGTGTGTGCCTTTCGCGGCCGTTGAGGCCTAAACTCTTTTATCGTTGTGGTATGAAGCTGCGTCTTTTCCCTTCCGTTTTACGTATCCGGGCTCGTTCGTCAGTAACAAGGTTTCTTACCCAAGCAAGAGCTATTTTTCGCGGTAGGCGACGAGTGAGGTATCCATATCCCAGAGGCGTAGGAGTTCCTCGGCTCGGTCGGCCTTGCCACTTTCACGCACTCTTATTCATTTCTTGGGGTCTTGTTACTGATATAGCCAGGAGACACGAAAGTCGTTTTGATGGAAGACCTTTTTTCGAGGAAAATTTTGACGCAGAGGGGGGGGGGTTCCCCCCTTTTAGCCCCCGAGGGAGGGTCGGACTTTGCCGAGGCAAGGTTGACCCTTCCTTGATGACTAAACTTTGCGTAGGAGCGAGGTATATGAACAACTTGAAAACATCTTAAGGGTAAAAGCGACGTAGCTGTTGGATGTTCCAAGCGTTGCCGTAGACCTCGCCTTGACTGTTGGCCAGCTTGTATGTTCCGGGCTTCAGAACTTTGGCGATGACGAACGGGCCCTCCCAGGGGGGCGTGAGCTTGTGCCGCCCTCGGGCGTCTTGTCGCAGCTGAAGCACCAGATCGCCCACCTGGAGGTCTCGGGACCGGACCCCTCGGGCGTGGTAGCGTCGCATGGACTGTTGGTACCGTGCCGAGTGTAGTAAGGCCCTATCCCGAGCCTCTTCCAGCTGGTCCAGCAAGTCTTCTCGGCTAGCTTGGTTGCTTTGGTCGGCGTAGGCCCTCGTCCTCGGGGAACCGTATTCTAAGTCTGTGGGCAAGATGGCCTCGGCCCCATAGACTAGAAAGAACGGCGTGAAGCCTGTGGCTCAGCTCGGTGTCGTCTTCAGGCTCCAGACCACCGAGGGGAGTTCCTTTATCCATTGTTTGCCGAACTTGTTGAGGTCGTTGTAGATCCGAGGCTTGAGTCCTTGTAGGATCATGTCGTTGGCACGCTCTACTTGCCCATTCGTCATGGGATGAGCTACGGCGGCCCAGTCCACCCGGATGTGGTGATCCTCGCAGAAGTCCAGGAACTTCCTGCCGGTGAACTGGGTGCCGTTGTCGGTGACGATGGAGTTCGGGACTCCGAATCGATGGATGATGTTGGTGAAGAACGCCACCGCCTGCTCGGACCTGATGCTGTTCAGGGGTCGGACCTCGATCCACTTGGAGAATTTGTTGATGGCGACCAACAGGTGCGTGTAGCCCCCGGGTGCCTTCTGCAAGGGGCCGACGAGGTCTAGGCCCCATACAGCGAAAGGCCAGGTGATGGGTATCGTCTGCAGAGCCTGAGCAGGCAGGTGGGTCTGCCTTGCGTAGAACTGACACCCTTCGCAGGTGCGGACGATTCTAGTGGCGTCGGCCACCGCCGTCGGCCAGTAGAAACCTTGTCAAAAAGCATTTCCGACAAGGGCTCGAGGTGCTGCATGATGGCCGCAAGCCCCCGAGTGTATCTCTCGAAGGAGTTCCTGACCTTCGGTGATGGAGATGCACCGCTGGAGGATGCCTGAGGGGCTGCGGTGGTAGAGCTCCTTGCCGTCCCCCAGTAGGACGAACGACTTGGCACGCCGTGCCAATCGCCGAGCTTTGGCTTGATCAAGTGGTAGCTCTCCTTGGTGGAGATATTGCAGGTACGGGGTCTGCCAGCTTTGATTAGGCGCGACCCCGCTCCGCTCCTCCTCGACGCGCAGTGCCTCACCCTCGAGGGCCGAGGGTGGCTCGGGCGGAGCCGAGGCCTTCTCGGGCTCGGGCGAGTCGTCGATCTTGATTGAGGGTTGATGTAGGTCTCGGGAGAAGACGTTCGGGGGAACCGTTGTCCGCCCCGAGGTTATCTTAGCCAGCTCGTCCGTAGTCTCGTTGTAGCGTCGGGCGATGTGGTTGAGCTCGAGCCCGTAGAACTTGTCTTCTAGGCGCCGAACCTCATCGCAATAGGCCTCAATCTTCGGGTCGCGGCAGTGGGAGTTCTTCATGACTTGGTCGATGACGAGCTGCGAGTCACCACGAGCGTCGAGGCGTCGGACCCCTAGCTCGATGGCAATCCGCAACCCGTTGACCAGAGCCTCATATTCGGCCACATTGTTGGACGCCGGGAAATGGAGGCGTAGCACATAGCGTATGTGATTTCCAAGGGGCGAGATGAAGAGCAGGCCCGCGCCCGCGCCTGTTTTCATCAACGACCCGTCGAAGAACATGGTCCAGAGTTCCGGCTGGATCGGAGCTGTTGGGAGCTGGGTGTCGACCCATTCAGCTACGAAGTCCGCTAAGACCTGGGACTTGATAGCCTTCCGGGGGGCGAACGAAATTGTCTCGCCCATGATTTCCACCGCCCACTTTGCAATCCTCCCCGAGGCCTCCCGGCACTGGATGATCTCCCCCAGGGGGAAGGAAGACACCACAGTTACCGGATGAGACTCGAAGTAGTGTCGCAACTTGCGTCGTGTCAGAATCACCGCATACAGCAGCTTCTAAACTTGTGGGTAGCGGATCTTTGTTTCAGACAGTACCTCACTGACGAAGTAGACTGGCCTCTGAACTGGCAATGCGTGCCCCTCTTCTTGCCTCTCGACCACAATCGCGGCGCTAACCACCTGAGTAGTTGCGGCGACGTAGATCAAGAGGGCTTCTCCGACGGCTGGGGGCACCAAGATAGGCGCTTTCGTGAGGAGCGCCTTCAGGTTCCCGAGGGCTTCCTCGGCCTCGGGGGTCCAGGTGAAGCACTCGGCCTTCCTTAGGAGGCGGTACAGAGGCAGACCTCTTTCGCCGAGGCGTGAGATGAAGCGGCTCAGAGCCGTGAGACATCCCATGACCCTCTGTACGCCCTTCAAGTCCTTGATGGGCCCCATGCGGGTGATGGCTGCGATCTTCTCCAGGTTGGCTTCGATGCCCCGCTCGGAGACGATGAACCCCAAGAGCATGCCTCGGGGCACTCCAAAGACACACTTCTCGGGATTGAGCTTGACGCCTTTCACCTTGAGACATCGGAATGTCATTTCGAGGTCGGAAAGGAGGTCGGAGGCTTTCCTCGTCTTGACTATGATGTCATCGACGTAAGCCTCGACCGTGCGGCCAATGTGTTCGCCGAACACATGGTTCATGCACCGCTGGTACGTTGCGCCCGCATTCCTCAAGCCGAACGGCATAGTGACATAGCAGTACATGTCGAAGGGTGTGATGAAAGAAGTCGCGAGCTGGTCGGACTCTTTCATCCTGATTTGGTGATACCTTGAGTAGGCATCGAGGAAAGACAGGGTTTCGCACCCAGCAGTGGAATCCACAATTTGATCGATGCGAGGTAGAGGGTGGGGAACCTTCGGACATGCTTTGTTCAGACCAGTGTAGTCTACGCACATCCGCCATTTCCCACCTTTCTTTCTCACAAGCACAGGGTTGGCAAGCCATTCGGGATGGAATACCTCTTTGATGAACCCTGCCGCCATTAGCTTGTGGATCTCCTCACCTATGGCTCTGCGCTTCTCCTCGTCGAATCGGCGCAGAGGCTGCTTGACGGGTCAGGCTCCAGCTCGGATATCCAGTGAGTGCTCGGCGACCTCCCTCGGTATGCCAGGCATGTCCGAGGGACTCCACGCGAAAACGTCGGCGTTTGCGCGGAGGAAGTCGACGAGCACTGTTTCCTATTTGGGGTCGAGCTCGGAACCGATCCGGACTTGCTTGGAGACGTCGTTGCTAGAGTCGAGAGGGACAGACTTGACCGTCTCTGCTAGCTCGAAATTGCCGGCATGACGCTTCACGTCTGGTACCTCCTTAGGGAGGCTCTCCAGGTCGGCGATGAGGGCCTCGGATTCGGCGAGGGCCTCGGCGTACTCCACGCACTCCACGTCGCATTCGAACGCGTGTTTGTACGTGGGGCCAACGGTGATGACCCCGTTGGGGCCCGGCATCTTGAGCTTCAGGTAGGTGTAGTTGGGGACGGCCATGAACTTCGCGTAGCACGGTCTTCCCAGTACCGCGTGGTAGGTTCCTCGGAACCCGACCACCTCGAACGTCAGGGTCTCCCTTCGGAAGTTGGAGGGTGTTCCGAAGCAGACGGGAAGGTCGAGTTGTCCGAGGGGCTGGACGCGTTTCCCGGGAATGATCCCGTGGAAGGGCGCAGCGCCTGCCCGGACGGAGGACAGATCGACACGTAGGAGCCCGAGGGTCTCGGCGTAGATGATGTTGAGGCTGCTGCCTCTGTCCATGAGGACCTTGGTGAGTCTGACGTCGCCGATGACGGGGTCGACGACGAGCGGGTATTTCCCCGGGCTCGGCACATGGTCGGGGTGGTCGGCTCGGTCGAAGGTAATGGGCTCGTCGGACCAGTCTAAGTAGACTGGCGCCGCCACCTTCACCGAACAGACCTCCTGGCGCTCTTGCTTGCGGTGCCGAGCCGAGGAATTCGCCGCTTGCCCACCGTAGATCATGAAGCAGTCGTGGACCTCGGGGAACTCTCCTGCTTGGTGATCTTCCTTCTTGTTGTCGTCATGGGCCCTGCCACCCTCCGCGGGTGGCCCAGCCCTATGGAAGTAGCGTCGAAGCATGATGCACTCCTCAAGGGTGTGCTTGACGGCCCCCTGGTGATAGGGGCACGGCTCCTTGAGCATCTTGTTGAAGAGGTTGGCACCTCCTGAGGGTTTCCGAGGGTTCTTGAACTCGGCGGCGGTGTCGCGTTTCGCTTGCGACTTCTTCTTGCCCTTCTTCTTGGCGCCACGCTGAGTTGACGCCTCGGGGGCATCTTCCGATGGGCGGCCCTGGGGCTGCTTGTCCTTCCGGAAGATAGCCTCGACCACCTCCTGGCCGGAGGCAAACTTGGTGGCGATGTCCATCAGCTCGCTCGCCCTGGTGGGGGTCTTGCGATCCAGCTTGCTTACCAGGTCGCGGCAGGTGGTGCCAGCGAGGAACGCGCCGATGACATCCGAGTCGGTGACGTTGGGCAGCTCGGTGCGCTGCTTCGAGAATCGCCGGATGTAGTCCCGGAGAGACTCTCCCGGCTGCTGTCGGTAGCTTCGGAGGTCCTAGGAGTTCCCGGGGCGCACGTATGTGCCCTGGAAATTGCCAGCGAAAGCTTGGACTAGGTCGTCCCAGTTGGAGATCTGCCCCGGAGGCAGGTGCTCCAACCAGGCGCGAGCGGTGTCGGAGAGGAATAGGGGGAGGTTGCGGATGATGAGGTTGTCATCGTCCGTTCCACCCAGCTGGCAGGCCAGACGGTAGTCCGCGAGCCACAGTTCCGGCCTCGTCTCCCCCGAGTACTTTGTGATAGTAGCCGGGGGTCGGAACCGGGTTGGGAACGGCGCCCGTCGTATGGCCCGGCTAAAGGCCTATGGATCGGGTGGTTCGGGCGAAGGACTCCGATCCTCCCCGCTGTCGTAGCGTCCCCCACGCCTGGGGTGGTAGCCTCGGCGCACCCTCTCATCGAGGCGGGCCCGACGGTCGCGGCGAGGTTGCTCGTTGCCGAGGTAACTCGGGGCCGCAGGCGCTGTGTGGCGCGTGTGCCCGGTGTAGACTGAGGCTTCTTGCATGAATCGGGAAGTCACAGCATGAGTTTCTGAGGGGTAGCCCTGCCTTCGGGAGGCAGAGCTCTCGGCCCATCGGACTGCGGCACCTTCCAAGAGATCCTTGAGCTCCCCTGGATGCGTCGCCCCTCGGTGGTTGAAGGCTCTGGCATCGCGCGGAGGAGCATTGCTGCTGCAGCCAGGTTCTGGCCAACCCCGCTGGATGCGGGGGGCAGCCTGACCCTGACATCGCCGACGATGCGGTGCTGGAAGCCCTAGGGTAGATGACGTATTTCTCCGGCTGGAGGTTGGACCACCCATGCCTGCCCGACGTCTCGGCGGATCGGCTCAAGCGCTCCTGCTCCCTCGTCGAGCCTGGCCTGCACCCCGCGGATTTGCTCGAGCTGTGTGTCCTGACCCCCCGCAGGGACTGGGACCACAGCTAGCTCCCGAAGGATGTCAACGCGAGGCACCGGCCTAGGGGGATCACCGTCCGCCGGCATACCAAGATGGTTGCCTTCGCCGGGACCCCCTAGATCGACGTGGAAACATTCACGACTCGGGCCGCAGTCTTCATCACCGAAGCCGCGGCTACCGTCGGAACAGTCGGAAAGGCAGTAGTCGCATGCGGTCATAAAGTCCCGCATGGCACAGGGGTTGCCAAGTCCAGAGAAATCCCAACAGAAGCTGGGTTCGTCGTCTTCCTTGGACCCAGAGGGCCCGTAGGTCGAGACGTCCGTCAGCCGGTCCCAAGGTGACCGCATACGAAACCCCAAAGGGTCCGGACTTGCCTCTACGAGAGCGTCCGCCAAAGCGAGGCCGCTTGGCGGGTCAAGGCTGAATCCGAAAGGTGCGAGATGGGAGTCAGTCGGTACCTCCTGGTCGACGGGCGGTGATGAAGTCGCGTCGGGGGCCGATTGCACCGTCGTCCCGGGTACAAGGGTGACGCCCAACAAGCCTTCCGCGAGCGTGCTGGCGTCGTCCGTCTGCTTGGAGTAGGAGTGTCGCGGGGAAACGGCGCTCGTCTCCGCCTCAAACGTGAGGTCGATGCCCGGCGCGCCCCTCGTTGGGGCGTTGGGGCCGTCGACTCGCTCGACGGTCGACGAGGCGCTGCCTCCCGCTTGGCCTTGGTGACCCCGCCTCCTCCTCCGCCGGCGGGGGAGGCGACGGGGCGAGCTCGAAGGTAGTTCTTCCGCCACGTGGGGAAGACGTCGTCGATTCCGCCGCCGGTGTGCGGGTTGTTGGCCGCCATTGTCGCCGTCGTGCGGCGGAAGAAGGAGTATCATGTCGTAGCCGCCGTCGAGGGACATGAACTCAAGGCTCCCAAAATGGAGCGTCGTCCCGGGTCGAAGAGGTTGCTAGAGACTGCCCATCTGGAGCTTGACGGGTAGTTGTTCGTCAACACGCAGCAGGCCTCTACCTGGCGCGCCAACTGTCGGCGTTTTGAGACCGGGGGTCCCTAATGCCGACGAGTGAATGTCGCCGCGTGCCCCAGCCCAGATGGGTCGACGCGAGAGCGAGCGTGAAGGGGGGAGAGCGAGGTGGCCGGAGACGGCGAGAGAGAGAGAGGTGGAAGTCCCGCGGCCTTTGTGTTCGTCCCGCGCCCAGGTCGGGTGCGCTTGCAGTAGGGGGTTACAAGCGTCCACGCGGGAGAGGGAGCGAGCGGCCTCACGTGAGCGCCTTCGTCTCGTCCTCGTCCCCGCGCGGCCGACCCTCTCTAAGAGGGCCCTGGTCCTTCCTTTTATAGGCGCAAGGAGAGGATCCAGGTGTACAATGGGGATGTAGCAGAGTGCTATGTGTCTAGCGGGGGAGAGCTAGCGCCCTAAGTACATGCCATTGTGGCAGCCGGAGAGATCTTGGCACCCTGTTGGTGTGATGTCGTGGCCGTCGGAGGAGCGCTGGAGCCTGGCGGAGGGACAGCTGTCGGAGCTGTTGAAACCTTGCTGACGTCCTCTTGCTTCCGTAAGGGGGCTGCGAGCCGCCATCGTCACTGAGTATGCGAGGGTGCCATCATTGCCTATCTGGCGGAGTGAGCCAGATGGGATGCCGTTCTTGTCCCCCGAGGTTCGAGTCAGCTCGGGGTAGGGTGATGATGGCGCCTCCTGTTGACGTGGCCGGTCTACGCCCTAGGATGGGCGATGTGGAAGCTCCTCCGAAGTCGAAGTCGAGTCTGTCTTCTGTGGTCGAGGTCGAGTCCGAACCCCTGGGTCGGGCGAGGCGGAGACCGTCGGCTGAGGCCCGGGCGGAGTCCGAGCCCTAGGGTCGGGCGAGGAGGAGGTCATCGTCTTCTGGGACTTAGCCCGAGTCCGAGCCCTGGGTCGGGCGGAGCGGAGTTCGCCGTCTTCCGGGACTTAGCCCGAGTCCGAGCCCTAGGTCGGGCGGAGCGGAGTTCGCCGTCTTCCGGGACTTAGCCCGAGTCCGAGCCCTGGGTTGGGCGGAGCGAAGTTCCCTATGGTGTCAGTAGCCGGGTCTGACTGCCTGTCAGCCTTACTTTGTCGAGTGGCACCGCGGTCGGAGTGGCGCAGGCGGCGCTGTCTTTCTGTTAGGCCGGTCAGTGGAGCGGCGAAGTGACGGCGGTCACTTCGGCTCTGTCGACTGTGGGGGCGTGCGTCAGAATAAGGTGTCAGGCCACCTTTGCATTAAATGCTCCTGCGATTTGGTCGGTCGGTGCGGCGATCTGGTTAGGGTTGCTTCTTGGCGAAGGCAGGGCCTCGGGCAAGCCGGGAATACATTAAGCTCTGGAGGGGGGCCTCGGGCGAGGCGGAGATCCCCCGGGGTTGGCTGCCCTTGTCCGAGGCTAGGCTCGGGCGAGGCGTGATCGCGTCCTTCGAATGGACCGATCCCTGACTTAATCGTACCCATCAGGCCTTTGCAGCTTTATGCTGATGGGGGTTACCAGCTGAGATTTAGGAACCTTGGGGGTACCCCTAATTATGGTCCCCGACAGTCGCCTAGAGGGGGGTGAATTTGGTGAATCTGAAATTTACAACTTAATCACAAGCTACAAGCCGGGTTAGCGTTAGAAATAATAATAAGTCCAAGAGAGAGGGTGCAAAACAAATCCCAAGCAAATAAAGAGTATGACACGCGGATTTGTTTTACCGAGGTTCGGTTCTCCCAAACCTACTCCCCGTTGAGGTAGTCACAAAGACCGGGTCTCTTTCAACCCTTTCCCTCTCTCAAACGGTCCCGCGGACCGAGTGAGCTTCTCTTCTCAATCAATTTGGGAACCAAACTTCCCGCAAGGACCACCACACAATTGGTGTCTCTTGCCTTGATTACAATTGAAATGATCACAAGAAAGAATGAGAAAAAGAAGCAATCCAAGCGCAAGAGCTCAAAAGAACACAACAAATCTCTCTCACTAATCACTAAAGACTTTTGTGGAATTGGGAGAGGATTTGATCACTTGGGTGTGTCTTGTATTGAATGCCTAGCTCTTGTAAGTAGTTGGAACGTGGAAAACTTGGATGACTTGAATGTGGGGTGGTTGGGGGTATTTATAACCCCAACCACCAAACTAGCCGTTTGGTGGAGGCTGCGTCGCATGGCGCACCGGACAATCCGATGCGCCACCGCACACTGTCCGGTGCGCCAGCCACGTCACCAGGTCGTTGGGTTCCGACCGTTGGAGCTCTGACTTGTGGGCCCGCCTGGCTGTCCGGTGGTGCACCGGACAAGCCCTGTAGGCTGTCCGGTGTGCCACCCGCGCGTGCTCTGACTTCTGCGCGCGCTGGCGCGCATTCAATGCGCCTGCAGTCGACCGTTGGCACGAAGTAGTCGTTGCTCCGCTGGCTCACCGGACAGTCCGGTGTGCACCGGACATGTCCGGTGAATTATAGCGGAGCGGATTTCTGAAGCTGGTGAGTTCAGAGTCGCTTCTCCTCTGGGGCACCGTACACTGTCCGGTGGTGCACCGGACAGTCCGGTGAATTATAGCGGAGCCCCTCTGAGAATTCCCAAAGGTGTGGAGTTTAGCTTGAAGTCCCCTGGTGCACCGGACACTGTCCGGTGGTGCACCGGACACTGTCCGGTGGTGCACCGGACAGTCCGGTGCGCCAGACCAGGGCACACTTCGGTTATCCCTTGCTCTCTTTGTTGAACCCTTTTCTTGGTCTTTTTATTGGCTAAGTGTGAACCTTTAGCACCTGTATAACTTATAGACTAGAGCAAACTAGTTAGGTCAATTATTTGTGTTGGGCACTTCAACCACCAAAATTAATTAGGAACTAGGTGTAAGCCTAATTCCCTTTCACTTGCCTTCTGTCGGGTGGTGCACCGGACACTGTCTGGTGCTGATTGCTTTCCTATTCTGGCGCAGCCGATCATTGACGATTTGGAGCCGTTGGCGCACCAAACACTGTCCGGTGCACACCAGACAGTCCGGTGCCCCCATCAGACCGTTGGCCGGGCCACGTGCGGATTGCGCAGCCGACCGTTGGCTTGGCCGACCGTTGGCTCACCGGACAGTCCGGTGCACCCCATCGGACAGTCCGGTGATTTTTAGCCGTACACCGCCGATGAATACTCGAGAGCAGCCTTTTCACCAGAGTCAGCCTGGCGCACCGGACACTGTCTGGTGCACCACCGGACAGTCCGGTGCACCCAGACTGAACAGCAGTTGGCTGCTCGATCCAAGTCTTTTCCATTTGTCTTTTCTCTGATTCTAGCACTTAGACAAATATGTTAGTACACAAAAACCAATGTACTAAGTCTAGAATCATACATTTGTATTGATTTGCACTTTGTCCACCATTTGACATAGTTTAACACATAACCATTTGTGTTGGACACTTAATCACCAAAATACTTAGAAATGGCCTAAGGGCACATTTCCTTTCAAAATTGCCTAAGAAGAAAACTCCTATTGCATCTAATGAACCTAACATTTCATTTAAGACCTTTGATGCTTCTTATGTGCTAACTAACAAATCAGGCAAAGTAGTTGCCAAATATGTTGGGGGCAAACACAAGGGGTCAAAGACTTGTGTTTGGGTACCCAAGGTGCTTGTTTCTAATGTGAAACGACCCAAGACCGTTTGGGTACCTAAGAACAAGGCCTAAAATTGTTTTGTAGGTTTATGCATCCGGGGGCTCAAGTTGGATCATCGATAGCGGGTGCACAAACCATATGACTGGGGAGAAAAGGATGTTCTCCTCTGAGAAAAACCAAGATCCCCAAAGAGCTATCACATTCGGGGATGGAAATCAAGGTTTGGTCAAAGGATTGGGTAAAATTGCTATATCACCTGACCATTCTATTTCCAATGTTTTTCTTGTAGATTCATTAGATTACAATTTGCTTTCTATTTCTCAATTATGCAAAATGGGCTACAATTGTCTTTTTACGGATGTAGGTGTTACTGTCTTTAGAAGAAGTGATGATTCAGTAGCTTTCAAGGGAGTGTTAGAGGGTCAGCTATACTTAGTAGATTTTAATAGAGCTGAACTCGACACTTGCTTAATTGCTAAACTAACATGGGTTGGCTCTAACACCGCCGACTAGCCCATGTTGGGATGAAGAATCTTCATAAGCTTCTAAAGGGATAGCACATTTTGGGACTAACCAATGTTCATCTTGAGAAAGACAGGGTTTTTAGCGCATGTCAAGCAGGAAAGCAAGTTGGGGTTCATCATCAACACAAGAACATTATGGCGACCGACAGGCCGCTTGAGCTGCTCCACATGGACCTATTCGGCCCGATAGCTTACATAAGCATCGGCGGGAGTAAGTATTGTCTTGTAATTGTGGATGACTATTCTCGCTTCACTTGGGTGTTCTTTTTGCAGGAAAATCTCAAACCCAAGAGACCTTAAAGGGATTCTTGAGACGAGCTCAAAATGAGTTCGGCTTAAGGATCAAGAAGATTAGAAGCGACAACGGGACGGAGTTCAAGAACTCACAAATAGAAGGCTTTCTTGAGGAGGAGGGCATCAAGCATGAGTTCTCTTCTCCCTACACGCCACAACAAAATGGTGTAGTGGAGAGTAAGAATATAACTCTATTGGACATGGCAAGGACCATGCTTGATGAGTACAAAACTTCGGATCGGTTTTGGGCCGAGGCGGTTAACATCGCTTGCTACGCCATCAACCGGTTATATCTACACCGAATCCTCAAGAAGACATCATATGAACTCCTAACCGGTAAAAAGTCCAATGTTTCATATTTTAGAGTCTTTGGTAGCAAATGCTTTATTCTTGTTAAAAGAGGTAGAAAATCTAAATTTGCTCCTAAGGCTATAGAAGGCTTTTTACTAGGATATGATTCAAACACAAGGGCATATAGAGTCATTAACAAGTCCACTGGACTAGTTGAAGTTTCTTGTGACATTGTGTTTGATGAGACTAACGGCTCTCAAGTAGAGCAAGTTGATCTTGATGAGCTAGATGATGAAGAGGCTCCGTGCGTCGCGCTAAGGAACATGTCCATTGGGGATGTGTGTCATAAGGAATCAGAAGAGCTTCCACATACACAAGATCAACCATCTTCCTCCATGCAAGCATCTCCACCAACCCAAGATGAGGATCAAGCTCAAGATGATGAAGATGAGGATCAAGAAGATGAGCCACCTCAAGAGGAGGGCAATGATCAAGGGGGAGATGTCCATGATCAAGACAAGGAAGATGATGAGGGTCCAAGACCGCCACACCCAAGAGTCCACCAAGCAATCCAACGAGATCACCCCGTGAACACCATCCTCGGCGATATTCATAAAGGGGTAGGGGTGGTAATGGATCATGGCCCTAATACTTGCTTCACAAACCAACAAGGCCCTTAATTTTGTTAGTTCAAAATTGTATTGTTTTATGATCCGACCCTAACTTGATTTGATCCTTAAATTTGCTAGGCTAAATTAAATGGCCCGTTACCACCTCTATAAAGGGGTAACCACTGGATCTCGTGTTGCTTATTTTTGTGAACATTACTCTTTTGTTTCCTCTATTGAGCCACACAGGGTAGAGGAAGCACTTCAAGATTCGGATTGGGGCTGGCAATGCAAGAGGAGCTCAACAACTTCACAAGAAATGAGGTATGACATTTAGTTCCACATCCTAACCAAAATGTTGTAGGAACCAAGTGGGTCTTCCGCAACAAACAAGATGAACATGGTGTGGTGACAAGGAACAAAGCCCGACTTGTGGCCAAGGGATATTCACAAGTTGAAGGTTTGGATTTCGGTGAAACCTATGCATCCGTAGCTAGGCTTGAGTAAATTCTTATATTACTTGCCTATGCTACTTACCATGGCTTTAAGCTTTATCAAATGGACGTGAAAAGTGCCTTCCTCAATGGACCAATCAAAGAGGAGGTCTATGTTGAGCAACCTCCCGGCTTTGAAGATAGTGAGTACCCTAACCATGTCTATAAACTCTCTAAGGCGCTTTATGGGCACAAGCAAGCCCCAAGAGCATGGTATGAATGCCTAAGAGATTTTCTTATCACTAATGGCTTCAAAGTCGGAAAAGACGATCCTACTCTCTTTACTAAAACACTTGCAAATGATTTGTTTGTATGCCAAATTTATGTTGATGATATCATATTTGGGTCTACTAATAAATCTACATGTGAAGAGTTTAGTAGGATCATGACTAAAAAATTCGAGATGTCTATGATGGGGGGAGTTGAAGTATTTCTTAGAATTTCAAGTGAAGCAACTCCAAGAGGGCACCTTCATTAGCCAAACAAAGTACATTCAAGACATACTCACAAAGTTTGGGATGAAGGATGCCAAGCCCATCAAGACACCTATGAGAACTAATGGGCATCTCGACCTTGACACGGGAGGTAAATCCATAGATCAAAAGGTATACCGGTCGATGATAGGTTCTTTACTCTATTTATGTGCTTCACGACCAGATATTATGCTTTCTGTATGCATGTGTGCAAGATTCCAAGCCGATCCTAAGGAAGTTCACCTTAGGGTCGTAAAACGAATCTTGAGATATTTAGTTTATACTCCTAAGTTTGGCCTTTGGTACCCTAGGGTATCCACTTTTGATTTAATTGGGTATTCCGATGCTGATTGGGCAGGGTGTAAAATTAATAGAAAGAGCACATCAGGGACTTGCCAGTTCTTGGGAAGATCTCTGGTGTCTTGGGCTTCAAAGAAGCAAAATTCTGTGGCTCTTTCTACCGCCGAAGCCGAGTATATTGCCGCAGATCATTGTTGCGCGCAATTGCTTTGGATGAGACAAACCCTCAGGGACTATGGTTACAAATTAACCAAAGTTCCTCTTCTATGTGATAATGAGAGTGCAATCTGCATGGCGGATAATCCCGTTGAGCATTGCCGCACTAAACACATAGCCATTCGGTATCATTTTTTAAGGGATCACCAACAAAAGGGGGATATCGAGATTACATATATTAACACCAAAGAACAATTAGCCGATATCTTTACCAAGCCATTAGATGAGCAAACATTTACCAAACTTAGACATGAGTTAAATATTCTTTATTCTAGGAATTTTGATTGATATTTTGCACACATGGCTCATCTATATACCTTTGATCATGTCTCTTTCATGTGCTATGACTAATGTGTTTTCAAGTGCATGTTATGCTAAGCCATAGATTGAAAGGAAAATGGAGTCTTCGGCGAAGACAAAGGCTTCCACTCCACTCCATCGAATTATTCATCCTTCGCCGTCGCTCCGCAACGCTCTCCAATTTGGTATAATCTTCACTCACATATTATTTGCCAAAGGGAGAGAAACTAAAGGGCTTATATTTCACTCACAAGTATCCGTTTTTGGCGATTCATGCCAAAGGGGGAGAAAGTATTAGCCCAAAGCAAAAGGACCGCACCACCACCAATTTCAAAAATATAGTCTTTCAAATTTGTGTTAAGAAAAGATTTTTCAATAGGTATCTTACTTATTGATATAATTTCAAATTGGCATACCCTCTTCAAAATTAATATCTAAAACCCTCTTGAACGCTAAGAGGAGGATTTCATTAAGGGGGAGTTTTGTTTAAGTCAAAGGAAAAGCATTTGAAACAGGGGGGGGGAAATTTCAAATCTTGAAAATGCTTCTCAAAATCTTACTCATTTACCTTTGACTATTTTGCAAAAAAACTTTGAAAAGAATTTCCAAAACATTTGCAAAACAAAACAAGTGGTGCAAGCGTGGTCCAAAATTTTAAATTAGAAGAAAGCCATCCATGCATATCTAGTAGAAATAATTATTGGTTTCATTCCAAGCAACCTTTGCACTTACCTTATGCAAACTAGTTCAATTCTGCACTTTTATATTTGCTTTGGTTTGTGTTGGCATCAATCACCAAAAAGGGGGAGATTGAAAGGGAAATAGGCTTACACCTTTTCCTAATTGATTTTGGTGGTTGAATTGCCCAACACCAATAATTGAACTAACTAGTTTGCTCTAGATTATGAGTTCTATAGGTGCCAAAGGTTCACAACAAACCAATAAAAAAGACCAAGAAAGGGTTCAAATAAAGAGAGCAAAAGACAACCGAAGTGTGCCCTAGTCTGGCGCACCGGACTGTCCGGTGTGCCTCCGGACAGTGTCCGGTGCACCAGGGAACCAAACTCCAAACTTGCCACCTTCGGGAATTCTGGGAACCGCTCCGCTATAATTCACCGGACTGTCCGGTGTGACAGCGGAGCAACGACTACACAACGCCAACGGTCATCTGCAAGAGCAGTTAATGCGCTACAGTGCGCGCAGAAGTCAGAGCAGGCGCAGAAGGCGCACCGGACAGTGAACAGGACCTGTCCGGTGCACCACTGGACTGTCCGGTGGTCCAGCTGTCAAAAGCTCCAACGGTCAGAACCCAACGGCCGGGTGACGTGGCTGGCGCACCGGATAGTGTCCGGTGGCGCACCGGACTGTCCGGTGCGCCATGCGACAAAAGCCCTCACCAACGGTTACTTTGGTGGTTGGGGCTATAAATACCCCCAACCACCCACCATTCATTGCATCCAAGTTTTCAGCCTTCACACCTCATACAAGAGCTATAGCATTCAATACAAGACACGAACAAGAGATCAAATCCTCTCCCAAGTCCAAAGACAATTCCAATCAAATAGTGACTAGTGAGAGAGAGATACTTGTGTTCATTTGAGCTCTTGCGCTTGGATTGCTTTTCTTCTTCCTTCTTTCTTGATTCCAACTCAATTGTAACCAAGGCAATCGGAAGTAGTAGGGGGGCTGGAGCCCTGCCCGCCCCACCGCTAGCTCGGTCCCTACCTATGGGCCATACATGTTAGTCATAAGTAGGGCTGTGAAAGTCGCCTAGAGGGGGGTGAATAGGGCGAATCTGAAATTTACAAACTTTAAGCACAACTACAAGCCGGGGTTAGCGTTAGAAATATAAACAAGTCTGAAAGAGGGCGAAAACAAATCACAAGCAAATAAGGCGGATGACACGGTGATTTGTTTTACCGAGGTTCAGTTCTTGCAAACCTACTCCCCGTTGAGGTGGTCACAAAGACCGGGTCTCTTTCAATCCTTTCCCTCTCTCAAACGGTCACTTAGACCGAGTGAGCTTCTCTTCTCAATCAAACGGGACACTAAGTCCCCACAAGGACCACCACACAATCCCATGGAGCCCCACTGAAGTCCCTGCTAAAATTAAAACGTGCATAATATAGCAGAAGAGTCCCATATAATGTATCAGTTTAATTCAATCCCTCCTAAAAAAAATTCCTCGCTCCATCCCTACCCATAGGCGTAGAGATTCAACATCCCGATGTCCGCACTGCGCCACACAACAGTTACCTCTACGGATGAAAACTGTCGGAAACGGTCAGTAAACGCAAAAATCATTTTAGTTTTATTTTTTTATCGAAAACAGTATCAACATCGGTATTTTGGAAACATCAAAAACGAAATTTTGGTATGGAAAGTACACCAATAACGGTCGAAACCTAAATTTCAATCGGTAAACTTATCAATATGAAAATATCTCGATATAATAAGTTCACAAGTTGACATGTTCATAAAGTTCAGAATTCACAAGTTTATAAAGTTCACAAGTCCACAATTCCTCCATTTCACAAACCATGTTAGGAATAGCAACACTCTTTGTCTTGAAACCTAGGTATATAAAGATACATTAGTGCATTAGTAAAAGGTAATGACTAATTAAACTATAAACAAATACTACCTCCGTTCACAAGTACATGACCCATTGATTTTAAAAAAAAACTTTGACTACTCGTCTTATTTAAAAAACATCACGGATTATTATTTATTTTGTTATGATTTGTTTTATCACTTAAGATTGTTTGAACTTGACTTGAAATTTTACATTTATAAATATTTTGAATAAGACAATTGGTCAAAGTTTTAGAGAAAAAAGTCAACGACGTCATATATTCTATATATTTTATCACGTCAGATGTTTGTACATCTATTACAAGTATTAAATATAGCACAAATTTAATTATACAATTAAATACAAAACAACCAGACAATTTTAAAGCTTAATTAATCCATGATTAGTAAAAGTTAACTATAACATCAAATGGGTTAATATGTCCATCATATTATTTAGTTTTCATCTATGTAATTAATTTTGTAATTAAACTATATTTAATACTTATAACTAACATCTATATATTTGATGTGATATATACTAAACTTTAGCACAGACAACCAAATAGACCTCGCGCGTCGCTTCCGTAGTTCCGTTAGCACACGCATGGCCGACAAAGATTTTGGTTAAAATAGGGATGGATCAAACAATTAGATGGGATCTTTCACGTTCCAGAAAATCAGCACGAAACTAACATATCACACCTCCCTCAAACCGAAAAGTCTCATATTCACTCCAATCCACATGTATTGAAGTATTGAAGTGAATACGAGAATATACAAACAAGGCCTAAGGGCTTCTTCAGTTATTTTGATTTCATATAGATTGAAAGGGATTGGTATGAATTAAAAGAGATTTTGACTTACTAGGGATTTAAACTACTTCAATCTCCTTCAATCTATATGGATTTAGGTTCAAACGAAAATGCCCTAAGGTAACAAAACTATACACTCCACTAAGAATTTGTAACATTCGTTAACTTGCACCCTTCTCACGGACGCACTAAGAAGAAAACCGATCGACGTGAAGAAAAGAACCCACAGAAGTTTTTCTGTATTTCACCACAACATTCTGGCAAACTGTCATCCAGCCAAGGAAAACGGGCCCAAAAAATCACTTCCATAACTGTTCTCCACGAAGCTACACTTTCCTTTCTTTGTACACCGTATGTACCATGTAGTACAAATGAAGCCAAGCCACACACATTAACACTCTTCACAATCTACCAAATAAAAAAAAAGGAAAACGGGGTAAAGAGGGAATACATAATCACACAGGCAAAAAACCAGGAGCTCTTGACAGATAGAAGACACTTGTTTATACTATACAGTATACACATACACAAACAAATGACAAGAAAACCAGCCTACCGAAGAAAAGCTCATATAGACCACAAATAATAACAATGTTAAAATCTCATTGGTTAGAATCGATTGGCTTGCCAGACCTCGCCTGCGAAATCCGGTTAGCGTATATGGTTACTAGGCGGAGCTGCGTGCTGCTAAGCCCTTCCAAGTATGGAGCGAATGCTTTCCCAAGCATGATGTACATATCCACCAAGCAGAACACAACAGTCTAGAGTTAAAAAATGACAACGATAAGTCACTAGAGCAATGCATCACGAAATTTCAAGATATAAAAAAGGGTCAGTACACAATAGAAAGGTCATGTACAGAATAGGCAAGGGAAATATGAAGGCACTCACCTTTCGGACATCTGGACTTTGGTTGTTAAAAGCATCAAATAATGCTGGCAGAAATGTAGGCAATTTATCAATCAATTCCTCTTGGGAAAGGCGCCCAACAAGCTGCACAATTATCACAAGAAAACAATTATCAACAATCTTTGTACAAGCCAAAGCAATCCAAAACACAAACAAACAAAATTCTAACCAGATTTTGAAACAAACATTATTTCTTCATACTACTAGGTATTTCCTTTTTTCTCTCAAGCAGTGCACGAGAGCTGCATGTCATTTCATTAAAACAGAGAAAGTACAGAGAGGCAGAGATTACTACTCCCAAACAACCTTGACTACAAGCGCGCCACAATCATAAGGACAAAATTCATTTCAACTAACATGATTTTCTCAAACTTTTACTTCATTTTCCTCCAGCCAGTAAACATGACACTCTTGAATGTCGCACTAGGGAATTACCAAAAAAAAATGTTAAATATCAAAAAGCACAGATTGATTAGCATCAATAGTGGCTAAAGCTTTGAAGAAAGAACACAATATGGTTCTGCATAAGCACCCAGGGTATCTAAACTGAAATAAGTACAATGATGGTTTTTGGTGAAGCAACAATAGCTAGTAGGGCAGTGTCAAATCCTTTTAAAGCAAAACAATATTATGACCTCAAATTTAGAATTGGGATTGATACATTATCACATGATGCTCTCTACACTGAATCAAAACTGTAACAGACATAGGCACTTCCTTTGTTAAATCATTATAAAGTCTATGTTATGCGATTCAAATTAGGTGCTGTTTGTTTCACATAATTGTAACATGATGGGTAACAGATAATGTTAAACCATGTTTGTTTAAATCCATGCATAATCAGATACCACAATAAAAATTGGTACCAGCCTATTTAAAGTTATTACCGTTGTCATTTGAGTGTGAATCATTACTGTTACCATTTAGGTTACAATTTCTGAACCAAACAACACCTTAGTGAGAAATGATCAGACAGCAATACCAACTGCAAATATGAGATACCTTTGTCAAACAGTTGATACACACAACAAGTATCTTCTCATCATCACTGACCAATAGAGGTACAATAACCTGCATTAGAACCAAAAGATCTTTAACATAGAAGTATAGTAAACTGGACTGAATAGAAAGGGAAGCAACAATAATACATAAGAATAAAATTTTGTATATACATCAAGACATCTGAAAGGGTCGTATTTTGCCAATAGAACATTTAAACATTGGTTTGCTTCATTTGAAATCTGCACAGCAACAAAGAAATTTTAGCACAAACAATCAAGTCTGCGAATTACAATGGGTAAAATGAAGGCAATACCTTGGCCACTGCATCTTTGGTCACATGCAGAAGTTTTTCAAGAACGATCTCCGTAGAGTCTTCAATTGCATCTTTCTGGGAGAAATATATTTGTAATGTAAAAAAGGAGAGTAGATCAACTACCTAATATTGTTGATGTTCAAAAAAAGTAGAAAACTCAGACCTGATTGTTCAGCATCTCAGCAATCAAAGATAAAGCAAGCTCCCTCATGGATGAATCAGAGTCGACTAATACCTCAAGCACAACCGTTAAGATTTGATTGAAATACTGTTGCAAGATTGAAAGGCCAGCATCAGAATAATGATTGGAATCCACATCTAGATTACTTTATAATTGATCTACATGATGTGCACCTTCAGTAGTCATCATAAAACAGAAAGCTCAATAAAAAAAGTGAAAAAGAAAAGAAAACAACATAATATGAGAGGGAGGGAGCAAAATTCTTTCAAGACGAGGCACTTTAGTTTCTATAGTTCAAAACTATCAGTAGTAATCGACCTAGGTCATGCAGCGTATGGTAAGGTCCAACGGAAACTGGCAGGGGACTGCAAACCTCCTACGAGGTCCAAAAGTGAGCAAGGTTCAGTGAAGTTCTAGTACCACAGCAATGGGAGAAACTGCTGAGATGAAGAGACTGCAGCAAGCAACAATAACCACATGAACTGTTAGAATACCCATCTGGGGTTTGGGGTTCTCCCCGTGTAACTACCCTCTCACCCCTTTCTAATGGGCCTAGTCTAGATACCTCAAGTCCATTAATACAACTCTCAACACTATTCCAGGGTTAGGGTTTCCCACATGGTATAGAGCCTAGTTTCTTTCCTCCCACCCAGCAGCCGCCCCACCTCCCCCCTGCTGCCCCCCCCCCCTCCGGCCGCTGCCGCCTCTCCCTCTCCAGCCGGCTGCCACCGGCCCTCCCTTCCTCCCCCCATGGACCCACTCAGCGCTGCCACCGCTGCCCTCCGGGCCCCTGGCGCCGTCGACAGCTACACCACCGAGGCTGCGGCCCTCAGCACCGTCGCCTCCCTCCCCCCGGACGTGACCGTCTCCAGCGCGGCCGACCCCTCCTACACGGCGCAACCGCCGCTACCTCCGTGGTCGGCACCGGCACCGCTGCCGGCGCACGCAAAGCCGGCCCCACCACGCCCGGTGCCACCGCTGCGGCTGGCCTTCTCCCCAGCAGCCTCTACGACGGCCTCGGCTTCCACGTCTACCCGGCCTCCACGGGTGTCCTCAGTGCCACCACGGCCCCCCGGGACCCTCTCCCCGACCGGCTTCTCCAGGCAGCCGCCCCCCGGCTTCACCGCTCCTCGCCTGCCTGTTGCCGACACCACTTGGGCCCCACCACGCGTCGTCACGCCGTCCACCGACTCCGCTCCGGTCGCCGCCATCACCATCATCCAGCTTGTCCTCGCCGCCTCGCAAGAGCGCGGGCGCACCGCGTCCCTCGCCTTGGAGCAAAAGCGTGCCATGGGCGCCGCCCTGACCGCCCAGATGGCCACCGCACAACGCATCATCCTCGGCCCTCCTCCGGTCATCCATGAGACTCCTTCGCCCACTCCCGAGTCCCCCCCCCCTCACCTCTGGACTCGACGCCGACCACATCGCCACCCTCCACACACAAGCCGGACTCCACAACATCCGGTCTCTCGTGTCCATCGTGCGGGACCCGTTGTCCTCCCACTACCCTCGCTGGCGGGGACAGGTCCTCCTCACCCGTCGCCCCACCGTCTCCATCCTGGTACCTGATGGACAACGTGGTGCTCTCGTGGCTCCACGACACCATAACTGTCGAGCTCCAAGACATCATCCTCGACCAGGCGGACATGGGCCGTCAGGCGTGGCTCGCCCTCGAGAAATAGATCCTCGGGAACCGGGACGCTCGGGCCCTTCACCTCGACGCCCAGTTCCACCAGTTCTCTCAGGGGGCCTTTCCGTGGGGGAGTACTGCCACCAGATGAAGGGCCTAGCGGACTCCCTCCGCGACCTCGGCGAGCCGATGACTGACCGTACCTTGGTGCTGAATCTCCTGCGTGGCCTCAGCCCCCGCTACGGCCACCTGAAGGCTCGCATCAAGAGAACTGTGCCCTTTCCCACCTTCCAATGTCGTGCAAAACGAGCTTCTCCTTGAAGAGCTCACCATGGCGATTGAGGCACCCACTCCGGCCCCGGCACTCTACAGCGCTCCTCCTGGCGGTCAGGCGTCTTCCGGGGGGTAGGCCCCTCACACTTCCTCGACTGGGGCCCCCGCTCGCCCTCCTACCGCGGCACTTGTGGCCACTCGTCCGGCTGCACCGCCGACGGAGGCCGTCGCCCCCGCAAGGGCGGACGCGGGGGTGGCAGCTCCACCCGTGAAGGTTCCACCGGCCTGGGTGGTGTCCAGGGCTGGCCGTCGTTCTACAACCCCTAGACCAGAACCATCTCCATGTGGTCGAGTCAGGCCCCAAGTGCCTCCAATCCTCCGGCACCGACTCTCTTGATCGCGCCCCCTACAGCGCACCTCCACCGCCTGCCTAAGACATACCTCCCCCATCGACCTAGGCTCCGCCTCAGCTCCCGCCTCCAAGGACCCCCACCACGCCTCTAAGCCTCCCTCGCTGCCGCCTATAGCACCATGGTGTTGGCTCCACCCTCCACTGACTGGGTCATCAATTCTGGTGCCTCCTACGACACCACCCCCATCTCAGGCATGTTATCTCGCTCCCACACACCTCATTCCTCCCACCCCACATCGATCGTCGTTGGAAATGGTTCCACTCTGTCGGTCACCTCAGTAGGTGCATCGGTTCTCCCTGGACCGTTCTATCTAAACGACGTTCTCGTAGCCCCTCATATCACCCACAATCTCCTTTCCGTCCGTCGGTTCACCGACAATTCTTGTTTCATTGAGTTTGACCCTTCTGGTTTTTCTGTGAAGGATCTGGCCACCAGGCCCCACTCGCTCAATGTGATAGCGTTGGGCCCCTCTACATGCTCTGACCTTCTTCCATCGGCGCGTCTCCACCTCCCGTCCTGGTCTCCACCACCACCTCCACCACTTGGCATCGTCGTCTCAGCCACCCAAGACCTAACGTCATGACCAAGCTTACCAGTAGTCTAGATTCTTGTAGTAGGGGACATTTTGAGGGTCTCTGTCATGCTTGTCAGTAAAGCCGACATACTCGTCTCCCTTTTACTACTTCCTCGGGCTGACCAGGCTTTTGACCTGGTTCATTGTGATCTCTAGACCTCCCCTGTACTCAGTCTTTCTGGATATAAATACTACTTGGTGATTTTGGATGACTTTTCCCATTTCGTTTGGACTTTTCCTCTTCGGTTGAAGTCTGACACATTCACCACCCTCACACACTTCACCTGGGTATCCACCCAGTTTCATCGCCCGGTCCATGCCCTGCAGTGTGACAATAGCCACGAGTTCGACAACCACGCCTCTCGTTCCTTCTTTCTCACCAATAGCGTTCAGTTGCGCCTCTTGTGTCCCTACACCTCTGCCCAAAACTACCGGGCTAAACGCATGATTCTAACCACCACCAATATGATCTGTTGACTTCTCTTTCAGACGTCTCTCTGCCACCTACTGGGCAGAGGCCCTACACACTGCCACCCACATCCTCAACCGCCTCCCATCCAAGGCGGTGATCCACCCTACGGCACTTCGCCTCTACGGCATAGCCCCCTCCTACGACCACCTTCGCGTGTTCGACTTTGCTTGCTATCCTAACACTTCCGCCATCGCTCCTCATAAGTTATCTCCTCGCTCCACTCGTTGCCTCTTCCTTGGCTACTCCCCTGACCACAAGGAGTATCGCTGTCTTGACCTCGCCTCCCACTGCATCATCATCTTCGTCACGTCGTCTTCAATGAAGATGTGTTTCCCCTTGCTGGCTCCTCCCCGCCCACCGTCTCGACTCCCTCCTTGAGTCCTATCCGATTACCCCTACACCCCAGGCGCCTCGCCTTGCGTCGTTGCCCACGCCACGCGCGGCTTCGATGCCTCCACGCGCGTCTCTTCCCATGCCACACGCGGCTCCGACGCCTCCGCACGCACTTCTACCCGCACCACGTGCGGTCCCGTTGATCCCGCCTGCGCTACACCGGCTCCGACGCCTCCGCTCGCACTTCTACCCGCGCCACATGCGGCCTCGTCAACCACTGTCGCGCCACGCGCGGTTCCGTCGACGAGCACGACTTGCTTCGCCGACCCCGCCCTCGTCTATCACCGCCGCGAGCCGGCCACGCCCGCAGCCCCCGACGTCCCGGTGGCCCGCTCTGAGCCGTCTGTTACCGCCCGGTCACCATCCACCGTGACCCCGGGCACGTCCACCCGACGGTGACTCGACGCGTCACCGGTGTCCTTCGGCCAGTCGACCGGCTGATTCTGGCTGCTGATACGACCGCCACTCCACCGGGCACCTCCCCGGTCCCCTCCGTTCGCACCGCCCTCGCTGACCCACACTCGCGTCGGGCTATGGAGGAGTACGTGGCCCTGCTGGCCAACCACACCTGGGACCTGGTGTCGTGTCCTCCAGGCACTAACGTGGTCACCGGCAAGTGGCTCTTTCGCCACAAGGCACAAGCTGACATCGAATGACTCCCTCAAGGCCTGTTGGGTCCTTCAAGGCTTCACCCAGCGCCCTGAAGTGGACTACGACAAGACCTTCATCCCCGTCATCAAGTTCACCATCGTTCGCGCCGTCCTCTCCCTCGCTCTCTCCCGGGACTAGGCGATCCATTAGCTCGATGTCAAGAATGTCTTCCTCCATGGCACTCTGACGGAGACGGTCTACTGCAGCCAGCCCACCGATTTCGTCGACGCCATTCACCCGTATCTGGTCTGCCGGATGAACCGCTCCCTCTACGGCATCAAGCAGGCGCCGCGGGGCTGGTACAGCCGCTTCGCCTCCTACTTAGCCTCCATAGGCTTCGTCGAGGCCAAGTCGGATACGTCACTCTTCATCTTCCGACGTGGCGAGGACACCGTCTACCTCCTACTCTATGTCGACGACATTGTGCTCACGGCATCCACTGCCGATCTTCTACAACGCACGATCATCGCTCTCCAGCGAGAGTTTGCGATGAAGGGCCTAGGGCCCCTCCATCACTTCCTCGACATTAACGCCGAACGATGGCCCTAGGGTCTCTTCCGACCTGACATTGCCTACACCGTCCTAAAGGTGTGCCTGCATATGCACACCACGCAGGAGCCCCATCTCACCGCTCTCAAGCGGATCCTGCTACCTCTGTGGCTCCCTCGACTACGGACTCCTACTCCGACCATCCTCGATGTCGGAGCTCGTGGTCTACACCGACGCTGATAGGATCGGTTGTCCTGACACGTACCAATCCACTTCCGGTTATGTCGTGTTCCTGGGCGCCAACCTTGTCTCCTGGGCCGCCAAGCAGCAACCCGTCGCCTCCAGCTCCAGCGCAGAGGCCGAGTACCGCGATGTGGCCACATGGCGGAGGCCTCCTGGATGCGCCAGCTACTCCACGAGCTCCACAACCCCCTTCAGCGCGCCACCCTCGTCTACCGCGACAACGTCAGCGCCGTTTACCTTTCCAGCAATCCCGTGCAACATCAGCGCACGAAGTACGTGGAGATCAATCTGCACTTCGTCCGCGAGCATGACGCTGCAGGTGACGTTCGGGTTCTCAGCGTTCCCACTATGCTGCAGTTCGCCGACATCTTCACCAAGGGGTTACCGTCGAGTGTATTTTTAGACTTTCGATCCAGTCTCGACATCTGTACAAGATAGAGTTGCGACTGTGGGGGGTGTTAGAATACCCTTTTAGGGTTTGGGGTTATCCCCGTGTAATTACCCTCTCGCCCGTTTGTAATGGGCCTGGCCCAGTTACATCAAGTCTATTAATACAACTTCCAACCCTACTCCAGGGTTAGGGTTTCCCACACGAACCACTGAGTGGAGTTTCAGTTTTCAACCATCAGGTGCTATAACAGTATTATATGAGTGCAAATAATGGGGCCTTCTGGAATACTAGCATGGAAGTGAAGTCCAGATGAATCCCTTTTCACGTTTAACACAAGTAAAATCCAATCAACCAGGAGCCTCATCCTACACCAATTGAAGTACGGATGACTTTCTAGATGGGCAACAAAACAGTTCCTTCATATCCATACGACTTTTTTTCTTCTTAGACGCTAGGTTCGCGAACTTCTCTGCAAAAATGCAGAGGTAAAACTTGCCTCGGTTATTCCTTCCCCAGACCCCACTCATGTGGGAGCTGCCAACACTGGGTCTGTCCTTTTTTTCTCCCAACCTCTCTAAAAACCACATTCCAATTAACACTCAACAACGACAAACTAATTAAGCTGCATGCCATGTCTTAGGCGGCGTTGAACTATTTGTTGCTACATACAAAAAAGGAAGCAGGAAACGCCTCAAGCTATATGGCAGTTTCTTTGTTTCTGTTTTTAGAAAAGAGATTGTAGTTTCCAGAAAGGCAGAAACAGAAAAACTCTATTACTCTCTCCATTCCAAATTATAAGACAGGTTAACTTTTCTACATACATTGCTTTACCTATGTATCTCGACGTAGTGTATATCCAAATGCACAACAAAAGCTATGTATCTAGAAACGTCAAAATGTCTTATAATTTAGAATGGATGGAGTAACAAACAAGCGACTGGAGTATATCAAAGGTTAGTATGAATGTAAACAGAATATGTTCACCTAATGACCTAACCCAACAACTTTTACATCACAGCATTTTCCCCAAAAAAGAAAACTAAGTTTTACAACACAGTTTTTAGAGAGAGAGATATAAGCCACATGCAAACTGTTCAGAAGATTTAAAGATCAAATCATATTTAGAAAGATATACCCTACTGTTCTCATAAAATTTAAATGTTTCATCATGGAACTAAAACAGAAGATGGTCCAGGAGAACAAACTCAAACCAAGAAGGAAAATAAGTGTGGTTAACATAAGGAACATTTAGTACGATAATCATCGGGTAGCAAACCTTTGCCCAAATGGAGGTGTTGTTATCAAGGGAAGCATCAACCAACTGCTGCAATGCTTCCCGTTTTTCTGAGCTTGAAACTTCAGTACCATTGCTTATCTATAAAGTTGTGACTCATAAGTTACAATAATAAACATAAATTCTAGGTAAGAAGAGAAACCGTCACAGATCAGGTGAACTGTCAGTGAAAATTTCCATTGATACCTGATGGAGAAGTTGTGGTACGCTCAAACCGTTATCCGTTTGAAGGCTAGTCTTTATAGAACTAAGATTTACAATCATATCACCGTCTTGAACACTTCCTTCGGTGGTTGAACCAACAGTATTATGCCCATCAGAAGTAATAAACCGACCGAAATCTAACCGAGGAGTACCGGTAGCAGTTTCACCATCTACGGAGGCATCAGTTTTTTCAGGGTAGCTTGTCCAAGAGCGAGCAGCTTCCGCAACTAAGTTACTGTTATTCTTTGGTTCTCTACTCCTAGTTAAATGAACTTCAGCTCCTGTAGATGACTCCAAACTTTGAATAGCATGATCCATGCTCATATCAGAAACCGTTCGACCTATAGAGACATTATGCAGCGCTGGTTCTTGCATCGAGCTGATCATCTTGCCCCCTTCAGCATCAAGGGAACTAGAAGAAAACCGCCCAAATGGATAGCTCTTCTTGGATGTCAGTGCATAGCCATCCTCCGAAGAAGTTCCAAAATCCACCTGGTCATAAGGTTTGGGGCGCGGGCGTTCTTTCTTGCTCTGCAAGTAGTTCACCAGATCAACCTCAATACGAGGGGTTTTGATCTTCAACGCTCTCCTCAGGAGGTTTTGATCTTCAACTGACAAACTGAGAATAAAATTTAGCACAGCTGTTGAATCAAAATGAGAATAAACAGATATGATACCAGAAATAGATGCCTCCTTCAATTTTGCATTCTTTTCATTTACCAAAGGTGCCAATTTTGAAAGCCATAGTTTAAGAAAGCCACTGTTACTATAACCATCAGAGTCCACAGAGTACTTGCTGAATGATTTATTTGCGAACTCCAGAACAGCCAATTTTGCCTTTGGGGACCTCTGTTCATCTAATGAGCGTACTAGCGCGGGTAGCAACATATCAATAGCATATGTTCGACCAACAATCTCCAATGTTATGGAGCATGGTTTTTTCACCAACTCTTTTGGATCAATAAGCCGTGAAAATACATATGGTAGAATTCGCTCGACGTAACTTTCAAATGGCTTCTTGCAAGCTGGGATAATCTCTGCAAGTGTAGAGAAAGCTGCCTGTGCAACCTTATGGTGAGGATCATCCAAATGACGGAAAAACAGCTTCATAACCTTCTCAAAATTTTGAATAATTTCTTGAATGCCCTTCTGTCCTTGTTTCAATAAATTCCTAATAAATTCAAAAGCTGAAACTCTTGCTACCCAGTCAGAACTAGGGCTGAGACCCTCGGAAAGTGCATCATTTAGAGAAGCCAGAGAATCTGTATAGCCAGGCACATCACCTAATGGTACATGGCTATCATCAAAGCTGTGTCTGCCACTTGCAGAAGCTCTTGACATTACTTGTTTTCTTAGAAGAGGTCTCTGGAAATTAGGGACGTGGTTATTATGTGAATCCCTATAAGGCATATCAACATAGTTTCTGTCCAAGTGCATTTGGGGGATTCGCCTAGTTGAACGGATATCATAGCTCTCATCCATGCGGCCACCTTCTTGGAGCCTCTCCAAAGATTTTCTTGAGTAAGGCAGTGATAAGCCAGACATGGACTCAGATGACATATTACTCAAGTATGGTGACCTTGATCGTTCTTTGGTGGGCAAGTGTGTTGTCATCGTATCCAATAAGCGGGAACCTCCATTTCGTGAACTAGGTGGGATGGTAGGAAGGGATGAGTCCAACAGTGCTGAGTTCTGCAATGACAGAACGTTTGATGCTGGTGCTGCAAGCGGCACAGGAGGATCACGAGATGATGGAGGATCAACTCCTGCACTAGGATTAAAAGTAAATAAGAAATTAAAACTTTATAGTATCAGTGGAAAATCGGTGAAATTGTTCTCCGATGAATGAAAATGCCCCAGTTTTTTTCTTCATTTTGAGAAGCCGTGTAGTTCTCATTTTAGTTGCATATAATATAAAGTGTCCAAGCAAATTTATTTATATTTTCCTTTTTTTACCTTATGCATCACATCTCCCTACACATTTGCAAGTACTAATGTTCTCATTGACCAATTTTTCCTAACCCTGAAACATTAAAATATAGTAGTGTACTCATTTTATGTCTTCACTGTCTTGGTTCCATAAATAAAACCCTTTAGATAACCCATGTACAAACTGAAAACGCAGGAGGAAGTATAGCATGAAAAGAGTAATTGAATTTCTTAATAAAAATTAGAACTAAGCAGTTTAAAGAATACCAAGGTCCAAACTTGTTGAGCGTGCAGCAGAGAAATTTTGCCCTGACATGCTGACACCTTTCAGCAAACTTTCAATGGCGGAAACTTTTTCTTTGCTGGAGCTAAGCACACTCTCCAGGCTCCTCTCAGAACTTCTGCCAATCGTCTTTGACTGTGATAACCGAAGAGTGTTTGATGGAAAAGATGAATCTGAAGAAATAGCTGCACTCTTGTCCATTGCGACAATAGCTGAAGTGCCATATCCAGGTACATGTGTACCACTTGAATGAGAGGAAGCACGCGAAGGCTGCACGACTCTATCACGCAACGAGGGAGAAGCATACCTTTTGTGCACACCACCATCTTCATCATTTATTATCTGCATTTTTTTCTCCAATTAAAGAATGCAATGCAAGTATTTGTCTATCTGCAAATAGGAACTTAAGAGGGGGAAGAGCATAGAGTGGCATACCCTCTGTATCGCGGGATCAAATGACATGAAAAGACGGCGTGAGCGCTCAGGCCATGTCTTTGCAAACATTCTATAGCAAGTTCTTGCAGTTGCACGAACCTAGAGTTGAACAAATACAATGAAACACAAATGAACTAAATCAATGATCCCAAGAAATGTGAACTTTCTCACAAGACCAGTAGAAAAGGGAACAACAAATTTTTTGTGTTGAACAAATTACATCCTTCATTAATGAAAGAGTACAACCACATTTATTAACCATAAACAACTCGAACATTAACTTGGGAACTACCTTTTGCTACATTATTCTCCCCAGAAGCTAGAACTCTTATTTTCCTTTCTTGTCGCATGCAAGGCCAACAAGGTCAGTCTGTCCAAACAGGACAGAAGGAATGGCACAAACATGTTTGTGGGTGTGCATGAGCACAAATATTAATTTTCAACCAAGTTCTGAGTATCTGATCACTGTGTTTGTTTATTTCACATTATTGTTTCCTGCTATGCCAAGCAAACTAAATTATTTTTTTCATGGAACTTGTAAGCACGTCCGCAGGCAGAGTGCAAATCATGACACAATAGAAAGAGAAGAGTCAAGGGTATGGGAGTAAAGAATAAAGAATAATTCAATTTTGGACAAATGGCTCCATTTCAGTACAAAAATGAACATGCCATGGTTATGGACCAAAGGATAGAAAATTGATCCTACCTCACTCATCGCATCTGCTACACAGCATTTTATCATATCCTGATATAAATCAGCTGAACGTTGTATTTCTGGTGCATCAGCCCAATACTCCAGTACCAGAAGTGCATACTCACAGCACCTGGGATAGTGGGAAGTAAACTTAAAAAATTGGCAAGAAAATAGCCAATGGACGATGCGAAAACAATCAAACATATTTACCTTGCACGGAGTATTGCACTTCGATCATTCTTTGCTGTGTCAACTATGCGAGGAAGAATCCTAGCAACCTTGCAATTCCGCAGGATCTGCAAAACAATTCATGTTAGCAAAGAGGAGAAATAAATGACATACATTAAGTATAAACGTGTAAATGACTTACAGTTTTTATGCATGTATCTGCAGATTCAGCGATTACAAGCACTGTTATGACAACAAGCTTAAAAAGCATCTGAAATCCACACATGTTAAGTTTGCTTCAAAATGTGTATGGGAGGATTGAAATTTGCTCGTGAAATTACCGGAATGAATAGTTCAGCAAATGGCTCAAAATCACCAAGGAGTTCTTTGGATAGTATATTAAGTAGGTGGCATGCCTGGGTATGAAAACATGAGAAAATTTTCAGCTTGAAAAAAATCCAACATGCCAAGTATGCAATTCATCTTGGGGAATAGAAAAGGCAAAGTAACAGAGTATCCAATAAAAAATAAAACTTTACAAAAAGAAAGATGGATAAATGGTAACCAATAATACCTGTTTGACAATACTAGAACGTCGATCAGACAGCTGAGTAGACAATGGAGGAACCAGTTGCTTCAGGAGCATAAGAAATGATGGATTATCGATTGCACCTGTCAAAAGTCCCAACAGAGTAAAAATTAAATTTTATTTTTTTAAAGGCATGCAATACCATACTAGCAACGACAGTAGATAGCGCATAGCTCCAGTGATAAAGATTCAAAGAACAAGGGTGACAAACCACATGTCGTAATTAAGTTTCGACACTGATTATATCATATTGACAGTGTGCGTTAAATCCTCAAAACTGCAAGTTCCACTATGAGGTATGAACAGATCTTTTATTCACCAATATTTACTACAGAATATGAATGTTTGGTGCATTAAAGGGGTGTTTGGTTTCTAGGGACTATTTTTAGTCTCTCCATTTTATTCCATTTGTCCCTAAATTGCCAAATACGAAAACTAAAATTCTAAAATGGAATAAAATGGAAAGACTAAAAATTAGTCCCTAGAAACCAAACACCCCCTAAGGCTATCCAATGATTCCTAAATATGGAATTCCTATTTGTTTATCCTTCGGCGCTCATTCCAAAAACTTAAATAAATCAGGAAATGGATGCAGTTGAAAAGATGCAAGGAAAACGACTCTACATTTTTTCGTTCTACCCTGCCTAGCAACAATGCTTACTTGAAATGTTTTCTAGACTTTGCAGCCAAGACATACAACAATATATTCTCTGTAGCCATACTTATGGACTAGTAAAATTGCACAAAGCATTATTAGGAATGATGATATGGATGCAGAAAATAAACCTCCATAAACCAGGGCTTCAATCCTTTGCATGGCAGCAATACGTAAAGACCAGTCCTTTTCTGGAACAAGGGTAGCCGCGATCTTCTCAAACTCCCGAAGCAATTCTTTCTCAGAATGAACTTTTACTGGTTCCACAGGTTTTTCTGTAACATCTGTGTCACCTGCAAATGACACAATAAATTGCACATGAGAAATGTTGTATACTTGTATGTGTGACAGGGGGTTAACCATCAGAATACACAAACTGACAAACCATAACTTGAGATGCAGATGGTAACATATCTAGTATCAATAGAAAAACTAATAGCAAACATCTTGTGACAGGACACATGCCCCATAAAGTTTCAGGAAAGACAACCCAACCAAAGGACTTACTCATGCTATGTTACTAAGAGTCTACGATTGTTCTGGGATAAATATTGGAACAAATTATCACAACAACAGTGGAAAAAATGACTTAGAGCCCAGGGCGTATAGGGTGGTGTGGTGCTTAGAACGTTCATTATCACCTCACCGTAATCATCGGGATTTAAGTTAGAATGTGTTCAAAAAGGCTGAAACCCGGTGTGCTCGTGCTGAAATGGAATGCTTTTTTAGTTTTTCCATACTCCTGTCCTGGATGATACACCGGTGAGCTGGGCTTTTGGCGATCCGTGCATATAATGGACTGATGGGGTGAGATAGGTTTTTGGCGATTCATGCATATACTGGACTGATGGAGTAGCTGGTAAGGGCAGCCATAGTGTATAATTTCTTAGCAAGGTGTGTGGCTAGCCATGTCAAATGGTGCTCTGCTAGTTGAACAAGCCCTGATGCATAAATCTGTTAGTCCATATTAAGGTGGGCTCCGCATATAATGAACTATATAGTATCCCAATGTTTCCCTCACATAGTGACATAGATGGCGAATGGAGAGATAATTAGTAGTGAATATTATTTGTTTATTCTTGGTACCAAGTGCAAAAATAAGCAACAGGTGCAAGCAGGTTCTAAACTAGCACCTTCTGTCCAATGTATTGCACTTTGTTTTTCTTCTTCTCTCTCATCTTTGCACCTCTTTAACACACACGCATTTGAGCTATTCTTAGATCGGTTCATAAAACACGGGCATAAACCTAGTTCATATCCTTATTTGCTAAATACAACATTCAAGAAATGTAGACATTACCTCCATATAGTGTACTTTCCCTTGGTATGTTTTTTGTCCTTGGGCTGCCTCTTTTTGGATTAGCACTAACAGATCTAGACTCTACAGCCTTATACTGCATTGCTGTATCAGATGATCGAACCTTTGGTTCTATTTTATCCAACCTTGAATTTATTTCTTTTAGCTGCAGGCACCAAAATAATAATTATCTAAAGCATGAAACTGCTAGCCCAACTATTAAAAGGAAGCCCTAGCAATAAAAGTACCATGTATGAAGGCAGATTATGGCGCTGCAACTCTTCATGAAATTGTGATCCCATGTGCTTGTACATCTCCTGTAGTGAAAAACAAATGAAGGCTTACTAGAAAAACTTTATGCTGCCTAGATAACAGGTGTGTGTCCCAGCCAAAAACTGTGAACACTGAACAGTTTAGATGAAAGAAAAGATGAATCTGAGCACAAGGGACTAAAGCAATTCAACTAGAAGCAAAGGGGCTTGGAGCTACAATGAATGTTGTCATACAAAATGATTCAGTCTCTCCAGCTTGTAAATGTGGGATGGAACTATTGGGAAATTGAACAAGATCAATAGAAATAGAGATCATACCAGTCATCATGGGTGTAAGGGAAAAAAAGAAAAATGTCGGCTGAAACAGGTCTATACAGTATCGAATATGGAATCAACTAACCTCAATACAAGAGATAGCAGCATCTCGAACACTTTGGTTCGAATCATTCATTAGTTGCAGGACCTGCACAAGACGGGAAATCTTAGTGCTTCTAGATATATCATACCATAACAGAAGGATATAAAATTGGATATGAATAAAAAGAATAAACAGCAAAGATCTGAAAGTGTTGGCTTACAGGTGAAAGCAAAACTCGTTGCAAGGAAATCTCCGTAGAAGCAAATAGTCCAACTGCAGATGCCACCGTACGTACAAACTCTTCCCTCACCCGCCAACTCTTATGAGTCCATGCATAACTACCAGCTCTTTCAACTATGATTGTTGGTGAAGAAACCTGAGGGTTGGACAATCAAAAATATTGCAAGATAACAGTCCTAAACTCTGGAACACACCAAACATGATTGACTTGAATGTTTCGATAGTCAAAGGACAAAGTACATATGTAACATGATTTATGAATACTATCTTAATATACTGCGATAAAACATTGACTAGTAAAAAAGGGATCAGAATTTAAAGGTCATTTTCATTGCAGACAGCCAAAGATTGAAGCACTGATACGTTTTATGAAAAATCACGGCTCCCAAAGAGATCCTAGTTCTAATGCTAAAGGGTAAAAACGATAAAAGAATTATCTATATCAGAATGCAATGCATACAGGGAAGCAGCCAGGTCTTTACTTGAATCCCAAATTTATCTTTGTTTGCTAGAACCAAAATCACAGAAGAATAAGATATGCAATGTACCGTGCCCCACCCGACCTACCTAAAAAAACAAGCCTCAAATCCCCAATCTGCTCCTGCTCGATCTCTTAGTTCGAATTCGCAACTTAATCTAGCTCCCCAGCTACATGCATTTCCCGGGAGAGACGACAGGCCACTGAGAGCGCCGACGAAAGGAGCTCACCTCCATGAGCGTGATGAGGAGCTGGCGCGCGGCGTCGCGGACGGGCTGCTTGCCGTCGCCGAGGCGCTCGACGGCGGCAGGGACGAGGGCGTTGAGGTGGATCTTGAAGTGGTCGCCGGCGACGACGGCGGCGGCGGAGAGCGCCTGGAGGCCGCCCTGGGCGATGCGGAAGTTGGCGTCCCGCGTCAGATCCATGCAGGTGTCCACCAGCGCGGTGACCTCGGCAGCCGCCAGCCCGCGCCGCGCGGCGGCGTCGAGCGCCTCGTGCAGCCGCTCGACCCCGGCCAGACGCTCCTTGGTGTCCTTGGCGCGCGCGGCCTCCAGCGCCGCCTCCATTCTCTCCGCGCGCCCGGGGACTCCGGCGGCCCACGCCGCGGGGAGAGCTCTAGGGCTCCGGGGCGCGGGACCGGCGGCGAGGCGAGGCGAGCAGGAGGTGGCCGGATCTGATGAGGAGGAGGGGGGGAGGGGGAGTGACAGAGAGCGCACGCAGCGAGACGAAAGCGGATGCTAAGGCTATCCGCAACGGTTACCCCTAAATTTTTCCCTCTATATCACTTTTTCCCCCTATTTTTCCCCCTATTTTTTCATCTCCCGCAGCGGTTCCCCCTAAATACTCCCCCTATACCCCACTACCACTATAAAATATCATTTTCTATACCAACTATCAATTTTTTATCTACTAACAATTACTCGTAGACCCACAGCACAGTGTTTAGGGTGATGAACAGTGACACGCTATATCTGGGGGGAGAGAGAAGGGGACCGACACGTAGGAGGCGCTGTAGGGGACACCGCTGCGGCCATAGGGTGCCCCCTACAGCCGCTATGCAAGGGGAGGGGATGGGTAGGGGGCGCCGTTGCGCTCAGTCTAAGGGTGGTTGGGGCTTCGGGTGACTTTGTGCACTTAGCCCCCTGATATTTTGTATCCTTTGAACTGGAGGGGCCTTTGCGTACAAGCCTCCGTATGAACTGGACTGGGCCTGGGCTCCGGGAGGCGGAACGAACGGTGGACCCCGCTGGGCAGAAGGAGCTGGTGGCGCGTGGAAATTTTGGCCGTATTTTAAGCGTTTTTTTTTGTCTTCCTTTTCTCCACGGTCTCCGGTTTCTCTTTTGGATTTGTTGGAATGGCTCTGTTTTAGCTTGGCGACAACGTTATAATACGATCCAAACAACACATGCATTTATTTCCACCTCCAATGATGCGTGTGGCCTGCCTGTCTCATCTGCTCCTGCTGCATGCAGCTGCTGAATACGGCAGCTGGACTTCAGTCACAACTCACAACTGATGTACACCTGGGCACCGCATCGGTATGCAGTATGCTAATATATCTGAGAAGTCTGAAGAACTATGTACTGGTATATACTACGTATAACATTAATCTGAAAGGGAGACGGCGCCATGTCATGGTATATCGATTCTTTCATCAGCAGACAACACGGAGACACGACACGGACCATTGGACCAAGCAGAGGCTGTTGACGTTACTATGCTACGGGCGACCAAAGGAGACGAGACGAGGGGATTTCAGTTCCGGGCTACCTCCGGCGGCTATGCATCCGTCCGAGTCCGAGCGCTGCTGCACTTGTCTCAATGCCGGCCGGCTGGATGATGCGCGCGCGCGCACGGCGCACCAGCACCAACTAACAAGTGCGGCGACGTTACACCTCAACCGATCCGGCGATCCCCTACGGACCCCCACCTTCGCTATCTTCGTGGCACGAACACCGTCGGCCTCCGGGAGAACAGCCACGAAGAGCAAGCGGAAACCGATCGACTTGCACCTGTTGGCTGTTGACGGCTCTCTGCCTCCGTCGCAGCAATGGCAGCATACCATGCAGTACCCGGCCGGAGTTGGTGTGCTACAGTGCTAACCGTTTCCTGGGATGGTCAGCGCCAAACTGATCACCATGATTCATAACTGACGATTTCGCACGGCCCTACGTGCTAGTACTGCAGTACGCAGACCGGCAGACGAATCTTGGGTTTAGCACATCGTCCAAATCCTTTGCTGAAAGCTTAACGAAGACTTGAAAGGCTGCCAGGCCACGTACAGGCTGGGGCGGGACCGGGACCTTGAAAGCGCTTTTCACTCGTACGTCGCTTAGGTGCTTAGCCTTGTCCGTGAACAATGATAATAATCTTTTGGAGCCTGACAGAAAGAGGCCAGACTGCCAGCCATCATCGCCCCCGTTTGGTTCAGCTTCTGCTCGGCTTCTGGCCGCCAGAAGCAGAAGCTGGAACCAAACGCTCAGCTTTTGGCGCGGATTCTGGCCGAAGCGCTTCCGTAAGAAGCCCCCCGCGCACGCTCGCGTGGAAGCGGCCTTCACTTGGCTTCGGATAGAAGTTTCGCGTTGGGTTAGGGTACTCGCCGAGCACGCGCCGCCGCCGCGCACCCAACGCGCCACCGCCGTCGTCTTCGCAGGTACGGCCGACCTCCATCCGCGAAGTCCTCCATCCCAACCGTCTGTTTCCCTCAGCGGCGTCTCATTCCCGTCATTTCTAGGGTTTCGCGCAACCTCTTCGCCGCAGCCCCGCCGCGAAGGAACCTCTCCCCCTGTCTTCTTCGTCGTCGAAGGTACGGGCTCTCTCCTCCATCCGGACCCTCTCATTCACCGCCGCCGCCACGGACTTTGGTTGACCCATTTACTATCGCTAGGGTTACCGCACCCACACCGGCGCCGCTGCTTGTCGTCGTGAAGGTTCCTCTGCTCCCCCACGTCGCGTCGTCATCTTCCCAGGTACGGTGTACCTCGCCTCGATCTCGGCCGTCATCTCGTGTTGCTAGGGTTCGTCCTGCCCCGTTTGGTATTTGTTTAGCCTTGAACCACTGCCGACTGATCTCCTGTTTATTCAGTTAATCATTACTGTTATGGATCCACGTACTAATCTAATTTTTTGTGCATTGTCGCCTTCAGATACCCGTATCACGTCGGAGGTCTGTCTTCGTTTCCAAGATCCAGTGCAACCAAGGTAATGTGATACTCAATTTGTTGCGCAATATACTAGTTGTCAACAGGTGCTGCCCCAATTTTTTATTATGGTTTTGTTGGGATACCATTCATCTGTTGTGTCACTATTATTTGTTGACGGATTAGTTAATACTTTGGTAGTTAGTACCTGTTGTTTGTATGGTGTACTCGGGGTCTTTATTACTTTGTTTCTCAACCTTTTCTATGTTCAGGGTTGAGTTCATAATTTGTTAGTTACTACCTGTGTATGTATTAGAAGATCGACACGTTTTTGGGTAATCCATTGACAGTCTGTTAGTACTATCATTAGTACACACGTGCCTAGTAAATTGTGGTAATTGTCCCCTACTGTTAGCAGCCTAGGCACAGGACATGTGACTACGCCAAATTTTTGTAGATAGTCCCCATGTCTGCTATACTAACGACTTAATAAATCCACATCAGATGGATTCAGCAGACTCCATAGCCGACAAGGCAATTGGAAGGATGCAAGAGATTGCGGACAAGATTTTTCGGTAGCGAGGGAAACAATCCGTCCTGGTCGCGGGTTGACCTCATTTGACGCTACAAAACTTCGTGTAGCATTGGAGGATATAGCTTGCATGCTGGAGCAAGACTCTCTGGTGTTGCAAGAGAATTTGGACA
Organism: Zea luxurians; assembly: GCA_029449295.1. Taxonomy (NCBI): domain Eukaryota; kingdom Viridiplantae; phylum Streptophyta; class Magnoliopsida; order Poales; family Poaceae; genus Zea; species Zea luxurians. The sequence goes on from JAOPSE010000010.1 coordinate 108,209,839, forward strand.
TCGTGAACAACATAAACAACCCGGGTGACAACAGCTACGAACCTTCTACCTTGTCCTCACCACCCCCGGCTGACGACGACCTTACTCCAGACTGGAACTTTGCGGAGCACTTCGAAAACTTCTAGGGTGTTGAATATGTCTCCGATCAGATGCCTTCGTTTAGTGACAATGAGGTTTAAGTTAGAACATGTTGAACCTAGCTGACAGGTGTTCGGGTAACAGGGATAGACCAGCCTTTTGCTTACTGCGCACTTGTAAAGTGTGCCCTGTGCTTTTGTGTCTACCAGCACATTACTTCATTAAGTCTTTATGTAATTATGTCAAACCGAATGTGACTCCTTATGGTAGTACCTTATGTTATTATATGGTCAGTTAAGTGTTCACTTTGTTTGCTTAGTAAAAGCACTTGAATACGTATTTTCATATCGTGTACACTTGTTTTGCACTAGATGGACACGTCTGGCAAAGTCATTGCAAAGTGGGATAGTAGAGCAACAAAAATTTACACAGAAATTTGTGTAGAAGAGGTCAATGCACGGAACAGGCCACAACAATTTCTTAATGCCGAAGGGTATGCTAAACTCATAAGGAAGTTTAAGGAACGCACAGGTCGCACTTACACGAGGGATCAAATGAAGAATAGGTGGGACTCCTTAAAGAGAATGTTCACCCAGTGGAAAACTCTTAATGAAAGGGCTACAAGTCTTGGTCGAGACCCTCATACTGGTTCAATCAGTGCTCCAGATGAGTGGTGGGCCAAGCAAAATGAAGTAAGTACGTTTTTTTTTGTAGACTAACAATAGTATTGGCCATCTGAAACTAGGAACTACCCATGTTGGTGCAGGCAATGCCAGGTTGTATTATGTTCAAAACAGCCCCCCTAGAGAATGAGGACGAGCTAAAGACTATGTTTGGACCCATTGTCTGCACAAATGAAAGAACCCTTGTTCCAGGCGTCGAGGATGCTAATTCATCATCTGATGATCATTTGGACGCCACTTTTGTTGGGGGTGAAAACAGCACACCTGACCCTTGCTCACATGCGACTGGGAAGCGTAAGGTGCGTCATGATTCTTCTAAACCAAAGAGGAAAAAAGATTCAAGGGAAGAGTACATGAAACGCCTTGTGGAGGCTTTTGAGTCGCGTTCAAGGACCACTAACAAGTCAGTCACCTCTACTGAGACCGACCCTGTGCGTGTTGAGGTTAGTGCGCAGTTGCAACAAGTGATCGACGATGGTTCACCAGAAGGCAGCGACCTCCATTTGTTTGCCACTCATCTGTTCTGTGAAAAAAAAATAGAGATATATTTGCTTCACTGAAGACCGCAGAAGGAAGGAACGCTTGGCTGCGCCATGCATTCGAGATCGATCTTAAAAAGTCCAATTAGATGCTGCTGGTCCGACAACAGAGGCTTATGTTGAGTAATATGTTAGTTGTCTCAGGTTTATGAGTCATGTCGTTTCTGTTTTATGAGGATTGTCGTCTTAGAACATAAACTTTTTCGTACGCATCAGTTTCCCTTCCAAATAATTTTCCAGATATTCGAGTTGAACATGTATTTGAATAATCAGAGTTGTAAGCTTGTGAACAATGTGAATCTGTGAACTTTATGTCACCTATGCTACATGTGGCTTGTAAACTGTGCTTCTACATGAATATGGTGCTTATACAACTGTGGTTGCATATGAATTTCTGCCTGTTGTTTGTGTCATTGCAGATGTGTGACCCTTATGCACACACATCTGATGATGATGACATGGATGACACAGTGGTGAATTGCTTGTTGCTCTATATGCTGTCGACATTTGGGGTAGGCATTTCAGTCAGGGTCCTAGAAGAACATTGGTTGAAACAGGTATTCAATGTGTGGAGAGAACGTTGGAGAATAGTAACGACTGTTTCGATATGTTTCGCATGCGATGAACTGTTTTAGACGATTGCATGACACATTAGTGGACAATTATGGTCTGCTTCCAAGCCGGGGTGTTAGTACTATGGAAGCTGTTGCCATTTTCTTGTGGGCATGTGGGGGTCCACAGTCATTTAGGCAGACAAGGATTAAGTTTGGTCACTCCTTGGAAACAATTAGTCGCAAGTTTAGTGAAGTCCTTGATGCCCTGTTTATGATGTCATCTGACATAATTAAGCCCAAAGACCCAAATTTCATCGAGATCCATCCTCGTTTGCGAGAGGCGAGATTTTGGCCACACTTCAAGGACTGCATAGGAGCAATTGATGGTTGTCACTTTGCAGCGGCAGTCCCGGCCTCGGAGCAAGCCAAATATATTGGACGGCACGGTTACGCATCGCAGAATGTAATGGCCGTTTGTGACTTCGATATGAGGTTCACATTTGTTGTCACAGGATGGCCAGGATCCGTACATGACACTAGAGTATTACAAGATACTTTGATAACTTATGCGGACAGGTTCCCTCAGCCACCAGAAGGTATGCAAATATGTTGTATTTTTGTTGTCATAGGCTATTAATTAATGGCTTACATATTTAAATTTTTTATTTCATGTTTATGCAGGTAAATACTATCTTGTCGATTCAGGCTATCCAAATAGAAAGGGCTACCTTGCACCGTATAAGGGTCAGAAGTACCACATTTATGAATGGCAAGATGCGAGGCAACCTATTGGGAGCAAAGAAGTATTCAACTATGCACACTCTTCGCTATGCAATGTTACAGAGCGATCGTTTGGGGTGCTTAAAATGAAGTGGAGAGTTCTATTAAGTCTCCATTCTTTTTCGCTTGCCAAACAATCCAAGATAATTATTGCTTGTATGACATTGCATAACTTCATTAGAGAGAGTGCTCTACATGATAGAGACTTTGATGAACTAGGAACTAATAGCATCAGTCATCATGTACCTTTAGGTGAGAGTAGTAGTAGTACATCTGATGAGTTAGACATGAGTGCTTTTCGAGATGCAATTGCTAATGCATTAGTGTCGTAGTTAAGTATGTCAATGTAACGGTACTTATGATGTAATCAACTCCACTAATTATTGTGTAATGATCTTTTGTTCGTTATGAGTTTCATTTTACCGGTTGTTCGAACAGAATCTGCAATATGAGAATCTCATTATCCAAACACGTAGATTCTCAGGAACAGCTTTTCTGCACAGCTGGCGAACCAAACACTTAAATTCTACCCACTAGCTTTTCCCAACAGCCAACTTTTTACCACAGCCAGCTTTTCAGAAAAGCTGGTCAGAAAAAAGCCGAACCAAACACGCCCATCATCTGATGGCTCATCGCCCCTGGCCCCTTTTCGCTAATGACTGGGGTTGGGGGCACTCGTCTGCCCGACTCATTTTCCACTTTCACCCCCGGCCCCGAGAAGCAGAGCACGAGGTCACAGTCTGGAGTGGACATCACACGGCTTGCCTTGCTTGCCCTCGGCCGTCGGCATCATCGCCGGGATGCAACCGGACCTCGCCTCGGGGTCAGGCGGTCAGCACTCAGCTGGCATGGTATAGTCAGATATAGACCAACGTCTCGCTCCCTACACACGGCATGAGAAACCGCATGATTCAATAAAGAAAATCTCGCATTCCAAAAGCGGATTGATCCGTGCAAATTGCAAAAGGATTTTTTATACATTCCTTTATTCTATGGAGAATCTACTGTAACTCTTATGGCCTGGCGTACTACACAATAGTTACCACGTGGGTCTCAATCAAACATCAACATAATAATAATAATAATAATAATAATAATAATAATAATAATAATAATAATAATAATAATAATAATAATAAAATAGGGCACGACCGCGGGTTTTAGCCTAGCTGCCTAGCCTACATGCTGAGGAGGCCCAAACGACCTGCCTGCACATGCGCTCATGGTCGTGGGCCCAATCGGATTATGCGCCCACAGGTTGGATCGGCCTTAGTCTCTGCCTAAAGTGCCAAAATAACAGGCCGGTCCACTAGCAGTTTCAATCCACATGTCATGGGACTGTTTGGTTCAGCTTTTTTCTGACCAACTTTTTTAAAAATTTGGTTGTAGAAAAAATCTGGCTTTGGTGAGAATCTGAGTATCATTACGATTACGTGTGGAGGAAGATAAAGTTGTTCATAAGACTCGTGATCTAGAAAGTGACGGATTCCTACTATTACAACGACTCAACCGATTATGTGTTTATGTTGATTTTGGATGGTTTTTGCCCAACGAATTTTATAGAAGCTGGCTGAAAAGCTGAGCGTTTGGAAGTCCGCAGCAGCTTTTGGTGGCTATAAGTTGCCAGAAGCCGAAACAAACAGGGCATAGCCATCGCACGTAACTTGCGACAAGCAAAAATGCCCTCTTGCTTTTCCACATCTAAACAAGAGACACACAACACTATGCGCTACTCTCTCGGTCCACAAATGTACATGGTTCTCACTTTTCTAAGAGTCAACCATTTTTAACTTCAACCATTTTTATATAACTAGCTCAGTGCTCGTGCGTTGCAACGGGATCATATAATAGCTCGATAACTTATTGTCGGGGACCATAATTAGGGGTACCCTCAAGACGCCTAATTCTCAGCTGGTAACCCCCATCAGCATAAAGCTGCAGAGGCCTGATGGGTTTGATTAAGTCAGGGATCAGTCCGTACGAGCGACTTGATCGCGCCTCGCCCGAGCCTAGCCTCGGGCAAGGGCAGCCGACCCTGAGATGATTCCGTCTCGCCCGAGGCCTCCTCTTTCACGGCAGACGCATCTCCGGCTCGCCCGAGGCCTTGCCTTCGATAAGAAGTAACCCTGACTAAATCACCGCGCCGACCGACCAAGTCACTGGCGCCTTTAACGCAAAGAGTAAGACTGACGGGCAGCCAGGCTTGGCCAAAAGCGCCAGAGGAAACTCCGCTCCGCCCGACCCAGGGCTCGGACTCGGGCTAAGGCCCCGGAAGACGGCGAACTCCGCTCCGCCCGACCCAGGGCTCGGACTCGGGCTAAGGCCCCGGAAGACGGCGAACTCCGCTCCGCCCGACCCAGGGCTCGGACTCGGGCTAAGGCCCCGGAAGACGGCGAACTCCGCTCCGCCCGACCCAGGGCTCGGACTCGGGCTAAGGCCCCGGAAGACGGCGAACTCCGCTCCGCCCGACCCAGGGCTCGGACTCGGGCTAAGGCCCCGGAAGACGATGAACTCCGCCTCGCCCGACCCAGGGCTCGGACTCCGCCCTGGCCTCCGCCGAACGACCTCCGCCTCGCCCGACCCAGGAGCTCAGGTTCGGCCTCGGCCATGCAGGACAGACTCGACCCCGACTTCGGAGGAGCCTCCACGTCGCCCGACCTAGGACACAAGACCGCCACGTCAACAGGAAGCGTCATCATCACCCTGCCCTGAGCCGACTTGGGTCGCAGAGAACAAGACCGGCGTCCCATCTGGCCAGCTCCGCCAGATAGGCAATGATGGCGCCCCACTAGACCCTGACGACGGCGACTCTCGGCTCCCTTACGAAAGCAGGGAGACGTCAGCAAGAGCACAGCTGTTCCAACAGCTGTCCCTCCATCAAGCTCCACTGCTTCTCCGACAGCCACGACGCCACACTAACAGGATGCCAAGATCTCTCCGGCTGCCACCTTGGCATGTACTTAGGGCACTAGCTCTCCCCCGCTAGACACGTAGCACCTTGCTACACCCCCATTTGTACACCTGGATCCTCTCCTTACGCCTATAAAAGGAAGGACCAGGGCCTTCTTAGAGAAGGTTGGCCTCGCGGGAACGAGGGCAGGGGCAGGCGCTCTCTTGGGGCCGCTCGCTCCCCTCACCCGCGCGGACGCTTGTAACCCCCTACTGCAAGCGCACCCGACCTGGGCGCGGGGCGAACACGAAAGGCCGCGGGAATCTTCGTCTCCCTCGTCACGACCCGGCTCCAGCCACCGACCTCTCGCTCTCTTCCCCCCTTCGCGCTCGCCCACGCGCTCGACCCATCTGGGCTGGGGCACGCGGCACTCTCACTCGTCGGCTCGGGGACCCCCCGGTCTCGAAACGCCGACAGTTGGCGCGCCAGGTAGGGGCACGCTGCGTGTTGACGAGCAGTTTCCCGTCAAGCTCCAGATGGGCAGTCTCCAACGACCTCTCCAACCCGGGACGGTGCTCCGTTTCGGGAGCCTCGAGTTCATGTCTCTCGACAGCGGCTACGACATGGTACTCCTTCCACCGCCGTGCGGCAGCGACAATGGCGGTCGACAGTCCGCCCGCCGGCGGCGGAACCGACGTCGTCTTTCCCGCATGGGGGAAGGACAACTTTCGAGTTCGCCCCATCCTCTCCCTCGCCATCGCAGGAGGAGGAGGCGGGGCAACCAGGGCCGAGCGGGAGGCTGCGCTCCGACGGCTGTCGAGCAAATCGACATCCCCAGTGCCCCAACGGAGGACACACTAGGCGTCACCCTCGCGTTCGAGGCAAAGGCGAGCGCCATCCCCCCGCAACACGTCGACCCCGAGCAGATGGACGACGCCAGCACGCTCACGAAGGGCCTACAGGACGTCGCCCTCGTACCCAAGACGACGGCGCGGTCAGCCCCCGACGTGACTTCGTCGCTCCTCGTCGACAAAAAGGTACCAACTGCTTCTCATCTTTCGTCATTTCGACTCGACCTCAACCCGCCTGGCGACCTCGCTTTGGCGGACACTCACGTTGAGGCGAGTGCAACCCCTCTGGGGTTTCGTGTGCGGTCGCCTTGGGACCGATTGACGGGCGTCTCGACCTACGGACCCTCTGGGTCCGAGGAAGACGACGACCCCAGCATCTGCTGGGATTTCTCCGGATCTGGCAACCCCAGTGCCATGCGGGACTTCATGACCGCATGCGACTACTGCCTTTCCGACTGTTCCGACGGCAGCCACAGCCTTGATGACAAGGACTGCGGCCCGAGCCGCGAATGTTTCCACGTCGAGCTAGGGGACCCCTCCGGAGGCAGCTGTCTCGGCATGCCGGAGGGTGGCGATCTCCCTAGGCCAGCGCCTCGCGCCGACATCCCGCGGGAGCTAGCTGTGGTCCCCGTTCCGGCGGGGGGTCACGACCCACAGCTCGAGCAAGTCCGCGGGGCGCAGGCCGGGCTCGATGAGGAAGCAGGAGCGCTCGAGGCAATCCGCCGGGACGTCGGGCAGGTATGGGCGGGCCAGCCCCCGGCCGGAGAAATACGTCACTTGCCCCAGGGTCTCCAGCACCGCATCGCCCACGAGGCCAGGGACAGGCCGCCACCCGCATCTGGCGGGACCGGTCATGACCTGGCAGCCGCGGCGATGCTCCTCCGCGTGATGCCGGAGTCATCAACCACCGAGGGTCGGCGAATCCAGGGAGAGCTCAAGCATCTCCTGGAAGGCGCTGCGGCCCGGCGGGCCGAGAGCTCTGCCTCCCGAAGGCAGGGGTACCCCTCGGAACCTCGCGCCGCGACTTCCCGACCCATGCGGGAAGCCTCGGTCTACACCGGGCGCACGCGCAACACCGCGCCTGCGGCCCCGGGCCACCTCGGCGACGAGCACCCTCATCGCGACCGTCGGGCACGCCTCGACGAAAGGGTGCGCCGAGGCTATCACCCCAGGCGTGGGGGACGCTACGACAGCGGGGAGGATCGGAGTCCCTCGTCCGAACCACTCGGTCCGCAGGTCTTTAGCCGAGCCATTCGGCGGGCGCCGTTTCCACCCCGATTCCGACCCCCGACTACTATCACAAAGTACTCGGGGGAAACGAGGCCGGAATTGTGGCTCGCGGACTACCGCCTGGCCTGTCAACTGGGTGGGACGGACGACGATAACCTCATCATCCACAACCTCCCCCTGTTCCTCTCCGACACTGCTCGCGCTTGGTTGGAGCACCTGCCTCCGGGGCAGATTTCCAACTGGGAGGATCTGGTCCAAGCTTTCGCCGGCAACTTCCAGGGCACGTACGTGCGCCCCGGGAATTCCTGGGACCTCCGAAGCTGTCGGCAACTGCCGGGAGAATCTCTTCGGGACTACATCCGGCGATTCTCGAAGCAGCGCACCGAGCTGCCCAACATCACCGACTCCGATGTCATCAGCGCGTTCCTTGCCGGCACCACCTGCCGTGACCTGGTGAGCAAGTTGGGTCGCAAGACCCCCACCAGGGCGAGCGAGCTGATGGACATCGCCACCAAGTTCGCCTCCGGCCAGGAGGCGGTCGAGGCCATCTTCCGAAAGGACAAGCAGCCCTAGGGCCGCCCGTCGGAAGATGCTCCCGAGGCGTCTGCTCCGTGCGGCGCCAAGAAGAAAGGCAGGAGGAAGTCGCAAGCGAAACGCGACGCTCCCGACGTAGACCTTGTCGCCGCCACCGAGCATAAGAACCCTCGGAAGCCCCCCGGAGGTGCTAACCTCTTCGACAAGGCACTCAAGGAGACGTGCCCCTACCATCAGGGGCCCGTCAGGCACACCCTCGAAGAGTGCGTCATGCTTCGGCGCCACTTCCACCAGGCCGGGCCACCCGCGGAGGGTGGCAGGGCCCGCGACGACGACAAAAGGGAAGATCACCAAGCGGGAGAGTTCCCCGAGGTCCGCGACTGCTTCATGATCTACGGAGGGCATGCGGCGAATGCCTCGGCTCGGCATCGTAAGCAAGAGCGTCGGGAGGTCTGCTCGGTGAAGGTGGCGGCACCAGTCTACCTAGACTGGTCCGACAAGCCCATCACCTTCGACCGGGACGACCACCCCGACCACGTGCCGAGCCCAGGGAAGTACCCGCTCGTCGTCGACCCCGTCATCGGCGACGTCAGGCTCACCAAGGTCCTGATGGATGGGGGCAGCTGCCTCAATATCATCTACGCCGAGACCCTCAGGCTCCTGCGCGTCGACCTGTCGTCCGTCCGAGCAGGCGCTGCGCCCTTCCACGGGATCGTTCCTGGGAAGCGCGTCCAGCCCCTCGGACAGCTCGACCTTCCTGTCTGCTTCGGAACACCCTCCAACTTCCGAAGGGAGACTTTGACGTTCGAGGTGGTCGGGTTCCGAGGAACCTATCACGCGGTGCTGGGAAGGCCATGCTACGCAAAGTTCATGGCCATCCCCAACTACACCTACCTGAAGCTCAAGATGCCGGGCCCCAACGGGGTCATCACCGTCGGCCCCACGTACAAACACGCGTTCGAATGCGATGTGGAGTGCGTGGAGTGCGCTGAGGCCCTCGCCGAGTCCGAGGCCCTCATCGCCGACCTGGAAAGCCTCACCCGAGAGGTGCCAGACGTGAAGCGACACGCCGGCAACTTCGAGCCAGCGGAGACGGTCAAGGCCGTCCCTCTCGACCCTAGTGGTGACACCTCCAAGCAGATCCGGATCGGTTCCAGGCTCGACCCCAAATAGGAAGCAGTGCTCGTTGACTTTCTCCGCGCAAACGCCGACGTCTTTGCGTGGAGTCCCTCGGACATGCCCGGCATACCGAGGGATGTCGCCGAGCACTCGCTGGATATTCGGGCCGGGGCCCGGCCGGTCAGACAGCCTCTGCGCCGATTCGACGAGGAGAGGCGTAGGGTGATAGGCGAGGAGATCCACAAGCTGATGGCGACAGGGTTCATCAAAGAGGTATTCCATCCCGAATGGCTTGCCAACCCTGTACTTGTGAGGAAGAAAGGGGGGAAATGGCGGATGTGTGTAGACTACACTGGTCTCAACAAAGCATGTCCGAAGGTCCCCTACCCTCTACCTCGCATCGATCAGATCGTGGACTCCACTGCAGGGTGCAAAACCTTGTCTTTCCTCGATGCCTACTCAGGGTATCATCAGATCAAGATGAAAGAGTCCGACCAGCTCGCGACTTCTTTCATCACGCCCTTCGGCATGTACTGTTATGTCACCATGCCGTTTGGTTTGAGGAACGCGGGTGCAACGTACCAGCGGTGCATGAACCATGTGTTCGGCGAACACATCGGTCGCACGGTCGAGGCCTACGTCGATGACATCGTAGTCAAGACGAGGAAAGCCTCCGACCTTCTCTCCGACCTCGAACTGACATTCCGGTGTCTCAAGGCGAAGGGCGTCAAGCTCAATCCCGAGAAGTGCGTCTTCGGGGTGCCCCGAGGCATGCTCTTGGGATTCATCGTCTCCGAGCGGGGCATCGAAGCCAACCCGGAGAAGATCGCAGCCATCACAAACATGGGGCCCATCAAGGACTTAAAAGGCGTACAGAGGGTCATGGGATGTCTCGCGGCCTTGAGCCGTTTCATCTCGCGCCTCGGCGAAAGAGGCCTGCCCCTGTACCGTCTCTTAAGGAAGGCCGAGTGCTTCACTTGGACTCCCGAGGCCGAGGAAGCTCTCGGGAACCTGAAGGCGCTCCTCACCCAGGCGCCCGTCTTGGTACCCCCAGCTGATGGAGAAGCCCTCCTGGTCTACGTCGCCGCTACCACTCAGGTGGTCAGCGCCGCGATCGTGGTCGAAAGGCAGGAAGAGGGGCATGCTTTGCCCATTCAGAGGCCAGTTTACTTCGTTAGCGAGGTACTGTCCGAGACCAAGATCCGCTACCCACAAGTCCAGAAGCTGCTATATGCAGTGATCCTGACGAGGCGAAAGCTGCGACATTACTTCGAGTCTCATCCGGTGACTGTGGTGTCATCCTTCCCCCTGGGGGAGATCATCCAGTGCCGAGAAGCCTCGGGACGGATCGCAAAGTGGGCGGTGGAAATCATGGGCGAGGCAATCTCGTTCGCCCCTCGGAAGGCCATCAAGTCCCAGGTACTGGCGGATTTCGTAGCCGAATGGGTCGATACCCAGTTGCCAACGGCTCCGATCCAACCAGAGCTCTGGACCATGTTTTTCGACGGGTCGCTGATGAAGACGAGAGCCGGCGCGGGCCTGCTCTTCGTCTCGCCCCTCGGGAAGCACCTGCGCTACGTGCTCCGCCTCCATTTCCCAGCGTCAAACAATGTGGCTGAGTACGAGGCTCTGGTCAACGGATTGCGAATCGCCATCGAGCTAGGGGTCCGACGCCTCGATGCACGCGGCGACTCGTAGCTCGTCATCGACCAAGTCATGAAGAACTCCCACTGCCGCGATCCGAAGATGGAGGCCTACTGTGAGGAGGTTCGACGCCTGGAAGACAAGTTCTACGGGCTCGAGCTTAACCACATCGCCCGGCGCTACAACGAGACTGCGGATGAGCTGGCGAAGATAGCCTCGGGGCGAACGACGGTTCCCCCAGACGTCTTCTCCCGGGATCTGCACCAACCCTCGGTCAAGATCGGCGACGCGCCCGAGCCCGAGGTGCCCTCGGCCCCGTCCGAGGTGACCTCGGCCCAGCCCGAGCCATCCTCGGCTCAACCCGAGGAACCCTCGGAGCCCGAGGGCGAAGCACTACGCATCGAGGAGGAGCAGAGCGGGGTCGTGCCAGATCAAGATTGGCAAATCCCGTACCTGCAATATCTCCGCCACGGAGAACTGCCCCTCGACCGAGCCGAGGCTCGGCGGGTAGCGCGACGCGCCAAGTCATTCGTATTGCTGGGCGATGAGAAGGAGCTCTACCACCAAAGCCCCTCGGGCATCCTCCAGCGATGCATCTCCATCGCCGAAGGTCAGGAACTCCTGCAGGAAATACACTCGGGGGCTTGCGGCCATCATGCAGCACCTCGAACCCTCGTCGGGAACGCTTTCCGCCAAGGCTTCTACTGGCCGACGGCGGTGGCTGACGCCACTAGAATTGTCCGCGCCTGCGAAGGGTGCCAATTCTATGCGAAGCAGACCCACCTGCCCGCTCAAGCTCTGCAAACGATACCCATCACCTGGCCCTTCGCTGTGTGGGGTCTGGACCTCGTCGGCCCTCTGCAGAAGGCGCCCGGGGGCTACACGCACCTGCTGGTCGCTGTCGACAAATTCTCCAAGTGGATCGAGGTCCGACCCCTGAACAGCATCAGATCCGAGCAGGCGGTGGCGTTCTTCACCAACATCATCCACCGCTTCGGGGTCCCGAACTCCATCATCACCGACAATGGCACCCAGTTCACCGGCAAAAAATTCTTGGATTTTTGCGAGGATCACAACATCCGGGTGGACTGGGCCGCCGTAGCTCATCCCATGTCGAATGGGCAAGTGGAACGTGCCAACGGCATGATCCTACAAGGGCTCAAGCCTCGGATTTACAACGACCTCAACAAGTTCGGCAAGCGGTGGATGAAGGAACTCCCCTCGGTGGTCTGGAGCCTGAGGACGACACCGAGCCGAGCCACGGGTTTCACGCCGTTCTTCCTGGTCTACGGGGCCGAGGCCATCCTGCCCACGGACCTGGAATACGGCTCCCCGAGGACGAGGGCCTACAACGAAGAAAGCAACCAAGCTAGCCGAGAAGACTCGCTGGACCAGCTGGACGAGGCTCGGGACAGGGCCTTACTACACTCGGCGCGGTACCAGCAGTCCCTGCGACGCTACCACGCCCGAGGGGTCCGACCCCGAGATCTCCAGGTGGGCGACCTCGTGCTTCGGCTGCGGCAGGACGCTCGAGGGAGGCACAAGCTCACGCCCCCCTGGGAGGGGCCGTTCATCATCGCCAAAGTTCTGAAGCCCGGAACGTACAAGCTGGCCAACAGTCAAGGCGAGGTCTACGACAACGCTTGGAACATCCAACAGCTACGTCGCTTCTACCCTTAAGATGTTTCCAAGTTGTTCATATACCTCACACCCACGCAAAGTTTAGTCAACAAGGAAGGGTCGGCCTCGCCTCGGCAAAGCCCGACCCTCCCTCGGGGGCTAAAAGGGGGGAAACCCCCTCTGCGTCAAAATTTTCCTCGAACAGAAAATCTCTTTTACCAGAATATCTTCCATGCTTTTTAACTACTTCGAAAAGTGGGTCCTGAAAACGACGGGGTGCACGTAAGCAGTCAAGGCTGACCGAGCCGAGGGACTCCTACGCCTCCGGGATATGGATACCTCACTCATCACCTTCTGCGATAAGTAACTCACGTTCGGATAAGGTGACTCTGCGGATCGAATAAGTTTCTACGTTCGGAAGCACTTCTGTCGAAGCGATTTTTCGAGCCTTCTTGACCGAGTCGGTGACAGGGCCTCATGGACGGGTGAAAGTACGCGTAAGCGGCGAGGCCGACCGAGCCGAGGGACTCCTACGCCTCCGGGATACGGATACCTCACTCATCACCTTCCGCGAGAAGCAACTCTCGCTCGCACTAACATCCCTGCTACCGACAAAAAGTCCAGATACTCGAAACAAGAGGAAAAGAGACGCAGCTTTATAACGCAGCAAGGGTGTGTGTTCTGGCCTCGACGGCCGCACAAGGCCCACGCTACAAGACGATTTGACCCTGCAGGCTCGGGTCTTGACGCTAGAAGGGGGCGGCGACGCCCTCGGCATCGACGGCATCTTCGGCGAGGCCCGACCTAGCCTCGGACGGCGACGCGGTCCGAAGGCCTCCGCTCCGAAGGACGACGTCATCACCACGCCCGAGCGATCGCCGTCAGGGACTTCTCCGGATCCGGCCCGAGCGGGCGGCTCGGCCGGCCACCTCCGAGGCCTCGGCCAACCACCTTCCGAGGGCGCCGGCCCGGTCCGAAGCCTCGGCTGATCAACTCCGACGTCGATCCTGCCAACGGACAACCCGGCTAGGCTCCGGCCAACCAGGTTTCATTTCCGAGCCAACTCTGCCTCTGCTCATGCTGATATCGCTACCCCCGGCCTCGGCTCGTCAAAGAGCGGCCGAGGGGTTTCTTTGACTAAGCTAGAGGAGCCTCGGACAACAGGTCCGACCGAGCCGAGGGACTCCTACGCCTCCGGGATACGGATACCTCACTCGTCACCTTGACACGGGGCAACTCACGCTTGGTGAAGCGGTTCAGATAATCAGCAGGCGAGTCTTAGTGCTCGAAAATGAGGAAAAAACATGGCTCCGTGCCGTAATTACATACATGTTCAGGCCCCGAAAGCCAAAATGAACAAAAAACCCGGCACTCGAAGTGCCATTACAAACGAAACTCCGGTTCCCCCCCCATAGGTACGAACAACCCCACTCGATGGGGGTGGGCCTGCGGGGCAGCAGAAGACCGACGAACGGCGTGTCGCCGCCCGCCCCGGCAGCGGCGACGATGAAGACTTCTGCCCCGGGGGGCCGAACAGCAGCAATGATGGCCTCAGGGCGGATGCTGCTGCTAGGAGGCCCCCGCCCTTGCCCAAACTCGAGAGGCAAGGACGGGCAGAAGGCCGTAGAGTCGGAGGTCGGTCCGTGGCCAACCTCGGCTGTCGCGCTGGCGGAAGAACCTCTTCCAGCTGCCGTGGTGGGAGGCGACGTCGGGGGCGGCTCCGAGACTGCTCGGCTCAGAGAGCCGGGCACGCTGCAGCTGTTGGCGCCACGGACGACTCCCGCCCTTCCCCCCGATCACTGAGGGAAGGAGCGGGCCACCACCCGCGCAGGGGCCAACCCCGACTCGGCACACGCCCCTCCTCAGCCCTGGTGATGAGAATCCTTGAGGCTGAGGAAGGGGCGGAGGCCGCAGCCCGGCTCGCTTTCCCCCACCATCAAGCCGGAGGTTACCATCCTGGGTGACCGCCGGTGGAGGGGTGCGACCGGGCTGCATGATGAAAATCCTTGAAGCCGAACGATGGCTGAAAGGTACCAACTCCCACGGAGTCGCGTTCCTCCAACGATGGGGCGAAAAGACGGCGGTTTCCCCCATCCGGGGGCTTGAAAAATGGAGAGACACAATGCATAAGGGATGAAGAAGACGTGGTCACCTTACGAAGGGGGTCGCCCTCCTTTTAAAGGCAACTCCCCCTGCTTGCGCCCTCAACCGTCATGGGCTGAGTCTTCTCCAACACGCCTCCAAAGTCCTCCCCTGCGGCGCGGGGGCTGGGACCCGCCTGTCATGCAGACCGGCTCCAAGCAGAAGAAGCCGAACCGCCGCGCGCGACGCGCACAACCACCCAGCGGTTACAAGTGACCCTCCACCTTTGCCCAGACCAACGGGCGAAGGGGGTGGGCAGCCATGCGGGCGGCATGCAGCCGCGCCAAGTGGACGCGCCTCTCCGACTCCTGACAGGCCAGCGCGGAGGCTCAAGCCCACGCGTCGCGCAACCGGCGCGCCGGATGCTGCATGTAAGCCGCTATGCCACTTGCGCCACCACCGCACCTCCTCGGTTGTGGAACCAATACCACGACCCGAGGCGGCCCAACGCGCGACCCAGCAGCGCCAGCCTGACGCAGCGGTCAAACGCGGTCAAAAGTGGGCCGGCAGTAATGACGGTGGCAGGCGCGCGAGAGCAGCGGTCACGCCATCGGCCAAGCTCATGTCCCATCCGGAGGCAGCGAGAGAACCCCCTCTCACAGTGTGAAGACGACGCGCCCGTGACCCGTACCTCGAACGGCACGCACACGCGCAACGGTAGCCTCGCCAACTACTCGCCCCGCCGCATTAACTCCGCGGCTCGACGGGCAGCGCTACTGGCGAGAGCAGCTGACGACGTTTCGCCTTCACCAAAACGACCACACCAAAAAAGGTACGCCACGTCGTTCAATTTCGTATCCTTTTTCCCTTTTTCCCCTTTCTCTATCTCTTGCAATAGGGACCGGGAAGGGGGATACCCCCAAAGGGATCCTTCCCCGTGAAGGAACTAGGCTCCGAGCCTCCTTACTGATCAGGGGTTCGAAGGCTGGCCCCCCGAAGGGTTCAACGGCCGCCTCAGATCGCGTGGGCCCGACACCCACTACTGGTCAGGGGTTCGAAGGTCGGCCCCCCGAAAGGTTCCACGACCGCCTCAGGCTACTCGGGCTCCGCGCCCATTACTGATCAGGGGTTCGAAGGCTGGCCCTCCGAAGGGTTCACAGTCGCCTCAGACACCGAGCGAGGGATGACCAGGGGTACGTTCGATACATAACCAAGGCTCGGGCTGCGCTCCCGAGGTACCCTAGGACATTTCCGAGACCAGCGGGAACGACTCTGTAACGGAATCCCATCGAAGGGAGGCAACGAGCCCTCGGACCCCGTCGCCAGGGGACCGGGTCCGGCAGATCACCCGCAGGTACTTTTGGGTGTGCCTCCGGGCCCCTAGCCGACCCCCAACGAACGGGGCACGGACGTCCACTCGGATTACCCGATTGCAGCTCACCGGAGACACCATGTTCGGTGCCCATCGAGGGTAACATGGCGCTCTCCCCCCCTCCTCCTTGCGGAAAGGCGACATAGGGGCGTATGTAAAAAAGCCGAGTCTGTCCCTGATCGTCCTCTCGCTCTGTGCGGAGGCTCGGGGGCTGCTCTCGCAAACCCGGCTCCGGCCGAACCGTTGACAGCGTCAACATACCAGCCCGAGAACTTGGGCCCCGACAGAGCACCTGGGCTACGGCCTGTTCGCATGAGGGAACCACCAGACCAGCCGAAGCATTACGCAAGGCATTAAGACCTCGAAGGAGTGAAACCACTCCTCCGAGGCCTCGGGGGCTACACCCGGCGGGTGCGCTCGCGCGCACCCACCGGAACAAAGTACAACCGAGAAAGGCTGGTCCCCTTGCAAAAAAGTGCGACGCAAGCCTCCAAGCGAGTGTTAACACTCCCTTCGAGGCTCGGGGGCTACTGTCGGGGACCATAATTAGGGGTACCCTCAAGACGCCTAATTCTCAGCTGGTAACCCCCATCAGCATAAAGCTACAGAGGCCTGATGGGTTTGATTAAGTCAGGGATCAGTCCGTACGAGCGACTTGATCGCGCCTCGCCCGAGCCTAGCCTCGGGCAAGGGCAGCCGACCCTGAGATGATTCCGTCTCGCCTGAGGCCTCCTCTTTCACGGCAGACGCATCTCCGGCTCGCCCGAGGCCTTGCCTTCGATAAGAAGTAACCCTGACTAAATCACCGCGCCGACCGACCAAGTCACTGGCGCCTTTAACGCAAAGAGTAAGACTGACGGGCAGCCAGGCTTGGCCAAAAGCGCCAGAGGAAACTCCGCTCCGCCCGACCCAGGGCTCGGACTCGGGCTAAGGCCCCGGAAGACGGCGAACTCCGCTCCGCCCGACCCAGGGCTCGGACTCGGGCTAAGGCCCCGGAAGACGGCGAACTCCGCTCCGCCCGACCCAGGGCTCGGACTCGGGCTAAGGCCCCGGAAGACGGCGAACTCCGCTCCGCCCGACCTAGGGCTCGGACTCGGGCTAAGGCCCCGGAAGACGGCGAACTCCGCTCCGCCCGACCTAGGGCTCGGACTCGGGCTAAGGCCCCGGAAGACGATGAACTCCGCCTCGCCCGACCCAGGGCTCGGACTCCGCCCTGGCCTCCGCCGAACGACCTCCGCCTCGCCCGACCCAGGAGCTCAGGTTCGGCCTCGGCCATGCAGGACAGACTCGACCCCGACTTCGGAGGAGCCTCCACGTCGCCCGACCTAGGACACAAGACCGCCACGTCAACAGGAAGCGTCATCATCACCCTGCCCTGAGCCGACTTGGGTCGCAGAGAACAAGACCGGCGTCCCATCTGGCCAGCTCCGCCAGATAGGCAATGATGGCGCCCCACTAGACCCTGACGACGGCGACTCTCGGCTCCCTTACGAAAGCAGGGAGACGTCAGCAAGAGCACAGCTGTTCCAACAGCTGTCCCTCCATCAAGCTCCACTGCTTCTCCGACAGCCACGACGCCACACTAACAGGATGCCAAGATCTCTCCGGCTGCCACCTTGGCATGTACTTAGGGCACTAGCTCTCCCCCGCTAGACACGTAGCACCTTGCTACACCCCCATTTGTACACCTGGATCCTCTCCTTACGCCTATAAAAGGAAGGACCAGGGCCTTCTTAGAGAAGGTTGGCCTCGCGGGAACGAGGGCAGGGGCAGGCGCTCTCTTGGGGCCGCTCGCTCCCCTCACCCGCGCGGACGCTTGTAACCCCCTACTGCAAGCGCACCCGACCTGGGCGCGGGGCGAACACGAAAGGCCGCGGGAATCTTCGTCTCCCTCGTCACGACCCGGCTCCGGCCACCGACCTCTCGCTCTCTTCCCCCCTTCGCGCTCGCCCACGCGCTCGACCCATCTAGGCTGGGGCACGCGGCACTCTCACTCGTCGGCTCGGGGACCCCCCGGTCTCGAAACGCCGACACTTATATATACAAATGTGTGTTATACTATTATGAGATGGAGGACGACATCCACGAGCCGTCTGGGACGACGTTGAAGAGAAACTCGGGCCTGTGACGCACGAGCACTCACCTAGTAGTGTAGTATACAAGATTTAACAAGACAATTTAAAGGCAAAAATTCAAGAATGATCTTTCACAGACTACTGTAAATTCATGACTAAAAGCTCACTGTAATTGACTTGATTGAAGAACACAATAATACTACTGTGAATATGTGATACAACTTAATCACAGTAGTAAAATTACATCTGATGTTGTATTTGGTAAAAAAAAATATTTTTTTAGAGTTTAGAGCCAACAACTAAACTCAGGTGTTACAAGGTACAATGAACCTTACTATTCAGATTATTAATATAAAAACTCAAGACAGGTGTAATCCTCAAACAATCATAAGCAATGTGTATAGGAATTTTAGACATAATGGTGCCTACCACATGCTTTAGTATTCAGATTATTAACACGAACTCATGACATAATGACCAAAAAATATTAATACACAAACATGGACATAATGTTGTTTAGGAATTTCAGACATATATAGAGGTCAAATAGAGGAATTTCAGACAATGAACAATTATCATCATCAATAGGCTAGAGTTCAAATTCTTAATATATGAACTTGACATATAATAGTGCCTCTAGTAGTGTCGCCTTAGTTTAAAAGCAGTAATATGGCATAGAGAGGAGAGGAGAGGAGAGAAGAGAAGAGAGAAAATAAACAATATCTATTGCTTTCCATATAAACTCAAAGTTATATATATTCCAATCCCATGGAGAGACGAGGGGGGGAGAGCTACAAAAACCAATCATGTTTTGTTTCTCCTTTCAGGCCTAACCTTATGCAGCAGCATATTCATCCAAGAAACCAACAACCTGTAACATATCCCTTATTATCCTACCCATTACAAACTTGTCATTAAAATTAAATTCAGTACTGACTAATATTATCTCGGTCAATCTTTAAGGGCATCGAGCTCGATTTTGCTATGCCACAGAGAATGGTGCATGTGGACCCGTCTTCCTTATATGCATCAGGTGGTCTAAAGTTGGCTTTAACCTTTAGCCCACCTAGAGATTTGGACATCAAAAGAAAGCTAAAACATTCTAAAGCTTTTAGATCTCTAAGTTTAGAAGAGGGAGGCAAACATGCCCTAGAATATTGGAGATCGCAGCTGCTGCTATCACCAAGTAACACACTAAGATATCGAAGACCGCAACTGCTGCTATCACCGTTTAAAGTACAGGATTTAGTGGTGGTGCTTTTGCTTCTACCTTAACAACTAAGATCTCAATCCATCTTAATTTGTCCAACCGAACTCTGAATAAAAAAAGGAATCACATTCCAGGAATGATTGACGAGTTAGCACAATGCAGGTTCAAAACCTTTGGTTATTTCTAAAATAAAGACTTGCATGTATGGCTATAACAATTTATACTTTTAAAAATGGATACTTATTGAGACCTGATAACCACATTTAGCTAGCTTAGCAGGAGGGAGCATGCTAACTCATAATGCCTTGTAATTACTGAATACTGATGAACCAGCGGAGCCATACCTCATTGACATCCTCGAGTAGCTCTGACAAACAAATTAGGGGACATGACAAACAAATTAGGGGACACTACCTCTGCGTATCTGCACAAGGGCCCAAGAGAGGTGGGGCCTGGCCATAGGAACGGAGCTCTCAGCTCCCACATCGTGCACTAGTGAATGCGAGCAGCTGGTCTGGCCTTCTAGTAATCCGATCTGCATGCAGTGTGATCCAGGATTCACGTGGATAAGGATGAAATCAAGAGAGCGCTAGCTAGGATCACACGCCAATAGCACAAGGAAGGAAGGAATGAGCGAGCAAACCTTGAGGAAAACATCGCCGACGAGCTTCTTTGTGTGGCTCTCTATCGTTGGTCGCAACCCCCGCCACCGCCGTCACTCGTCGCACATCGCGCTGTGGTCATGGTCGGGGCTGCCCTTCTGTCCGGTCGACCGGTCGAGCATCGGGCGATCAAGCAGGACTCGAGGAGGAGGTAGCGGATTTATGGCGACAGATCGGGGTAGCGGGGCCGAGTGTGGGTTGTTGGCTTGTTGCGCCCGTGGGCGTGGCAGGCGGGGGGTGGGGGCGGGCGGAGGGATCATGAGCTAGAGGGGGAGATCGTGGAGGGAGTGGGCAGTTTGGAGGGAGATCGTGGGGGATTCCTTTGCGTGGGTGTCTGGGAGTGAGTGAGTGCTCCTGAGATGGCTGAGATCGATGATTAACAGGAGAGCACGGGACGGAGACGACGCTAGCAGGAAGAGCTAGAGGGCAAGGGCTCGCTGGGCAGAGAAAGCAAGGGAGACTGATCCTAAAGCCAAGCTGGGTCAGGGTAAAAAGCGTGCGACCTCCTGGCAGCTACTTGGGCCGCACCAAAGAAACACAGCCCACGCGACCTATGTCGTCGTCACGACTTGCACATTTTTATGACCATACCGGCCAGCCAACATAGCTTATATCGGCTTATAAGCCTTCCTTCTTTAGAGAAAGCAATCGTGGTCAAATGCTCCTGCCAGTGTCAAATTGAGACAACTTTTTGCGCGAGCAGACGTGGGTCCGGTGTGTGCAAAACTAAGGGTGGTTGTCACGTGGGCGCCCGTAGTCTGCAATGTGGGCCCAACGTCCAGATTGTGTGATGGCTTGCATGATAGGAATGGCTGAATGGGAATGGGGGATTTTGTCACATGGGACCGGAGTGACCCAAGTCAGGAGTTGCTCGACGTCCCGCGTCATAGAATGTGATGGTTTGCCGGACAGCAGCGGCGGAGGAGCCATTATGGCTTAGTGTGGCATCAGCCATACCTTACTTTTAATAACTCTCATATCTTCTACTATAACATCAAAATAAGACGTGGTGTGGTGGATATGTTGTCTCTAATCTAGCAACAAGTCTTGAGTTCGATTCACAATTCTTGCAGACTTGTAGATTTCATTTTTTGAGCCATACCACATTTTTTCTTTGCCCTCCGCTACTGCCGGACAGGGATGAGGGCAAAACAGGAAATGAAAAAAGGCAGAACAGAAAATGGCAGGCTACCCTTACCGCCTTAATAAGTAGTAGAGATATTAACATTTATACTACATAATTAGTATCATTGGATAAATCTTTGAGTTTATTTTTACATTAAAGTTATTCAAAGATACAAAATGTTGACTATATATTCTATAAATTTAGTCAATTTTGAGAAGGTTTGGCCAATACGAATACTATAACGACAAACATTTGTGGACCAAGGTTACAAATGTGCAATCCATTCAAGTCAGGGCTTTGCATCCAGATCCAACGCTCTTACTTGGCTTCTGATTACTTTCCCCGGTCCTTTACCTCCATCAGAGCAGAGGAGCGCTCACACTTCGCTATCCACGTGTTTTGTTGTCTTAGAAGTTGAGTCAGACCGGTACGAGCCTAGCCAGTATTAGTAGAACTAGGGTGGCTTTTTTGTTTGGTTGATTGTATAGACTCGTGCAGACTATAGACAAAATTTGTTTGATTGCCTGTACTGAGACGTGTATTAGAAAAGGGTGTATAAATAGATCTTCAAATACAATATAGCTTGAGTGATCTAGTTTTGTTTTAAAAATATTGAGAGCATAAATATGTAAATCTTTTAATTACAAAATACAATACAAAAACAATTTAAAACACCTCAGATTTGGATGTTGTTGTACAAACGCATCCCCGTGTACGCAGCCACGGGCCATCTCCGTGGAGCTTAGCTCATGCGTCCTTTTTGCGTGCCCAGCGCCTGTATACGCTAGCCTGATAACCAAACAAACTGATCTTTAAAACTCCGCTCGTGAAGTTACATGTCCACAAATCATACGGTATGTTCTTCCATCACCATCAAAAACATTAAGCCATAGGTTGACACATAAAAAACTATTATAGCTTTCATTCACTCCTCTGATCATCTTATTCAATCCTTCAACGTTGTTAAAAGGGAATAACATATAGAGAATAAAATCTCTTAGGCCCTGTTTGTTTCGTTGAAATTGAATTCCATTTTAATAATTATAATTTAGACAAAACTAATTAAGTTCATATATTTATATATGTAATATATTTATATATCATCCTAAATCATATGAGAGAGACAGTTATATACTATATTTATGTTATAGCGAAGCAAGTAGAATAGTGTGCTATAAGTTGTACATCGAAAAAATAGCATGTAAATCTATAGAATCGATTTTCATCTCTCACCCCATGAATTTGAGATAGGCTTATATGATAACTTTGGAAAGTGGTGGAATGTCATATTTAAAAAAATAGCCTATTCTATTAGTAAGATTTCAATTTCTCAAAACGAAAGGAAACAAACGGGACCTTAATAGGGTAGGCTATTTAGTGTGGATTTAACATTCCACCACTTTTCAAAGTTTGAATATAAGCTTATCTCAAATTTATAGAGTGAATGGATGAAAGAAGACTGGAGTCGCCGCCTCGATGCGATTGCAGAGATCGTGTTGTCATCGATGAGGACACTGCGAAGTATTTCGTGTGTCCGAACATTGATTATGTGAGTGCATAACAAATGTCCAAACTTGTGTTATTTTTTCTCCTGCATCCATACGGTTGGTGCAAGTGTCGTTTCTTAGAGTGGTTGTATGGTCCTATGTCTCATTGGCCAGAGCCAGATGCAAAGGAAAAGAAAAAACGAGTGGCGGAATAATTGAAGTCTGATCCAGTACTCTGCAAATGTGGTATTGAAGCTAAGTATGTATTAGTTCCTTTCGAGCTTGGTGTTGGCTATTTTTTGGACATATGGTAGATTATGATGAGGTTGGTATTTATTTTTTGTTTGCATCAGCTGCAATGTTGCACCCATACTTATTGTGTTTTGTGTAGAAGACGGGGAAATGCAGTTGGGAGAGATACGACGAGAAAGAAGAGGTGATGCACACAATAAAGACCAAGAGACTAATGGGACAGAAGATGAAGTTGTGGATCTTAACTCGTCGATTCGTACATTAAAGATCACAGACGGGACATGCGTAGGTTCGCGAAATTAATGTGGTTTGACAGCCCGATGCGTGAAGAGCAGAGGAGATTGAAGGCGACAAATGAGAAGAGAGCACAGGATGTAAGAGAATGGGAGGCGGCTAGAGCCGAGAAACAGATGTTGGAGAATCTTACTGGTCGTCTGAGTGGAAGTGGGTGACAAAAAGGACATGTTAGTTTCGCTTTTACAATTTATTTATCCTGACTTTGCAAACTTTTATCTAGTTGTGGAACTCCTGCATCGCGTCGAAGGAGCAAATAATACATTAAAGTGTAATCAAAAGAATCTCAACCTTACTACATTAAGACACTTACTAGGATGATCCTAGGTTGGATCCTGGGTCAATGGGATCTCCTAGGGGTACCACCTGATTCAAGGCCCCACAAACGCCACAAACCTCGTTCAGGCCGATTGAGCATCTAGCACAACAACCACTTCTTCCAGAAGCTCAGGCAAAGGAGCTTTACTAGGAGATGCATTTAACATTTATGGAGACAACCCAACTCGAGTATCGTAATGATTAAAGGATAACTTTCGAACGACCACATCCAAACATGGAGGAACAATCGTCTTCACAATTTTGACATATTTCACCCAGTCATCTTCAGAGTCAATGGAGATCAACCATCGGAATAATGTCCCAGATGCAACATGGGACAATAGACCCTCAATTGATATGCTAGGGTCGTTTAAATTGCAACTATTTTACTCATAAGCTCAAGCGAAAATCTGTCCAAAAGAGGGTCTTTCATCGAACATCACAATCACCTCTTCATTCCATAAAAACTAACACTCCCATAAACATCTTCCTCCACGCTTCATCCATGGTATAGTGTCACTAGGGTGTCAATCTAGTGCAAACACGGTTTCCTAACTTCCCTCCATCTAATATACTAACAATATGCTAAACATATGATAGCAATTTACTAACTATATAATCACTAACTATATGGTAAGTGAAAGTTGCCTAAAGGGGGGTGAATAGGCAAATCTGAAATTTATAAACTTTAAGCATAACTACAAGCCAGGGTTAGCGTTAGAAATAAAATCGAGTCCAAAAGAGAGGGTGGAAACAAATCAACCAAAGAAATAGAGCGAATGACACGGAGATTTGTTTTACCAAGCTTCAGCCCTCGAAGGCCTGGTCCCCGTTGAGGTGGTCACAAAGACCGGGTCTCTTCACTACAGGAAACACCTAAATTTTCGTGGGCCAAAAACCCACGAAAATAAGCCTAAACCGACGAAAATAGGGTATTTTCGTCGGCAGGCCGACGAAAATAGCCGCCGAAAATAAGTTCGACGAAAATAGACACCTATTTTCGTCGGTACCGACCGTAGGCCGACGAAAATAAATGGTCGACTGACTATTTTCGTCAGCCAGGTGGTGGCCGACGAAAATAAGTGCAGACTATTTTCGTCGGCCCGGTGCTGGCCGACGAAAATAGCCTGGGAACATATTTTCGTCGGCCACCACCGAGGCCGACGAAAATTGATGCTCCCCCCCAAAACAGATTTTTCTGCACCTATTAATAATTCACAGCAATATACACAATATCACAATTCACATATATACAGATTCACAATCAAAATACATAATTCACAAAACACATTGACATATACATATCACAAAACACATTGACATATACATAAATAGTCCATAGTCCATAGTCCATAAGTCCATAGTCCATACATAGTTTCAATACCATAAGTCCATAGTTTCAAACAAACTCACTACTCACTAATCACTCCTGCGGGCTGTGGGAGTTTTGGCCACTCCCTCCTCCACCACCAGGAAGGTGGCCACTCCCTCGAGAACCATGGACGAGGAAGTCGTGGACGTTGACAGCACCCTCCTGAGCATGTGACGCTGAACCCTGCAATTCATCAATCATTCAAATAAGGCTGTGTTTTGCTATCCCTATACCTATACTGGCTATGTTTGGTCACTATTTGCATAAAACTAAACATGGAACGTCACCTGTGATCCATGGTGATAAGGAGGTTGTGCATGCATCCACGGGTACTGTTGTGCTGGCCACCCCTGAGGTGGTGGCACCCACCCCGTCGGTGGCGGTGCCATCCACGCTTGAAATGGCTGCGATCCTTGGGGTGGTGGAGGCGTCCAAGTGCCTGGAGGTGCCTGCGTCCACCCAACACCGGTCCACTGTGGCTGCGACGCTGGAGCTTGTCCTAGCCATTGTCCCCATCCTTGTGCCTGCGGTCCATTTTTGATAATAAAAAAAGAGTTGCTATGGAATTGAAGTGTTCAGATAGTGTTACCTGGGGAGGGCGAAAAGCGGGCAAGTTCATATCAGGGCCGAGTCGAGTAGTCATTTCCTGCAAATGGATGAAACGTTAGAATCGCAACACTATACTTTGAATTCAATGACACGTGATGAGATAGACGAATTACCTAAAAATAAGAAGTCATATACTGCGTCAGCTGTCCGACCTGCTCCTGCGCTGCTCGAGCCTGCTCCTGTGCGAGTCGAGCCTGCTCCTGTGCTGCCCGAGTCTCCTCCTCCAGCTGAGCCTCTCGAGCAGACTTGGAGCGAGAACTCCCTGCCAAAGACGATGCCTTCCCTTGACCTATGGTCCTGTTGTACTCCACAACGCCGGTGCCAAAGGCAAACCTGCATGATACACATAGTTGAGCCATTAAGTGGACACATTCTTGTTAATGAAATTGTCGAATCAAAGACAACCACCTCACCTGCCATGCTTTCTACCCCCACCACTGTGGTACAACGCCGAGGCATCTAAGTCTGAATGCATCCAGTCGAAATCAGGCCCATGGCGTTGATTCATTTCCTCCCCATATGCATTCTGCAAAGAAAGTTAGAGTTGGAGTTAGACACAAATCATGCAATTTAATTCGTAAATACAAACTTGTTTACCATTTTCTCCCTTGCCGCCTCGCTGCATAGCTCATCAGGGTTCGCTGGATCAGGGCCACGGTGACCACGGACGTAAACCTCCATAAAACTTGGAGCAACTCCACTTTCAGCTTCCTGCATGAAAAAGAAGAGTTAAACCATAGAATTGTAATAGATGTAACATACAAGTTTGATTTATACACTTACCATGCGGCGTGCGGTACCAAGGTGTCCATCGGCGCCGTACCTATGCCCCGGTCCTTCAGTGCCACGGTTGGCACGGTGCTTGTTGGACTCTGCAATCCACTCAGGCGACGCCCATCTCTTAGCCAACCACCTCCAGGCTTCCATGTCCTTCGCCAGCCAATCCACAACGCTCTCCAAGTACTGCTCCTCTGTGAGGTAGATCTCATTGGCCCCTAATGCTTTGCTCATTTTCTGCCCCTTTATCTTCTTGTAGTAGTAGTTGACGGCCGCGATGCGAGCATTGTACATGGCATCCTTGATGACCTTATCAGCGCACTTCTGTCACACCCGGTTTTGAAGGTAAACCGAATGCGAACCATGTACGTGCCAGGATCAGAAATTCACGTACACAGCGATTACATAAATGACTCATCATAGCACAATGCTTCGAATAACAATAAAGATAAGTAATAATATGAAAGACTAGAGTCATTTACATAATATAATCAAAGTACACAGAACAGAAACGTAGCCAACGTAAATAAACCCACCACAGGCAGCTGACTGGGGGAGGTCGCTAGCCTAATCCTCGAACTCGTCGAAGTCCTGGAACTCCTGGAGGTTCGCCTCGACGCCTTCTTCTTTTCCTGAGCATAGATTGCACCAAAGGCAACCTGGTGTTTTGTGAAAGCAAGGGTGAGTACACATCAACGTACTCAGCAAATGTCCCGTTTGGCTGTAGTGGACTAGCTTTATGTGGGGTTAAGTCAAGCAGTTGCTTTTAGTTGGTCAGGTTATTATTACTCATTGAGAGCCAGGTTTTAACATTAACCCAAGTTATTAACCCAAAGTACCCTTTCCAAACGGAAAGAATACCACTTACAATTACCATAGTCATAACCATCATCCTTGTCACCACCTGTAAACCAACCATCTCTGATCAAGTATCTCTAATCAAAGAGGATCCCAAGGCTGCTCTTAACCGCGAGCACGGCTGACATATCAGTTTCTAACCCTCTGCAGAGGTCGCACACTTTACCCATGAGTCGTGATTCCCTTTCTGCCCGGGCTTGCAAGACCCTTATCCACTCCCAAGGTGAATGGCCAGGGATTCACTACGAAGCCTTTACAAAGATTCCCTAGAGGTCATAGCCGCCCGTTAGGTTTCTCCAGTTTGATAAACACAGTACCCCTCCCCGCAGGAGAGTGACTAACAAAAGCAAAACGAAAGAACCTCGGCACTCAGCCTCGGCAGAGCAAGCACTGTGCCTGGACCCCATTGACGGCACGACGGCGAAGCAACTACACCTCTAGTTCC
Organism: Zea luxurians; assembly: GCA_029449295.1. NCBI lineage: Eukaryota > Viridiplantae > Streptophyta > Magnoliopsida > Poales > Poaceae > Zea > Zea luxurians. The sequence continues at coordinate 108,237,300 of JAOPSE010000010.1, forward strand.
TCTAATTAATTAGCTAAGGGCATCCCATTTCACCCTCATGGTTGCACTGTTATCCCGGGTTGTCACTCCCCAAACAGGTCCTTACGGAGAGGCACTCAGGAAACAGCCTGAGCCCCCTAAAGTATCACAGGTACATCATCGGGATAACATCATAGTATCATAAGTATTCACATCATGTTCATTGATTAAAGTAAAGCAATAGCATAATGCTAACCATGATAACCCAAAAGGTAAACAAGGATAAGGTAAATAGAAAGCTAGTCAATCCTTAGGTTTCAATTAAGTAATGCGGGACAATGCATTAAAAGTGAATGGGACATAATGAGTCAGAGGACACTTGCCTTCACCAAACAGATGTTCAGGGTCTTCAGCCTCGTAGAACTCGAAGAGTTCGATCACTTGGCCGCCAAAGCTTGACCGTCGATTCCTCGAAGCTCGAAAATGGATCGCAGTCTATTCGCGACGCGAAGCGAAGACGAACAAGCACCAGCAAACAAACATATACATATGCATAAGAACATTACACCATACAAAGGAAAATATAATCAAAACATGCAATATGAAATAGAGCGCGTTACTACAGTCACGCGAGGAAAAAGAAATGCGACGGTCGAGGCTACGGTCGAGAAGTTATCGCGTCTACACTAAAGGAGTATTAATCATAACATTTAGTTTGATATGCTCATATTAGTCGATATATATTAAAATGAAAATAGAGTTATCACACAGTTTTAATTAGCTGACCATACTAACAATTCTTAGTCAAATAAGTAATTCAAATAACACCAGCGACTCTAAGCGGGACGAAATACGTAACGCGAAACATCACGACAGCGTGCGAACGACGAGTGGACACGCGCGACATAGCCCGCTGACAACACACAAAACAGTACGCGCGACGAGCGCGAACGAACACGCCACCACGTGCGGAACAGCATGCGTGACTGGCGAGGAAACAAAATTGGTGACACGTTCATACAAAAAAAATATTAAATAAATAAAAGGTAGTTAAGTTGATATTAGCCATGTTAATGTTTATTATAAAAATGCAAGTTGAACAATACACATTTTACTCTAATTGGGATATTAATCTAATAAATATTAGTCGAGCAAACTTTAAGTTAATTATCTAAAATATGTGACATGATGAATTAACGTTATTAACATGAGTGCTTATAAGCAAAAACAATTTATTATCACGCGCAGAAACTGCGCGACAAACATGAACGATGTGTGACAACGCGTGCGAACAGCACGGGCGACACGCGTGAACAACAAGCGACGACGCGCGCGAAACAGCATTGCGGCAATGCACACGATGCGCACACAACATGACGACGAGCTCTACGCGTGCGAACAGCGCATAGGCAGTGCGACGACGCACACGACACACGAAAGCCGCTAACAGACATCATGTTTATACTAAACACTTATTAATTAAAATGTTTGAATAGGCATTAATCACATTAACTTATATTTATAAAGCGCTAATAAAATTATAAAATTAGTTCTATTTAAATTGTTATTCTAAAATATTGAATGAACAAATAATTCACTAATTAATTAAAACTTGTGTCGTGACAAAGAAATGCTACTAACACGCGAGATAGATGAACGGGTTCGGGGGTAGACGAGCGTCGTCTACAGGTAGACGAACGTCGCCTAGAGGTAGATGGATGTCATCGGGACCCCGACGACACGCTGCGCGTACGCGAAATAACGCGCACAACAGCGCGCGACACGCGCGAGCGACGCACGCGATACGCGATACTCGCTGAACCACAACGAGTTTATAATAAACAAGTATTAAATGAAAAGCACTTAAGTTGGTATTAATCAAGTTAACGTATATTTATAAAAGTGCAACCTAAAACCATAAACTAGTTTTGACTAAATTGCTACGTTAATAACCGATGGACAAACTGACAATTAAGTAAAACAAACATACGTCATGACAAGATAACATGTTTAACGTGCGCACGATATTATTAGGAAGCTAACTCGATAGAAACAAAATAATTCAGATGTATAACGCAAAGGCTAATATATATTTACTAATCACAGATTAATGACGACGTGGCACATTTTATTGGCCGAAACAAGCCACACCTAGGGCCACAGATCTGAGGGCACAGAGAATCCTTGAGGACTATTTCTCTGACATGCAGCCTAGCTGAGGAGGGGAATACGACATGCAAAGGATAGGCAATTTCTTTTTGGCTCTAGAGTCTAGAGTCTGTACGCATGCCAGAAAATCATGGAGGAAGGCTGCATGCACATCACACGTCGTGTGGACAGCTCCAGGCAATTCAAGTTTTAGTCGCATGCAGCCACCAGAGATCGTGGGAAGATTGATATCGGCATGCAGGCGGGGGCCACATGCGGTTTCCTCTCCCGGCCAACTGCACGCAAGGTAGGGAGTCTTCATCGGGTAACGACGGTTCGCCGATCGGGAGCTCGCCGGAACAGTGGCTCGGAGCTAGACGGCATAGCACTGCATTGCGCATGGAGGCTGGGCGACGGGGTCAGTGCTGCGGGGTCTACTAGCCGACGCAAGCAAGAACAGGTGCCGTGGAGAACTTGTGCAGGGGCTTGCATTGGAAAGGGTCAGACGCCATGGTGGGGGACTCGGCGTGCGTGCCAGCAGGATAGCCATGGCAGCGATGCAAAGCGGCATAGGTGCTCGCAGCAGGGCGCACCGCAGGAGCGTCGAGGTGGGGCTGGGCAGCGCTGGTGGCCAACAGCGGGTGCCGTGGCGCTCGCCAAAGCGACGTGCGCGGCCAGGGGAAGGGCTACACAACGCGAACGGGTGTGGGGCAAAGCACAACCATTGTTGGCGAGTGCGGTGGTGGCTCGTCGATGTGAAGGGCTCACGGCTAGACGACAATCCAAACGATGAAAACCAACACCAGGGAAGAAAGGTTACTCACCGAAGATGAAGGGTTCGTCGGAGAAGAAGGGCTTGCCGGCGTCTTGGAGCAACACAACCGCACAACAACAGGGGTGTGATGGTGGCGTTGGTCACAGAGCCATGCCTGACCTTGCAGCACCGAAGGGAGGGAGAGGGAGACGTGGGTGTGAGGAGGGAACCGTTGTGTGCGCTGTGAGAATTGGAATGGGGTGTTTGCTTGAGGTGAAATGTTATGTGGAGGAGCTGAGCGAGGATATGCGAGTGGGCGTCGATTTTATCACAGCGCGTGGTTGTGGATTTTGGGGAAGCATTGGCCTCCACGCGAGTGAAAACGATAGACGTGAACGCCACTGGTGACTGCACAGGGATAGACTAAGGGCGGATGGAGTGTAGATGGGGTAGACGCCGAAATAGACAGGGTAGACGCAAGCGGCACATCTTTTTGCGAGGAGAGACAATTTGGTGATCTCGCGAAAAAGGACATGAGATCTAGAACAAGCTCAACGAGGGAAAAAAGATATTATCAAGTTTTTAGAATATTTTAGTTTTCGCAAATACTAAATTTTAGAGACTAAAATAATATCATAGAATCTGAACTTCACGTTTAATACTCGAAAAATGTTCTGAATGATTAGAAAATCCCCCAAAACATCCTCGAGATAATTTTACATATTTTGAAAACTTTTTACACTCATAAACACTATGCAATGGCATGAATGCAACAATCGAAGCTTATCTAGGACTTTATTTTATTACGCTAAAAACTTATATATATAATAAAATAAATGTCCATTATTTATAAAAAGAGAAGGAAAGCAAAGAAATGAGAGGGTAACACCTGAATTTGGTAGATATTAGAAAAGAAAATTTATACCCCTAAATTCAGGGTGTTACAAATCTAACCCCCTTAACAGAATCTCGCCCTCGAGATTCGAGGAGAGGCTAGAAAGAAAACAAGATTGGTTCATTGGTTTTTCATAGCTTATTTGATTCAACTTTGATTATGGAAACTTTAACTTGTGGACTGGTTGCTTTGACCTTCAGATACTCGAAATTGATTGATGCAATTCTTGAGTCTCCCTTGGACCTGTGGGTTAGGACCCACACATGATTTTGCTGAGCCATTTTGATCTTGTCGGTTAATGCTGATCGCATTGTCTTCATTGGGGTTAGCGGCTAACCCCCTTAACAGGAGCGTTGATATGCACTTGGTGAAGTTGCTGCCGACTCTGGTCTTGACTGATTAAGGGAGGGCTAAGAATGCCAACCGGACAGGCACAAGAGGAGAGGGTATAGATAGAAAAGGTAAGCATAGATGGATTAAAGAGAGAAAAGGGAGAGCACCCAACTACTAACTCTATGGCAATCAGCTAGTAAATTGATGTCATTGCGGGCTAATGGCCACAACACATCAACACTCATCACAAAGGAGCAAATCAGTCATAACACAAAGAAAAACAGCACAATCATATAACAACAAACATCTCGTTGCTATACGTTCCTTTAATTAAATGGTGGTCTTCCTTGAAAACAGAATAACTACTCTCTATGGTTGTCGAAGGACAAGGAGAAGGACAAGGCATGCAGGATAGGGGCAAGAGCATAATAAAGGATGGAGCTAAAGTAAGGATCGTAATCGGCAAGGGAGAGAATGCAACAAAGGTCGGGATAGGTAAAACACCATTCTCAAATCGAGATGGGAAAGATGATATTTCACGGGGTAGGCATAGGATAAGCATCATGGAAAGATCTAGATATTAGGAAGGTAAGGGTGGTATTCAAGCAAAAGCTAAAACTTGCAGCGTGTCAGAGGAAAAGGGAACAGACAAGAGCGAGATAGGCAAGACATCACTCTTGGAATAAAATGGAAGAGGCGGCTTTAAAATGAAGGTGCCGGATAAGCATCAAGGTAAAAGATCGAGGGATGACAAGGGTTAAGGTGATAACAGTCAAGGGTATAAGAGAAAAGATGAAGGCACAGAAGTGCTAGTGGTATGAGTACAACAAAGAATGGAGTTAAGATAAGACTCACACCTAGCAAAGACGAGGTTCCGACCAAGGGAAGGATGAGTAAAACACTTCCCTCGAACCGAGATGGGAGAGGGAATTTCAAACAACAGACGTAAGATAGTCATCAAGGTAAGATGGAGAGACGATGAAGGTAAAGGTAGTAACAGACAACAAAGGGTGGAGCTAAAAACTCGCAAGCGACGAGGAATAGAATACAACTAAGGGAAAATAGGTAACCTACAACTATTAAAATTAAGATGGAAGAGAGAAGGTTTTAGAGCATAGGTATAATAGAGGCATCAAGGTAAGAGATAGAGGTGTCAAAGGCGAAGGTGATAATAACGAAAGGCATAACAAAGGATAGAGTTAAGGCAAGACTCGCGAAATGGCAAAGTGGGGGAAAACAATCAAGGGTAAGGTAGATATGGTTCCAACAGAAGGATTGAAATAAAAATTCATTACCCAAGGAAGTTACGAGGAATTAATGAGATCGCCAAGGATGTGCGAAATAAAATGAATGCTCATGGATCATCGAGAAACAAGGATGGTCAAGGGCATGCTAACTGAAATGGCTTGAACAGTCATTAGGGTGTAAAGGTAGGCATAACAAAATATGATAGTATGAGAGATTTCAAGGAGATGAGCATACCAATACCAAGAGACAAGAAATTGTTGAAAGATAGCGACTAAACAACAGAAGAGGAAAGGGTCTCAAAAGACAGGAAGGTCACGGACATATAAACTGAAATGTTTAAGTAGGCAGTAGAAATTTAGAGGCAAGTATTTGAAACAAGAGTATTGAAGAATCTAGGAGTACGAGCATGTCAATACTAAGGGAATAAAGATAGTCAAAGGGTAGCAATTTAATGACAGAGGTGGGAAGAGTCCCAACAGACAAAAGGTTATTGGTCAAGGGGCATCTGCAAAGATGTCGCAAGCACAAGAGTGAGATCAGATCTAATAGATCGGGAAAAGTATAGACCATACTAGAATAAAATATAATTTTTTTGGTAAGGGGGCATATAGGAACACAACATAAAATTAGTCAAGGTGACTAATATTTTGAAGCAGAATCAAGGATGAGATGAAGTAATAATCAGTAAGTCCTTAAAACGACCAATGCTACTCTAGGATAGCGGTCCTACAGTCAGCAAGGGCTTTGATACCACTTATGTCACACCCGGTTTTGAAGGTAAACCGAATGCGAACCATGTACGTGCCAGGATCAGAAATTCACGTACACAGCGATTACATAAATGACTCATCATAGCACAATGCTTCGAATAACAATAAAGATAAGTAATAATATGAAAGACTAGAGTCATTTACATAATATAATCAAAGTACACAGAACAGAAACGTAGCCAACGTAAATAAACCCACCACAGGCAGCTGACTGGGGGAGGTCGCTAGCCTAATCCTCGAACTCGTCGAAGTCCTGGAACTCCTGGAGGTTCGCCTCGACGCCTTCTTCTTTTCCTGAGCATAGATTGCACCAAAGGCAACCTGGTGTTTTGTGAAAGCAAGGGTGAGTACACATCAACGTACTCAGCAAATGTCCCGTTTGGCTGTAGTGGACTAGCTTTATGTGGGGTTAAGTCAAGCAGTTGCTTTTAGTTGGTCAGGTTATTATTACTCATTGAGAGCCAGGTTTTAACATTAACCCAAGTTATTAACCCAAAGTACCCTTTCCAAACGGAAAGAATACCACTTACAATTACCATAGTCATAACCATCATCCTTGTCACCACCTGTAAACCAACCATCTCTGATCAAGTATCTCTAATCAAAGAGGATCCCAAGGCTGCTCTTAACCGCGAGCACGGCTGACATATCAGTTTCTAACCCTCTGCAGAGGTCGCACACTTTACCCATGAGTCGTGATTCCCTTTCTGCCCGGGCTTGCAAGACCCTTATCCACTCCCAAGGTGAATGGCCAGGGATTCACTACGAAGCCTTTACAAAGATTCCCTAGAGGTCATAGCCGCCCGTTAGGTTTCTCCAGTTTGATAAACACAGTACCCCTCCCCGCAGGAGAGTGACTAACAAAAGCAAAACGAAAGAACCTCGGCACTCAGCCTCGGCAGAGCAAGCACTGTGCCTGGACCCCATTGACGGCACGACGGCGAAGCAACTACACCTCTAGTTCCTCTAATTAATTAGCTAAGGGCATCCCATTTCACCCTCATGGTTGCACTGTTATCCCGGGTTGTCACTCCCCAAACAGGTCCTTACGGAGAGGCACTCAGGAAACAGCCTGAGCCCCCTAAAGTATCACAGGTACATCATCGGGATAACATCATAGTATCATAAGTATTCACATCATGTTCATTGATTAAAGTAAAGCAATAGCATAATGCTAACCATGATAACCCAAAAGGTAAACAAGGATAAGGTAAATAGAAAGCTAGTCAATCCTTAGGTTTCAATTAAGTAATGCGGGACAATGCATTAAAAGTGAATGGGACATAATGAGTCAGAGGACACTTGCCTTCACCAAACAGATGTTCAGGGTCTTCAGCCTCGTAGAACTCGAAGAGTTCGATCACTTGGCCGCCAAAGCTTGACCGTCGATTCCTCGAAGCTCGAAAATGGATCGCAGTCTATTCGCGACGCGAAGCGAAGACGAACAAGCACCAGCAAACAAACATATACATATGCATAAGAACATTACACCATACAAAGGAAAATATAATCAAAACATGCAATATGAAATAGAGCGCGTTACTACAGTCACGCGAGGAAAAAGAAATGCGACGGTCGAGGCTACGGTCGAGAAGTTATCGCGTCTACACTAAAGGAGTATTAATCATAACATTTAGTTTGATATGCTCATATTAGTCGATATATATTAAAATGAAAATAGAGTTATCACACAGTTTTAATTAGCTGACCATACTAACAATTCTTAGTCAAATAAGTAATTCAAATAACACCAGCGACTCTAAGCGGGACGAAATACGTAACGCGAAACATCACGACAGCGTGCGAACGACGCGTGGACACGCGCGACATAGCCCGCTGACAACACACAAAACAGTACGCGCGACGAGCGCGAACGAACACGCCACCACGTGCGGAACAGCATGCGTGACTGGCGAGGAAACAAAATTGGTGACACGTTCATACAAAAAAAATATTAAATAAATAAAAGGTAGTTAAGTTGATATTAGCCATGTTAATGTTTATTATAAAAATGCAAGTTGAACAATACACATTTTACTCTAATTGGGATATTAATCTAATAAATATTAGTCGAGCAAACTTTAAGTTAATTATCTAAAATATGTGATATGATGAATTAACGTTATTAACATGAGTGCTTATAAGCAAAATCAATTTATTATCACGCGCAGAAACTGCGCGACAAATATGAACGATGTGTGACAACGCGTGCGAACAGCACGGGCGACACGCGTGAACAACAAGCGACGACGCGCGCGAAACAGCATTGCGGCAATGCACACGATGCGCACACAACATGACGACGAGCTCTACGCGTGCGAACAGCGCATAGGCAGTGCGACGACGCACACGACACACGAAAGCCGCTAACAGACATCATGTTTATACTAAACACTTATTAATTAAAATGTTTGAATAGGCATTAATCACATTAACTTATATTTATAAAGCGCTAATAAAATTATAAAATTAGTTCTATTTAAATTGTTATTCTAAAATATTGAATGAACAAATAATTCACTAATTAATTAAAACTTGTGTCGTGACAAAGAAATGCTACTAACACGCGAGATAGATGAACGGGTTCGGGGGTAGACGAGCGTCGTCTACAGGTAGACGAACGTCGCCTAGAGGTAGATGGATGTCATCGGGACCCCGACGACACGCTGCGCGTACGCGAAATAACGCGCACAACAGCGCGCGACACGCGCGAGCGACGCACGCGATACGCGATACTCGCTGAACCACAACGAGTTTATAATAAACAAGTATTAAATGAAAAGCGCTTAAGTTGGTATTAATCAAGTTAACGTATATTTATAAAAGTGCAACCTAAAACCATAAACTAGTTTTGACTAAATTGCTACGTTAATAACCGACGGACAAACTGACAATTAAGTAAAACAAACATACGTCATGACAAGATAACATGTTTAACGTGCGCACGATATTATTAGGAAGCTAACTCGATAGAAACAAAATAATTCAGATGTATAACGCAAAGGCTAATATATATTTACTAATCACAGATTAATGACGACGTGGCACATTTTATTGGCCGAAACAAGCCACACCTAGGGCCACAGATCTGAGGGCACAGAGAATCCTTGAGGACTATTTCTCTGACATGCAGCCTAGCTGAGGAGGGGAATACGACATGCAAAGGATAGGCAATTTCTTTTTGGCTCTAGAGTCTAGAGTCTGTACGCATGCCAGAAAATCATGGAGGAAGGCTGCATGCACATCACACGTCGTGTGGACAGCTCCAAGCAATTCAAGTTTTAGTCGCATGCAGCCACCAGAGATCGTGGGAAGATTGATATCGGCATGCAGGCGGGGGCCACATGCGGTTTCCTCTCCCGGCCAACTGCACGCAAGGTAGGGAGTCTTCATCGGGTAACGACGGTTCGCCGATCGGGAGCTCGCCGGAACAGTGGCTCGGAGCTAGACGGCATAGCACTGCATTACGCATGGAGGCTGGGCGACGGGGTCAGTGCTGCGGGGTCTACTAGCCGACGCAAGCAAGAACAGGTGCCGTGGAGAACTTGTGCAGGGGCTTGCATTGGAAAGGGTCAGACGCCATGGTGGGGGACTCGGCGTGCGTGCCAGCAGGATAGCCATGGCAGCGATGCAAAGCGGCATAGGTGCTCGCAGCAGGGCGCACCGCAGGAGCGTCGAGGTGGGGCTGGGCAGCGCTGGTGGCCAACAGCGGGTGCCGTGGCGCTCGCCAAAGCGACGTGCGCGGCCAGGGGAAGGGCTACACAACGCGAACGGGTGTGGGGCAAAGCACAACCATTGTTGGCGAGTGCGGTGGTGGCTCGTCGATGTGAAGGGCTCACGGCTAGACGACAATCCAAACGATGAAAACCAACACCAGGGAAGAAAGGTTACTCACCGAAGATGAAGGGTTCGTCGGAGAAGAAGGGCTTGCCGGCGTCTTGGAGCAACACAACCGCACAGCAACAGGGGTGTGATGGTGGCGTTGGTCACAGAGCCATGCCTGACCTTGCAGCACCGAAGGGAGGGAGAGGGAGACGTGGGTGTGAGGAGGGAACCGTTGTGTGCGCTGTGAGAATTGGAATGGGGTGTTTGCTTGAGGCGAAATGTTATGTGGAGGAGCTGAGCGAGGATATGCGAGTGGGCGTCGATTTTATCACAGCGCGTGGTTGTGGATTTTGGGGAAGCATTGGCCTCCACGCGAGTGAAAACGATAGACGTGAACGCCACTGGTGACTGCACAGGGATAGACTAAGGGCAGATGGAGTGTAGATGGGGTAGACGCCGAAATAGACAGGGTAGACGCAAGCGGCACATCTTTTTGCGAGGAGAGACAATTTGGTGATCTCGCGAAAAAGGACATGAGATCTAGAACAAGCTCAACGAGGGAAAAAAGATATTATCAAGTTTTTAGAATATTTTAGTTTTCGCAAATACTAAATTTTAGAGACTAAAATAATATCATAGAATCTGAACTTCACGTTTAATACTCGAAAAATGTTCTGAATGATTAGAAAATCCCCCAAAACATCCTCGAGATAATTTTACATATTTTGAAAACTTTTTACACTCATAAACACTATGCAATGGCATGAATGCAACAATCGAAGCTTATCTAGGACTTTATTTTATTACGCTAAAAACTTATATATATAATAAAATAAATGTCCATTATTTATAAAAAGAGAAGGAAAGCAAAGAAATGAGAGGGTAACACCTGAATTTGGTAGATATTAGAAAAGAAAATTTATACCCCTAAATTCAGGGTGTTACAACTTCCGAAAGTGTCTCTTCACACGTGCCCACTGAGCCTGATCCGCCTCGATGTCATCCGGCAATTGGAACCTCCCCTACATATCAATGGAGAAGTTAAGTTAAAGTAAGATTAGGAGAAGCAATAATGCAGTGAATTGCTTATATACGAAAGTAAACTCACCCAGAACTCGTCCCACACAGCCACCTGACAAGTCCTTGGTTTTTGTTCTGAACTTCCCCCTCCGCTACTGCTTTCCCCTGGCTGGACATAGTCCTTCAGACCCCAGTCGGCCCACTGCATAGCCGCGAATCTCTCGCCATTGAGCTCCACCATGCCAGGGTAGTAGAAGCGACAGAGGCTACCCAACACCGCGTTCACCTTGGGACGTCTGCCTGTACCGTCCCAAGTCAAGTCTTCCCATGACCTACAAACATTAATAAAACAAGTAAACCAGTGCAATCACGTTCATATTAAAAAATTAACACAACAGAAATAAGCCCCACCATTCTCCATGCGGCCGGATGAGCCTCCTCTCAGCAGGCCTCGGACCAAGCGCATTGCTCTTCTTATACCTAAGTATACAAGTAAATTAAATATGATGAAATGATTTAAAACTAATATCAATTAAACTAATATGCATAATAATACCTGAAGGATGTAGAACCATCTGACGCGTCGCCCGCGCTGCCTGCCCCCATAGGGTCAACCTCCTCATCCTGCTCACCCTCCTCATCTTGCTCACCCTCCTCACCCTGCACATGAGCATCCTGCTGAGGAGCCTCCTGCTCACCCTCCTCACCATGCACTTCATCTAGACAGTCGAGAAGTTGCTGCTGCCTCTGTCGGCTCTGTGAGGTGCCCTGAAAAAGCCCACTGCCCGAGCTGTCCTCGCTGGCCGCGCTGCCCCCACTCCTCCTCGATCTCCTATGCTTGAACATGTTCAACTGTAGATAAATTAATGTCAAACCACAGTATATGAAACAAATAATATGAAAATTAATAATGTGAAAATTGGAATACATAGCTTAATTGATTAAATAAAAGAAACATACTAATCAAAAGTCATCCGCATCCGATGATGCTTCTTCGGCTCGTTGTTTATTCATACGCTCTTGATTTCGTTGGATCCTTACTGATCTTCTAACGACGACAGGTCGTTTGCGCTTTGACCTAGGTTCTTCAATTAAGTCGCTTGAATTGTAATAGAGATTTTCAAGGCCTTCTCCATTGGTCACATGGAATCGGTGAGCTATGTCTTGATTCGACATCGCTTCTGGTTGAAAAACAGCGTCATCGTTGTCCCTGCTCGTATTCACGTAGTCAGCACTCTCTGGAGCGACGACTTGTGGGTTGACTTTGATTGCAACCCACCAAGCCCTAAGGCTTGGGTGAGGATATGGCAGGTAGTACACTTGTTTTGCCTGATTTGCAAGGACAACATCGCTCATACTGCTCGGAATCCTAGAGCTATGCTTCACCTCGACATTACCATACTTGTCGACACGAGTCCCACTATGAGCATCAAACCAGTCGCACTCGAAAAACACGACTTTAAGTTCCTTGGGGCCATCGAAAATCAACTCTACAATGTTTTGAAGAACACCGTAATAGTCCACTACTTTGTCATCGTCAACATATGAACTTGCCAACACACCACTATTGGTGGTGGCTGCCAATGGTCGACTCTTCTCCAATTTCGCGGTTCGGAAGCGATATCCATTTACATCATAGCGAGTATAGTTCTGGACGGACACAGAGGTATGTGCCATTTGCTGCAAGTCCGGGTGCACAGAGTTTTTGGAAACCTATACAAGGAATTAGTATATGCATTATATCTTCGAAGTCCAAAATTCAAAGATTAAGTATGGACAATGAGAGAACGACAATTACTAACATAATTACGAAACCACTGCACGAAGTTTGGTCCACCTTTCAACCCATCACGTCGAAGATTTTCTAATTGGATGGCCGTAGGTTTACTAGTAGATTTCCAACATTCTTCATCAAACATGCTGGACATATTAGAAACATGGAGATTACACACTATAGAAATTATGAGATGAGAAAATGGAAGTAACTATGAGGAAAACTTACTCGAACGCCTCCTGTGTGCTGTCAATATTGCTATACATATATAGCATTAGCGTGTTCAAATCTGATCCTTCAATGTGACGTACACTCCCTTTTCCAACTGCTTTACCCGGATTCGCAAAAATTTGAAGGGTGCTTTGGGGCGATTCATTTTCGACATGAAGTCGCACTGAAGGAGCAAACACATTGTTGGCTCGAGCGAAACACATTGTACACTCCTAGGGTCGTTTGCAAATTCGGGATCAAACTCGTCAAATGCCTTCCACGCATCACCGTCCGACGGATGGACCATTATGTCTGGATCAGTGACGAGACGTACACCATTCTTTGGCCACGTCATATGCAGAGCTATTTCCTTGTTGAGGAACAACCTTGAAAGCCGAGGAATGATGGGCAACCGACGAAGTTGCTTAGCTGCGACCTTCGTAACTACCAATTCACCCTCATCATTTGTCACCTCGACATATCTAGAAGCTTCGCAATGCTTACAACGGTCCAGCTTGTCATCCTCCTCAAAGAATAGCATGCAACTGTTGGGACACACGTCGATCTTCTCATATGTCATCCCAAGACCAGCCAACATCTTCTTTGCGAAGTACATATTCTTTGGCAACTTATGATTCTCCGGGAGAACCTCGCCCATCAGTTGGACGATGTCGTTGTAAGCACTGTTTGAAATGTTGTGCTTCGACTTTATCGCCATTAGTCTTGTGAGAGTCCCAAGAACTGACATCTGAGTGTGCTCGTGCAGTCTCTCTTCTCCCGTGGCGAGTAGCCGGAAGAATTCCTGAGCATCGCGTGGAAGCTGCCCCGGCTCCTCAGCGTTTATTTCAACATCCCTACCAAGATCATGCAACATGTCGTCCATCCTATCATGATCGTCATCAAGTTCCACCTCCGCGTCAACGTGTCTAATAGACTCTCCATGCCGGTACCATACAAGGTAGTTCGGCATAAACCCACTTTTGCAAAGGTGTTTCTCCATTTCTTCTATCTTCTGAGGCCACTTGTTCTCGCACCGATTGCAAGGACACTTCACTAGACGACTAGTTGCATCTTTGAAAGCGTGCTCAAGAAAAGCCTTTGTTACACCCATCCATTCATTCGAATGTGCCCCGTCCTTTCTCCACCCGTCATACATCACCCTCCGATCACCGTCCATTTCAAAGGCTAAACAAAAGACAAAGAAAATCAACGATCGTTTGTGGCTTAGGTGAACTCCCTATTAGGTAAAGGCCCTAAACCCACCCAAGAGTGTAGGCCGATGCTTGTGATTTGTGACGTGTAGCCTACGATTGCCGCGAAATTTCGGCAGCATAACCCCGCTGCTCTCCAAGCACACGCCTGAACATGGTGCGTTGGAGAACAACTGGGTTACACAACCGAAATTTCGCGTCAATCGTAAGGCACATGTCATAAATCACAAGCATCGACCTACACTCTCAGGCTGTCCAAAATACGTGGACAATTCCGGAACGGCGAACCTCACAAGCCAATGTGACGTTCGCCGTTCCCGAACGGGTGACGCATACGGTTCGCTACGGTTAACGATTAAAACTAAACTCTATACACCAATGGCACAACCATAAGACAGAGGCTCGTCACGGCCGCCACGGCACGCCACGGCCGCCATGAGCATCAAATGTGGTGTGATAACAATCTTACAAACAATCTTATAAACGGGGAGGCTTACCGCGGGAAACGAGTGCGGCGTGGACAGACGGCGGGCGCGGCGTGGACGGACGGCGGGCTCTCTTCTTCGCGACGGCGACCACGGGCTCCCTTCGTGAATGGCGGGCTCTCTTCTTCGCGGGCGGGCGAGGGCGCGCGGGCCGCGTGCTGCGTGGGGCGACGTGGGGCTCGACGGAGCGGGCGTGGGGCTCGGCAGGCGTGCAGTGGCGAGGGGCGCGGCGTGCAGGGGCTTGGCGGCGGACGGCGTGGGGCTCGGCGGCGTCGCGGGAGCTGCTGGGGCGTGGGGCTCGGCGGCGTGCAGGGGCTTGGCGACGTGGGCGTGCGGCGGCGCGGGCGTGCTCTGCGGGCGGCGTGCGGCTCGCCGACGACGCGGGTGTGTGGCGGCGCGGGCGAGCTCGGCGGGCGGCGTGCGGCTCGCCGCCGCGCGGGCGTGCGGCGACGGGGGCGAGCTCTGCGGGCTGCGGGCGGCGTGCGGCTCGCCGGCGGCGCGGGCGTGCTCTGCGGGCGGCGTGCGGCGTGCGGCGGTGCGTCGATTGGAAGCGTTTGAAACGACCGAGAGAAAGCCGAGCGACGATGTAGGGCCACTATTTTCGTCGGCCTCAGTGAGGCCGACGAAAATAGTGGTCGTACATCGACGTATTTTCGTCGGTTGTGCCCTAGGCCCACGAAATTACCATTATTTTCGTCGGCCTCGAGACCGACGAAAATAATTTCTGTATTTTCGTGGGCCTACCGACGAAAATATTGACGGGCCCACGAAAATACTCCTTATTTTCGTCGGCCTAGAGGCCGACGAAAATTATTTCAGTATTTTCGTGGGCCGGCCGACGAAAATACCCCGACCCACGAAAATTTAGGTGTTTCCTGTAGTGCTTTCAACCCTTTCCCTCTCTCAAACGGTCACCTAGACCGAGTGAGCTTTTCTCCTTAATCAACGGGTCACTTAGACCCCTTACAAGGACCACCACAACTTGGTGTATCTTGCTTGATTACAAGTTGCTTGAGAACAAGAAAGAGGAAGAAGAAAAGCGATCCAAGAACAAGAGCTCAAAAAACACGAGCAAAACTCTCTCTAGTCACTATTTGCTTGGAGTGGAATTGGGACTTGGAGAGGCTTTGAATCTTTGGATTTGTGTCTTGTATTGATTGCACTAGCTCTTGTATTGAATGTGAAGTCTAAAAACTTGGATGCCTTGAAGTGTGGTGGTTGGGGGTATTTATAGCCTCACCCACCAAAATGGCCGTTGGGGAGGCTGTCTGTCGATGGGCGCACCGGACACTGTCCGGTGCGCCAGCCACGTCACCCAACCGTTAGGGTTCAACCGTTGGAGCTCTAACAGCCAGGCCCACCGGACAGTCCGGTGGTGCACCGGTCAGGCACTGTTCACTGTCTGATGCGCCTTCTGGCGCCTGCTCTGACTCTACACACGCAGACACGCACTGTTCACTGTTGCTTTTGCAGACGGCCGTTGGCGCACTAGCTGTTGCTCTGCTTGACACACCGGATAGTCCGGTGCTACACTGAACAGTCCGGTGAATTATAGCGGAGTGGCTCTCCAAAAATCCGAAGCTGAGCAGTTCAGAGTTGATCTCCCTGGTGCACCGGACACTATCCGGTGGCACACCGGACAGTCCGGTGCGCCAGACAAAGGCAACCTTTGGTTGGTTTTGCTCCTTTATTTTTGAACCCTATCTTGGACTTTTATTGGTTTGTGTTGAACCTTTGGCACCTATAGAACTCATGATCTAGAGCAAACTAGTTAGTCCAATTATTTGTGTTGGGCAATTCAACCACCAAAATCATTTAGGAAAAGGTTTGACCCTATTTCCCTTTCAATCTCCCCCTTTTTGGTGATTGATGCCAACACAAACCAAACAAAATATATAAGTGCAGAATTGAACTAGTTTGCATAAGGTAAGTGCAAAGGTTGCTTGGAATTAAACCAATATAAACTTTCATAAGATATGCAAGGATTGCTTTCTTTCTTTTAACATTTTGGACCACATTTGCACCACTTGTTTTGTTTTTGCAAATTCTTTTGGAAATTCTTTTCGAAGTATTTTTGCAAATAGTCAAAGGTATATAAATAAGATTTCGAGAAGCATTTTCAAGATTTGAAAATTTCTCCCCTTGTTTCAAATGCTTTTCCTTTGACTTAAACAAAACTCCTCCTTAATGAAATTCTCCTCTTAGTGTTTTAGAGGGTTTTACCAATTAAGATAGAATTTCTTAGAGAAATACTAATTTCAAAGATACCAATTGGAAATCATTTAAAAACTTAAACTTGTTTCAAAAAATTTTGAAATTGGCGTGGTGGTGCGGTCCTTTTGCTTTGGGCTAATACTCTCTCCCCCTTTGGCATTAATCGCCAAAAACGGAGTCTTTAGAGCCCTCATGAGATTCTCTCCCCCTTTGGCAAACAATATATGAGTGAAAGATTATACCAAAGTGGAGAGCGGTGCGGAGTGATGGTGAAGGGTAGATAATGCGATGGAGTGGAGTGGAAGCCTTGTCTTCGCCGAAGACTCCATTTCCCTTTCAATCTATGACTTAGCATAAGAATTTTCTTGAAAACACATTAGTCATAGCACATGAAAAAGATATGATCAAAGGTACATAAATGAGCTATGTGTGCAAAATATCAATAAAAAATCCGAGAATCAAGAATGTTTAGTTCATTCCTAAGTTTGGTAAAGGTTTTCTCATCTAGTGGTTTGGTAAAGATATCGACTAATTGTTCTTTGGTGCTAACATAAGCAATCTCGATATCCCCCCCGTTGTTGGTGATCCCTCAAAAAGTGATACCGAATGGCTATGTGCTTAGTGCGGCTGTGCTCGACGGGATTATCCGCCATGCGGACTGCACTCTCATTATCACATAGGAGAGGGACTTTGGTTAATTTGTAGCCATAGTCCATAAGGGTTTGTCTCATCCAAAGCAATTGCGTGCAACAATGGCCTGTGACAATGTACTCGACTTCGGCGGTGGAAAGAGCTACTGAATTTTGTTTCTTTGAAGCCCAAGACACCAGGGATCTTCCCAAGAACTGACAAGTCCATGATGTGCTCTTTCTATCAATTTTACACCCTGCCCAATCAGCATCTGAATATCCTAATAAATCAAAAGAGGATCCCTTGGGGTACCAAAGGTCAAACTTAGGAGTATGAACTAAATATCTCAAGATTCTTTTCACGGCTAGAGATGGCAACGGGTACAAACCCGCCTGGTTTTTGCTATCTCAAACCCGTACCCGTGAAAAATATTTACACCCATTAAAAAACCTGTACCCATGACGGTTTGAAATTTTGCCCAAACCCATACCCATCGGGTTTGCGGGTACCCACGGGTTACCCGCAGGTTTTTATCGCAAATATGCTTATTCTTTTTATAATCAATAAGTATCGTAATGATTAATGAGATCATGGTCCAAAATTTATGTAATGAACAACGAGTTCATGATTTGGTATAAAAATATTAGTAGAGAGAATTAAATACAAATAATAAGTTGTATAATTAAGTTATCTTGCACTAAGTTATACATCCACCACATATATAACGCTAGTAATAACTACAATAGTAAGCAAGCAACACTATCACCAACTACTTATACATTCACTATTTGATAAAAATTAGGAAGTAAATAGGTAGATAACAAGTTTGTTGTTCGTTTATAAAATAAAATGACAATATGCACTAGGTTTGGTCGGGTTTAAAAAACCCACGGGTTCACGGGTTTGGGTACTATAGGAACAAACCCGTACCCATAAACCCATCGGGTATACATTTATGCCCATTAACAAACCCATGGGTATGAAAATTGACCCAAACCCGTACCCCTAATGGGATAAAAGTCCATCGGGTTTCGGGTTTTGGGTACCCATTGCCATCTCTATTCACGGCCCTAAGGTGAACTTCCTTAGGATCAGCTTGGAATCTTGCACACATGCATATGGAAAGCATAATATCTGGTCGATATGCACATAAATAGAGTAAAGATCCTGTCATCGACCGTTATACCTTTTGATCTACGAATTTACCTCCCATGTCGAGGTCGAGATGACCATTGGTTCCTGTCGGAGAGGAAATCTCCGGCCGGGTGGCGGAATGCACCCGCCCTAAATCCTAAGATGAGGAGGGGCCTAAGCGTTTTGCTTGTTAGAGATTGGGAGGGATGAACACACAAGAACACGCAAGGGTTTAGAGTGGTTCGAGCCACCGGAGCATAATACCCTACTCCACTGTGTGTTGCATTGCTCGTGAGCTTGAGTTGTGTCTAAGTGTGCCTGAGAGAGTCTGTTTCCTGGAACTACGTTGTAACGCTGCATGCCTCCCCTTTTATAGCTCAAGGGGGGCATGTACAAGGGTACTGAGCCCTGACATGTGGGCCTAGGGACATAACGGATGTAATACTTGGAACAACTATTGTTTGTCCCCAGCGTAATCTTCCTTGCGCTCTGATATCCGCGATCTGCGTAGCACTGGCGTGCAGGGGAAGCTTCCCTGGCATCGTACGAGTGATGATGGATGAGCACAGTGCACCTTGCAGCACGAGCGTACTATTTGGCAATGGATAGGCACGCCGCTTGCAGGGTGGCCTGGATGCCGCCTGCTAGCTGAGTGGACAGAACATAATAAATGTCGATGGGGCACATCACTTGTCAGCGGGATAGTCAAGCGGTGTGTCTTCTCCGCAATAAATGCAGTGACAGCGTGGCCCAGAGGCCTTACGTCAGGCTCCGCCCGCTGGCTTACGTCACGTGCGGTAGGCCACGCGGCAGCAGCGGGTCTCCTCCTGGGCGTTAAGCAGTAGCGCTATGCGGATAGGTCTTCACTAGGCTGGGCCTGGACACGTGTCAGCACCGGACCTCGGCCTAAGCAAGGCCTGGGTATCCCCTGCCTCTGAGTCCCGGGACCCAGCTGAGGGTAGCCTGGATTCCATGTAGAGGGGTCTGGGACCCGACCCGGAGGTCCGGGCTGCACGTACATGGGTCCGGGACCTTCCTATATATGGGGGTTCGGACCCACTATCGGCATCTTGGAGTGTATCACTTTTTCGGGCCACATGGTGACCCTGGAGCCATCCACGTGGTGGAGTCGGGCGTTGTTCCCCACGCGACTAGAAATAGTCGTGTGGGCACCGCGTCTTTATGCTATAGCAAGGGGTACCCCTGATCCAGGGTACCGACAGTGGCCCCTGGGCCCGCCTCAGAGGAGGATACGAGCCTGCAGGTGGGGCCAAAGCTTGTACCTTGCGTCAACTTGGCATGACCGGCGACTGGGGCGCCTCCTCTGGGCGAGTCGCATTAACACGGCACGCCCGCGCTATCAGCCTAGCATCGGTCACATCAACTGTCGTGCCTGTTCCCGCGGCTGACTGACCCATGATCTACACACTTGATGGCTTTACTGGGCCATGCGCGGGGTGCCTTGGTACCGCTACATTTGGTTTCGAAAATTTCACCTTCTCTTTCTTCTATGGGAGTCCCAAGGAGGCATGATACTGGTGCGAGCAGCGGTTTGACTTTTCCGCATCCAGGAACCGGCGCCCAAGGAGGATGTCTCGTGGGTCCGGGCCCCCGCATCAGAGACTGGGCTGTTGGTTTCTGCGGAGACGAAGAGGTGCACTACCGCAGGCAGCGGCATGTACTTTACGCAGCGGTTCACCTTCTCCGCACACGGAGGCCGACGCCCGAAGAGTATGACTCGTGGGCCCGGGCCCCGTGCCAGAGGCTGGGCTACTGCTTTCGACGGAGGCGAAGAGGCGCAACGATTCACTCCGTGCGTGGCGTCTCGCCTTCTCCGCACCCGGAGACTAGCGCACCAGCGATATGACTCGTGGGGCTGGGGCCCTGTGTCATTGGTTGGGTACGCAAGTGTGCATCGGGGGAGACTTCCCGTGGCGTTTCGAGGTGCGAGCAGGGGAGTCTGCCTTTAAGAAGGGGTTCATCCCCCGAGTAGCAGCCATGCCTTCGCTTCTCTCCCACTTGATATGCGCTTTTGCCTCCAAGCTCTCTGCGCCCCTTTGCCTTCAAGGTCTCTGCTTTGCTCTGCTTGATGGAGCGCGCTGGCGTTTGATGGAAGGGTTCGTGCCAGCGCCTTCCCCCTCGGTGATGTCGCCGCCGGGAAGCTCATGCTCTTCGCTTCTTGCACGATGGCGCTGCCGATCTTGCCTTCTTCTTGCTGTTGCCGGAGGAGCACGACCTCGGGGGGGGGGGGTTGGGGGGGTTGGCGCCCTTCCGCCATCGCTTAGCTTCAAGGATTTTCATCATGCAGTCGGGCTGCAGTCTCGCACCAGTGGTCATCTACAAGGATGACCAACAGCCTTGTGGTGGAGAGAAGCGAGCCGGGCTGCGGCCTCCCCCCTACCCTCAGCTTCAAGGATGTTCATCAACCTTGCAGGGGTGGAGAGCGAGCCGAGTTGGGGTTCTGCCTCCCGCTTGAGCTGGTGGCCCGCTGCTTCCTCCAACATTTGGAGGAAGAGGATGTGCACCAGCCTTGCGAGGGAGGCAAACTTCGGCTACGTGGTGTCGGTCGGGCTGCAAGCGCCGTCAGCCGCCGACCTTCCAGCTCCTTGGCTTGGATGGTCTTGTCCTCACCCCCATAGGAGGGTGGGGGCGAGGGCCTCATTGCCATGGCGCTCGTGCTGAGGTGGTCGCCGTCGCTTGCCAGACCACCAGCATCGCCTGCCGCCATGCACCCAACTCTTTGGCTTTAATGGCCTCGTCGTCACCCCCCGTAGGAAGACGGGGGCGAGGGCCTCTCTGCTATGGCGCACACGTTGAGGTGGCCACCGTTGCAGGCAAGTCGCTCGGGAGAATTCCGTGAGGACAACGTCCGCGAGCTTCCAGCGTGACCCTGCTGGCGTCGAGTAGTTTACACCTGTAGAGATGGAGCTAGGACTCCGCTTGAAGGCAAATGTAATATTTTTTGCTTTTGTAAGGTACTTTTTAGTACTATTTATCAAGCAGTATTAGCACTTATCTGTGTAGCACATGTCCCTGTTGTGTGCGTTGTCGACTCCTCCCTGGTACTTGGCCCCCCTGGGATGCAGGCTCGATGTGTCGAGGTTGGATACCAGCGTACCTGAAAGAGTTGGCAACAACCCCTAGGAGGCAACCTCGACCGAGACCTGGGCCTGTACACAGCTTCGGCTAGGGAGCGTTAGTAGCACACCCATAGGATCCCCCGTTTGACATTAGCCATCCTTTGATACATGCTCGGGACCTGCAGTATTTAGTCCGGGAGGCCAAATTGTGTGTCCGGACCCCCTGGACCGCGGCTCTAGATACTAGGACACCCGTCGCAGAGTGGTGGAGCGTGCAGGCTTACGGTACGGGGCCAGGCTAAGCGGCTACACGGCTCCAGACCACCCCAGGAGACAAGTGCTCATTCTCTGGAGCCGGAACCCAGTTTGTCGGACCCACAGGACCTATAGTTCCAAATACTAAGGTACCCATCACATAGTGGTGGACTGTGCAGACTTATGGTACGGGACTAGGCTAAGCGGCTACACTGACCCGGACCACCCCATGGAACGAGCTATAGGTGTACATTCGGGGCGCCTGGCCCGGCCCGACCCAAGCCCGAAAAGGCCCGTATTATTTGAATTTCGGGCGGGCCCGGCCCGTTTGAATTTTGGGCCGTGCCGGGCCGGCCCATGGGCTTAGCCCTCGGCCCACGGCCCGACCCGTAATTGCTTAAACGTGTCGGGCTCATTTCGGGCGGCCCGAAATTATAAAAGCCCGAAATTCATTTTTTGGCCTGAAATTCGATTTTTGGCCCGAAATTCACATTATAGCCCTAAATACAAAAAAATAATAAAACAAATAAAAGATAAGACAAATAAATTTGAACAAAATCAAACTTAATATTTATATTAAAGTTACCCCAACTATGCAATGACTACCTCGTTTATAAATCATTTTGTTAGAAGGAAAAAGAGTATAATCAGCTCTATACAAAGTTCGTAAGTTCAGTTTATTGTCTAATGTTCATAACAAAAGTAAAATTATATCACACACTCTAATTCAAAGCTACAAAAACATCTAACTAGCATTATCTCTAGCTTTGTGTTCTTTATCAAGTATATGAAAGTGTGTAATGAAGTGTGGTTTTAATAAATCTATGGGCCTTTTCGTGCCTCTATATGGGCCATTTCGTGCCTGGCTTAAACGGGCCGTGCTCGTGCCCGCCCATGGGCCGTGACCTCGGCCCAAACCCGGCCCGATATAACGGGTCGTGCCGGCCCGACACTAAATTATTTCGGGCCGTGCCGTGCCTGGGTCGTGCTTTTTTTCCGTGCTTCGGGCCGGCCCATCAGGTCCGGCCCAAATGTACACCTATAGAACGAGCTCCTGTTCTTTAGAACCGGCCCTCGGGTTGCCGGACCTCCTTGCTTTCGCAGAGGGGTCCTAAACTGCAGGCCTGGCTTATTCAATTCAGATGTCATCATGTTCGACAGTCTGGACAGTACGAGTGGGTTAGATAAATAGTATTATCTAGAAACTATAGGATAAATCCGTGGAGCAGGAAGATAAAGTTATCATAGAAGCACATTTGAGGGGCTAAATCTCCTTTTTATAACTTGACATGCATGTTTGTAGACCAACAGGGCGGGTTTATGAGGGCAGACCTCACCGGGCTGGTGTACACGTGCGAAACTTAATTACAAAAGAAGAAAAACTTAACCCCTTAGACTTGCTCCTATGGATTTAACTTACAGAGATGCTCCAAAGGTTATGAAGAGATACTCCTTTGGTTATAGCAAGGCGGGCACCTCCCGGACTGGCATATTTCCGTCACTTTGAAGGGTTCCTCCCAGCTGGGGGAGAGATTGCGGACCCCTTCTTGGTTCGGTACTTGCCGTAGGACTAGGTCATGACCCTGGGCTCCCTACTATGCACGAACCGTTGGCCGTAGTGTATGGGCGCCTGGTTACAATGTGCATTTCGGGCTGCCGCTTGACATCTGAGTTCCCCGATGGAGTCCTTGTCCTTGCGCTGTAATCGCCCCTGCATAGGCTCATCAAAATATTGGACCCATGGGGAGTCCAAAAGGGGTTTTCGCGAGGGAGGCAGGCTTCGGCCCCGTGGACTAGGGAATACGGGGTTCCCTGCTGGCCCGTCTAGTTGTTGTCACCAGAGTCGGAATCTCTAGTGAAAACATCCTTCGGGGTTCCCTCGGGTGACTGATACCCGAGGTCCGGTTCAGCCACTGCCACCTCATCGTCGTTGACCCTTTCCTTGCCAGGTCGGCGACGAGGTGGGGAGCCATCCCCGGAAGACTGCTCGCGCCGCGTGCTGACACGTTTCACGAGGTCGATGATCTCACGACACTCCGTGGTGCTGTGGCGACCCTTGGGGTACACTAGGCATGAGTCACTGTTACCCTTCTGCGGCCGTGGGCGCTTTTTGCGGTCGCCCCGGCCCCTAGTCGCAGCTGCAACGACCAGAGCGGTAGAATGCGGCTTTTCGTGGTCGCGGTTCTTCCTTTTCTTCTTATTACTGTCCTGGGCGACGGTGCTGGAGCCACCCGTCTAGGCTTCCCCGGTCAGTGGCGCCGAGTGCCACGCACGGCCCTCGGCAGCTCTGGCACACTTGTCGGCTAGAGTGAAGAGAGTGGAGACAGTTTCCACGTCATGTGTGGCCAACTTCTCCAACATCTTTTCGTCACGTACCCCCTAGCGGAAGGCCGTGATGATAGAGGCATCGGAGATGCAAGGTATAGTACCTCGCACCTTGGTGAAACGGAAGATAAATGTCCGGAGAGTTTCTCCGGGCTCCTGCCTCACCGCATGGAGGTGGGCTTCCACGTCGTGTTGTTGGTAAGCACTGACGAAGTTCGCTATAAACCGCGCGCAGAGCTCTTCCCAGGAGTAGATATATCCTGGGGCAAGATTCATGAGCCAAGTCTGGACGGGCCCAGACAAGGCGACATGAAAATATGTTGCCATCACAGCAGTGTTTCCACCTGCTGCTGTGATAGCGGTGACGTAAACCTACAGAAATTCCGATGAATTTGATGTATCGTCGTACTTCTCCGGCAGGTACGACCAGAATTTGGATGGCCAAGATGCCACGCGGAGATGATCCGCGAGCGCGGCACAGCCCACGCCGGCCAATGGAACACCCGTTAGGATCCGGGCACCTGTCGGGGTCTGCGGTGCTACCGCAGCGAAGTCATAATCGAGGTTGCGACCCTCGATGTTTTGTCGACGCTCACACGCCCTCTCTAGAGAGACACGGGCATCCTCACCCGCACACCTGCGGTTGAGTTCTGCTCGTAGATCGTCTGGCACCTCCAGAAAGGTTGTGGTCTCTTCTCCTGCCTGCTAGCGGTTGAGCTTCGCCCACAAGTCCTCGGTCGGTGCAGCCCTTATAGAGGGCGAGCGCACTGACGCGGATGCCTCATGCTGACGTCAGGATGAGTGGAGCTTGGGCCTGGCTGAGCCAGAGTGCGCCATGCCGAGCAGCCGGTTGACGTCATCACACCACTGTTTCATGGCCCCCGGCGAGGCCGTGGAGCTAGGAGGGTGGCGCAACAACTCCCTGGCTGCGGACAGCGCACCAGGGGCGGCTCTCGATGCCCTGGTCGACTGCGCAGGAGTATGCTGCCGCGCAGAGCGCTTAGCAGCAGCTGCCCCGGGCATAGGTCGGCTAGAGGCCCGCGGTATGGAAGAGGCAGCCTCCTCCATGGGGAAATCCTCGGAGATGAAGTCGTGGTGCTCGATGATGTGAACCATGGCGTCGAGCAGGAAAAACAAGCAAAAACCTATAGCCAAGGCCCCTACCTGGCGCGCCAAATGTCGGAGAGGAAATCTCCGGCCAGGTGGCGGAATGCACCAACCCTAAATCTTAAGATGAGGAGGGGCCTAAGCGTTTTGCTTGTTAGAGACTGGGGGGATGAACACACAAGAACACTCAAGGGTTTAGAGTGGTTTGGGACGTCGGAGCGTAATACCCTACTCCACTGTGTGTTGCATTGCTCGTGAGCTTGAGTTGTGTCTAAGTGTGCCTGAGGGAGTCCGTTTCCTGGAACTGCGTTGCAACGTTGCATGCCTCCCCTTTTATAGCTCAAGGGGGCACGTACAAGGGTACTGAGCCCCGACATGTGGGCCCAGGGACATAACAGATGTAATATTTGGAATGACTACTGTTTGTCCCCAGCGCAATCTTCCTTGCGCCCTGATATCCGCAATCTGTGTAGCACTGGCATGCAGGGGAAGCTTCCCTGGCATCGTACGAGTGATGATGGATGAGCATAGTGCACCTCGCAGCACGGGCGTACTGTTTGGCAATGGATAGGCACGCCGCCTGCAGGGTGGCCTGGACGCCGCCTGCCAGCTGAGTGGACAGGACACAATAAATGCCGATGGGGCACATCACTTGTCAGCGGGATAGTCAGGCGACACGTCTTCTCCGCAATAAATGTAGTGACAGCGCGGCCTAGAGGCCTTACGTCAGGCTTCGTCCGCTGGCTTACGTCACTCGCGGTAGGCCACACGACAACAGCGGGTCTCTGCCTAGGCAGGGAGCAGTAGCGCTATGCGGATAGGTCTTCACTAGGCTGGGCCTGGACATGTGTCGGCACCGGACCCCGGCCTAAGCAAGGCCTGGGTATCCCCTGCCTCTGAGTCCTGGGACCTGGCTGAGGGTAGGCTGGATTCCACGTAGAGGGGTCCGGGACCCGACCCGGAGGTCCGGGCTGCACGTACAGGGGTCCGGGACCTTCCCATGGGGGTTCGGACCCACTGTCGGCATCTTGGAGTGTATCACTTTTTCGGGCCACATGGTGACCCTGGAGCCATCCATGTGGTGGAGTCGGGCGTTGTTCCCCACGCGACTAGAGATAGTCGTGTGGGCACCGCGTCTTTATGCTGTAGCAAGGGGTACCCCTGATCCAGGGTACCGACAAGCGCCTTAGAGAGTTTGTACACATGGTTAGGGTACTCACTATCTTCAAAGTTGGGAGGTTGCTCAACATAGACCTCCTCCTTGATTGGTCCATTGAGGAAGACACTTTTCACGTCCATTTGATAGAGTTTGAAGGCATGGTAAGTAGCATAGACAAGTAATATACGAATTGACTCAAGCCTAGCTACGGCTACATAGGTTTCACCGAAATCTAGACCTTTGACTTGTGAACATCCCTTGGCTACAAGTCGGGCTTTGTTCCTTGTCACCACACCATGCTCATCTTGCTTATTGCGGAAGACCCACTTGGTTCCTACAACATTTTGGTTAGGACGTGGAACAAGATGCCATACCTCATACCTCGTGAAGTTGTTGAGTTCCTCTTGCATTGCCAACACCCAATCCTAATCCCTTAATGCGTCTTCCACCCTGTATGGCTCAATAGAAGACACAAAAGAGTAATGTTCACAGAAATGAGCGACACGAGATCGAGTGGTTACCTGTTTATGAATATCGCCGAGGATGGAGTTCACGGGGTGATCTCGTTGTATCGCTTGGTGGACTATTGGGTGAGGCGGTCTTTGACCCTGATCATCTTCCTTGTCTTGATTATTGGCATCTCCCCCTTGATCATTGTCCTCCTCTTGAGGTGGCTCATCCTCTTGATCATCATTTTCATCACCTTGAGCTTGATCCTCATCTTGGGTTGGTGGAGATGCTTGCATGGAAGATGACGGTTGATCTTGTGCTTGTGGAGGCTATTCGTATTCCTTAGGACACACATCCCCAATGGACATGTTCCTTAGCGTGACGCATGGAGCCTCTTCATCATCTAATTCATCAAGATCAACTTGCTCTACTTGAGAGCCATTAGTCTCATCAAACACAATGTCATAAGAAACTTCAACCAGTCCAGTGGACTTGTTAAAGACTCTATATGCCCTTGTGTTTGAATCATATCCTAGTAAAAAGCCTTCTACAGCCTTAGGAGCAAATTTAGATTTTTTTACCTCTTTTAACAAGAATAAAGCATTTGCTACCAAAGACTCTAAAATATGAAACATTGGGCTTTTTACCAGTTTGGAGTTCACAGGATGTCTTCTTGAGGATTCGGTGAAGATATAACCGATTCATGGAGTAGCAGGCGGTGTTAATCGCCTCGACCCAAAACCGGTCCGGAGTCTTGTATTCATCAAGCATGGTCCTTGCCATGTCAAGTAGAGTTATATTCTTCCTCTCCACTACACCATTTTGTTATGGTGTGTAGGGAGAAGAGAACTCATGCTTGATGCCCTCCTCCTCAAGAAAGCCTTCTATTTGCGAGTTCTTGAACTCCGTCCCATTGTCGCTTCTAATCTTTTTTTATCCTTAAGCCGAACTCATTTTGAGCTCATCTCAATAATCCCTTTAAGGTCTCTTGGGTTTGAGATTTATCCTGCAAAAAGAACACCCAAGTGAAGCGAGAATAATCATCCACAATTACAAGACAATACTTACTCCCTCCGATGCTTATGTAAGCGATCGGGCCGAATAGGTCCATGTGGAGTAGCTCAAGCGACCTGTCGGTCGTCATGATGTTTTTGTGTGGATGGTGAGCACCAACTTGCTTTCTTGCTTGACATACGCTACAAACCCTGTCTTTCTCAAAATGAACATTTGTTAGTCCCAAAATGTGCTCTCCCTTTAGAAGCTTGTGAAGATTCTTCATCCCAACATGGGCTAGTCGGCGATGCCAGAGCCAACCCATATTAGTCTTAGCAATTAAGCAAGTATCGAGTTCAGCTCTATTAAAATCAACTAAGTATAGCTGACCCTCTAATACCCCCTTAAATGCTACTGAATCATCACTTCTTCTAAAGACAGTAAAACCTATATCCGTAAAAAGACAATTATAGCCCATTTTGCATAATTGAGAAACTGAAAGCAAGTTGTAATCTAAATAATCTACAAGAAAAAAACATTGGGAATAGAATGGTCAGGTGATATAGCAATTTTACCAAGTCCTTTGACCAAACCTTGATTTCCATCCACGAATGTGATAGCTCTTTGGGGATCATGGTTTTTCTCGTAGGAGGAGAACATCCTTTTCTCCCCAGTCATATGGTTTGTGCACCCGCTATCAATGATCCAACTTGAGCCCCCGGATGTATAAACCTACAAAACAAGTTTAGGCCTTGTTCTTAGGTACCCAAACGGTCTTGGGTCCTTTCACATTAGAAACAAGCACCTTGGGTACCCAAACACAAGTCTTTGAGCCCTTGTGTTTGGCCCCAACATATTTAGCAACTACTTTGCCTGATTTGTTAGTTAAAACATATGAAGCATCAAAAGCCTTAAATGAAACAATAGGCTCATTTGATGCAGTAGGAGTTTTCCTTTTAGGCAATTTAACATGAGTGGATTGCCTAGAACTATATGCCTCACTCTTATACATAAAAGCATGATGAGAGCCAGAGTGAGACTTCCTAGAATGAATTCTCCTAATCTTATGTTCGGGATAATCAGCAGGATATAAAATATAGCCCTCGTTATCCTGAACCATGGGAGCTTTGCCCTTAAC
This sequence comes from Zea luxurians, assembly GCA_029449295.1. NCBI lineage: Eukaryota > Viridiplantae > Streptophyta > Magnoliopsida > Poales > Poaceae > Zea > Zea luxurians. The sequence continues at coordinate 108,266,416 of JAOPSE010000010.1, forward strand.
AAAGTTAGACAATTTCTTAGGGGCATTAAGCTTGACATTATCTCCCTATTGGAAGCCAATGCCATCCTTAATGCCAGGGCGTCTCCCACTATAGAGCATGCTTCTAGCAAATTTAAAATTTTCATTTTCTAAGTCATGCTCATTAATTTTAGCACTAAGTTGAGCTATGTGATCATTTTGTTGTTTAATTAAAGCTAGGTGATCATGGATAGCATCAACATTAATGTCTCTACATCTAGTACAAATGGAAACATGATCAACAGTAGATGTAGAGGGTTTGCATGCATTTAATTCATCAATCTTAGCATGTAAAATAGCATTCTCATTTCTAAGATTGGAAATAGAGACATTGCAAACATTTAAATCTTTAGCCTTAGAAATTAATTTATCATTCTCAATCTTAAGGCTAGAAATCGATTCATTCAACTTGTCAATCTTAGCAATTAAACTAGCATTATCATTTTTAAGGTTGACAAGAGAATCATTACAAACATTCAATTTCTCAACCTTAACAATTAACTTGGCATTTTCAATTCTAAGGTTAGAGATAGTGTCATGGCAAATGCTAAGCTCACTAGTTAAATTTTCACATTTTTATACTTCCTGAGCATAAGCATTTTTAACCTTAACATGCTTCTTATTTTCCTTAATAAGGAAGTCCTCTTGGCTATCCAAGAGTTCATCCTTCTCATGAATAGCACTAATCAATTCATTCAATTTTTCCTTTTGTTGCATGTTTAGGTTGGCAAAAAGTGTAAGCAAATCATCCTCATCATCACTAGAGCTAGCTTCATCACTAGATGTTGCATATTTAGTAGAAGCTCTAGATTTTACATTCTTCTTTTTTCCGTCCTTTGCCATGAGGCACTTGTGGCCGACGTTGGGGAAGAGGAGGCCTTTGTTGATGGTGATGTTTGCGGTGTCCTTGTCGGAGGAGGAGTCGGTGGAGCTCTCATCGGAGTCCCACTCCCGGCATACATGGGCATCGCCGCCCTTCTTCTTGTAGTATTCTTCTTTTCCTTCCTCCTTCCCTTTTTGTCGTCGCCCCTGTCACTATCACTTGATAATAGACATTGAGCAATAAAATGACCGGGCTTACCACACTTGTAGCAAACCTTCTTGGAATGGGGTTTGTAGTCTCTCCCCTTCCTTTGCTTGAGGATTTGGCGAAAGCTTTTGATGATTAGCGCCATCTCCTCATTGTCGAGTTTGGAGGCGTCGATGGGGAGCCTACTTGATATAGACTCTTCTTTCTTCTCCTCCGTCGCTTTGAATGCGACGGGTTGCACCTCGGGTGTGGAGGTGGCGCCTCGCTCGATGATTTGTTTGGAGCCTTTGATCATCAATTCAAAGCTCACAAACTTTCCTATAACCTCCTCGGGAGACATTAGCTTGTATCTAGGATCAGCACAAATTAATTGACTTGTGTAGGATTAAGAAAACGAGTGATCTTAGAATAACCTTGACCATTTTATGGTCATCCCATTTTGTGCTCCCGAGGTTGCGCACTTGATTCACCAAGGTCTTGAGTCGTTTGTACATGGCTTGTGGCTCCTCCCCTTGGTTGAGCATGAATCGGCAGAGCTCTCCCTTGATCGTCTCCCGCTTGGTGATCTTGGTCACCTCATCTCCTTCGTGCGCAGTTTTGAGCACATCCCAAATCTCTTTGGCACTCTTCAACCCTTGCACCTTATTATACTCCTCTCGACTTAGAGAGGCGAGGAGTATAGTTGTGGTTTGGGAGTTGAAGTGCCGGATTTGGGCAACTTCATCCGAATCATATCCTTCATCCCCTACGGATGGTACCTTTGCTCCAAACTCAACAACGTCCCAAATACTAGTGTGGAGTGAGGTTAGGTGATGCCTCATTTTATCACTCCACATACAATAATCTTCACCACCAAAACCGGTGGTTTGCCTAATGGAACAGAAAGTAATGGAGTACGTTTAGAAATGCGAGGGTAGCGTAAGGGGATCTTACTAAACTTCTTGCGCTCATGGCGCTTGGAAGTGACAAACGGCGCGTTGGAGCTGGAGGTGGATGGCGACGAAGAGTCGGTCTCGTAGTAGACCACTTTCTTCATCTTCTTTTTCTTCTCGCCGTTCCGATGCGACTTGTTGTGTGAAGGGGATCCCTTCACCTTGTTACCGGACTCCCCTGATGGAGCCTTCCCATGGCTTGTGGCGGGCTTGTCGTCGGTCACCATCTCCTTCTTGGCGTGATCTCCCGACATCACTTCGAGCGGTTAGGCTCTAATGAAGTACCGGGCTCCGATACCAATTGAAAGTCGCCTAGAGGGGGGGTGAATAGGCAAATCTGAAATTTATAAACTTTAAGCACAACTACAAGCCGGGGTTAGCATTAGAAATAAAATTGAGTCCGAAAGAGAGGGTGAAAACAAATCAACCAAAGAAATAGAGCGAATGACACGGAGATTTGTTTTACCGAGGTTCAGCCCTCGAAGGCCTAGTACCCGTTGAGGTGGTCACAAAGACCGGGTCTCTTTCAACCCTTTCCCTCTCTCAAACGGTCACCTAGACCGAGTGAGCTTTTCTCCTTAATCAATGGGTCACTTAGACCCCTTACAAGGACCACCACAACTTGGTGTCTCTTGCTTGATTACAAGTTGCTTGAGAATAAGAAAGAGGAAGAAGAAAAGCGATCCAAGAACAAGAGCTCAAAGAACATGAGCAAAACTCTCTCTCTAGTCACTATTTGCTTGGAGTGGAATTGGGACTTGGAGAGGCTTTGAATCTTTGGATTTGTGTCTTGTATTGATTGCACTAGCTCTTGTATTGAATGTGAAGTCTAAAAACTTGGATGTCTTGAAGTGTGGTGGTTGGGGGGTATTTATAGCCCCACCCACCAAAATGGCCGTTGGGGAGGCTGTCTGTCGATGGGCGCACCGGACAATCCGTTGCGCCAGCCACGTCACACAACCGTTAGGGTTCGACCTTTGGAGCTCTGACAGCTGGGCCCACCGGACAGTCCGGTGGTGCACTGGACAGGCACTGTTCACTGTCTGGTGTGTCTTCTGGCGCCTGCTCTGACTCTGCGCGCGCAGACGCACACTGTTCACTGTTCACTGTTGCTTTTGCAGATGACCGTTGGCATGTTAGCCGTTGCTCTGCTTGACACAACAGACAGTCTGGTGAATTATAGCGGAGTGGCTCTCCAAAAACCCAAAACTGAGCAGTTCAGAGTTGATCTCCCTGGTGCACCGGATACTGTCCGGTGGCACACCGGACAGTCCGATGCGCCAGACCAAGGCAACCTTTGGTTGGTTTTGCTCCTTTCTTTTTGAACCCTATCTTAGACTTTTATTGGTTTGTGTTGAACCTTTGGCACCTGTAGAACTCATGATCTAGAACAAACTAGTTAGTCCAATTATTTGTGTTGGACAATTCAACCACCAAAATCATTTAGAAAAAGGTTTGACCCTATTTCCCTTTCAGTAAGTTAAACTATATGGTAACCTTATACTAACTATATACTCACTAAATTTCCTCCATATACTAAACAATGTGCTAAGTAACTAAAAAATTGAAAAAATACCTCACTCGGCGGCGTCAGAGTGGCTGGGAGGAGCGACGTGGTGGCAGCGTCCACGGGCGGCGCCCGCGCGGCGGGGAGAGAGAGAGCAAGAGTAGAGACAAAGAGAAAAGACAGAGAGAACAGGCCATGCGTGGCAGATATTTTGTCCTGAGCTTAGCGCCGAGATCGGGCCACGTTGACGCCACGCCAGCTATAGATGGCCAAATGGCACTAACACGCTGGGCCGGCCCGGGCATGGCACTAAAAAGCACGGCCTAGGCACGACACGACCCGTTACTTTTAGTGCCAGTGCCGGGCACGGCCCGTACACAGTGCCGTGCTTGGGCCACCAACTCGGCCCGTAGTGTCGGCCCAGGCACGACACGACTAATTGGGCTGGCACGGCTTAGGCACGGCCCAGGCGCCAGCGCGCGTGGCCTAGCCTAGCCAGCCGCTGCCCGCTGCGCGTGTAAACCGAGCAGCCCAGCGAGCCGCTGCGTCAAACCCTAACTCGCTGTCTCGCTCACTGCCTCACTCGCTCTCTCTCAGCTGCGGGCGATTCCGCGATTGGGCGGCGGCGACCGGTGAACTCTCCTCTCCCTCGTTCCCTCCGCCTCCCGCCTCCGCTCAGCGCTCTGGTCTGCGGTCTCCATCTCCGCCTCTCCGTTGGATCGATCGTCGCTCGTCGGAGATCCTCTCCCCCGCGGCCTCGCTCCATCCTCAAGCACCGCAACGGATCCGCGCATTTGTGAACCGGGTAACTCAGATCTATAACCCTAGCTCCATTCTCCCTCATCTGTCTCCTCTCTCCTGTCTTCTTCTCCCCCTCCGGTGTGATCTGCGGAGATCCCGGTGCTCCGGCTTATTAGGGTTTACACGCGCACGGCGCATGGATCTGCGCATTTGTGAACCGGGTAACTCAGATCCATAACCCTAGCTCCATTCTCCCTCATTTGTCTCCTCTCTCCTGTCTTCTTTTCCCCCTCCGGTGTGATCTGCGGAGATCCTGGTGCTCCAGCTTATTAGGGTTTACACGCGCACGACGCATCATCGTCCGGCACGGCGGCACTGGCACTGGTACTGTCCGGTCTCCCTCTCCTCTCTCCTATCTTCTTCTCCCCCTCCGGTACTGTCCGGCACCGGCACACCGCTCCGGTCTCTGTCTCCTCTCTCCTAGCTCCGGTCTCCCTCTCCTCTCTCCTATCTTCTTCTCCCCCTCCGGTACTGTCCGGCACTGGCACATAGCTCCGGTCTTCCTCTCCTCTCTCCTAGCTCCGGTCTCCCTCTCCTTTCTCCTATCTTCTTCTCCCCCTCTGGTACTGTCCGGCACTGGCACACAGCTCGGTTGCTATGGTGCTCCGGATTCAAATCCGTGGAGGAACCGTTTGGCTGGACCGGCCGTCGTCGACTACGGAGATCCTGGTGCTCCGGCTTATTAGGTAACCCTAACTTTACTCCATTGAGGAACCGGGACTCCGAGGTGGGTCGATGGCTGAAAGTCGCCTAGAGGGGGGGGGGGTGAATAGGGCGAAACTGAAAATCTCAAAAATAATCACAACTACAAGCCAGGTTAGCGTTAGAAATAAAATATAGTCCGCGAGAGAGAGCGCAAAACAAATCGCAAGCGAATAATAAAGTGAGACACGCGGATTTGTTTTACCGAGGTTCGGTTCTCTCAAACCTACTCCCCGTTGAGGAGGCCACAAAGGCCGGGTCTCTTTCAACCCTTCCCTCTCTCAAACGGTCCCTCGGACCGAGTGAGCTTCTCTTTCTCAAATCACTTGGGAATCAAACTTCCCGCAAGGACCACCACACAATTGGTGTCTCTTGCCTCAATTACAATTGAGTGTTTGATCACAAGAAAGAATACCAAAGAAAAAGAAGCGATCCAAGCGCAAGAGCTCAAATGAACACTACAAATCACTCTCTCTAGTCACTAGGGCTTTGTATGGAGTTGGGAGAGGATTTGATCTCTTTTGGTGTGCTTTGCAATGAATGCTAGCTCTTGTATAGTGGTTGGAAGTTGGAAAACTTGGATGCAATGAATGGTGGGGTGGTTGGGGTATTTATAGCCCCAACCACCCAACTTGACCGTTGGTGGAGGTTGTCTGTCGATGGCGCACCGGACATGTCCGGTGCCCCCCGCCACGTCATCAATGCCGTTGGATTCTGACCGTTGGAGCTTCTGACTTCTGGGCCCGCCAGGATGTCCGGTGCACACCGGACATCACCTGTTCATTGTCCGGTGCGCCAGTATGGGCGCGCCTGACTTCTACGCGCGCAGAGCGCACATTGAATGCGCCACAGGTAGCCGTTGGCGCCGAAATAGCCGTTGCTCCGTGGTTACACCGGACAGTCCGGTGCACACCGGACATGTCCGGTGAATTATAGCGGAGCGGCTGCTGCGCGAACCCGAGGCTGGCGAGTTGCTGAGGCCGCGCTCCCTTGGAGCACCGGACACTGTCCGGTGTACACCGGACAGTCCGGTGAATTATAGCGGACCGCCTTGAGAAATTCCCGAAGGTGGCGAGTTCGAGTTGGAGTCCTCTGGTGCACCGGACACTGTCCGGTGTACACCGGACAGTCTGGTGCCTCCAGACCAGAGGTGCCTTCGGTTGCCTCTTTGCTCCTTTGTTGAATCCAAAACTTGATCTTTTTATTGGCTGAGTGTGAACCTTTTGCACCTGTATAACTTATACACTAGAGCAAACTAGTTAGTCCAATATTTGTGTTGGGCAATTCAACCACCAAAATTATTTAGAGACTAGGTGTAAGCCTGATTCCCTTTCAATGGCCGTCTCCGACGATGAAACTATTCAGATCGACTGCAATGAGGAGCGACGGTTGTGCGGGTTGGCCGAAGATGACGATGAGGATGACCTCCGAGAGGATGCTGCAGCTCTCTTTGGCCATAGCAGTGAGCATCTCGTCCATGTCAGTGATGAACAACAAGTCGGTGGTCAGGAAGGTGAAGGGGACGAACACAGTGCCAAGCGTTGTCGTCCTTCTACTTCTACAGTCTGGTTAGATTTTGAGAAACTTTTCAAAATCGTGAACGGTAAGAAGGTAAGGTTTGCAGCTAAGTGCATACATTGCTCTAAGCAATATTCTGCTCTCTAGTGGTGGCACTGGCCACCTCACCCGACATAGAGATAGATGTCCCAGGAGGCGTGAAAAAACCCGCATGTCTCAGTCTCAGATATCTTTTAATCCTGATGGTAGTATGCGTAACTGGGAGTACTGTCCTATGGTTGCACGTAATGAATTGGTTCAATTGCTTGCTAGGCTAGAAATTCCTATTAGTTTGGGTGAAAATGCTGCATTTGAACACTACATTAGAACTGCTCATAATCCTAAATTTGTGCCTGTCTCTAGGCAAACCACCACCAGAGACATGGTTAAATACTTCACTGACAAAAAGGCTAAGCTTGTTGAGACTCTTACTTCTTCTGATGTTAATTGTGTGTGTTTGACCTCTGACATTTGGTCTGGTAATGCCAAAGAGGACTACCTTAGTGTTGTTGCCCATTACATAAACCCTGATTGGCAACTAGAGAAAAGGGTGCTTGCTTTAGTGCTTATTGATGTGTCATACAATGGATAAAACATTGCTAATCGTGTTGCTGGTGTGCTTGCTGATTATGGCTTGACTAATAAGGTGTTTGCTTTTACCCTAGACAATGCATCATCTAATGCTACTGCCATGAGGTTGCATAGACCTATAATGTCACCATATCTTGGTATTGATAATGGGGCAGAATCTGAAATGTTCTTGCATCAGCGTTGTGCATGTCATATAATCAATTTGATAGTTAAAGAGGCCCTAGATGCTCTTAAGAATTTGATTGAAACATTTAGAACTTGTCGGGGACCATAATTAGGGGTACCCTCAAGACTCCTAAATCTCAGCTGGTAACCCCCATCAGCACAAAGCTGCAAAGGCCTGATGGGTGCGATTAAGTCAAGGATCGGTCTATTCGAGGGACGCGATCACGCCTCGCCCGAGCCCAGCCTCGGGCAAGAGCAGCCGACCCCGGAGGATCTACGTCTCGCCCGAGGACCCCCTCCAGCAACGGACACACCTTCGGCTCGCCCGAGGCCCAGTCTTCACCAAGAAGGAACCTTGGCCATATCGCCACGCCAACCGACCAAATCGCAGGGGCGTTTAATGCAAAGGTGGCCTGACACCTTTATCCTGGCGTACGCCCCCCAGTCGACAGAGTCGAAGTGACCGCAGTCATTTCGCCGCTCCACTGACCGGTCTGACAAGAGGACAGCGCCGCTTGCGCCGCTCCGACTGCTGAGCCACTCGACAGAGTGAGGCTGACAGCAGCCAAGTCCGACCTCAGGCGTCATAGGAAACTCCGCTTCGCCCGACCCCAGGGCTCGGACACGGGCTCAGCCCCAGAAGACGACGAACTCCGCTTCGCCCGACCCTAGGGCTCGGACTCGGGCTCAACCCCGGAAGACGACAAACTCCGCTTCACCCGACCCCAGGGCTCGGACACGGGCTCAGCCCCAAAAGACGACGAACTCCGCTTCGCCCGACCCCCGGGGCTCGGACACGGGCTCAGCCCCGGAAGATGACGAACTCCGCTTCGCCCGACCCCAGGGCTCGGACTCGGGCTCAGCCCCGTGAAAGCACCTAGAGGGGGGGGTGAATAGGTGATCCTGTAACACTTGAAACTTAAGCCACAAAAAGTTGGTTAAGTGTTAGCACAATAATCGCCAAGTGGCTAGAGAGGAGTCTCAACAAAACACAATAACCACAAGAGATCAATCACAGAGATGGCACGATGGTTATCCCGTGGTTCGGCCAAGACCAACGCTTGCCTACTCCACGTTGTGGCGTCCCAACGGACGAGGGTTGCAATCAACCCCTCTCAAGCGGTCCAAAGACCCACTTGAATACCACGATGTTTTGCTTGCTTTTCTTAATCCCGTTTGCGAGGAATCTCCACAACTTGGAGTCTCTCGCCCTTACACTTGAAGTTCACAAAGAAGCACGGAGTAAGGGAGGGATTAGCAACTCACATAAGACACTAAGATCACAGCAAATACACACACACAAGACCCAGACTTAAGCTCAAAAGACTAGCACACTAGAACGGAGCTCAAATCACTAGAATGTCGAACAAGTGCGCAAGAATGGAGTGTGAGTGATCAAGAGTGCTTTTGGAATGCTTGGTTGCCTCCTCCATGCGCCTAGGGGTCCCTTTTATAGCCCCAAGGCAGCTAGGAGCCGTTGAGAACAAACCTAGAAGGCAGATCTTGCCTTTTGTCGACTGGCGCACCGGACAGTCCGGTGCACCACCGGACACTGTCCGGTGCGGATATCCTTCCTTATTTGGCGAAGCCGACCGTTGGAGTTTGAGAGCCATTGGCGCACCGGACAGTCCGGTGCACCAATGTGACCGTTGGCTCGGCCACGCATCACGCGCGGAATCCTCGGCCGACCGTTGCCCCGGCTGAATGTTGAATCACCGGACAGTCCGGTGTACCACCGGACAGACCGGTGAATTTTAGCCGTACGCTGTTAATCATCTCCCGAGAGCGACGAGTTCGCCTGTGAACGGCTCACCGGACAGTCCGGTGAATTATAGCCGTACACCGCTGTCGAAGTCCCGAGAGCAGCCTGTTCGCCAGAGCCAGCCTGGCGCACCGGACACTGTCCGGTGCACCACCGGACAGTCCGGTGCACCCAGACTGAGCAGACTTTGGCTGAACAAAGCCATCTCATTTCCAATTCAATTTTTCCTGTTTCTAGCACTTAGACACAATACATTAGTCCATAAAACAATGTACTAAGTCTAGAAACATACCTTTTGACATGTTTTGTACTTTGTCCACCATTTTACATATATTAACACAAAGACACTTGTGTTGGCACTCAATCACCAAAATACTTAGAAATGGCCCAAGGGCACATTTTCCTTTCAATCTCCCCCTTTTTGGTGATTTATGCCAACACAACATAAAGTGACTAGAACAAGTGCAATATCAATGCAAATGAAAACTCAAAGTTGTTTTGAATCAAATTTGACATATATGGATCACTCTTTGCCACCACTTGGTTTGTTTTTGCAAATCAAACTCAATTTCCTATCTCTAAGTCAAATCCACTTGTAGAGATCTAAAGAGAGGTATTCCAGAAGAAATTGATCAAGAATTTCAAAAACTCCCCCTTTTTCCCATAATCAACACTTCTCCCCACAAGAGGCCAACTTTTGACACAAGAGACAATAAAAGAGTTTTGACAAACCAAAAGCTCTATTCTACTATTTTCAAAATTTCTCAAGTGGTAGCTGATCCATTTATTGCTTTGGCCTTTATTTTCTCCCCCTTTGGCATAAAGCACCAAAATGGGATCAATCTTGGCCCTTAAACCCCATTGCCTCACCAAAATCTTCAAATAAGAATACAAAGGCAATAAGAGTACATGAGATGAACTTGGAATAAGTTACCCTCTCATCGGAGTGCAGTGGAAGTCTTTTCATGGTCCAAGTCCACCTTTTCCCTTTCAAACCTCCTTTGAGACTAAATCAAGCAAACTCAAGCAAACGGTTAGCTCAAAGGGTCAAGTTGTAACACAACTCCCCCTAAATATGTGCATCACTTGCAAAAAGGACTTGTGAGGTCCGGGGAGTGATTGTACAACTTGAGCACCACAGTAAGCAACAAAATGCATAAGGAACATGATCAAAGGCATAAACACATGTATGCTATAAATCAATCCAGGTTTCGCGAATCTAAGACATATAGCTCACTACGCAGCCTGCAAAAGGTCTTCTCATCTAAAGGCTTAGTGAAGATATCGGCTAGCTGGTTCTCGGTGCTAATATGAAACACTTCGATATCTCCCTTTTGCTGGTGGTCTCTCAAAAAGTGATGCCGGATGTCAATGTGCTTTGTGCGGCTGTGCTCAATAGGATTTTCCGCTATTCGGATAGCACTCTCATTGTCACATAGGAGTGGGACTTTGCTCAGATTGTAGCCAAAGTCCCGGAGGGTTTGCCTCATCCAAAGTAGTTGCACACAACACTGTCCTGCGGCAACGTACTCGGCCTCAGCGGTGGATAGGGCAACGGAAGTTTGTTTCTTAGAGTTCCAAGACACCAGGGACCTTCCTAAGAATTGGCACGTCCCTGATGTACTCTTCCTATCGACCTTACATCCAGCATAGTCGGAATCTGAATATCCAATCAAGGCAAAGTTAGACCCCTTTGGATACCAGATCCCGAAGCAAGACGTAGCGACTAAATATCGAAGAATTCACTTCACAGCCACTAAGTGACACTCCTTAGGATCGGATTGAAATCTAGCACACATGCATACGCTAAGCATAATATCCGGTCTACTAGCACATAAATAAAGCAAAGAACCTATCATGGACCGGTATGCTTTTTGATCAACGGACTTACCTCCTTTGTTGAGGTCGGTGTGTCCGTCGGTTCCCATCGGCGTCTTTGCGGGCTTGGCGTCCTTCATCCCAAACCGCTTTAGCAAGTCTTGCGTGTACTTCGTTTGGGAGATGAAGGTGTCGTCCTTGAGTTGCTTCACTTGGAACCCAAGGAAGTAGTTCAACTCGCCCATCATCGACATCTCGAATTTCTGCGTCATCACCCTGCTAAACTCTTCACAAGACTTTTGGTTAGTAGAACCAAATATTATGTCATCGACATAAATTTGGCACACAAAAAGATCACCATCGCAAGTCTTAGTGAAAAGAGTTGGATCGGCTTTCCCAACCTTGAAAGCATTAGCAATTAAAAAGTCTCTAAGGCATTCATACCATGCTCTTGGGGCTTGCTTAAGTCCATAGAGCACCTTAGAGAGCTTACACACGTGGTCGGAGTACCGTTCATCCTCGAAGCCAGGGGGTTGCTCCACGTACACCTCCTCCTTGATCGGCCCGTTGAGGAAAGCGCTCTTCACATCCATTTGGTACAACCTGAAAGAATGGTGAGCGGCATATGCTAGCAAAATGTGAATTGATTCTAGCCTAGCCACAGGAGCAAACGTCTCCTCAAAGTCCAAACCTACGACTTGGGCATAACCTTTTGCCACAAGTCGAGCCTTGTTCCTTGTCACCACCTCATGCTCGTCCTGTTTGTTGCAGAACACCCACTTGGTTCCCACAACATTTTGCTTGGGACGAGGCACCAGTGTCCAAACTTCATTGCGCTTGAAGTTGTTGAGTTCCTCCTGCATGGCCAACACCCAGTCCGGATCTAGCAAGGCCTCTTCTACCCTGAAAGGCTCAATAGAAGAGACAAAGGAGTAATGCTCACAAAAATTAACTAATCTTGAACGAGTAGTTACTCCCTTGCTAATATCACCGAAAATTTGGTCGACGGGATGATTCCTTTGAATCATTGCTCGAACTTGGGTTGGAGGTGCCTGAGGTGCTTCTTCCTCTTCACTTTGAACATCCTGTGCTCCCCCTTGATCATGCGCCTCCACTTGAGGTACCTGTTCATCATCCTGGGTTGGGGGATGCACCATTGTTGAGGAAGATGGTTGATCTTGCTCCAATTGTTCCTGTGGTCGCACATCGCCAATCGCCATGGTGCGCATTGCGGCCGTTGGAACGTCTTCTTCATCTACATCATCAAGATCAACAACTTGCTCTCTTGGAGAGCCATTAGTCTCATCAAATACAACGTCGCTAGAGACTTCAACCAAACCTGATGATTTGTTGAAGACCCTATACGCCTTTGTATTTGAATCATAACCTAATAAAAACCCTTCTATAGCTTTGGGAGCAAATTTAGAAGTTCTACCTTTCTTCACAAGAATGTAACACTTGCTCCCAAATACACGAAAATAAGACACATTGGGTTTGTTACCAGTTAGCAGCTCATACGAAGTCTTCTTGAGGAGGCGGTGAAGGTAGACCCGGTTGATGGCGTGGCAAGCCGTGTTCACGGCTTCCGACAAAAAGCGCTCGGGGGTCTTGAACTCTCCAAGCATAGTCCTCGCCATATCGATGAGCGTCCTGTTCTTCCTCTCTACCACACCATTTTGTTGTGGTGTGTAGGGAGCGGAGAACTCGTGCTTGATTCCTTCCTCCTCAAGGAACTCCTCCACTTGAAGGTTCTTGAACTCAGACCCGTTGTCGCTCCTTATCTTCTTCACCTTGAGCTCAAACTCATTTTGAGCTCTCCTGAGGAAGCGCTTGAGGGTCCCTTGGGTTTCAGATTTATCCTGCAAAAAGAATACCCAAGTGAAGCGGGAAAAATCATCAACTATAACAAGACCATACTTACTTCCTCCTATACTTAGATAGACGACGGGTCCGAAGAGGTCCATATGAAGCATCTCCAAGGGTCTTGATGTGGTCATCACATTTTTGGTGTGATGAGAGCCTCCCACCTGTTTCCCTGCTTGACAAGCTGCACAAGGTCTATCTTTTTCGAAATGTACATTAGTTAGACCTATCACGTGTTCTCCCTTTAGAAGCTTGTGGAGGTTCTTCATCCCCACATGTGCTAAGCGGCGATGCCATAACCAGCCCATGCAAGTCTTAGCCATTAAGCATGCATCTAGACCGACCTCTTCTTTTGCAAAATCAACCAAATAAAGTTTGTCGTCTAGTACACCCTTAAAAGCTAGTGAACCATCACACCTTCTAAAGACAGACACATCTACATTTGTGAATAGACAATTATATCCCATATGGCATAATTGACTAACAGATAACAAATTATAGCCAAGCGACTCAACTAAAAACACATTAGAAATTGAGTGCTCGGATGAAATAGCAATTTTACCTAACCCTTTTACCTTGCCTTGGTTCCCATCACCGAATATTATTGAATCTTGGGGATCCTTGTTCTTGACGTAGGAATAGAACATCCTCTTTTCCCCCGCCATGTGGTTTGTGCATCCGCTGTCGATAATCCAGCTTGAACCCCCGGATGCATAAACCTGCAAGGCAAATTTAGGCTTGGGTCTTAGGTACCCAACTCTTGTTGGGTCCTACGAGGTTAGTCACAATTGTCTTAGGGACCCAAATGCAAGTTTTATCTCCCTTGCATCTTGCCCCTAACTTCCTAGCAATCACCTTCTTATTCTTTTTATAAATGGCAAAAGAAGCATTGCAAGCATGATATATTGTAGAAGGTTCACTAACTTTCCTAGGAACATTAACAACATTTCTCCTAGCCATATTATGAACAACATTTCTCCTACCAACATTTCTATCATGCACATAGGAAGAGCTAGAAGCAAACATGGCATGAGAATCAAAAGCATCATATGCATTACAACTCCTATAAGTATTTCAAGATTGTCTCCTATCATGGTACATAAAAGCATGGTTCTTTTGCACACTACTAGCCATAGGGGCCTTCCCTTTCTCCTTGGCGGAGATGGGAGCCTTATGGCTTGTCAAGTTCTTGGCTTCTCTCTTGAAGCCAAGACCATCCTTAATTGAGGGGTGTCTACCAATCGTGTAGGCATCCCTTGCACATTTTAATTTGTCAAATTCACTTTTGCTAGTCTTAAGTTGGGCATTAAGACTAGCTACTTCATCATTTAATTTAGAGATGCAATCTAGGTGTTCACTACAAGCATCAACATTAAAATCTTTACACCTAGTGCAAATCACAACATGTTCTACACAAGATGTTAATTTACTCGATTTTTCTAGCTTAGCATTTAAATTATCATTTATGCTCTTTAAGCTAGAAATTGTCTCATGGCAAGTAGATATTTCACAAGAAAGCATATCATTTCGTTTAACTTCTAAAGCAAGTGAATTTTGTGCACTAACAAATTTATCATGCTCTTCATACAACAAATCCTCTTGCTTTTCTAGTAACCTATTTTTGTCATTCAAGGCATCAATTAACTCATTAATTTTGCCAATTTTAATTCTATCCAAACCTTTAAATAAACTAGAATAGTCTATCTCATCATCATCACTAGAATCATCATCACTTGAAGAAGCATAAGTGGTATCCCGAGTACATACCTTCTTCTCCTTCGCCATGAGGCATGTGTGATGCTCGTTGGGGAAGAGGGATGACTTGTTGAAGGCAGTGGCGGCGAGTCCTTCATTGTCAGAGTCGGAGGAGGAGCAATCCAAATCCCACTCCTTTCCGATATGTGCCTCGCCCTTGGCCTTCTTGTAATTCTTTTTCTTCTCCCTCTTGTTTCCTTTTTCCTGGTCACTATCATTTTCGGGACAGTTAGCAATAAAATGACCAAGCTTACCACATTTGAAGCATGAGCGCTTCCTCTTTGTCTTGGTCTTGCTTGGCTGTCCCTTGCGACCCTTAAGCACCGTCTTGAAGCGCTTATGATGAGGGCCATCTCTTCATCATTGAGCCCTGCCGCCTCAACTTGCGCCACCTTGCTAGGTAACGCCTCCTTGCTTCTCGTTGCCTTGAGAGCAACGGGTTGAGGCTCATTGATTGGACCATTCAGTGCGTCGTCCACGTACCTCGCCTCCTTGATCATCATTCGCCCGCTTACGAATTTTCCAAGGACTTCTTCGGGCGATATTTTGGTGTACCTGGGATTCTCACGAATATTATTCACCAAATGTGGATCAAGAACGGTAAAGGACCTTAGCATTAGGCGGACGACGTCATGGTCCGCCCATCGTGTGCTTCCGTAGCTCCTTATTTTGTTGGTAAGGGTCTTGAGCCGGTTGTATGTTTGGGTTGGCTCCTCGCCCCTTATCATCGCAAATCTTCCGAGCTCGCCTTCTACCAACTCCATCTTGGTGAGCAAGGTGACGTCATTCCCCTCATGTGAGATCTTGAGGGTGTCCTAGATTTGCTTGGCATTGTCCAAGCCGCTCACCTTATGGTACTCGTCCCTGCACAAGGAGGCTAACAACACAGTAGTAGCTTGTGCATTTCTATGAATCTGTTCATTAATAAAAATAGGACTATCCGAGCTATCAAATTTCATTCCATTCTCAACAATCTCCCATATGCTTGGATGGAGAGAGAACAGGTGACTACGCATTTTGTGGCTCCAAAATCCGTAGTCCTCCCCATCAAAGTGTGGAGGCTTGCCGAGAGGAATGGAGAGCAAATGTGAATTTGAACTTTGAGGAATACGAGAATAATCGAAAGAAAAATTCGAATTAACCGTCTTTTGTTTCTTGTAGTCGTAGTCATCCTTTTGGGAAGAAGTGGACTCATCGCTGTCGTCGTAGTAGACGATCTCCTTGATGCGTCTCGTCTTCTTCTTCTTCCCATCTTTACGTTTGTGGCCCGAGCCCGAGTCGGTAGGCTTGTCATTCTTCGGCTCGTTGACGAAGGACTCCTTCTCCTTGTCGTTGATCACGATTCCCTTCCCCTTAGGATCCATCTCTTCGAGCGATTAGTCCCTTTGTGAAGAGAACGGCTCTGATACCAATTGAAAGCACCTAGAGGGGGGGTGGGTGAATAGGTGATCCTGTAACACTTGAAACTTAAGCCACAAAAAGTTGGTTAAGTGTTAGCACAATAATCGCCAAGTGGCTAGAGAGGAGTCTCAACAAAACACAATAACCACAAGAGATCAATCACAGAGATGGCATGATGGTTATCCCGTGGTTCGGCCAAGACCAACGCTTGCCTACTCCACGTTATGGCGTCCCAATGGACGAGGGTTGCAATCAACCCCTCTCAAGCGGTCCAAAGACCCACTTGAATACCACGGTGTTTTGCTTGCTTTTCTTAATCCCGTTTGCAAGGAATCTCCACAACTTGGAGTCTCTCGCCCTTACACTTGAACTTCACAAAGAAGCATGGAGTAAGGGAGGGATTAGCAACTCACACAAGACACTAAGATCACAGCAAATACACACACACAAGACCCAGACTTAAGCTCAAAAGACTAGCACACTAGAACAGAGCTCAAATCACTAGAATGTCGAACAAGTGCGCAAGAATGGAGTGTGAGTGATCAAGAGTGCTTTTGGAATGCTTGGTTGCCTCCTCCATGCACCTAGGGGTCCCTTTTTATAGCCCAAAGGCAGCTAGGAGCCGTTGAGAACAATCCTGGAAGGCTGATCTTGCCTTCTGTCGACTGGCGCACCGGACAGTCCGGTGCACCACCGGACACTGTCCGGTGCGGATATCCTTTCTTATTTGGCGAAGCCGACCGTTGGAGTTTGAGAGCCGTTGGCGCACCTGACAGTCTGGTGCACCAATGTGACCGTTGGCTCGGCCACACGTCACGCGCGGAATCCTCGGCCGACCGTTGCCCCGGCTGACTGTTGACTCACCGGACAGTCCGGTGTACCACCGGACAGACCGGTGAATTTTAGTCGTACGCCGTTAATCATCTCCCGAGAGCGACGAGTTCGCCTGTGAACGGCTCACCGGACAGTCCGGTGCACCACCGGACAGATCGGTGAATTATAGCCGTACACCGCTGTCGAAGTCCCAAGAGCAGCCTGTTCGCCAGAGCCAGCCTGGCGCACCGGACACTGTTCGGTGCACCACCGGACACTGTCCGGTGCACCCAGACTGAGAAGACTTTGGCTGAACAAAGCCATCTCATTTCCAATTCAATTTTTCCTGTTTCCAGCACTTAGACACAATACATTAGTCCATAAAACAATGTACTAAGTCTATAAACATACCTTTTGACATGTTTTGTACTTTGTCCACCATTTTTCATATATTAACACAAAGACACTTGTGTTGGCACTCAATCACAAAAATACTTAAAAATGGCCCAAGGGCACATTTCCGTTTCACCCCGGAAGACGATGAACTCCGCTTCGCCCGACCCCAGGGCTCGGACTCGGGCTCAGCCCCGAAGGACGACGAACTCCGCTTCGCCCGACCCCAGGGGTCGGACTCAGCCCCGGTCTCAACCGACGATCTCCGCCTTGTCCGACCCAGGGGCCCGGACTCGACCTCGACCTTGGAGGACAGACTCGACCTCGACCTCGACGTCGGAGGAGCCTCCACCTCGCCCAACCTAGGGCGCGGACCGACCACGTCAACAGGAAGCGCCATCATTACCCTACCCCGAGCTGACTCAGGCTACGGGGAACAAGACCGGCGTCCCATCAGGCTCGCTCCACCATACGAGTAATGATGGCGCCCCGCATGCCCTGTGACGACGGCGGCTCTCAGCCCCCTTACGGAAGCAAGAGAACGTCAGCAAGGACTCGACAGCCCTGACAGCTGTCCTTCTACCTGGCTCCAGCGCTCCTCTGACGGCCACGACATCACACGAACTGGGTGCCAAAACCTCTCCGGCTGCCACGACGGCATGTACTTAGGGCGCTAGCTCTCCTCCGCTAGACACGTTAGCACACTGCTACACCCCCATTGTACACCTGGATCCTCTCCTTACGCCTATAAAAGGAAGGTCCAGGGCCCTCTTACAGAGGGTTGGCCGCGCGGGGAAGGACGGGACGGCGCTCGCGCAAGGCCGCTCGCTCCCTCCCGCGTGGACGCTTATAACCCCCTACTACAAGCGCACCCGACCTGGGCGCGGGGCTAACACGAAGGCCGCGGGTTCCACCTCCCACGCCTGTCTCCCTCCGGCTGCTTCTCCCCCCTTCGCGTTCCGCCTCGCGCCGACCCATCTGGGCTGGGGCACGCGACAACGATTTACTCGTCGGTCCAGGGACCCCCCGGGTTTCGAAACACCGACAGTTGGCGCGCCAGGTAGGGGCCTGCTGCGTGTTGACGAACAGCTTCCCGTCAAGCTCCAGATGGGCAGTCTCCAGCAACCTCTCCAGCCCGGGACGGTGCTCCGTTTCGGGAGTCTTGAGTTCATGTCCCTCGACGGCAGCTACGACATGATACTCCTTCCCTCGCCGCGCGACAGCGACAATGGCGGTCGACAACCCGCCCGCCGGCAGGGAAATCGACGACGCCTTCCCCACGTGGTGGAAGGATGACATTCGGGCTTGTCCCGTCCCCTCCCCCGCCGACGGAGGAGAAGGCGGGGCAACCAAGGCCAAGCAGGAGGCGACACCTCGTTGGCTGTCGAGCGAGTCGACGGCGCCCCAACGGAGAGCACGTCGGGCATCGACCTCGCGTCTGAGACGAAGACGAGCACCGTCTCCCCGCAACACACCAATTTCAAGGAAGCGGACGACGCCAGCACGCTCGCGAAGGACTTGCTAGGCGTCACCCTCGTACCTGAGACGACGGTGCAGTCAGTCCCTGACGTGACTTCATCACCGCCCGTCGACCAAAAGGTACCGACCGATTCCCATCTCGCGCCTTATGGATTCGGCCTCGACCCGCCAAGCAACTCCGCTTCGGCGGACACTCTCATAGAGGCGAGTCCAAACCCTCTGGGGTATCGTGTGCGGTCACCCTGGGACCGGCTGACGGCCGTCTCGACCTGCGGGCCCTCGGGGTCTGAGGAAGATGGCGAGCCCGACCTCTGTTGGGATTTCTCCGGGCTTGGTAACCCCAATGCCATGCGGGACTTCATGACCGCATGCGACTAATGCCTTTCCGACTGTTCCGAAGGTAGCCACAGCCTCAACGACGAGGACTGCGGCCCAAGTCACGAATGTTTCCACGTCGATCTAGGGGGTCCCGGCGAAGGCAACCATCTTGGTATGCCGGAGAACGGTGATCCCCCTAGGCCCGTGCCTCGCGTCGACATCCTTCGGGAGCTAGCTGTGGTCCCCGTCCCGGCGGGGGGTCCTGACCCACAGCTCGAGCAAATCCGCGAGATGCAGGCCAGGTTCGACGAGGGAGCAGGAACGCTTGTGCCGATCCGCCGGGACATCGGGCAGGAATGGGCGGGCCATCCTTCGGCCGGAGAAGCACGTCATCTCCCCCAGGGCATCTAGCACCGCATCGCCGACAACGTCAGGGTAAGGCCGCCACCGGTTTCCAGTGGAGTCGGCCAGAACCTGGCTGCAGCGGCAATACTTCTCTGCGCGATGCCGGAGCCATCAACCACCGAGGGGCGGCGTATCCAGGGAGAGCTCAAGAACCTCCTGGAGGACGCCGCGGTCAGACGGGCCGAAAGCTCCGCGTCCCGAAGGCAGGGGTACCCCTCGGAACATCGCGCCGCGACTTCCCGATTCATGCGGGAAGCCTCGGTCCACATCGGGCGCACGCGCAACACAGCGCCTGCGGCCTCGGGTCGCCCCGGCAACGAGCACCATCACCATAGCCATCGGGCCCACCTCGACGAGAGGGTGCGCCGAGGCTACCACCCCAGGCGTGGGGGACGCTACGATAGCGGGGAGGATCGGAGTCCTTCGCCCGAACCACCCGGTCCGCAGGCTTTCAGCCGCGCCATATGATGGGCGCCGTTCCCGACCCGGTTTCGAACCCCGACTACTATCACAAAGTACTCGGGGGAGACGAGACCGGAACTGTGGCTCGCGGACTATCGGCTGGCCTACCAACTGGGTGGAACGGACGATGATAATCTCATCATCCGCAACCTCCCCCTGTTCCTCTCCGACACCGCTCGAGCCTGGCTGGAGCACCTGCCTTCGGGGCAGATCTCCAACTGGGACGACCTGGTCCAAGCCTTCGCCGGTAATTTCCAAGGCACGTACGTGCGCCCTGGAAACTCCTGGGATCTCCGAAGCTGCCGCCAGCAGCCGGGAGAATCTCTCCGGGACTACATCCGGCGATTCTCGAAGCAGCGCACCGAGCTGCCCAACGTCACCGATTCGGATGTCATCGACGCGTTCCTCGCCGGCACCACCTGCCACGACCTGGTGAGCAAGCTGGGTCGCAAGACCCCCACCAGGGCGAGCGAGCTGATGGACATCGCCACCAAGTTCGCCTCTGGCCAGGAGGTGGTTGAGGCCATCTTCCGGAAGGACAAGCAGCCCCAGGGCCGCCCACCAGAAGATGTTCCCGAGGCGTCAACTCAGCGCGGCACCAAGAAGAAAGGCAAGAAGAAGTCGCAAGCGAAACGCGACGCCGCCGACGCGGACCTTGTCGCCGTCGCCGAGTACAAGAACCCTCGGAAACCTCCTGGAGGTGCCAACCTCTTCGACAAGATGCTCAAGGAGCCATGCCCTTATCATCAGGGGCCCGTCAAGCACACCCTCGAGGAGTGTGCCATGCTTCGACGCCACTTTCACAAGGCCGGGCCACTCGCGGAGGGTGGCAAGGCTCTCGACGATGCTAAGAAGGAAGATCACAAGGCAGGAGAGTTCCCCGAGGTCCGCGTCTGCTTCATGATCTATGGTGGGCAAGTGGCAAACGTCTCGGCTCGGCACCGCAAGCAAGAGCGTCGGGAGGTCTACTCGGTAAAGGTGGCGGCGCCAGTCTACCTAGACTGGTCCGACAAGCCCATCACCTTCGACCAGGCCGACCATCCCGACCATGTGTCGAGCCCGGGGAAATACCCGCTCGTTGTCGACCCCATCATCGGCAACGTCAGGCTCACCAAGGTCCTCATGGACGGAGGTAGCAGTCTCAACATCATCTACGCCGAGACCCTCGGGCTCCTGCGGATCGATCTGTCCTCGGTCTGGGCGGGCGCCGCGCCTTTCCACGGGATCATCCCCGAGAAGCGCGTCCAACCCCTCGGACAACTCGATCTACCCGTCTACTTCGGGACGCCCTCCAACTTTCGAAGGGATACCCTCACGTTCGAAGTGGTCGGGTTTCGAGGAACCTACCATGCAGTGCTGGGGAGGTCATGCTAAGCCAAGTTCATGGCCGTCCCCAACTACACCTACCTCAAGCTCAAGATGCCGCCCCCAACGGGGTCATCACCGTCGGGCCCACGTACCGACACGCGTACGAATGCGACGTGGAGTGCGTGGATTACGCCGAGGCCCTCGCCGAGTCTGAGGCCCTCATCGCCGACCTGGAGAGCCTCTCTAGGGAGGCGCCCGACGTGAAGCGCCACGCCGGCAACTTTGAGCCAGCGGAGACGGTCAAGTCCGTCCCTCTCGACCCCTGCAACGACGCCTCCAAGCAAATCCGGATCGGCTCCGATAGAGATGGCAATGGGTACCCGAAACCCGAATACCCGACGGGTTTTACCCGATATGAAGGCGGATATGGGATGATTTCTCTACCCGCGGGTATGTGAATGGGTAAAAACCTCTACCCGTTGGGTATACGGGTACGGGTACGGGTTGGAACTACCCATACCCGTCTACCCGTGGGTAAAATATACCCGCATCAATACAACTATAACCATCTAATAGAGCCCATCTTAGCTAAAATAAAACCCTTCTCTAGCTATTATTTGTCTAGATACCAAGTTATGTAATCATATGATTTGTTATATGTGAAGTTGAAGTTGTTTTTATATGTTTATTTAATATTTCGAGTGATTGGTATATTGGAATTTAAGACTTTCCTAGCGGGTATGGGTTACCCGACGGGTAAAAATACCCGCGCGGGTACGGGTATGGGTAAGATTTTATACCCGCGAGTATATATGGGTAACCCGACGGGTAGAATTTTTTTTGATGGGTACGGGTATGGAATGGTACTACCCGACGGGTATGTACCCGTTGCCATCCCTAGGCTCCGAGCTCGACCCCAAATAGGAAGCAGTGCTCGTCGACTTTCTCCGCGCAAACGCCGACGTTTTCGTGTGGAGTCCCTCGGACATGCCCGGCATACCGAGGGAAGTCGCCGAGCACTCGCTGGATATCCGAGCTGGAGCCCGACCTGTGAAGCAGCCTCTGCGCCGATTCGACGAAGAAAAGCGCAGAGCCATAGGCGAGGAGATCCACAAGCTAATGGCGGCAGGGTTCATCAAAGAGGTATTCCATCCCGAATGGCTTGCCAACCCTGTGCTTGTGAGAAAGAAAGGGGGAAATGGCGGATGTGTGTATACTACACTGGTCTAAACAAAGCATGTCCGAAACTTCCCTACCCTCTGCCTCGCATCGATCAAATCGTGGATTCCACTGCTGGGTGCGAAACCCTGTCTTTCCTCGATGCCTACTCAGGGTATCACCAGATCAGGATGAAAGAGTCCGACCAGCTCGTGACTTCTTTCATCACACCCTTCGACATGTACTGCTATGTTACCATGCCGTTTGGTTCGAGGAATGCGGGTGCAACGTACCAGCGATGCATGAACCATGTGTTCGGCGAACACATTGGCCGAACAGTCAAGGCCTACGTCGATGACATCGTAGTCAAGACGAGGAAAGCCTCCGACCTCCTTTCCGACCTTGAAGTGACATTCCGATGTCTCAAGGCGAAAGGTGTGAAGCTCAATCCCGAAAAGTGTGTCTTCGGGGTCCCCTGAGGCATGCTCTTGGGGTTCATCGTCTCCGAGCGAGGCATCGAGGCCAACCCGGAGAAGATCGCAGCCATCACCAGCATGGGGCCCATCAAGGACTTGAAAGGCGTACAGAGGGTCATGGGATGCCTCGCGGCTCTGAGCCGTTTCATCTCGCGCCTCGGTGAAAGAGGCCTGCCTCTGTACCGCCTCTTAAGGAAGGCCGAGTGCTTCGCTTGGACCCCTGAGGCCGAGGAAGCCCTCAGGAACCTGAAGGCGCTCCTCACGAACGCGCCCATCTTGGTGCCCCCCGCTGCCGGAGAAGCCCTCTTGATCTACGTCGCCGCGACCACTCAGGTGGTTAGCGCCGCGATTGTGGTTGAGAGACGAGAAGAGGGGCATGCATTGCCCGTCTAGAAGCCAGTCTACTTCATCAGTGAGGTACTGTCCGAGACCAAGATCCGCTACCCACAAATTCAGAAGCTGCTGTACGCAGTGATCCTGACGCGGCGGAAGTTGCGACACTACTTCGAGTCTCATCCGGTGACTGTGGTGTCATCCTTCCCCCTGGGGGAGATCATCCAGTTCCGAGAGGCCTCGGGTAGAATTGCAAAGTGGGCGGTGGAGATCATGGGCGAGGCGATCTCATTCGCCCCCCGGAAGGCCATCAAGTCCCAGGTCTTGGCGGACTTCGTGGCTGAATGGGTCGACACCCAGCTCCCGACAGCTCCGATCCAACCGGAGCTCTGGACTATGTTTTTCGACGGGTCGCTGATGAAGACGGGGGCCGGCGCGGGCCTGCTCTTCATCTCGCCCCTCGGGAAGCACCTACGCTACGTGCTACGCCTCCACTTCCCGGCATCCAACAACGTGGCTGAGTACGAGGCTCTGGTAAACGGGTTGCGAATCGCCATCGAGCTAGGGGTCCGACGCCTCGACGCTCGCGGTGACTCGCAGCTCGTCATCGACCAAGTCATGAAGAACTCCCACTGCCGCGACCCAAAGATGGAAGCCTACTGCGATGAGGTTCGGCACCTGGAAGACAAGTTCTACGGGCTCGAGCTCAACCACATCGCCCGACGCTACAACGAGACTGCGGACGAGCTGGCTAAAATAGCCTCGGGGCTAACAACGGTTCCCCCGGACGTATTCTCCCGAGACCTGCATCAACCCTCCGTCAAGACCGACGACACGCCCGAGCCCGAGGAGGCCTCGGCCCAGCCTGAGGCACCCTCGGCTCAGTCCGAGGCACCCTCGGCTCAGCCCGAGGCACCCTCGGCCCCCGAGGGTGAGGCACTATGCATCGAGGGGGAGCGGGGCGAGGTCATGCCTGATCGAAACTGGCAGACCCCGTACCTGCAGTATCTCCACCGAGGAGAGCTACCCCTCGACCAAGCTGAGGCTCGGCGGTTGGTGCGGCGCGCCAAGTCGTTCGTCTTGCTGGGAGATGAGAAGGAGCTCTACCACCGCAGCCCCTCAGGCATCCTCCAGCGATGCATTCCCATCGCCGAAGGCCAGGAGCTCCTACAAGAGATACACTCGGGGGGCTTGCGGCCATCACGCAGCACCTCGAACCCTTGTTGGAAACGCCTTCCGACAAGGTTTCTATTGGCCGACGGCGGTGGCCGACGCCACCAGAATTGTCCGCACCTGCGAAGGGTGTCAGTTCTACGCAAGGCAGACCCACCTGCCCGCTCAGGCTCTGCAGACCATACCCATCACCTGGTCGTTTGCTGTGTGGGGTCTAGACCTAGTCGGCCCCTTGCAGAAGACACCCGGGGGCTACACGCACCTGCTGGTCGCCATCGACAAATTCTCCAAGTGGATCGAGGTCCGACCCCTAAACAGCATTAGGTCCGAACAGGCGGTGGCGTTCTTCACCAACATCATCCATCGCTTTGGGGTCCCAAACTCCATCATCACCGACAACGGCACCCAGTTCACCGGCAGAAAGTTCCTGGACTTCTGCGAGGATCACCACATCCGGGTGGACTGGGCCGCCGTGGCTCACCCCATGACGAATGGGCAGGTAGAACGTGCCAACGACATGATTCTGCAAGGACTCAAGCCTCGGATCTACAACGACCTCAACAAGTTCGGCAAGCGATGGGTGAAGGAGCTCCCCTCGGTGGTCTGGAGTCTGAGAACAACGCCGAGCCAAGCCACGGGCTTCACACTGTTCTTTCTAGTCTATGGGGCCGAGGCCATCTTGCCCACAGACTTAGAATACGGTTCCCCGAGGATGAGGGCCTACGCCGACCAAAGCAATCGAGCTAATCGAGAAGACTCACTGGACCAGCTGGAGGAGGCTCGGGACATGGCCTTACTACACTCGGCGCGGTACCAGCAGTCCCTGCGACGTTACCACGCCCGAGGGGTTTGGTCCCGAGACCTCCAGGTGGGCGACCTGGTGCTTCGGCTGCGATAAGATGCCCGAGGGCGGCATAAGCTCACGCCTCCCTGGGAAGGGTCGTTCGTCATCCCCAAGGTTCTGAAGACCAGAACATACAAGCTGGCCAACAGTCAAGGCGAGGTCTACAGCAACACTTGAAACATCCAACAACTACGTCGCTTCTACCCTTAAGATGCTTCCAAGTTATTCGTACACCCCGTTCACACACACAAAGTCTGGTCATCAAGGAAGGGTCAGCCTTGCCTCGGCAAAGCCTGACCCTCCCTCGGGGGCTAGAAGGGGGGAACCCCCTCTGCGTCAAAATTTTCAATCAAAAAGGCTTCCACGTTCCCCCGGCTATGTCGGTAGCCGGACCCCAAGAAGCGAACACGGGTGCATGTAAGTGGCAAGGCTGACTGAGCCGAGGGACTCCTACGCCCCTGGGTTACGGACACCTCACTCGTCACCTACCACGAAAAATGACTCCTACTTGGGCAAGCCACCCTGCCACTGACGAACGGGGCTGGACACGCAAAATGAAAGAAAAAGGGCCACAACTTTATACTACGATAATAAAGTGTTCGGGCCTCAGCAGCCGCAAGAGACACACGTGCATTCAAAGGAAACTGCTCTGGCAGAGTTAGGCGTTGCCCGGGGAAGGAGCCGCGCCTTCAGCTTCGTCCCCGCCTTCAGCAAAGTCCACCCCGGCTTCGGACGACGGCACAGGCGGGAGGATCTCTGCCTCAAAGGTGGTCGTCAGCACTGCGCTCGGGCCCGCGGCGGCTGCGTCGAGCCTCTGGACTTTAGCCAGGGCGGCTTCATCTTCATTAGGGAGGCAATACCCCTCGCTGACCCGCTCCAGATCCACGACGTAGTGGGAAGCAAGCACGGCGAAGGCCCGCCTGACGCCGTGGTGTAGCGTCTCGCGGAGTCTGCCGCGCACGTGGCCACCCAAGGCCTGCAGGCGACTCTGAGGGGAGCTTCCTGAGGGGACGTCGCCGAAGCCAAAGACCCGACAGAAGTCCGAGATGGCCTCGGACATGGCCACGTGGTCGGCCTCTCTCTGCTCGGCCGCCTGGGCAAGCGCCCTGGTGGACTCATCAAGGGCAGACTCGAGCTCTGCGAACAGCCAGAGCGCAAGGCCTCAAACACAAGTGGAGGAAACAAGCTGAAACGAAAACCGAAAACAGCCAGGACATCACACGAACTGGGTGCCAAAACCTCTCCGGCTGCCACGACGACATGTAGTTAGGGCGCTAGCTCTCCTCCGCTAGACACGTTAGCACACTGCTACACCCCCATTGTACACCTGGATCCTCTCCTTACGCCTATAAAAGGAAGGTCCAGGGCCCTCTTACAGAGGGTTGGCCGCGCGGGGAAGGACGGGACGGTGCTCGCGCAAGGCCGCTCGCTCCCTCCCGCGTGGACGCTTGTAACCCCCTACTGCAAGCGCACCCGACCTGGGCGCGGGGCTAACACGAAGGCCGCGGGTTCCACCTCCCACGCCTGTCTCCCTCCGGCTGCTTCTCCCCCCTTCGCGTTCCGCCTCGCGCCGACCCATCTGGGCTGGGGCACGCGGCGACGATTTACTCGTCGGTCCAGGGAACCCCCGGGTTTCGAAACACCGACAGAACTGCAATATCTTTTTTAAACTCCTCTAATCAGAGAATTGCTGCATATAAAAGTTATTGCATTGCTACTAATATTAGGCCTAGAAAATTCCAGTTGGACATGGAGGTTAGGTGGAACTCTACATATCTGATGTTTAAGCATTTGTTTCCTCATAGGATACCTTTCACTACTTTCATTCATGCAAACTATCCTAGGGCTGAAGGTGATCAATTTATTTTAACTGATGAACATTGGGTTATTGGAGATAAAGTACTTAAATTTCTTGAGCTATTTTATGATTCTACAATTGCATTGTCTGGTGTTTATTATCCTACATTTCCACTTATGCTTCATTTTCTTGTTAAGATTGGTATACATCTAAAGAACTATGCTAATGACACTCACATCAGAGGTGTCATTCAACCTATGATAGATAAATATAATAAATATTGGAGGAACATCCCTTTACTTTACTCTTTTGCATTCATCTTGGACCCTAGAGCTAAAATGAAAGGTTTTAGTAGAGTGCTTAGAAGATTAATGAACCTGACAAGTACAAATTATGCTGCTTATCAGGTTACCACTAGAGCTAAGCTTACTGATGTTTATAATAAATATGAAGAGAAACATGGATCTGTTAGATTGAACAAGGTTGTCCCTCCTAACTTGTCTGGTAAGAAACAGTCTGCTTGGGATGAAATTTATGATGATGCTGATGATGTGGGTACTTCTGTTGGTATGCATTCTTTTGCTTCTACTCTAAACATTGCTAGAGATACCTCTGCAACTGCTCTACTGCATGCTGCAAGCTCTTCAGCTTCTACTGCTTCTGAACTCATTTCTTACTTAGATTGTGACACTGTCAACCAGTTAACTGATGATTTCAACATCTCGCATTGGTGGCATCAGCACAAACTCACTTATCCAGTACTGTCAATTATGGCTAAAGATATTTTAACCGTTCCTGTGTCTACCATCTCTTCAGAATCCACTTTTAGTTTAACTGGCAGGATCATCGACGAGCGGAGGAGGTTGAAGTCTGATGTGGTTGAGAGGTTGACATGCATTAAAGATTGGGAGGATGCTGAAGCAAGGATGCAACACATGGTGGATGACAAAGAGCTTGAAGAAACATTTGAAAATGTTTATCTTGATTAGTCTCTTACTCTCTTTGTGACCATTTGTGTAATGGGACTGTAATATTATGCACCTGGACTTTGTTGTAAGGACAATGAACTTTTTAATGAGCTGGGCTGTACTCTTTTTTCCTGTCTAGGATTTCTCATAAGGGTGAGTTTTACCTAGACAGGTTTTTAACGAGGCAACCATTGCACTACAACTTATTAAATTGTTGTTTGATTAGTCTCTTAATCTCTTTGTGACCATTTTTATGTTGTTTGAAACTGTTAAGTTATAATAAAATCATCTTATATCTGTTTGATTGCTAAAGAAGGTATTTTATACATAGTGCCCATGCTGGCACTAGCACTGGCGTGCCGCCGTGCCTGGTGGCACGGCACGGCTGGGCACTGATAGTGCCATGCCTGGGCCGAGGGCCCAGCATGGTGGCACTAACAGGCACGACACGAATCTTTTACCATGCCTAGCCGTGCCCTGTCGTGCCGTGCCTGTCAGTGTCGTACCATGTGGCCCGGTTGGCCATCTATAACGCCAGCTCTCGTAACTCGGCGCCACAATATATAACGGCGAGTGAAGAATCTAAATCTTGAAATAAGTCATTTAGTAGTTTAAATATTTTTTTGTAAAAAATAATTAAAAAACAAAAAAATAGGCTGCGGCGGTAACTGGAGGTTTCACCTGCAAATGCCCGGACAGCCCCGTGCCCTGTTAGCAGCGGTAGAAGCTAGGGACATGCATGCCATAGGGGATCAGGGGGGAAGAGGAGCTCATTACAATTTTTTTTTCCTACCGCACCGGGTTTATGGGTTTCACATGGCGCTGCTGCTTTGGCGTCGCTCGCGTCGCGTGTAGTGGCGCCGCTGCATGCGAAGAGGGTCACTGTGGGATATCCCTGGCAGGCGGCAGTAAATGAAACCTGCGGGGTTGGTTGATCGATCCGATCGGCAGGCAGACGCGACGGGCGACGGCAGTATCCTGGCTCATCGTGCATCTTCGGCTAATTCCTGGCCGGAACACGTACCCTCTCGCTTCTCTTTAGTACAGCCTCACAGATTCACACTAACGGAGGCCGCCGGAAGCCTTTTCTTCTTTTTCAGCTTGGGGAGCTAGGACTAGGACGATACGGACAAATAAAGCTCCGTACGTTTTCTACTGTTTACATGTCAACCTCTCCGAATTAACAAGTCGCGGGTACTGCGCTTCACAGTATTGCTACCGGACGGTACTAAGTTGGCGATCACCACTTAGTTAATTAGGGTTTGGCACTACACGCGTCTTTGCTCAGCTTGCGACTAAACGACTGTTATTAACTACGGTTTTGACGAGGGCTATCCGTCCTTTTTTTATTTCGTCCGATTCACCGGGCTGCCACCCGTACCGTGCCACCACCGGAAAAGGGGATTCCCGTCTCTGGCGCCGGCTTTGATGTCCGAGCGACTCGTCTCTGCCGCTCAGTGGTGCCTTGCCGCCTTCCAGTATGTGGGACTGCACAACCCAACTGGACCGTCTGTCTTTTAACTCGCACGCAGCCGGGCGCTCTCCTCCCCGTCCGTCTATTCTCTATACAAAAGCGGGACTCCGTCTCGCCCCTGCCCACTTGGCCGCTCCATCTCGCGTCCAACAATCAATTCGGCGTCGCTCTCGTCTCATCAGTCATCACTCCGCGACTGCGAGCGAGCGAGCGAGCGAGGCCCTTCCGCGGCACGCGCAATGGACGCTGCTCTGCTCGTGACCGTCCTCGTCCCCGCGGTGGTGGCGCTCCTCGTCCTCGTCCACGGGGCCGCGTCCGCCTCGCCGCCGCGCGCCTTCTTCGTGTTCGGGGACTCCCTCGTGGACAACGGCAACAACAACTACCTCATGACCACGGCGCGGGCCGACGCGCCGCCCTACGGGATCGACTTCCCCACGCACCTGCCCACGGGGCGGTTCTCCAACGGGCTCAACATCCCCGACATCATCAGCGAGCACCTCGGCTCCCAGCCCGCGCTGCCCTACCTCAGCCCCGACCTCCGCGGCGACCAGCTGCTCGTCGGCGCCAACTTCGCGTCCGCCGGCGTCGGCATCCTCAACGACACCGGCATACAGTTCGTAAGCAACAACAGAGACGACAGATAAGGGGGTGTTTGGGAACAAAGTTTTTCTGCAGTTTTGGAAGAATACTGCAGTATTCTCAAATACTGCAGTATTATATACATAATGGTGTTTGGCAAGCTTGGTAAAATCTCTGTTTTCAAAACTGAAGTATTGCAAATACTATAGTTGTTTTAAGGCATTCTAAACTTAGCTCTGGACCTCAGTTTTTAAAACTGCGGTATTATAAACTACGGTATTGTCATAACTAAAGTATAGTATAGTATTTCAAAAACTGTGGTTTTCAAAAACTTTGTTCCCAAACAGGGCCTAAGAGGCAGCCGTCTCGTTGCCTGCCGCGCGCGTTCTCGCCACCGGCCGGCCGGAGCCGGACGACAGGGATACAGCAGTACGTCCTGTAGTGTAGCTGCATATACAGCAGAACTAACCTTCGTTATTACTGTACGTACGTACGGCGTGGCCAGGTGAACATCATCGGGATCGGGCAGCAGCTGCACAACTTCCAGGACTACCAGCAGAGGCTGGCCGCGTTCGTCGGCGACGACGCGGCGAGGCAGGTCGTGAGCAATGCGCTCGTCCTCATCACGCTCGGCGGCAACGACTTCGTCAACAACTACTACCTGGTGCCCTTCTCCTTCCGCTCCCGCCAGTTCGCCATCCAAGACTACGTCCCGTACCTCATCTCCGAGTACAGGAAAATCCTCACGGTAAATTGCTTCAGCTCTCCCTTCAAATTCTAGCTACTCACTCATCATCAAGCGTAAATTAGTCAAAAAAAATATATGTATAGAGATAATTTAGGAGAACCGGAACAAGTAGTCGTGTTATCCAAGCTTTATTTCCAGTACAAAGTTCAGCGAACGCATTATGCCTAAGTCCTAACCCGGAGTAAAGGGGAAAGAAATAATAAAAAAGTAGCTGCATACTGACTCAAACAGAAGCAAGGGTAGCTAGCTCTAGCTGATTGTTGGCGTTCGATCCCGAAAGGCCGGGGAAGGAGACACAAAACTGTAGCAGGGGGAATGCTTCCTGGCATGGCAGCGTGTAATTTTGGGCAGTATATGTGTTCTGACTGGCATGGCCGTGGCCCGTGGCCTCTAGTTCACAAGCTGCCCCATACCAAAGTGCAGTGCTACAAGACAGTTTCTGCGCAGAGTTTCAGCAGTTTCAGGCACCAGCCGATGCGATGCGACACGTGACAAAACCCTTGATGGCCAGTCCGAGTGGCAGTCTGATGTGTTTGTTCCCTAGGAAGCAAGACTCCAAACCCGCAATTGCAGCCCCCGCCCCCAGTGTCGAGTGCTGTTCAGCAGAACAACACAACTGCTGAACGTTTGTACCTACTATATGTTTATATTATTATATATATATGAAGCTTCATATAAGTAGCTAGCTACACTACAGTAAACGGAACAACGTCCAACGGCCAAAACCGTCGGACATAAGATTTAAACCGTCGGACATAACTTATGTCCGACGGTAGTACCCTATCTCCGACGGCTTAAAGCCTAAGCCGTCGGCAATAATTCGTCGGAAATAATTTATGTCCGACGGGCTGCCGTCGGACATAAGCTATGTCCGACGGCTGCTTCTGCCCGTCGGAAATAATAAATCCCAACCGTTTTACCGGTCAGACTGTGGGCCCCACAGGCTTATGTCCGACGGCTGGGCACTAGGCCGTCGGACATAACCACTCCTTATGTCCGACGGCTACTACTAAGCCGTCGGACATAACAAATTACAGAATTTACACAAAATTCTGTTTTTTAAAAAATCTGACATTTACAAAATAAAAACAGATTTCATGCACATATACACATTCACATTCACAATCACAAATATACACATTCTAATAAGTATTCACAATCACAAATATTCTCACATAAATATTAACATTCACAAATTTAACATCAACATATACGTCCGACGGTTGTTGCAAACTGAAATTGTGTCTCACAAACAAGTGTTGCAAAGTGTTTCATAAATAAACATCACGACACATCAATCATATCCATCGTCTGAATGGTTCGAGTAGCCACCTCCTCCGGCTGGACTCTGCGTGTTGAAAAGGTTGTTCACCCACGAATGTGTTGTGTCGTCTTGACCAGACCCATCTCTAGGTGCGGCAACTGAAGCGGGTGGTGTATGAAATCCCTATAACACAAGCATATGAAATAGTAACCACTCAGTTGTTCATTTAAACACATAAGACATTTATAAACATGTCACACACGCATATGTGTACATACCATAGGGAATTGTGACGGAGGCGGAGGTGGAGGCGCCAACATTGGCATCGGAAGTGTAAAGTCCGGAGGCGGCATCCCGTAGGTGGGCATCGGGACGCCCGCTTGTTGGGCTAGTTGCTACAAATTATATACAAGTCATTGTTGAGCAAATAAGATACACATCATGTGTTTTGCAAAATAAGCTACAAAATGTTACTTCAACTTACCGAGAGAAGAGCTTGATTTTGGGCCTGGAGGTTTGCATAATACTCGTCCCTCTTCTTCTGGTACTCGGCTTGTTGCCTCTGGTACTCAGATTGTTGCCTCTGGTACTCCAATTGTTCCCTCAAGACTGATTGATGGTAATCTGCCTGTTGACGCAACACTGCCATCTCTATGTCCTGCTTCTCCATCATCTCTTTCTTTATTTCTTTGGCACAAAGATGTCTATAAAAGTAGCTTAGCTCCGCTAATGCTTTCCAGACATCATTTTTTACAAAACCACGAAACATAACAGGAAGGAGTCTTTCCATTATTATGTGGTAGTCATGACTCTTCAACCCAGAAAACTTGCCCGTCTTCAAATTCACAGACCTTCTAAAGCCCGCGGCGTAACCATCTGGGAACTTTAAGTTTTTCAACCATTTCATCAATTGTTTCTTCCTTTTAGGTTTAATACTGAAAGGAGCACGTGGCTTCTTCTGATTCTCTCCTATCTCCATAGTTGGTCTTCTACAGATTAAGGCCAAGTCTTTCCATAGTCGAAAGCATAAAGTGTCTTCAACGCATATAGGACATGTCAAAATCCCATGACAACTCCATCCAGCAAAGATACCATAAGCCATAAAATCATGAATAGACCATAAAAACGCGGCTCTCAAGTTGAACTTCTGTTTCTTGTAACAATCGTACGCCTCGACTCCTTCCCACAAAATTTTCAATTCTTCAATCAGTGGTCTCATCATCACATCGATCTTTGTTCCAGGATGATCCGGACCAGGTATTATAAGACACAAGAAAATAAATTCATATTTCATGCAAAGAGCTGGTGGAAGGTTGTATGGAACAGCAAAGACGGGCCAACATGAGTACGACGTTGCAGTTAGATTGAATGGCGAGAAACCATCTGTTGCCAAACCGAAGCGGACATTCCGCACTTCATCAGCAAAGCTGGAATCAAAAGCATCTAGTGCCTTCCATGCATCTGTATCAGCTGGGTGCACCATGACATTTGGATTCTCACGTACCCCTTCTTTGTGCCACCTCATGTGTTTGGCTGTATTCTTGGAGATGAACAAACGTTTCAACCGAGGTATGAGAGGCATATAACGAAGCTGCTTACGTGCAATCTTCGTAGTCACGGTCAAACCATCGTCGTTTTCAACCTCAATGAATCTACGCTCACCACATACAATACACTTCTTCTCACCTGCGGTCTCCTTCCAGAAAAGCATACAATTATTTTCACAGACATCGATTTTTTCGTAGTCCATACCGAGGCCAGATAACAGCTTTTTAGACTGATACATGTCCTTTGGCATCTTGTGATTCTCCGGAAGTACATCACTGATCAAGTTCAAAAGTTCCTTGTAACAGTTGTTTGAGAATGCAAACTTAGACTTAATAGCCATAAGTCGAGTCACAAATACAAGGACGGTCACTTTTGTGTGCTCATGCAACGGCTCTTCGGCAGCTTTAAGGAGCTCGAAGAACTTCTGAACCTCAGGTGTAGCTGGATCCTCAAACTCGGTGGGTTGATCGGGGTTCTCCGAATCGACGGTTAGAAGCTCATGGCGTACATCGTCAAGCATCTCTTCCATCCTATCGTAGTCCTCCTCTTCATGTGACTGAACTTCCGATACAATACGAGGAGGTGGGTCCTCACCGTGGTGCACCCACACCTCATAGCCTGGCATATAACCGTTCTTGCAAATATGTATCGACATAGTCCTCCTGTCAAGGAAATTAATGTTCCGACACTTGCTACAAGGGCACCTAACATCGGTTCCAGTCTCTGACCGAGCAAAAGCATGGTCGAGAAAAGCATCAGTCTTGGCAACCCACTCACTTGATAGAGCACCTCTTTTCTTCCAACCTTCATACATCCATCGACGATTCTCCTCCATACTAGATACGAGACGTTAACTTAATTAGATAAGTAATGCACGGATAATCCGTATTTACGAAGAAATCACGGCCCTACATCTGTAGGAAAGGATAGGTCCTAAACCCACCCAAGCGTGACCGACGAGCCCGTGTTTATGACAAGACATGTGGTCGTGCGAAATTTCGGCAGCATAACCCTGCTGTTCTCCAATCGCACGCCTAAAAATGGTGTAATTGGAGAACACAGGGGTTATGCTGCCGAAACTAAGCAGGAGCACATGCCTTTGTCATAAACACGGACTCTGTCGGTCACCCCGAGGCTGTCCAATAAAGGGACAATTCCGGCCCAACATACCTCACATGCGTCGCATGTAAGGTGTGTTGGGCCGAAACGGGTGACGTCTAGGTTTCGTTAGCTTAATTAGTTATGATTACTAATTAACCACACTAATACAATAGCCACTAATTAACCAAACTAATACAATAGCACTAAAAAAACATTTCACGGGACCCTAAATCAAATAAAACAACCTTATTTCCGAGGGCTTAATAATTACCCTCGGAAATTAAGAGTTTAAATTATATAGACACCACTACATAACATTATTACGGGTGACAAATCATATAAACTGACCTTAATTCCGAGGGCATAATAATTACCGTCGGAAATTAAAAATTAAAATTATCTAAGCACCACTAATTAAATTTAGGACCTCGGATATAATAAAATAAACTACAAAACAATATTAATATATACAAAATATTAATAATACATTAAATACATTAATACTAAATACCTTACGGCGGGCGGGCGGGGCGGGCGTCGACGGCGGGCTGGGCGTGGCGGTCGACGGCGGGCGGGGCGGCGGGCCTCGACGGCGGCGGCGGCGAGCGTCGACGGCGGCGGCGGCGAGCGGGCAGAGAGAGAAGCGAGGAGCGCGCGCGTGAAAATGAACCGCGCCGGGCCGGTACCGTGTGTTAAAAAAGCTTATGTCCGACGGCTAGTTACGAGGCCGTCGGACATAAGCTTATCTCCAACGGCCTCGTAACTAGCCGTCGGAGATAAGCTAATATCCGACGGCCTCGTAGGAAGCCGTCGGAGATAGAGTGACCGTCGGAACTTTCTTCGTTTACTGTAGTGCTAAAATGGCGTTGCACTCCTCTTGCAGTACAAGCTTAATTAAGGCACGAGCTCTCCGTGGAGCAATCTGCAAAACGTTGGCCTACTCTCCCTTAACCAGAAACACAAAAAAGGCCCAGCACTCGTATGATGTGATGTGGTAATTCAGCACCTCTGGTGGGTGAATGTATGTGATGTCGATCACCTGCTCTGATCCACTCTGCACACTGGTGGTCACTGGTCAGTAAGTACTAGTAGGCTAGTAGCCACGCCATTTACCGAGCCCACACTGAAGAACGACACCGACCTGATCGTCCCCCCTACCCGTAGCCGTAGGCATGGTGGTTGGGTTTTAGTTACTCTAGCCAATTCGCCACATGCAGGAGCATCATGGGCTCGTGGTATATATGTTTGGTCGTAGTATTTCTTTCGCTTCCTGTATGGACCAGCTGTGGCATGCAGTGCGAGTAGTTACTTTGTGACGGCGTGCCCTGACAACGCGGAACACTGTGTGCATGCTGTGGACGCGCGCAGCGGCTGTACGAGCTCGGGGCCCGTCGCGTGGTGGTGACGGGCACCGGGATGATCGGGTGCGTGCCGGCGGAGCTGGCCATGCACAGCATCGACGGCGAGTGCGCGCGCGACCTCACGGAGGCGGCCGACCTCTTCAACCCGCAGCTGGTGCAGATGCTCTCCGACCTCAACGCGGCCATCGGCGGCGACGTCTTCATCGCCGCCAACACCAACCGCCTCAGCTTCGACTTCATGTTCAACCCGCAGGACTACGGTACGTACGTACGTACGTGCTGTGCAACTCGGGTCAGATCAGACAGCGTAGGCGTAGCAGCGGGGGTTAATTTCACTGTTGCTGCTGCCGCTGCCGCGTGCCGCCTGCAGGGTTCGTGACGGCCAAGGTGGCGTGCTGCGGGCAGGGCCCGTACAACGGGATCGGGCTGTGCACGCCGGCGTCCAACGTGTGCCCCAACCGGGACGTGTACGCGTACTGGGACGCGTTCCACCCCACGGAGCGCGCCAACCGGATCATCGTCGCCCAGTTCATGCACGGCTCCACCGACCACATCAGCCCCATGAACATCAGCACCATCCTCGCCATGGACAACAGGGGGGACTAACTAGTCCCGCCGCGTGCTGCCTCCACCCATCTCGTCATTGGTTGGTTCACGCCAAGAGGTTTGCTGCATTGCATGTGTCATGGAGCTGGTGGATAACAAGTTTTCGTTGCTCCTTTTTGTGGTTTATTAGATGACGTGAATTAGTGGTGAATTGAGCCTTATTAGGGTCTTAGGGTCTTGTTCGGTTAGCTCTCAATGCATTTGGATTGAATGAGATTGGATGAGTTTGAATTCCAAACAAGTCAAACTTCTTCTTAATTTTTTTAATCCCATCCAATCTATGTGTATTGGAAATAACCGAACAAGGACTAGAGTGGGTTAAATACAGCTGTCCCAAGCTAGGAATTTCAGAAATTGCTAAGTGGTACTACCTAGTCCGTCCGATCATTTCAAGAAATTCTCTTGCACTTTGTAGTGTGATCCTGAACTTTTGGGTACAAGGTACCGACAATTCAATGGCAATGTATATTTTGGTGGCTGGGGCACAGTTATACATGTGTACCATGGCTGGCAGCGAAGTAGGTAGGAGCTATGAAGATGACGCTGGAAAATACTACCACACAGAACGGATCTCACCCGTCGCAATGGGGACCGAGTAAACGGGAGAACCGGAGGGTAGAGGACTGCACGCAGTTTTACTGAGGGAAAAAAGGATTCAGTTCAGAGCAAATGAGCAACGCGGTGAAAAGGATGTCAGTTCTGGGCGAAATGGGCAACACAGTGAAAAGCTACATGCTCTCAGACATTGCAACACATAATTAATAAGAACCTTTGAATGCTCCCGCGCTGTAGAACAACATGACGGTATAATCTGCCGAAGCATGCGTCAGCGTCTCGGTCCATCTTGATCGTGGTCACAACGTTGATGCTCTACAGAAGCACAGGTTCAAACAGCAGACTGTGATAATCAAGCCGTTCAGGCCCCTCTGGAATCAACACTTGTCATTGACCTCATCTGAGGCCGATACATAGAAGAAGAGAGTACAATCAGCTAAAATGATGCAGAGGAACCATGCAACTCGAGTTTCCGTTCTATATTCTACTCATCGAGTCGCTACTAGATTCCCCATAAGCCCTCCACCAAGCTCGTAGTGCTTCGCTGCACAGAACCCAGCTTCTCTGGCCAGTTTCTCCAACTCTTCTCCTAAAAAGAAAAGAGAGCAAGACACAAGCTAGATGTAGTTTCGTGGTAGGGTATATAGGGCCACTAACCAAATGGTACAAATCACTTTTATTGTCCAGAACAGCAGAGCGCAAATTTTGTGACAAAATAAATGCTAGTGATATGGTGTGAAAAGGGAGGGAAAAAATGGTGTCATGTTGAATTTGCACCTCATCAGTCCAAGAGTGAGAATAGTGAGATGAGTATCTCTACGTGTAGTGTAGCTCTACCATCAGAATGACAGACAATACCATGCTCTTTCATGGACGCGTTCTTGGTGAGGGAAATAAACACACATACCTGTTAGATACTGTGATATGGAGCTTTTCAAGTACTTGTATTCTTCAGTTAGTCCATAGCCACTAGCTAAAGGAACCACAACATTGTCTATCGCCCAACTCTGTCCAAGCGAAAACGGAAACATCAATCTGGTCAGTGAGACATATGGTCTGAATTTGCTACAATGACATTATTAATGAAGAAGCCATCTTTGCCAGGGAAACTGAACACAAGTCAGATTCATTGTATGGCAACTTCAAATACAAGTACTCTCAAGGTTGGTAGACATTTTACCTGTAATGACGCTGTGAAAAGTGATGAGCTCTTGTTAAAATCAAGAATAGAGGCTCTTGATCCTGTGGTTCAGTAAAAACATAGCTCAGAAAATTTATCCAGATTGCTAACAAAACAATACTTGAACAAAATTTTAACTACTATCCAACCTGGTTTCAGGACCCTATATATTTCTTGCATCGCTTTCGATTTATCAACCACATTGCGCAATCCATAGCCAACTGTTACAGCATCGAAGTAGCAGTCTGTGAATGGTAAATCAAGTGCATCACCCTCGATCCATCTGCAAGTGCCAGTGTCAGATCTCAGATGTAGGTGTACCACATAACGTCATATCACATATGTTAGCAGCAGTCTGTTCTGGATCTGCAAACTGTAGTTGCTCTGAAATCACAAGATGTTCTGGATTTGCAAACCCTCACATTGAGGATGCTCACTTGATGTTCTTGTAACACAGCTTCCACCGTTGCTCCTGACGGCCAGCAGCAGTCTGTAGTTGCTGACTTGAAAAATCGACAGCCATCACCTGTTTCAGTCGGGTGCAAATGATGATAAGATTTCAAGCAGGGGAAAACAAAACCGCCTGGCTAATCTGAAGTCTGAATACGATAAGCGAATCCAACACCAACCTCTCCATCTAAGCCGACCTTCTGAGACAGCAGGAACGCCAAATCCCCGCTCCCGCAGCAGAGATCAAGAACTCGATCCCCCATCTTCGCTCTAACTCCATATGAGCAAACTTTTGCATCAATCGATCGTAGAACAGGGCATTTTGATTCACATTGCTTATCTACTACAGTTACCACTAGCGCTATACCTCGACCAAGAGACGCATATGCGCTTCCACGTCCGGTGCTGTCCAAGGCTGAGCACGTCGTTCAGCTGCAAAGAACCCGTGGAATTTTTACACCATTGCAACACTAATTTCGTAGGAGCAACGAGAGGTTGAGAAGGGAGCGGGAGGTACGATACGAACATGATCGTAGACGGGGGCGATGCGGCTGAAGAGAGCCTGCCTCTCTCCGGCAGAGGACGACACGCAGCGAAAGGCGGCGTGTCCGCGGCCTCGCCGGCGGCCGGCGGGGCTGAACACGACGCCGGTGGCTACGGAAATCCCCGCGGTCAAGGCCACCATCGTGTCCGTTCGCTTGCCCCCGAATCGTGGTTAGGATATGCATATGGGCTACGGACCGACGTGGAAAACGGTTTGACTATTTTGCCCCCGCCGCGTGAGTTGCCAAACGATTTCCGAGTCTTCTGACACTCCTTGCCGCCGCCGCCGCCTGCCGCCGACGGCGATAGATTTGGGGATGGATTTGGGCTCGTGCTACCTCGGTGGGAACGCCGACGCGGTGGAGTTCTGCCCGCACCGCCCGTTCCGCCACGTGCTGGCCGCCGCCACCTACACGCTGCAGGAGCAGGAGCGCGACCGGGCGGGCAGCATATCCCTCTTCTCAGTTGACGTTGCCTCGGAGGACGCGTCCCGGAGGCTCCAGCTGCTGTATACTGTGGAGACCGCCGGCATCTTCGATATGAAGTGGAGCCCCAAGTCGCCGCTGCTCGCGCAGGCCGACGCCCACGGCCGCCTCGCGCTCCGGCGCTTGGAGCAGGAGGACGGCTCGGACACAGGTTACTTATGTTTGTCTCTGCGTCAAAATTTTTTATCTACAAAAATGGTGTGTCGTTAAAGTTGGACAGATGCCAGTGTGCACTTTCTAAGATGCCATAAGCTATAACAATTACAGCTCAAAGCTAAATGGTGATTGATGCTTGCAGAAACATTTGCAGCATTTTGCAATTCAAGAGCTATGCATCCCTTCATTTTGAGAAGTTGACATTTGGATTACAGTTTGTTTCAAGTAGTCATGCCAACGATTAATGTAGACGCGGAATGAGTTGTTCTTAATGTTTCTACTCTGTGCTGTTCTTGGTTGGTCCATAGTTGCTATTGCCTCATAGAAAAGGAAGGTAACTTCCAGTTGATTGGTGATAAAACAATCTTGGGCTCTTGCACAGCTATCTTTATAAATAGTTTTACTGGATCAGAACTTGTCTTCATGTGTACTCGAAAACAGAACTGGTATTATATTGGTATCTGACAAGAAGTTGGTATGGTTAAGAGTTTAAACACTTTATGTTTGTCACATCTGTAGTCCAACATGTATTATTGCATATCTTCAGACTTCAGTGCTTACTCAAGTGCTTTCTGTAACTAAATTGCACAG
The DNA here is from genome assembly GCA_029449295.1 of Zea luxurians. Taxonomy (NCBI): domain Eukaryota; kingdom Viridiplantae; phylum Streptophyta; class Magnoliopsida; order Poales; family Poaceae; genus Zea; species Zea luxurians. The sequence continues at coordinate 108,306,887 of JAOPSE010000010.1, forward strand.
GCATTCTCCTCACCGATGTCTCTGCTGAAGATATTTCTTCTTCAATGTGCTTATATGTGGACTGGAACCAAACTGCGGAGTCTCTGTCCGTTGGATTATCAGATGGCTCACTGTCTCTGGTTTCAGTGAGAGAGGACCGGCTGGAGATATCAGAACAGTGGACTGCACATCAGTTCGAAGTCTGGACATGCTATTTTGATCGTACAAGGCCACACTTGCTGTACAGTGGATCAGATGACTGTTGTTTCAGTTGCTGGGACTTGAGAGAAAGCCCATCAAACATTGTTTTTCAAAACAAAAAATCTCATAAGATGGGTGTCTGTTGTATTACACAGAATCCGTTGGAGGGGAACATGCTACTTACTGGGAGTTATGATGAATTTCTCAGAGTTTGGGACATGAGATTTATGGCAAAACCTGTCAATCAAAAGTTGATAAATCTAGGAGGTGGTGTGTGGAGGATGAAGTATCATCCTAGTATTGCAGATGTTGTATTGGCTGCGTGCATGCACAATGGGTTTGCCATTGTAAAAGTAGGTTCTGGAGATGCTACGGTAATGGAAACATATTGCAAGCATGAGTCCTTAGCATACGGTGCAGATTGGCAGAAAAGTGAAGAGGTGGAGCAAAATGGAAATTCTTCAGTTGTTGCTACTTGTTCGTTTTATGATCGCCTCCTCCGCGTGTGGCAACCAGAGAATCTAGCTGAGCTTTAAAGACCTAAAGCTTTTTTTGAATTGAATTCAAGCATGACTAGGCCATGAATCTATTTCCTGAATGAACCAGTATAGTTTCATTCAGGTAGTTCTTTGAACTTATGCTTACATATTCAAGACTTCAGGTCATGCATGAACTTATAGGGACTTTATGTTTATTTTCAATTAGTCTCATTGATATATTTGTTACCGACTTCCTTACCGCAAAACCTTGAGTTTTCCTTTTGATGTTAAGCTATTAGAAGATCTTTTGTGTTGGTCTAGCTATTAGAAGATCTATGGCTTGGCGCCAAGGTATTACACCACAAATATTGTGGACACCACCATGGACCTGATGTGACGTCGAGCTCCAATTTAAATAGCCTCAGCCAGCTCTCTAGCTGAGGTAGACCTCATTTGTCATCTCTCTCCCTCTCTAAAAAAATTTGACCAAGGAGGGAAAACCGTCCTCCCGGTATTATATTAAGAAGACACCGAAACATGGTTCCAGCTAAAAAGGAAATGTGCCCTCAGATTATTTCTATATTGTTTTGGTGATTAGATGCTCAACACATTGAGTTATGACTTTAATGATCTAAGAGTTAAAGAGATGCAAAGGTATGATTCTAGCACTTAGTAAATTGTTTTTAGTACTATGTTCTACTAAGTGCTAGGAAACTTCTCAACTCAAGAAAGATTTAAAGGGAGAAGTTTGGCCAAGTTCAGCCACATCTGCACCAGCCTGCGGTGCACCGGACTGTGTCCGGTGCATAGGCTGGCGCTCTCAGCAAACTGGGCGCTCTCTGGAAAAACATTGGACGCCGCAGCTATAATTCACCAGACTGTCCGGTGTGCACCAGACTGTTCGGTGTGCCAGCCGCGCGTCTAGCCAACTGTCGACCACGCGATCAGTGGGCGACACATGGCTCAACCAACGGTCAGCAGTGGCATCGGACTGTCCGGTGTGCCGTGGGACCAGAGGCTGGCAATGGTCGGCTTCGCCAAAGAAGGAAGGGAATCGTGCACTGTTCACTGCCCAGTGGTGCACCAGACTGTCCGGTGCACCCACGGACAGAAGGCAACCAGGGCCTTCCAAATGGAGCTCCAACGGCTCTTACCTCTCTTGGAGCTATAAAAGGGACCCATAGGCGTATGGAGCAGAATACCAAGCACCCATTGAACATTCTACAACACCGAGACTTCGCAAACACACATTTGATTCATTGTGATAGAGATTCAAGCACTTCATTGAGTTGTAACTCCGTTGTGCTGTTTCGTATGCTCGTTCTTGTCTTATATGTGTGTTGTTGCTGCAACTCTCGCTCTTGTGTGTGTTTCTATTCCCCTTACTCTTGTGTTCATTTGAGATCATTCGTGTAAGGCGTGAGAGACTCTAAATTGTGGAGATTCCTTACAACAGGATATTGTTGAGATAAAGAGAACCGTGGTATTCAAGTTAATCTTTGGATCACTTGAAAGGGGTTGAGTGCAACCTTCATCCATTGGAATGCCACAACGTGGAGTTGCAAGTATTCTACTTGACCGAACCACGTGATAAAAATCGATGTGTCACATGTCCTTATTCTTGTGTGATTTTCTCTCTCTATCTACTTCACTTACATTGTTGCTATAAGTTTAATACTCACCTTGTGAAGAGCAATTCAGTGAAGAAGTTTACTTCGCTTGTACTCCTCACTCGAACTTGACCTTAACTTTCACTAATTCAATATTAGTCCAAGTTTGTTTTGTTGAACTGTTTTTTACAGGATTACCTATTCACCCCCTCTAGGTAGAGATGGCAACAGGTACAAACCCAATGGGTTTTGCTATTCCAAACTCGTACCCGTGAAAAATATCTATACCCATTAAAAAATCCGTACCCATGACGGGTTTGAAATTTTGCCCAAACCTGTACCCATCGGGTTAGAGGGTACCCATGGGTTACCCGCGGGTTTCATCTCCAATATACTTGTTCTTCTAATAATCAATAAGTATCGTTATGATTAATAAGATCATGGTCCAAAATTTATGTGATGAACAATGAGTTCATGATTTGGTATAAAAATTAATAGTAGAGAGAATGAAATACAAATAATAAGTTGTATAATTAAGTAACCTTACACTAAGGGCCTGTTTGTTTACCCCCAGATTATATAATCTTGGTTAAATAATCCTAAGAGGCAAACAAACAGTCCAGCTTATTTGCCCACATTATATAATCTAACCCTTTGGATTATGATAATCCATAAGCAAGTGAGGAGGTGCTTATTTCAAATTATTTTTTTCCCACTTCCCCACTACCCTTTCAAGTTTCCTATAAATTACTCACTAATGCCATTATAATCCACCGAATCGTTTTTGCGCCTATCCGGCATCCAGCGACCAGCAAATGCAGCATAATTCCTCCTCGACTCCTCCTAACCCTAGCCGCCAGGCTCCAGGTGCCATTGTCTGGTTCGACCTAGTACAAATATAGAGGGCATTCTTGTCTTCCTCATACAAAAGAATCCTATTAACAACTTAAATAATCTGGGTAAACAAACAGGACTACTCAGATTATATAATCCAGATTATATAATCCAGATTATATAATCCTCCAAAAATAATCCAGATTATATAATCCATAGGGGTAAACAAACAGGCCCTAAGTTATCTATCCACCACATATATAACGCTAGTAAAAACTATAATAGCAAGCAAGCAACACTCTCACCGACTACTTATATATTCACAATTTGATAAAAATTACGAAGTAAATAGGGAGATAACAAGTTTTTTGTTCGTTTATAAAATAAAATGATAATATGCACTAGGTTTGGTCGGGTTTAAAAACCCATGTGTTCACATGTTTGGGTACTATAGGAACAAACCCGTACCCATAAACCCGTCAGGTATAGATTTATGCCCATTAATAAACCTATGAGTATAAAAATTGACCCAACCCCATACACTAATGGGGTAAAAACCCATTGGGATTCGGGTTTCGGGTACCCATTGCCATATCTACTTCTAGGTGCTCTTACCGGCCGAGAAAAACCCCAAACCCTGGCTCCCCATCGCTAATGGGTCGATCAACTGCCCACTCTGCAACGGCCTAGCTAGAGGGTGGCACGCAGAATTCTGTTCCCCAAGAGCGAGCGAGACACAACGAGGGGATTTTTTTAACCAAGCCCAAAATTCACCTCCGAGGGGGATCAAACCCGGGACCTAGAGATGCTACTCGATAGCCTTAACCATTATGCTAGAAGCCCTTTCACATCTCTCCCCCGCTCTCAATCCTTCCAACCTTCTCCAATCTATTGGTTCAGCATTGGAAGCTTGGATTTGATCGGTAGATCTTCGAGAGCAAGGTATCCTCTCTCCTCTTCTTAATTTATACACATTGATTTGGTCTATGCTATGTGTATTTTACTATTGATTCAACATTGGTAGCTTGGATTTAATTTGTAGATCTTCGAAAGCAAGGTATCTTCTCTCGCCTCTCCTTAATTTATACACGTTGTTTTAGTCTATGTTAGATGTATTTTATAACCCAGATATGGGTTGAATTAATTTTGATTTTGGTGTATAAGCAAAGCTGTTTAGGTAGATCGGTTATGTTTGCAAACATGTGTTTAGTTTTGTCCACAATTTATATGTGTACGCATGTGTTTTATGATTAAGTTATAATGTTAGTTACGATATTTAGATTTAATGTAGGTTAAATTTGGTTGTAATTTGTAGGTTTTATTTTGTTATCTATAATGTTTAGGGTTTATGTTTAGTTTTAGTTTAGGGCTTGTTCGTTTACGTTGGATTGCACCCGGAATCGTTCCAGCTAATCAAAGTTTATATAAATTAGAGAAGCAATCCGGCTAGTAATCGTTCCAACCCACCAATCCGACACAAACGAATAAGGCCTTAGTTAGTGTCCGAAGAAGGCCATAGATCTGGATGCCACCAAGACGGCTTCCAAAAATATTGGTAAAAGGAATTACTAAGGGCTTATCTGTTGTCATTTTTGTGCTCCTCGGCCCCGTACCCCAAGAACTCAACTTGGCTCTAGCTAAGGGCCCATCATGTTGAGGGGCTTGATCTCGGGGTCACCTAAAGCAATAAGGTTATTTCGACCGCCGTTGTCTGTAAGGCTAAAACTTGGGCCACAAGGCCCTAGGGTGCTCCTGACATTAGGGTTCATCTAGACTTAGGTACCTTGGTCGCTAGGGGCTCCCTATGGATCCCTGCATGGAGAGCGAGGGATCGACAGTGCCCAATTGAGTTGGAGAGTGGAGCTGCCATCGCGACTCAGGTGCTTTCCCAAGTGCGATGCTCGGTCTGAGGCATGTGTTTGTGGTCAGATGGTCAGAAATGAGCCATACCTACCTTATGCTTACGGGTTAATGATGTTTCTAACTGTGGATTCTGGTATTTCCTCTATGAGAAGGTACTCTTTGGGATAATAATTTGGATTTATTGATAAAACTTGGCTCATATTAACGAATAAAACTTGACAAAACAAAAGCAACCTGCTTTCAGCTTAACTCCACATAAAGCTAGTCCACCTTAGCCAAACAGGATATTTGCTGGGTACATTGATGTGCACTCACCCTTGCTTTCACAAAATATCAGGTTGTCTTTAGTGTAACCTATGCTCAGGTAAAGAAGAAGAAGGTGTCGAGTTGGATCTCCAGGAGTTCTAGGACTTCAAAGAGTTCGAGGATTAGGCTAGCGACCTCCCCCAGTCATCTGCCTTTGGTGGGTTTGTTTATGTTGGCTACGTTTCTATTCTGTGTACTTTGATATATATTATGTAAATGACTCTAGCCTGTAATATTATTACTTACTCTTTAATAATATTCGAAGTATTGTGATATGACGAGTCATTTATGTAATCGTTGTTTATGTGAATTTTTGATCCTAGCACGTACATGGTTCGCATTCGATTTAGCTTCCAAAACCGAGTGTGACAATGGAACTCTGACATTTGGGACCACTTGAAATACAATTTCCTCCATGATGATGACTCTACTATGGAGCATATGTGTTGCTAGGCTAAAAGATACGCATTGCTGGAATGGGGCCTCTACTGACACGGTGCCAAGGAGTCCTAACATGCGTTTCATATGGGGGCAACGATATACTCGTTGATATCCACGATGTATCGACCTAGGAGTGTTATTCAGACCACCTAACCAACTTGGCTAGAGGCCCTTTCGCAGAAACATGCTACTATAAGTTAATTGTTGCTTGTTATATTGCTCCCACGATTGTCTATAGATTATTTTCTCATGCTAGGAGTAAAAAATGATGTATTGTGATAGCATATTTGTATTGTTGTTATGTTGTTTCAAATTATTTTAACACATTGTTGTTGTTGCTTGTAAATTGTAAGACGTAGTTGAGCTGTACCTGTACATCACTAAAGGGAGAATATGTTTGGTTGATTGTACATCACTACAAGTGAGAAATTTTGGTTTATATAAAGAAAACTGTTATCTGAAATATGATGATGATAAGAAGATTTTGAAGAAATGGAAAGAGGAGCGAGAAAAAGAAGTACATTTCCTTTGGCCTGTCTTAGAGAGTAGGACATATACATATCTTGTGCATGTTGGCAAGCAACAAAGTATTTCTGAACCGGAAGAAATGACCTATCATACCTGTACTTTAATTTTTTACTGCCTTCTGAAAGTAAGAACCTTAGATCTTGCCATTGGCCCTTGGGGCTTTGTTATACTGTATTTTCTGGTACTCAGGTTACAAAAGGTATGGCAATAATTCTTCTTTCACATATTGATCTTCAAAAAATTTCGAAATAATGTACTGTTCTGCTATTTTTCGGTTTTATCTGAATTGACAATGTTCTTGATCCCTTCTGAAACCAGCTGCTCTAGTCAAATAACTGGAAGACCTTGTCGTAAAAAAAGCTGGAAAGCCTCTAGTTCTGCTAATGCTCCGTTTAAATGGTGATATTGGAGGACATTAAATTGAATTGGGTTCAATTACAAATCAGCCATGGTATTGAAATGAGATGTAATTCTAATTATATTGCTTGAATGTCACTGAATTGGAGTTTATAATTGTGTGGTCCAATTCCACTCAATACACAGGAGTGATGCTCTGTAGTATTGGGAGATGGAGTTTCTAGTTATAGTCTAATTTCGGGGAATTTGGTCTTTGATTTTAAATCTAAATTTCATGTGCAACCAAACAATAGAAATCTGGAAAGCTGATTTCAGTTCTTAATTTTAATTCCGTACTCTAATATCTACATCCAAATGGGGTATAATTAAATTTATGCAAAGAATCTATGTGAAGATAATCCTGCAGTGCGTGGGTTCCCAACTTGCAGTATCCATTTGGCATGTTACATCTGTTATTGAGGTCTCATATATACATCAGTACACGAACTACCGGGGTGAATCAAAAATGTTATCCTTGTGCTAATTATTTTGTGTTAGGAAAGGGGCTACAGAAAACACTGGATTTGCAATTAAATCCAATTAAAACTACAGATGAGAACTTCATGAATCATCGATGTCTCTGCTTTGGCACACGAATAGCTGATGGTGTAATGTAACCATCCTCTCATAATTTCCAGGAGCCCTTGCCTGCCTGTAGCAGCGAAGCGTACAGCAGTTCATTCCACGTATCTGGCACGCCAGGCAAGCACCAGTGGCTGCAGTCCTGCTTCTTCACCATCGCCATCCGTTCCTCCTCCGTATCACAACGTATCCGGTAGACTGACGGATGGCCATCTTTCCGGTAGTCGGTGAGCGTGCTGATGTTGAGGTATATGACGGGAGTTTTCATCTGCCTCAAGACCTGCTCCAAGACAACCATCTTCTCAGGGTACTCAGTAAGGTACGTCTGGTTGAATATGGGCTCGGTCTCCCCGTGGCATCTCCCTCCTGAGTTCCACTGCCCTCCTCTGTTGCCAAAAATTTTCATTGTCAAGTGAAGATATATGGCACCAACAATCACCCAGGAAGGAATCCAGCCAGCGAAGCGTAGCGGCGGCGGCGGCGGCGATGTCTTACCTGAAATGCGAGAGTGAGTATCCTCTGAACACGACCTGAGTCCTCCTCGGATCGATGTTCTTGTCCACCCATCTAGCCCAGGTGACGAGGGCTCTCCTGTACGCGTCCAGAACATCGAGGCTGGGATACACATGGTTGCCCTCTTGGTAGTAGTTCAGCCTGTAGACTAGCAAGCAAGCACTTCATCAATGTTTGGATTAAGGAAACCAAGTGAAGATATGATACTCGCTCCAGAAAGTACAGTGTACCCTCTTGATGTTTTGTAGTGAGTCCACCAGTGGCCGGTGTTGAAGACGACGATGTCCGCGGTCTGGTATGCTGGGGTCGTCGCGTCTAGCTCATCCAGTTTCAGCTTCGCGTCTTCAGTGCCGTTTCTGCCCTCACGGATCGTCTCCCTGACGAGGAATATTGATCTTATGAAATCAACCGAGCAATTGTAGTCCTGCAGTGAAGTACCATTGAGGGAAAAAAAACAAGTGATGAAATTGAAGACTTGTCATCTCATTCAGTGGGCAAACGTCTGTACCCTGAATACGAAGGAATAGTATCCTCTGGTCTTGAACTGGTTCTTCCCCGATGCCTCGTACACGCTCCTCCTGTCCCTGACGCCATGGCGGAGGATGCAGACCAGCGACTCCCACATGTTCCGGTTCAGCGAGTCGCCGACGAATATGATCCTCTGCCCTCTCAGCCTCTCCAGGAATTCAGTCGCGTTCAGCCTGGAGCGAGGCGAGTGAGTCTCGTCGTAAGATTGTGAGGATCGGATATCGCATGCATGAAGTTCAGTTTCAGAAATGCCGCAGGACAGGAGTACCTGGGAATGTCACAGCCGTGAGGCTGCCACCGCCACCTGAGGAAGTCACTGTCCGACCGGCCGTTCTTGTGGCAGTTGAAGTCGTCGTCGATGAGTTTGCACGACTTGGGCGGGTAGAACCCGTAGCTCTCGTCCCTCACCCACCGGCCGCTGAACACGTCGCACTTGGCGAAGGAAACCAGGTCTTGCACGCCGGACGTCCACACGACACGGTTGTTGCCGGCCCCGACAGCGCCCATGCTGGCGTTCGCACCTGCGGCCATGTCGTTCCCTGGCCCGACGGCCAAGCTGGTTTTGACGCCAGCCATCTCGTCGTCGCTGCGCTCGGCAGCGAGATCTTGCGCCGAGACCAGGGTCTCCTTCCGTCGCCTCGGGTGCCTGTGCCTCACGGATCTCCTGCGCCTGTGTCTTTCCGCCTTCCGCTCCGGTCGTGATGGCAAAGCCACTCGCCGTGGCAGGTTCTGGACGTAGCCAACGGCGCTGTCTTTGTCTGTTTCTTCTCTGCTCGAAGTCCCTGTGTATGTGGAGTTGCCGGTGGCGACGTCCGTAGTGTTCGCCGCTCGCTGACCGCCATCACCGACGACGACGGCGGCGTCGTGGGAAGCGCGACTGGCTCCGTCTGCCCTTCGCCACTGCTGCATCCGCATCGCGGTTTCTACTTGGGGTCCATCTTCTCTTGTTCGGTTACTGTTACTGATGGGTTCGGCGTCGGAACCCACGGTGGCGTTCCTGGCGTCCTGCAGGGGGAGACGACCCTGCGCGCTGCCCGTTCGCCGGGGCGCCGATGACGCTCGCCCCGAGCCGACCTCCGAACCCGACGAGCCCCCCACCGCGCCGCCGCTCGGCACGCGACGCGACACCGCGGTCGCGTTGCGCGCGTCTGTCGGGTGGTCAGCAGCGCCGCCCGCAGCCACGGCAGGAGAAACGGGAGGAGGGTGTGTTGGAGGCGATTTCTTCGGTGACGTCGACGACGAGTTCGACGACAGCCACGGCAAGAGAAGCGCGTAGGAGGAGGAGGAGAAGCCGGCGGCGGCGGGCCCGCCGGTGACCGAGGCGTAGAAGAAGGCGAGCGCGACCGCGACCGAGAAGCAGGCCGCCACCGCCTTGCCGCTGACGTGGCCGTTACCGTACTTGTTACCGCCCCGCTTGTAGCTGGCGAGGATGGACGGGAGGTGGAGGCGGCCCTGCAGGGAGACGGTGCTGCCACCGCCGCCGGCCCGGTCCAGCACCGACATCCACGCCTTTCTCCACCCGGCCATTTTCTAGGTGTACGTGCAGCGATCAGTGCGCACCAGTGCAGCCGCACACAGCACGGAAGAAGAGATGGATTGCGGCGGAAAGAACGAACGAGCAGTCTGTCCAGGCAACGGCTTGTAGCTAATAGAGGAAGCGATCAACTGATCTGAGCCCGAATGGACCGGGTGTCCACTCACAAAGCATAGCGGCGTCCAGTCCAGGTGTCGAGTAAGACTAGGACGCCGGCGGGAGCTTGCAGGACATGCGAGATGCAGATGTGGTCAAGGACGCGTGGATCCGGATCGAAGGCGCTTGCACAGGGCGGTTTGCAAGTACGAAATACCTTTGCAAACTAGTATTGCATATGTCATGTGTGCTTCCGATTAAAAACAAAAATAATATATAACCAGTAGAAGCCAGTCTACATCTATATCTATATCTATACTATACTTAAAGCACCAGTTTCAACGGTCGTCATGCGTTATTTTTTTACAAATAACCCCTCATAGCTATTTCAAATTAATCCGCTACACGTCTATAGATGTCAAACGACGTCCGACACGGGCTAGATGCACGCGGGCCACAACTATGGCACAGGCACGTTATACCAGCCTGCTAACTGTGTCGGACCAGTCCGTTAGCCCGTCGATCCATTTAATTAAATCAGCGTAACAACGCTCGACACGGGCTAGATGCACGCGGGCCACAACTATGGCACAGGCACGTCATGCCGGCCTGCTAACTGTGTCGGGCCAGCCCGTTTGCCCGTCGATCCATTTAATTAAATCAGCGTAAAATGTTAAAAAACAATGCATGAGGTGGGGTTCGAACCCATGCCCTGGAAGAAGAGTGGGAGACACTGGGTGAACCTCTCTAACAAGTAGAACATCATGCTAAGATATTTTTAATACTGAATATAAATTGTATATAGGCATATACGTTTTTTTTGTAAAATAAAAAAATAATCATGTCGGGCCGGGCCAGCACTACGGGCCGAGGCTACAGCCCCAAGCACGACACGGCGTTCTTTGCTCTTGCAAGCATTAGGTCGTTTCTGAGACCACATTGGCGCAATAGACTATATGGTATTTGAGGTTGCTGAATTGGATGGAGCAGCAATGATTTGTCACACTAACCAACTTTTTTGCAAATTGGCCCTTTTCGGGTTTTTTTTTGCACAATTATGCCCCTGGCAGTTTCATTTCAAAAAATGGACCCTTAGCTCGGCGCCGTCATCATTGGCGCCGAGCTTCTGTGTGCCGGCGCCAATAATATTGGCGCCGGACAATCTGACCTGGCTGCCGACGTGTCAGGGGGTCGGCGCCATAAATCTTGGCGCCGACCTCCTGGCATCTGCGCCGCGCCCCTGCGTCTGCAAAATTCGTACCAAGGGGTCGGCGCCAAGATCTATGGCGTCGACCCCCTATATTCTGAGTCGCCCGAGTTTCAACCAAAATTTTCAAATCGCGCTGCCGTCCGTCTATCCCTCTGTCCCTCGCGCCGCCGACGCCCGCGCCCTCGCGCCCACCGGAGCCCGCGCGCCGCCCCTGCTCCACGGCGGCCGCGCCCACCGGAGCCCGCCCGCGCCGCCCCTGCTCGACGGCGGACGCCCCTCCCCCGGGCAGCGCCCCGCCCCATCGCCGGCGGCGCCCCGCCCCCTCCCAGCTCCGGCCGCGCCCCATCGCCGCCGGCCCACCCCGCCAAGGCCGCCGCCCCACCGTCTAGCCCCGGCCGCGCCCCATCCCCGCCGGCGCACCAAGCCCCGCCCCCTCCCGGTGCCCGCGCCCCTCCACCGGCCGGCGACACGCCGCCCCGCCCCGGAGCCCTGTAACACCCGGTTTTAAAGAACAAAGCCGGGTGCATCTCATACATGCGCCAAGAAGACAACACATATAATAACAGAGTGTATAGAGATAAATGTCATTAACATCAGAGTATTTATTACATAGCGGAAGACTTATTACAAAATAAAGTAATAAAGATAAAACAAACTAAGGATCGACGGCGCAGATGTCGACTGGGAAACGCCACCTAGATCAGATCGAACTCCTCAGTGTTAGGCAGCTCCTCCTGAACCACCTGATCATCTCCTGTGGGGGGGGTGTGAGACAGCAAGGGTGAGCTCACACATGATCATAGCTCAACAAGTTGTGGGGAAACAGTGGACACAAACTCACAAAGGTGTGAGTTCATGTGATGTGTAAGGCTTAATCAATGATAGGGGTTAAAGCTGAGCATTGCTTTTAAGTAGTTGGTCAAAATTTTATTAGCAATTACTAAGTGTAAGTAAATACCAAACCATAAGTAAAGTAATAGAACAAAATTAATAATAAACCCATGCAATGCAAATGACAAATTGAATTTAAGTTCCATAGTTAAACATCAGAGAGTCCTGAGCTGCTCATGACCGCGAGCTCGGCTAGTATACCAGTTTTACACTCTGCAGAGGTTGTACCCTTTACCCACAAGTCATGTTACCCATCTGCCAAGGGGTCATGAATCCCATATACCTCTACCTAGGAAGCACGGCAGGGCAACACTACGAGGCCTTTACAAAGTTCCACTAGCTTCCGAAAACCCGCTACAGTTTATGGGAAGATCCAGTAAAGGGTTCCTGGCTGATAGCCATCGCAGCAAAATCAACCAGGGACCTCCCCGCACTGACCTCTCCCCTACTGCCCTTGCCCCTTTCGGGTAAGGTAGTCTTCCACTAGCTTTCCTAATTAGTCAGCCAAGGGCGTCCCATTCCACCCTTGTGGTGGCACGTGGTTCTCAAGTTAAGCTCTATGTTCCAATTAACATTAATGATAACAACATGAACATAAACAGAATAACAACAAGAATTGGAACATAGAGGTAATAAATGATTATCCCAAAACCATATAAAGCATAGCAAACTACCCAAGTGATTCAGGGGTAAACAAGGTAATGAGATAAACAATCTAGGGAATCCTATTGGGTCCCATCAAAATTAACCTATGCATGGATATGTGATATTAAAGAACATTATTGGGTAAAAAGTGGTCAAGGGCACAACTTGCCTTCAATGAGCTCCTGCTCAGCTACTTCAACTTGCTGCTCACCAGTATCCTCAGCAACGGGCTCTTCTACTCGTCACAATACAAACAAGCACAGTGCATATAGAGAAATTAACATTACACCAAACATATAAACTAAATGCACAGAGATATTCTACATATTAAAATAAAATTCTAGGAACAGGAATCATAATTTTCTGAGTTATAGATTTTAAGTTATGCATTTTCAAAGGTTTTATGTGCTTTAAATAGGATTAAGTGATAAATAAATTTCTTACTGTTTTCATGACATAACAGAGGCTCTAAGTGATAGTGAATAAAATTATAAAATTTTAGGAACTGGAATGGATTAATTTGGAGTTAGTATGAATTTTCTATGAATTTATTAAGTTCTAGCAATTATTTTTCTATTAAAAATCCATTTTCTATTTCATTTATTCAAATTAAATGATCTCTGGACTGGGCCTCATATAAGCCGAAGTTCAGGGGTCTCGGAGTAAATCGCCCAAGACACAGGGTATTGTAACAATGGACGGCGGGTTCATTCTTAACTAACCGAGGGGCTCATCTATAAAATTACCAGGCAGTCATAATAGGGGACGAATCTGAGTCGCCAGATCAAGAACCAGTGGCCAAGATTACATCACGAACCGGTATGTTGCCATACCCGTTGGATCCGATGCCAACGCCTGAGATCCAACCACGCCAGTGCCCACTCCCATCCCTCGGATGCACGATTTGTGGCCTAGATTTAAAGTGCCAAAAGGGTATATCTATGGTTTAATCCCAGCCGTCCAGTTCAAATCGACGGTAGCCAGTTCATCTACCACCCCAGGCATCACAAGACGGCGGCGAGAGCACACCGTGCGGCGGCGCCATAGCCGGCGTATAACCAATCGGCGTCAGCGCGCGCTATCACTTAATCTAAGCCTCGCTACGCAACGAGAAGGACAAGCGAAATATGCTAATTAGGTTCTCACCGGAAATTAGCGTCGCAGGGTGTCTGTCAGCGGCACAGGGCAGATCCACGGTGGCGGTGAAGAATTCCGGCGATGCGGGTGGCCAAACACACGAATCACGAGCACAACCGCCTTCTCCACGACACGCGGAATACCCTCGACACCACCGAAGGCGCAAGCGACGACTACGATGAGGATCCCCTCCCACAGCGGCACCCCGAGCGCCGCCCGTGCTTGATGTCCTCCGGCGGCAATAGTTCTCCGATTTTAGAGTCGCAGATGAGGGGATAAGAGAGGGAGAGGAGCTTTGGCTCGTCCTTTATTAGCCGAGTCATGTGGGCGCGTGCGTGCAGTTGAGATCGAGTGGAGCGCGACCGAGCTCCCCGGCGGAAGAACAGCGCAGATCCGTTGCGGTCGAGTGAAGAGGGTGCTCCTGACCTCCCGGGCCCGCATGTAAGTGAGTAAGGCAGGAACGCGCGAGTCAGCGGTGCAGCGCTAGCCGGCATGCGCACGCGGCTGTGTAGGTGACCAGTGGGGCCCACCCACCAGTGTGATGACACGCGCAGGCAACAGATCCTGGGCTGTGCGTGAGTAAAGGGGAAGTGGGCTGAAAGAAGCAAGCCGGCCCAAGTAGGTTTTTTTCTTTTATCTTTTTCTGATTTTTCCCTTTTTGCCTTCTCTCCTATTCAAAATTCAAATCATCTTCTAAGTTTAAATTCAAATTTCCTTGTGACAAATATTATCTCACATTAGTTGTTTGTTTTGAACATATCAACTGTGATGAAGTAATTTTAATGATAATTTTATTTATATTGAATAATATTCCTTTCTCTTCTCTATTTTCAAGAATTTCTTTTAGGATTTAATTTTCCCCTTTTGGTCTTTATTATTTTCTTGTTACAAAATGCACACAAAAATAAAATATTCAGCATGATGCAAGGATTTAGTAGCATATCTTCTTATTAATTGTTTTTTGGGCATGGTGTTCACTTATGATGATGCACAAAGATCAAAGTCACATAAAGAGAAACTGTTTTCTCTATTGGTATTTATATTTTTTTTCTCTAGCTATTTACAAGTAGGTGTTACAATCCTACCCCCCTTAAAAATAATCTCGTCCTCGAGATTTAAGAAGGACTAGAGAAAAGGTGGGGAAAATCTATACGAAGCTCTTCTTCCCTTTCCCAAGTTGCTTCATCTTCACTGTGGTGACTCCATTGAACTTTACACATCTTTATCACCTTATTCCTTGTAACTCGAGTCAATGTATCCAAAATCTTGATCGGGTACTCCGTGTAAGTCAAATCACCTTGAACACTGAGCTCTTCCATTGGTAACTGTTCCTCGGGAACACGGAGACACTTCTTCAGTTGAGATACGTGGAACACGTTATGCACATCTGATAGATTAGCAGGTAACTCGAGTTGGTATGCCATCTCCCCAACTCTTCTAAAGATCAAGAATGGTCCAATGTAGCGAGGGGACAATTTTCCTTTAACTTTAAATCTCCTCATTCCACGCAGTGGTGACACCTTGAGATACACATAATCTCCTTCTTCAAATTCCAGTGGTCTTCTTCTATTATCAGCATAACTCTTTTGCCTGGTTTGAGCCACTCTCAAATTCTCTCGGATTATACGAACTTGTTCTTCTGCTTCTTGAATCAGTTCAGGCCCAAAGAACTGTCTCTCTCCAGTCTGATCCCAATATAGAGGAGTCCTGCACTTCCTCCCATACAAAGCCTCAAAAGGTGACATCTTCAGACTGGCCTGGTAACTATTATTATACGAGAATTCAGCATAAGGCAAACTCTTATCCCAACTTCCTCCATGCTGAAGGGCACAAGCTCTCAACATATCTTCCAATACTTGATTAGTCCTTTCAGTCTGTCCATCAGTCTGAGGGTGATAAGCTGTACTGAAATTCAACTTCGTACTCATGTTCTCATGAAAGCTTCTCCAAAATCTTGAGGTAAACTGCGAACCTCGATCAGACACGATCTTCTTTGGTACTCCATGTAAACACACAATCCGAGCCATATATAACTCTGCCAGCTGAGAACCTTTATAAGTAGTCTTCACAGGAATAAAGTGAGCCACTTTAGTCAATCTATCCACAATCACCCATATAGCATCATATCCTTTCTGGGTGCGAGGCAATCCAGTAATGAAATCCATACCAATCTCCTCCCATTTCCACTCGGGTATCTTTAGTGGATGCAGTAGTCCAGCTGGCCTCTGATGTTCAGCCTTAACTCTTTGACATACATCGCACATAGCTACATATGCAGCCACATCTCTTTTCAATCCATACCACCAATACTTCCGTTTCAAATCCTGATACATCTTGGTACTACCAGGATGAATAGAATAATCCGAATCATGGGCCTCCTTTAAAATAGTCTCCCGAAGGCTTTTAACATCAGGAACACATATCCTGTCCTTGAACCATACAGTGCCTTGCTCATCTTCCGTGAATTCCGGAACTCGACCTTCAGTAATCAGATCCTTAATCTCTTTTATTTTAGCATCATCAACTTGTCCTTTGCGGATCTCTTGCTCCAAAGTAGGTTCCACATCAATAGTAACTCCTTCAGTATGAGCAACTATCCCCAGGTTAAGTCTCCTGAAATCCTCAACAATCTCATCGGGTAGCTGGGCAACAACAGCTGAATGAACATGCTCCTTGCGACTCAAGGCATCTGCAACCAAGTTTGCCTTGCCCGGGTGATAGTGAATCTCCAAATCATAATCCTTAATAAGCTCCAACCAACGGCGTTGCCTAAGGTTGAGGTCCTTCTGAGTGAATATATACTTCAAACTCTTATGATCCGTATACACTTGGCACTTGGTCCCCATGATATAATGTCTCCAAATCTTAAGTGCATGCACAACGGCTGCCAATTCCAAGTCATGAGTGGGGTAGTTCAATTCATGTCTCCGCAACTGACGAGAAGCATAAGCAATCACATGTCCTTCTTGCATGAGCACACATCCTAAACCTTGGCCACATGCATCGCAATAGATGTCAAATCCTTTTTGTAAGTCCGGCATAACCAATACTGGTGGAGACATCAATTTTTCCTTCAATTGATCAAAGCTCTCTTGACATTTCTCATCCCACTTAAATTCTTTTCCTTTCTCCAAAAGCGAAGTCATCGGCTTAGCAATCTTAGAAAACCCTTCGATAAACCTCCGATAATATCCAGCAAGTCCTAAGAAACTTCGAATCTCAGTAACTGTAGTGGGTACTCTCCACTCCATTATCTCCTTAACTTTAGCAGGATCCACTGCTATCCCTCCATTAGAAATAATATGACTAAGAAATGGCACTTCGCCAATCCAAAACTCGCACTTGCTGAACTTGGCATATAGCTGGTTATCTCGTAGCTTCTGTAGTACCATCCTCAGATGTTCCTCGTGATCACTATCACTCTGAGAATAAATAAGAATATCGTCGATGAATACCACGACGAATCTATCCAAATACTCCATAAACACCTTGTTCATTAAGTTCATAAAATAGGCTGGTGCGTTAGTCAATCCAAACGACATAACTGTGAACTCATATAACCCATATCTGGTCGAGAAAGCCGTCTTGGGAATATCCGATGGTCTAATCCTCATCTGATGGTATCCTGATCGGAGATCAATCTTCGAAAATACTCTAGCACCTCTCATTTGATCAAACAAATCTTCAATACGGGGCAACGGATACTTGTTCTTCACTGTAACATCATTAAGAGATCTATAATCCACACACATCCGTTGCGATCCATCCTTCTTTTGTACAAACAAGACCGGTGCTCCCCAAGGTGAGGAACTCGGACGAATGTACCCAGCCTCTTGTAACTCAGTTAACTGCTTCTTGAGTTCCTTCAACTCCTCTACGGACATTCTATATGGCCGTTTAGAAATAGGGGCGGTTCCAGGTAAGAGATCAATAACAAACTCAACTTCTCTTTCAGGTGGCATTCCTGGTAACTCCTCTGGAAAGACATCCGGAAAATCTCTAACCACCCGAATATTGTCACCGACAAACTCCTCAGGCATGAAGAACATTGCACGCATAGATGAGGAGGTTACTGCAATGTTAACTTGAAACCTTTCTCCTTTAGTAGTAGTGAGTTCTACGGTACCTCTACCACATGCTATAACGGCCTTTGCCTTTCTTAGCCATGACATACCAAGGATTAAATCTATACTGCTTGACTCCAATATTATAGCAGTAGCTCCAAATTCTCTACCCATAATGGTTAATGTCAATCTACGTGTCATTTGATTTGCCTCAACATGCCCTTTAGGTGTAATTACTATCAGGGGTTTTCTCATATTTAGCAGTGGTATTTCATTTGTGTTGGCATAACGAGCAGACATGAATGAATGTGTAGCACCAGAATCAAATAATATGGTTGCAGGAATTGCATTAACATAAAACATACCAATTACGAGGTCCCCTCCATCCGGAGTAGCATCCACGCTGACTTGATTAACCTTGGCAATAGAATATCCCTTGCCAGTTCCTGGAGTTTGCTGCCTGTTCTGAACTGGAGTAGTAGCAATCCTCTGTGGGCAGACATTTGCATAATGACCAATCTTCCCACACTTGTAACATTGAGTGCCCGGACTCTGTCCTGAAAACTTTGTCGGGGTGCCAGTAGGGGTAGCCTGTCGAGGGGGTGGAGTCCTCAGTGGTGACTGCTGAACTGGGCGTGGTCCTCCTGGTCGAGTCGGTGTACCCTGGGGTGAGCTGTAGCGAGGACGAACACTGCTGCTTCCTTGTCCCTGAGATATGGCCTTTCTCTTCAAATCTCCCAATTGAACACGCTTGTGTTCAATAGCCAGTGCCTTATCAAGCAGCCTCTGAAATGATGGAAATGTGTGTGCCACAAGAGCATACTGCAGTGGTCCATTAAGTCCTTCAATAAAATGCTCCTGCTTCCTCTCGTCTTCAGCAACTTCTTCAGGGGCATATCGGGATAACTGAATAAACTTGTCTCTGTACTCGCTGACTGACATACTCCCTTGCTTCAGCGACAGAAATTCCTTCTTCTTGATCTTTATCATCCCAGCTGGAATATGGTAGTTCCTGAACTGCGTACTGAACTCTGCCCAAGTAATAGTATCCGCAGCATCGTGGGCAGCAGTATAAGAATCCCACCAGTCAGCAGCAGGACCAATCAGACGTCCAGAAGCATATAAAACCTTCTCCCGATCCGTGCATTGTGCAATATTCAGCATCTTCTCAATTGCTTTCAGCCAATCATCTGCGTCCAGTGGATCAGGTGAGCTTGCAAATGTAGGTGGCTTATGACTCATGAACTCTCTATGCTTGTCTCGGGGTGGAACTGGTGGTGGTGGAGGTGGAGGCACTTGTTGCTGTTGTTGTTGCATTTGCTGTTGCAGCTGCTGTTGTTGCGCCCTCCTTTCCTGGCGTATCTCATCTCGCTCCTGGCGCAACTCCTGTCGTATATCCTCTCTTTCTTGACGCATCTCTTGGCGTTCTTGCTGCATCTGTGCACGCATATCCGCCATAGTGTCTGCCATCTGCTGCATCACCGCCATCTGAGCAGCAACCAGTGGGTCAACTCCGCCTGGTGGAGGATTGGGAGGATTCATCCCAGCAGGCTGTGGCTGAGGTTGTCTTCGAGTGTGTTGGTTAGGAGGCAAGTCAATTCCACCACCCCGCCTGGTATTGACCATCTGAGTTAGATACATATGGTAAGAAAATAGTAGACAAGGCAGGTATTTACAAATCAGGTTACTTTGGGGGATTTATCAGCTAAGCAGATTAATATTTTACATATCCTAGCTAATTCAATACCTTATGGTGGTACATACTGAGATGTCCATAGTTCAATCAATCAAAGAAGCAAATCAGGCATTTAGCATCAGCACAATCAAACAACATTTTAATAGAGAAAATAATTTTTTTTTTAATTTGGTCTTAGGCCTCCTATCTCTTAAAAATGTCATATGGGTAGGATTCCAAGGTTTGAAATCCATCTTGTCTCAGAGTAGAAAAGGTAAGAATGATCAGAGTAGGACAGTAGAAGGTGAGACAGGATTAAGATAAGTGTAGAAAGAATCAGAGTAAGGTGAGTGTAGAATGAATCAGAATGAGATAAGTAGGTAAGGGTTGTCCAGTCTATCTAGGTTTCGTCCTACAGTCAACATTTCCTCTGATACCACTTCTGTAACACCCGGTTTTAAAGAACAAAGCCGGGTGCATCTCATACATGCGCCAAGAAGACAACACATATAATAACAGAGTGTATAGAGATAAATGTCATTAACATCAGAGTATTTATTACATAGCGGAAGACTTATTACAAAATAAAGTAATAAAGATAAAACAAACTAAGGATCGACGGCGCAGATGTCGACTGGGAAACGCCACCTAGATCAGATCGAACTCCTCAGTGTTAGGCAGCTCCTCCTGAACCACCTGATCATCTCCTGTGGGGGGGGTGTGAGACAGCAAGGGTGAGCTCACACATGATCATAGCTCAACAAGTTGTGGGGAAACAGTGGACACAAACTCACAAAGGTGTGAGTTCATGTGATGTGTAAGGCTTAATCAATGATAGGGGTTAAAGCTGAGCATTGCTTTTAAGTAGTTGGTCAAAATTTTATTAGCAATTACTAAGTGTAAGTAAATACCAAACCATAAGTAAAGTAATAGAACAAAATTAATAATAAACCCATGCAATGCAAATGACAAATTGAATTTAAGTTCCATAGTTAAACATCAGAGAGTCCTGAGCTGCTCATGACCGCGAGCTCGGCTAGTATACCAGTTTTACACTCTGCAGAGGTTGTACCCTTTACCCACAAGTCATGTTACCCATCTGCCAAGGGGTCATGAATCCCATATACCTCTACCTAGGAAGCACGGCAGGGCAACACTACGAGGCCTTTACAAAGTTCCACTAGCTTCCGAAAACCCGCTACAGTTTATGGGAAGATCCAGTAAAGGGTTCCTGGCTGATAGCCATCGCAGCAAAATCAACCAGGGACCTCCCCGCACTGACCTCTCCCCTACTGCCCTTGCCCCTTTCGGGTAAGGTAGTCTTCCACTAGCTTTCCTAATTAGTCAGCCAAGGGCGTCCCATTCCACCCTTGTGGTGGCACGTGGTTCTCAAGTTAAGCTCTATGTTCCAATTAACATTAATGATAACAACATGAACATAAACAGAATAACAACAAGAATTGGAACATAGAGGTAATAAATGATTATCCCAAAACCATATAAAGCATAGCAAACTACCCAAGTGATTCAGGGGTAAACAAGGTAATGAGATAAACAATCTAGGGAATCCTATTGGGTCCCATCAAAATTAACCTATGCATGGATATGTGATATTAAAGAACATTATTGGGTAAAAAGTGGTCAAGGGCACAACTTGCCTTCAATGAGCTCCTGCTCAGCTACTTCAACTTGCTGCTCACCAGTATCCTCAGCAACGGGCTCTTCTACTCGTCACAATACAAACAAGCACAGTGCATATAGAGAAATTAACATTACACCAAACATATAAACTAAATGCACAGAGATATTCTACATATTAAAATAAAATTCTAGGAACAGGAATCATAATTTTCTGAGTTATAGATTTTAAGTTATGCATTTTCAAAGGTTTTATGTGCTTTAAATAGGATTAAGTGATAAATAAATTTCTTACTGTTTTCATGACATAACAGAGGCTCTAAGTGATAGTGAATAAAATTATAAAATTTTAGGAACTGGAATGGATTAATTTGGAGTTAGTATGAATTTTCTATGAATTTATTAAGTTCTAGCAATTATTTTTCTATTAAAAATCCATTTTCTATTTCATTTATTCAAATTAAATGATCTCTGGACTGGGCCTCATATAAGCCGAAGTTCAGGGGTCTCGGAGTAAATCGCCCAAGACACAGGGTATTGTAACAATGGACGGCGGGTTCATTCTTAACTAACCGAGGGGCTCATCTATAAAATTACCAGGCAGTCATAATAGGGGACGAATCTGAGTCGCCAGATCAAGAACCAGTGGCCAAGATTACATCACGAACCGGTATGTTGCCATACCCGTTGGATCCGATGCCAACGCCTGAGATCCAACCACGCCAGTGCCCACTCCCATCCCTCGGATGCACGATTTGTGGCCTAGATTTAAAGTGCCAAAAGGGTATATCTATGGTTTAATCCCAGCCGTCCAGTTCAAATCGACGGTAGCCAGTTCATCTACCACCCCAGGCATCACAAGACGGCGGCGAGAGCACACCGTGCGGCGGCGCCATAGCCGGCGTATAACCAATCGGCGTCAGCGCGCGCTATCACTTAATCTAAGCCTCGCTACGCAACGAGAAGGACAAGCGAAATATGCTAATTAGGTTCTCACCGGAAATTAGCGTCGCAGGGTGTCTGTCAGCGGCACAGGGCAGATCCACGGTGGCGGTGAAGAATTCCGGCGATGCGGGTGGCCAAACACACGAATCACGAGCACAACCGCCTTCTCCACGACACGCGGAATACCCTCGACACCACCGAAGGCGCAAGCGACGACTACGATGAGGATCCCCTCCCACAGCGGCACCCCGAGCGCCGCCCGTGCTTGATGTCCTCCGGCGGCAATAGTTCTCCGATTTTAGAGTCGCAGATGAGGGGATAAGAGAGGGAGAGGAGCTTTGGCTCGTCCTTTATTAGCCGAGTCATGTGGGCGCGTGCGTGCAGTTGAGATCGAGTGGAGCGCGACCGAGCTCCCCGGCGGAAGAACAGCGCAGATCCGTTGCGGTCGAGTGAAGAGGGTGCTCCTGACCTCCCGGGCCCGCATGTAAGTGAGTAAGGCAGGAACGCGCGAGTCAGCGGTGCAGCGCTAGCCGGCATGCGCACGCGGCTGTGTAGGTGACCAGTGGGGCCCACCCACCAGTGTGATGACACGCGCAGGCAACAGATCCTGGGCTGTGCGTGAGTAAAGGGGAAGTGGGCTGAAAGAAGCAAGCCGGCCCAAGTAGGTTTTTTTCTTTTATCTTTTTCTGATTTTTCCCTTTTTGCCTTCTCTCCTATTCAAAATTCAAATCATCTTCTAAGTTTAAATTCAAATTTCCTTGTGACAAATATTATCTCACATTAGTTGTTTGTTTTGAACATATCAACTGTGATGAAGTAATTTTAATGATAATTTTATTTATATTGAATAATATTCCTTTCTCTTCTCTATTTTCAAGAATTTCTTTTAGGATTTAATTTTCCCCTTTTGGTCTTTATTATTTTCTTGTTACAAAATGCACACAAAAATAAAATATTCAGCATGATGCAAGGATTTAGTAGCATATCTTCTTATTAATTGTTTTTTGGGCATGGTGTTCACTTATGATGATGCACAAAGATCAAAGTCACATAAAGAGAAACTGTTTTCTCTATTGGTATTTATATTTTTTTTCTCTAGCTATTTACAAGTAGGTGTTACAAGCCCGCTCCCCGCCCGCGTCGTCGTCGTCCAACCCCGACCCCGACCGTTAAGGTAAATTTTTGATTATTTTTGTTATTGTGTTAGCATTTAGTGTTAAATATGTTAGATTGTTTTGCTATAATTAGTTGTTTTTTGAATGTGATGAATATGAGTTATTGTGATAAATGCAAATTTGAATGAATATTATGAAAGTGAGTCAAATGTGCATGTTTTTTATCCTCCCCGTGTAGGGGAGGTGCTGTCAAAATTTATAATTATTATATAGGAGTAATTTAGAAGGTGGTTAGTATATTAGTGGGTTGTGGTTATATTTATAGTTATGTAGCTAGTAATTAGTGGTTTGTGGTTAGGTAATAACCATCCACAGTTTATATTGAATGTTTAATTGGTGTTTCAAATAGATGGACAATTTTTTGAGCTTATATCATGGAGGCAATGTGGAACAAGATCCGTATGGAAATGCCAAGTTCATTGACATGCGACACGTGCCGGTACTATTCGATGGTAGACCCTCCTTGAGTGATTTGTTTACAAAGGCTAAACAAAAGCTCGGTTACCATGAAGATGATGACATTGCGGTTGACGGAGTGCTTAATATTGGTCATCCACCAAATGTCATAAGACGAGTCATCCCAATTGATTGTCAACTGGATTGGGATAATTATGTTACTTCGGCTATGAAGACCCATTTGCAACTCATGGAGGTTGTGGTGCGTCCGGTTGTCGTAGACCGTCCCCATGAAGACTTTGATCGTGCTATCGATGACGTGCCAACTGTTCCTGATGCTCAATCTGGCCCTAATTTGATCCCATTAAGTCAGCCAGGAGATGGTCTGCAGACAGATTTAGCTGCGTGTATCCCTTTGGCACAAACCAATTGCAGTAAGTCTTATTGGCATTACATCTTCATTTTGGACCATGAGCACTTTGCTCATTCCATTTGACGTGGGACTGATCATCTTGTACATGTTGCAGGAGAGACTCCTACTCTTGTGGTTGATCCTCAGACCGAGGCACGTGGCTGCTTCGGTGATGGTTTTATTGCCTCCAACAGTCCTGAGTTTAGGAATGAAGAGGAGCCATATGCCTTTGCTATGGCTGCCAATTCAGATGATGATCGCCCGGTTGGCGAACTCACAGAGAGTGACATTGAGATGTTGCAACGTGTTTTTCCAAACGGTCGGGATCGTAGAGTGCATGAGTTCAGCGATCTTAGTCTTTCTCATCAGGCAAATGCAGAAGGAAGGGATGATGAGCTGCTAGACGCTCCTGAGGCCGGTCCTAGCATGATGATTGAAAAGGGTAGGGTCTTCAAGGACCTAACTGCCTTGAAGAGGTGGTTGCAGCATTACGCAGTCTTACGTAAGAGGCCGTATAGAGTACTTCATTCGTACGAGAAACGTCGTTACACGGTTGTATGCGACAAGGATAACTGTTCATGGAGGGTTTGTGCTAGGATACAAAAGATCACTGCAAAGTGGAAGATAACAAAAGTAGTGGGGCCACACACATGTGCTGAACATGAGTTAACGATGAAACATCGCCAATTAACATCAACCCTCATTGGGAAGCGACTTATGGGAATACTGCAGTCGGAACCAAATATGAAGGTTAGGACAATCATGAGGATCGTGGAGAATGTGTTTGATGGGTACAAGATAACATATGTTAAAGCTTGGAGGGCTAAGCAGTGTGCGTGGAAGATGATATATGGGGACTGGGAGTCTGGGTACGAGCAGCTACCTGTTCTTTTAAATGCAATGAAGGCAGTCAATCCAGGCATGTATTATGAGTACATCCCTAAACCAAATGCATGGCTTGATGGGAGACAGATATTCTTCCGTGCTTTCTGGTGCTTTCCCCAGTGTGTGGATGCCTTCCGGCACTGTCGTCCTGTCTTTTCAATTGACGGCACGTTTCTTCTCGGCAAGTACCAGGGCACTCTTCTAATTGCCATATCCGTTGATGCAAACAACAAGCTAGTTCCCTTAGCATTTGCTCTGGTTGAGAAAGAGAACAAAGACAGTTGGTGGTGGTTCCTGCGACTGGTCCGGATACATGTGGTTGGCCCAGGACGGGAAGTTGGTGTAATATCAGATCGGCACCAGGGAATACTCAACGCGGTCCGTGAGCAGATCGATGGGTACCCACCTTTGCATCATAGGTGGTGTACTCGACACCTTGCTGAGAATCTTCTGCGTAAGGATGGTGTTAAGGATAACTTTGAGCTTTTCCAGGAGACATGTCGACAGCTGGAAGACAAGTTCTTTAGAGAAAAGTTAGAAAAGCTCAAAGTCGCAACAAATGCCGAAGGTAGAGATTGGTTGAATGGATTGATGCCGGATTTGGAGAAGTGGACGAGAGCTCACGACTTAGGGGGATGGAGATATGAGTTCCAGTGTAGTAACATGGTCGAGTCATTCAACAAATTATTGTTGGGCATACGTGGTATGTCGGTCACTGCTATAGTGACATTTACCTTTTACAAGCTTGTGGCATGGTTTAATGATAGACACACCCATGCAGTTGGATTGCAGAATGAGGGAGAGAGATGGGCTCCAAAGCCTAAGACATTTCTAGAGAAGGCAAAGGAAAGGGCAAACACACACACTGTTGATTGTTTTGACTTACAGTCAGGGACATATGAGGTATTCCTTCAAGCTGGTACTACTTCCGACGGCGAGTCATAAGAGTCGAGGAAGCATGTGGTTGTCCTTAATGACTTGTCATGTACTTGTGGCGCACCCAGGCAATACCATTTTCCATGTTCTCATCTAATCGCAGCTGCTCGAGCTCGTAACTTTGACTTAGAGAGGAGGATACCTCAAGAGTTTACTATTGATAAACTAGTGTTGACTTGGAGTCCAAGATTTATTCCTTATCGTGACGCGGGTGAGTGGCCTCCGTACGATGGCCCAAAGTATGTCGCTGATCCAAGCAGTCGTTGGACCAAGCGTGGATCCAGGAAGAGGACGAGGCACAAGATGGTTATGGATCAAGTTGGTGGTAGGAGTAGAAGGGGAAGGAGAACACCATTTCTTACCGACCTCGAGCAGTATGAGTGTGGCAAGTGCGGTAGACTTGGTCATAATTCACGCACTTGTCGTTGGCAGATTAGCGAGGTTTGTATTGTTTAGTTTAATGATACAATCTTAATTTTATTTAATAAGGCTATATTATTTACTAACATTAATTTCATTTTGTAGGATGGCACAGTTCCACCTCCTCGACCCGTTCTACGACGAGAGCCACCGGGGGCGCCTTCTGTCGGAAGGCCAGGTATTTAATTGTAAATATCTTTTGTAGATTTGTTGTTGTACAAATGGTGTTGCTAATATAATTTTTTTCCGTGTAGGACCTAGCAACGCTTCGTTCTAGGACACACAATGGGTTCCTAGACATGGTGTTCGACGACAGGTACACTAATTACCTCAGACGAGCAGGTCTAGATGTAATATCGTACCAGTTACGACGCGGGTTGCCTACTATTGATTCGGCGGCCATTACTGCACTTGTGGACAGGTATTGTTAGGATTTCATAAAATTATTCTTGAATCATTGAGCTCGTTTACACTAATTTTTTTTAATTATGTAGGTGGCGGCCAGAGACACATAGTTTTCATCTTCCTTTTGGTGAGATGACAGTCACATTAGAGGATACACAGAAGATACTTGGACTCAATGTTGGTGGCAGAGCAGTGACAGGCCAATGTGACTCTGACGGTTGGAGGGCTAGAGTTGAGGCCTTTCTTGGTAGAGAGCTTCCTGCTGAGGGCGTTGAAAGGACTGCTGGAGTAGGCATCACATGGCTCCGTCAGTCTTTTGGTGTGTGCCCTGCTAATGCTGATGAGGATACAGTCCAGTTCTATTGTCGAGCTTGGATCCTGCACATGTTTGGTTGTGTCCTCTTCCCAGACGCCATAGGAGACTGCGCGTCCTGGATGTACATCCCATGTCTAACCGACTGGGATACAGCTGGACACTACAGTTGGGGCTCTGTTGTGCTTTCTTTTTTGTACCGGCAGCTTTGTGAGGCTTGCCGTCGTACGTCCTCCTCTTCGTCTATAGGCGGTTGCGTCTACCTCCTGTAGATATGGATGTGGTACGTCTTCGACCGACGTCTTCAAAATTTTATTTAATAAGGCTATATTACTTACTAACATAAATTTCATTTTGTAGGTTTCGCATACCAGTTGGTCGACCACGTGTTTTCCAGCCTAGACCCTGGCCATGGATGATTTATGGAAATGAACGTCTTCGACCGACGTATGCTTATATTTGGGACCAAGTGGCAGCTCCTTTTGCCAGAGCTAAGAGGGCATACATGGAGTATGTTAATGAGTTTGACACCCTTTCTGCCTCTAGCGTAAGTACTCAACATGTATATCTTATCATTATAAAATTTGTTTTATTATACTTAACATAGATTGCTTCATTTTTATTTTAGGTCACATGGCGGCCATACAACGCACCTGAGTATGCTGGGATGATCTTTAGTGAAGTATGCAGCTACCTCATAGGGTTCAGAGACAGTTTGGTAGGAACCAGCTATGGCCGGTTGAAGATGTTCCTACTTCTAAGGAGCTACACAAGTAAGTTTGCAATATATAAATTCAGTTTGCAATTTATAACATCAATCATTCTTAACTTTGTGTTCTTTATATGATATGATTTGTGTGTAGATTTGACCGGCGAAAGCAAAAGAAGATAACGGACTTTCGTCAACATCATCTGATATTTATAAATGAATGGGAATCGGGTGCTGAGAATGTATATTCCAACGATGAGTTGCACAACAACAGTGATTACAGGCGGTACCAAGCTTGGTACCAGGGTGCGACTCGTTGTAAGCTTCGCCAGCAGTGGACAGCGGAAGACTACACCGACATTGATTCTTCTGACGATGAAGAAACAGAGTATGACGTGTCCACTAGACTAGGAACCCAAGTGGAGGCGGCACCCATATTAGATCGAGTGGTAAGTTTTACTCGATTTTAATACTCGACATGTATAAATTGTATGTGTGATGCAAATTATGTTGTACAGGGTAACACATTGCGACGGTCGGTAGAGGACATTGATCGCCAACTTTTGACTGTGGGCGACAGCAGCATGCGCAGCTTCTTGCAGGTAAGTCCACATGCATCGTTTATAGCCTTTAGCTTGTTATGAATATGTTGTAAACTAATATGTCTTTGGCATGCAGCGTTTATCTAGGCGCCTACGTGGAGCTGCTGCTCGCTGTGGCTGCAGGACTAATGTTGCACATGACGTCCATGTACCATTGTGTACCGACACAGCAACGCCCTCCACAGGTCTTGGTGCTGGCTTCGACTACGATCACGACGAGATAGGACCTTCACAGCTACAGGGGGCTCCTTCGACACAGCCATTACAACCACAAGATCGTAGGCGACACCGCTCTCCACAATGTTACACTCCAGGCACCGACGCTTTAGGCAAGGGTAAGACTAGGAGACGTTGAATTGCTTTGGACTCTATGGACTGTAACGTATGAATTATATAGACTTGTAATGGACTCATTTGGCCTCTACGGTCTTGTATGACATTTTAATGGACTTGTATGAATTCTATGGACTTGTAATGCACTTGTTTAGACTTTTATGAGCTTGCTTGGAATTTTTTAGAATTGTATGCACTTGTATGTTATGCTTATCTATGTGTATATGTTGGATTGACAAAAAACAGAAAAAACTCTGCCGAAATTTTGTGAAATCGTTGGTTATGTCATGTAGCCTTTACATAACTATTACATAGCCTTTTCAGAAGCATTAATTTTTGGACTAGCATCTAGACTTTTCAGGAGTGTATATATAGCCTTTTCAGAGTGTATAAATAGTCTTTTCAGGAATGTATATATAGCCTTTTCAGGATTGTATATATAGCCTTTTCAGAATCAACAATAGCCTTTTCAGAGTTTTTGTACATATCTGATGTTTATAATCCATTACACTATCTATCCTTTAGCCTATATATACACGATCCTTTGTGCATTTGCTTCATTGTGCAATACAATGGCTTCAGGGTCTTCTAGGGGCAAGGGTGCGGTAAATGAGAGACGAAAGGATGGAGGGAAGTTAACTCCACTGTGTTTTGATGGTCCTCTTGGTCCAGAATTTTTTGAGGAGGCGGTTTTTAACTTTCCAGTTCAAAGTAAAAAAGATTTCAACAAAGAGGTTAGACTTAGGTCCTACGATAATAGGAGAGAAGATTGGCCGAAGTGCATGCATGGTGAGGATTGCTTGTGCAGATGTTCGTTGAGGGTGGAATTGATGGAGGCCGGCGTTTCTTCAGATGTCCTTATGCATATGTACAAATTAA
Source organism: Zea luxurians (assembly GCA_029449295.1). Classification (NCBI taxonomy): domain Eukaryota; kingdom Viridiplantae; phylum Streptophyta; class Magnoliopsida; order Poales; family Poaceae; genus Zea; species Zea luxurians. Next base: position 108,336,447 of record JAOPSE010000010.1, read on the forward strand.
TTTCTACTCCTTTGTTCTAAATACTTTTATTATTCAGTGAAACTAACTATAAACATTTATGCAGCATTCATTGGTCAAGGAGAATTGTGGGTTCACTCGTTGGGTAGATCCTCGTCCGATCTTTCCTCATGTGGAATACATATCCTACCTATAGAATAGGATATTTGATCTAGAGAGGGAAGTAAGCAACAGAAATGACGAGGAAGAAAGAGACAACAACAATGTTGGTGCTTCACAGGTGCAAGTATGCCCAGATCCATATTGTTGCTGCCCTTGTCACAACAAGAATGTTGGTCCTCCGTCGTCTCCACCGCACCCACAGCAGACACCAACAATGGGAGGATACTATGGAGAAGGGTCAACTCAATTTGGAATGTGGGAGCACTACTAGAAAACTCTTCTGTTTCAGTGTGTTGATTATCTTTTTCAATTGCTTGAAGTCGCCTTCAAGAATTGCTTTAAATCTAGTTTTCATCAATTGTGTATTTATGTAATTTTTCATCAATTTGAAGGTAATTCATTACGAAATATCATTGTTCGACAATACATAATACCGAATAATAAGTTCATTATTACATAACTTCAAATAAAACACCAAGACTACTGAGTGCAACGGGGCCATTTGCCTTTGCGAAATGCATCAGGGTTCTCCTCCATTGCTTCCTTTGCACGACGTGCGCGCTCAAGCTTTTTCTCCTTCTCTTCCCTGCATTCAGCAACACGCCTCATTTTCTCTTCGTCTTCACGTTGTTGCTCCGCAGCAAGCTCCTCTCGTCTTTTTTCCATCCTCTCTTTGTCCTCTGCATCTCACTTTTTTAGATTCTCCAACCACTTCTTGTCTTTCTCTGATATTTCTGTGTCAATCCACTGCTCAAAATCACATAGCGGTGGAGGAGTCTACAAAATATGCAATTATTAGTACGCAAAAAAAATTTACAAAAACATTCACAAATTGTAAACATATTACAAGACTATTCTCACCATTAAATTCATCCGACGCTGAACAATAGTTGGCTCAAATGCAAAGTTAGCACACATCCAATACCTCTGTCGATAGGTGTCATGATCCTCAGACTTATCGACCTTACAAGGATCACCACAAAAACACATAGGCACTGGAACACCACTTGGCAAAGGCAGCGGGTCGAAGGCAGTTCCGGTCAAAGGACCCTTCCTAAATTTCCATAAACTCTATAACAATCACAAATATAATAGACTCACAAAATAAGAGGCGGATCCAAAACTTACCTTGGTTTAGCATATTTACCACGCCTAGACATCAGATCAATCAGGCGATATCTCTAGTTTTGAAGAATTGGAATGAGCACAGCAACAAGCCAGACGTAGGGTACTATTTATAGGCATGTACCTCGGCGCCATAGATCTTGGCGCCGAGGTAGGGGTACTATTTATAGGCATGTACCTCGGCGCCATAGATTTTGGCGCCGAGGTAGGCGTCGTTGACCGTGCGCCTACCTCGGCGCCAAGATCTATGGCGCCGAGGTACATGCCACGTATATCCCAGGTCACACCACCATCTGACGTATGAGCGCCAATATTATTGGCGCTGGCACACAGAAGCTCGGCGCCAATGATGACGGCGCCGAGCTAAGGGTCCATTTTTTGAAATGAAACTGCCAGGGGCATAATTGTGCAAAAAAAAACCCAAAAAGGGCCAATTTGCAAAAAAGTTGGTCACACTAACAGCAAAATAAAAGGTTATTTGTTGGTTTTAAACGTTAGTAATTGCTACGAAATAGCGTAATTTATATGGAGCGCATCCAGTTTTTATTGATGCCTGACGTTAGCAATCACTCCATATTTTTATCTATCTTTTTTATAAGTTTGACTTCATAGGACTTATTTTATAAACTTGATCTCACAAATTTTCTCTTATTTGGTCTCTGCATGATAGAATTATGTCATTTTATAATCTTTGTTTATTCAGTCAATCGTTGTGAATTCTCTTTTAATCGCTCACTTCATTGACCGTGTTGTACCAAGACATATTTGCATAGAGTAAACAATAACATCAATTAGCCAAATTAAAAAATATATTATACAGAGAGCAGAGACAATCAATAAAAAATCTTGAAATTTTTTTGATGAATAGTTTACGTGGGTATTGTTGTAAGCCGTCGCAACGCACGGGCAACCGACTAGTACAAATTAAAACCAAACGAACAGATTAGCTTTCAGGTGAATTTGATATTTTCAACTCAACTAACAGTCTAAAATATGACGACTACTCCAAGGAAACTTCACGATTGAGTCTCTAATTTTGATGTGGTTATAATCGAACTGATGCTCCGTTTCTAAGAGAGATTATAATTTAATTTAAATTCATATTATCTTTGTTCAGTGGATCCAGAAACAGATCAAAGGAAGGCAAAATTATAGATTGAAAAGGCTGGAGGTAGCCGCTACAGAGAAGATGCTTAAGAGCATCTCCAAGAGACTAGCTAAATAGCTTGTCAAGCTAAATTTTAGCTACTTAATAGCAAAATAGCTCTCCAATAGACTAGCTATTTAACTTGACAAACTATCCGGCTCTCTAAATTGACTCCCTCACTAGCCAAATTTGGCTAGCAAATCTCGTTAGCCAAGCTAACTTGCATGTTGGAGAGCCTGTTGGAATGAGATGTTATATTTAGAGTTTAATTTTTATAAAGTGACAAATAAAGAGTCAAATATAGAGTTAAAAATAAAGAGTTTTTTGAAGATGCTCTAAACTGCAACTATGGGTTGTTGTGTACTATGCCCATGGGTGATAGCTTGATGTTCCTGTGGTGTGCTGTTATGTGTCTTCATCTTCTGACCGTGAGCCTTCTTATTGGATGCAATTTTAGTAACCAAATTTTAACTGTATTTAGAATCGAAGTTCTTGTATGAGGCGCCATGTAGTTTCACTTCCTTTCTAACTTTTTGTATTCGCCAAGAAATTTAATTTCAACCACTAGTATTTCATCCATCCTATGAATGCAAAATGACATGAGAACTAACCATATATATTTAGAGAACATATCCCGTACATATGAGTCTTTGGTGTACATAGGTTGCACTTGAACTAATAAAATTCACAATTTTTTTTTTAAAAAATTATACGTATTGTTTTCACCCTACTCTAATTATATGTAAAATTTCAAGTTCAAATTCATTATGCTTTATCTGTAATAAAAAAGAGAACATATGTGACAAGTTTAAATTAAAAAATCGGCTAAAATGTTATTCTTTCCACAGGTGGTGCACCGAACCGTTTGACAAGATCCTAAAGGTCGACCGACTGATTAGAACAGTCACTTGCAACGGCACCGTTTCAGGATCTGGTGGCGCACCAGACCAGCACCTTTGAGGATCAGATGCACCATTGCACAAACAACTTTTTGCCACTTTTATCCAACAACTCTTTTAGTTGTTCAGGGCTATAAATATCCTCCAATCAGCACATTGAAGACACAAGACCCACTCTAACCTACTACACATTAAGTGCAACCTCTCCAAGCATTCAAAGCCAAACCTGCATCGCGTTTGATCGATTTGTGTGTTGAGAGTCATATTGGTTTGCACAATTGAGAGTGAGAGTTCTTGTGTTCTTAATTCGAGTTTTTCCGTTCTCACTTCTTCCTCATTCTCTGGATTGTAAAGTGAGGCAAGAGGCTCAGTTCTTCGTGTGGTGATCCTGTGGAACTTGGTGTCCCTGTGATAGTGAGAAAAACTCATCCGGTCTCCATGACCATGTGAGAGAGAGAAATGGTTGAAAGAGACCCGTCCTTTGTGGACTACTCAACGGGGACGTAAACTCTTCGGATTTAAACCTCGGGAAACAAATCGTGTCTTTGTGTTGAACACAATCTTTGTGATTTGCTTCTTCTCTATCCCCTCTCTAGTTCGCTTGCTTGCGATCGATTTGAGTTGGCTCCCAAAGTTATCCGTAATTGATTGAATAATTTATAGCAAGAAAAACTACTCTTCGGCACTCCGATTTCATTTACATTATTTCTAACGCTAACCCTAGATAAAGTTTTGTGTTCAAGTTTGTAAATTTTAGATTTTGCCTATTCACTCCTTTTAGGCGACTTTCACCGTCTCCACATGAACTCAAAGTGCTGCCCTATGATCCTTCTCTGTAATATATATCCTAACCACTTATTGTGCAATGGAACAAGACTCATGATCAAAGCTTTCCAAGACAATGCAACTTACACAGAAATATTTGGCAACCACAATGTAGGCAAGAGGGTGTTCATTTCTAGAATCCATATGGCCCCGTTCGACCAAATCTGACTTCCTTTTTAAGTTCAAGCGGAAATAATTTCGGACCCCCCACTTGAGTTTTGCAATGACCATAAATAATGCACAGGGCCAAACCCTCACAAATATTGGTTTCTATCTTTCAGAGCCTATTTTCTCACATTGACAGTTTTATGATGTGCTAGCTAGGGGTGTATCGAGACAAAGAACCATAATTTTGGCCAAATCAATGCAAAGAAATAAGTAGAATTCTTAATGAAGAGCATACAAAATATTTTGCGTATAAAGACGTCCTATCTCCTTGCCTTGTTTCATACTACCTTTATTCTTTAATATTATCGTCCGCTAATTAATTTTTAAACTAAGATACGATAAATAAAAAAGAACGGAGAGAGTATCTCTTTACGTGACAAAAACATTTGTTTTCTTTGTAGCCTCAAATTTAAACCATGCGGGTATGGAGAAATTCATCGTTGGGTAAGTCAAATGATATTGTCGGCTCCTCGAAGGATCATTCGTTATGTGATATGTATTATGTGACAAACAATATTTGGTTACATAATATATAAGACAAAAAATCTTAATAAATCTTATAGTTCATTTTATCTCTACGAATTTTACCATATTTTATACTACTAGTATTTTAACATAGCGTTGCCACAGACACACTGCTAGTTTTAACTTTTTTAGACTGTACTTGTTTTTACTAAATGTTCAAAATTTGTTTTCACTTTCTTGAAAGGCGGCCCTCACGAATGACGAAACCGACGTAAATCTTCGGCCCTTCAGCCCTGCCCAACCGGGCATCAATTTTCAACATCTCTTCACCAGAAGCCCGATTTTTTACGCTAAAAAAAAGGAAACAGAAGCCCACGCAGTTAGGGAACCACCTTATCGTCTACGACCATCCCTTTCTATATAAAGTCTTACATCTCTCGTCTTCCCATTGACCCGCCGCCTCTACGCCCTTCAGTATCCGGAAGACCGGAAGCTTCTTCCTCCTCGCCTCTGACATGGCCGGCGGCAACCTATTCGGTCGAGCGCTGAGCTACGTTGTCAACGAGTTCCTCGTCCAGGGCCTCGCCAACAAGTAAGCACACCTCATCTCAGCCAGTCACCCCCCTTTTCCTACCCTATACCCAGATCTATCTACCCGCGCCTCGCACATCTATGTTTGTTTGATTGGATTTGATGCGATTTGTTGCGCTTCGTCATCTGGTCGTTGGGAGGATTGGTTCTGCCAATCGGTTCCCAACGGACTCGTTCCCTTGAAGCTACATAATTCCGTTGTATCTTGGGCCGGCTCTTTACCGTGTGCCTTCAATTATTCCCCGTGAACAGGGGCACCCCACGGCTCTTACATACATGGCTCTGTTAGAATGTTGTTTTGTGCTATTGATTATTCTTGTCTTTCACATGATGGCTGTTTAGATTTTGAAATGATGTCTGTGATAACAGTGACGAATCCTTACATAGCTACAGATCTGTGATGATTGCTGCAAGAAGATCGCATCATTCAAAGCACATCTAAGCTGAGCTGTCATCGTTTCAGATTTTTTTTTCTGATAGGTTTACTGTCTAGTGACGTTCTCCTTTTTTTTTCTAATGATTAGATTATAGAACTTAGAAGTGATGTTTATTTGGTAACATTAGATTTGAAGTGAAGTGGCTTTGATAATATTTGGTAATAGTGATGACTCCTTGCACAGTTACAGACCTGTGATGATTCTTGCGGACATGATCGCATGATTCAAAGAACATCTAAGGGACTGAGTTATCAATTGCCATGAATGTTGTGCTCTATTTTTTTTTTATGACAGGCTTATTTGCTGCTACCGCCGTTGGTTCAGTTTTTTTTTTTTTTGGTTTGTGCCGCTTCTCTTGGTTCATGCCCATGAGCTGTTTTTGGCTCACGAGCTTTGGAAAGGTGAAGCAAAAGTCTCAGTGGTTCCTCTCGCTATCCAGGGCAGATATTTCTGTTTGATGCTGCTGGACGTCGAGGAACTATATTCTACTAGCTTATATATCCTAATAAATGTACTTGCTGTGCTAGTTAAGTTTTTGGGTTCGAGCTTCTGAGGTGAATTGATTGTTTGGCTGATGATATTTTGCAGCCGTGCATTCCAGAGGCTTGCTGTGAAGACCAACAAGACTCTTGAGAGCCTATCGTCTAAAGGTATATTTTTTTGTTGGTAAAATCGTTAACAGTTTTGCTGAATTCTACTCTTTTGTGTTTTATTACTTGGACATAAGTATATCTGAACATCAATTGAGTAATTGAGGTACCTAATTTGCCACCATGCTAGAACAGTGTATCAGATTTCTAGTTTTGGGGGCTTTTGTCAGTTAGGCAATTTATTCATCTAATCTAATGATGACCGACTTCTCCCCTTATCAGCTAAGGAAATGAGGGAGGAGTTATCGGAACAATTGAAGGATGCTCGTGGCCAGAAAGATGTAAGTTGTAGAAACAATTTTGCCTTGTTGCTTATTGTTTTGTCCCTAGTACCCGCTGCAGCAGCCTAAACAGCCTAACAACCCCATTGTCTTGGTTTGTTGGTAGTTTTAGTGCTAGATATCTCACCATCTGAGATCTCTGTTTTGCAGCACTTCAAGCAGTGAAGCTGATCCCCAGAGCTGATTCAACGAGACGAATCTAGCTATGAGTTTTTTCTAGTTCTCGTCCGGGTCCTATTTATGAATGGCATTTGAAGGGATTTCTTGATGTCGTTCAATGGACGGAACCGTTGTATAAAGTTTATCTCTACTTAGATTAGTAGATAGATTGGTAGACACAGCACTTTCTGCTGCCCCTTTGTCATAAATTCATATATCTCAATCTCTACTGTATTAATTTTTTGTCGTCTCTTTTAGGCCGTTCGGTTCTCCCGCGTCCCACACGTTTCTTGCGTCGCTACACTTTCTATTTTTTTTAAAAAAAGTGAATCCTTGCTAAATATAATACTTATTTGGATATTAATTTTTGGGTTTTTTTTCTTTGATTACGAACACATAGAATACACATTTTGTTATCTAAATTTATATTTTTGTTTTTAGTATTGAGCTTGTAAGATTCATAAAAGATAAACCTCAAATTTATCATATATTTTCTCATATGGTAGATATAAAAATTGAATACATATTCAAATATGAATACAAATATTTTTATATTTTTGTTGTAAGGAGTAAATAATGTGCTTGATAACATAAGAAAAGATTATCAACAAATTTTATACATATATAATTTAAAATATTAAATCTATCCTAACAATTTGGATACCCACTTTTCATTCCTACTGGTAGGGGTGAAAACGGGTATCCGAATGGTTTGGACAAATTCAATATTTTAAAATAGATATGTAAAAAATTTGATACTGATCTTTTCTTATGTTATTAAGCACATTACTATAAATAAGAACAAAAATTGGCATAAAATGTTTTATACATTATTTGCTCCATATAACAAAAAAGATAAAAAATATCCGCATCCAAATGGTATCGAAATCTTATATGTATCATTTGAGAAGATATATAATTAATTTGAGGTCTACCTTTTATGAATATTTACAAGCTCAATGCTAAAATCAATAATATGAAGTTGCATAATCAATTCTATATCCCATTTATTCACAATCAAAGAAAAAAGATCCAAAAAACTGATATTCGAATAAGTATCTGTTTTTATCCCTACCTACTGGTACCGGATTAAAGGGAATTGAGACATATAATCCCTTGCTAGTAAATTTTACTAGCAAGGGCTAGTTTAGAAACCCTATTTTTTCAACGGTTTTTCGTTTTCCCAAGGGAATTAGAAATCCCATGGGAAAATAGTGTTACCAAACTAGCCCTAAGGGATTATATGTGGAGAGGATTGAGGGGCTAAAAACCCCTTACAAAATAGTAAGAAATTTTAGCGTCCTCAATCCCCACCAATCACCTTGCTTCTAAACAATCAAAGTCTATGTCTATCAGATCGTGCATATGTTTACAGAGTGAAGTTTGAAATGAGAGATGAGGAGAGAGATGTGAATGAGTAAGCTACTGGAGATAGCCTAAGTACGCTGAGAAAATAATCTTCAAAACATAGGTCTCATAATACATGGATACAAACATAGGATTCTCATAATACAGGAACAAAAAATATAACGTTGGTCTTGCATAGAATTTGCAACATATAGGAATTCAAGATGTAGAAAAGTTTTCATTGTGGCTTTTGGATACAACAAGAAATTTAGAGAATGAGATAGATACAAAGGGAAGTTTTCATAAAGATCATGTTAGTTTTCCTTCAAAATTCCTATAGTTTTTTGTTTCCTTCAAAATCCAAGAAATTTTATAGGATTTGATATTTTATTGTAAATCTAATAAAGATTGTATAAGAAAATTTTCTCGATATTTCTACCAAAGAAAATCCAAAATATGTGCTCGCTGCACTGTCAGATCTCTGGAAGGTGACCTCAACGGTAACACGACGCTCGACATCTCACTGAAATATAGGTTTGGGTACATTTTCTCCCTTCTAGCTCAATCGACTGCCAGTTGCCATGCTACATGCTCCTCTCGCCCCATGTCGGTTTTGCCTCGCCTCCTCGTCCCCTCCTCCTCACCGATGCTCCTCATACGCGCCGCGTGCTCTTGACATCTTTGTTAGTTGTTCGACTTTACATCTTGATTGGCCTTTGATCCCTCTTAATTCAATCCAACGTAGGTTATTGCGAAGTCATCGACCTCAAAACTTCTTGATGTCTCTACAACTTCACAAATAGAAGCTCTGCTAGAAGCTCCAATAGAGGAAATGGTTAAAACATCGGAGTCCATTAGAGAGGTATTTGAACTGATCTCCTCCAATCTTCGTGGAGAGCTGCAACATGCCCTTTGCCCTGTCGTCTACCGTGGGTACTTCAAAGCGAAAGTGGAGGAAGCCACCTACCGTATTGCTGCTCGTCAAGCCCAGGTGTCTTTGAAGACTACTATTGCTAATAAAAAGTACCTTGTTGAACAACAAAAGGACAAGCTTGATTACTCAACAACAGTTCCATCCTATCATCTGAACTTCAATAATTGAGGGCCCTAAAAATCGATTTTGAAGAGAAGATTTAGGCCCTCGAGGACCAACTACTAGGTATTGAAGAAAGCATTTGATCCAAGAAAACGGGGCTTGTTAGAATTGAGCGGGACAAAAGAGCTCTAGCTTATAGCACGAGGAAGGTGCTGATAGAAGTCAAAGTCCTGAGTCGGTAGATTGTGACTAGAGATGATGAAGACAAATGAGCCATCATCTTTGAAGCTAATTATCTATGATTAATGGTACTTGACACGCTCAAGAATTACATGCGATAGCCATATTTCGCTTCACGAAACATCATGCTTCAGCATGTCTCTGACAATGCCTTGTTGACTTTCTTGCAATATTTTTGGACTAATTATGATTGTGAACCCTTATTTTGATGTACTTGTGCAACTGACTCATTGAACACCTCGTGCCCCTCGAGCATGATGTTTAATGTGCGTGTATCCTTCTAAAGGCGATGTCACTACATCAACTTATCATTCTATTCTGGTGATGGCACTGCATCAACTTGTCATTTTGTTCTGAAGGCGATGACACCACATCGACTTGTCATTTTTAGGATCAAACCCACATGCTGAGATAATACTTGTTTAAACTTCTTATTTATATTCTTGTTGAAACTGGCACCTTGCAATGTTTTTATGCGATAGGAATTGCCTGAAGTTGTTTCTTAAGAACTACCATCAGTTCATTGTAGAAAGACTTAGTATCTTTTTAATCCAACTGATTTTTCAAATGTAGATGCACCAGTGAAGTTTAGAAACACACAAAAGAAAGAATGAACATTTATTTCACATGCACCTACCAGAAGAAAAAAATCCCTTAAAATGATCAAAATTCATCGCAAACAATTTTGGCAAGTGTAAATGTTTGAGATTATAATTGACACACTTTGCATATTCTTTATTTAATGACTACATAATAATTTGCATCCAACCTTACTTGAATAGGAACAATGCAGGAAGCACATATGGGGAAATATAAAGCTTTATAGAAATGTCCAACTAAACATATCTAGAGTAGAAGGTAATGCTTTTATGCAACAATACTTCAAGAGACAACTATACTTAGTAAAAGAATATGGGCAATTTAATATAACAAACATCTAGAAAAAATCATGAAATTTCATGCTACAACTCAGCTAGCCAATCAACATGGAATCATCTTGCCAACAAAGACATGACATGATAAAGGAATGACATGGAAGCATATAATTTTGTCACAAAATAGGAGCATAATTATTTTAATAAACTTTGAAACATAAAATTTGAATTATTATTCTTCATGCATGATTTCAAGAAGAGAAAATGTATTATATAAGTATAGAAAAGAGGTAATCAAATAATATTTGAATTTCCATGAATGTTGAACCTAATATGTATGGTCGAGCATTCAGAGTGTACTAAATCTACAACCTCTGAAGCCACAAGCCCCATGAAGCATGTGATGGCTACCAACAATACACCACCTATCCTGCTCTCCATATAGTTAGGCCACATGTCGACACGGCAACAAAGTAACAACCAAAGCATAATCGTCTCTGGAACTTATAGAAGCAAGGATTTCAGAGTGCTATGAAATCATATCCTTGAGCAATAGATATAAAATTTATATCATATTGTCAAGAAGGATAAAATGGCAAATGCTCAGAACATCAGATCTTAGCCAATAAGAAACACATCACATGAATTGGTGTAAATGCTTAGAACATAAGATCATAAGTAGATGCTTTCATCATTATTTTAGTGACCCACAAGGCCACAACACACCATTAGCATATAAAGACATGTGATAAAAAGTGAATGTGTTTAGAGAAAAATGTTTAAAATCTCAGGTAGTAACGACTAAAAATGTACAGGTTCATCACACATGAAGGCAATGGAAAGAAAAAAGCACATCACAAAGATCTTTGCATTCTACGGCTGTAATATGGATGTGTCAACTATCATCATAGACATAGAATACTAGAAGACAAAGGCACCATATCACTTGCAAAGAAGATTAGAATGGAAGCCTTTAAAAATCTGAGAGGCCTCAGAAATATATCAATCATCATTTGACTGGACTATCAAGGCATCAGAATAGACAAAAAATATCAAGTTTTTTCACAAGTTCTCCATCACATTATATTCTAGATCATAAATGGGTATGGACAATTTTATCATAGCCATAAGAACAAATTGATTAGTAGGAAGGAATGATAATGGTGCCTAGGTTTAGACTTTGTTATCAATTCTGCACCAAACTGCGTTAATTCATTGTACATATATAAATTTATAAAGATCAAAGAAAAACCAATGCACATGTCATATAGATTAAACCTTATCATGGACTACTTCTAAATAATAGAAATTTGCTAGAGGTTCTTAGATGCCTCAATAATTTGTCAATCATCATTTGTTCATGAACTTGGAGCTTGAAGGTATGTTGTCAAATGGATTGCTCTTAGAAATTGCATAATGTAATTCATAGACCATTCCTAGTACCTCACAAGTAAGTGAACATCAAATTATATCCTTAATTAATGAATATGATATTTTCATCATGGGCTCAAGAAGGAAAAATTAGGAGATAACAAATGTTGATAATCACTAATGAGGAATGCATCACATGAATTTGCAAACACTTAGAACAACATAACATAAAGGATAAGAGAGATGCAAGGAGTAGGCGAGACCAAATGCGGCATGGTGGTGGGGGCACAACTAGATCAGGGACATGGCCAGATCGAGGGCATGGTGGCGGGGCGCGACCAAATTGGGGTCTGAGCGGTGAGCCACCGCTAGCTAGATGTAGGCTAGGTGCAAAGAGGAGGAGAGTCAAGGGCATGACTGAAGGGGAAATGAGGGCACGACTAGATTGAGCATGGAACAGAGAGCCAACACTTGTAGGATGCTGAGAGGAGGTGAGGGAGCGACTGTATACGGTGGTGAGGAGGCAAGGGCGCGCTCGAAAGAGAATGGGGGAAATGAGGGCGTAACCAGATTGGGGGGTAGAGCGGCGAGCCATTGTTGGTCGGATGCGGAGATGAGGAGGCGAGGAAGCGGGCGGATGTGGAGAGGAGGTGAGAGCACAACCGAAGGAGAAGGGGAATTTAGGGAGGAGGCGGATCAGGGGCGGAGCGGCGATCCATTATCAGCTGGATGGGGGTTGGATGCGGAGAGGAGGAGGTGAGGGCATGGCCGAAAGAGAAGGTGAGAACATGATGTGACCAGATTAGGGACAGAGCGACGAGCCAACGCTAAGATAGATGCGGATAGATGGAGGCGAGAGAACGACCGTATGTAGAGAGGAGGAGGAGGCAAGGGCGTGACCAAAGGAGAATGGGAAAACGGAGAAGTGCTACATCGAGGACAGAGCGGCGAGCCACCATATGCGGGTCATATGGAGAGGTGGCGAGGATGCAATATCGAGTCGGGTAATTGCATGTCATCATCCCCATATCCGACAAATTCGCTTATATCACCAAAATACCCTATATATTGTCGTTGACAATAGCTAAAATACCACACAATACAACTGTTTCTCGATGGATTACCCCACTACCATTTGTTGTGAGTCTAGTCTTGCTAAAGTGCTTATTTTTACCCCTGTGAAGCACTTCCCAGCCCAGTTAAACAATCACTGTTTGCCTTAACTGAAGATCGAAAGCAATTGTTCATAGTTTCAGCCTTAACTAAGTTAATTGTGATCTGAATAACTGCGAGTCTGTCTTCCTGTTTTTGTTCCAGAATTCCTTAGGGACGTTGCTATTACTAATGAACTGGGGTCTGGGTGGGTGGGTACGGGGCTCTAACGTGATACAATGTTCATCCCTAGGGAGTTTATTAATCATCTGCCAAGCCTGGCCGCTCTTGAATTCTATTAACTTCTGTTTTCCATCTTTAGTGCCTTTTAAAGCATATTCGGTTAGAGATATTGAGAAGGAATCGAGTTGAATCGGAAGAGATTTAATCCTCTCAATCTCTCCTAATCCTCGTGCAACTGAACATGGCCATGCTATATCGTGTAGAGCAGAAGTAAACTAGAAAGCAGAAGTAAACTTACAACAGTAGCGTTGCAGTAAAGGCAAACAACGACGCCTGTTTAACTGCGAAATGTTTAACATGGGTAAAATAGGCACTTTGGTAAGACTGGACTCACAACAAACGACAGTGGAGTAATCCAGCGAGAAACCATTGTATTGTAGTGTATTTTAGCTATTATCAATGACCACGATAATGAGGTATTTTGACGAGCGGCAATATATAGATCGATAGGGATCCAAATAAGTAAATTTGTCCCTCATATCTGTTAGTTTTTCAGGTACGGATGGACCGCTAGCTAGCTAGCGGAAAAACTTGTTTGTTTTCCATGCACAAAAAAAGCTCGGTTCACCGGAGCTTAACGACACACGTGTCCTCAGCTCAAGCGCCGGTATAGCTGCTGATGCAGTGATGCGGCTGCAAAGTGAACGTACGCGGTAGCAGTTGTTCCGTTCCGTCCTTATCCACCAGCACCACACGACGACGACGACGACGATCACCTGTTCCCTCTCCCCCCCTCAAGCAGAACGGCATGCGCGCGGCTTGCCGCTGCAGTACTACGGCCGGCAGCGGCAGGTTAGCGAATCGATCTCTACCACAGCGTGCACACCTCCCCGGCGCCGTCGAGGTTCCACAGGCTGCCCCACGTGGCGCCGTCCTCCTCGCTAGACCCGTACTCGTCGCTGGCCGTGGAGCCGCAGCAGCTGCCGGTGCCGCCCTGTCCGCCGGCGCCGTGGAGCACGAGGAGGTCGTCGCAGCAGGACATGGGGCACAAGAAGCAATCCATGGCGTCGTGCATGACCAGGTCGGCCCCGGCTTCGGTGGCTACCGTCGTCGGCGGCGGCGGCGGCGCCGCGCACGCGTCACCGGTCGCGCTGCCGCAGTCGTTGTCGCCGGACGCCGCCGTGGCGCCGGTGGTGCAGCACGCGCCGCGGCGCTGGTCCCCGCCCTCGTCGAGGTGCAGGTGCTGCCGCCCAAGAAACGACTGCTGCTGCTGCTGCATCATTTCCCGGCGCTGCTTGAGGAACCGGGCTCTCGCGCGCTCAACGTTCTTGGACGGCTTGCCCTTCTTGAAGTGCGTCCGCCAGTAGTTCTTGATCTCGTTGTCCGTCCTGCCGGGGAGGCTGCGAGCGATCGTCGACCACCTGCTTATGCACGTACGTACAGTACTATAATGAGTAATAATACTACACATCAGATGCCAAATTAAGAACTTTAGTGCATCAGGTTCGTTCGATCAACTTTGTTTACTTTCATGATAAACAAAAGCTGGGTAATTTACTATACCTGTTCCCCCACAAAGCATGGAGCTGGACTATGACGCTCTCCTCTTGGGGTGTGATCTTACACCGTTTCAGATCTGGTCTCAGGTAGTTGACCCACCGCAGCCTGCAGCTCTTGCCACTTCTCTTGAGCCCTGAATCAAGCACAGAATGGCCAAAATGAGAATGGTGTGGAGGGTCTCATATTAGACGACGAATGATATATATCTCAATCTATCACGCATCCATGTGCACCAACAATGGATGGTTAATCACTAACTTTATTAAGTGGTAAGCAAGCGTGGTTGTCATGATCTAACCATGCAACTAATTAACTAAAAGGATGTGTAACAAAAAAGAAAGAAGAAGAAGCTTTTGATAAAAAGACCGGCAACTCTAGCTCTATCTTTTCTTGAAAATTGACTGATAGGTACACCTGTACTCATCGTCGGCATGGAGATGGCCGACGACGGGCATCCAAATCCAATGGTACTAGGAACTTGGAGCTTGGGCTCTGTGAACCGGCCGGTTAAACTTGCCGCTACATTACCATAGGCATGCCCCTTCTGACGATTATTACTGGTACTCACTCTCACGTCACATATCCAGCTTGTTCGCTGCGGCTTGCTGCGGCTGCGGCTGCGGCTGCGGCTTCTACATTATTTTTCTCTCTATGGATTGCAGCTGCAGCAGTCCAAACAGCTGCAACAGTGCCGGCTTGCAGCCAGCTGGCATTGTAAAGCGAAGAATAAACTACATCAGTCAAGTTGATAAAAAAGGGCAAAATTGGCTGGGTTCATCAGAGGCATGGTTGGATTTGCTCAGAAACCTAATTCAGTTTTGGTATAATCAGAAGGGTTGGAATAAGCCATACCCTTAAGATACCGTCCTAATAGGAGTCCTCATAGCAAATATAAAGAACAAGCATGATCTTAAAATAGAGACAGAATAAGGCTGCACCAGAAGACAGAAAATGATAATCCCAACATCTTAATAATGTTGGCACTGAAAAGTGAAGAACGTAAATGAGTGTGTCAGTTTGATAAAAAAGGGAAAATCATTAGCTGGTTTTCTCAGAGGCATGGTTGGATTTGCTCAGAAACCATATTCAGTTTTGGTATAATCACAAGGGTTGAGCTAAGCCATACCCTTAGGATAACGTCCTAATAGGAGTCCTCATAGCAAATATAAAGAACAGGAATGATCTAAAAATATACAGAAGGTTGCATCAAGAGACAAGAAATGGCAATCCGAACATCACAATAATGTTGGAACTGAAAAGTGAAGAATGTAACTAATTCAGTCAGGTTGATAAGGAAGGGCAAATCATTGGCTGGGTTCGTCAGAGGCACGGTTAGCACTGAAAAGTGAAGTGTTCATTGCAGACACTGCAGACTATAGATGAGCACTAGATCATTGGAATAGCAGAGAGAACATTTGTTTCCGAGTGTCTTGGTTCCTCGTGATGCCACTGCGATGTTAGTGTGCATGGTATCTGATAATTGCAGCAAGAGTTGTGCTTCGATCTTGCACGGGTTCAAATTAGAACCCTGCTCTGAAGTGTGAATCAAACCTTCCCTTGCAATGAGTGCAGGAAGTAGACCAGTCAGTGTCCATGCTTGCCACACTCCGCTCATCCAAATAAACAAAGTCCAGAGACAGCCAGTTACTGTTCCAGATTGGTGTGCATACCTTCTAAAAGTAATAAGCATTATATCTATATTTGTGCACTTAGGGTATTGTGTTTGTTTATTAGTCATACTATGCTGTGGTTCAGGAATAAAGATGCCATCTATATCAAATAATTTCATGTTTTTGTTCTTGTTTTGTAGTTTGCATTGATCTTCGGTCCAACAATCATTTTGCCCCCAAAAGAGTCGACATATATTTTCTACTCGTTGAGGTTTGTTGCTACTTCTTTCCTTTTAAAGTATGCTTCTTTCCCTTCCAAATTTATCAACTTCTATCGATTCAGTCATTTTTTAAGTTTTGCTTGGTGATATAATATTGGTGCTCCTTTAATGATTGGTCAATTGTGTTTGTTTTTAGTCATATTATGATGAAATGTTGGACTTAATTGGCACGTGTTTATACTAAAAAAATAATTATAATATTCTTTTATGCGAGACAAATTACATGCTAGGAACCAAACAATCACTAATGCAAGTGGATCTCCACGGCCCAACCTAGGCAAAAAATGAGTTGATGCATTTCTCTGCTGAATGTCTACAACTGTGTAAACAATAATTTGATTGGTCGAGTACTAATTGACACAGTAATTAGTAATTAGTATAATATTCCAAACTTGTGTGTATTTCGGGTATTTATTGGGGTAGTGTAAAGTTTATATGCATGCTTCCTGTATATAGAGGTTGATGCTATTTATCTAATGATAGTGAGAAGGCTTAGCTAATAGTATGATTTGTGTACGGTGAGTTTCATACAAGCATAATAATACATACACTATAAAATGTGTACAAACTGCGGATGACTATAGGGCTTCTCCGGCACTGCTAATGTGACTACTCATATAGTCATATCATCTATTACACCCACGCAACAAGGTTGACAAGATAGTTTTGACAGATTGCAGAAACTTATCTGCAAGTTCCCCGGGTTCATCGACAACAAATACATCATTCTGCCAACTGCAACATTAGTTTGTGTCATACTCAACTAAAAACCAGCAACAACATAAAAATTGCTGAAGCATGTGAAAGATACCTCAATATTGAACCAGTTGAATCATTTTGAAGAGCCAAGTGTATCACACCAACATGAGGCATATTCTGCAGTTTATCATACAATGACCGAACATGTGCAGATGGTTGTCTTGATTTCAATGGTGATGTTGGAGGTGAGGACTTTGTAGTTGGGTGGCCATGCAAACTAAGTGGAGGAACTAGGTCCATTTGACTGATCCGTTATTGGGGTAGGAAGTGCAGTGGCTGGCTTCCCAAACCTAGAAGTGCTATTCATTAGAGCTAACCTAATACCATTCTTGGAGCAGAAGGATTCAAGGGAACGTGCATGATTTATTTTCTTTCCAAAATCAGGACTAAATGAAGCCTCTACAAGTAAAACCACATGCCTCCATCCTAAGATAGGATTACTTTCACTGCAACCTGTTAAGGAAGGATAAAAAACATATCAACCAGATCTGAACATATTTGTTTTTTAAAAAAAACTGCTGGTTTTTGGGAAAGAACAGATCAAACAAATTCGTTTGGGATTATACATACCCCTGTAACCTTTTGTAACACCCGGTTTTAAGGAACAAAGCCGGGTGCATCTCATACATGCGCCAAGAAGACAACATATATAATAACAGAGTGTATAGAGATAAATGTCATTAACATCAGAGTATTTATTACATAGCGGAAGACTTATTACAAAATAAAATAATAAAGATAAAACGAACTAAGGATCGTCGGCGCCAATGTCGACTGGGAAACGCCACCTAGATCAGATCGAACTCCTCAGTGCTAGGCGGCTCCTCCTGAACCACCTGATCATCTCCTGTGGGGGGGGGTGTGAGACAGCAAGGGTGAGCTCACACATGATCATAGCTCAACAAGTTGTGGGGAACCAGTGGACATAAACTCACAAAGGTGTGAGTTCATGTGATGTGTAAGGCTAATCAAAGACAGGGGTTAAAGCTGAGCATTGCTTTTAAGTAGTTGGTCAAAATTTTATTAGCAGTTACTAAGTGTAAGTAAATACCAAACCATAAGTAAAGTAATAGAACAAAATTAATAACAAACCCATGCATATGCGAATGACAAATTGAATTTAAGTTCCATAATTAAACATCAGAGAGTCCTGAGCTGCTCATGACCGTGAGCTCGGCTAGTATACCAGTTTTACACTCTGCAGAGGTTGTACCCTTTACCCACAAGTCATGTTACCCATCTGCCAAGGGGTCATGAATCCCATATACCTCTACCTAGGAAGCACGGCAGGGCAACACTACGAGGCCTTTACAAAGTTCCACTAGCTTCCGAAAACCCGCTACAGTTTATGGGAAGATCCAGTAAAGGGTTCCTGGCTGACCGCCATCGCAGCAAAATCAACCAGGGACCTCCCCGCACTGACCTCTCCCCTACTGCCCTTGCCCCTTTCGGGTAAGGTAGTCTTCCACTAGCTTTCCTAATTAATCAGCCAAGGGCGTCCCATTCCACCCTTGTGGTGGCACGTGGTTCTCAAGTTAAGCTCTATGTTCCAATTAACATTAATGATAACAACATGAACATAAACAGGATAACAACAAGAATTGGAACATAGAGGTAATAAATGATTATCCCAAAACCATATAAAGCAATAGCAAACTACCCAAGTGATTCAGGGGTAAACAAGGTAATGAGATAAACAAATCTAGGGTGACCTATTGGGTCCCATCAAAATTAGCCTATGCATGGATAAGTGATATTAAAGAACATTATTGGGTAAAAAGTGGTCAAGGGCACAACTTGCCTTCAATGAGCTCCTGCTCAGCTACTTCAACTTGCTGCTCACCAGGATCCTCAGCAACGGGCTCTTCTACTCGCCACAATACAAACAAGCACAGGATATAGGGAAAATTAACATTACACCAAGCATGTAAACAAAATACACATAGTTATTCTACATATTAAAATAAAATCCTAGGAACAGAACTCATAATTTTCTGAATTATAGATTTTAAGTTATGCATTTTCAAAGGTTTTATGTGCTTTAAATAGGGTTAAGTGATAAATAAATTTCCTTACTGTTTTTATGCCAAAACAGAGACACTAAGTGAAAGAGGATAAAATTACAAAATTTTAGGAACTGGAATGAATTAATTTGGAGTTAGTATGAATTTTCTATGAATTTATAAAGTTCTAGCAATTATTTTCCTATTAAAAATCTATTTAATAATCATTTTCTCTGGTTTTATAAAGTCCTGGACTGGGCCTCAATTCTGGAGAAACCCAGGGGTCTCGGTGTAAATTTCTACAGACACCGAGAACAGTGGAGATGGATGGCGGGTTGGTTTCTAGTAAGTGTAGGGGTTCTTTTGTAATACGCGCAAGCCGAAGGGGTATCCATCCATATGGGCCGTCCGATCGGCAGTCAATGCGCCAGATTAGATCTCAGACTTAATGAATCGGTATGCGACGACAGTTGTTGGATCCTAAACCCACGGCCCAGATTTAATGAGTCGCGGATCCACTCCGCGCCACTGGATCACGCATCTACGGTCTCTGTGCGATCGAGCGAAGGGGTATCCCATGGCCTAATCTCGGCCGTTCATCCCCCGATCGACGGCCGTGAAGTCGTCGCCTCCCCTGGACCCCGAGCGCGGCGGCGCACTCCCCTACCGCGGCGGCCCGCTCGCCGGAGCCCCACCGATTCGGCCACAATCCGACCCTATTCTCCAATTAAACCAGGCTACACTAAGGCAAAGGTAGGGCGAACGCAATGGGGGATCAATTACCTCGGATTGGCGACGATGGTAGCTCGGCCACGACGCGGCGCGGGTTCACGGCGACCCAACAGCGCCGGCGACGAATTCAGGGCAACCAGCTAGGTTTCCCGGCCCAAGACTCCCACGATCTCGTTTCTGGTGATTCTACGGAGCTTCTAAATGGCACCACGGCCGGGTGTTCCTCCCAGTGAAGGATCGACGATGGCAGCGGCTGTGCACTCAATCTCTCTGCGCTAATGGTGGCTCGACGAGTTCTCTTCTTGGATGGCTCAGAGGGGGAAGGCACAGCTTTAAACTCCAGACTGAGTCCGCGCCGGTGGGCACGCCCCGATTTCACGCTCGGCCCCGTTGATTCCGTGCGATCCGCGTCTCACGGGGAGAACACGGGCGTTTGTTACTGCGGATGAAGAAGAGTCTGACAAAAGGGGCCCGCCAGTCAGTGAATCATGGAAGCAAGAAACACATCCACGGCGTGAAGCCGACCGGTGGGCTCCACCCGCCAGAGAGGGTGCGGCAATGTGGGTTGTGGGAACAGGCCGCGCGGGTGTTTAGCCAGTGGGCCGAAAAGGGTGAAGTCGGCCCAGGTAAGGCTTTTTCTTTTTCCCTTTTTATTTTCTGTTTTCTTTTCTTTTACTTTTGAATTTAAGTTTTGAATTTCAAATCTGTGATGAACTTGCACTCAAATCTTTCTGGGTATATGATTTGGATAAATCATTGTGGATCAAATTTATCTATTTGTAAGTTTTATTTCTTTGTATTAAATAGCATTTTTCTTTCTCTCTTTCCAAATTTTAGCATTTCTTTTAGGATTTAATTTCTCATTTGGATATTTAATATTTTTCCTTGCCACAAAATGCACACAAAAATAAAATATCCAGCATGATGCAACAATTTAGTAACATATCTTTTCATTATTTGTTCTTGGACATGGTGTTCTCATATGATGGTGCATAAAGATCAAACTCACATAAAGAGAAGTTGTTTCTCTATTGGTATTCTCTCTAGCAAATACAAAGTGGGTGTTACAAATCCTACCCCCCTTAAAAATAATCTCGTCCTCGAGATTTAAGAAGAACTAGAGAAAAGGTGGGGAAAATCTATGCGAAGCTCTTCTTCTCTTTCCCAAGTTGCTTCATCTTCAACTGTGGTGACTCCATTGAACTTTACACATCTTTATCACCTTATTCCTTGTAACCCGAGTCAAAGTATCCAAAATCTTGATCGGGTACTCCGTGTAAGTCAAATCACCTTGAACACTGAGCTCTTCCATTGGTAACTGTTCCTCGGGAACACGGAGACACTTCTTCAGTTGAGATACGTGAAACACATTATGCACATCTGATAGACTAGCAGGTAGCTCGAGTTGGTATGCCATCTCCCCAACTCTTCTAAAGATCAAGAATGGTCCAATGTAGCGAGGGGACAATTTGCCCTTAACTTTAAATCTCCTCATTCCACGCAGTGGTGACACCTTGAGATACACATAATCTCCCTCTTCAAATTCCAGTGGTCTCCTTCTATTATCGGCATAGCTCTTTTGCCTGGTTTGAGCTACCTTCAAATTCTCTCGAATTATACGAACTTGTTCTTCTGCTTCTTGAATCAATTCAGGCCCAAAGAACTGTCTCTCTCCAGTCTGATCCCAATATAGAGGAGTCCTGCACTTTCTCCCATACAAAGCTTCAAAAGGTGACATCTTCAGACTGGCCTGATAGCTATTATTGTACGAGAATTCAGCATAAGGTAGACTCTTATCCCAACTTCCTCCATGCTGAAGGGCACATGCTCTCAACATATCCTCCAAAACTTGATTTGTCCTTTCAGTCTGTCCATCAGTCTGAGGGTGATAAGCTGTACTGAAATTCAACTTCGTACTCATGTTCTCATGAAAGCTTCTCCAAAATCTTGAGGTAAACTGCGAACCTCGATCAGACACGATCTTCTTTGGTACTCCATGTGAACACACAATCCGAGCCATATATAACTCTGCTAGCTGAGAACCTTTATAAGTAGTCTTCACAGGAATAAAGTGAGCCACTTTAGTCAATCTATCCACAATCACCCATATAGCATCATATCCTTTCTGGGTGCGAGGCAATCCAGTAATGAAATCCATACCAATCTCTTCCCATTTCCACTCGGGTATCTTCAGTGGATGCAGTAGTCCAGCTGGCCTCTGGTGTTCAGCCTTAACTCTTTGACATACATCGCACATAGCCACATGTGCAGCTACATCTCTTTTCAATCCATACCACCAATACTTCCGTTTCAAATCCTGATACATCTTGGTACTACCAGGATGAATAGAATAATCCGAGTCATGGGCCTCCTTTAAAATAGTCTCCCGAAGGCTTTTAATATCAGGAACACATATTCTGTCCTTGAACCATACAGTGCCCTGCTCATCTTCCGTGAACTCCGGAACTCGACCTTCAGTAATCAGATCCTTAATCTCTTTTATCTTATCATCACCAATTTGTCC
The DNA here is from genome assembly GCA_029449295.1 of Zea luxurians. Lineage (NCBI taxonomy): Eukaryota > Viridiplantae > Streptophyta > Magnoliopsida > Poales > Poaceae > Zea > Zea luxurians. The sequence goes on from JAOPSE010000010.1 coordinate 108,358,987, forward strand.
CTTGCGGATCTCTTGCTCCAAAGTAGGTTCCACATCAATTGTAACTCCTTCAGTATGAGCAACTATCCCCAGGTTAAGTCTCCTGAAATCCTCAACAATCTCATCGGGTAGCTGGGCAACAACAGCTGAATGAACATGCTCCTTGCGACTCAAGGCATCTGCAACCAAATTCGCCTTGCCCGGGTGATAGTGAATCTCCAAATCATAATCCTTAATAAGCTCCAACCAACGGCGTTGCCTAAGATTGAGATCCTTCTGAGTGAATATATACTTCAAACTCTTATGATCCGTATACACTTGGCACTTGGTCCCCATGATATAATGTCTCCAAATCTTAAGTGCATGCACAACGGCTGCCAATTCCAAGTCATGAGTAGGGTAGTTCAATTCATGTCTCCGCAACTGACGAGAAGCATAAGCAATCACATGTCCTTCTTGCATGAGCACACATCCTAAGCCTTGGCCACATGCATCGCAATAGATATCAAATCCTTTTTGTAAGTCTGGCATAACCAAAACTGGTGGCGACATCAACCTCTTCTTCAATAGATCAAAGCTGTCTTGACACTTCTCGTCCCACTTAAATTCTTTTCCTTTCTCCAAAAGCGAAGTCATAGGTTTAGCAATCTTAGAAAATCCTTCGATAAACCTCCGATAATATCCAGCAAGTCCTAAGAAACTCCGAATCTCAGTAACTGTAGTGGGTACTCTCCACTCCATTATCTCCTTAACTTTAGCAGGATCCACTGCTATTCCTCCATTAGAAATAATATGACCAAGAAATGGCACTTCGCCAATCCAAAACTCGCACTTGCTGAACTTGGCATAGAGTTGATTATCTCGTAGCTTCTGTAGCACCATCCTCAGATGTTCCTCGTGATCGCTTTCACTCTGAGAATAAATAAGAATATCGTCGATGAATACCACGACGAATCTGTCCAAATACTCCATAAACACCTTGTTCATTAAGTTCATAAAATAGGCTGGTGCGTTAGTCAATCCAAACGACATAACTGTGAACTCATATAATCCATATCTAGTCGAGAAAGCCGTCTTGGGAATGTCCGATGGTCTAATCCTCATCTGATGGTATCCCGATCGGAGATCAATCTTCGAAAATACTCTAGCACCTCTCATTTGATCAAATAAATCTTCAATACGGGGCAACGGATACTTGTTCTTCACCGTAACATCGTTAAGAGATCTATAATCCACACACATCCGTTGCGATCCATCCTTCTTCTGTACAAACAAGACCGGTGCTCCCCAAGGTGAGGAACTCGGACGAATGTACCCAGCCTCTTGTAACTCAGTTAACTGCTTCTTAAGTTCCTTCAGCTCTTCTACGGACATCCTATACGGCCGTTTAGAAATAGGGGCGGTTCCAGGTAAGAGATCAATAACAAACTCAACTTCTCTATCAGGTGGCATCCCTGGCAACTCCTCTGGAAAGACATCCGGAAAATCTCTAACCACCCGGATATTGTCACCAACAAACTCTTCGGGCATAAAGAACATTGCACGCATAGATGAGGAGGTTACTGCAATGTTAACTTGAAACCTTTCTCCTTTAGTAGTAGTGAGTTCTACGGTACCTCTACCACATGCTATAACGGCCTTTGCCTTTCTTAGCCATGACATACCGAGGATCAAATCTATACTGCTTGACTCCAATATTATAGCAGTGGCTCCAAATTCTCTACCCATAATGGTTAATGTCAATCTACGTGTCATTTGATTCGCCTCAACAGGCCCTTTAGGTGTAATTACTATCAGGGGTGTTCTCATATTTAGCAGTGGTATTTCATTTGTGTTGGCATATCTAGCAGACATGAATGAATGTGTAGCACCGGAATCAAATAATATGGTTGCAGGAATTGCATTAACATAAAACATACCAATTACGAGGTCCCCTCCATCCGGAGTAGCATCAACGCTGACTTGATTAACCTTGGCAATAGAATATCCCTTGCCAGTTCCTGGAGTTTGCTGCCTGTTCTGAACTGGAGTAGTCGCAATCCTCTGTGGGCAGACATTTGCATAATGACCAATCTTCCCACACTTGTAACATTGAGTGCCCGGACTCTGTCCTGAAAACTTCGTCGGGGTGCCAGTAGGGGTAGCCTGTCGAGGAGGTGGAGTCCTCAGTGGTGATTGCTGAACTGGGCGTGGTCCTCCGGGTCGAGTCGGTGTACCCTGTGGTGAACTGTAGCGAGGACGAACACTGCTGCTTCCTTGTCCTTGAGATATGGCCTTTCTCTTCAAATCTCCCAGTTGAACACGCTTGTGTTCAATAGCCAGTGCCTTATCAAGCAGCCTCTGAAATGATGGAAATGTGTGTGCCACAAGAGCATACTGCAGTGGTCCATTAAGTCCTTCAATGAAATGCTCTTGCTTCCTCTCGTCTTCAGCAACTTCTTCAGGGGCATATCTGGATAGCTGAATAAACTTGTCTCTGTACTCGCTGACTGACATACTTCCTTGCTTCAGCGACAGAAATTCCTTCTTTTTGATCTTTATCATCCCAGCTGGAATATGGTAGTTCCTGAATTGTGTACTGAACTCTGCCCAAGTAATAGTATCCGCAGCATCGTGGGCAGCAGTATAAGAATCCCACCAGTCAGCAGCAGGACCAATCAGACGTCCAGAAGCATATAAAACCTTCTCCCGGTCCGTGCATTGTGCAATATTCAGCATCTTCTCAATTGCTTTCAGCCAATCATCTGCGTCCAGTGGATCAGGTGAGCTTGCAAATGTAGGTGGCTTATGACTCATGAACTCTCTATGCTTGTCTCGGGGTGGAACTGGTGGTGGTGGAGGTGGAGGCAGTGGTACTTGTTGCTGTTGTTGTTGCATTTGCTGTTGCAGCTGTTGTTGTTGCGCCCTCCTTTCCTGGCGTATCTCATCTCGCTCCTGGCGCAACTCCTGTCGTATATCTTCTCTTTCTTGACGCATCTCCTGGCGTTCTTGCTGCATCTGAGCCCGCATATCGGCCATAGTATCTGCCATTTGCTGCATCATTGCCATCTGAGCAGCAACCAGTGGGTCAACTCCGCCCGGTGGAGGATTGGGAGGATTCATCCCCGCAGGTTGTGGCTGAGGTTGTCTTCGAGTGTGTTGGTTAGGAGGCAAGTCAATTCCACCACCCCGCCTGGTATTGACCATCTGAGTTAGATACATATGTTAAGAAAATAATAGCCAAGGCAGGTATTTACAAATCAGGTTACTTTGGGGGACTTTTTAGCTAAGCAGATTAATATTTTACATATCCTAGCTAATTCAATACCTTATGGTGGTACATACTAAGATGTCCATAGTTCAATCAATCAAAGAAGCAAATCAGGCATTTAGCATCAGCACAATCAAACAACATTTTAAAATAGAGAAAATAGTTTTAATTTTGCCTTAGGTTCCCTATCTCTTAAAATGTCATAAGGGTAGGGATTCCAAGGTGTGAAATCCATCTTGTCTTAGAGTAGAAAAGGTAAGAATGATCAGAGTAGAACAGTAGAAGGTGAGACAGGATCAAGATAAGTGTAGAAAGAATCAGAGTAAGGTGAGTGTAGAATGAATCAGAATGAGATAAGTAGGGAAGGGTTTTGTCCATTTCTATCTAGGTTTCGTCCTACAGTCAACATTTCCTCTGATACCACTTCTGTAACACCCGGTTTTAAGGAACAAAGCCGGGTGCATCTCATACATGCGCCAAGAAGACAACATATATAATAACAGAGTGTATAGAGATAAATGTCATTAACATCAGAGTATTTATTACATAGCGGAAGACTTATTACAAAATAAAATAATAAAGATAAAACGAACTAAGGATCGTCGGCGCCAATGTCGACTGGGAAACGCCACCTAGATCAGATCGAACTCCTCAGTGCTAGGCGGCTCCTCCTGAACCACCTGATCATCTCCTGTGGGGGGGGGTGTGAGACAGCAAGGGTGAGCTCACACATGATCATAGCTCAACAAGTTGTGGGGAACCAGTGGACATAAACTCACAAAGGTGTGAGTTCATGTGATGTGTAAGGCTAATCAAAGACAGGGGTTAAAGCTGAGCATTGCTTTTAAGTAGTTGGTCAAAATTTTATTAGCAGTTACTAAGTGTAAGTAAATACCAAACCATAAGTAAAGTAATAGAACAAAATTAATAACAAACCCATGCATATGCGAATGACAAATTGAATTTAAGTTCCATAATTAAACATCAGAGAGTCCTGAGCTGCTCATGACCGCGAGCTCGGCTAGTATACCAGTTTTACACTCTGCAGAGGTTGTACCCTTTACCCACAAGTCATGTTACCCATCTGCCAAGGGGTCATGAATCCCATATACCTCTACCTAGGAAGCACGGCAGGGCAACACTACGAGGCCTTTACAAAGTTCCACTAGCTTCCGAAAACCCGCTACAGTTTATGGGAAGATCCAGTAAAGGGTTCCTGGCTGACCGCCATCGCAGCAAAATCAACCAGGGACCTCTCCGCACTGACCTCTCCCCTACTGCCCTTGCCCCTTTCGGGTAAGGTAGTCTTCCACTAGCTTTCCTAATTAATCAGCCAAGGGCGTCCCATTCCACCCTTGTGGTGGCACGTGGTTCTCAAGTTAAGCTCTATGTTCCAATTAACATTAATGATAACAACATGAACATAAATAGGATAACAACAAGAATTGGAACATAGAGGTAATAAATGATTATCCCAAAACCATATAAAGCAATAGCAAACTACCCAAGTGATTCAGGGGTAAACAAGGTAATGAGATAAACAAATCTAGGGTGACCTATTGGGTCCCATCAAAATTAGCCTATGCATGGATAAGTGATATTAAAGAACATTATTGGGTAAAAAGTGGTCAAGGGCACAACTTGCCTTCAATGAGCTCCTGCTCAGCTACTTCAACTTGCTGCTCACCAGGATCCTCAGCAACGGACTCTTCTACTCGCCACAATACAAACAAGCACAGGATATAGGGAAAATTAACATTACACCAAGCATGTAAACAAAATACACATAGTTATTCTACATATTAAAATAAAATCCTAGGAACAGAACTCATAATTTTCTGAATTATAGATTTTAAGTTATGCATTTTCAAAGGTTTTATGTGCTTTAAATAGGGTTAAGTGATAAATAAATTTCCTTACTGTTTTTATGCCAAAACAGAGACACTAAGTGAAAGAGGATAAAATTACAAAATTTTAGGAACTGGAATGAATTAATTTGGAGTTAGTATGAATTTTCTATGAATTTATAAAGTTCTAGCAATTATTTTCCTATTAAAAATCTATTTAATAATCATTTTCTCTGGTTTTATAAAGTCCTGGACTGGGCCTCAATTCTGGAGAAACCCAGGGGTCTCGGTGTAAATTTCTACAGACACCGAGAACAGTGGAGATGGATGGCGGGTTGGTTTCTAGTAAGTGTAGGGGTTCTTTTGTAATACGCGCAAGCCGAAGGGGTATCCATCCATATGGGCCGTCCGATCGGCAGTCAATGCGCCAGATTAGATCTCAGACTTAATGAATCGGTATGCGACGACAGTTGTTGGATCCTAAACCCACGGCCCAGATTTAATGAGTCGCGGATCCACTCCGCGCCACTGGATCACGCATCTACGGTCTCTGTGCGATCGAGCGAAGGGGTATCCCATGGCCTAATCTCGGCCGTTCATCCCCCGATCGACGGCCGCGAAGTCGTCGCCTCCCCTGGACCCCGAGCGCGGCGGCGCACTCCCCTACCGCGGCGGCCCGCTCGCCGGAGCCCCACCGATTCGGCCACAATCCGACCCTATTCTCCAATTAAACCAGGCTACACTAAGGCAAAGGTAGGGCGAACGCAATGGGGGATCAATTACCTCGGATTGGCGACGATGGTAGCTCGGCCACGACGCGGCGCGGGTTCACGGCGACCCAACAGCGCCGGCGACGAATTCAGGGCAACCAGCTAGGTTTCCCGGCCCAAGACTCCCACGATCTCGTTTCTGGTGATTCTACGGAGCTTCTAAATGGCACCACGGCCGGGTGTTCCTCCCAGTGAAGGATCGACGATGGCAGCGGCTGTGCACTCAATCTCTCTGCGCTAATGGTGGCTCGACGAGTTCTCTTCTTGGATGGCTCAGAGGGGGAAGGCACAGCTTTAAACTCCAGACTGAGTCCGCGCCGGTGGGCACGCCCCGATTTCACGCTCGGCCCCGTTGATTCCGTGCGATCCGCGTCTCACGGGGAGAACACGGGCGTTTGTTACTGCGGATGAAGAAGAGTCTGACAAAAGGGGCCCGCCAGTCAGTGAATCATGGAAGCAAGAAACACATCCACGGCGTGAAGCCGACCGGTGGGCTCCACCCGCCAGAGAGGGTGCGGCAATGTGGGTTGTGGGAACAGGCCGCGCGGGTGTTTAGCCAGTGGGCCGAAAAGGGTGAAGTCGGCCCAGGTAAGGCTTTTTCTTTTTCCCTTTTTATTTTCTGTTTTCTTTTCTTTTACTTTTGAATTTAAGTTTTGAATTTCAAATCTGTGATGAACTTGCACTCAAATCTTTCTGGGTATATGATTTGGATAAATCATTGTGGATCAAATTTATCTATTTGTAAGTTTTATTTCTTTGTATTAAATAGCATTTTTCTTTCTCTCTTTCCAAATTTTAGCATTTCTTTTAGGATTTAATTTCTCATTTGGATATTTAATATTTTTCCTTGCCACAAAATGCACACAAAAATAAAATATCCAGCATGATGCAACAATTTAGTAACATATCTTTTCATTATTTGTTCTTGGACATGGTGTTCTCATATGATGGTGCATAAAGATCAAACTCACATAAAGAGAAGTTGTTTCTCTATTGGTATTCTCTCTAGCAAATACAAAGTGGGTGTTACACCTTTACATACTGTCCATCTTTGGCCGTTCTGAGATCAACATCAGGGTAGCGGTTAACAAACCCAATTCCACCTCTGCTACCCCAACAAGCATTCCAGATAAGAAGTGCAGCAACAAAACCAAATATGACCACAACAACTATAAGTAAAATTGCATTGTGAACAACCCCCAAAATGAAGCCACCTGCTATAAAACCCATCACAAAGAGCAGAATCACAGCCCAGAGTATTGGCTTCGGAAAGCTTCCCTAAATTGAGTAACCATCTTTAGTGTTCAGATTAGTAACAGCTTGATTGTGAGCAAAGGAAGTAGCCTGCATTTTCATCGATGCAGCAGAATCAAGTGGCCCAGATACTTTCCTTGGAGCACCAGACGAATTAAGTGGCCCTAAAGAGATAGGCCCAGATGTGATAAGCCCAGTTGTCGGAAGCACGGGAGGAAGGGGGCCAGAATTCTGGCGTGCCATTGGGGTTACTCCTCCAGACTGGGGACCAGATGACCTCTTTGTTGGCTCTCCATGCTTATTGAGCGGTCCGGAGTTTGATTTCGCTCTGGCTGATCCGCCAGCACCAGGAACTGAAGATGAAAGGGAACCAGAGTAGTTGGACCGACCACCAGCATTCGAGCCCAGGTCTCCATGGCCACAACGTGGAATTCTCACCACTAAACTACAACCACATTATTGTGAGAGAGTCAGATATTAGCTATTAAAGTCTGTACAGCCTGAGTACCCACAAGGTAAGAAAAGAAAACAAATCAGCGTTCAACTTCACAGCAGAAACGAACTCTAATGTTCCTGGATTTCACTGAATCTGTTGTCATCCAATTGTGAATTCGCGTGTTGTTCTAACTCTTGGGAGCCATTGCTGAAGATACAACTGTAAGTAACTCATCCTACTGTTTAGTAGCAGCACTAGCATGTCACTCTGCAAACGATTTCTGAAAGGTTTCTTGATAGCGAAAGAGGAATGATCCAGTTATGAACTGAGCCGTTAGGGGTAGCGTGGATCGTCAAACTAAACCCACATGAACAAGAACAAACAGCGGACGATAGTTTTGGTGACTAGGGGTTGAGACCTCGCATGGTGCAGCCAGCCCCAAGAAATCAACGAGTAATCTCATAAGCCTGAGCCTCAAAGGTGGTAATGGACACACGGAGAAAAAGACCCAGATCATTATCATGCTGCGTTAAGCACACGGTTGTGTTTGCATTTACATTTTCCACGAGACAGAATCGGGTCATCTGCCGAATTCCAATCGAGCTATAACTTTACATAGTTCACAGTATAAAGGACTCCATCATAACCGGCTTCCTCGAGGGGCTTGGGGCACCTGTTGGACGGCAACTAGAGGGTTCATCCGGAGAGATAACGCCAGCTCAAGCGCGTCAAAGAACGCTCGTTGCGGAGAAGCAGCTTTGCTGGAACACGATCCTGTTCAGCAAATTCCACTTCTCTCACTGTCAAAGCATGAGAGCAGACATGGTGCCTTGGATCATATTGTCAACTGAGAAGCTCTTTACCTCTTCAAGCCAACAGTTTTCCTTCGGAGCACGTATGTACACTGTCCAGAACAGCAGCGAGACCGAGAAGAGAAACATTAACTTGCCGCTTGATAGAACAATATGTGTTTTCCCAAGCTTCAGGCGAATGGAACGGAACCACCAGAACAGCGGATCGAATTGATCTGCGACGCGCTGGGATGGTTGAGCAGACTTCACTAGGACCCTTTTCAGCCCTTCGCACACAGGAGCTGTCTATTTGGAGGATCCTCGTGTGGCGATGGTGTCGAGCCGTTTGTAGAAGTAGCAAGGTTCCTCTCTTCCGTTTGTTTTACTACCCCTTCCTCGATGGACTGCTCTTTATTTGCAGCTAATCGTATTGCATGGAGCTTTTTTTAGTAGGTCCTATAGAAAATTAAGGAACAGGACAATGTAGAGCAGATGAAGGACAAGCAGACTGCAACTTTGGATGATGTACTAGCATCAGCACAACTTGATTCGTGCAATACCGATGGTGCATCAACAATAGGCGTGTAGAACTACATATTTTCCATGTCTTCTTTTTCTCGTGTATTATTTTCCAAGTCCGAAGAACATCTGCCATGATATAAGCTTTCTTGTGCAGGCCACTTTTTTGTGTGCTTGCAATTGCAACTCCATTGCCTTTTCGTCCTATGGGGAGGTTAGTCCACCTATTGTTTTCAGGTCCCAGTGAATGCACAGGCTGTGGGTTTGTTTTCTTTCCTAAACATTATAACACATTTGTAATCTTTTCCTATAATATTATAACACATTTGTACATGAGTTATCGTGATATTTTATTTTCCCGTTGCAACGCACGGACATCCACCTAGTTTATCATATATTTTCTCATATGGTAGATATAAAAATTGGATACATATTCAAATATGAATACAAATATTTTTATATTTTTGTTGTAAGGAGTAAATAATGTGCTTGATAACATAAGAAAAGATTATCAACAAATTTTATACATATATAATTTAAAATATTAAATCTATCCTAACAATTTGGATACCCACTTTTCATTCCTACTGGTAGGGGTGAAAACGGGTATCCGAATGGTTTGGACAAATTCAATATTTTAAAATAGATATGTAAAAAATTTGATACTGATCTTTTCTTATGTTATTAAGCACATTACTATAAATAAGAACAAAAATTGGCATAAAATGTTTTATACATTATTTGCTCCATATAACAAAAAAGATAAAAAATATCCGCATCCAAATGGTATCGAAATCTTATATGTATCATTTGAGAAGATATATAATTAATTTGAGGTCTACCTTTTATGAATATTTACAAGCTCAATGCTAAAATCAATAATATGAAGTTGCATAATCAATTCTATATCCCATTTATTCACAATCAAAGAAAAAAGATCCAAAAAACTGATATTCGAATAAGTATCTGTTTTTATCCCTACCTACTGGTACCAGATTAAAGGGAATTGAGACATATAATCCCTTGCTAGTAAATTTTACTAGCAAGGGCTAGTTTAGAAACCCTATTTTTTCAACGGTTTTTCGTTTTCCCAAGGGAATTAGAAATCCCATAGGAAAATAGTGTTACCAAACTAGCCCTAAGGGATTTTATGTGGAGAGGATTGAGGGGCTAAAAATCCCTTACAAAATAGTAAGAAATTTTAGCGTCCTCAATCCCCACCAATCACCTTGCTTCTAAACAATCAAAGTCTATGTCTATCAGATCGTGCATATGTTTACAGAGTGAAGTTTGAAATGAGAGATGAGGAGAGAGATGTGAATGAGTAAGCTACTGGAGATAGCCTAAGTACGCTGAGAAAATAATCTTCAAAACATAGGTCTCATAATACATGGATACAAACATAGGATTCTCATAATACAGGAACAAAAAATATAACATTGGTCTTGCATAGAATTTGCAACATATAGGAATTCAAGATGCAGAAAAGTTTTCATTGTGGCTTTTGGATACAACAAGAAATTTAGAGAATGAGATAGATACAAAGGGAAGTTTTCATAAAGATCATGTTAGTTTTCCTTCAAAATTCCTATAGTTTTTTGTTTCCTTCAAAATCCAAGAAATTTTATAGGATTTGATATTTTATTGTAAATCTAATAAAGATTGTATAAGAAAATTTTCTCGATATTTCTACCAAAGAAAATCCAAAATATGTGCTCGCTGCACTGTCAGATCTCTGGAAGGTGACCTCAACGGTAACACGACGCTCGACATCTCACTGAAATATAGGTTTGGGTACATTTTCTCCCTTCTGGCTCAATCGACTGCCAGTTGCCATGCTACATGCTCCTCTCGCCCCATGTCGGTTTTGCCTCGCCTCCTCGTCCCCTCCTCCTCACCGATGCTCCTCATACGCGCCGCGTGCTCTTGACATCTTTGTTAGTTGTTCGACTTTACATCTTGATTGGCCTTTGATCCCTCTTAATTCAATCCAACGTAGGTTATTGCGAAGTCATCGACCTCAAAACTTCTTGATGTCTCTACAACTTCACAAATAGAAGCTCTGCTAGAAGCTCCAATAGAGGAAATGGTTAAAACATCGGAGTCCATTAGAGAGGTATTTGAACTGATCTCCTCCAATCTTCGTGGAGAGCTGCAACATGCCCTTTGCCCTGTCGTCTACCGTGGGTACTTCAAAGCGAAAGTGGAGGAAGCCACCTACCGTATTGCTGCTCGTCAAGCCCAGGTGTCTTTGAAGACTACTATTGCTAATAAAAAGTACCTTGTTGAACAACAAAAGGACAAGCTTGATTACTCAACAACAGTTCCATCCTATCATCTGAACTTCAATAATTGAGGGCCCTAAAAATCGATTTTGAAGAGAAGATTTAGGCCCTCGAGGACCAACTACTAGGTATTGAAGAAAGCATTTGATCCAAGAAAACGGGGCTTGTTAGAATTGAGCGGGACAAAAGAGCTCTAGCTTATAGCACGAGGAAGGTGCTGATAGAAGTCAAAGTCCTGAGTCGGTAGATTGTGACTAGAGATGATGAAGACAAATGAGCCATCATCTTTGAAGCTAATTATCTATGATTAATGGTACTTGACACGCTCAAGAATTACATGCGATAGCCATATTTCGCTTCACGAAACATCATGCTTCAGCATGTCTCTGACAATGCCGTGTTGACTTTCTTGCAATATTTTTGGACTAATTATGATTGTGAACCCTTATTTTGATGTACTTGTGCAACTGACTCATTGAACACCTCGTGCCCCTCGAGCATGATGTTTAATGTGCGTGTATCCTTCTAAAGGCGATGTCACTACATCAACTTATCATTCTATTCTGGTGATGGCACTGCATCAACTTGTCATTTTGTTCTGAAGGCGATGACACCACATCGACTTGTCATTTTTAGGATCAAACCCACATGCTGAGATAATACTTGTTTAAACTTCTTATTTATATTCTTGTTGAAACTGGCACCTTGCAATGTTTTTATGCGATAGGAATTGCCTGAAGTTGTTTCTTAAGAACTACCATCAGTTCATTGTAGAAAGACTTAGTATCTTTTTAATCCAACTGATTTTTCAAATGTAGATGCACCAGTGAAGTTTAGAAACACACAAAAGAAAGAATGAACATTTATTTCACATGCACCTACCAGAAGAAAAAAATCCCTTAAAATGATCAAAATTCATCGCAAACAATTTTGGCAAGTGTAAATGTTTGAGATTATAATTGACACATTTTGCATATTCTTTATTTAATGACTACATAATAATTTGCATCCAACCTTACTTGAATAGGAACAATGCAGGAAGCACATATGGGGAAATATAAAGCTTTATAGAAATGTCCAACTAAACATATCTAGAGTAGAAGGTAATGCTTTTATGCAACAATACTTCAAGAGACAACTATACTTAGTAAAAGAATATGGGCAATTTAATATAACAAACATCTAGAAAAAATCATGAAATTTCATGCTACAACTCAGCTAGCCAATCAACATGGAATCATCTTACCAACAAAGACATGACATGATAAAGGAATGACATGGAAGCATATAATTTTGTCACAAAATAGGAGCATAATTATTTTAATAAACTTTGAAACATAAAATTTGAATTATTATTCTTCATGCATGATTTCAAGAAGAGAAAATGTATTATATAAGTATAGAAAAGAGGTAATCAAATAATATTTGAATTTCCATGAATGTTGAACCTAATATGTATGGCCGAGCATTCAGAGTGTACTAAATCTACAACCTCTGAAGCCACAAGCCCCATGAAGCATGTGATGGCTACCAACAATACACCACCTATCCTGCTCTCCATATAGTTAGGCCACATGTCGACACGGCAACAAAGTAACAACCAAAGCATAATCATCTCTGGAACTTATAGAAGCAAGGATTTCAGAGTGCTATGAAATCATATCCTTGAGCAATAGATATAAAATTTATATCATATTGTCAAGAAGGATAAAATGGCAAATGCTCAGAACATCAGATCTTAGCCAATAAGAAACACATCACATGAATTGGTGTAAATGCTTAGAACATAAGATCATAAATAGATGCTTTCATCATTATTTTAGTGACCCACAAGGCCACAACACACCATTAGCATATAAAGACATGTGATAAAAAGTGAATGTGTTTAGAGAAAAATGTTTAAAATCTCAGGTAGTAACGACTAAAAATGTACAGGTTCATCACACATGAAGGCAATGGAAAGAAAAAAGCACATCACAAAGATCTTTGCATTCTACGGCTGTAATATGGATGTGTCAACTATCATCATAGACATAGAATACTAGAAGACAAAGGCACCATATCACTTGCAAAGAAGATTAGAATGGAAGCCTTTAAAAATCTGAGAGGCCTCAGAAATATATCAATCATCATTTGACTGGACTATCAAGGCATCAGAATAGACAAAAAATATCAAGTTTTTTCACAAGTTCTCCATCACATTATATTCTAGATCATAAATGGGTATGGACAATTTTATCATAGCCATAAGAACAAATTGATTAGTAGGAAGGAATGATAATGGTGCCTAGGTTTAGACTTTGTTATCAATTCCGCACCAAACTGCGTTAATTCATTGTACATATATAAATTTATAAAGATCAAAGAAAAACCAATGCACATGTCATATAGATTAAACCTTATCATGGACTACTTCTAAATAATAGAAATTTGCTAGAGGTTCTTAGATGCCTCAATAATTTGTCAATCATCATTTGTTCATGAACTTGGAGCTTGAAGGTATGTTGTCAAATGGATTGCTCTTAGAAATTGCATAATGTAATTCATAGACCATTCCTAGTACCTCACAAGTAAGTGAACATCAAATTATATCCTTAATTAATGAATATGATATTTTCATCATGGGCTCAAGAAGGAAAAATTAGGAGATAACAAATGTTGATAATCACTAATGAGGAATGCATCACATGAATTTGCAAACACTTAGAACAACATAACATAAAGGATAAGAGAGAGGCAATGAGTAGGCGAGACCAAATGCGGCATGGTGGTGGGGGCACAACTAGATCAGGGACATGGCCAGATCGAGGGCATGGTGGCGGGGCGCGACCAAATTGGGGTCTGAGCGGTGAGCCACCGCTAGCCAGATGTAGGCTAGGTGCAAAGAGGAGGAGAGTCAAGGGCATGACTGAAGGGGAAATGAGGGCACGACTAGATTGAGCATGGAACAGAGAGCCAACACTTGTAGGATGCTGAGAGGAGGTGAGGGAGCGACTGTATATGGTGGTGAGGAGGCAAGGGCGCGCTCGAAAGAGAATGGGGGAAATGAGGGCGTAACCAGATTGGGGGGTAGAGCGGCGAGCCATTGTTGGTCGGATGCGGAGATGAGGAGGCGAGGAAGCGGGCGGATGTGGAGAGGAGGTGAGAGCACAACCGAAGGAGAAGGGGAATTTAGGGAGGAGGCGGATCAGGGGCGGAGCGGCGATCCATTATCAGCTGGATGGGGGTTGGATGCGGAGAGGAGGAGGTGAGGGCATGGCCGAAAGAGAAGGTGAGAACATGATGTGACCAGATTAGGGACAGAGCGACGAGCCAACGCTAAGATAGATGCGGATAGATGGAGGCGAGAGAACGACCGTATGTAGAGAGGAGGAGGAGGCAAGGGCGTGACCAAAGGAGAATGGGAAAACGGAGAAGTGCTACATCGAGGACAGAGCGGCGAGCCACCATATGCGGGTCATATGGAGAGGTGGCGAGGATGCAATATCGAGTCGGGTAATTGCATGTCATCATCCCCATATCCGACAAATTCGCTTATATCACCAAATTACCCTATATATTGTCGTTGACAATAGCTAAAATACCACACAATACAACTGTTTCTCGATGGATTACCCCACTACCATTTGTTGTGAGTCTAGTCTTGCTAAAGTGCTTATTTTTACCCCTGCGAAGCACTTCCCAGCCCAGTTAAACAATCACTGTTTGCCTTAACTGAAGATCGAAAGCAATTGTTCATAGTTTCAGCCTTAACTAAGTTAATTGTGATCTGAATAACTGCGAGTCTGTCTTCCTGTTTTTGTTCCAGAATTCCTTAGGGACGTTGCTATTATTGTTCCAGAATTCCTTAGGGACGTTGCTATTACTAATGAACTGGGGTCTGGGTGGGTGGGTACGGGGCTCTAACGTGATACAATGTTCATCCCTAGGGAGTTTATTAATCATCTGCCAAGCCTGGCCGCTCTTGAATTCTATTAACTTCTGTTTTCCATCTTTAGTGCCTTTTAAAGCATATTCGGTTAGAGATATTGAGAAGGAATCGAGTTGAATCGGAAGAGATTTAATCCTCTCAATCTCTCCTAATCCTCGTGCAACTGAACATGGCCATGCTATATCGTGTAGAGCAGAAGTAAACTAGAAAGCAGAAGTAAACTTACAACAGTAGCGTTGCAGTAAAGGCAAACAACGACGCCTGTTTAACTGCGAAATGTTTAACATGCGTAAAATAGGCACTTTGGTAAGACTGGACTCACAACAAACGACAGTGGAGTAATCCAGCGAGAAACCATTGTATTGTAGTGTATTTTAGCTATTATCAATGACCACGATAATGATGTATTTTGACGAGCGGCAATATATAGATCGATAGGGATCCAAATAAGTAAATTTGTCCCTCATATCTGTTAGTTTTTCAGGTACGGATGGACCGCTAGCTAGCTAGCGGAAAAACTTGTTTGTTTTCCATGCACAAAAAAAGCTCGGTTCACCGGAGCTTAACGACACACGTGTCCTCGGCTCAAGCGCCGGTATAGCTGCTGATGCAGTGATGCGGCTGCAAAGTGAACGTACGCGGTAGCAGTTGTTCCGTTCCGTCCTTATCCACCAGCACCACACGACGACGACGACGACGACGACGATCACCTGTTCCCTCTCCCCCCCTCAAGCAGAACGGCATGCGCGCGGCTTGCCGCTGCAGTACTACGGCCAGCAGCGGCAGGTTAGCGAATCGATCTCTACCACAGCGTGCACACCTCCCCGGCGCCGTCGAGGTTCCACAGGCTGCCCCACGTGGCGCCGTCCTCCTCGCTGGACCCGTACTCGTCGCTGGCCGTGGAGCCGCAGCAGCTGCCGGTGCCGCCCTGTCCGCCGGCGCCGTGGAGCACGAGGAGGTCGTCGCAGCAGGACATGGGGCACAAGAAGCAATCCATGGCGTCGTGCATGACCAGGTCGGCCCCGGCTTCGGTGGCTACCGTCGTCGGCGGCGGCGGCGGCGCCGCGCACGCGTCACCGGTCGCGCTGCCGCAGTCGTTGTCGCCGGACGCCGCCGTGGCGCCGGTGGTGCAGCACGCGCCGCGGCGCTGGTCCCCGCCCTCGTCGAGGTGCAGGTGCTGCCGCCCAAGAAACGACTGCTGCTGCTGCTGCATCATTTCCCGGCGCTGCTTGAGGAACCGGGCTCTCGCGCGCTCAACGTTCTTGGACGGCTTGCCCTTCTTGAAGTGCGTCCGCCAGTAGTTCTTGATCTCGTTGTCCGTCCTGCCGGGGAGGCTGCGAGCGATCGTCGACCACCTGCTTATGCACGTACGTACAGTACTATAATGAGTAATAATACTACACATCAGATGCCAAATTAAGAACTTTAGTGCATCAGGTTCGTTCGATCAACTTTGTTTACTTTCATGATAAACAAAAGCTGGGTAATTTACTATACCTGTTCCCCCACAAAGCATGGAGCTGGACTATGACGCTCTCCTCTTGGGGTGTGATCTTACACCGTTTCAGATCTGGTCTCAGGTAGTTGACCCACCGCAGCCTGCAGCTCTTGCCACTTCTCTTGAGCCCTGAATCAAGCACAGAATGGCCAAAATGAGAATGGTGTGGAGGGTCTCATATTAGACGACGAATGATATATATCTCAATCTATCACGCATCCATGTGCACCAACAATGGATGGTTAATCACTAACTTTATTAAGTGGTAAGCAAGCGTGGTTGTCATGATCTAACCATGCAACTAATTAACTAAAAGGATGTGTAACAAAAAAGAAAGAAGAAGAAGCTTTTGATAAAAAGACCGGCAACTCTAGCTCTATCTTTTCTTGAAAATTGACTGATAGGTACACCTGTACTCATCGTCGGCATGGAGATGGCCGACGACGGGCATCCAAATCCAATGGTACTAGGAACTTGGAGCTTGGGCTCTGTGAACCGGCCGGTTAAACTTGCCGCTACATTACCATAGGCATGCCCCTTCTGACGATTATTACTGGTACTCACTCACTCTCACGTACGTCACATATGATTCACTCTGGAGTCTGGACCCCCTGTTTGTACAAGTTAGAAGTTCATTTCGAAAGCAGTCTCTCTGTTTGTAATTTGTAAAAGTGGTGGCCTTTGAAACGGTCCTACCATCAAAAAGTAGGCTTGTCCATTTGCCTCCTCTGGTTGCATATATACACTTGAATTAGAATTTGATCGAGGACGAACGATACTAGCTAGCTAGCTATTCTGAAGATGGATATCATGTTTACTCACACTGCATGCATATACACAACATTCATGTCGTCTATGCATGCATGGCATGGCAGGCACTGGTGGCAGCGAGTTGGGCAAGCAAAGGGGAGGGAGTCGTGCGTGCATGGTAGGATCCTGGGACAGATGAGGATCCTCTGCAATTAAGCTGCATGCGCCACCTGAAGATTATCCTGGAAAATCACAAGCCTAAAGTAGGTGCACACCGGTAACAGCACCGTCAGATTGACGTACGGCCGTGCAACTTGCAGACTCAACAAGTCGCAAAGTTGTTGCGCAGCTACGACCTGCTGTTTTTGTTCGATTCGTATTCGTATACTTAGTTAGGGGCAAATACACATACAAGAAGATACAATTATTATGAGCCAGCAGACACTAATTATTGATTTCCAAACCGGCACACATACAGATACAGTACCTGCAAGCTTGGAGACGGAGTTCCACCGCCCTTCGCCATGCTGCCTGACATGCTCGACGAGCAGCTTGTCCTCCTGGCTGGTCCAGGGCCCCTTCCTCCACCCGTCCACCACCTCCTCCTGGCGCCGTCCCCAGCCGAGCGGCCCCTCCTCCATTTGCCTCTCCGACGCCGGCCGGCTGCTGGTTTCTTGGAGATTTTTGTTCTGCCGGGCCCGTTGGCAGCTAGCTAGCTAGCTCGTATCTAATTAATCTACCTGCTCTTTGCCGGCGTGCGTGGGAGCACAGGAGCAAGCAGCCTTTCTTTGCCGTTGATGCTGCCTGTCCACCCGCACTGAGTGAGGGCGTGGAGCGAGTGAGCCGCTGCCGCGTATATATCGGCACCGGGCGGGGGCTCTCTATTCCCCCTGTCGCTCGCCAGCGGCCATCGCCAAGGGCCGCGTCGCTGTCGGTGGAATTCCATACTCCACCACCACCAGCTACCCCTACTGCCGAGTTGGATTGATTTCCCGAAATGCCCCCCCTCTACCGCGCGTGGTGCAACAGCGTAACGCGATCGAGCTTCAGTTTTGCCCATAAATCTCTCATACACTGTTAATCTGTCATACATGCTGCAATAATATAGTTTTCCACGCTCGAGAGCAGATCGTTTTCATTTCATTTTATTTTTTGGTTTTGAGAAAGGAGGTACTACAACACATTTTGGTCTTGCCCCACCTTTTAATTTGCGCGGTCTGAGAGAAGGCCACAACCAACAGATTCTTGCACCCCCGATTAAGGTGCGTAAGAGGGTGTTTGACCGAGCTCCCACAACTTTACTTCCAGCGAGAATCACTTCTATGTAGCTAACAACGGTAAGGTGGGAGCGGAGTGAATTTAGTCTTCATTTGTACTAGAGAGTTCCCACCGCTCCCAACCTGCACCCACTCTTCAACCCCTCAAAAATCACTTCACACACTATTTACTAAACAGTTTTTGCAAATAGATTCACTTCTACTAGAGAATCATTCGAAATCACTCCATAGAATAATCAACTTTCGAAGCTAGAGAATTATGAAGCAGAGTACAACCAAACAACCGAAACAAGCCCTAAGGTCGTTGTTGACGCCTTTTTGGAGCGTCAAACACTCAACAAGAACCGTGGCGGTGCTCTCTGCACAGGGGCGGACGGTCCGCGCGCGGGGCCAGACGGTCCGCGGCCTGGTGCGAGGCGCGGTGGTACTCTCTGCGCAGGGGCGGACTGTCCGTGGCCTGGGGCCGGACGGTCCGCGGCCTGGTGCCCGGCTAGGGCTTCTCTGCCTGACGGCCGGACGGTCCGCGCCCTGGGGGCCGGACGGTCCGCGCGTACGCAGAGGCGGCGGGAGTCGCCGGCGGCGCCTGGATCTCGCTCCCGGGAGGGACCCCGTCGGGGAGGAGAGATCCTAGGTGGTGTCTAGGCTCGGGCCAGCCGACCTAGACTCCTCTAATCGACGTAGAGCCGAAGAATTTGGGGATTGGATAGCTAAACCTAAACTAGACTAGAACTACTCATAGGATAAAATGTAAATTGTATTGATTGAAGGTTCGATTCGTTGTTTCAAATCGGCCGTAGACCTCTCTATTTATAGAGGAGGAGGGCTGGACCCGTTACAAACAAATTTCCGAGTGAATCCCACGAATCTAGCTAACAACCGTAGCACAAAACTCGGAACCCTAAACTGCTCTGCGCACGCGCAGACTGTCCGGCCCCCAGGCGTGGACCGTCCGGACCGCGGACCGTCCGGCCTCAAGGCCGGACCGTCCGCCCTGCTCAAAATGGGCTCCAACATATGCCCCCTGCCTTTTGGTGGAGCTGAGCGAACCAAAAGCATCTTAACACGATGTGATTACATCGGTTTTCTTAAGCATTTTGCCACATACTGGGATGATACTGCTTGATGAAACGCCCATTCAAAGCCTTAGGCAAATCTTTGCCTTGTAATGTTTGTAGCAAATAGGCGTTACCAGACATCACCTGTTTCACTTTATAAGGACCCTCCCAGCTTGGCAACCATTTCCCGAACTTTCAGTCTTTATTCCTTAGAGGCAGAATGGTCTTCCACACCAAGTCTCCTACTTGAAATGATTTTGCTTTGACCTTCTTGTTGTAGGCCCTGGCTACCATGATCTTGTCCTTTTCTATTGCTCCCAAAGCTATCATCCTTTTGTCGGTCACCTCATCAATATTATCCATCATTGAATTATAATAATCAGTAGCAGTTAGATCATTTTGTCTGGCAAACCTGACAGCATTCAAACTTATTTCCACAGGTAACACTGCTTCCTGCCCATAGACAAGCTCAAAAGGAGATACTTTAGTAGCACTATGTTTAGATATTCTATGAGCCCATAAAGCTTCAAACAAAATCTTATGTCAATGTTTAGGATTATCAGATACCTTCTTTTTTATCAAATTAATCAATGTCCTATTACTAGACTCGGCCTGTCCATTGGCCTGAGCATAATATGGAGACGAATTAAGCAGCTTAATTCTGTATAATTCAGCAAATTCACGTACCTCTTTTGCCATAAAAGAAGTCCCTTGATCTGTAGTCAAGGTCTGGGGAATGCCGAATCTATGAATAATATGTTCAGTTATGAACTCAATTACCTCCTTGTGTGTCATGTTTTTCAGAGCAACGGCTTCAGTCCATTTGGTGAAATAGTCAGTGGCAACTAACACAAACCGATGCCCTTTTGATGATGAAGGATGAATTTCTCCAATAAAGTCTAATCCCCATCCTCTGAACGGCCAAGGCTTGATGATAGGATGTAATTCGGCTGCAGGGACCAACTGTAAGTCGCCGAATTTTTGACATACTTGGCAACCCTTGTAGTACTTGAAACAATCAGCTATCATACTAGGCCAATAAAAACCAGACCTTCGCAACAACCACTTCATCTTTGGAGCTGATTGATGAGTACCACAAATTCCTTCATGTACTTCGGCCATGGCTAACATAGCATCATCTGGGCCCAAGCACTTAAGCAGGACATCATTGACCGTTCGACGGTAAAGTTCATCACTCATCAAAACATACTTGAAAGCTGTTCGCCGAATGTTCTTATCTGTCCTGATATTGGGATTTCGTAAATAATTAAGTATAGGTGTCCTCCAATCACTTGCATCGGCCTCATTGTCAGCTGAATCGATTAAGAGAACATTTCTGGTAACCCCGGACGGTCCGGCGTCATCACGCGGACGGTCCGCGACCTGGGAATTTGGCTCTGCACTAGTTATCAGATTTTCAGTTTTGTGAAATTTCCCTCTTCTTATCCGATAACCTGATGCATCTTGTGCCAAATCGTTAGCTCTATGATTCTCAACTCTAGAAATATGCCGAATACTGAATTCATCAAAAGAATGGATTATGCTCCAACATTTCTCAAGGTAACTATTTAGAGTACCATCAAAACATTGATATTCTTCTAACACTTGTTGGACAACCAGCTGAGAATCACCAAATACCTTCACATGTTTTACTCACATACCATTTAAAAGTTCTAAGCCGAATAGGAGGGCCTCATATTCAGCTTGATTATTAGTGCAATAAGTTTTCAATCGGCTAGAGAAGTCAAAGGAGACATTACTTGGTGAAACAAGCACAATGCCAATTCCTTGCCCTTCATTGCAAACCGATCCATCAAAATATAAAGTCCAAGGAGTAATAGTGTCGGCGTTTCGAGACCGGGGGGTCCCCGAGCCGACGAGTGAGTGTGCCGCGTGCCCCAGCCCAGATGGGTCGAGCGCGTGGGCGAGCGCGAAGGGGGGAGAGCAAGGTGGCCAGAGCCGGGTCGTGAGGGAGGCGGAGATCCCGCGGCCTTCGTGTTCGTCCCGCGCCCAGGTCGGGTGCGCTTGCAGTAGGGGGTTACAAGCGTCCGCGCGGGTGAGGGGAGCGAGCGGCCCCAAGAGAGCGCCTGCCCCTGCCCTCGTTCCCGCGAGGCCAACCTTCTCTAAGAAGGCCCTGGTCCTTCCTTTTATAGGCGCAAGGAGAGGATCCAGGTGTACAATGGGGATGCAGCAGAGTGCTACGTGTCTAGCGGGGGAGAGCTAGCGCCCTGGGTACATGCCAATGTGGCAGCCGGAGAGAACTTGGCACCCAGCTGGTGTGGTGTCGTGGCTGTCGGAGGAGTAACGGAGCCTGGTGGAGGGACAGCTGTTGGAACAGTTGGGCTCTTGCTGACGTCCCCCTGCTTCCGTAAGGGAGCCGAGAGCCGCCGTCGTCATGGGTCTAGCGGGGCGCCATCATTGCCTATCTGGCGGAGCTAGCCAGATGGGACGTCGGTCTTGTTCTCTGCGGCCCAAGTCGGCTCGGGGCAGGGTGATGATGGCGCTTCCTGTTGACGTGGCGGACTTGTGCCCTAGGTCGGGCGACGTGGAGGCTCCTCCGAAGCCGAAGTCGAGTCTGTCCTGCATGGCCGAGGCCGAGCCCGAGCTCCTGGGTCGGGCGAGGCGGAGGTCGTTCGGCAGAGGCCAGGGCGGAGTCCGAGCCCTGGGTCGGGCGAAGCGGAGTTCGTCGTCTTCCGGGGCCTTAGCCCGAGTCCGAGCCCTGGGTCGGGCGGAGCGGAGTTCGCCGTCTTCCGGGGCCTTAGCCCGAGTCCGAGCCCTGGGTCGGGCGGAGCGGAGTTCGCCGTCTTCCGGGGCCTTAGCCCGAGTCCGAGCCCTGGGTCGGGCGGAGCGGAGTTCGCCGTCTTCCGGGGCCTTAGCCCGAGTCCGAGCCCTGGGTCGGGCGGAGCGGAGTTCGCCGTCTTCCGGGGCCTTAGCCCGAGTTCGAGCCCTGGGTCGGGCGGAGCGGAGTTCGCCGTCTTCCGGGGCCTCAGCCCGAGTCCTAGCCCTGGGTCGGGCGGAGCTTCCCATGGCGCCTTTGGCGAGGCCTGGCTGCCCGTCAGTCTCACTCTTTGCGTTAAATGCCCCTGTGACTCGGTCGGTCGGCGCGGCGATTTAGTCAGGGTTGCTTCTTAACGAAGGCAAGGCCTCGGGCGAGCCGGAGATGCGTCTGCCGTAAAAAAGGGGGCCTCGGGCGAGACGGAAACACCTCAGGGTCGGCTGCTCTTGCCCGAGGCTAGGCTCGGGCGAGGCGTGATTAAGTCGCTCGTATGGACTGATCCCTGACTTAATCGCACCCATCAGGCCTCTGCAGCTTTATGCTGATGGGGGTTACCAGCTGAGAATTAGGCGTCTTGAGGGTACCCCTAATTATGGTCCCCGACAGTAGCCCCCGAGCCTCGAAGGGAGTGTTAGCACTCGCTTGGAGGCTTTCGTCGCACTTTTTTGCAAGGGGACCAGCCTTTCTCGGTTGCACTTTGTTCCGGTGGGTGCGCGCGAGCGCACCCGCCGGGTGTAGCCCCCGAGGCCTCGGAGGAGTGGTTTCACTCCTTCGAGGTCTTAATGCCTTGCGTAATGCTTCGGCTGGTCTGGCGGTTCCCTCATGCGAACAGGCCGTAGCCCGGGTGCACTGTCGGGGCCCAAGTTCTCGGGCTGGTATGTTGACGTTGTCAACGGTTTGGCCGGAGCCGGGTTTGCGAGAGCAGCCCCCGAGCCTCCGCACAGGGCGAGAGGGCGATCAGGGATAGACTCGGCTTTTTTACATACGCCCCTACGTCGCCTTTCCGCAAGGAGGAGGGGGGGGGAGAGCGCCATGTTACCCTCGATGGGCACCGAACATGGTGTCTCCGGTGAGCTGCAAGCGGGTAATCCGAGTGGACGTCCGTGCCCCGTTCGTTGGGGGTCGGCTAGGGGCCCGGAGGCACGCCCAAAAGTACCTGCGGGTGATCTGCCGGACCCGGTCCCCTGGCGACGGAGTCCGAGGGCTCGTTGCCTCCCTCCGATGGGATTCCGTTGCAGGATCGTTCCCGCTGGTCTCGGAAATGTCCTAGGATACCTCGGGAGCGCAGCCCGAGCCTTGGTTATGTATCGAACGTACCCCTGGTCATCCCTCGCTCGGTGTCTGGGGCGACTGTGAACCCTTCGGGGGGCCAGCCTTCGAACCCCTGATCAGTAATGGGCGCGGAGCCCGAGTAGCCTGAGGCGGTCGTGGAACCTTTCGGGAGGCCGACCTTCGAACCTCTGACCAGTAGTGGGTGTCGGGCCCACGCGATCTGAGGCGGCTGTTGAACCCTTCGGGGGGCCAGCCTTCGAACCCCTGATCAGTAAGGAGGCTCGGAGCCTAGTTCCTTCACGGGGAAGGATCCCTTTGGGGGTATCCCCTTTCCCGGTCCCTGTTGCAAGAGATAGAGAAAGAGGAAAAAGGGAAAAAAGGATACGAAATTGAACGACGTGGCGTACCTTTTTTGGTGTGGTCGTTTTGGCGAAGGCGAAGCGTCGCCAGTTGCTTCTGCCAGAAGCGCCGCCTGTCCAGCCGCGGAGTTAATGCGCCGGGGCGAGTAGTTGGCGAGGCTGTCGTTGCGCGTGCGCGAGCCGTTCGAGGAACGGGTCACGGGCGCGTCGTCTTCACATCGTGAGAGGGGGTTCTCTCGCTGCCTCCGGATGGGACGTGAGCTTGGCTGACGGCGTGACCGCTGCTCCCGCGCGCCTGCCACCGTTATTACTGCCGGCCCACTTTTGACCGCGTTTGACCGCTGCGTCAGGCTGGCGCTGCTGGGTCGCGCACTGGGTCGCCTCGGGTCGCGGTATTGGTTCCGCAATCGAGGAGGTGCGGTGGTGGCGCAAGTGGTACAGTTGCTTGCATGCAGCATCCGGCGCGCCGGTCGCGCGACGCGTGGGCTTGGGCCTCCGTGCTGGCAGGTCAGGAGTCGGAGAGGCGCGTCCACTTGGCGCGGTTGCATGCCGCCTGCATGGCTGCCCGCCCCTTTCGCCCGTTGGTCTGGGCAAAAGTGGAGGGTCACTTGTAACTGCTGGGTGGTTGCGTGCGCCGTGCGCGGCGGTTTTGCTTCTTCTGCTCGGAGCCGGTCTGCATGACATGCGGGTCCCAGCCCCCGCGCCGTAGGGGAGGGCTTTGGAGGCGTGTTGGAGAAGACTCAGCCCGTGACGGTTGGGGGCGCAAGCAGGGAGAGTCGCCTTTAAAAGGAGGGCGACCCCTTTCGTAAGGCGACCATGTCTTCTTCCTCCCTTATGCGTCGTGTCTTTCCACCTTTCAAGCCCCCGGATGGGGGAAACCGCCGTCTTTACGCCCCATCATTGGAGGAACGCAACTCCGTGGGAGTTGGTACCTTTCAGCCATCGTTCGGCTTCAAGGATTTTCATCATGCAGCCCGGATGCACCCCTCCACCGGCGGTCACCCAAGATGGTGACCTCCGGCTTGATGGTGGGGGAAAGCGAGCCGGGCTGCGGCCTCCGCCCCTTCCTCAGCCTCAAGGATTTTCATCACCAGGGCTGAGGAGGGGAGTGTGCCGAGTTGGGGTCGGCCCCTGCGCGGGCGGTGGCCCGCTCCTTCCCTCAGTGATCGGGGGGAAGGGCGGGAGTCGTCCGTGGCGCTAACAGCTGCACCGTGCCCGGCTCTCTGAGCCGAGCAGTTTCGGAGCCGCTCCCGGTGCCGCCTCCCGCCACGGCAGCTGGAAGAGGTTCTTCCGCCGGCGCGACAGCCAAGGTTGGCCATGGACCGACCTCCAACTCTACGGCCTTCTGCCCGTCCTTGCCTCTCGAGTTTGGGCAAGGGCGGGGGCCTCCTAGCAGCAGCATCCGCCCTGAGGCCATCATTGCTGCTGTTCGGCCCCCCGGGGCAGAAGTCTTCATCGTCGCCGCTGTCGGGGCGGGCGGCGACATGCCGTTCGTCGGTCTTCTGTTGCCCCGCAGGCCCACCCCTATCGAGTGGGGTTGTTCGTACCTGCGGAGGGGGAACCAGAGTTCCGTTTGTAACGGCACTTCGAATGCCGGGTTTTTTGTTCATTTCGGCTTTCGGGGCCTGAACATGTATGTAACATCGGCACAGAGCCGTATTTTTTCCTCATTTTTGAGCACTAAGACTCGTCTGCTGATTATCTGAACCGCTTCACCAAGCATGAGTCGCCCCGTGTCAAGGTGACGAGTGAGGTATCCGTATCCCGGAGGCGTAGGAGTCCCTCAGCTCGGTCGGCCCTGCTGTCCGAGGCTCCTCTAGCTTAGTTAAAGAGACCCCTCGGCCGCTCTTCGACGAGCCGAGGCCAGGGGTAGCGATATCAGCATGAGCAGAGGCGGAGTTGGCTCGAAAATGAAACCTGGTTGGCCGGAGCCTAGCCGGGTTGTCCGTTGGCAGGATTGACGCCGGAGTTGATCAGCCGAGGCTTCGGACCAGGCCGGCGCCCTCGGAAGATGGTTGGCCGAGGCCCCGGAGGTGGCCGGCCGAGCCGTCTGCTCGGGCCGGATCCCGGAGAAGTCCCTGACAGCGATTGCTCGGGCGTGGTGATGACGTCGTCCTTCGGAGCGGAGACCCTCGGACCGCGTCACCGTCCGAGGCTAGGTCGGGCCTCGCCGAAGGTGCCGTTGATGCCGAGGGTGTTGCTGCCCCCTTTCCGGTGTCAAGACCCGAGCCTGCAGGATCAGATTGTCTTGTAGCGTGTGCCTTGTGCGGCCGTCGAGGCCAGAACACACACCCTCGCTGCGTTGTAAAGCTGCGTCTCTTTTCCTCTTGTTTCGAGTATCTGGACTTTTTGTCGGTAACAGGGATGTTAGTGCGAGCGAGAGTTGCTTCTCGCGGAAGGTGATGAGTGAGGTATCCGTATCCCGGAGGCGTGGGAGTCCCTCGGCTCGGTCGGCCTTGCCGCTTACGCGTACTTTCACCCGTCCATGAGGCCCCGTCACCGACTTGGTCGAGAAAGCTCGAAGGATCGCTTCGGCAGAAGGGCTTCCGAACGTAAAGACTTGTTCGATCCGTGGAGCCACTTTATCCGATCGCGAGTTACTTATCGCAGAAGGTGATGAGTGAGGTATCCGTATCCCGGAGGCGTAGGAGTCCCTCGGCTCGGTCAGCCTTGACTGCTTACGTGTACCCCGTCGTTTCCAGGACCCACTTTTCGAAGTAGTCAAAAAGCACGAAAGACATTCTGGTAAAAGAGATTTTTTTTCGAGGAAAATTTTGACGCAAGGAAAATTTTGACGCAGAGGGGGTTTCCCCCCTTTTAGCCCCCGAGGGAGGGTCGGGCTTTGCCGAGGCGAGGCCGACCCTTCCTTGTTGACTAAACTTTGCGTGGGTGCGAGGTATATGAACAACTTGGAAACATCTTAAGGGTAGAAGCGACGTAGCTGTTGGATGTTCCAAGCGTTGCCGTAGACCTCGCCTTGACTGTTGGCCAGCTTGTACGTTCCGGGCTTCAGAACTTTGGCGATGACGAATGGCCCCTCCCAGGGGGGCGTGAGCTTGTGCCTCCCTCGGGCGTCTTGCCACAGCCGAAGCACCAGGTCGCCCACCTGGAGGTCTCGGGGTCGGACCCCTCGGGCGTGGTAGCGTCGCAGGGACTGCTGATACCGCGCCGAGTGTAGTAAGGCCTTGTCCCGAGCCTCTTCCAGCTGGTCCAGCGAGTCTTCTCGGCTAGCTTGGTTGCTTTGATCGTCGTAGGCTCTCGTCCTCGGGGAGCCGTATTCTAGGTCCATGGGCAAGACGGCCTCGGCCCCGTAGACCAGGAAGAACGGCGTGAAACCCGTGGCTCGGCTTGGCGTCGTCCTCAGGCTCCAGACCACCGAGGGGAGTTCCTTCATCCATCGCTTGCCAAACTTGTTGAGGTCATTGTAAATCCGAGGCTTGAGCCCTTGTAGAATCATGCCATTGGCACGCTCTACTTGCCCATTCGACATGGGATGAGCTACGGCAGCCCAGTCCACCCGGATGTTGTGATCCTCGCAAAAATCCAAGAATTTTTTGCCGGTGAACTGGGTGCCGTTGTCGGTGATGATGGAGTTCGGGACCCCGAAGCGATGGATGATGTTGGTGAAGAACGCCACCGCCTGCTCGGACCTGATGCTGTTCAGGGGTTGGACCTCGATCCACTTGGAGAATTTGTCGACGGCGACCAGCAGGTGCGTGTAGCCCCCGGGCGCCTTCTGCAGAGGGCCGACGAGGTCCAGACCCCACACAGCGAAGGGCCAGGTGATGGGTATCGTCTGTAGAGCCTGAGCGGGTAGGTGGGTCTGCTTCGCATAGAATTGGCACCCTTCGCAGGTGCGGACAATTCTAGTGGCGTCAGCCACCGCCGTCGGCCAGTAGAAGCCTTGCCGGAAAGCGTTCCCGACGAGGGCTCGAGGCGCTGCATGATGGCCGCAAGCCCCCGAGTGTATCTCCTGCAGGAGTTCCTGACCTTCGGCGATGGAGATGCATCGCTGGAGGATGCCCGAGGGGCTGCGGTGGTAGAGCTCCTTCTCATCGCCCAGCAAGACGAACGACTTGGCGCGTCGCGCTACCCACCGAGCCTCGGCTCGGTCGAGGGGCAGTTCTCCTTGGCGGAGATATTGCAGGTACGGGGTCTGCCAATCTTGATCAGGCGTGACCCCGCTCCGCTCCTCCTCGATGCGCAGTGCCTCGCCCTCGGGGGCCGAGGGTTCCTCGGGCTGAACCGAGGATGGCTCGGGCTGGGCCGAGGTCCCCTCGGACGGGGCCGAGGGCGCCTCGGGCGCGGGCGTGTCGCTGATCTTGACGGAGGGTTGGTGCAGATCCCGGGAGAAGACGTCCGGGGGAACCGTCGTTCGCCCCGAGGCTATCTTTGCCAGCTCGTCCGCAGTCTCGTTGTAGCGCCGGGCGATGTGGTTAAGCTCGAGTCCGTAGAACTTGTCTTCCAGGCGACGAACTTCATCACAGTAGGCCTCCATCTTCGGGTCGCGGCAGTGGGAGTTCTTCATGACTTGGTCGATGACGAGCTGCGAGTCGCCGCGAGCATCGAGGCGTCGGACCCCTAGCTCGATGGCGATTCGCAATCCGTTGATCAAAGCTTCGTACTCAGCCACATTGTTGGACGCCGGGAAATGGAGGCGTAGCACGTAGCGCAAGTGTTTCCCGAGGGGCGAGACGAAGAGCAAGCCCGCGCTGGCTCCCGTCTTCATCAGCGACCCGTCGAAAAACATGGTCCAGAGCTCCGGTTGGATCGGAGCCGTCGGCAACTGGGTGTCGACCCATTCGGCTACGAAGTCCGCCAGTACCTGGGACTTGATGGCTTTCCGAGGGGCGAACGAGATTGTCTCGCCCATGATTTCCACCGCCCACTTTGCGATCCGTCCCGAGGCCTCTCGGCACTGGATGATCTCCCCCAGGGGGAAGGATGACACCACAGTCACCGGATGAGACTCGAAGTAATGTCGCAGCTTTCGCCTTGTCAGGATCACTGCATACAGCAGCTTCTGGACTTGTGGGTAGCGGATCTTGGTTTCGGACAGCACCTCGCTGACGAAGTAAACTGGCCTCTGAATGGGCAAAGCATGCCCCTCTTCTTGCCTTTCGACCACGATCGCGACGCTGACCACCTGAGTGGTAGCGGCGACGTAGACCAAGAGGGCTTCTCCATCAGCTGGGGGTACCAAGACGGGCGCCTGGGTGAGGAGCGCCTTCAGGTTCCCGAGAGCTTCCTCGGCCTCGGGAGTCCAAGTGAAGCACTCGGCCTTCCTTAAGAGACGGTACAGGGGCAGGCCTCTTTCGCCGAGGCGTGAGATGAAACGGCTCAAGGCCGCGAGACATCCCATGACCCTCTGTACGCCTTTTAAGTCCTTGATGGGCCCCATGCTTGTGATGGCTGCGATCTTCTCCGGGTTGGCTTCGATGCCCCGCTCGGAGACGATGAATCCCAGGAGCATGCCTCGGGGCACCCCGAAGACGCACTTCTCGGGATTGAGCTTGACGCCCTTCGCCTTGAGACACCAGAATGTCACTTCAAGGTCAGAGAGAAGGTCGGAGGCTTTCCTTGTCTTGACTACGATGTCATCGACGTAGGCCTCGACCGTGCGACCGATGTGTTCGCCGAACACATGGTTCATGCACCGCTGGTACGTTGCACCCGCGTTCCTCAAACCGAACGGCATGGTGACATAACAGTACATGCCGAAGGGCGTGATGAAAGAAGTCGCGAGCTGGTCGGACTCTTTCATCTTGATTTGATGATACCCTGAGTAGGCATCGAGGAAAGACAGGGTTTCGCACCCAGCAGTGGAATCCACGATTTGATCGATGCGAGGTAGAGGGTAGGGAACCTTTGGACATGCTTTGTTGAGACCAGTGTAGTCTACACACATCCGCCATTTCCCCCCTTTCTTCCTCACAAGCACAGGGTTGGCAAGCCATTCGGGATGGAATACCTCTTTGATGAACCCTGCTGCCATCAGCTTGTGGATCTCCTCGCCTATCACCCTGCGCCTTTCCTCGTCGAATCGGCGCAGAGGCTGTCTGACCGGTCGGGCTCCGGCCCGAATATCCAGCGAGTGCTCGGCGACATCCCTCGGTATGCCGGGCATGTCCGAGGGACTCCACGCAAAGACGTCGGCGTTTGCGCGGAGAAAGTCGACGAGCACTGCTTCCTATTTGGGGTCGAGCCCAGAACCGATCCGGATCTGCTTGGAGGTGTCGCCACTGGGGTCGAGAGGGACGGCCTTAACCGTCTCCGCTGGCTCGAAGTTGCCGGCGTGTCGCTTCACGTCCGGCACCTCTCGGGAGAGGTTTTCCAGGTCGGCGATGAGGGCCTCGGACTCGGCGAGGGCCTCGGCGTACTCCACGCACTCCACATCGCATTCGAACGCGTGTTTGTACGTGGGGCCGACGGTGATGACCCCGTTGGGGCCCGGCATCTTGAGCTTCAGGTAGGTGTAGTTGGGGATGGCCATGAACTTCGCGTAGCATGGCCTTCCCAATACTGCGTGGTAGGTTCCTCGGAACCCGACCACCTCGAACGTCAAAGTCTCCCTTCGGAAGTTGGAGGGTGTTCCGAAGCAGACAGGAAGGTCGAGTCGTCCGAGGGGCTGGACGCGCTTCCCGGGAATGATCCCGTGGAAGGGCGCAGCGCCTGCTCGGACGGAGGACAGATCGACGCGCAGGAGCCTGAGGGTCTCGGCGTAGATGATATTGAGGCAGCTGCCCCCATCCATCAGGACCTTGGTGAGCCTGACGTCGCCGATGATGGGATCGACGACGAGCGGGTACTTCCCCGGGCTCGGCACGTGGTCGGGATGGTCATCTTGGTCGAAGGTGATGGGCTTGTCGGACCAGTCTAGGTAGACTGGTGCCGCCACCTTCACCGAGCAGACCTCCCGGCGCTCTCGCTTGCGATGCCGAGCCGAGGCATTCGCCGCATGCCCTCCGCAGATCATGAAGCAGTCGCGGACCTCGGGGAACTCTCCTGCTTGGTGATCTTCCTTTTTGTCGTCGTTGCGGGCCCTGCCACCCTCTGCGGGTGGCCCGGCCTTGTGGAAGTGGCGCCGAAGCATGACGCACTCCTCGAGAGTGTGCTTGACGGGCC
This sequence comes from Zea luxurians, assembly GCA_029449295.1. Lineage (NCBI taxonomy): Eukaryota > Viridiplantae > Streptophyta > Magnoliopsida > Poales > Poaceae > Zea > Zea luxurians. The sequence goes on from JAOPSE010000010.1 coordinate 108,390,161, forward strand.
CCTGATGGTAAGGGCACGTCTCCTTGAGCATCTTGTCGAAGAGGTTGGCACCTCCGGGGGGCTTCCGAGGGTTCTTGTACTCGGCGGCGGCGACAAGGTCCGTGCTGGCGGCGTCGCGTTTCGCTTGCAACTTCCTCCTGCCTTTCTTCTTGGCGCCAAGCAGAGTAGACGCCTCGGGTGCATCTTCCGACGGGCGGCCCTGGGGCTGCTTGTACTTTCGGAAGATGGCCTCGACCGCCTCGTGGCCAGAGGCGAACTTGGTGGCGATGTCCATCAGCTCGCTCGCCCTGGTGGGGGTCTTGCGACCCAACTTGCTCACCAGGTCACGGCAGGTGGTGCCGGCAAGGAACGCGCCGATGACATCGGAGTCGGTGATGTTGGGCAGCTCGGTGCGCTGCTTCGAGAATCGCTGGATGTAGTCCCGAAGAGACTCTCCCGGCTGTTGCCGGCAGCTTCGGAGGTCCCAGGAATTCCCGGGGCGCACGTACGTGCCCTGGAAGTTGCCGGCGAAAGCTTGGACCAAATCCTCCCAGTTGGAAATCTGCCCCAGAGGCAGGTGCTCCAACCAAGCGCGAGCAGTGTCGGAGAGGAACAGGGGGAGGTTGCGGATGATGAGGTTGTCGTCGTCCGTTCCACCCAGTTGAAAGGCCAGGCGGTAGTCCGCATGCCACAATTCCGGTCTCGTTTCCCCCGAGTACTTTGTGATAGTAGTCGGGGGTCGGAATCGGGTCGGAAACGGCGCCCGCCGAATGGCCCGGCTGAAGACCTGCGGACTGGGTGGTTCGGGCGAGGGACTCCGATCCTCCCCGCTGTCGTAGCGTCCCCCACGCCTGGGGTGATAACCTCGGTGCACCCTTTCATCGAGGCGGGCCCGACGGTCGCGATGAGGGTGCTCGTCGCCGAGGTGGCCTGGGGCCGCAGGCGCGGTGTTGCGCGTGCGCCCGGTGTAGACCGAGGCTTCCCGCATGAGTCGGGAAGTCACGGCACGAGGTTCCGAGGGGTACCCCTGCCTTCGGGAGGCAGAGCTCTCGGCCCGCTGGGCCGCAGCGCCTTCCAGGAGATGCTTGAGCTCTCCCTGGATTCGCCGACCCTCGGTGGTTGATGACTCCGGCATCGCGCGGAGGAGCATCGCAGCGGCTGCCAGGTCCTGACCGGTCCCGCCGGATGCGGGTGGCGGCCTGTCCCTGACATCGTTGGCGATGCGGTGCTGGAGACCCTGGGGTAGGTGACGTATTTCTCCGGCCGGGGGCTAGCCCGCCCATACCTGCCCGACGTCCCGGCGGATTGCCTCGAGCGCTCCTGCCTCCTCAACGAGCCCGGCCTGCGCCCCGCGGACTTGCTCGAGCTGTGGGTCGTGACCCCCCGCCGGAACGGGGACCACAGCTAGCTCCCGCGGGATGTCGGCGCGAGGCGCTGGCCTAGGGAGATCACCCTCCTCCGGCATGCCGAGACAGCTGCCTCCGGAGGGATCCCCTAGCTCGATGTGGAAACATTCGCGGCTCGGGCCGCAGTCCTTATCGTCAAGGCTGCGGCTGCCGTCGGAACAGTCGGAGAGGCAGTAGTTGCATGCGGTCATGAAGTCCCGCATGGCACTGGGGTTGCCAGTTCCAGAGAAATCCCAGCAGATGCTGGGGCCGTCGTCTTCCTCGGACCCAGAGGGCCCGTAGGTCGAGACGCCCGTCAATCGGTCCCAAGGCGACCGCACACGAAACCCGAAAGGGGTTGCACTCGCCTCAACGTGAGCGCCCGCCAGAGCGAGGTCACTAGGCGGGTTGAGGTCGAGTCGAAATGACGAAAGATGGGAAGCAGCCGGTACCTTTTGGTCGACGAGGAGCGACGAAGTCACATCGGGGGCTGATCGCGCCGTCGTCCTGGGTACGAGGGCGACGTCCTGCAGGCCCTCCGTGAGCGCGCTGGCGTCGTCCACTTGCTCGGGGTTGGCGTGTTGCGGGGGGACGGCGCTCGCCTTTGCCTCAAACGCGAGGGTGACGCCCGACGCGTCCTCCGTTGGGGCGCTGGGGATGTCGATTTGCTCGACAGCCGACTGAGCGCAGCCTCCCGCTCGGCCCTGGTTGCCCCGTCTCCTCCTCCGATGGCGAGGGAGAGGATGGGGCGAGCTCGAAAGTTGTCCTTCCCCCACGCGGGAAAGACGTCGTCGATTCCGCCGCCGACGAGCGGGCTGTCGGCCACCGTTGTCGCCGTCGCGCGGCGGTGGAAGGAGTATCATGTCGTAGCTGCCGTCGAAAGACATGAACTCGAGGCTCCCGAAACGGAGCACCGTCCCGGGTTGAAGAGGTCGTTGGAGACTGCCCATCTGGAGCTTGACGGGAAACTGCTCGTCAACACGCAGCAGGCCCATACCTGGCGCGCCAACTGTCGGCGTTTCGAGACCGGGGGGTCCCCGAGCCGACGAGTGAGTGTGCCGCGTGCCCCAGCCCAGATGGGTCGAGCGCGTGGGCGAGCGCGAAGGGGGGAGAGCGAGGTGGCCGGAGCCGGGTCGTGAGGGAGGTGGAGATCCCGCGGCCTTCGTGTTCGTCCCGCACCCAGGTCGGGTGCGCTTGCAGTAGGGGGTTACAAGCGTCCGCGCGGGTGAGGGGAGCGAGCGGCCCCAAGAGAGCGCCTGCCCCTGCCCTCGTTCCCGCGAGGCCAACCTTCTCTAAGAAGGCCCTGGTCCTTCCTTTTATAGGCGCAAGGAGAGGATCCAGGTGTACAATGGGGATGTAGCAGAGTGCTACGTGTCTAGCGGGGGAGAGCTAGCGCCCTGGGTACATGCCAATGTGGCAGCCGGAGAGAACTTGGCACCCAGCTGGTGTGGTGTCGTGGCTGTCGGAGGAGTAACGGAGCCTGGTGGAGGGACAACTGTTGGAACAGTTGGGCTCTTGCTGACGTCCCCCTGCTTCCGTAAGGGAGCCGAGAGCCGCCGTCGTCATGGGTCTAGCGGGGCGCCATCATTGCCTATCTGGCGGAGCTAGCCAGATGGGACGTCGGTCTTGTTCTCTGCGGCCCAAGTCGGCTCGGGGCAGGGTGATGATGGCGCTTCCTATTGACGTGGCGGACTTGTGCCCTAGGTCGGGCGACGTGGAGGCTCCTCCGAAGCCGAAGTCGAGTCTGTCCTGCATGGCCGAGGCCGAGCCCGAGCACCTGGGTCGGGCGAGGTGGAGGTCGTTCGGCAGAGGCCAGGGCGGAGTCCGAGCCCTGGGTCGGGCGAAGCGGAGTTCGTCGTCTTCCGGGGCCTTAGCCCGAGTCCGAGCCCTGGGTCGGGCGGAGCGGAGTTCGCCGTCTTCCGGGGCCTTAGCCCGAGTCCGAGCCCTGGGTCGGGCGGAGCGGAGTTCGCCGTCTTCCGGGGCCTTAGCCCGAGTCCGAGCCCTGGGTCGGGCGGAGCGGAGTTCGCCGTCTTCCGGGGCCTTAGCCCGAGTCCGAGCCCTAGGTCGGGCGGAGCAGAGTTCGCCGTCTTCCGGGGCCTTAGCCCGAGTCCGAGCCCTGGGTCGGGCGGAGCGGAGTTCGCCGTCTTCCGGGGCCTCAGCCCGAGTCCTAGCCCTGGGTCGGGCGGAGCTTCCCATGGCGCCTTTGGCGAGGCCTGGCTGCCCGTCAGTCTCACTCTTTGCGTTAAATGCCCCTGTGACTCGGTCGGTCGGCGCGGCGATTTAGTCAGGGTTGCTTCTTAACGAAGGCAAGGCCTCAGGCGAGCCGGAGATGCGTCTGCCGTAAAAAAGGGGGCCTCGGGCGAGACGGAAACACCTCAGGGTCGGCTGCTCTTGCCCGAGGCTAGGCTCGGGCGAGGCGTGATCAAGTCGCTCGTATGGACTGATCCCTGACTTAATCGCACCCATCAGGCCTCTGCAGCTTTATGCTGATGGGGGTTACCAGCTGAGAATTAGGCGTCTTGAGGGTACCCCTAATTATGGTCCCCGACAAATAGTGAGGTACGACATGTCTAGTTCATGAATATCATTAACCCGATGTTCTACAATGAAATCCGATACGACTTGGCCTTTCATAGATTTCAATGGTTCATAGGCCAAGTCATATTCTATGAGTGCATAAGCCCACTTACCAATCCTACCACTCATAATTGGGTTATGCAACATGTATTTGATCACATCGGCTTGACCAGAAACAGTGCAATGATTAGACAGTAAATAACATCTACATTTGGTGCATGCATAAAACAAGCATAAGCATAACTTTTCAATAAAAGCGTACCTTGTTTCAGCATCCACCAACCTTCGGCTTAGATATGTCACCACATGCTCCTTCCGCTCAGTTTCTTGTGTCAAAACAGCCCCAATGACCTTATCCTCAGCTGCAATGTATAATCGGAATGGTACTCCTGCTTGTGGTGCTTTTAATACGGGAGCCGAAGATAAGTATTTTTTGATGAGATCAAATGCTTCTTGCTGTTCTGCCCCCCAAGCGAATTCTGCATCATTCTTAAGCTGAAGAATAGGGGTGAACGCATCAATCTTCCCGGCTAGGTTAGAAATAAACCTTCATAAATAATTCACCTTGCCGAGAAACCTCTGTACCTCGACCTTACAGGTCGGAGGTCCCACATTCCGAATAGACTTGATTCGGTCAGGGTCTATCTCTATACCATGTTCATGTATGACAAATCCTAAAAACTTACCAGCCGACACTCCAAAAGCACATTTACGTGGGTTCATTTTCAAACCATACCGACGCATTTTATCAAAGGCTTTGCGCAAATCAGCTATATGAGAATTAAACTCAGCCGATTTGACTACAATATCATCAATGTAAACTTCCACAGTGTTTTCTAACAATTCATGAAAGATTAAATTCATAGCCCTCTGATAAGTAGCACCAGCATTTTTCAGACCAAATGTCATGACAACCCACTCAAATAAACCAATGAAGCCTGGACATATAAAGGCCGTTTTAGACGCATCTTCTTTGGCCATGAAAATTTGATTATATCCGGCATTACCATCAAGGAAGCTAATAATTCTATTTCCTGATGCATTATTGATTAATGTGTCGGCTATGGGCATGGGATATTCGTCTTTAGGAGTTGCTCTATTTAAATTACGAAAATCAATGCATACCCTAAGCTTACCTGACTCCTTCTTCTCTACCGGCACAATATTGGAGACCCACTCTGCGTATCTGCAAGGTCTAATAAAATTTGCTTCTAGTAGCCGGTGGATTTCGTCCTCGATTCGTGGGAGAAGATCTGGACAAAATGTTCTAGCCATTTGCTTGAAAGGTCTGAAACCAGACTTAATAGGCAGCCGATGTTCGACAATCTCTCGGCTTAGTCCAGGCATTTCAGTGTAATTCCAAGCGAAACAATCTGAATATTCCTTCAATAGACCGATCATCTCATTTCTAGAATCGGTCTCCAGGGTCTTGTTTACAAAAGTTGGCCTTGGAGTTTTACCATCTCCTATGTCAATCTCCTCCAAAGGATCGGCCGATGTAAACCCCTGTCCTAGTTTATCAAGATCTCTGAATTCCTCTATCATGTCCCCCACAGAGGAATCAGATGATCTTTGTGTGATGGCGGACTTTCCGGTCTCTGGGACTGGATCATCCATAATACTGTCTTTTCGCTATGATAGATGTTCGGTCTTAAAGTCCGAACTGTTTTGTGAAAGACCGGACCATCCGGCTTTGAGAGCCGAATTCTCCGTGATCAATGACTCATGAACTCTGTGTGTATTCATCATTCAAACTTTATTTAGGATTTAGCCGATTCTCTATCGGCTCTAGCATTACAGGAATGAAACCTTTCTTATCTATACTTATGAACTGATAATCAGAAAAATCTACTCCTGTGAGACATGTAGCAGTCTCATAAGTTCAGAGTACAGGGGCATCGGCCACAGCGATGCAGGCCGATACATCAGCATGTACTTGTTCTACCTCATCGCCTACCCATTGTATTAGCATTTGATGTAATGTAGAAGGTATACATTGATTGCCATGAATCCAATCTCTGCCTAGAATTAAACTATAATTTCCTTCTACATCAGCGACGAAGAATGCAGCGGCAAGGGTCTTAGTCCCGATGGTTAATTCAACGGACGTGACTCCCCTGGCTTTAATCGAACTATCCCCAACACCGCTGAGGGTCATGTTGGTCTTGACAAGTTCGTCATCTTGTTTACCTAATTTTCTGTATAATGAATAAGGCATTAGATTTACAGTCGCCCCTCCATCTACCAACATCTTAGCAATCGGTATTCCATCAATGTGACCGCGCACGAAGAGCGACTTTAAATGATTTACCGATTCATTTGGTTTAGTAAAGACGGCTTCTTTAGGACCGAAGTCAAACTGGGCAACAACAGGTTCATCGTCGCCGATAATAGTACAATCGACAGAAAATGTAATAACATTTACGTCCATACCTGGGTGTTCTGGAGAAGCCTCGTAGTCGACCAAGTCTTCTCCCAGCAGGTCGTCTTCTTCCATTGATGTTGGCGTGTCGTTGGAGGCTTCCTGGTGTGGTGCGGACGGTCCGGACTCTGGGGGAGGACGGTCCACGCTTGGTGCAGATTGCCCATTCTTGCTGGCCAGACTACCTACCATACCTGCAGGGTGTTGTACAAGTGTTGTTTCATTTTCTATTTTTGTGGCCGTTTGATTTTCCTCAACAGCCTTTGGTATCCATTTCTTTAGTGGTGGCGGGTACTGTGGATGTGTGTCATTGAATATCTTTTCCGCCTCCTTTTCCTGGCTCTCCTTCGCTCTTAGGCGCTGTAATTTCTGCTTTTGGGACCGTGTCAATCCCGCTGGGCACCATCGAGGCATGGAGTATTTTGGATCAGCTATTTTGATGGTAGCCGTATCTTCTTTTTTGGTTACGTTGGCCGATTCACCAAAAATCATCGGCCCTTTATTATCTTCCTGTATGATGACGTCTGCAGTACCTATTTTGATGATGTCCTTCTTTGTTGTCCTTTTGGTTGCTGCAGGTACATGCCCCCCTGCCGGATTGGTCGGCCTTGGAGGCCGAGTAGTCTAGCAATCCTGTTGGGTCTGTGTCTGGTGACCGGATTGAGCGGTGCTCAATCGATCTTGTACCGATGGCGACAGCCTTTCAAAAACAGATGTTTGGGGTGCCCCCCAGGCGGGGTACTGTGGCACCCCAAATGGGTATGGTGGCATGCCCCACATTTGATTTGGGACATATGGCGGAGGTAAATATGTGTATGGATATGGCATAGGTGGATATGGGGGTGGAGGTGTCCATGCAGGTACGTTAGGTCTCACTTGTACAGTATGACCTTTCATTTCTTCCGATTGGTGGGGTGGTCCAATCGGCCTGACCTGATGCTGCTCATGAATGGGTGAGTGGGGTCGCTTTGCTGGCCGGTCACTGGGGTCGGCCTTCTTTTTTACGTATTTAGACAATAATTGATCAAAAGTTGGGCCGGCTTTAACCAACCGACCAGCTGCCTTGAATGTATTTGTTTTCCACGTACCTATCTCTGGTCGTCGTGGTTTGAAAGTACGTGGCCGTTGTGAGTCCTGAGTACGGCCGGACCGTCCGCTGGAGCTCTCCGGACGATTCGATGGGGTCCCGGACCGTCCGCGCCTACGTGCCGGACCGTCCGGGATACGCAGCACAGGTTCCTGTATCTGTCTCCCTGTCTGCGCTTGCCCCCCAGTACTGGAGGCTGTGATGGTCACCTTTAGGGTCTCCCCTCCATCGGGAGTCTTCTCGGCTACCACTTTCCTGCAAGAAACTTTACGATCCCCATCGGCCTCTTTAGCATTGCCGATGATTGTCTCTTTGCCTTTGTCTTTATCGGCTGTGTTTGGCCGAACTAGGACTTTCTTGCCCTCGAAGTCAATCATGTTCATTGGAAAAGGCTCTGTATCCACCTGCATTTCCTGAAATTACAATCGTCCCTCGTTAATAGCCGATTGAATCTGTCGCCGAAATACATTACAATCATTAGTGGCATGAGAAAATGAGTTGTGCCACTTGCAGTATGCACGACGTTTTAGCTCGTCGGCAGATGGAACAGTGTGATTTATTTTAATGTTGCCATTTTTGAGTAATTCATCAAATATTTTGTCACACTTGCCAACATTAAACGTAAACTTTACATCCTCCTGCCGTTTCTTTTGAATTGGCTGTAGGGAAGCACAAGCCGAAGATTTGGCCTGCTTTGGCCAAACCATTTCAGCAGCATATATTTCTGTTGACTCGTCCTCTGAGCTACTTTGATCGCACTCTACTATATGTACGTTATGACGAATTACTTTAGTAGTTTCTTTGCTTCGGCTTTCACAAGCCGAAGCTCTCTGGTGTAACTGTGCTAGTGTAAAAAATTGGATGTCTTCTAATCTTTCTTTTAAATAATATCGTAGACCATTAAAGACTAATCCTGCTAGCTGTTTCTCTGCTAAATGAATTTGGAAGCATCGGTTTCTTGTATCTCAGAATCTCCGGATGTAATCATTAACCGATTCATCTTTTGCTTGTCGTAATGACACTAAATCTACCAAATCCAACTCATAGTCACCGGAGAAAAAATGATCATGAAATTTTTGTTCTAGATCCCCCCATGATGAAATAGAATTAGGAGGTAAAGTGGCGTACCACGCAAACGCAGTTCTTGTTAAAGATAATGAAAATAAACGTATGTGAAATGCCTCTATGTCGGCCAACTCTCCTAATTGTGCTAAAAATTGGACTATGTGTTCACGGGTGTTCTTTCCTTGATCACCCGAAAATTTCGCGAATTCGGGTATCCTGGTTCCTTGTGGGTATGGGTGGTGATCAAATCGGCTGTCATAAGGTTTCCGATATGATTGCCCCCCAGGGACCATGCTTACTCCGAGCTTATCTCAGAATGCCCCGGCTATTTCTTCCCTTACTATATCAATGGCAGCCGGTGCGAGACCACCGGCTCTCTGATCAAACATAGGTGGGGTTGGCTGGATATTAGCATATTGTCTTTCCCCCCATTGGTTTGAACTACGTGGTGCATTGCCACTTGCCCTATATGGTTCATATGTTTGATCGTTCCTTTCCGGCCTTCTCGGCGGGGCCGGAAAGTTTTCCTGGGCTCTAGATCTCGAATTAATGGGTTGATGCATTGTATAGTGCGATGGGAAGTGCTGCTGGGACGGGTGAGGATTCAGGTAACAATCCTCCTCAAAAAGGTCATGTGCGGATTGTCCGGACATTGGCCCGGACCGTCCGTGATTATGTGTGGACCGTCCGTCGTTGTACGCAGACGGTCCGACTGGGTAGTTTAGATTCTGTGTCGTGTGTGGTGGTTCGGGCGCATATCTAGGTAACTCATTAAAAATAGGCCCGACTGTTGTTGGTCCGGACGGTCCGCGCTCACGTGCGGACGATCCGGGCATGTGCAGATTGGCTGATTTGCTGCCGATTTGCGGTTGCTCAGGGTATGTGTCCATCGGCGTCCCATAAAGGGGTTGTGACTGGTCGTGACAACCTGTAGCCGATGTGTTACGCGTGTTACCTCCTAACTCAACCTCGTGCGAAGGAAAATTTGCGATACTAGATTTATCAAATGCACGTACTAGTCTCTTAAGATCGCTTTGCATACCCCCTATGATGTTCTGCATTTGTTCACGTTGCTCTTCTACATAATTTCTAAGAGATTGTAGCTCGTTGGTATTACTTACATTGGGGATATCTGGCGTGGGTTGGAGCGAAGTCGGATCCGTCGCCCGGTGTCGGACGACCTTGTTGTTCCTGTCCACTTTGAAGTTGGCCAAGAATTTTGCTTTCGCCTCCTGGATCATGCGCTCCTTGTGCTCCTCAAACTGGAGCTGCTCGTCAGCCGGCAAGGTCTCCCAAGTCGGCTCTATGATGTTGCTTGGAGAAATATCAGAGCTATCCCTTGAACCGGCCATTGAGGGCCGATTTGATGAGCCTAGATGTGTTGTCCCCAGCGGAGTCACTAAAAAGTATGTTGATGCCTTTTTGGAGTGTCAAACACTCAACAAGAACCGTGGCGGTGCTCTCTGCACAGGGGCGGACGGTCCACGCGCGGGGCCGAACGGTCCGCGCGCGGGGCCGGACGGTCCGTGGCCTGGTGCGAGGCGCGGTGGTACTCTCTGCGCAGGGGCGGACTGTCCGCAGCCTGGGGCCGGACGGTCCGCGGCCTGGTGCCCGGCTAGGGCTTCTCTGCCTGACGGCCGGACGGTCCGCGCCCTAGGGGCCGGACGGTCCGCGCGTACGCAGAGGCGGCGGGAGTCGCCGGCGGCGCCTGGATCTCGCTCCCGGGAGGGACCCCGTCGGGGAGGAGAGATCCTAGGTGGTGTCTAGGCTCGGGCTGGCCGACCTAGGCTCCTCTAATCGACGTAGAGCCGAAGAGAGACGAAGAATTTGGGGATTGGATAGCTAAACCTAAACTAGACTAGAACTACTCCTACGATAAAATGTAAATTGTATTGATTGAAGGTTCGATTCGTTGTTTCAAATCGGCCGTAGACCTCTCTATTTATAGAGGAGGAGGGTTGGACCCGTTACAAACAAATTTCCGAGTGAATCCCACGAATCTAGCTAACAACCGTAGCACAAAACTCGGAACCCTAAACTGCTCTACGCACGCGCGGACCGTCCGGCCCCCAGACGTGGACTGTCTGGACCGCGGACCGTCCGGACCGCGGACCGTCCGGACCGCGGACCGTCCGGACTTAGGGCCAGACCATCCGCCCTGCTCAAAATGGGCTCCAACAGTCGTCAGGGCCATCCCTTTACCATGCCCTAAAGGCCTAAACCATCGAGATCAACCCAATATTCTTCCCTCTGGTCTCATTGCGCCTGATTGGTTTCCTGTGCACCCTAAGCTAGACTCTCCAGATGTGTTGACCAAGCTAGACTCTGGTCTCATTGCGACCTCTGTTTGGTTACCTGTGTTCACAGAGAACAAAGCTGCACCCGCAACTGCATGGGCAAGCTAAAATCGGCTTCCCTCACTGCATGCGCAGATACATAGATGACATCCCGTTTCTAGCGCGCCTAGCTCGCACGAGGTTGGCCACGTACGTCCACCTAACCAATCAGACGGATTATGGCTTAGTTTTTTTATCTTACATTCCCACTCCTCAATAGATTAGTGTAGCAAGACCAAGATATTACAGTAGTCAAATATGTACCGTTGACCTCAATGGTTATATATAGTGCATCTTTCTACCTCGAAAGAGAAAAATTTGAACTTACAAGAGATATGGTTGAATGATGTGAGCACTTGTATCTGGAATCACATAGCATTTCCATTAAACACTATATATATATGTGCTTCATAAACACGTCAGGTGGAATACCTTTTGCGAGTGAATCCGCTAGGATTTATTTTGAACTTATATGTTAAGGTGAATAACCGTCCGATCCTAGATTTTTCCCCTTCACAATGTTGGAACTTGCCCTCCTGAGCAACTTGATCCAACGGGAGAGTGAAAAAGACGCAAGTACGGTTTAACTCGAGATGGCAATTGTTCTGTTAATCTCGCCTCTCAAAGGCACTCACTACCGAAATCAATCGCTTTGCCGAGTGCCTGAAGCACTCGGCGAAGCCTTGAAAACACTCGGCAAACTCTTTGCCGAGTGTTACACTCGGCAAAGAAGGCTCGGCGAACAGTGCATCGGCAAAGCCTTCTTTGCCGAGAGCTTTTTCTCGGGCACTCGGCAAAGAAAAGCGGCCGTTACGGCGCCGGGTGACGGAGACGGCGGCTTTGCCGAGTGTCCCTTGTGACACTCGGCAAAGAAGTTAGCTTTGCCGAGTGTCTTCCGGGCAGCACTCGGCAAAGAACCCGCCAGGGAGGGTCCCCATGTCAGGTTCTTTGCCGAGTGTTCTGTGCGGCACTCGGCAAAGAGGTCGTCTTTGCCGAGTGCCAGAGACATAACACTCGGCAAAGAACCTAAGCCGGTGCCCAAGTCTGTGCTCTTTGCCGAGTGTTATGACCCAGACACTCGGCAAAGAGCCTCTTTGCCGAGTGTAACACTCGGCAAAGTGACCAGTATATACCTTTTTAATTTGTTTTTTGTATTCCATCCACACAAACAGAAGATATCACATATATATCACATATATACATCACAGATATCATCACAAACATAAATAGCCAACACAAACATAAAACCGTCACCACAAACATAAATATCCATCACAAACATAAGTGTTCAACACAAGTATTAAACACAAACATAAGTCTCAAACGTCGCAAGCTCTCACATAAGTATCAAACATAGACATAAGTATTATACATAAGTTCTGAAGTCTAAAACAATGAAAACACAACACTCATGGAGGTGGGCAGTTTGACCGAGGCTGCGTTGGGCTGAACCCTTCCGGAGGGTTGTTGGATGCCGCCCCAGATTGGCCCTGCACAGAGAAGAGATTGCATGTGTTATACCAGATGCATTACAAACATCTAACTACAATTTTGATACTCACAGGAGTGTGGAAGAGAGTAGGGTCAACTGGAGGGAACAATGGAGGTGGCGGAGGGATGCCCTGTGCGGCGCCAAGGCTCTGCATGTACTGGAACATCTCCGCCATCCTCTGATCAGCCGCCGCCCGCTCCGCCATTATCCTCGCCTCCATCTCTTGACGTTCCCTCCTCTCTTCTTCTAGTTGGGTCTGTAATATTACAAGCCAACGTTATAGTAACTCAAAGAGAAGGTATATAACTCAAGAAAGGACGAGTTACAGAAGCACTAACCTCGAGTTGCTGTATGCGATGCTGTGAGCTGTCGTGCCGAGGTCGTATGGCTGGACTCGAGCCCGTGCTCCTTGCTCTCACCTGAGACAGAGTGGGAGTGGAGGACGAGTCGATTGCCCCGTCGGCAATCCAGTACTCTACTCCGATGCGAGATAGAATTTCGGCAGCACCTCCCCGCTGTTCTCTAGATACACGTCCTGGCAGGGAGAGTGTACTATCCGGAGAACAACAGGGAGATGACGCCGAAACTCTATCTCGGACCGGAGTAGAGCATGAAACTAACACCATCTACGCAACCGCGGGCTGTCCAAAAAACGTGGACAATTCGAAACTGATACATTTGTAGATATGCAAAGATCTGCATATCTACACCGTATCTCTTTCGAACGGGAGACGCCTAACTGGGTTACGTGATCTACGACCATGATGCGGAAATAGAGGTTATACCTAGGGTGGCGGTGGAGTCAGGCTAGTGGGGCTGTGGCGGGTCGGTGCAGTGGCGACGCGACGCGGTGCAGGCAGACCCGCAGCGGCTAGGAAGACAAGTATCTTCTCTGTAAAGAAGAATAACAAGTCTATTAATACAAAAAAAATCGACAGCACCTCACTCAATGCATATCATAGCATTCACATGCAATATCATGGTGGCGGTCTTCACAAAATATTTTCCTCAAGGAATTCAATGCAGTACGACACACATGAATTCCATATACGAATTTCACAAGAGTATCCATGTGCTATACATCCGCCCACAATATTATACTCATATGAATTCAATATACGACACACATGAATTCCATATACTAATCCTAGCAACAGAAAATTTCGGCAGCACCTCCCCTGCACGGAGAGGTTTCAAAATCCTGCAAATAAAACTATCAGCACGATGGCTGACATCCACGCATAATTCAACGGCACGATGACCAGAATCAACAATACTACATATTAACCTAATCATACACGTATATAATTAACTCAATATTAAAACTAATCATTTCATATAAATCATACACGTATAACATAAATAAAGCAATCACCTTGGAGGTTTCGTCGCGGGCGAGGCGACGGGGCGCGGGCGAGACGACGGGTCACGGGTGAGGCGCCGGGCGGGCGAGGGCACGACGGGGAAACGACAGGGGCGAAGGCGAGGCGCACGACGGGCGAGGGCGAGGCCGCGACAAACGAGGGGCACGACGAGTGCGGGCGCGGCTGCGGCATCGCGAGCGCGAGGGCACGGCGGGCGCGGCTGCGGCGAGCGCGAGGGCGAGCGCGGGCACGGTGGGCGCGGCATGGCGAGCGCGGGCACGGCACGGCGAGCGCGAGGGCATGGCGGCGCGCGCGCACGGCGGCGGCGAGCGCGAGGGCACGGCAGGCGCGGCTGCGGCGAGCACGAGGGCGGGCACGACACGGTGAGCGTGGGCACGGCGGGCACGGCACGACGAGCGCGAGGGCACGGCGGCGCGCGCGCGCACGGCGGCGGCGCGGGCGCGCACGGCGGCGGCTTGGGAGCGCGGCGGCGGCACGGGCGCGGGCGCGAGGGAGGGCACGGCGGAGGCGGCGACGGCGAGGCGACGGTGAGGGCGCGGCGGCGGCGTTTGAGTGAGTGAGTGAGTGAGAGTGAGGAAGAAGCCTTCGGCCGTTGGTATGTAGGGCGCTTTGCCGAGTGCCCGTGATGTAACACTCGGCAAAGTTTTTTTTTAATTTTAAAATACGCTTTGCCGAGTGTCCCCTGGGCGACACTCGGCAAAGACTCTTTCCCTATTCTTTGCCGAGTGCCACGAAACTGGCACTCGGCAAAGTATATTTTTATTTTTTTTATTTTGTCTCCCAAACTTTTTGTGGTATGTTCCTTCACTATGTAGACCTACATGTATCATTTGTGGACAATTATAACAGAGTTTTCAATCGTTAGTAGATTTAGTTCGTTTATTTGAAATTCTTCGGAAAATTCAAATTTGAACTGCAGGTCACTCGAAACTTAGAAAACCGTGCATGAAAAAATGATATTCATGTTACTTAGCATAAGTTACGACCGATTTCAGAAGCGTACCGGAAACTTCGAGCAACATGCTCACTAAACATGGCCGTGAACTTGGCATCCACATGTTTAAAAATTGTATAAAACACAGACAAAGTCAGAAAATCATGAAACTTGTCTACGTGTCATGATATCATATGTACAGGCTGTGATAAAAAATTTAGAATGTTTGGAGAAAGTTGTGAGACGCTATGTGTAGAAACCTAGAGGACTACACATGAAATCATAGAGTTTCAATGTGGATCTCTTAGGTTTCTACACATAGTGTCTCACAACTTTCTCCAAACATTCTAAAATTTTTATCACAGCCTGTACATATGATATCATGACACGTGGACAAGTTTCATGATTTTCTGACTTTGTTTGTGTTTTATACAATTTTTAAACATGTGGATGCCAAGTTCACGACCATGTTTAGTGAGCATGTTGCTCGAAGTTTCCGGTACGCTTCTGAAATCGGTCGTAACTTATGCTAAGTAACATGAATATCATTTTTTCATGCACAGTTTTCTAAGTTTCGAGTGACCTGCAGTTCAAATTTGAATTTTCCGAAGAATTTCAAATAAACAAACTAAATCTACTAACGATTGAAAACTCTGTTATAATTGTCCACAAATGATACATGTAGGTCTACATAGTGTAGGAACATACCACAAAAAGTTTGAGAGACAAAATAAAAAAAAATAAAAATATACTTTGCCGAGTGTCTAGAGATGACACTCGGCAAAGCCGCCTTTGCCGAGTGCCTACTATGTGGCACTCGGCAAAGAAGCCTCTTTGCCGAGTGCCAGCCGTTGGCTCTCGGCAAAGACTGACGGCCGTCAGCTTTGGGACGGCCACTGACGGCCCTTTGCCGAGAGCCCCCTTTGCCGAGTGTTTGACACTCGGTAAACTTGTCTTTGCCGAGTGCCGTTCTGTGCCGAGTGTTCAGCTCTCGGTAAAGGGGCTCTTTGCCGAGATCCTAACTTTGCCGAGTGCGGCACTCGGCAAAGAATACAACACTCGGCAAAGACTAGGATTCCGGTAGTGACTATACGGGGGTATTTATAGGTGCCCGAGCGCCCAACGTCCCGATATAAGGACACTTATGCCCTCAGACACCTGGATTATCCCTAGAATATTCCTATAAAGGAGGGTTACAAACTGTCATTACAGAAAAGCTATTACAAATCGAGTCCGTAACACGCCTGTCCGTGCGGGGCCTGTTACGATAGGCCGAATCCCACGTAGGCCTTCAGATAGGACCAAGGACGCGGGATGGAGAGACTTTGTTGTAGGTCTTCGCCTTGCAGTGAAGAGGACGAAGGGTAGGCCGCGCCGGTCATCTTGCCTCTGTCGGTGCAGCGAGTTGAATGTAAATTCAACGTACATTATCGACGATGTAACGAGTGATTGCTGACAACTTCTTCACGGGGTAGCTTCCATAGCAAATATGAATACACATAACCCTGGCGTGGACTTGTCTAGTGAAATCTTATTCTTTTGTCAATATAATCTGTAACCCTTCTGTCCGATTCATTTGAAAAAATATACTACTGCTATGTTTCAGCATGATGTGTGGGATCAAATTTGGTTTAATCATCCTTCTTTGATGTCTCTAGTGCATTGCATATATGCAAGAGATACCGTACCTTTTGTGGCTCGGGTTCTAGAAAGACGACGCGTGGATACACACGCTTGCAACAGGTGCTAGCTCAACCGGCCTGCTGGTGGCGTACGTAACAACGCTTAAAGCTAGACCGATAGATGGCAAATGTACTTGTAGCGACACCGCGATCACTTTCCGACGCACAAACGAACTAAACTAATCCCCTACACACTTAAGCGATGAACACGACATCACGCATGCCCCGGCCGTATCTCTCGGTACGTTCAGCGTGCGTGTTGTGAGCTGGCACGCGGTAACAAATTAAAGGTTACATGCATGCATGTGTGTGTCATATATGATTATGTGGCCCCCCTTGTTACTTTGGAACAAAGAAAAAGGGAAGAAAATGTTACTCCGTCCGATCCGATCACCGTACCTGGTCGATCCCTGTTACCATCAGCGCGTCAGGTAATAAAGGACAGTACACACACGAGACACTGTAGAGTACGTAGCTTTGTAGATGCATGTCGTGCAATCAAACAACTAAAATCATATATTTTTTTTTAAAAAATTATAAACACGTTTTACTATATACTTCACTGATAGAACTTCCGTTTTTATATACATTTTAATATATACCGAATTAGAAATTAAAATTTGATATATCGATGGCATATATAATAAAGTATACCTATAAGTTTTATGACTTTTAGTACGTTGTTTAATTACACATGGTGATTGCACGACAGTTTTTCTCGTCATCTCCACATATATACGAAGCCAAAAGCTGCACCAAACAGGCTCTAATAATGCCCTTAAACTCTTAACCTTTATCAAGTACATTAATCCGAAAGCTGAAGGTACGCATATAGCATGACAGTTAGGGTGTGTCTGTAAATAAAAAAGTAATTACTAATTTAAAATGAAAGGAGTAATACAATAGGAATAGGATGTGTGCGTACGTACGTCCGTCCAAGTGCAAGATTGGAAGACCTCACCTAACAAGGGGAATCATGTAAACAAGTCCTTTTGGTCCCTTACTACCCCTTCGAGAGACCTCCTCGTCGTGACATCCAACACAGAACGAATGATGTGCTTATATATGCTAATTAATAGTTCATCACTAGCTACGTCTCCCAGGGATATATTAACAAGTACTGCAATTTGGTACGGCACCCTGGCCTGGTGGTCGCCCCTCCACGTAGCCGCCCTCTGGTCCCTCTCGATATCTCGCCTCGTCACCTAATTAATCATCTCTTTCAAAACCACCAACTAGGGTACAAGTGTGACTTGTCTACGAATCCGTAGATATATTTAAACTTTATAATAATATATGTGTATACAATCTTATCTACATCTAATTATACTAATAGTGGTAAGTTTTCTCTTTCTCATGTGTCCCTCAGCTCACACCACTTCCTTCTCTCGATCTATATAGATCCTTGCTCTTACCCTTCTTGGTTAGTGTTTGGTGCTTCAATGCCATTCTTGTTATGGTTAGGGTCTCCAAGCCTGTTCGTGTGTCGTGGTGCTCATGCCAGTTTGTGACTTGTATTTAGGGGTGGTAATGAGTTCTAGATTTTACACTATAAAATCTAAGGTCCGGATCAGATTGGGATCGGACTCTATTTCTATTTATTTTTGAATTACGATTATTATTTAAGAGGCATAACTTATTGTGAAGAAACATTTTGATCATATTTCATTACCACCCCCTAGCTACTTGTATTTTAACTTAAGAGGTGTGCATATATATATATATATATATAGTAGCTACTTATTTAGGTTGAGTTAATCTTATGCCAATTTCCCATGCAAGATTAATCATTTTTATATCCTACTATCGTTTTTATGAGCTTTTTATTAAAGATTGCCTAACTAAATTCAACAAAAAAAATAGCTATAGTCCATTATTGTTGGCACAAACACAGCATTGCACGAGCTTATAGGTCCTGTTGTAATGCACTGATATATTTGATAGTATTATATTAAGAGTTCATATGGTCGTAGGGTTCCATTCCAAACGTCAGCGCGCGCATCAGCACGACACATATATATGGCGGCATGCATGAATGGCGCTAGAGGTAGCTAAGGTTCATCACAAGCTAGCCGTAGACCGGCGTCCTTAACGACTTGCTGCCGCCCGGCCCGCCGCGCGTACGTGCCACACCCACATCCATGGTGCGCTGCGCTGTTGCGCCGATGGCGATGGGTGACCACTCGCCCAACCGCGCCGCGCCACCCGCGCCGTGGGGTGCAGGGGCAGGGGCAGCTAGCTAGCTAGCTAGCGACGTCGCCCGTAAAATAACGTGGCTGCTATTTCGGGCAAGCGAGCACGTACGTACGGCGGGCGGTTATTCTATGCGCGCATCGCCGTCTCGGGGCCGTGGGTGCGGCGACAGGTGTCGACCGCTCCGCCAGGACCACCGCCTTGTTTATTAATCGCGGCGAGCATAAAGCACGGCCGCGGACCACTATACAGAGACGGCGGCAGATCGCTTGCTAGTATAATTATCTATAGGTTTAGCTAGCCTTGCAGTGCATGTTACGGCCGGCCGGCCGGGGTCTTCATGATTCGCTCTGCTAGAGCTAGCTTTCTCTGTCAGCTGGTTGCAATATTGCATGTCGTCGTTTGCTCTCGGCCATTGCACGTAGGCCGCCGCATCCCCATTATTCGGCCTGCTGGGTTTTCATTAATGCTTTCCATTGCGTACGTGATGCGTGGCTGATCGAGCTGTATGCAAAGGGTTATTATATATGTTAATGCATGTATGTGCGGTGAAATGAAGCATCATCCTCCATCTGTATGTGTGATGGTGTGACGAGGCACGGCTAGCGCTGGGGCTAGCTACCATGCATGCTTTGCTTTCCTCACTTTTTACTTTGAGATCCAGAAGGCTCCCGAAAAGCCTGTTCTTTCATATATATTAATGAACGACACCCAAAAGCTGGGCGTAGCTACGCATGTACATCCATTTGGATTGGAGTGGTATATGTTTATACTCCAAGCAAGCAAGCAAGCTCGCCATCTCGGTCACGACACGGGAACTCGGGAGCTAAAAGTAGAAAGCAAGATACGGTGTTCTTAGTTAGCTGTGCACTAGCCAGGAACAGTCACGTCCGCCAAATTAATTAATGGTGCGTGAGATCGAGTTTGAGATAATAATGGTGCAAAAGTGAGAGGCACTGCTGAAAGGTAGTAGCTCTCGACCGTGACCTGCAGCTTTACACATCAGGCCTAGTTTGGATACTCTAGTAATGAGTGAGATTGAAGTGGATTGAGATGTATTGAGAGAGTATTTGATCTATTGAGGATTTACACCCTCTCCAATCCCTCCAAAACACTCTAATCCTAGAGTATCCAAACTAGGCCTCAAGGGGTAAGGGTAAATTGCACCAGCGTGCAGGCAGCGGGAGTAATTACACTTCGGTTTGCTTGCACGCTCGCTCTAGCTAGAGATTGCATGCAGCATACACGTTTCCTCGTCTCCAGTCTCCACCATCTCGGTGGCTTAGTTCTAATTTACGCTCAGTTCACTATCAGAATTTGGCTTTCGAGTGCCAAATGTTTTACCGAGTATTTTTTTTGACACTCGACAAAAAAGCTGTGATATCTTGGCCACTCGGATAAGGTATCATAATCTAAGGCTTAATAGAATTAATAGAGTAATTATATCAACAAGATGCATCTTCTTTTTCGGAAGCCTATCTTGAAAGAACCTCCAAGTTTACTTGGCTTGGAGCAATTTTGGATGGATGACCGACTGAGAAGTTTTTTGGATGCGCATGAGTGAGGACAAAGTACGCACAAAAGACTCGTGTTGGTATGTGGGGACAATATATGATTCTAGAGAGCTGCCAGGAGTAAGTACCGCCGGTCCAGGGATTCGACGAGGTGTTACAAGTGGTATCAGAGCCGACCCTCGCGGTTTCACGGGTGTGTGTGGGTTAGGGTTCGGGTATATGGCGCATGTGGGCCCAGAGTTGTCATATGACATGATATATGACGACACTAGACACATAGACGTGGCTAAGAGGAGAGGTTTCTGGACTGGGGTTGACCGACGAGGATGTCGGTCTTCTAGGGGGGTGGATTGTGATATCCTGGCCCCTGGATGGGATATCTTGGCCCAAGGCTTAATAGAATTAATAGAGTAATCATACCAACAAGGTTGTCGGCGTTCCGAGACCGGGGGGTCCCTGAGCCGACGAGTGAATGTCGTCGCGTGCCCCAGCCCAGATGGGTCGAGCGCGAGGGCGAGCGCGAAGGGGGGAGAGCGAGGCGGCTGGAGACCGGCGTGAGAGAGGTGGGAATCCCGCGGCCTTCGTGTTCGTCCCGCGCCCAGGTCGGGTGCGCTTGCAGTAGGGGGTTACAAGCGTCCACGCGGGAGAGGGAGCGAGCGGCTCCGGGCGAGCGCGTGTCTCGTCCTCGTCCCCGCGCGGCCAACCTCCTCTAAGAGGGCCCTGGTCCTCCCTTTTATAGGCGCAAGGAGAGGATCCAGGTGTACAATGGGGGGTGTAGTAGAGTGCTACGTGTCTAGCGGAGGAGAGCTAGCGCCCTAGGTACATGCCGTTGTGGCAGCCGGAGAGATCTTGGCACCCAGCTGGTGTGATGTCGTGGCCGTCGGAGGAGCGATGGAGCTTGGCGGAGGGACAGCTGTCGGAGCGGTTGAGTCCTTGCTGACGTCCTCTTGCTTCCGTAAGGGGGCTGAGAGCCGCCGTCGTCACAGAGCATGCGGGGCGCCATCATTGCCTATCTGGCGGAGCGAGCCAGATGGGACGCCGGTCTTGTTCCCTGTGGCCCGAGTCAGCTCGGGGTAGGGTGATGATGGCGCCTCCTGTTGACGTGGCTGGTCTGCGCCCTAGGTTGGGCGATGTGGAAGCTCCTCCGAAGCCGAGGTCGAGTCCGAGCCCCCGGGTTGGGCGAGGCGGAGATTGCCGGCTGGTGCCGGGGTGGAGTCCGAGCCCTAGGGTCGGGCGAAGCGGAGTTCGTCGTCTTCTGGGCCGAGCCCAAGTCCGAGCCCTGGGTCGGGCGAGGCGGAGATCGTCGTCTTCTGGGGCCGAGCCCAAGTCCGAGCCCTGGGTCGGGCGAGGCGGAGATCGTCGTCTTCTGGGACTTAGCCCGAGTCCGAGCCCTGGGTCGGGCGGAGTTCGCCGTCTTCCGGGACTTAGCCCGAGTCCGAGCCCTGGATCGGGCGGAGTTCGTCGTCTTCCGGGACTTAGCCCGAGTCCGAGCCCTGGGTCGGGCGGAGCGGAGTTCGCCGTCTTCCGGGACTTAGCCCGAGTCCGAGCCCTGGGGTCGGGCGAAGCGGAGCTTCCTATGGAGCCTTCGGCCGGGCCTGACTGCCCGTCAGTCTCACTCTGTCAAGTGGCACCGCAGTCGGAGTGGCGCAGGCGGCGCTGTCCTTCTGTCAGGCCGGTCAGTGGAGCAGCGAAGTGACGGCGGTCACTTCGACTCTGCCGGCTGGGGGGCGCGCGTCAGGATAAAGGTGTCAGGCCACCTTTGCATTAAATGCTCCTGCGATTTGGTCGGTCGGTGCGGCGATTTGGTCAGGGTTGCTTCTTGGCGAAGGCAGGGCCTCGGGCGAGCCGGGAATATGTTCGCCGCTGGAGGGGGGCCTCGGGCGAGACGGAAATCCTCCGGGGTCGGCTGCCCTTGTCCGAGGCTAGGCTCGGGCGAGGCGTGATCGAGTCCCTCGAATGGACTGATCCCTGACTTAATCGCACCCATCAGGCCTTTGCAGCTTTGTGCTGATGGGGGTTACCAGCTGAGAATTAGGAGCCTTGAGGGTACCCCTAATTATGGTCCCCGACAGTAGCCCCCGAGCCTCGAAGGGAGTGTTTGCACTCGCTTGGAGGCTTTCGTCGCACTTTTTTGCAAGGGGACCAGCCTTTCTCGGTTGCATTTTGTTCCGGTGGGTGCGCGCGAGCGCACCCGCCGGGTGTAGCCCCCGAGGCCTCGGAGGAGTGGTTTCACTCCTTCGAGGTCTTAATGCCTCGCGTAATGCTTCGGCTGGTCTGGTCGCTCCCTCATGCGAGCTGGCCGTAGCCCAGGTGTACGGTCGGGTCCCAAGTTCTCGGGCTGGTATGTTGACGCTGTCAACGGTTCGGCCGGAGCCGGGTTTGCGAGAGCAGCCCCCGAGCCTCTGCACAGGGCGAGAGGGCGATCAGGGACAGACTCGGCTTTTTTACATACGCCCCTGCGTCGCCTTTCCGCAAGGAGGAGGGGGGAAGCGCCATGTCGCCCTCGATGGGCGCCGAACATGGTGTCTCCGGTGAGTTGCAAGCGGGTGATCCGAGTGGACGTCCGTGCCCCGTTCGTTGGGGGTCGGCTAGGGGTCCGAGGGCTCGATGCCTCCCTCTGATGGGATTCCGTTACAAGATCGTTCCCGCCGGTCTCGGAAATGTCCTAGGGTACCTCGGGAGCGCAGCCCGAGCCTTGGTTATGTATCGAACGTACCCATGGTCATCCCTCGCTCGGCGTCTGAGGCGGCTGTGAACCCTTCGGGGGCCAGCCTTCGAACCCCTGATCAGTATTGGGCGCGGAGCCCGAGTAGCCTGAGGCGGTCGTTGAACCCTTCCGAGGGGTCGGCCTTCGAACCTCTGACTAGTAGTGGGTGTAGGGCCCACGTGATCTGAGGCGGCTGTCGAACCCTTCCGAGGGGCCAGCCTTCGAACCTCTGATCAGTAGGGAGGCTCGGAGCCTGGTTCCTTCACGGGGAAGGATCCTTTTCGGGGTATCCCCCTTTCCCGGTCCCCGTTGCAAGAGAGAGAAAGAGGAAAAAAGGAAAAGGATACGAAATCGAACGACGCGGCGTACCTCTTTTGACGCGGTCATTATGGCGAAGGCGAAGCGTCGGCCACTTCTCCTGCCAGAGGCGCCGCGTGTCCCGCCGCGGAGTTAACGCGACGGGGCGAGTGGTTGGAGGAGCGACCGTTGCGCGTGCGCGAGCCGTTCGAGGAATGGATCACGGGCGCGTTGTGTTCACGCCGTGAGAGAGGGTTCTCTCGCTGCCCCCGGACGGGACGTGAGCTTGGCTGACGACGTGGCCGCTGCTCCTGCCCGCCTGCCACCGCCATTACTGCCGGCCCACTTTTGGCCGCATTGACCGTCGCGCTAGGCTGGTGCTGCTGGGTCGCGCGCTGGGTCGCCTCGAGTCGTGATATTGGTTCCGCAGTCGAGGAGGCGCGGTAGTGGCGCAAGTGGCGGTGCATTTGCATGGACGAAGCATTCGGCGTGCCGGTTGCATGACGCGTGGGCCTGGGCCTCCATGCCGGGCGTGTTGGGAGTCGGAGAAGCGCGCCCACTTGGCGCGGTTGCATGCCGCCTGCATGGCTGCCCACCCTTTCGCCCGCTGGTCTGGGCAAAAGTGGAGGGTCGCTTGTAACCGCTGGGCGGTTGTACGCACCGCGCGCGGCGGTTTGGCTTCTTCTGCTCTGAGCCGGCTTGCATGACGTGTGGGACCCAGCCCCCGCGCCGTAGGGGAGGACCTTGGAGTGTGTTGGAGAAGACTCAGCCCATGACGACTGGGGACGCAAGTAGGGAGAGCCGCCTTTAAAAGGAGGGTGACCGCCTTGGAAGGCGACCATGTCTTCGCGCTCCCTTATGCATCGCGTCTTTCCGCCTTCCAAGCCCCCGGATGGGGGATATCCGCCGTCTTTCCGCCTCGTCGTTGGAGGAAACACAACTCCGCGGGAGTTGGTACCTTTCAGCCATCGTTCGGCTTCAAGGATTTTCATCATGCAGCCCGGCCGCACCCCTCCGCCGGCGGTCACCCAAGACGGTGACCTCCAGCTTGATGGTGGGGGAAAGCGAGCCAGGCTGTGGCCTCTGCCCCTCCCTCAGCCTCAAGGATTTTCGTCATCCAGGCTGAGGTGGAGGATGAGGTGAGTCGGGGGGCTGCCTCCGCGTGGGTCGGTCACCCTTTTCTTCCCCTGGCGTCTGGGGGAGAAAGGCATCCTCCAGCCTCGCGGAGGCTTCCTCCAGCCATGCCGGGAAAGGCAGACCGCCGCCACTCGGCCAGGGCGCAGCATTACGTCCTCCGTCCGGACGATGGTTGCGCCGCGTACCGCGAGGGCGGCGCCCATGTTCTGGGTGGTTCTGGCGAGGGCGAAGACCTACCGGCGCGCTTTGAGGCGTCGGTAGCCGGAGAAGGCTTCTCTACCGATGAGATTGCCAACTCCACCAGTAGCCCTGGGTCTCCGTCTCCCGGCCCGAATGGCTGGCTCTCGTCCTCGGTGGGTGAGAGTCCTTCTGCCATAGCACCCGCCCCGAAGCCGCTGCTGAAGCTGCTTCGTCGCCCGGGACGGGGGTTGTTGTAGCTGTTGCCGGATCGGGCGGCGGCGAGCCGCCCGTCGACCCGCGATCGCTCCGCGGGTTCCCCAATCTTGTGGGGTTGTTCGTACCCGCGGAGACGGAACCGGGGTTCCATTTGTAATGGCACTTCGAATGCCAGGGTTCATTGTGGCTGTCGAGGCCTGAACATGTATGTAATTTCGGCACGGAGCCGTGTTTTTTCCTCCTTTTCAAGCACTAAGACTCGCCTGTTGGTTGTCTGAACCGCTTCACCAAGCGTGAGTCGCCCCGTGTACAGGTGATGAGTGAGGTATCCGTATCCCGGAGGCGTAGGAGTCCCTCGGCTCGGTCGGCCTGGTTGTCCGAGGCTTCTCTAGCTTAATTAAAGGAACCCCTCGGCTGCTCTTCGATGAGCCGAGGCCAGGGGTAGCAGCGTCAACATGAACAGAGGCAGAGTTGGTTCGAAAAGAAAACCTGGTTGGCCTGAGCCTGGCCGGGTCATCCGTTAGCGGGACCGACGCCGGAGTTGACCGGCCGAGGCCTTGGGTCGGGCTGACGTCCTTGGAGGGCAGCTGGCCGAGGCCCCGGGGTGACCGGCCGAGCCGCCTGCTCGGGCCGGATTCCCGAGAAGACCCTGGTAGCGATAGCCCGGGCGTGGCGATGACGTCGTCCTTCAGAGTGGAGATCCTCGGACCGCGTCGCCGTCCGAGGCTAGGTCGGCCCTCGCCGAAGGTGTCGTCGATGCCAAGGGTGCTGCTGCTCCCTCCAGCTGTCAAGATCCGAGCCTGCAGGATCGGATTGTCTTGTAGCGTGTGTTTCCTGCGGCCACCGAGGCCTAAACACACCCTCGCCGTGTTGTAAAGCTGCGTCTCTTTTCCTCTTGTTTCGAGTATCTATGACTTTTTTGTCGGTAACAGAAATGTTTGTGCGAGCGAGAGTTGCTTCTCGCGGAAGGTGATGAGTGAGGTATCCGTATCCCGGAGGCGTAGGAGTCCCTCGGCTCGGTAGGCCTTGCCGCTTACGCGTACTCCGTCGTTTTCAGGATCCACTTTCGAAGTAGTCAAACAGCCCGAAAGACCTTCTGGCAGAAGAGATCTTTTTTCGAGGAAAATTTCGACGCAGAGGGGGTTCCCCCCCTTTTAGCCCCCGAGGGAGGGTCGGGCTTTGCCGAGGCGAGGCCGACCCTTCCTTGATGACTAAACTTTGCGTGGGTGCGAGGTATATGATCAACTTAAAAACATCTTAAGGGTAGAAGCAAAGTAGCTGTTGGATGTTCCAGGCGTTGCCGTAGACCTCGCCTTGACTGTTGGCCAGCTTGTACGTTCCGGGCTTCAGAACTTTGGCGATGGCAAACGGCCCCTCCCAGGGAGGCGTGAGCTTGTGCCACCCTCGGGCGTCTTGTCGCAGCCGAAGCACCAGGTCGCCCACTTGGAGGTCTCGGGACTGGACCCCTCGGGCGTGGTAGCGTCGCAGGGACTGCTGGTACCGCGCCGAGTGTAGCAAGGCCTTGTCCCGAGCCTCCTCCAGCTGGTCCAGCGAGTCTTCTCGGCTAACTTGGTTGCTTTGGTCGGTGTAGGCCCTCGTCCTCGGGGAACCGTATTCTAAGTCTATGGGCAAGATGGCTTCGGCCCCATAAACTAGAAAGAACGACGTGAAGCCCGTGGCTCGGCTCGGCGTTGTCCTCAGACTCCAGACCACCGAGGGGAGTTCCGTCATCCACCGCTTGCCGAACTTGTTGAGGTCGTTGTAGATCCGAGGCTTGAGCCCTTGTAGAATCATGTCGTTGGCACGCTCTACCTGCCCATTCGTCATGGGATGAGCCACGGTGGCCCAGTCCACCCGGATGTGGTGATCCTCGCAGAAGTCCCGGAACTTTCTGCCGGTGAACTGGGTGCCGTTGTCGGTGATGATGGAGTTCGGGACCCCGAAGCGATGGATGATGTTGGTGAAGAACGCCACTGCCTGCTCGGACCTGATGCTGTTCAGGGGTCGGACCTCGACCCACTTGGAGAATTTGTCGATGGCGACCAGCAGGTGCGTGTAGCCCCCGGGTGCCTTCTGCAAGGGGCCGACGAGATCCAGACTCCACACAGCAAAAGGCCAGGTGATGGGTATCGTCTGTAGAGCCTGAGCGGGCAGGTGGGTCTGCCTCACGTAGAATTGACACCCTTCGCAGGTGCGGACGATTCTGGTAGCGTCGGCCACCGCCGTCGACCAGTAGAAGCCTTGCGGGAAAGCATTCCTGACAAGGGCTCGAGGCGCTGCGTGATGGCCGCAAGCCCCCGAGTGTATCTCTCGCAGGAGTTCCTGACCTTCAGCGATGGAGATGCATCGCTGGAGGATGCCGGAGGGGCTGCGGTGGTAGAGCTCCTTTCCATCTCCTAGCAAGACAAACGACTTGGCGCGCCGCGCCAATCGCCGAGCCTCGGCTCGGTCGAGGGGTAGCTCTCCTCGGTGGAGATATTGCAGGTACGGGGTCTGCCAGTTCCGATTAGGCATGACCCCGCTTCGCTCCTCCTCGACGCGCAGTGCCTCACCCTCGGGGGCCGAGGGTACCTCGGACTGAACCGAGGGTGCCTCGGGCCGAGCTGAGGGTGCCTCGGACTGAGCCGAGGGTGCCTCGGGTTGAGCCGAGGGTACCTCGGACTGAGCCGAGGGTACCTCGGGCTCGGACGTGTCGTCGATCTTGACGGAGGGTTGATGCAGGTCTCGGGAGAAGACGTCCGGGGGAACCGTTGTTCGCCCCGGGGCTATTTTAGCCAGCTCGTCCACAGTCTCATTGTAGCGCCGGGCGATGTGGTTGAGCTCGAGCCCGTAGAACTTGTCTTCCAAGCGCCGAACCTCATCGCAGTAGGCCTCCATCTTCGGGTCGCGGCAATGGGAGTTCTTCATGACTTGGTCGATGACGAGCTGCGAGTCACCGCGAGCGTCGAGGCGTCGGACCCCTAGCTCGATGGCGATCCGCAACCCATTGACCAGAGCCTCATACTCGGCCACATTGTTGGACGCCGGGAAGTGGAGGCGTAGCACGTAGCGTAGATGCTTTCTGAGGGGTGAGATGAAGAGTAGGCCTGTGCCGGCTCCTGTCTTCATCAGCGACCCGTCGAAGAACATGGTCCAGAGCTCCAGTTGGATCGGAGCCGTCGGTAGCTGGGTGTCGACCCATTCAGCCACGAAGTCCGCCAAGACCTGGGACTTGATGGCCTTCCGGGGAGCGAACGAGATTGTCTCGCCCATGATTTCCACCGCCCACTTTGCAATCCTACCCGAGGCCTCTCGGCACTGGATGATCTCTCCCAGGGGGAAGGATGACACCACAGTTACCGGATGAGACTCGAAGTAGTGTCGCAGCTTCCGCCGCGTTAGGATCACCGTGTACAGCAGCTTCTGAACTTGTGGGTAGCGGATCTTGGTTTCGGACAGTACCTCGCTGATGAAGTAGACTGGCCTCTGAATGGGCAATGCATGTCCCTCTTCTTGCCTCTCGACCACAATCGCGGCGCTAACCACCTGAGTGGTCGCGACGACGTAGACCAGGAGGGCTTCTCCGGCAGCTGGGGGCACCAAGATAGGCGCCTTTGTGAGGAGCGCCTTCAGGTTCCCGAGGGCTTCCTCGGCTTCAGGGGTCCAAGTGAAGCACTCGGCCTTCCTCAAGAGGCGGTACAGAGGTAGACCTCTTTCGCCGAGGCGTGAGATGAAGCGGCTCAGAGCCGCGAGACATCCCATGACTCTCTGTACACCTTTCAAGTCCTTGATGGGCCCCATGCTGGTGATGGCTGCGATCTTCTCCGGGTTGGCTTCGATGCCCCGCTCGGAGACGATGAACCCCAAGAGCATGCCTCGGGGCACCCCAAAGACACACTTCTCGGGATTTAGCTTGACGCCTTTCGCCTTGAGACATCGGAATGTCACTTCAAGGTCGGAAAGGAGGTCGGAGGCTTTCCTTGTCTTGACTACGATGTCATCGACGTAGGCCTCGACCGTGCGGCCGATGTGTTCGCCGAACACATGGTTCATGCACCGCTGGTACGTCGCGCCCGCATTCCTCAAGCCGAACGGCATGGTGACATAGCAGTACATGCCGAAGGGTGTGATGAAAGAAGTCGCGAGCTAGTCGGACTCTTTCATCCTGATTTGATGATACCCTGAGTAGGCATCAAGGAAAGACAGGGTTTCGCACCCAGCAGTGGAATCCACGATTTGGTCGATGCGAGGCAGAGGGTAGAGAACCTTCGGACATGCTTTGTTGAGACCAGTGTAGTCTACACACATCCGCCATTTCCCCCCTTTCTTTCTCACAAGCACAGGGTTGGCAAGCCATTCGGGATGGAATACCTCTTTGATGAACCCTGCCGCCATTAGCTTGTGGATCTCCTCGCCTATGGCTCTGTGCTTCTCTTCGTCGAATCGGCGCAGAGGCTGCTTGACGGGTCGGGCTCCGGCTCGGATGTCCAGCGAGTGCTCGGCGACATCCCTTGGTATGCCGGGCATGTCCGAGGGACTCCACGCGAAGACGTCGGCGTTCGCGCGGAGAAAGTCGACGAGCACTGCTTCCTATTTGGGATCGAGCCCGGAGCCGATCCGGATCTGCTTGGAGGCGTCGCCGCTGGGGTCGAGGGGGACGGACTTAACCGTCTCCGCTGGCTCAAAGTTGCCGGCGTGACGCTTCACGTCTGGCACCTCCTTAGAGAGGCTCTGTAGGTCGGCGATGAGGGCCTCGGACTCGGCGAGGGCCTCGGCGTACTCCATGCACTCCACGTCGCATTCGAACGCGTGTTTGTACGTGGGGCCGACGGTGATGACCCCATTGGGGCCCGGCATCTTGAGCTTCAGGTAGGTGTAGTTGGGGATGGCCATGAACTTCGCGTAGCATGGCCTCCCCAGTACCGCGTGGTAGGTTCCTCGGAACCCGACCACCTCGAACGTCAGGGTCTCCCTTCGGAAGTTGGAGGGTGTTCCGAAGCAAACGGGAAGGTCGAGTTGTCCGAGGGGCTGGACGCGCTTCCCGGGAATGATCCCATGGAAGGGCGCAGCGCCTGCTCGGACGGAGGACAGATCGACGCGCAGGAGTCTGAGGGTTTCGGCGTAGATGATGTTGAGGCTGCTGCCTCCGTCCATGAGGACCTTGGTGAGCCTGACATCACCGATGACGGGGTCGACGACGAGCGGGTATTTCCCCGGGCTCGGCACATGGTCGGGGTGATCGTCTCGGTCGAAGGTGATGGGCTTGTCGGACCAGTCTAGATAGACTGGCGCCGCCACCTTCACCGAGTAGACCTCCCGGCGCTCTTGCTTGCGGTGCCGAGCCGAGGCATTCGCCTCTTGCCCACCATAGATCATGAAGCAGTCGCAGACCTCGGGGATCTCTCCTGCCTGGTGATCTTCCTTCTTGTCGTCGTCGCGGGCCTTGCCACCCTCCGCGGGTGGCCCGGCCCTGTGGAAGTGGAGCCGAAGCATGATGCACTCCTCAAGGGTGTGCTTGACGGGCCCCTGGTGATAGGGGCACGACTCCTTGAGCATCTTGTCGAAGAGGTTGGCACCTCCGGGGGGTTTCCGAGGGTTCTTGTACTCGGCGGCGGCGACAAGGTCCGCGTCGGCGGCGTCGCGTTTCACTTGCGACTTCTTCTTGCCCTTCTTCTTGGCGCCGCGCTGAGTTGACGCCTCGGGAGCATCTTCCGATGGGCGGCCCTGGGGCTGATTATCCTTTCGGAAGATAGCCTCGACCGCCTCCTGGCCGGAGGCGAACTTGGTGGCGATGTCCATCAGCTCGCTCGCCCTGGTGGGGGTCTTGCGACCTAGCTTGCTCACCAGGTCGCGGCAGGTGGTGCCAGCGAGGAACGCGCCGAGGACATCCGAGTCGATGATGTTGGGCAGCTCGGTGCGCTGCTTCGAGAATCGCCGGATGTAGTCTCGGAGAGACTCTCCCGGCTGTTGTCGGCAGCTTCGGAGGTCCCAGGAATTCCCGGGGCGCACGTACGTGCCCTGGAAATTGCCAGCGAAAGCTTGGACTAGGTCGTCCCAGTTGGAGATCTGCCCGGAGGCAGGTGCTCCAACCAGGCGCGAGCGGTGTCGGAGAGGAACAGGGGGAGGTTGCAGATGATGAGGTTGTCATCGTCCGTTCCACCCAGTTGGCAGGCCAGACGGTAGTCTGCGAGCCACAGTTCTGGTCTCATCTCCCCCGAGTACTTTGTGACAGTAGTCGGGGGTCGGAACCGGGTCGGGAACGGCGCCCGTCGTATGGCCCGGCTGAAGGTCTGCGGACCGGGTGGTTCGGGCGAGGGACTCCGATCCTCCCCGCTGTCGTAGCGTCCCCCACGCCTGGGGTGGTAGCCTCGGCGCACCCTCTCGTCGAGGTGGGCCCGACGGTCGTGGTGATGGTGCTCGTTGCCGAGGCGACCCGGGGCCGCAGGCGCTGTGTTGCGCGTGCGCCCGGTGTAGACCGAGGCTTCCCGCATGAATCGGGAAGTCGCGACATGAGGTTCCGAGGGGTACTGAAAGGGAAATGTGCCCTTGGGCCATTTCTATGTATTTTGGTGATTTAGTGCCCAACACAGGTGTCTAATTGTAAAATGGTGGACAAAGTACAAATCAAGGATAAAGGTATGTTTCTCAGACTTAGTACATTGTTTTATGAACTAATGTATTGTGTCTAAGTGCTGGAAACAGAAAAAATCGAGTTGGAAAAGAGATGGCTCGAGCAGCCAAAGTCTGTCCAGTCTGGGTGCACCGGACTGTCCGGTGGTGCACCGGACAGTGTCCGGTGCGCCAGGCTAGCTCGGCGTGAAGTGGCCGCTCTCGGGAATTCGCCGACGGCGTACGGCTAAAATTCACCGGACTGTCCGGTGTGCACCGGACTGTCCGGTGAGCCAACGGTCGGCCGGGCCAACGGTCGGCCGCGGGATATGCGCGCGACACGTGGCCGGGCCAACGGTCGGAAGGGGGCACCGGACTGTCCGGTGTGCACCGGACTTGTCCGGTGCGCCAACGGCTCCCAGATCTGCAACGGTCGGCAGCGCCATTTTAGGAAGGAAATCGGGCACCGGACAGTGTCCGGTGTGCACCGGACTGTCCGGTGCACCCGACGACAGAAGGCAAGATTGGCCTTCCAGATTTGCTCTCAACGGCTCCTAGCTGCCTTGGGGCTATAAAAGGGACCCCTAGGCACATGGAGAAGATAACCAAGCAACCTTAGAGCATTCTTGATCATCCACACTCAGTCTTTGCGCATTCGTTTGTCATTCTCAGTGATTCGAGCTCCGTTCTAGTGAGAACTTTGAGATAGTCTTTTGAGCTCGATTCTTGGCCGTGTGTGTGCGCATTTTGCTGTGGATTTGTGTGTGTTGCTTTCCTCCCTTACTCTGAATTTCTTGTGAATCTCAAGTGTAAGGGCGAGAGGCTCCAAGTTGTGGAGATTCCTCGCAAACGGGATATTGAAAGGCAAAACAAAACACCGTGGTATTCAAGTTGGTCTTTGGACCGCTTGAGAGGGGTTGATTGCAACCCTCGTCCGTTGGGACGCCACAACGTGGAGTAGGCAAGCGTTGGTCTTGGCCGAACCACGGGATAAACCACTGTGTCATCTCTGTGTTTGATCTCTTGTGGTATTGTGTTTTGTTGAGACTCCTCTCTAGCCACTTGGCGATTATTGTGCTAACACTTAACAAGTTTTTGTGACTATAAGTTTAAGTTTCACAGGATCACCTATTCACCCCCCCTCTAGGTGCTCTCAATTGGTATCGGAGCCGTTCTCTTCAAGAAAGGGACTAACCGCCCGAAGAGATGGATCCTAAGGGGAAGGGAATCGTGATCAACGACAAGGAGAAGGAGTCCTTCGTCAACGAGCCAAAGGACGACAAGACTACCGACTCAGGCTCGGGGCACAGACGCAAAGAAGGGAAGAAGAAGAAGACAAGACGCATCAAGGAGATCATCTACTACGACAGCGACGAATCTTCCTCTTCCCAAAAGGACGACGACAACGACTACAAAAAGACGGTCAATTCGAACTTTTCATTTGATTATTCTCGTATTCAACATAGTTCGAATTCGCATTTGCTTTCCATTCCTCTTGGCAAACCTCCACACTTCGATGGGGAGGACTACAGATTTTGGAGTCACAAAATGCGTAGTCACTTATTCTCTCTCCATCCAAGCATTTGGGAGATTGTAGAGAATGGAATGAAGTTTGATAGCTCGGATAACTCCATGCTCATAAATGAACAAATCCATAGAAATGCACAAGCTACTACTGTTCTCTTAGCGTCCTTGTGCAGGGAAGAGTACAACAAGGTGAGCGGCTTGGACAATGCCAAGCAAATATGGGACACCCTCAAGATCTCTCACGAGGGGAATGACATCACCATGCTCACCAAAATGGAGTTGGTGGAGGGCGAGCTTGGACGATTCGCCATGATAAGGGGAGAGGAGCCAACCCAAACGTACAACCGGCTCAATACCCTCATCAACAAAATAAGGAACTACGGAAGCACGCGATGGACGGACCACGACGTCGTCCGCCTAATGCTAAGGTCCTTTACCGTTCTTGATCCTCGTCTTGTGAACAATATTCGTGAGAATCCTAGGTACACGATGATGACGCCCGAGGAGGTACTCGGAAAATTCGTAAGCGGGCGGATGATGATCAAGGAGGCGAGATACGTCGACGACGCGTTGAACGGTCCAATCCACGAGCCTCAACCCATCGCTCTCAAGGCAACAAGGAGCAAGGAGCCGCTACCCAGCAAGGTGGCGCAAGTTGAGGCGGCCAGGCTCAATGATGAAGAGATGGCTCTCATCATCAAGAGATTCAAGACGGCGCTAAATGGTCGCAAGGGGCAACCAAGGAAGACCAAGACAAAGGGGAAGCGCTCATGCTTCAAATGTGGTAAGGTTGGTCATTTTATTGCTAACTGTCCCGAAAATGATAGTGACCAGGAGCAAGGGAAAAATGGGAAGAGAGAGAACAAGAAGGTTTACAAGAAGGCCAAAGGCGAAGCACACCTTGGAAAGGAGTGGAATTCGGATTGCTCTTCGTCCGACTCCGACGACGAAGGACTCGCTGCCACTGCCTTCAACAAATCGGCCCTCTTCCCAAACGAGCATCACACTTGCCTCATGGCAAGGGAGAAGAAGGTAATCAATCATAATGCTAATACTTATGATTCTTCTAGTGATGATGAGTCTAGTGAGGATGAAATAGATTACTCCAGTTTATTCAAGGGATTGGATAGAACTAAGATAGCTAAGATTAATGAATTAATTGATGCCTTGAATGAAAAGGATAGAATCTTAGAGAAACAAGAAGATCTTTTATATGAAGAGCATGATAAATTTGTTAGTGCACAAAATTCACTTGCTCTAGAAGTTAAAAGAAATGGAATGCTTTCTTGTGAACTTTCTACTTGTAACGAAACCATTTCTTCTTTAAAAGGTGAAATTAATGATTTAAATGCTAAGCTAGAAGTAGCAAGTAAATCTAACTCTTGTGTTGAACATGTTGAAATTTGCACTAAGTGTAAGGATGTTGATATTAATGCTTGTTGTGAACACTTAGTTTCAATTTCAAAACTAAATGATGAAGTGGCTAGTCTTAGTGCCCAACTTAAGACTAGCAAGAATGAATTTGATAAGCTGAAATTTGCAAGGGATGCCTACACGATTGGTAGACACCCCTCAATTAAGGATGGACTTGGCTACAAGAGGGAAGCCAAGGACTTGACAAGCCATAAGGCTCCTATCTCCGCCAAGGAGAAAGGGAAGGCTCCTATGGTTAGTAGTACTAAAAAGAACCATGCTTTTATGTATCATGATAGGAGTTATAATGCTTATAATGATTTTGACTCTCATGCCATGTTTGCTTCTAGTTCTTCCTATATGCATGGTAGAAATATGTCTAGGAGAAATGCTATTCATCATGTGCCTAGAAAGAATATTATTCATGCTCCTAGGAAAGTAGTAAATGAACCTTCTACAATTTATTGTGCTTTAAATGCTTCCTTTGCTATTTGTAGAAAGGATAGGAAAATAGTTGCTAGGAAGTTAGGGGCAAAATGCAAGGGAGACAAAACTTGCATTTGGGTCCCTAAGGATATTTGCACTAACCTTATAGGACCCAACATGAGTTGGGTACCTAAGACCCAAGCCTAAATTTGCCTTGCAGGTTTATGCATCCGGGGGTTCAAGCTGGATTATCGACAGCGGATGCACAAACCATATGACGGGGGAGAAGAAGATGTTCACCTCCTACGTCAAAAATAAGGATTCCCAAGATTCAATTATATTCGGTGATGGGAATCAAGGCAAGGTAAAAGGGTTAGGTAAAATTGCAATTTCTAATGAACACTCAATCTCCAATGTGTTTTTAGTTGAGTCTCTTGGTTACAATTTGCTATCTGTTAGTCAACTATGCAATATGGGATATAATTGTCTTTTTACAAATGTAGATGTGTCTGTCATTAGAAGAAGTGATGGTTCACTAGCCTTTAAGGGTGTACTAGACGGCAAGCTTTACATAGTTGATTTTGCAAAAGAAGAAGCCGGTCTAGATGCATGCTTAATGGCTAAGACTTGCATGGGCTGGCTGTGGCATCGCCGCTTAGCACATGTGGGGATGAAGAACCTCCACAAGATTCTAAAGGGAGAACACGTGATAGGTCTAACCAATGTTTATTTCGAAAAAGATAGACCTTGTGCAGCTTGTCAAGCAGGTAAACAAGTGGGAGGAGCACATCACAGCAAGAATGTGATGACCACGTCAAGACCTCTGGAGCTGCTGCATATGGACCTCTTCGGACCCGTCGCCTATCTAAGCATAGGAGGAAGTAAGTATGGTCTAGTTATTGTTGATGACTTTTCCCGCTTCACTTGGGTGTTCTTTTTGCAGGATAAGTCTGAAACCCAAGGGACCCTCAAGCGCTTCCTAAGGAGGGCTCAAAATGAGTTTGAGCTCAAGGTGAAAAAGATAAGGAGCGACAACGGGTCCGAATTCAAGAACCTTCAAGTGGAGGAGTTTCTTGAGGAGGAAGGGATCAAGCACGAGTTCTCCGCTCCCTACACACCTCAGCAAAATGGTGTGGTAGAGAGGAAGAACAGGACGCTCATAGATATGGCGAGGACTATGCTTGGAGAATTCAAGACCCCTGAGTGCTTTTGGTCGGAAGCCGTGAACACGGCTTGCCACGCCATCAACAGGGTCTACCTTCACCGCCTCCTCAAGAAGACGTCGTATGAGCTACTAACCGGTAACAAACCCAATGTATCTTACTTTCGTGTATTTGGGAGCAGGTGCTACATTCTAGTGAAGAAGGGTAGAAATTCTAAATTTGCTCCCAAAGCTGTAGAAGGGTTTTTATTAGGTTATGATTCAAATACAAAGGCGTATAGGGTCTTCAACAAATCATCGGGTTTGGTTGAAGTCTCTAGCGACGTTGTATTTGATGAGACTAATGGCTCTCCAAGAGAGCAAGTTGTTGATTGTGATGATGTAGATGAAGAAGATGTTCCGACGGTCGCTATACGAACCATGGCGATTGGAGAAGTGCGGCCACAGGAACAAGATGAACGAGATCAACCTTCTTCCTCAACAACGGTGCATCCCCCAACTTAAGACGATGAACAGGTTCATCAAAAGGAGGCATGTGATCAAGGGGGAGCACAAGATGATCACGTGATGGAGGAAGAAGCGCAACCGGCACCTCCAACCCAAGTTCGAGCGGTGATTCAAAGGGATCATCCCGTCGACCAAATTTTGGGTGACATTAGCAAGGGAGTAACTACTCGATCTCGATTAGTTAATTTTTGTGAGCATTACTCCTTTGTCTCTTCTATTGAGCCTTTCAGGGTAGAGGAGGCCTTGCTAGATCCGGATTGGGTATTGGCCATGCAGGAGGTGAAAGGGAAATGGGCCCTTGGGCCATTTCTAAGTATTTTGGTGATTGAGTGCCAACACATGTGCTTAATTGTGAATTTATGTACATGGATGAACAAGGTACAAATCATGAAGTAAAGGTATGTTTCTAAGCCTTAGTACATTGGTTTTGTGTACTAATATATTTGTCTAAGTGTTAGAAACAGAAAGAAGAAGAAAAGAGAAGAGGAGAAAGGACTTGGCTGTGTGCTGCCAAGACCCAGCTTGGTCTGGAGCACCGGACTGTCCGGTGTGCACCGGACAGTGTCCGGTGCGCCAGGCTGCCTCGGCGCGAAGTGGCCGCTCTCGGGAAATTGGCCGACGGCGTACGGCTAAAATTCACCGGACTGTCCGGTGTGCACCGGACTGTCCGGTGAGCCAACGGTCGGCCGGGCCAACGGTCGGCCGCGCAATCTGCGCGGGACACGTGGCGGAGCCAACGGTCGGAAGAAGGCACCGGACTGTCCGGTGTGCACCGGACATGTCCGGTGCGCCAACGGCTCCAGATCTTCCAACGGTCGGCAACGGTCGGAAGCGCCTGTTATGGAAACAAATCGGGCACCGGACACTGTCCGGTGTGCACCGGACTGTCCGGTGCCCCCGACGACAGAAGGCAAGGATGGCCTTCCGGATTTGCTCTCAACGGCTCCTAGCTGCCTTGGGGCTATAAAAGGGGCCCCTAGGCGCATGGAGGAGACACACAAGCAACCTTTGAGCATTCTTGATCATCCACACTTAGTCTTTGCGCTTTCATTTGTGATTCTAAGTGATTCGAGCTCCGTTCTAGTGAGAACTTTGTGATACTCTTGTGAGCTCGAGTCTTGGCCGTGTGTGTGCGCATTTCGCTGTGGATTTGTGTGTGTTGCTTCCCTCCCTTACTCTGTGTTTCATTTGTGATCATATACTTGTAAGGGCAAGAGACTCCAATTTGTGGAGATTCCTTGCAAACGGGATAGTGAAAGGAACAACAAAACACCATGGTATTCAAGTGGGTCTTTGGACCGCTTGAGAGGGGTTGATTGCAACCCTCGTCCGTTGGGACGCCACAACGTGGAGTAGGCAAGCGTTGGTCTTGGCCGAACCACGGGATAAAACCACTGTGTCACCTCTGTGCTTGATTTTCTTGTGGTACTGTGTTTTGTTGAGACTTCACCTTAGCCACTTGGCAATAATCGTGCTAACACTTAACAAGTTTTTGTGGCTTAAGTTTGAAGTTTTTACAGGATCACCTATTCACCCCCCCTCTAGGTGCTCTCAATTGGTATCGGAGCCGTTCTCTTCACAAAGGGACTAACCGCCCGAAGAGATGGATCCTAAGGGGAAGGGTATCGTGATCAACGACAAAGAGAAGGAATCCTTCGTCAACGAGCCGAAGGACGACAAGCCTACTGACTCCGGCTCGGGTCACAGACGGAAGGAAGGGAAGAAGAAGAAGACAAGGCGCATCAAGGAGATCGTCTACTACGACAGCGATGAGTCTATTTCTTCCCAAAAGGACGAAGACCACAACGACTACGAGAGAAGGAAACCGGTTAATTCAAACTTTTCTTTTGATTACTCTCGTATTCCGCAAAGTTCACATTCACATTTGCTCTCCATTCCACTCGGCAAGCCCCCACACTTTGATGGAGAGGACTACGGATTTTGGAGCCACAAAATGCGTAGTCACCTATTCTCTCTCCATCCTAGTATATGGGAGATTGTAGAGAGTGGAATGCACTTTGATAGTTCGGATAGTCCCATGTTCATTAATGAACAAATTCATAAGAATGCACAAGCTACTACTGTTCTTCTAGCTTCCTTGTGCAGGGATGAATACCATAAAGTGAGCGGCTTGGACAACGCCAAGCAAATCTGGGACACCCTCAAGATTTCTCATGAGGGGAACGACGTCACCTTGCTCACCAAGATGGAGTTGGTGGAGGGTGAGCTTGGACGGTTCGCAATGATAAGGGGCGAGGAGCCGACGCAAACATACAACCGGCTCAAGACCCTTATCAACAAGATAAGGAGCTACGGAAGCACACGATGGACGGACCACGACGTCGTCCGCCTAATGCTCAGGTCATTTACCGTTCTTGATCCTCATTTGGTGAACAATATACGTGAAAATCCCAGGTACACCAAGATGTCGCCCGAAGAAGTTCTTGGGAAATTTGTTAGCGGGCGAATGATGATCAAGGAGGCGAGGTATGTGGACGACGCCTTGAATGGTCCGATCAACGAACCACAACCCCTTGCTCTCAAGGCAACACGAAGCAAGGAGACGCTACCCAGCAAGGTGGCACAGATTGAGGCGGCCGGACTCAATGATGAAGAGATGGCTCTCATCATCAAGAGATTCAAGACGGCGCTAAATGGTCGCAAGGGGCAGCCAAGCAAGACCAAGACAAAGGGGAAGCGCTCATGCTTCAAATGCGGTAAGCTTGGTCATTTTATCGCTAACTGTCCCGATAATGAAAGTGACCAGGAAAAGGGGAACAAAAGAGAGAAGAAGAAGCAATACAAGAAGGCAAAGGGCGAGGCGCATCTAGGAAAGGAGTGGGACTCGGATTGCTCCTCCTCCGACTCCGACAATGAAGGACTCGCTGCTACTGCCTTCAACAAGTCTTCCCTCTTCCCCAACGAGCGTCTCACATGCCTTATGGCAAGGGAGAAGAAAGTGAGTACTCAAGACTTCACTTATGCTTCTTCTAGTGATACTGAGTCTAGTGATGATGATGACATAGATTATTCATGCTTGTTCAAGGGCTTAGATAGATCTAAGATAGATAAAATCAATGAATTGATTGATGCATTGAATGATAAGAATAGATTACTAGAAAAACAAGAGCATCTTTTATATGAGGAGCATGATAAATTTGTTAGTGCACAAAATTCTCTTGCTCTAGAAATTAAAAGAAATGAAGTGCTTTCTAGTGAATTATCTTCCTGTCATGAAACCATTGATACCTTAAGAAGTGTTAATAATGATTTAAGCGCTAAACTAGAAGTAGCTAGTAAATCAAATTCCTGTGTTGAAAATGTTACAATTTGCACTAGGTGTAAGGATTTTGATGTTAATGCCTGTAGTGAACACTTAGTTTCAATTTCCAAACTAAGTGATGAATTGGCTAGTCTTAATGCACAACTTAAGACTAGCAAAAGTGAAGTTGATAAGATAAAATTTGCAAGGGATGCCTACACGGTTGGTAGACACCCCTCAATTAAGGATGGTCTTGGCTTCAAGAGAGAGGCCAAGAACTTAACAAGCCATAAGGCTCCCATCTTCGTCAAGGAGAAAGGGAAGGCCCCTATGGCTAGTAGTGCTAAAAGGAACCATGCTTTCTTGTACCATGATAGGAGTCATGCTAGAAATGCGTATAATGATTTTGAGTCACATGTTTATGATTCTCATGCCATGTTTGCTTCTAGTTCTTCTTATAAGCATGATAGAGATATGCGTAGGAGAAATGTTGTACATATGCCTAGGAGAAATATTGCTCATGTGCCTAGAAAGAATGTTATTCATGCTCCTAGGAAAGTAGTGAATGAACCTTCCATAATTTATTGTGCTTTAAACACTTCCTTTGCTATTTGTAGAAAGGATAGGAAAATAGTTGCTAGGAAGCTAGGGGCAAAATGCAAGGGAGATAGGACTTGCATTTGGGTCCCTAAGGACATATGTGCTAACCTTGCAGGACCCAACATGAGTTGGGTACCTAAGACCCAAGCCTAAATTTGCCTTGCAGGTTTATGCATCCGGGGGTTCAAGCTGGATTATCGACAGCGGATGCACAAACCATATGACGGGGGAGAAGAAGATGTTCACCTCCTACGTCAAAAATAAGGATTCCCAAGATTCAATTATATTCGGTGATGGGAATGAAGGCAAGGTAAAAGGGTTAGGTAAAATTGCAATTTCTAATGAGCACTCAATTTCAAATGTGTTTTTAGTTGAGTCTCTTGGTTACAATTTACTATCTGTTAGTCAACTATGCAACATGGGATACAATTGCCTTTTTACTAATGTAGATGTGTCTGTCTTTAGAAGATGTGATGGTTCACTAGCTTTTAAGGGTGTACTAGACGGCAAGCTTTACTTAGTTGATTTTGCAAAAGAAGAGGCCGGTCTAGATGCATGCTTAATGGCTAAGACTTGCATGGGCTGGCTGTGGCATCGCCGCTTAGCACATGTGGGGATGAAGAACCTCCACAAGCTTCTAAAGGGAGAACATGTGATAGGTCTAACCAATGTTTATTTTGAAAAAGATAGACCTTGTGCAGCTTGTCAAGCAGGTAAACAAGTGGGAGGAGCGCATCACAGCAAGAATGTGATGACCACGTCAAGACCTCTGGAGCTGCTGCATATGGACCTCTTCGGACCCGTCGCCTATCTAAGCATAGGAGGGAGTAAGTATGGTTTAGTTATTGTTGATGACTTTTCCCGCTTCACTTGGGTGTTCTTTTTGCAGGATAAGTCTGAAACTCAAGGGACCCTCAAGCGCTTCCTCAGGAGAGCTCAAAATGAGTTTGAGCTCAAAGTGAAGA
The DNA here is from genome assembly GCA_029449295.1 of Zea luxurians. NCBI lineage: Eukaryota > Viridiplantae > Streptophyta > Magnoliopsida > Poales > Poaceae > Zea > Zea luxurians. Next base: position 108,431,199 of record JAOPSE010000010.1, read on the forward strand.
AGATAAGGAGCGACAACGGGTCCGAATTCAAGAACCTTCAAGTGGAGGAGTTTCTTGAGGAGGAAGGGATCAAGCACGAGTTCTCCGCTCCCTACACACCACAGCAAAATGGTGTGGTAGAGAGGAAGAACAGGACGCTCATAGACATGGCGAGGACTATGCTTGGAGAATTCAAGACCCCCGAGTGCTTTTGGTCGGAAGCCGTGAACACGGCTTGCCACGCCATCAACAGGGTCTACCTTCATCGACTCCTCAAGAAGACTTCGTATGAGCTACTAACCGGTAACAAACCCAATGTATCCTACTTTCGTGTTTTTGGGAGCAAGTGCTACATTCTAGTGAAGAAGGGTAGAAATTCTAAGTTTGCTCCCAAAGCTGTAGAAGGGTTTTTATTAGGTTATGATTCAAATACAAAGGCGTATAGGGTCTTCAACAAATCATCGGGTTTGGTTGAAGTCTCTAGCGACGTTGTATTTGATGAGACTAATGGCTCTCCAAGAGAGCAAGTTGTTGATTGTGATGATGTATATGAAGAAGATGTTCCGACGGCCGCTATACGAACCATGGCGATTGGAGACACTCGGCCACAGGAACAAGATGAACGAGATCAACCTTCTTCCTCAACAACGGTGCATCCCCCAACTCAAGACGATGAACAGGTTCATCAAAAGGAGGCGTGTGATCAAGGGGGAGCACAAGATGATCATGTGATGGAGGAAGAAGAGCAACCAGCACCTCCTACCCAAGTTCGAGCGATGATTCAAAGGGATCATCCCGTCGACCAAATTCTGGGTGACATTAGCAAGGGAGTAACTACTCGGTCTCGACTAGTTAATTTTTGTGAACATTACTCTTTTGTCTCCTCTATTGAGCCTTTCAGGGTAGAGGAGGCCTTGCTAGATCCGGATTGGGTGTTGGCCATGCAGGAGGAACTTAACAACTTCAAGCGCAATGAAGTTTGGACGCTGGTGCCTCGTCCCAAGCAAAATGTTGTGGGAACCAAGTGGGTGTTCCGCAACAAACAAGACGAGCACGGAGTGGTGACAAGGAACAAGGCTCGACTTGTGGCAAAAGGTTATGCCCAAGTCGCAGGTTTGGACTTTGAGGAGACTTTTGCTCCTGTGGCTAGGCTAGAGTCCATTCGTATCTTGCTAGCATATGCCGCTCACCATTCTTTCAGGTTGTACCAAATGGATGTGAAGAGCGCTTTCCTCAACGGGCCAATAAAAGAGGAGGTGTACGTGGAGCAACCCCCTGGCTTCGAGGATGAGCGGTACCCCGACCACGTGTGTAAGCTCTCTAAGGCGCTCTATGGACTTAAACAAGCCCCAAGAGCATGGTATGAATGCCTTAGAGATTTCTTAATTGCTAATGCTTTCAAGGTTGGGAAAGCCGATCCAACTCTTTTTACAAAGACATGTGATGGTGATTTGTTTGTATGCCAAATTTATGTCGATGACATAATATTTGGTTCTACTAACCAAAAGTCTTGTGAAGAGTTTAGCAGGGTAATGACGCAGAAATTCGAGATGTCGATGATGGGCGAGTTGACCTACTTCCTTGGGTTCCAAGTGAAGCAACTCAAGGACGGCACCTTCATCTCCCAAACGAAGTACACGCAAGATCTGCTAAAGCGGTTTGGGATGAAGGACGCCAAGCCCGCAAAGACACCGATGGGAACCGACGGACACACCGACCTCAACAAAGGAGGTAAGTCCGTTGATCAAAAAGCATACCTGTCAATGATAGGGTCTTTACTTTATTTATGTGCTAGTAGACCGGATATTATGCTTAGCGTATGCATGTGTGCTAGATTTCAATCCGATCCTAAGGAGTGTCACTTAGTGGCGGTGAAGCGGATTCTTAGATATTTAGTCGCTACGCCTTGCTTCGAGATCTGGTATCCAAAGGGGTCTAACTTTGACTTGATTGGGTACTCAGATTCCGACTATGCTGGATGTAAGGTCGATAGGAAGAGTACATCGGGGACGTGCCAATTCTTAGGAAGGTCCCTGGTGTCATGGAACTCTAAGAAACAAACATCCGTTGCCCTATCCACCGCTGAGGCCGAGTACGTTGCCGCAGGACAGTGTTGCGCGCAACTACTTTGGATGAGGCAAACCCTCCGGGACTTTGGCTACAATCTGAGCAAAGTCCCACTCCTATGTGATAATGAGAGTGCTATCCGAATAGCGGAAAATCCTGTTGAGCACAGCCGCACAAAGCACATTGACATCCGGCATCACTTTTTGAGAGACCACCAGCAAAAGGGAGATATCGCAGTGTTTTATGTTAGCACCGAGAACCAGCTAGCCGATATCTTTACTAAGCCTTTAGATGAGAAGACCTTTTGCAGGTTGCGTAGTGAGCTAAATGTCTTAGATTCGCGGAACTTGGATTGAATTGTAGCATACATGTATTTATGCCTTTGATCATGTTCATTCTGCATTTTGTTGCTTATTATGGTGCTCAAGTTGTACAAACACTCCCTGGACCTCACAAGTCCGTCGCAAAGTGATGCACATATTTAGGGGGAGATGTGTTACAACTTGATCCTTTTTGACTAACCATATGCTTGAGTTTGTTTTGATTTAGTCTCAAAGTAGAATTGAAAGGGAAAAGGTGGACTTGGACCATGAAAGACTTCCACTGCACTCCGATGAGAGGGTAACTTATTCCAAGTCCATCTCATGAACTCTTATTGCCATTTGCTCTTAATTGAAGATTTTGGTGAGGCAATGGGGTTAAAGGGGCCAAGATTTATCCCGTTTTGGTGCTTGATGCCAAAGGGGGAGAAAATAAAGGCCAAAGCAATAAATGGATCAGCTACCACTTGAGAAATTTAAAAATAGTAAATAGTAGAGTAGAGTTTTTGGTTTGTCAAATAAAGGCCAAAGCAATAAATGGATCAGCTACCACTTGAGAAATTTAAAAATAGTAAATAGTAGAGTAGAGTTTTTGGTTTGTCAAAACCTTTTTTGTCTCTTTTGGCTTCTTGTGGGGAGAAGTAGCAATCATGGGAAAAAGGGGGAGTTTTTGAAATCTTTGATCAATCTCTTTTGGAATGACTCTCTGTATGCCTCAACATGTGTGTTTAACTTAGAGATAGAGTTTGAGTTTGATTTGCAAAAACAAACCAAGTGGTGGCAAAGGATGATCCATATATGCCAAAATTGAATCAAAATAAATTTGAGTTTTTATTTGAAGTGAGTTTGCACTTGTTCTAGTTGCTTTATGTTGTGTTGGCATAAATCACCAAAAAGGGGGAGATTGAAAGGGAAATGGGCCCTTGGGCCATTTCTAAGTATTTTGGTGATTGAGTGCCAACACATGTGCTTAATTGTGAATTTATGTACATGGATGAACAAGGTACAAATCATGAAGTAAAGGTATGTTTCTAAGCCTTAGTACATTGGTTTTGTGTACTAATATATTTGTCTAAGTGTTAGAAACAGAAAGAAGAAGAAAAGAGAAGAGGAGAAAGGACTTGGCTGTGTGCTGCCAAGACCCAGCTTGGTCTGGAGCACCGGACTGTCCGGTGTGCACCGGACAGTGTCCGGTGCGCCAGGCTGCCTCGGCGCGAAGTGGCCGTTCTCGGGAAATTGGCCGACGGCGTACGGCTAAAATTCACCGGACTGTCCGGTGTGCACCGGACTGTCCGGTGAGCCAACGGTCGGCCGGGCCAACGGTCGGCCGCGCAATCTGCGCGGGACACGTGGCGGAGCCAACGGTCGGAAGAAGGCACCGGACTGTCCGGTGTGCACCGGACATGTCCGGTGCGCCAACGGCTCCAGATCTTCCAACGGTCGGCAACGGTCGGAAGCGCCTGTTATGGAAACAAATCGGGCACCGGACACTGTCCGGTGTGCACCGGACTGTCCGGTGCCCCCGACGACAGAAGGCAAGGATGGCCTTCCGGATTTGCTCTCAACGGCTCCTAGCTGCCTTGGGGCTATAAAAGGGGCCACTAGGCGCATGGAGGAGACACACAAGCAACCTTTGAGCATTCTTGATCATCCACACTTAGTCTTTGCGCTTTCATTTGTGATTCTAAGTGATTCGAGCTCCGTTCTAGTGAGAACTTTGTGATACTCTTGTGAGCTCGAGTCTTGGCCGTGTGTGTGCGCATTTCGCTGTGGATTTGTGTGTGTTGCTTCCCTCCCTTACTCTGTGTTTCATTTGTGATCATATACTTGTAAGGGCAAGAGACTCCAATTTGTGGAGATTCCTTGCAAACGGGATAGTGAAAGGAACAACAAAACACCGTGGTATTCAAGTGGGTCTTTGGACCGCTTGAGAGGGGTTGATTGCAACCCTCGTCCGTTGGGACGCCACAACGTGGAGTAGGCAAGCGTTGGTCTTGGCCGAACCACGGGATAAAACCACTGTGTCACCTCTGTGCTTGATTTTCTTGTGGTACTGTGTTTTGTTGAGACTTCACCTTAGCCACTTGGCAATAATCGTGCTAACACTTAACAAGTTTTTGTGGCTTAAGTTTGAAGTTTTTACAGGATCACCTATTCACCCCCCCCTCTAGGTGCTCTCAGGAGGAACTCAACAACTTCAAGCGCAATGAAGTTTGGACACTGGTGCCTCGTCCCAGGCAAAATGTTGTGGGAACCAAGTGGGTGTTCCGCAACAAACAGGACGAGCACGGGGTGGTGACGAGGAACAAGGCTCGACTTGTGGCAAAAGGTTATGCCCAAGTCGCAGGTTTGGACTTTGAGGAGACTTTTGCTCCTGTGGCTAGGCTAGAATCAATTCGTATATTGCTAGCATATGCCGCTCACCATTCTTTCAGGTTGTACCAAATGGATGTGAAGAGCGCTTTCCTCAACGGGCCGATCAAAGAGGAGGTGTACGTGGAGCAGCCCCCTGGCTTCGAGGATGAACGGTACCCCGACCATGTGTGTAAGCTCTCTAAGGCGCTCTATGGACTTAAGCAAGCTCCAAGAGCATGGTATGAATGCCTTAGAGACTTTTTAATTGCTAATGCTTTCAAGGTTGGGAAAGCCGATCCAACTCTTTTTACTAAGACTTGCGATGGTGATCTTTTTGTGTGCCAAATTTATGTCGATGACATAATATTTGGTTCCACTAACCAAAAGTCTTGTGAAGAGTTTAGCAGGGTAATGACGCAGAAATTCGAGATGTCGATGATGGGCGAGTAGACCTACTTCCTTGGGTTCCAAGTGAAGCAACTCAAGGAAGGCACCTTCATCTCCCAAACAAAGTACACACAAGATTTGCTAAAGAGGTTTGGGATGAAGGACGCCAAGCCCGCAAAGACACCAATGGGAACCGACGGACACACCGACCTCAACAAAGGAGGTAAGTCCGTTGATCAAAAAGCATACCGGTCCATGATAGGTTCTTTGCTTTATTTATGTGCTAGTAGACCGGATATTATGCTTAGCGTATGCATGTGTGCTAGATTTCAATCAGATCCTAAGGAGTGTCACTTAGTGGCTGTGAAGCGAATTCTTCGATATTTAGTCGCTACGCCTTGCTTCGGGATCTGGTATCCAAAGGGGTCTAACTTTGACTTGATTGGGTACTCAGATTCCGACTATGCTGGATGTAAGGTCGATAGGAAGAGTACATCGGGGACGTGCCAATTCTTAGGAAGGTCCCTGGTGTCATGGAACTCTAAGAAACAAACCTCCGTTGCCCTATCCACCGCTGAAGCCGAGTACGTTGCCGCAGGACAGTGTTGTGCGCAACTACTTTGGATGAGGCAAACCCTCAGGGACTTTGGCTACAATCTGAGCAAAGTCCCACTCCTATGTGACAATGAGAGTGCTATCCGAATAGCGGAAAATCCTGTTGAGCACAGCCGCACAAAGCACATTGACATCCGGCATCACTTTTTGAGAGACCACCAGCAAAAGGGAGATATCGAAGTGTTTCATGTTAGCACCGAGAACCAGCTAGCCGATATCTTTACCAAGCCTTTAGATGAGAAGACCTTTTGCAGGCTGCGTAGTGAGCTAAATGTCTTAGATTCGTGGAACTTGGATTGAATTGTAGCATACATGTATTTATGCTTTTGATCATGTTCCTTTTTGCATTTTGTTGCTTTATTGTGGTGCTCAAGTTGTACAAACACTCCCTGGACCTCACAAGTCCGTGGCAAAATGATGCACAGTTTTAGGGGGAGATGTGTTACAACTTGACCCTTTGAGACTAACCATATGCTTGAGTTTGCTTGTTTTAGTCTCAAAGGAGAATTGAAAGGGAAAAGGTGGACTTGGACCATGAAAGACTTCCACTGCACTCCGATGAGAGGGTAACGTATTCCAAGTTCATCTCATGAACTCTTATTGCCATTTGCTCTTAATTGAAGATTTTGGTGAGGCAATGGGGTTATAGAGCCAAGATTAATCCCGTTTTGGTGTTTGATGCCAAAGGGGGAGAAAATAAAGGCCAAAGCGATAAATGGATCAGCTACCACTTGAGAGATTTTGAAAATAGTAGAATAGAGCTTTTGGTTTGGTTTGTCAAAACTCTTTTGTTGTCTCTCTTATCAAAAGTTGGCTTCTTGTGGGGAGAAGTATTGATTATGGGAAAAAGGGGGAGTTTTTGAAATCTTTGATCAATCTCTTTTGGAATGACTCTCTTTATGTTTCAACATGTGTGTTTGACTTAGAGATAGAGATTTGAGTTTGATTTGCAAAAACAAACCAAGTGGTGGCATAGAGTGATCCATATATGTCAAAATTGAATCAAAATAATTTGAGTTCTTAGTTGAAGTGTTTTTGTACTTGTTCTACTTGCTTTATGTTGTGTTGGCATAAATCACCAAAAAGGGGGAGATTGAAAGGGAAATGTGCCCTTGGGCCATTTCTATGTATTTTGGTGATTTAGTGCCCAACACAGGTGTCTAATTGTAAAATGGTGGACAAAGTACAAATCAAGGATAAAGGTATGTTTCTCAGACTTAGTACATTGTTTTATGAACTAATGTATTGTGTCTAAGTGCTGGAAACAGAAAAAATCGAGTTGGAAAAGAGATGGCTCGAGCAGCCAAAGTCTGTCCAGTCTGGGTGCACCGGACTGTCCGATGGTGCACCGGACAGTGTCTGGTGCGCCAGGCTGGCTCGGCGTGAAGTGGCCGCTCTCGGGAATTCGCCGACGGCGTACGGCTAAAATTCACCGGACTGTCCGGTGTGCACCGGACTGTCCGGTGAGCCAACGGTCGGCCGGGCCAACGATCGGCCGCGGGATATGCGCGCGACACGTGGCCGGGCCAACGGTCGGAAGGGGGCACCGGACTGTCCGGTGTGCACCGGACTTGTCCGGTGCGCCAACGGCTCCCAGATCTGCAACGGTCGGCAGCGCCATTTTAGGAAGGAAATCGGGCACCGGACAGTGTCCGGTGCACCCGACGACAGAAGGCAAGATTGGCCTTCCAGATTTGCTCTCAATGGCTCCTAGCTGCCTTGGGGCTATAAAAGGGACCCCTAGGCACATGGAGAAGATAACCAAGCAACCTTAGAGCATTCTTGATCATCCACACTCAGTCTTTGCGCATTCGTTTGTCATTCTCAGTGATTCGAGCTCCGTTCTAGTGAGAACTTTGAGATAGTCTTTTGAGCTCGATTCTTGGCCGTGTGTGTGCCCATTTTGCTGTGGATTTGTGTGTGTTGCTTTCCTCCCTTACTCTGAATTTCTTGTGAATCTCAAGTGTAAGGGCGAGAGGCTCCAAGTTGTGGAGATTCCTCGCAAACGGGATATTGAAAGGCAAAACAAAACACCGTGGTATTCAAGTTGGTCTTTGGACCGCTTGAGAGGGGTTGATTGCAACCCTCGTTCGTTGGGACGCCACAACGTGGAGTAGGCAAGCGTTGGTCTTGGCCGAACCACGGGATAAACCACTGTGTCATCTCTGTGTTTGATCTCTTGTGGTATTGTGTTTTGTTGAGACTCCTCTCTAGCCACTTGGCGATTATTGTGCTAACACTTAACAAGTTTTTGTGACTATAAGTTTAAGTTTCACAGGATCACCTATTCACCCCCCCTCTAGGTGCTCTCAGGTACCCCTGCCTTCGGGAGGCAGAGCTCTCGGCCCGTCAGACCGCGGCGCCTTCCAGGAGATTCTTGAGCTCTCCCTGGATTCACCGTCCCTCGGTGGTTGATGGCTCCGGCATCTCGCGGAGAAGCATCGCTGCTGCAGCCAGGTTCCGGCCGACCCCACTAGATGCGGGTGGTGGCCTGACCCTGACGTCGTCGTTGATGCGGTGCTGGAAGCCCCGGGGTAGATGACATATTTCCCCGGCCGGGGGTTGGCCCGCCCATGCCTGCCCGACGTCCCGACGGATCGGCTCAAGCGCTCCTGCTCCCTCGTCGAGCCTGGCCTGCACCCCGCGGATTTGCTCGAGCTGTGGGTCATGGCCCCCCGTCTGAACGGGGACCACAGCTAGCTCCCGTGGGATGTCAACGCGAGGCACCGGCCTAGGGAGGTCACCGTCCTCCGGCATGCCGAGATGGTTGCCTTCGGAGGGACCCCCTAGATCGACGTGGAAGCATTCGCGACTTGGGCCACAGTCCTCGTCGCCGAGGCTACGGCTACCGTCGGAACAGTCGGAAAGGCAGTGGTCGCATGCGGTCATGAAGTCCCGCATGGCACTGGGGTTGCCAAGTCCAGAGAAATCCCAACAGATGCTGGGTTCGCCGTCTTCCTCGGACCCAGAGGGCCCGTAGGTCGAGACGTCCGTCAGCCGGTCCCAAGGTGACCGCATACGAAACCCCAGAGGGTTTGGACTTGCCTCTACGAGAGCGCCCGCCAAAGCGAAGCCACTAGGCGGGTCGAGGCTGAATCCGAAAGACGTGGGATGGGAATCGGTCGGTACCTTTTGGTCGACGAGCGGCGATAATGTCATGTCGGGGGCTGACTGCACCGTCGTCTCAGGTACGAGGGTGACGTCCAGCAAGCTTTTCGCGAGCGTGCTGGCGTCATCCGCTTGCTCGGGTTTGGCGTGTCGCGGGGAGACGGCGCTCGCCTTCGTCTCAAACGCGAGGTCGACGCCCGGTGCGCCCCCCGTTGGGGCGCTGGGGCCATCGACTCGCTCGACAGCCGGCGCGGCGCTGTCTCCTGCTTGGCCTTGGTTGCCCCGTCTTCCCCTCCGCCGGCGGGGAAGAGGGCAGGATGAGCTCGAAGGTCGTTCTTCCACCACGCGGGGAAGACGTCGTCGATTCCGCCGCCGGCAGGCGGGCTATTGGCTGCCACTGTCGTTGTCGCGCGGCGGTGGAAGGAGTATCATGTCGTTGCTACCGTCGAGGGACATGAACTCAAGACTCCCGAAACGGAGCACCATCCCGGGTTGGAGAGGTTGCTGGAGACTGCCCATCTGGAGCTTGACGGGAAGCTGTTCGTCAACACGCAGCAGGCCCCTACCTGGCGCGCCAACTGTCGGCGTTCCGAGACCGGGGGGGTCCCTGAGCCGACGAGTGAATGTCGCCGCGTGCCCCAGCCCAGATGGGTCGAGCGCGAGGGCGAGCGCGAAGGGGGGAGAGTGAGGCGGCCGGAGACCGGCGTGAGAGAGGTGGGAATCCTGCGGCCTTCGTGTTCGTCCCACGCCCAGGTCGGGTGCGCTTGCAGTAGGGGGTTACAAGCGTCCACGCGGGAGAGGGAGTGAGCGGCTCCGGGCGAGCGCGTGTCTCGTCCTCGTCCCCGCGCGGCCAACCTCCTCTAAGAGGGCCCTGGTCCTCCCTTTTATAGGCGCAAGGAGAGGATCCATGTGTACAATGGGGGGTGTAGCAGAGTGCTACGTGTCTAGCGGAGGAGAGCTAGCGCCCTAGGTACATGTCGTTGTGGCAGCCGGAGAGATCTTGGCACCCAGCTGGTGTGATGTCGTGGCCGTCGGAGGAGCGATGGAGCTTGGCGGAGGGACAGATGTCGAAGCGGTTGAGTCCTTGCTGACGTCCTCTTGCTTCTGTAAGGGGGCTGAGAGCCGCCGTCGTCACAGAGCATGCGGGGCGCCATCATTGCCTATCTGGCGGAGCGAGCCAGATGGGACGCCGGTCTTGTTCCCTGCGGCCCGAGTCAGCTCGGGGTAGGGTGATGATGGCGCCTCCTGTTGACGTGGCTGGTCTGCGCCCTAGGTTGGGCGATGTGGAAGCTCCTCCGAAGCCGAGGTCGAGTCCGAGCCCCCGGGTCGGGCGAGGCGGAGATTGCCGGCTGGTGCCGGGGCGGAGTCCGAGCCCTGGGGTCGGGCGAAGTGGAGTTCATCGTCTTCTGGGGCCGAGCCCATGTCCGAGCCCTGGGTCGGGCGAGGTGGAGATCATCGTCTTCTGGGGCCGAGCCCAAGTCCGAGCCCTGGGTCGGGCGAGGCGGAGATCGTCGTCTTCTGGGATTTAGCCCGAGTCCGAGCCCTGGGTCGAGCGGAGTTCGCCGTCTTCCGGGACTTAGCCCGAGTCCGAGCCCTGGGTCGGGCGGAGTTCGTCGTCTTCCGGGACTTAGCCTGAGTCCGAGCCCTGGGTCGGGCGGAGCGGAGTTCGCCGTCTTCTGGGACTTAGCCCGAGTCCGAGCCCTGGGGTCGGGCGAAGCGGAGCTTCCTATGGAGCCTTCGGCCGGGCCTGACTGCCCGTCAGTCTCACTCTGTCAAGTGGCACCGCAGTCGGAGTGGCGCAGGCGGCGCTGTCCTTCTGTCAGGCCGGTCAGTGGAGCGGTGAAGTGACGGCGGTCACTTCGGCTCTGCCGGCTGGGGGGCGCGCGTCAGGATAAAGGTGTCAGACCACCTTTGCATTAAATGCTCCTGCGATTTGGTCGGTCGGTGCGGCAATTTGGTCAGGGTTGCTTCTTGGCGAAGGCAGGGCCTCGGGCGAGCCGGGAATATGTTCGCCGCTGGAGGGGGGCCTCGGGCGAGACGGAAATCCTCCGGGGTCGGCTGCCCTTGTCCGAGGCTAGGCTCGGGCGAGGCGTGATCGAGTCCCTCGAATGGACTGATCCCTGACTTAATCACACCCATCAGGCCTTTGCAGCTTTGTGCTGATGGGGGTTACCAGCTGAGAATTAGGAGCCTTGAGGGTACCCCTAATTATGGTCGCCGACAAAGGTGCATCTTCTTTTTCGGAATCCTATCTCGAAAGAACCTCTAAGTTAAGCGTGTTTGGCTTGGAGCAATTTGGGATGGGTGACCGATTGGGAAGTTTTCTCAAGTACACATGAGTGAGGACAAAGTACGCACAAAAGACTCGTGTTGGTCTGTGGGGACAATATATGATCCTAGAGAGCTGCCAGAAGTAAGTACCGCCGATCCAGAGATTGGACGGGGTGTTACAGAAGCTCTTTGCCGAGTGCCAAGCAAAAAACTTTCGGTAAAAGAAAACACTCGACAAAGAAGAGTGTTTAATTTTTGACACTCGGCAAAGAGTTTCTTTGCCGAATGTTTTTAACACTTGGGAAATAGCTTCTTTGCCGAGTGTCAACAATATAACACTCGGCAAAGAGCTTCTTTGCCGAGTGCTTTTTTTCAACACTAGGCAAAGACAATTTAAAAATCACATTTATTTTAAAGCAGTAAATTATTTCAAAATAAAAAGTTTTCAACTACAAATTTGTATAACTCATCATTGAAAGTTGCCTAGAGGAGGGTGAATAGACGAAACCTGAAATTTATAAACTTAAGCACACACTACAAGCCGGGGTTAGCGTTAGAATTACATTTAAGTTCGGGAGAGAGAGGGAAAACAAATCAAATGAGAATCAAGCGGATGAACATGGTGATTTGTTTTACCGAGGTTCAGTTGCAAAGATCCTAGTCCCCGTTGAGGTGGTCACAAAGACCGGGTCTCTTTCAACCCTTTCCCTCTCTCAAACGGTCACTTAAACCGAGTGAGCCTTCTCCTTAATCAAACGGTCACTTAGACCCCGCAAGGACCACCACACACTTAGGTGTCTCTTGCTTTGATTACAAGTCACTTGGGAACAAGAATGAGAAAGGAAGAAAGCGATCCAAGCAACAAGAACGCAAATGGACACGAACACACACTCTCTCAAGTCACTAGGTGGTTGGAATGAATTCTAGACTTGGAGGGGGTTTGATCTTTGGAAATGTGTCTTAGAGTGAATGCACTAGCTCTTGTATTGAATGTGATCTTCAGAAAACTTGGAAGCTTGAAGTTGTGGTGGTTGGGGGTATTTATAGCCCTCAACCACCTTGGTAGCCGTTGAGGAGGCTGCTAGCGATGAGCGCACTAGACAGTCCGGTGCGCCACCGGACAGACATTGTTCAGTGTCCGGTGCGCCGCCACGTCACCCAACCGTTAGGGTTATGGAGCAGTTGACCGTTTGCGCCTTTGTCTTCTTGTGGCACCGGACAGTCTGGTGCCCCTCTGACTCGCTGCTTTGACTTCTGCGCGACACTTGTCTAACAGACATCAGACACCCTGTGGCACCGGACAATGGCATGCAGCAATATACTCGGCTTCAGCATTGGAAAGAGCTACGAAGTTTTGTTTCTTTGAATCCCAAGACTGTGACGGAACCTCCCAAGTAATTAGGCCCACCTACAGTTGTCCTTGTCTAACAGACATCAGACACCCTGTAGATGTTCCTAAGTCACTTGACAAGCTCGGTATCTTTCCCTACCTCACCAGGAACGTTTCACCCGTCTTGCAGACATTACAGAACATCGGAGATAAAGAAATGCGGAAGCGAATTACATAAACTTACATTTATTTCAAAAGCAAGCCTGAGTTATTTTATTACAGACCAGACTAAAAGTGAGTGCAGAGTAGTAATATTATACAAACCAAGGGAGGCACAAACATCTCCCGATAAGCTATAAGCGAAAGATCCTATGTGGAGGACCGAGTCCTCCCGCACTTCAGTCTTGTTTTTCTTCTTTGGGAACCACCTTGGCACAGAAGCAGCAAAAGTCTGCTACTTCCTCACCTAAAAACAACGAAGGGATAAACCCTGAGTATGGAATTACTCAGCAAGTCTTACCCGACTAAAGAAAAGACTCTCAAGGGTATGCTGGTTATATGGGAGTCAAGGTAAGGCTTTTCAATAATCAAAGACTCTGTTTTGCAGAAATGCTTACTAAAGTGGATCCTTAAAAATCCAATTTTAATTTGTCAAGTTAAGTAAAATTACCTGCACTAGAGTTCTTTCTACCCTAGTTCAATCACTGGTCCTGCACTAGCCAATTTCTTAACAACAGTCCCTCATCTTTAGTGGAATGCTACGTGTAAGTCAGTGGCCAAGTCTCCATAACCGCGGAGGTACGGCGATCCGAATCGATTATACTCAGCTGAGGATCTCCAATCACACGACATATGTAGCACTTAACCCTTGCATATGTCAACCCGCCACCGGGGTTCTTAAGACCGGATCAGGTTCACGCAAACCGAGAGCACAGATACACCACCGTCCAGCCTCTTGCCACGGAGGGTACACGCTACTCTCGCCACCGCTCCACGCCCATTTCGTGTTATCTTATTCCGGCCTTAGTCTGCCCGAGGCAAGGCTTACCCATGACGAGGCATGTGACCAGTTAAAGGGTCCTCGGTCAGCAGGCCTACATCGACAAGGTCCTTAATCGACTCAGACGGAGACACTACACCGAGACTCTTTCTTCTCGTGCAAGTCACCCGCCCGGTCTCAGCTTAATCATTTAACCCAAAACTTGGTACCTGGCAGAGGTACATCTTTTCCGATGTTGAATCCATCACGGCCATGATGGATCCACCACCAAGTTTTATTTTTGAAAACATCCCACCCACTTTTGCCACAACATCTTTTGTAAAACAAAACCTTTTGTTTTTCTAAAGCCAAGCTAAGCATCAAAAAGCTTTTGTAAAACAGGTGATCAAGGAAGGTAATCAAATTCAAGGAAGGTAATGCAGGAATTGTTTTAGCAATCAACTCCTATCACCTAATGCATCAAGCAAGTGAGAAAGATTTAAAAATATCAAGGGAGGTGGCAAATGCACCGGGGCTTGCCTTTGTTATCAGGTGAGTCCTGCTCGGATCCACAAATATCAAAATAAAAGCAGTTGCCTGCTTGAGGATCTGAGGTTGGTGGAATCCCCTCTTCAGTGACTTCTTCCTCTTCTTCGTGTTCTAACATAACCATATATATGCATAAGAATGGATGCCATGGAATGCTCATGAGGATGCGAAGATAATATAAACTTATTATCTAAGTCTTGAGTACAACTTTCCTTCACGGTACTCCGAGAACCTAGGGTTTCCGGAGTCAGTAAAGGAGTTCATAGGGCAGGGGGGGTTGGTTTTGGGTTTAGTGATCAAACAAGGTCCAAATCAACCCAAATTCTACCCAAGGCTTCTACATATTGGTTTAAGTGCCCATAAAAAGTTTGGACATTTTTGGACTTATCATTTATTTTCTAAAAATCCATAACTAATACTTTTAACTACTTTAAATACCCTAAAATTTCTTATTTCCATTAAAAATCACAAAACTATTTTTACTAAATACTAGAGAAAATAACAAGCCTAGGAAAATTAGTTTCACAATTTTAGCATTTTTCTACATTTTTCTATAATTATTTTGGCTCTGCTGGAAAAAGAAAAAGAAAAAGGATTAAATAGAACTGGGCCGATTCTGGCCCAGACGGCCCAGGTCCAGGGAGGAAAGGCGCCCGCGCGCGCCCGCGCCGGCGACTTTGCATGAAGGCCCTCACGGTTTTGGCTAACTTAAATCAGGTTTGTTTACTGTTCTTCTGTGTCACTCACCAAATGCAGAAAAGCCCCTGCGTTTCATCCTATTCACAATTGGAAGTCCACGACGGCGCTCGCGCACTGCCGCGCTCCGGCGAGCATTGTACCGGCCAAACGGGGCTATGACCGGCGCTCCCGAGCGACATACACCGGATAAAACCCTCCCAGAACGTTTCCCCTAAACCAATTTTTGAATTGGAGCTCTACATCTTACTGCCCGCGGGGATAGCGGAGAGACTTAAAGGAACTGCATGTTCCAAGCAATTCACGGTGGTATAATCCAATTGGATAGGTTGGGGAGCATCACGGTTACCTGGGAATACTTAAACGGGGAAGTAGAAGTCGTAAGCTATCTCGAATCGGGCTGGTCACGGAAGGATTTTTGCGGCGGAGCTAAGAACAGGGAAGGAGGGAATTTGGGGCTACGGGGGCTCTCCGGTGAGCTCGAGTCAAAAGCTCAGTTGCTGATGTGCGGAATGTGGTGACGAAGCCGTGCCCGCACTCAATTTATAGGCGGCTGGCCGGCGATGGATGAGGATCGCGGATTTCAAACGGTGCAGGTGAGCTTGCCGCGCGGCAGAATCCGGGGATGGCACGGCGACGCCGTTTAACCGGAGTCCGCCACCATAGAGGGTTACTGCCACGTGACCCAAGATATTTACCGCGGCCTCCAGTCCATTCCGACCGCCGTGGCGTCCTTATCGCCGGCGAGGTCCAGAACCTTATCCACCGTGCGATATTATCTGATGACGATGAACAGTGCTTTGGATTCAGTACAAAACTTGACTGACAGATCAAATTGGAGCCCAGTTTTCTCAAATTTTCGTGTGAAACCTAAGCCAACTTTCTGTAGTAAAGTTGTAGAACTATAATCCCTCTACAACTTTGCTACAATGTGCATTCACAAAAGGTCACTGGATCCCCTTCAAAATCGAGCTCAAAGTTCATGTCATAACACTGTTACTCTAAAATTCAAACCTCAAGCAGTCTGACAGCCCATCTTTGATTGGGTTTTTCTCCAAATTCCTCATAAGATCATGGCTTGAATCCTTAAACAAAGTTGTTCTCCTATGATTGGGCTACAAACTTGATGTGGTAACCTAGGGCAAAAACCCTATAATTTGAAAGTTACAAAGCCCCAAAGTTGAGCCAATTCTCTGATTTTCAGACTTAGAATAGAACCCAAATGAGGTCCATTTTGCATTTAAGTCCAAAACTTAGGGTTTGGCTTTCAAATCCACATATTTGTGAACCAATTGACTTAAAATACTTATTTGGCTTGGTTTTTGCACTTTAGCCCAAAAGTGGGCTAATTTTGCACATAAGCCCCTAGGGTTTGGTTTCAGGGTTTTCCAGGGTTCTAATTAGGGTTTCTGGTATCCCAGGGGTATAAAAGGGATTCAAGTTTGTTCTTAGAGTCATTTTATGACTTTTACCCTAAAGTCTTTAGGTTTTCTTAACTTGGGTTATGTTTTACCCCTTTAACCACTATTTAGGGTTAAGTCCTTTAACCAGGGTTCTATTTGCAAAAACATTAAAACAATACAACTTGTTTGAAATTTTTGCCTAGTGAATGCACTCTAGGTGTGTCAAACATATGCAATGCCAATGCTTATGATGCCATGCTCAAGTTTTAGTTATAGTAACACCAGGAGTGTTACATCCTTCCCCCCATAAAAGAATCTCGTCCCGAGATTTAAAGTCCTAGGGTGAGTAATGGAAAAGGAAATGTGTCACATTTTTATTTCCTTATTTCTGGTACAAGGCAGGGTGGTGTGGGGTTCATTCCTTTATTGCCATAACTATATACACTTTACAAGTTACATGAGGCTAGAAAGCCTGGGAAATTCTTATTCAAGAAGTCTTGAGTTTCCCACGTAGCCTCTTCTTCAGAATGCTGGTTCCATTGTATTTTGTAGAACTTGAGAGTCTTTCTTTGGGTAACCCTGTCCTTTTGATCCAGAACTCGAATAGGATGTTCCGAGTACGTTAAGTCTGGTTCCAGGACAACATCTGTCACTTCAATGGTTCGATCGGGAACCCGTAGACACTTCTTCAATTGCGATACATGGAACACATTATGTACAGCAGACAATGTTTCGGGGAGCTGAAGTCGGTATGCCACTGGTCCACATTGCTCAAGTACCAGGAATGGACCAATGTACCTGGGTGCAAGTTTTCCTTTAACCCCGAAACGCGATACACCCTTCATTGGTGAGACCTTCAGGTAAACATAGTCTCCCTCCAGGAAATATAAGGGCCTTCGCCGTTTGTCTGCATAACTCTTCTGACGAGCTTGTGCCTTCTTCATATTATAAATAATTTTCTGAACCTTATCCTCGGCCTCTTTCACCATATCAGGCCTAAAGAAGCATCTTTCACCAGGTTCAGACCAATTTAGCGGAGTTCGACACCGACGTCCATATAAAGCTTCAAAAGGTGCCATCTTGATACTTTCTTGATAACTGTTATTATATGAAAATTCCGCCAAAGGTAAACATTCATCCCATTTTGGTGAGAAATCCAGGACACATGCCCGTAGCATATCTTCAAGTATTTGGTTTACTCTCTCAGTCTGTCCACTGGTTTGAGGATGATAGGCCGAACTGTGGAGTAACTTAGTACCCAAGGATTTGTGAAGTGCTTCCCAAAACTTGGCTACAAATTGAGGTCCACGATCCGACACTATGGTCTTTGGAACACCATGCAGACTAAGAATACGAGCAATGTACAATTGGGCATAGACAGTAACCGGGGAATTTGTCTTGACCGGCAGAAAGTGAGCAATCTTTGTAAGCCGATCAATTATAACCCAAATAGAGTCATACCCCTTTATCGTCCTGGGCAGTCCTACAATAAAGTCCATGCTGATGTCTTCCCATTTCCATGTTGGTATTGGTAATGACTGCAATGGACCAGCAGCTTTCATGTGTATGGCCTTGACACGTCTGCAAGTGTCACATCTAGCCACATAGCGTGCAATTTCAATCTTCATCTTTGTCCACCAGTAATGTTGCTTTAAATCTTGGTACATCTTAGTGCTTCCGGGATGAATAGAATAACGACTAAGATGTGCTTCATCAAAGATTTGCTGGCGGAGTTCTTCATTCTTTGGCACTACTATGCGGTTGTTAAACCATAACACACCTTGATCGTCTTCCTTGAAACATTTGGCTGTACCAGCCCTTATCTTCTCTCGTATGTGCTTCATGCCCAGATTATCCTTTTGAGCATCAATTATCCTTTGCAAAATGGTTGACTCAAGCTTTAGCTGATTCAGAGTCCCATGTTGGATTATCCCCAGGTTTAGCTTCTCCATTTCTTGACATAAAGTGTTCTCGGAGGTCTTTGCCATAAGACAATGGCAGGAAGTCTTACGACTCAATGCATCTGCCACCACATTGGCCTTGCCTGGGTGATAATGGATCTCCAGTTCATAGTCTTTAATGAGCTCAAGCCATCGTCTTTGCCTCATATTTAATTCTGACTGGGTAAAGATGTACTTCAAACTTTTATGATCTGTATATATGTGACGGATATTTCCCAGTAGATAATGACGCCATATTTTCAGGGCATGAACCACAGCGGCTAGCTCCAGATCATGAGTTGGATAATGCTCCTCATGTCGGCGCAACTGCCTTGAAGCATATGCAATTACTCGGCCCTCTTGCATCAGCACACAGCCGAGCCCACTGCTAGATGCATCACAATATACATCGAAAGGCTTAGTGATGTCTGGTTGAGCCAGTACCGGAGCAGTGGTTAATAATGTCTTCAATTGCTCAAAGGCTTCATTACACTTAGAAGACCAATTGAATTTAGTATCATTCTTCAATAAACTTGTGATCGGCTTCACAAGCTTAGAAAAATCTGGTATGAATCTGCGATAATATCCATCTAGTCCAAGAAAACTTCGGACTTGGTGAACAGTTGTTGGGGGTTTCCACTCTAGAATATCTTTGACCTTGCTAGGATCTACCGCAATTCCTTTAGCTGATAACACGTGCCCCAAAAATTGAATTTCCTCCAGCCAGAATGCGCACTTGCTGAACTTGGCATACAGCTGATGTTCCCTCAGGCGCGTCAATACAATCCGTAGATGCTGAGCATGCTCCTCTTCATTTTTAGAGTATATCAAAATATCGTCGATGAAGACCACCACGAACTTGTCCAACTCGGGCATGAACACCGAGTTCATCAAATAAGTGAAATGGGCAGGAGCATTTGTGAGCCCGAAAGACATTACCAGGTATTCAAACAATCCATACCGCGTAGTAAATGCGGTCTTCGGTATATCCTCGGGCCGAATACGGATTTGATGATAGCCCGACCTGAGATCAATTTTAGAAAATACCCTCGCCCCAGTCAGTTGATCAAATAAGATGTCGATCCTGGGAAGAGGGTACTTATTCTTGATGGTGACCTCATTCAGGGGCTGATAGTCCACGCACATGCGCAAGGTTTGATCCTTCTTCTTAACAAAAATGGCGGGACAACCCCATGGGGACGAGCTTGGCCGGATGAATCCCTTATTTAGTAGATCTTGTAATTGAACCTTCAATTCTGCCAATTCATTAGGGGGCATACGGTACGATCTTCGGGAGATGGGAGCCGTACCGGGCTTTAGTTCAATTACGAATTCTACATCTCTTTCAGGGGGCAGTCCAGGCAAATCTTCCGGAAATACATCTGGAAACTCACATACTACCAGAATGTTCTTGATCTCCGGTACAATGGCTTCAAATATTCTACCAGAAGCTTTGGCTGGATTGGTCACGGGGAGAGACAAAAGAATTTCTTCTTGATTATAGCTCAACCTGACGGTTCTGAGTTCAGTGTTGAGTATTGCCTTGTATTGGGTTAACCAATTCATACCCAAAATTACATCTATATCCTGGCCTTTCAGAACAATCATGTTAGCAGGAAAGTTCCGTCCGGCCATTGTTACTGGCACTTCATAGGCCACCTCTCTAGTAAAAATGTGTCCCCCAGGTGAATGAATTTTAAATCCCTCTCTTGATTCATGGCATGCAATGTGATGTTGCTCCACAAATTTCTTGCTAATGAAGGTATGCGAAGCACCAGAATCAAAAAGAATAATTGCAGGGTGACTGGCCACAGAAAACGTACCCATCATTACCGGCTCTCCTTCCGGTGTAGTGGCCACTTGAGTGTAGTATACACGCCCTGTCTTCTTGGTATTTCTTCCCACAGCATTTCCCTTGGGCTGAGTAGACTTCCCAGTTCCTTGCTGAGCATTGGATTGATTTTGCTTGGGGTACGGGCAGTCTTTGATAAAATGTCCTGATTTGCCGCAGTTGAAACACCCAGTTGAAGAGCTGGGCAAGGCAGGGAATCGAGTGCCTGGGGCACCCGGCTGATTTGGGGAAGTGGAGGTATTGTTGGGGCGGATAATAATGGGCTGTTTGAAAGGGAATGGTGGTGGACGGGAAAAAGTTTGGTTTTGGCTAGAAGGTCGGATGACGAACCGTTGCCTCTTCGCCAGGCCCTGATTAGGCCTCTCACCACTGAATCCCTTATTCTTTCCAGAATTTGCGTATTTTGCTTCCACAGATAAGGCTGTACTGACAGCCTTTCCATATGTGAGATCAATACATGTGGCCATCTTTCGCTGCAACCGGTCATTTAGACCTCTCATAAAACAGTTCTTTTTCTTCAAATCAGTATTCACCTGGTCGATGGCATACTGCGACAGGTGATTAAACTTGTTAAGATACTGATTGATGGTGTCTCCTCCTTGTTTCAGCTTCATGAATTCCTCTTGTTTCATATGCAGCACCCCTTCCGGTATGTAGTGCTCACGGAAGGCTGCTTTAAATTCTTCCCAAGTGATTTGATGGTTGTCAGGTTGGATAGCCACAAAATTTCCCCACCAAGTACTGGCAGGGCCACGTAGTTGTTGTGCCGCGAACAATGGCTTCTGTGTTTCAGAACAACGAAGAAGGCCAAACTTTTGTTCAATAACTCGTATCCACTCGTCGGCTTCTAGCGGGTCTTCTGCTTTGGTGAATAGAGGTGGACGAGTTTCGGAGAAATCCAGATAAGTAGTTTCACGGGGACCTTGCTGGAAACCCCTTCCTGCCTGCTGCTGGAACTGCTGCTGACCCGCCATTTCCCTAAGGAAGCGGGTATTGTCTGCGGTGGCATTCACCAAGGCGGCAATTGCCTCGGCTAGCGTGGGTGGAACCGGAGGTGGATTTGGGGTGACATCCCGACCCCTAGAAGTTCCGGCTGCGTCCTGTCCGCGAGTCCTGGTCGGCATCTGAGGCAAAAACATTTGAATAAACATAATGTGCCAAAGAAAACCTTCCATTTTACATTACTATAAAGAGTAATGATACAGACTTGATATTACATAACAGGATACATTACCCATTATACAACAGTACACCCTACAATACTCTACTCTACTTTTATTACACCATTAGTCCTGCTTTCCGTTACTTTTGGCGGCCTCATCGTCAGGTGTGGGAGTCCAGACGTCTACCAACCTCAAAGAAGGAGGGGGTTCAAAAAGGTCTAACTCCCCACCCAGCGCGTGTCCCGCAACGTGAGAGGGTCCGGCTTCCGCCTCAGCAGAGTGTGCAGGCACACTAGGGTGTAATTGTGAGTATAGTACATGGACTTCCTCATGCAACGTATTGCAGTAGACCTGCAGGTTGTCGACAGCTGAGCTAAGTTCTTTAATTCGGGCCTGAGCCCTTGCTTCCTTAGCACATGCCAACATATGAGATTGTACTGCCCAGTCAAGTGCTAAGTCTCGATCAGCAAGCTGATCCTGCAGGTGACGGATGTCCCTTCTCAGTTCATTGATTCTATCTCCGTCTGCGATCCAAGCATTGGTCCTGTGTTGCAGCGTTGCTTGAAGTCGACTCACTTGGGCTTCAAGGTCTCCTATGGGGTCATTACTTCCGCTGCTACTGCTTTCGTGTCGAGGGGCTAGTTGATGCCGAGGTACTCCAATTGGTCCCGTTGACTTACGTGCCGTTAGCCTTGTGCGTGGCGGCATGTTTCTAAGGGGAAAATGTTATTAGTATAATTCTTAGCATGATGCATGAATAAGTACAGAATCAACCTTAGTCGATTCAACCTTCTATACATTGCACTCTTCCTATCTGGTCTTTAAGATAAACTCTTCAGAGTACTTAGGTAAGAAGAGAAAAGAGTTTTTAGGTAAGATTTTCGAAAATCGTTTTGAAGATGCCTCATAATATCTGCAAAGAAGGGCTACGCTCCGATACCAGCTGTGACGGAACCTCCCAAGTAATTAGGCCCACCTACAGTTGTCCTTGTCTAACAGACATCAGACACCCTGTAGATGTTCCTAAGTCACTTGACAAGCTCGGTATCTTTCCCTACCTCACCAGGAACGTTTCACCCGTCTTGCAGACATTACAGAACATCGGAGATAAAGAAATGCGGAAGCGAATTACATAAACTTACATTTATTTCAAAAGCAAGCCTGAGTTATTTTATTACAGACCAGACTAAAAGTGAGTGCAGAGTAGTAATATTATACAAACCAAGGGAGGCACAAACATCTCCCGATAAGCTATAAGCGAAAGATCCTATGTGGAGGACCGAGTCCTCCCGCACTTCAGTCTTGTTTTTCTTCTTTGGGAACCACCTTGGCACAGAAGCAGCAAAAGTCTGCTACTTCCTCACCTAAAAACAACGAAGGGATAAACCCTGAGTATGGAATTACTCAGCAAGTCTTACCCGACTAAAGAAAAGACTCTCAAGGGTATGCTGGTTATATGGGAGTCAAGGTAAGGCTTTTCAATAATCAAAGACTCTGTTTTGCAGAAATGCTTACTAAAGTGGATCCTTAAAAATCCAATTTTAATTTGTCAAGTTAAGTAAAATTACCTGCACTAGAGTTCTTTCTACCCTAGTTCAATCACTGGTCCTGCACTAGCCAATTTCTTAACAACAGTCCCTCATCTTTAGTGGAATGCTACGTGTAAGTCAGTGGCCAAGTCTCCATAACCGCGGAGGTACGGCGATCTGAATCGATTATACTCAGCTGAGGATCTCCAATCACACGACATATGTAGCACTTAACCCTTGCATATGTCAACCCGCCACCGGGGTTCTTAAGACCGGATCAGGTTCACGCAAACCGAGAGCACAGATACACCACCGTCCAGCCTCTTGCCACGGAGGGTACACGCTACTCTCGCCACCGCTCCACGCCCATTTCGTGTTATCTTATTCCGGCCTTAGTCTGCCCGAGGCAAGGCTTACCCATGACGAGGCATGTGACCAGTTAAAGGGTCCTCGGTCAGCAGGCCTACATCGACAAGGTCCTTAATCGACTCAGACGGAGACACTACACCGAGACTCTTTCTTCTCGTGCAAGTCACCCGCTCGGTCTCAGCTTAATCATTTAACCCAAAACTTGGTACCTGGCAGAGGTACATCTTTTCCGATGTTGAATCCATCACGGCCATGATGGATCCACCACCAAGTTTTATTTTTGAAAACATCCCACCCACTTTTGCCACAACATCTTTTGTAAAACAAAACCTTTTGTTTTTCTAAAGCCAAGCTAAGCATCAAAAAGCTTTTGTAAAACAGGTGATCAAGGAAGGTAATCAAATTCAAGGAAGGTAATGCAGGAATTGTTTTAGCAATCAACTCCTATCACCTAATGCATCAAGCAAGTGAGAAAGATTTAAAAATATCAAGGGAGGTGGCAAATGCACCGGGGCTTGCCTTTGTTATCAGGTGAGTCCTGCTCGGATCCACAAATATCAAAATAAAAGCAGTTGCCTGCTTGAGGATCTGAGGTTGGTGGAATCCCCTCTTCAGTGACTTCTTCCTCTTCTTCGTGTTCTAACATAACCATATATATGCATAAGAATGGATGCCATGGAATGCTCATGAGGATGCGAAGATAATATAAACTTATTATCTAAGTCTTGAGTACAACTTTCCTTCACGGTACTCCGAGAACCTAGGGTTTCCGGAGTCAGTAAAGGAGTTCATAGGGCAGGGGGGGTTGGTTTTGGGTTTAGTGATCAAACAAGGTCCAAATCAACCCAAATTCTACCCAAGGCTTCTACATATTGGTTTAAGTGCCCATAAAAAGTTTGGACATTTTTGGACTTATCATTTATTTTCTAAAAATCCATAACTAATACTTTTAACTACTTTAAATACCCTAAAATTTCTTATTTCCATTAAAAATCACAAAACTATTTTACTAAATACTAGAGAAAATAACAAGCCTAGGAAAATTAGTTTCACAATTTTAGCATTTTTCTACATTTTTCTATAATTATTTTGGCTCTGCTGGAAAAAGAAAAAGAAAAAGGATTAAATAGAACTGGGCCGATTCTGGCCCAGACGGCCCAGGTCCAGGGAGGAAAGGCGCCCGCGCGCGCCCGCGCCGGCGACTTTGCACGAAGGCCCTCACGGTTTTGGCTAACTTAAATCAGGTTTGTTTACTGTTCTTCTGTGTCACTGACCAAATGCAGAAAAGCCCCTGCGTTTCATCCTATTCACAATTGGAAGTCCACGACGGCGCTCGCGCACCGCCGCGCTCCGGCGAGCATTGTACCGGCCAAACGGGGCTATGACCGGCGCTCCCGAGCGACATACACCGGATTAAACCCTCCCAGAACGTTTCCCCTAAACCAATTTTTGAATTGGAGCTCTACATCTTACTGCCCGCGGGGATAGCGGAGAGACTTAAAGGAACTGCATGTTCCAAGCAATTCACGGTGGTATAATCCAATTGGATAGGTTGGGGAGCATCACGGTTAAACGGGGAAGTAGAAGTCGTAAGCTATCTCGAATCGCGCTGGTCACGGAAGGATTTTTGCGGCGGAGCTAAGAACAGGGAAGGAGGGAATTTGGGGCTACGGGGGCTCTCCGGTGAGCTCGAGTCAAAAGCTCAGTTGCTGATGTGCGGAATGTGGTGACGAAGCCGTGCCCGCACTCAATTTATAGGCGGCTGGCCGGCGACGGATGAGGATCGCGGATTTCAAACGGTGCAGGTGAGCTTGCCGCGCGGCAGAATCCGGGGATGGCACGGCGACGCCGTTTAACCGGAGTCCGCCACCACAGAGGGTTACTGCCACGTGACCCAAGATATTTACCGCGGCCTCCAGTCCATTCCGACCGCCGTGGCGTCCTTATCGCCGGCGAGGTCCAGAACCTTATCCACCGTGCGATATTATCTGATGACGATGAACAGTGCTTTGGATTCAGTACAAAACTTGACTGACAGATCAAATTGGAGCCCAGTTTTCTCAAATTTTCGTGTGAAACCTAAGCCAACTTTCTGTAGTAAAGTTGTAGAACTATAATCCCTCTACAACTTTGCTACAATGTGCATTCACAAAAGGTCACTGGATCCCCTTCAAAATCGAGCTCAAAGTTCATGTCATAACACTGTTACTCTAAAATTCAAACCTCAAGCAGTCTGACAGCCCATCTTTGATTGGGTTTTTCTCCAAATTCCTCATAAGATCATGGCTTGAATCCTTAAACAAAGTTGTTCTCCTATGATTGGGCTACAAACTTGATGTGGTAACCTAGGGCAAAAACCCTATAATTTGAAAGTTACAAAGCCCCAAAGTTGAGCCAATTCTCTGATTTTCAGACTTAGAATAGAACCCAAATGAGGTCCATTTTGCATTTAAGTCCAAAACTTAGGGTTTGGCTTTCAAATCCACATATTTGTGAACCAATTGACTTAAAATACTTATTTGGCTTGGTTTTTGCACTTTAGCCCAAAAGTGGGCTAATTTTGCACATAAGCCCCTAGGGTTTGGTTTCAGGGTTTTCTAGGGTTCCAATTAGGGTTTCTGGTATCCCAGGGGTATAAAAGGGATTCAAGTTTGTTCTTAGAGTCATTTTATGACTTTTACCCTAAAGTCTTTAGGTTTTCTTAACTTGGGTTAAGTTTTACCCCTTTAACCACTATTTAGGGTTAAGTCCTTTAACCAGGGTTCTATTTGCAAAAACATTAAAACAATACAACTTGTTTGAAATTTTTGCCTAGTGAATGCACTCTAGGTGTGTCAAACATATGCAATGCCAATGCTTATGATGCCATGCTCAAGTTTTAGTTATAGTAACACCAGGAGTGTTACAAAGACACCAGGGATCTTCCCAGAAACTGACAAGTCCCTGATGTGCTCTTTCTATCAATTTTACACCCTACCCAACCGGCATCGGAATACTCTATTAAATCAAAAGTGGATCCCTTGGGGTACCAAAGCCCAAACTTAGGAGTGTAAACTAAGTATCTCATGATTCTCTTTACGGCTCTAAGGTGAACTTTCTTAGGATTTGCCTGGAACCTTGCACACATGCATACAGAAAGCATAATATCTGGTCGAGATGCACATAGATAGAGTAAAGATCCTATCATCGAACGGTATACCTTTTGATCTACGGATTTACCTCCCGTGTCGAGGTCGAGATGCCCATTTGTTCCCATGGGTGTCTTGATGGGTTTGCCATCCTTCATTCCAAACTTCTTAAGTATGTCTTGAATGTACTTTGTTTGGCTGATGAAGGTGCCCTCTTGGAGTTGCTTGATTTGAAATCCTAGAAAATATCTCAACTCCCCCATCATTGACATCTCGAATTTCTGTATCATGATCCTACTAAACTCTTCACAAGTTGACTTGTTAGTAGACCCAAATATAATATCATCAACATAAATTTGGCATACAAATAAGTCTTTTGCAACAGTTTTAGTAAAGAGAGTAGGATCGGCTTTACCGACTTTGAAGCTATTAGTGATAAGAAAATCTCGTAGGCATTCATACCATGCTCTTGGGGCTTGCTTGAGCCCATAAAGCGCCTTTGAGAGTTTATATACATGGTTAGGGTACTCACTATCTTCAAAGCCGGGAGGTTGCTCAACATAGACCTCTTCCTTGATAGGTCCATTGAGGAAGACAATTTTCACGTCCATTTGATAAAGCTTAAAGCCATGGTAAGTAGCATAGGCAAGTAATATTCAAATTGACTCAAGCCTAGCTACAGGTGCATAAGTTTCATCGAAATCCAAACCTTCGACTTGTGAATAACCTTTGGCCACAAGTCCGGATTTATTCCTTGTCACCACACCATGCTCATCTTGCTTGTTGCGAAATTTCCATTTGGTTCCTACAACATTTTGATTAGGACGTGGAACTAAATGCCATACCTCATTCCTCATGAAGTTGTTGAGCTCCTCTTGCATTGCCACCACCCAATCCGAATCTCTTAATGCATCCTCTACCCTGTATGGCTCAATAGAGGAGACAAAAGAGTAATGTTCACAGAAATGAGCAACTTGAGATCTAGTGTTTACCCCCTTATGAATGTTCCCAAGGATGGAGTTGATGGGGTGATCTCATTGAATTGTTTGATGGACTCTTGGGTGTGGCGGTCTTTGACCCTGAATTTCTTGATCATCTTCCTTGTCCTCTTTTTCTTCATCTCCCCCTTGATCATTGTCCTCCTCTTGAGGTGGCTCATTCTCTTGATCTTCATTCTCATCATCTTGAGTTGGTGGAGATGCTTATATGGAAGAAGATGGTTGACCTTGTGCTTGTGTGGGCTCTTTGGATTCTTTAGGACACACATCCCCAATGGACATGTTCCTTAGCGCGCCGCATGGAGCCTCTTTATCATCTAGTTCATCAAGATCATCTTGCTCCACTTGGGAGCCATTAGTATCATCAAACATAATGTCACAAGAAACCTCAACTAATCCAGTGGATTTGTTGAAGACTCTATATGCCCTTGTGTTTGAGTCATAACCAAGTAAAAAGCCTTCTACAACCTTAGGAGCAAATTTAGATTTTCTACCTCTCTTAACAAGAATAAAGCATTTACCCAAAGACTCTAAAATATGAAACATTGGGCTTTTTACCAGTGAGGAGTTCGTATGATGTTTTCTTGAGAATTCGGTGAAGGTAGAGCCGGTTGATGGAGTAACAAGCGGTGTTAATCGCCTCGGCCCAAAACCGGTCCAGTGTCTTGTACTCATCAAGCATGGTTCTTGCCATGTCCAGTAGAGTTCTATTCTTCCTCTCCACTACACCATTTTGTTGAGGTGTGTAGGGAGAAGAGAACTCATGCTTGACGCCCTCATCCTCAAGAAATCCTTCTATTTGAGAGTTTTTGAACTCCGTCCCATTGTCGCTTCTTATCTTTTTTATTCTTAATCCGAACTCATTTTGAGCCTGTCTTAAGAATCCTTTTAAGGTCTCTTGGGTTTGTGATTTTTCCTGCAAAAAGAACACCCAAGTGAAGCGAGAATAATCAACCACTATAACTAGACAATACTTACTCCCGCCGATGCTTATGTAAGCTATCGGGCTGAATAAATCCATGTGGAGTAGCTTGAGCGGTCTGTCCGTTGTCATTATGTTCTTGTGTGGATAGTGAGCTCCAACTTGCTTTTCTGCTTGACATACGCTACAGACCCTGTCTTTCTCAAAATGAACATTGGTTAGTCCTAAAATGTGCTCTCCCTTTAGAAGCTTGTGAAGATTCTTCATCTCAACATGGGCAAGTCGGCGATGCCAGAGCCAGCCCATATTAGTCTTAGCAATTAAGCAAGTGTCAAGTTCAACTTTGTTATCATTAAAATCAACTAAATACAGTTGACCCTCTAACACTCCCTTAAATGCTATTGAATCATCACTTCTTCTAAAGACAGTAACACCTATATCAGTAAAGAGACAGTTGTAGCCCATTTTGCATAATTTAGAAACAGAAAGCAAATTGTAATCTAATGATTCTACAAGAAAAACATTGGAAATAGAATGGTCAAGTGATATAGCAATTTTACCCAAGCCTTTGACCAAACCTTGATTTCTATCCCTGAATGTGATAGCTCATTGGGGATCTTCATTTTTCTCGTAGGAGGAGAACATTCTTTTCTCCACTGTCATGTGGTTTGTGCATCCGCTATCGATTATCCAACTTGAACCCCCGGATGCATAAACCTGCAAAACAAGTTTAGGCCTTGTTCTTAGGTATCCAAACGGTCTTGGGTCCTTTCACATTAGAAACAAGCACCTTGGGTACCCAAACACAAGTCTTGGAGCTCTTGTGTTTGCCCTCGACATATTTGGCAACTATTTTGCCTGATTTGTTAGTTAAAACATAAGATGCATCAAAAGTCTTCAAAGAAATGTTATGCTCATTTGATGCAGTAGGAGTTTTTTTAGGCATTTTAATATGAGTGGAATGCCTAGAGCTAGAAGCCTCATTTTTATACATAAATGCATGATGAGAAGTAGTGTGAGATTTCCTAGCATGAATCCTCCTAATTTTGTGATTAGGATAATTAGCAGGATATAAAATGTAGCCTTCATTATCCTGAACCATGGGAGCTTTGCCCTTCACAAAGTTAGACAATTTTTTAGGGGCATTAAGCTTGACATTGCTCCCCTGTTGGGAACCAATGCCATCCTTAATGCCAGGGCGTCTCCCATTATAGAGCATGCTTCTAGCAAATTTAAACTTTTCATTTTCAATTTCATGCTCATTAATTTTGGCAATTAATTTAGCTATATGATCATTTTGTTGTTGAATTAGAGCAAGGTGATCATTAATAGCTTCAACATTAACATCTTTACATCTAGTGCAAATAGTAACATTTTCAACAGTAGATGTAGAGGGTTTGCAAACATTTAATTCTTCTATCTTAGCATGTAATATGGCATTTTCATTTCTAAGACAGGAAATGGAATCATTTCAAACATTTAACTCCTCAACCTTAGAAATTAAACTAGCATTCTTAGTTCTAAGGCATGAAATAGAGTCATGACAAATGCTAAGCTCCTTAGTCAAGTTTTCACATTTTTCTACTTCCTGAGCATAAGCATTTTTCAATTTAACATGTTTTTTGTTTTCTTTAATAAGGAAGTCCTCTTGGCTATCCAAGAGTTCATCCTTCTCATGAATAGCTTCTATTAATTCATTTAATTTTTCTTTTGTTCCTTGCTGAGGTTGGCAAAAAGAGTAAGTAAATCATCTTCATTTTCACTAGAGCTACCCTCATCACTAGATGTTGTATATTTGGGGGTGGCTCTAGAGTGTACCTTATTTTTCTTGTCGTCCTTAGCCATGAAACATTTGTAGCCGACGTTAGGGAAGAGGAGTCCCTTGATGACGGCGATGTTGGTGGCGTCCTCGTCGAAGGAGTCGGTGGAGCTCTCATCAAAGTCCCATTTCCGACACACGTGGGCATCGCCGCCCTTCTTCTTGTAATACCTCTTCTTATCCTTCTTCTTCCCCTTCTTGTCATCATCCCTGTTACTTTCACTTGACATTGGACATTTAGCAATAAAATGATCGGGCTTACCACATTTGTAGCACACCCTTTTGGAGCGGGGTTTGTAGTCTTTCCCCCTCCTTTGCTTGAGGATTTGGCGGAAGCTCTTGATGATGAGCGTCATCTCCTCGTTGTCAAGCTTGGAGGCGTCAATTGGAAGCCTACTTGGCGTAGACTCCCTCTTTTCTTCTTCCGTTGCTTTGAATGCGACGGGTTGCACCTCGGGTGTTGAGGTGGCGCCTTGCTCCAAGTTGATGATGTGTTTGGAGCCTTTGATTATTAGCTCAAAGCTCACAAACTTACCAATGACTTTCTCGGGAGACATTAGTTTATATCTAGAATCCCCATGTATTAATTGAACTTGAGTAGGATTGCGAAATACAAGGGATCTAAGAATAACCTTGACCATTTCATGGTCGTCCCATTTGGTGCTCCTGAGGTTGCGCACTTGGTTCACCATGGTCTTTAGCCGGTTGTACATTGCTTGCGGCTCTTCTCCTTTGTTGAGGATGAATCGACCGAGTTCGCCCTCGATTGTTTCGCACTAGGTGATCTTGGTCACCTTGTCTCCTTCGTGCGCGGTCTTTAGGATGTCCCAAATTTCTTTGGCACTCTTTAACCCTTGCACCTTATTATACTCCTCTCGACATAGAGAGGCGAGGAGTATAAAAGTTGCTTGGGAGTTAAAGTGCTGTATTTGGGCGACCTCGTCCGAGTCGTAGTCCTTGTCCCCCACCTGTGGTACCTGCGCTCCAAACTCAACTATATCCCAAATGCTTTCGTGGAGTGAGGTTAGATGGTGCCTCATTTTATCACTCCACATAGAATAATCCTCACCATCAAAATATGGTGGTTTGCCTAGGGGTACGGAAAGTAATGGAGCGCGCTTTGAAATACGGGGATAGCGTAGGGGCATCTTACTATACTTCTTGCGCTCATGGCGCTTAGAAGCGACGGACGAGTCGGAGCTCGATGTGGAGGGCGACGATGAGTCGGTCTCGTAGTAGACCACTTTCTTCATCTTCTTCTTCTTGTCGCCTCTCCGATGGGAATTGATGGAGGAAGAGGATTCCTCCTTGTGCTTATTGCCGGACTCTCTGAAAGGGAAATGTGCCATTGGGCCATTTCAAGTATAGTTTTGGTGATTAAGTGCCCAACACGTATTGAGTGAGTAATCTTGTGCCAAATGATTGATCAAGTGCAAATCAACAAGAAGGTATGATTCTAGACTTAGTATATTGGTTTTTATGTACTAATATATTTGTCTAAGTGATGGAATCAGAGAAAAGAGAAGAAGAAAATATCTTGGCTGGAACAGCCAAGACTCAGCGCAGTTTGGCACACCGGACTGTCCGGTGGTGCACCGGACAGTGTCCGGTGCGCCAGGCCAGCCTCCGGTGAACAGGCCACTCTCGGGAACTGACGGTGGTGTACGGCTATAATTCACCGGACTGTCCGGTGGTGCACCGGACTGTCCGGTGAGCCATCTGCGGCGAAGTCGTCGCCCTCGGGAATCGTTCAACGGCGTACGACTAAAATTCACCGGACGGTCCGGTGAGGCACCGGACTGTCCGGTGAGCCAACAGTCGACTGCGCCAACGGTCGACCGTGCAATCCGTGCGTGACACGTGGCTGCACCAACGGTCGGCAGGGGGCACTGGACTGTCCGGTGTGCACCGGACAGTGTCCGGTGCGCCAACTGCTCCATTTCTGCAACGGTCGACTGTTCTATTTTTGGAAGGGAATCTGCACCGGACTATGAACGTGCATGTCCGGTGTTGGGGGCCATGCTCCGTCATGCCGAAGGTCCCGTAGAAAGAAGCAGCTTCGGCGAAAGCTGTCCGCAGGAGATGACCGAAGGTTCCTCTTCATGAAGCTTCGGTATAACAAACCGACTTAAAGATAGAATGACCTTTCAATCCATAAAGGTCTGAGTCAATGTCGTAAACTTTTATGAGGGGCATAATTGTAATTCTTCACAGGCTGTGTCCTTTGTCTATAAATAGATGAACAGTATCCCCGTACTGTTCACGCTGACTTGTATTCGCTCGTGCGTCACGCTTGTATTTTTGCCTTCCACCAAATCGAAGGTACAAATGTAATTCAATATTGTTCTTATTCTTCCATAATCATATAATGGGGACACTTAATAATGTTATATGATTAATCATGTATTCTTTCATGTTTCATATGCTTTTCCTTTTCCTTTTATCAATATAAACTGTGATGATGAAGGTATGTCCTTCATAACCTTCGTCCAAAATCGTTATATCCTAAGGGAAATAACGCTTCGGAGGACGAAGGACATTAACCATTAACTTCTTTCTGTGTTGCCTTGTTCTTAATTCGAAGCATTTGAGAACAAGTCCCCAACATTGGCGCCCACCTCCGGTGAACTCACTTCCACTTTTTTGAGCTGATGGCTTCGTTCAACGATCAAGCTGGAGCTGCTTCGGCTCCGAAGCTGCTGTTCCCGATAACAGGCGGTTCATGTTCAGAGCCAGCCAACAAGAAGCAGAAGAAGGAAGCGCAGAGAAGGGTACAGCATGTTGGGGTGCAAGGACCCTTCATCAAGTCGAGATGGTCTCACATTCCTATTACCTTCTCCCAAGAGGACCTTCAACTCAAGGATTACCCACACAACGATGCCAAGGTTATCTCTTGCGTTACCAAAGGATTTCTGGTTCACAATGTCTTGGTTGATACAGGCAGTGCAGCTGATATCATATTTGCTAAGGCCTTCAGGCAATTGCAAGAGCCAGAAGATAAGATTCATGATGCTACGCACCCTCTCTGTGGCTTCGGAGGAAGACAGATTGTAGCGCTGGGCAAGATCACCATGTCAGTGACCTTCGGGTTCATCAACAACACTAGAACTGAGCAAGTTGTGTTTGACATTGTTGACATGGAATACCCTTACAATGCAATTATTGGTCGTGGCACCCTCAATGCTTTCGAAGCAATCCTTCATCCTGCCTATCTTTGCATGAAGATACCTTCGGATCAAGGACCCATCGCTATTCATGGAAGTCAGGAAGCTGCCAGAAAGGCCGAAGGAAGCTGGACTGACTCCAAAGCAATCCATAACATAGATGGAGCTGAAGCTTGTGAACAGTACAAATTCAGAAGGGAGAAAGCAGCTTCAGCAGATCAGCCGAAGCCCATGCTCTTATGTGAGGACATAGCAGAGCAGAAGGTGCTGTTGGGTTCTCAATTATCCGAAGAGCAGGAGAAAACCTTGATAAGGTTTTTGTTCAACAACAAAGATGTTTTCGCATGGTCAGCCAATGACCTCTGCGGAGTAAATCAGGATGTTATTGAACACTCGCTCAATGTTGACCCATCCTTCAGACCCAGAAAGCAGAGGCTCCGGAAAATGTCTGATGATAAAGCCGAAGGTGCTCGTAATGAAGTAAAAAGACTCCTCAGTGCAGGAGTTATCAGAGAAGTAAAGTACCCAGAATGGCTAGCTAACACTATTATGGTAAAGAAGGCCAACGGCAAGTGGAGAATGTGTATCGATTTTACAGATCTCAACAAGGCTTGTCCGAAGGATGAATTCCCATTGCCAAGGATAGACTCTTTGGTTGATGCAGCAGCTTCTTCAGAGCTTATGAGTCTGCTAGACTGTTACTCAGGCTATCATCAAATCTGGATGAAGAAGGAAGATGAGCCGAAGACTAGTTTCATAACCCCAAGTGGCACATATTGCTATCTTCGGATGCTTGAGGGGCTCAAAAACGCTGGAGGAAGTTTCAGCAGAATGACTGCGAAGGTCCTCCAATCTCAGATAGGCAGAAATAAGCTAACTTATGTTGATGACATCATTGTAAAAAGCACGAAACAGGAAAATCATATTGCTGATTTGCAGGAGACCTTCGCCAGTTTCAGACAAGCTGGCTTAAAGCTGAATCCAGAAAAATGTGTCTTCGGAGTAAAGAAGGGGAAATTTCTTGGATGCTTGGTTTCAACAAAGGGAATTGAAGCTAATCCAAGTAAAATTGAAGCTATACTTCGAATGGAGCCACCAACTACAAGAAAGGGGGCCCAAAGATTGGCAGGGAGGCTGGCATCTCTCAATAGATTCATATCCAGATCAGCAGAAAGAAATTTACCATTCTTCGAAGTGCTGAAATCAGTCGAAGTCTTTCAATGGGGATCAAATCAACAAAAAGCCTTTGAAGAACTGAAGCAATATTTGATAGATTTAACAACATTAACTCCACCAACGCCAGGGGCTCCTTTGTTGTTATACGTGGCAGCTTCGCACTCAGCAGTAAGTGCAGCACTTGTCCAGGAGAAGCTCGATGGCCAAGTCAAGAAGCAGGTTCCAGTGTATTTTGTATCTGAAGTCCTTAGTGTGTCAAAGAAAAACTATACAGAATTGGAGAAGGTATTATATGCTGTTTTGATGGCATCCAGGAAGCTTCAGCATTATTTTCAAGCATACAATATTATTGTTCCTTCTTCGCAACCGTTGAAGGATATTATGAGAAATAGAGAAGCTACTAGACGGATTGGAAAATGGGCTGCAGAGCTCAATGAATTTTGCATTGATTATGTGCATAGATCCTCGATCCAGTCTCAAGCGTTGGCAGATTTCATTGCCGATTGGACGCCAGGGGCTCAGGATGAAGAAACAAATAAAGATGCCGAAGTGTGGACAGTGTTTTGCGATGGGTCCTGGGGAACCTTCGGAGCAGGAGCAGCCGCTGTGTTGGTCTCACCATCCAAAGTTAAAACTTGTTATGCGGCAAGACTCGATTTTAGCTGTACAAACAATATTACTGAGTACGAAGCCCTGCTTTTGGGCCTTCGGAAATTAAAAGCAATGGGAATCAGAAGGGCCATCCTTAAAACTGATTCCCAGGTTGTTTCGGGTCATATCGACAAGAGTTGCAAGGCTAAAGATCCGAAGCTTGAAAAATATCTGGACACGGTCCGAAGAATCGAAGCTTCCTTCGAAGGATTTTCTGTCAAAAATATCCCTCGAGGACAAAATGAGCATGCTGATTTGCTAGCTAAGTCAGCAACACAGGGGCTGCCTTTACCTTCGGATGTGTTCTTCGAAACAATAAAGGCACCTTCAGTGGAACTCCTTGAAAGAGCAGTCCTCAATATATCTCCTGTTTATAGCGAAGATTGGAGAACAGAGATCATCTCTTACCTTCAGGGTAAGTTCCTTTCAGATGACGAAGCTTATAACAGGAGGATAGAGGCAAGAGCTCGTCCATATGTCATGATAGAAGGGGAGTTGTACAAGCATGGAGTTTGCGCTCCGCTACTCAAGTGTTTATCTAGAACCGAAGGTATAGAGTTGATGAAAGAAATACATGCAGGCCTGTGTGGATCTCACATTGGATCTAGGCCGTTACTTGGAAAAGTTTTCCGCCAAGGGTTTTATTGGCCGAAGGCAGCTTCGGATGCAGCGGAATTAGTTCAAAAGTGCGAAGGCTGTCAGAAATGTGCAAGAGATCAAAAACAACCTTCGTCTTTAACACAGCTCATACAACCCATCTGGCCATTGCAAAGGTGGGGCCTTGACTTGTTAGGACCATTACCACCGGCACAAGGGAATTTAAGATATGTCATAGTGGCTGTGGAGTATTTTTCTAAATGGATTGAGGCAAAGCCATTAGCCATAATAACTTCGGCCACTGTCCAAAAGTTTTTCTGGCAGAATATTGTTTGTCGTTTCGGGGTACCGAAGGCCATCACTGTAGATAATGGAACACAATTCGACTCTGAAGCTTTCAGAAATTTCTGTGATCAAATTGGTACGAAGATCCATTTTGCATCAGTCAGGCATCCGGAGTCAAATGGGCTCGTTGAAAGAGCCAACGGCATCATAATGACAGGAATAATGAAGTTAATCTTCAATCAACCCAGGGGAAAGTGGCCAGATCAGTTAACCAAAGTGGTGTGGAGCCACAATACAACAACATCAAGGTCTACAGGCTTTACTCCATTCAAGTTATTATTCGGTGACGAAGCAATAACTCCGGAAGAAGCTAAAACTGGATCAATAAGAGTAGTAGCTTCGACAGAATCAGGTCCTGAAGATGCTTGTTTTGTGGAAAAAGATGCTTTAGAAGGGATCAGGCTTCAAGCTGTGGAGAATATCAATAAATACCAAGCCGAAACAGTCAAATGGCGAGATAGAAAAGTTCGGCTAAAGAATATTGAGCCGGGACACTTGGTGCTTCGGAGAGTAGCCAACCCAGACACAGTGGGCAAGTTACAGTTGAAATGGGAGGGGCCTTTCTTAGTAGCATCTTCGTCAAGACCTGGTTCATACAGATTGAAGGACATGGACGGCAACGACATTCCAAGATCTTGGAATGCGGATGAGCTTCGGCGATATTATGTGTAACTTGATGTAACTTTTTTTATGTTTTTTCTTTTTCATGGCACCCTTTTCCTTTCTAAAGGGGGAGAAAGGTTTTTAATGGGGCCATCATATGTAATTTCCTTTTTAGTTCTATAAGAGCAAAATCCCCCAAGGAATGTAAATGTAAAAGCTGAGAACGCACCATCGAGTGCCGAAAACTGAAGAAGCGAAGAAGCTCCAAAGTCGTTCCTAAGGGAATGCAGAGCTTACAGCGAAAAGTCAACGCTGATTCCGCCGAAAGTAAAAGGCGAAGAAGCTCCAAAGTCGTTCCTAAGGGAATGCAGAGCTTACAGCGAAAAGTCAACGCTGATTCCGCCGAAAGTAAAAGGCGAAGAAGCTTCGAAGTCGTTCCTAAGGGAATGCAGAGCTTACAGCGAAAAGTCAACGCTGATTCCGCCGAAAGTAAAAGGCGAAGAAGCTCCAAAGTCGTTCCTAAGGGAATGCAGAGCTGATGTGTGATTGTTTCTAAGGAAATAATGGCTAAGGGTATGGCTTCGGATATGTGTTTGGACATTCATTCGCACCACATCATAGCATTTGCATTCATAAACATTCATTCAGGCATATATAGGATAATCATCATCATGGCATAAGTGGTTGCTTCGGCATAAGAGAAGAGCTTCTTCGCGTACAAAAAGGAGGGCTTCGGAAGAAAGGGAAATGTTGTTTTCTATGCTTTGCCGTGTACGAAAAGAAGGGAAGGTGTTTTTTCGCCTTCGGCTCAAAAAAGATGATTTCGTCCGCACCAAAGCATTTCACATACATTAATAGAAGGGTAAGAGCATAATACAAGGTATGAACAGAACTCATAAAAGACAAGTATAGTTACATTTACACAAGTTATCTCAAAAGTTTCCTTAGTCTATCTATAGTCTACTCCTACTTAATCTTCAAGGGATTTCAGCTTCGGCGTCACTCTTCTAATCATCGACTTCGGCTTCGTCATCCTACATGAATCAAGTTGTTGTAAGTCAAAACCGAGCTTGAAGGAAGAGGTAAGCACAAGGTATGATTTCTTACTGGTTCAAGATGACTCCGAGCTTCGTCTCCAGCCTTCTCTCGCCCGCCTTTTGTCCATATCATTTTCATAAATCTATTGGAAATACTTCGGGCGAGATCAGGGATGTCATCTAGGATTGATGGTGATAAAGTGAAATTGGGCCTATTGACAATTTTTCCATGATCACAGCCAGCTTTTAGGAAGGCAGCAGCAGTGCCCCGAGAAGCTACCCAGGCACAGAAGTCACCGTGCCCGGCTATAACTTCGTCAAGCTCATCAATTTCACCTTCAATATGTTCGAAGGTCTTTGGTAAATCTTCAGCTGACGGGGTAAATTTCTCACTGCTAGCTCCAACTGAGTGGAAGATTTTTCTCTGTCGTTCAATACATTTGTTGCTAAATTCCAAACATTTATCTTGAAGGCTCGCCAATAATTTTTTCAAAACTGAATTTTCTTGGACTTCGGCTTCAAGTTTCGCATTTAGTTCTTACTTTTCTTGTTCAAACTGTTCAGATTGGCAGAGAAGCTTCGTATTCAATTCCACTATTTTAGCTTCGGCTTCTGCCAATAAGCCTTCAGTTGCCTGAAGCTCAAAGTTCTTCTTTTCAATAGTAGCTAATTGCTCTTTTATTTTGCTCTCTAAATTTTCAATTATAACCTCGTACTTTTTGTCTTCCAGATCTTGCTGCATTTTCAAAGCCTTGCTCAGCAGCATGCTCTGCACGTAAACAACCTTTGTTAAGACAGGTCTACGTTATTGAAAACAATAAAAGTCAAGGGAATAGTAGTTCACCTTGAAATTGGAATAAAATAAACTACCAACGATATGTTGTCGTCGGTAACGGCTAATGTCCATCTCCAGCTTCGGAAAACCGATACTCTTTGATAGAGTACCGATGACCTTAGCTCCAGTCTGATCCCGAATGCAGTCTAATTTTTCATCGTCAATACCCCCGAAGAGGAGTGCTCCTGGTTTATATCCGCAGGATTTGGCATACTCTTTAAGCTCTTCTATTACGGTTTTTGACAATTCTTCTCCAACCAAATTTTGGAACATGAAGGCTTCGTCCTCTGAAGCTTCGTCAGCAATTTTGTTTTCTTTCCCAGACACTGCGGCCATGGCTTCTTCGGCGGCAGCAGTAGCTTCTTCTGTGGCCATGTCTAGCAGTATTTTGTCGATATGTTCAATTGTGCTTTCCAAGTTCAAACCTTCAGGCGAGGTAGCTTCGGCAGCCGCGACCTCCGAAGGTGGGATTTCAATATTTGTTATTTCTTCAGCCGCTGGTATCTTTTGAGCTGAAGCTCTCGGTGGTGTCTTGTCAATGACTTCTGTCACTGCGATGATTCTTTGTCTCTTTGTTTTAGTTGTTTTCTTCGTTTTTTCGGGCTCCTTTTCCTTCTGAAAAAACTTTGTCAGTTGCGGCCCCAATGGACTTAGCTTCGTAGGC
The DNA here is from genome assembly GCA_029449295.1 of Zea luxurians. Classification (NCBI taxonomy): domain Eukaryota; kingdom Viridiplantae; phylum Streptophyta; class Magnoliopsida; order Poales; family Poaceae; genus Zea; species Zea luxurians. The sequence continues at coordinate 108,470,050 of JAOPSE010000010.1, forward strand.
AGGGATTCAGTCATTACCTTTAAAATTTCTTCCACGTCAGTGGCAGAGCGTGATGCGGGAACCTCCTCTTCGTCAGATACTTTTCGCTTCGGAGATGATATTTTCTTCTTCGGAATATTCTTCTTTTTTGGTGGTTCTTCCTCATCTTCATTTAAAGCTTCGGCTCCCCTTTTCCTTTTTTGGCCCCCGGCACCTTTGTTCAGATTTTCATAGTCAGGGTATTCAAAACCCAGGGCGTCCAGCACTCGATTCAGCCTTCGCTTCGGACGGGTGCCGAAGGCCGCAGCCATCAATTGATCTTCTTTTTTCGAGTAATTCCCAAGAATTTCATTGCACATTATTTCAACTGTGTCCAGCCATTCTTGGCAAGGTTTTTTAAAGTATTTCTTAAACTTGTAATAGTAAGGTAACCGCACAAGTTCCCCTTCTTTCTTCTCCCCCTCAAGCTTCGGCATTTCCCATTCTTTTAAAGTAGGAAAAACCCTGAAGGCCAAGAACTCTTGAACCAGGTCCCTAGTACTGATATGCTCTGAAATAATTTTAAACTCAGCCAGTGCAGCCCAAGTGGAACCTTCTAATGACATTTGGCATCGTGGTCTTGTTTCTCCGAAGATCAATTCAAGAGGGCTTTGTACCAGCTTCTCTTTGTCTTCGTCAACTCTTACATAGAACCATTCTGATTTCCAACCTGCCGGCCATTTGCTTCGGTAGCTGATTACAGGAAACTTTGTGGTTTTCCGATAGGCAAAATTGTAGCAACCAAAGTTATCATGTAATCCATCTTTTCTAGCCTTCGTCTGGTAATGCAGCTCATGAACTCGACAAAAGCTGTCGGCAAACGGCTCCACCGCCTGGCTTCGGAGGGCCCAGATATAAACACTAAGCCTAACGATAGCGTTAGGAGTCAACTGATGAAAGTAGATACCAAACTTCTTCAATACATCTGCAATAATCCCATGAAGGGGGAATCTCAACCTAGCCTTTCGAAAGCTCTTGAAAATGACTATTTCATCCTTCTCTGGCTTCGGGGTAGTTTCTTCCCCCCCGAAGCGAAGTAGCTTCTTCTGACTTTCACTGAAATAACCTGATTTTACCATCTTGGAGAGATCAGCCTTCGAAACGGTCGACTTTCCGAAGTCCAAGTGGCTGGGCTTACTTGGCATGGCAATACGATAATCATCTTCGGGATCAGTTTCTTCAATGTTCTCATCTTCTGCTTCGGCAGTTGCTTGTTCTGCTTCAACAGTGGGGATTTCTTCCGAAGTTACCAGTCCGGATCGTTGCATTGCTTCGGAGATGGGAACAGTCTCCGAACCTTCAGCTTCGCCTCCTTCACGCTCAACCCTGGCGGTAGATCGCACTCTGGCCATTTAATTCTGAGTTTGTGGAAATTAAATACTCTTTTCCTCCGAAGTTTTTCCTTCTGACGAAGCAGGCTTCAAGTCGGAGCTTCGTTTGATTCCGAGAATCAAGCTTCGGCGATGGTTAAAAATTTTGGCAGCAAAACAGTGCAAATAACAATGAATGCTGTGGTAACTTCACACCTACTCGTCTGTTTATATAGTGCTGCAGGTAAGAAGGCGAAACGCCAGGATTTTTACACCAGGCGGACAGTCGCCTGCACTCGCTGCGCGGTGGACCGCAGAGACCAAACAGTAACTCTGCAAGGTGGGACTGCCACGCGCTCGGAAACTGAATCGTTTCTCGACAACGAGCTCAGGGAAGGTGTTTTTTGGACCTTCGGCTTCCCGAAGCTTAAGAGACTTTTTTCACGGATCAAGCTCGTTACGAAAAACGATCTAGCGCCGCGAAAGGGGCTACTGTTGGGGGCCATGCTCCGTCACGCCGAAGGTCCCGTAGAAAGAAGCAGCTTCGGCGAAAGCTGTCCGCAGGAGATGACCGAAGGTTCCTCTTCATGAAGCTTCGGTATAACAAACCGACTTAAAGATAGAATGACCTTTCAATCCATAAAGGTCTGAGTCAATGTCGTAAACTTTTATGAGGGGCATAATTGTAATTCTTCACAGGCTGTGTCCTGTGTCTATAAATAGATGAACAGTATCCCCGTACTGTTCACGCTGACTTGTAATCGCTCGTGCGTCACGCTTGTATTTTTGCCTTCCACCAAATCGAAGGTACAAATGTAATTCAATATTGTTCTTATTCTTCCATAATCATATAATGGGGACACTTAATAATGTTATATGATTAATCATGTATTCTTTCATGTTTCATATGCTTTTCCTTTTCCTTTTATCAATATAAACTGTGATGATGAAGGTATGTCCTTCATAACCTTCGTCCAAAATCGTTATATCCTAAGGGAAATAACGCTTCGGAGGACGAAGGACATTAACCATTAACTTCTTTCTGTGTTGCCTTGTTCTTAATTCGAAGCATTTGAGAACAAGTCCCCAACATTCGGTGGTGCACCGGACTGTCCGGTGTGTGTCACACCCGGTTTTAGAAGGCAAACCGAATGCGAACCATGTACGTGCTAGGATCAGCAATTCACGTACACAACAGTTACATAACATGGACATCATCACACAGTGCTCAAATAGTATTAAAAGGGGAAATAATAGTCGATTACATCATACGTCTGAGACGTCCATATAGTCTTTACAATAAATCAAAGTGCGGAAAAGAAACGTAGATAATCGCGGCCTTCACAGGCAGCCGACTGGGGGTTGCCGCTAACCCACACCTAGAACTCGTCGTAGTCTTGGAACTCCTGGAAGTCTCCTTACACAGCTTCATTTTCTCCTGAGCAGTGGTTGCAATGCTGACAACCTGGGGGGGGTTTGGTGTGTAGAGCAAGAGTGAGTACACATCAACATACTCAGCAAGTATCCTGTTTGGCTGTAGTGGATTAGCTTTATGTGGGGGTAAGTCAAGCGGTTGCTTTTAGTTGGTCAGATTATTATTTACTAATAGAAAGCCAGGTTTTAGCATTAACCCAAGTTATTAGCCCGATGTACCCTTTCCAAACGGAAAGAATACCACTTACCAGCACCATAGTCATAACCAAAACCATCAGTCTCATTGCCATCTGTAAACCAAAATGTCTCTGATCAAGTACCACTAATCATTGGAGCTCCCTTGGCCGCTCATAACCGCGAGCACGGCTGATATATCAGTTTTCAAACACTCTGCAGAGGTTGTGCACTTTACCCACAAGCCGTGATTCCCTCTTGCCTCGGGCCGATCAAACCCTTAAACACTACCAAGGTGAATAGGCAGGGTTTCACTACGTAGCCTTTACAAAGATTCTCCGGGGCTGTAGCCACCCGTTAGGTTTCCTAAATGTACCGCACTCCTCCCCAAGGGACAAATCAACCTTGGCAGAGCGAGCCGCATACACCAAGCCCCATTGACGGCACGACGGCGAAGCGAACTACACCCCGGATCCTCTAATTATTCAGCTAAGGGCGTCCCACTCCACCCTCATGGTTGCACTGTTTTCCCGGGTGGTCATCCATAGAACAGGTCCTTACGGAGAGGCACTCGAGAAACCGCTCGAGCCCCCTTGAAGACCACAAGTATAACATCATAATAAGAGAGGGGAAAACAGCGTATCATAGATAATCTCATCATGTTCATTGATTAGAGTTTGAGCAATAGCATAAAGCTAAACGATAATAATCCGACCCAAATAGGTAAACAAGGACATGGATAACAAAAGCTAGTCAATCCTTAAGTATAAATGTGTAATGCGGGAGGTGAATTAAAGAATGAATAGGACAGAGATAGGTCAAAGGACACTTGCCTCCACCAACCGACTACTGCTCAGGGGCTTCTCCTGCGAGTTCCTCGGGCTCTTCAACCGGATCGTTCTCTATGCGAGCACAAACATACATACATCCACATATTTAATACAAAAGAACAGTACACCATACAATAGAATGCAGTAAGTAAACAGACATCCCACGCGGGCTCGCAATTACGGTTAAGAGGGAAAGAGAAACAAACAGTCGAGAAACGATCACGTTACATCATTATGAATTAACCACTCGCTTAATAGAAGGGAATTAATTTGGACTCTATGCTCAGCATAAAGTAAAGTCATGTTTCATGTTTAGTCATTATAAGCAGATGAATATAATTAAAAGGACTGTCGCGCGGCGAGACGCACGACATAGCACCTTAAATTGAATTAAGAAATCAATGACTCGTCGCGCGACCGAGCGCACAACGAGACACTTGGCATTAATTATAAAGAGACGTTAAGCATCGCGCGACGAAGCGCACGACGGCATATGTCAACAGAGCTGAGTTTAAAGTGGAACGTTGCGCGTCTGGACGCGCGACATTGCACCTTAAACAACCTGAAATTAAAATAGATCGTCGCGCGACGAAGCGCGCGACACAACACTTTAATAAATATAAACTAAAAGAATCGTCGCGCGATGAAGCGCGCGACGCAGCACATTAATAGAATCTGAAATTAGACAAATTCGTCGCGCGACGAAGCGCGCGACGCAGCACGTTAACTAACGAAGTTTGAGAATTAACTACAACCAAAAAAATCACCGCACGCGTGGGTTTTGCGCGCGCGGGAACGCGCTAGGGGCCAACAACGCCACGCGAGCCGCGACGGGGCCGGGATGCTGCGCGCAGGGGCCGAAGGCCGCGCGCACGCGCCGAGGCCGCGGGCGAGCCGCGCCGGGGCTGCGCGCACGCGCAGGGGCCGCGCGCACGCGCAGGGGCCGCGCCGGGGCCGAGCCGCCGGGCCGAGCAGGGGGCGGGGCGGGGCGCCGCCGCGCGGGCAGGGGCGGGGCCGCGCGCAGCCGCGGGCAGGGGGGGCAGGGTCGCCGCCGCGGGACGGGGTGGGGGCGGGCGCCGCCGCCGGCGAGCGGGGAAGGGCAGGGGCGCGCGCGAGCAGGGGAAAGGGAGGGCGCACGCGGGGGAGGAAGAAGAGGAGGGAGAGGGAGAGAGAGAGGAGGAGGGGAGGGGAGCTCACCTCGGGGTCCAAATTCCGGTGATCGCCGTCTCCAATTCCTAGGGCACCACGGGGAGAGAGAGATGGAAGAGGGAGAGGGAAGTTGTTGCGCGGGAGATCCAAATGAGAGAGAGAAGAGGGGGGGGCGCATAGGGGGGTGTGGGCGCCAGGGGCACGCAGGGCCGGACTGGGCCGGCTGGGTTGGGCCGGGCCACTTCGCGGGTCGAAACCCACGATGCGCACAACCCAAACCAAGACGCACGACACGGGCTCCAATCGCGAATCGAAAACCGAGACAGAGCGAGACGGACACGCGATATCAGACAAAGAAATGCGCCTCAGCATGATGCAACACTCATGACACTTAGGTTTTGGTTTATACATGACACGGACACCGTCACTATACGGGTTTGAAATTGGGAGGAAGGAGCGAAACAGGAAAGAGAAAAGAGAGTAACGCCTGAATTTGGTGAGAGAAAAGAAGAAAAAATTCTACCCCCAAATTCAGGGCGTTACAAACCTATCCCCCTTAAAAGAATCTCGCCCTCGAGATTCAGGGTTGGCTAGCAAAGAGCTCGGGGTATTTAGCCAACAGATCATCTTCACGCTCCCAGGTTGCTTCTTCCTCAGAGTGGTGATTCCACCTGACTTTGCACATTCTGATGGTCTTCCTTCGGGTGACTCTGTCTGCAACCTCAAGGATTTGCACTGGCTTCTCAACGTAGGTCAAGTCCTCCTGGACTTCAAGACCTTCCACTGGCAACTGCTCTTCTGGCACACGCAAGCACTTCTTCAACTGAGACACATGAAAGACATCATGCACCGCAGACAAATTCTCTGGCAGACTGAGCTGATAGGCCACTTCTCCACGCCTTGAGAGAATTTGGTACGGACCAATGTAGCGGGGTGCTAGCTTGCCTTTGACTCCGAACCTTCTGACTCCTCTGATCGGTGACACTTTCAGATAGACGAAGTCTCCGACTTCGAAACTCAGCTCTCTTCTTCTTGTGTCTGCATAGCTTCGCTGCCTTGATTGCGCTATCTTCAGGTTCTCTCGAACCATCTTGATGTTCTCTTCAGCTTCAAGCAAAATGTCTGGCCCAAACACTTGCTTTTCCCCAGGCTGATCCCATTGCAACGGAGTTCTACAACTCCTCCCATAGAGCGCTTGAAATGGTGACATCTTCAAACTGGCCTGGTAACTTTTGTTATAGGAAAACTCTGCATAAGGCAATCGCTTATCCCATCCGGACTGATCTTGCAGCGCACAGGCTCTCAACATATCTTCAAGAATTTGATTGGTTCTTTCGGTCTGGCCATCTGTCTGCGGATGATAAGATGAACTGAAATTCAGATGTGTGCCCAAGGCTTCATGCAACTACTGCCAGAAATGAGAGGTGAACTGCGTTCCTCTGTCTGACACTATCTTCTTTGGCACACCATGAAGACAAACGATCCGAGACATATACAATTCTGCCAACACTGCACTGCTGTAGTTGGTCTTGACAGGTATGAAGTGGGCTGACTTGGTCAAACGGTCCACTACTACCCAAATGGAATCGTAGCCGGCTCGAGTGCGAGGCAATCCGACTATGAAATCCATACCGATTTCATCCCATTTCCACTGAGGAATTTGCAACGGTTGCAACAATCCAGCTGGTCTCTGGTGCTCTGCCTTAATTCTTCGACAACTATCGCACATAGCCACATGCTCTGCGATTTCCCTCTTCATTCCGTACCACCAGAATTTCTTCTTCAGATCCTGATACATCTTCTCACTACCAGGGTGAATCGAATAGGCTGTCTCATGAGCTTCCTTGAGAATCAACTCCCGAATGGATTGGACATTGGGAATGCACAAGCGGTCTTTGAACCATATCACACCTCCTGCATCTTCCCGAAAATCTTTGCCTCTGCCATCTAGAATCAGCCGCCGGATCTCACTGATCTTCTCATCATTCTTCTGCGCTTCTTTGATTTCCCGCTCTAGGGTAGGTTCCAACTCAACTGTGACTCCTCGCGAATTGTTCAAAAACCCGAGACTCAACCTGTCAAACTCCTTGGCCAACTCGTAAGGCATCGGACGAGCGACCATCAGATTGACTTGACTCTTTCTGCTCAAAGCATCTGCCACTACATTCGCTTTGCCTGGATGGTAGTGGATCTCCAACTCATAGTCTTTGATCAGCTCTAACTGTGATGGAACCTCCCAAGTAATTAGGCCCACCTACAGTTGTCCTTGTCTAACAGACATCAGACACCCTGTAGATGTTCCTAAGTCACTTGACAAGCTCGGTATCTTTCCCGACCTCACCAGGAACGTTTCACCCGTCTTGCAGACATTACAGAACATCGGAGATAAAGAAATGCGGAAGCGAATTACATAAACTTTCATTTATTTCAAAAGCAAGCTTGAGTTATTTTATTACAGACCAGCTAAAAGTGAGTGCAGAGTAGTAATATTATACAAACCAAGGGAGACACAAACTTCTCCCGATAAGCTATAAACAACAGATCCTATGTGGAGGACCAAGTCCTCCCGCACTTCAGTCTTGTTTTTCTTCTTTGGGAACCACCTTGGCACAGTAGCAGCAAAAGTCTGCTACTTCCTCACCTAAAAACAACGAAGGGATAAACCCTGAGTATGGAATTACTCAGCAAGTCTTACCCGACTAAAGAAAAGACTCTCAAGGGTATGCTGGTTATATGGGAGTCAAGGTAAGGCTTCTCAATAATCAAAAGACTCTGTTTTGCAGAAATGCTTACTAAAGTGGATCCTTAAAAATCAAATTTTATTTGTCAAGTTAAGTTCAATTACCTGCAACTAGAGTTCTTTCTACCCTAGTTCAATCACTGGTCCTGCACTAGCCAGTTTCTTAACAAAAACCCATCATCTTGAGTGGAATGCTACGTGTAGGGCAGTGACCAAGTCTTCATAACCGCGAAGGTACGGCGATCCGAATCGATTATACTCAGCTGAGGATCTCCAATCACACGACATATGTAGCACTTAACCCTTGCATATGTCAACCCGCCACCGGGGTTCTTAAGACCGGATCAGGTTCACGCAAACCGAGAGCACAGATACACCACCGTCCAGCCTCTTGCCACGGAGGGTACACGCTACTCTCGCCACCGCTCCACGCCCATTTCATGTTATCTTATTCCGGCCTTAGTCTGCCCGAGGTAAGGCTTACCCATGACGAGGCATGTGACCAGCTAAAGGGTCCTCGATCATCAAGCCTACATCGAGACGGTCCTTAATCGACTCAGACGGAGACACTACACCGAGACTCTCTTCTCGTGCAAGTCACCCGCCCGGTCTCAGCTTACTCTTTTTAACCCAAAAACTTGGTACCTGACAGAGGTACATCTTTTCCGATGTTGAATCCATCATGGCCATGATGGATTCACCATCAAGTTTTATTTTTGAAAACATCCCTCCCACTTTGCCAAACATCTTTTGTAAAACAAATCCTTTTGTTTTTCTAAAGCAATACTAAGCATAGTAAAACCTTTTTGTAAAAACAGGGTTTCAAGGAGGGTAATCAAGATCAAGGAAGGTAATGCAAGAATTGTTTAATCATTCAACTCCTATCACCTAATGCAGCAAGCAAGTGAGAAAGATTTTAAAAACATCAAGGGAGGTGGCAAATGCACCGGGGCTTGCCTTTGTTATCAGGTGAGTTTTGCTTGGATCCACAAATATCGAAATAAAGGCAGTTGCCTACTTGAGGATCTGAGGATGGTGGTATCCCTTCTTCAGTGACTTCTTCTTCTTCTTCGTGTTCTAACATAACCATATAGATGCATAAGAATGGATGCCATGGGGTGCTCATGAGGATGCAAAAGATAATATAAACTTATTATCTAAGTCTTGAGTACAACTTTCCTTCACGGTACTCCGAGAACCTAGGGCTTCCGGAGTCAGTAAAGGAGCTCATAGGGCAGGGGGGTGTTTTGGGTTTAGTGATCAAACAAGGTCCAAAACAATCCAAACTCTACCCAAGGCTCCTAAATATTGTTTTAAATTCCCACAAAAAGTTTGGGAATTAATGGACTTATCAATCCTTTTCTAAAAATCCATAACTAATACTTTTAACTACTTTAAATACCTTAAAATTTCTTATTTCCACTAAAAATCATAAAACTATTTTTACTAAATACTAGAGAAAATAACAAACCTAGGAAAATTAGTTTCACAATTTTAGCATTTTCCTACATTTTTCTATAATTATTTTGGCTCTGCTGGAAAAAGAAAAAGCAAAAGGATGAAATAGGACTGGGCCGATCCTGGCCCAACTAGCCCAGGTCCACGGCAAAAACGCGCACGCGCGCGCCCGCGCAAGCGACTTTGCATGAAGGCCCTCACGGTTTTGGCTAACTCAAACCAGGTTTGTTTACTGTTCTTCTGGGTCACTGACCAAATGCAGAAAAGCCCCTGCGTTTCATCCTATTCACAATTTGAAGTCCACGACGACGCTCGCGCACCGCCGTGCTCCGGCGAGCATTGTACCGGCCAAACGGGGCTATGTCCGGCGCTCCTGAGCGACATACACCGGATTAAACCCCCACTGATCATTTCCCCCAAGTTAATTTCAAGGATGACTAGCTAATTTGGTCTGGCCACGGTAACCGCGCGGACGAATTCAAGAACCACGCGTTCCCGGTGATGGGTGGTCACTCAGTTCAAATTGATGACTTGATAAGCATCACGGAGCTATGCAAGTGCTTAAACAAGAAAGCAGGGGACGGGGACTGACCGGAAAGGGGCTGGCGACGGTGAGCTCGGTTTCACGGTGGCGGAAATCGGATTTGGGGGAAACTCCGAATTCGAGCACACGAGAGGATGATTGTGGCCGATTAGCGGTGGTTAGCTAGCTGACTACCTCACGGAGCTGGACACGGCTCAATTTATAGGGAGGATGGGCGGTGGCCGCGAATTCGGACGAGACACGCGGTGGTCGGAGGTGAAGAAGAAGCACTGGCCGCGGTGAATACGTGTCCACCGCCGTGGCAACCTCCCCGGCGATGATGGGACAGTCATAGGGCATCACGGCGGTGCTGTGAAACGGCTAGGCCACGCGGCGCACGGTCGGGAAGCGGCGGTCGACGGTGAACTTATCGTGCCAGCCGCAAAGCAGAAAGGAAGACAGGGGGGGGTCGTCGGAGTGGTGGCCAGCTCACCGGCGGTAAGGATCTTTACCGAGCTACGCTTAACCGATGACCACGACGCACGAATCACGGCGAGCGGTGATCAACGGTGATGGACCACCGGCGGTGAGCAGGGAACGGGATCTTCTTCAGTTATCTGTTACTGTACCATGGTGAACATCAATTCAGAGCGACTGACAGAGCACATTGGAGCTTTATTTTCTCAAATTTTCGTGTGGAACCTAAGCCAACTTTCTGTAGTAAAGTTGTAGAACTATAATCCCTCTACAACTTTGCTACAATGTGCATTCACAAAAAGTCATTGGATCAAGGTTTAATTCCCCCACAAAGTCGACCTTGTTACACTGAAAAGCTGATTTTCAGAATGAACAAGCCTGACAGTCAAACTTTGATTGGGTTTTTCTCCAAATTTCTCATAACAACTAAGCTCACACTCTTTAGCAAAGTTGTTCTCCTATAATTGGTCTTCAACTTTGATGTGGTGACCTAGGGCAAAAACCCTATACTTTGTAAGTTACAAAGCCCCAAAGTTGAGCCCATTCTCTGATTTTCAGACTTAGAATAAAACTCAAATGAGGTCCATTTTGCATTTAAGTCCAAAACTTAGGGTTTGGCTTTCAAATCCACATATTTGTGAACCAATTGACTTAAAATACTTATTTGGCTTGATTTTTGCACTTTAGCCCAAAAGTGGGCTAATTTTGCACATAAGCCCCTAGGGTTTGGTTTTAGGGTTTTCCAGAGTTCCAATTAGGGTTTCTGGTATCCCAGGGGTATAAAAGGAATTCAAGTTTGTTCTTAGAGTCATTTTATGACTTTTACCCTAAAGTCTTTAGGTTTTCTTAACTTGGGTTAAGTTTTACCCCTTTAACCACTATTTAGGGTTAAGTCCTTTAACCAGGGTTCTATTTGCAAAAACATTAAAACAATACAACTTGTTTGAAATTTTTGCCTAGTGAATGCACTCTAGGTGTGTCAAACATATGCAATGCCAATGCTTATGATGCCATGCTCAAGTTTTAATTATAGTAACACCAGGGGTGTTACACTAACCATCTTCGTTGCCTCATATTCAACTCTGACTGAGTGAATATGTACTTCAGACTCTTGTGGTCTGTGTAAACATCGCATTTCTGTCCATACAGGTAGTGCCTCCATGTCTTCAGCGCGTGAACCACTGCTGCCAACTCTAGATCATGAATTGGGTAATTCTGCTCATGAACCTTTAGCTGTCGGGACGAGTAAGCCACAACTTTTCCCTCTTGCATCAACACGCATCCCAAACCTGTGTAACAAGCATCACAATACACCGAGAAGGGCTTGTGCACATCAGGCAAGACTAAGACAGGCGCTGTTGTCAACTTCTCTTTCAGCGCTTCAAAGGCCTCTTGACATTTCTGGGTCCACTTGAACTCAACCTTGTTGCCTAGCAACGCTGTCATTGGTTTTGCAATCTTCGAGAACCCTTCAATGAATCACCGATAATATCCGGCCATTCCAATGAAACTCTTCATTCCTCGAGCATCTGTTGGCGCTTTCCAGTTCAGAATGTCTACCACTTTCTTCGGATCCACAGCCAATCCTTCTTTGTTGATTATGTGACCCAAGAACAGGACTTCATTGATCCAGAATTCACACTTGCTCAACTTTGCATACAACTGATGCTCTCGCAATCTCTGCAATACCATCCTCAAATGATCTGCATGCTCTTCTTCGCTTTGAGAATAAATCAGAATGTCATCAATGAATACCACCACAAACTTATCGAGATAGTCCATGAATACACTGTTCATCAGATTCATGAAAAACGCTGGTGCATTGGTCAAACCAAAAGACATCACTGTGAACTCATATAACCCATACATGGTAATGAATGCCGTCTTCGGAATGTCCGAAGGTCGGATCCTGAGCTGATGATAACCTGACCTCAGATCAATCTTGGAGAACACACTGGCTCCTCTCAACTGGTCGAACAGATCTTCTATTCTGGGCAAAGGGTACTTATTCTTGATCGTGACTTCATTCAAAACTCGATAATCGATACACGTCCTTTTGGTGCCATCTTTCTTTTCCACAAATAGGACAGGGGCGGCCCAAGGCGAGGTGCTTGGCCGGATGTAACCTTTCTCTGACAGTTCGTCAATCTGCTTCTTAAGCTCAACCAACTCTGGTCTGGATATTCTGTAAGCTCTCTTAAAGATGGGGGCAGTTCCAGGAAGAAGCTCTATGGCAAACTCAACTTTCCGCTCTGGTGGCATACCCGGTAATTCCTTTGGAAACACATCTGGAAATTCAGACACAACCTTAATACTCTCAATTGGGTCTGTTTCACTGCTATCGACAGCTATCTGGTAACAACCTCCTTTCTTCGGCTCAGGCGGGACTAACTCGGTCACCACTTCCTCTCCTAGTGGGGACACCAACTTGATTGTCCTTTTATCACAACTGATAACTGCCTGATACTTATCTAGCCAATTCATCCCTAGGATGACATCTATTCCCTGAGTACCCATTACTATAAGGTTAGCGGGAAACGCTATCTCCCTTATTTCCACACTTACATTCAAACAAATGCTATCAGCTCGAATTCTACCACCGGCTGAGTCAATTTGAATGGGGGTTGACATGGTAGTAATTGGAAGATTATGTGCTTCTACCCATGATGCAGTAATGAAAGAATGCGTTGCTCCAGTAACAAATAACACTTCTGCAATATGGGAGTCGACTGGGAACATACCTACTATCATGCCGGGGGTCTCCTGAACTGCTTCAGCCTCCAAGTGGTTCAGTCTTCCATGATTGTAGCGCGGCTGAGGGCGATTGCCTGCTCCAGGCTGAGGCACATTCTGCTTTGCTGGGGCATTGGGGCCTGACTGCTGCTGGGCTACCTTCTTCGGGCATTGCATCACCCAATGGCCTTGCTCTCCACAGTGGAAACATGCTCTGTTTCCAACCTGAGCTGGTGCTGCCTGATTGTTCTGCTGGCTCGCTGGGGCAGGAAGACGAGGTGTCTGCTGATTCTGCCTCTGAAACTGACCTCCTGACTGATTGCTCTGACGGTTCTGATACTAGTGCTGAGGGTACTGCCTTTGGAACTGCTGACGCTGCTGAGGTGGACACTGGTTCTGCCTGAACTGCTGAGGTTGGTTGCTTGAGAAACGAGGGCGGCTGCTGCTTCCAGGCTGGGGTCCACTAATCTTGCGCTTACGATCCTCCATCTCCTTATGCTTTCTTTCTGTCATAATTGCTCTGTCAATCAGGTGCTAGAATATCGGGAAGGTGTGATTCATCAGCTGATAGTGCAGAGGGTCAACCAAGCCTCTCAAGAAACGGTATTGTCGCTTGGCGTCGGTGTTGACATCTTCAGGAGCATAGCGGGACAACTGCAGAAACCTGTCTCGATACTCACTGACAGATGATGACCCTTGCTTGAGGGCCAGGAACTCCTCCTTCTTCACTGTCATCAGACCTGCAGGCACATGGTACTGACGAAAGCTACCTCTGAACTCTTCCCAAGTGATGGCGTCGGGGTTGGCATGGGTGGCTAGATAAGACTCCCACCATGACTGAGCTGCTCCTCTCAACAGACGGGGACCGTACAAGACTTTCTCTCTATCATCGCACTGAGCGGTGTGCAACTCCCGCTCCACAGTGCGCAGCCAGTCTTCAGCATCCATGGGGTCAGAAGAATGAGCGAACGTTAGGGGATGACCTCTCATGAATTCAGCACGCTTATCTCTGGGCATCTGAGGCATCTGAGGCTGAGGTGGAGCCTGCTGCTGTTGCCGCTGCTGCTGCTGCTGAATGGCGGCCAAAGTCTGACCGATGGCTTGAACTGCTTGAGTCTGCATCAGAAACATCTGCTCGATGGACATCGGGGGCGGGGGCGGCAGGTGCTGCTGCTGGGGCACCTCATCCTGCGGAGCGGCTCGCTCCTGCTGAGCACGCCTTCCTCCTCTGTGCCTGTTCTCTGACATCTGCAGAATGCAACCACACATCAGAACTGATCTGGCAAATCTTGCAGCATGAGAAAAGAGTATAGAATTCTTCAACAGCACTGAACAGATGAGCATCTTCACTGATCTCCAACACAGACCAACACAGCTTCTCAGATAAAGAGGAAAGTGGAATAAAAGGTTTCCCAACTATATAACTAACTCCATTAACATAACAGGTAAACCATAATGCAGAGGATACCCACAATCTGGTGACAGTCATTACAAAGATCCAAACCAAACATAGTTCATCATGACAAACATAAATGCACAGGATATAGCAAACTACCCTGTCTAACTAAGACTAACTAAAAGCGAGACTAACGCTAAGACTGTAGCTTCTACGTATATATTTTGTATTAATTACAAGATCCGACTCTAGCGATCTATGGTTCTAGATTTATCTTGGTCTTGCAGTCGGGATTGCCATAAGACTGGCGTCCACGTCGAGGTGAGCGGTACGGGTGCTGAGTCCCAACGGGAGCGGGGGAACCATCATCCAGGTGACGACGTTCCGCGCGCTCAGCCCGCAGCAGGGCGATCTCAGCACGAGCCCTACTCAGCTCGTCTAGTGCATGGTCCAGCTCCGTGTTTAGCACGGCGGCTAGGTTGACTGTGCTGCTCAACCTAGGATTGTCCTCGCCAGCAGGTGAAACAATCACGCCTCCTGTGCTGCCAGATGGGCGGCGGGGGTAATACTTCAGGTCAAGACCGTCACGTACCCCACCGAGAACAGAGCAGTAGTGCGAAAGCGCACGCCGTGCAGCATCTTGCATGGCTGCCTCGGCTGAGTCCCGCTCAGAGATAGAATAGTGCTCTGAGCAGGCCTCTGCACCCTGGAGACTGTTCTCCGGACGGTGCACCAAGCAGGTCGCCTCCCAGCGGTACGGGTAGACCCCGCGACTATGCTGGTAGACCACACAGCGATACTCGATGGACCAAGTACGCCGGTTAAGTGCCCGACGTAGCAGGGTGTCGAGCGCATCGTGGAAGTGACACCCGCGAGCAGCGTCGCGAGTGATGGGTCGAGCAACCCATCCTTCCGGCTCATGGTCAGCAGAGAAGTCGGTGTCGTGGCTTGAGCTGTCGTCGCCTCCTCCGCCATCTGGGTCTCCTCCAGCAGCTACTCCAGAGGCTGGGGCGCCCAGTGGTGGTGCAGGGGGTGCCTCCAGGGGAAGCACAGGGGAGCAGCTCCTCACGGACTCTATCTCCTACTGGAGCGAGAAAGAAGAGCCCTGCTGCTCCTGTCATTGACGTTCCTGCTCCTCATGCAGGCGGTGGTGCAGTCTCTCCAAGTGGCT
Organism: Zea luxurians; assembly: GCA_029449295.1. NCBI lineage: Eukaryota > Viridiplantae > Streptophyta > Magnoliopsida > Poales > Poaceae > Zea > Zea luxurians. The sequence continues at coordinate 108,485,463 of JAOPSE010000010.1, forward strand.
GGACTGACCGGCCACGGGACGGCGAAGCGGACGCTCCGCAAGGCGGGAGGGTAAGAAGGGGATGACGGACTTTCGTGCAGTGTGTCTAAGTCGAGCCATCTACAAAAGACACCGCAAGCAAAAGAGTGAGAACAGAATTAATATGACCAGCAAATAATGAATCATAAATAAATGAAGGATTAGAATAAAACAAAATTTTCAGCAAGGTATAATACATAGTAGAACATAGGTTTGGTCGATATGACCAACTTTTGAAGGGGTACCAAAGTCAAGGCAGGGACAGAGGTCTATAGCCCTTAGAACGACCATTCTACTCTAGGTTAGCGGTCCTACAGTCAGCACGGCTTTGATACCACTTATGTCACACCCGGTTTTAGAAGGCAAACCGAATGCGAACCATGTACGTGCCAGGATCAGCAATTCACGTACACAGCAGTTACATAACATGGACATCATCACACAGTGCTCAAATAGTATTAAAAGGGGAAATAATAGTTGATTACATCATACATCTGAGACGTCCATATAGTCTTTACAATAAATCAAAGTGCGGAAAAGAAACGTAGATAACCGCGGCCTTCACAGGTAGCCGACTGGGGGTTGCCGCTAACCCACACCTAGAACTCGTCGTAGTCTTGGAACTCCTGGAAGTCTCCTTCCACAGCTTCATTTTCTCCTGAGCAGTGGTTGCAATGCTGACAACCTGGGGGGGGTTTGGTGTGTAGAGCAAGAGTGAGTACACATCAACATACTCAGCAAGTATCCTGTTTGGCTGTAGTGGATTAGCTTTATGTGGGGGTAAGTCAAGCGGTTGCTTTTAGTTGGTCAGATTATTATTTACTAATAGAAAGCCAGGTTTTAGCATTAACCCAAGTTATTAGCCTGATGTACCCTTTCCAAACGGAAAGAATACCACTTACCAGCACCATAGTCATAACCAAAACCATCAGTCTCATTGCCATCTGTAAACCAAAATGTCTCTGATCAAGTACCACTAATCATTGGAGCTCTCTTGGCCGCTCATAACCGCGAGCACGGCTGATATATCAGTTTTCAAACACTCTGCAGAGGTTGTGCACTTTACCCACAAGCCGTGATTCCCTCTTGCCTTGGGCCGATCAAACCCTTAAACACTACCAAGGTGAATAGGCAGGGTTTCACTACGTAGCCTTTACAAAGATTCTCCGGGGCTGTAGCCACCCGTTAGGTTTCCTAAATGTACCGCACTCCTCCCCAAGGGACAAATCAACCTTGGCAGAGCGAGCCGCATACACCGAGCCCCATTGACGGCACGACGGCGAAGCAAACTACACCCCGGATCCTCTAATTATTTAGCTAAGGGCGTCCCACTCCACCCTCATGGTTGCACTATTTTCCCGGGCGGTCATCCATAGAACAGGTCCTTACGGAGAGGCACTCGAGAAACCGCTCGAGCCCCCTTGAAGACCACAAGTATAACATCATAATAAGAGAGGGGAAAACAACGTATCATAGATAATCTCATCATGTTCATTGATTAGAGTTTGAGCAATAGCATAAAGCTAAACGATAATAATCCGACCCAAATAGGTAAACAAGGACATGGATAACAAAAGCTAGTCAATCCTTAAGTATAAATGTGTAATGCGGGAGGTGAATTAAAGAATGAATAGGACAGAGATAGGTCAAAGGACACTTGCCTCCACCAACCGACTGCTGCTCAGGGGCTTCTCCTGAGAGTTCCTCGGGCTCTTCGACCGGATCGTTCTCTATGCGAGCGCAAACATACATACATCCACATATTTAATATAAAAGAACAGTACACCATACAATAGAATGCAGTAAGTAAACAGACGTCCCACGCGGGCTCGCAATTACGGTTAAGAGGGAAAGAGAAACAAACAGTCGAGAAACGATCACGTTACATCATTATGAATTAACCACTCGCTTAATAGAAGGGAATTAATTTGGACTCTACGCTCAGCATAAAGTTAAGTCATGTTTCATGTTTAGTCATTATAAGCAGATGAATATAATTAAAAGGACTGTCGCGCGGCGAGACGCACGACATAGCACCTTAAATTGAATTAAGAAATCAATGACTCGTCGCGCGACCGAGCGCACAACGAGACACTTTGCATTAATTATAAAGAGACGTTAAGCATCGCGCGACGAAGCGCACGACGGCATATGTCAACAGAGCTGAGTTTAAAGTGGAACGTCGCGCGGCTGGATGCGCGACGTCGCACCTTAAACAACCTGAAATTAAAATAGATCGTCGCGCGACGAAGCGCGCCACACAACACTTTAATAAATATAAACTAAAAGAATCGTCGCGCGACGAAGCGCGCGACGCAACACATTAATAGAATCTGAAATTAGACAAATTCGTCGCGCGACGAAGCGCACGACGCAGCACGTTAACTAACAAAGTTTGAGAATTAACTACAACCAAAAAAATCACCGCGCGCGTGGGTTTTGCGCGCGCGGGAACGCGCTAGGGGCCAACAAGGCCACGCGAGCCGCGACGGGGCCGGGATGCCGCGCGCAGGGGTCGAAGGCCGCGCGCACGCGCTGAGGCCGCGGGCGAGCCGCGCCGGGGCTGCGCGCACGCGCAGGGGCCGCACCGAGGCCGAGCCGCCGGGCCGAGCAGGGGGCGGGGCCGGGGCGCCGCCGCGGGCAGGGGGGGGCGGGGTCGCCGCCGCAGGACGGGGTGGGGGCGAGCGCCGCCACGCCGAGGGCCGGGGTAGGGGCGGGCGCCGCCGTCGGCGAGCGGGGAAGGGCAGGGGCGCGCGCGAGCAGGGGAAAGGGAGGGCGCGCGCGGGGGAGGAAGAAGAGGAGGGAGAGGGAGAGAGAGAGGAGGAGGGGAGGGGAGCTCACCTCGGGGTCCAAATTCCGGTGATCGCCGTCTCCAATTCCTAGGGCACCACGGGGAGAGAGAGATGGAAGAGGGAGAGGGAAGTTGTTGCGCGGGAGATCCAAATGAGAGAGAGAAGAGGGGGGGCGCATAGGGGGGTGTGGGCGCTAGGGGCGCGTAGGGCCGGACCGGGCCGGGCTGGGTTGGGCCGGGCCACTTCGTGGGTCGAAACCCACGATGCGCACAACCCAAACCGAGACGCACGACACGGGCTCCAATCGCGAACCGAAAACCGAGACAGAGCGAGACGGACACGCGATATCAGACAAAGAAATGCGCCTTAGCATGATGCAACACCCATGACACTTAGGTTTTGGTTTATACATGACACGGACACCGTCACTATACGGGTTTGAAATTGGGAGGAAGGAGCGAAACAGGAAAGAGAAAAGAGAGTAACGCCTGAATTTGGTGAGAGAAAAGAAGAAAAAAATTCTACCCCCAAATTCAGGGTGTTACAGTGTGCCACCCGACAGAAGGCAAGAATTGCCTTTCCAGATTGCTTCCAACGGCTCCTAGCTGCCTTGGGCTATAAAAGGGACCCCTAGGCGCATGGAGGAGTACACCAAGCATTCTTTGATCATCCCTAAGCACCAAGACTCCATTCTTGCGCATTCGATTCTTTGTGATAAGTGACTTGAGCTCTAGTTGAGTAGAGAACTCCCCGCATTGTGTTGTGAGCTCAAGTTGTGGCTTGTGTGCGTGTTTGTGTTCGTGCTTTGAGTCTTGTGTGTGTTGCTCTCCCCTCCCTTACTTCTGTGCTTCTTTGTGATCATCATTTGTAAGGGCGAGAGGCTCCAAGTTGTGGAGATTCCTCGCAAACGGGATTGAGTAAAAGAAAGGAAAACACCGTGGTATTTAAGTCGATCATTGGATCACTTGAAAGTGGTTTAGTGCAACCCTCCACCATTGGGACGCCACAACATGGAGTAGGCAAGTGTTACTTGGCCGAACCACGGGATAAATCATCGTGTCTCTTGTGCCTGCTTTCATTGTAACTATTGCGTTTCACAAGATCTTGGTCCTTAGCCACTTGCTTCTATTGAGCTAACACTTAACCAAGTTTTTATGGCTATAAGTGTTTGATTTTTACAGGATCACCTATTCACCCCCCCTCTAGGTGCTCTCAATTGGTATCAGAGCCGTTCTCTTCACACAAGGGACTAATCGCCCGAAGAGATGGATCCTAAGGGAAAGGGGATGGTGGTCAATGACAAGACAAAGGAGTCCATTGTCAACGAGCCAAGAGATGATAAGCCCTCAGACTCTGGCTCGAGTCATAAGAAAAAGGACGGGAAGAAGAAGAGGCGCATCAAGAAGATCGTCTACTACGACAGCGACGAGTCTTCTTCCCAAAGAGACAACGAATACAAAGAGAAAAAGAAAACGGTCAACTCAAACTTTTCTTTTGATTATTCTCGTATTCCATTTAACTTAAATGCTCATTTACTTTCAATTCCACTTGGGAAACCTCCTCACTTTGATGGAGAGGACTACACCTTTTGGAGTCACAAAATGCGTAGTCACCTATTCTCTCTCCATCCAAGTATTTGGGAGATTGTTGAAAACAGAATGCTTTTTGATAGTGTGACAACCCCGTTTTCATTAATGAGCAAATCCATAAAAATGTACAAGCTACCACTGTTTTGCTAGCATCCTTGTGTAGGGACGAGTACCATAAGGTGAGCGGCTTGGATAACGCCAAGCAAATTTGGGACACCCTCAAGATTTCTCATGAGGGGAACGATACCACCATGATCACCAAGATGGAGTTGGTGGAAGGTGAACTGGGAAGGTTCGCAATGATTAGGGGGGAGGAGCCAACCCAAACGTACAACAGGCTCAAGACCCTGGTCAACAAAATCAGGAGCTACGGAAGCACGAGATGGACAGACCATGACGTCGTCCGACTTATGCTCAGGTCCTTCACTGTCCTTGATCCTCATCTTGTGAACTCTATCCGTGAAAATCCTAGGTACACAAAGATGACGCCCGAGGAAATACTCGGAAAGTTTGTAAGCGGGCGGATGATGATCAAGGAAGCGAGATACGTGGATGAGGCATTGAATGGTCCCATGCCCATCTACAAGCCTCAAACTGTTGCTCTCAAAGCAACAAGTAGCAGGGAGACGCTACCGAGCAAGGTGGCGCAAGTTGAGGCGGCTGGGCTAAACGAGGATGAAATGGCCCTCATTATCAAGCGCTTCAAGACGGCGCTAAAAGGACGAAAGGAGCACCCTAACAAGAACAAAGCAAAGGGAAAGCGCTCATGCTTCAAATGTGGTAAGACAGGTCATTTTATTGCTCAATGTCTCGATAATACAAATGACCAGGAACAAGAAAGGAACGGGAAGAGGGAGAAAAAGAAGGCCTACAAGAAGGCGAAGGGCGTGGCGCACCTTGGCAAAGAGTGGGACTCGGATTGTTCTTCATCTGACTCCGACGACGAAGGACTCGCCGCCTTGGCCTTCAACAAGTCGTCGCTCTTCCCCAACGAGCGCCATACTTGCCTAATGACAAGGGAAAAGAAGGTAAACACTCGAGAAACTCCTAAGTACTCTACTTCTAGTGATGAGGACTCTAGTGATGGTGAAGTAGATTACACTAGCTTGTTCAAAGGATTAGATAGAACTAAAGTAGAAAAGATTAATTAATTGATTGATGCCTTGAATGAAAAAGATAGACTGCTAGAAAGGCAAGAGGACATTTTGTATGAGGAACATGACAAATTTGTTAGTGTTCAAAAGTCTCTTGCCTTAGAGATTAAAAGGAATGAATTACTATCTTCTGAGTTATCAATTTGCAATGAATCTATTTCTAGCTTGAAGACTTTGAATGATGATTTAAATGCTAAGCTAGAAATAGTTAATAAATCTAGTCCTTGTGTAGAGCATGTTGTGATTTGTAATAGGTGTAAGGACTTCAATGTTGATGCATGTGTTGAGCACCTTACTTCTATTACAAAACTTAATGATGAAGTAGCAAGTCCTAATGCCCAACTTAAGACTTGCAAAAATGACTTTGATAAATTAAAATTTGCTAGGGATGCCTACACCGTTGGTAGACATCCCTCAATTAAGGATGGACTTGGCTTTCGAGGGGAAGCCAAGAACTCAACAAGCCAAAGGGTTCCCATTCCCAACAAAGAGAAAGGGAAGGCCCCTATGGCTAGTAGTAGTCAAAAGAACCATGCTTTCATGTACCATGATAGAAAATATTCTAGAGATGTTCATTATTATAGGAGTTATAATGCTTTTGACTCACATGCTATGATTGCTTTGAGTTCCAATTTTAATGGTAGGCCTAGGAGAAATATTGTGTCTCATGCTCCTAGGAAAGTTTGTAATAAACCTACCACTGTTTTTCATACTTGCAACACTACATTTGTTCTTTCATGCAAAAATAAAAAAGTGGTTGCTAAAAAGATGGGGGCCAAATGCAAGGGAGACAAGACTTGCATTTGGGTCCCTAAGGCTATTGTTACTAACCTTGTAGGACCCAACAAGAGTTGGGTACCTAAAACCCAAGCCTAATTTGCCTTGCAAGTTTATGCATTCGGGGGCTCAAGCTGGATTATCGACAGCGGATGCACAAACCACATGACGGGAGAGAAGAAGATGTTCACCTCCTACGTCAAGAACAAAGATTCCCAAGATTCGATCATCTTTGGAGATGGGAATCAAGGCAAGGTTAAAGGACTAGGAAAGATAGCTATTTCATCCGAGCATTCCATATCTAATGTGTTCCTAGTTGAATCGCTCGGGTATAACTTGTTATCCATTAGTCAACTATGTAATATGGGTTACAATTGCTTATTTACCAATGTAGATGTGTCTGTCTTTAGAAGGAGTGATGGTTCATTAGCTTTTAAGGGTGTACTAGACGGCAAACTCTACTTAGTGGATTTTTCGAAAGAGGAGGCCGGTCTAGATGCATGCTTAATTGCTAAGACTAGCATGGGCTGGCTGTGGCATCGCCGTCTAGCACATGTTGGGATGAAGAACCTTCACAAACTTCTAAAGGGAGAACATGTGTTAGGTCTAACAAATGTGTTTTTTGAAAAAGATAGACCTTGTACAGCTTGTCAAGCAGGTAAACAGGTGGGAAGCGCTCATCACAACAAGAATGTGATGACTACATCAAGACCTCTAGAGCTACTGCATATGGACCTCTTCAGACCCGTCGCCTACCTTAGCATCGGGGGAAGTAATTATGGTCTTGTTGTTGTTGATGATTTTTCCCGCTTCACTTGGGTATTCTTTTTGCAGGATAAATCAGAAACCCAAGAGACCCTCAAGCGCTTTCTAAGGCGAGCTCAAAACGAATTTGAGCTCAAGGTGAAAAAGATTAGAAGCGACAATGGGTCCGAGTTCAAGAACCTTCAAGTGGAGGAGTTTCTTGAGGAGGAAGGAATCAAGCACGAGTTCTCCGCTCCCTACACAACACAGCAAAATGGTGTGGTAGAGAGGAAGAACAGGACGCTTATAGACATGGCGAGGACGACACTTGGAGAATTCAAGACGCCCGAGCGGTTTTGGTTGGAAGCTGTGAACACAGCCTGCCACGCCATAAACTGGGTCTACCTTCATCGCCTCCTCAAGAAGACGTCGTATGAACTTCTAACCGGTAACAAACCCAATGTGTCTTATTTTCGTGTATTTGGGAGTAAATGTTATATTCTAGTGAAGAAAGGTAGGAATTCAAAATTTGCTCCCAAAGCTGTAGAAGGGTTTTTACTAGGTTATGACTCAAATACAAAGGCGTATAGGGTCTTCAACAAATCATCGGGTTTGGTTGAAGTCTCTAGCGACGTTGTATTTGATGAAACTAATGGCTCTCCAAGAGAACAAGTTGATCTTGATGAAATAGATGAAGACAATGTTCCAACGGACGCAATTCGTACCATGGCGATTGGAGATGTGCGACCACAGGAACACCAAGTGCAAGATCAACCTTCTTCCTCAACAATGGTGCACCCCCCAACTCAAGATGATGAACAGGTTCCTCAAGAGGAGGCGTGTGATCAAGGGGGAGCACAAGAAGACCAAGTTGAGGAGGAAGAAGCACCACGGGCCCCTCCAACTCAAGTTCGAGCGACGATTCAAAGGAATCATCCCGTCGACCAGATTTTGGGTGACATAAGCAAGGGAGTAAGCACTCGCTCTAGATTAGCTAATTTTTGTGAGCATTACTCTTTTGTCTCTTCTATTGAGCCTTTTAGGGTAGAGGAGGCCTTGCTAGATTCGGACTGGGTGTTGGCCATGCAAGAAGAGCTCAACAACTTCAAGCTAAATGAAGTTTGGACACTGGTGCCACATCCCAAGCAAAATGTTGTGGGAACCAAGTGGGTGTTCCGCAACAAACAGGACGAGCACGGGGTGGTGACAAGGAACAAGGCTCGTCTTGTGGCAAAAGGTTATGCCCAAGTCACAGGTTTGGACTTTGAGGAGACTTTTGCTCCTGTGGCTAGGCTAGAGTCGATTCGTATTTTGTTAGCCTATGCTGCTCACCATTCTTTCAGGTTGTTCCAAATGGACGTGAAGAGCGCTTTCCTCAACGGGCCAATCAAGGAGGAGGTGTACGTAGAGCAACCCCCTGGCTTTGAGGATGAACGGTACCCCGACCACGTGTGTAAGCTCTCTAAGTCCTTGTTCGTTTGCGTCAGATTGCACACGGAATCGTTCCAGCTAATCAAAGTTTATATAAATTAAAGAAGCAATCCGGTTAGGAATCGTTCCGACCCACCAATCCAGCACAAACGAACAAGGCCTAAGGCGCTCTATGGACTTAAGCAAGCCCTAAGAGCATGGTATGAATGCCTTAGAGATTTTCTAATTGCTAATGCTTTTAAGGTTGGGAAAGCCGATCCAACTCTTTTCACTAAGACTTGTGATGGTGATCTATTTGTGTGCCAAATTTATGTCGATGACATAATATTTGGTTCTACTAACCAAAATTCTTGTGAAGAGTTTAGCAAGGTGATGACACAAAAATTCGAGATGTCGATGATGGGCGAGTTGAACTACTTCCTTGGGTTCAAGTGAAGCAACTGAAGGACGGCACCTTCATCTCTCAAACGAAGTACACGCAAGACTTGCTCAAGCGGTTTGGGATGAAGGACGCCAAGCCCGCAAAGACTCCAATGGGAACCGACGGACATGTCGACCTCAACAAAGGAGGTAAGTCCGTTGATCAAAAGGCATACCGGTCTATGATAGGGTCTTTACTTTATTTATGTGCTAGTAGACCGGATATTATGCTTAGCGTATGCATGTGTGCTAGATTTCAATCCGACCCAAGGGAGTGTCACCTTGTGGCCGTTAAGCGAATTCTTAGATATTTAGTTGCTACGCCTTGCTTCGGGATCTGGTATCCAAAGGGGTCTACCTTTGACTTATTGGATACTCAGACTCTGACTATGCTGGATGTAAGGTTGATAGAAAGAGTACATCAGGGACGTGCCAATTCCTAGGAAGGTCCCTGGTGTCTTGGAGATCAAAGAAACAAACTTTCGTTGCCCTATCCACCGCTAAGGCCGAGTATGTTGCCGCAGGACAGTGTTGCGTGCAACTACTTTGGATGAGGCAAACCCTCCGGGACTTTGGCTACAATCTGAGCAAAGTCCCACTCCTATGTGACAATGAGAGTGCAATCTGCATGGCGAACAATCCTGTTGAACACAGCCGCACAAAGCACATAGACATCCGGCATCACTTTTTGAGAGACCACTAGCAAAAGGGAGATATCAAAGTGTTTTATGTTAGCACCGAGAACCAGCTAGCTGATATCTTTACCAAGCCTTTAGATGAGAAGACCTTTTGCAGGCTGCGTAGTGAGCTAAATGTCTTAGATTCGCGTAACTTGGATTGATCTACAGCATACATGTGTTTCATGCCTTTGATCATGTTCCTTTATGCATTTTATTGCTTATTTATGGTGCTCAAGTTGTGCAAGGGATCCCCGGACCTCACAAGTCCATGTGTGAATGATGCACATATTTAGGGGGAGAAATGCTACAACTTGACCCTTTGAGACTAACCGTGTGCTTGAGTTCTCTTAATTTAGTCTCAAAGGAGGATTGAAAGGGAAAAGGTGAACTTGGATCATGCAAGACTTCCACTGCACTCCGATGAGAGGGTAATTTACTCTAAGTTCATCTCCATGCTCTTATTGCCTTTTTACTCTTAATTGAAGATTTTGGTGAGGCAATGGGGTTTGAGGGCCGATAATGATCCCGTTTTGGTGCTTAATGCCAAAGGGGGAGAAATTAAGGCCAAAGCAAATGGATCAGCTACCACTTGAGAATTTTGAAAATAGTAGAGTTAGAACTTTTGTTTTGGCAAAATACTCTTATGTGCAAAATTTGGCCTCTTGTGGGGAGAATGAAGGATTATGGGAGAAAGGGGGAGTTTTTGGCTCTTGATCAATTTTTTCTCATGGAATACCTCTCTTTATGCCTAAACAAGTGTGTTTGACTTAGAGATAGGAAATTGAGTTTGATTTCGAAAACAAACCAAGTGGTGGCAAAGAATGATCCAAATATGCTAAATTTGAATAAAAAACTATTCTTGTTCTCAATTGCTTTGATGTTGCACTTCTTTTAGTTGCTTTTTGATGTGTTGGCATAAATCACCAAAAAGGGGGAGATTGAAAGGGAAATGTGCCCTTGGGCCATTTCTAGTATAGTTTTGGTGATTAAGTGCCCAACACGTATTGAGTGAGTAATCTTGTGCCAAATGATTGATCAAGTGCAAATCAACAAGAAGGTATGATTATAGACTTAGTACATTGGTTTTTATGTACTAATATATTTGTCTAAGTGATGGAATCAGAGAAAAGAGAAGAAGAAAATATCTTGGCTGGAACAGCCAAGACTCAGCGTAGTCTGGCACACCGGACTATCCGGTGGTGCACCGGACAGTGTCCGGTGCGCTAGGCCAGCCTCCGGTGAACAGGCCACTCTCGGGAACTGACGGTGGTGTACGGCTATAATTCACCGGACTGTCCGGTGGTGCACCGGCCTGTCCGATGAGCCGTCTGCGGCAAAGTCGTCGCCCTCGGGAATCGTTCAACGGTGTACGACTAAAATTCACCGGACGGTCCGGTGAGGCACCGGACTGTCCGGTGAGCCAACGGTCGACTGCACCAACGGTCGGCCGCGCAATCCGTGCGTGACGCGTGGCCGCGCCAACGGTCGGCAGGGGGCACCGGACTGTCCGGTGTGCACCGGACAGTGTCCGGTGCGCCAACGGCTCCATTTCTGCAACGGTTGACTGTTCTATTATTGGAAGGGAATCTGCACCGAACTATGAACAGTGCCTGTCCGGTGGTGCACCGGACTGTCCGGTGCGCCACCCGATAGAAGGCAAGAATTGCCTTCTCAGATTGCTTCCAACGGCTCCTAGCTGCCTTGGGGCTATAAAAGGGACCCCTAGGCGCATGGAGGAGTACACCAAGCATTCTTTGATCATCCCTAAGCACCAAGACTCCATTCTCGCGCATTCAATTCTTTGTGATAAGTGACTTGAGCTCTAGTTGAGTAGAGAACTCCCCGCATTGTGTTGTGAGCTCAAGTTGTGGCTTGTGTGCGTGTTTGTGTTCGTGCTTTGAGTCTTGTGTGTGTTGCTCTCCCCTCCCTTACTTCCGTACTTCTTTGTGATCATCATTTGTAAGGGCGAGAGGCTCCAAGTTGTGGAGATTCCTCGCAAATGGGAGTGAAAGAAAGGAAAAGACCGTGGTATTCAAGTTGATCATTGGATCACTTGAAAGGGGTTGAGTGCAACCCTCGACCATTGGGACGCCACAACGTGGAGTAGGTAAGTGTTACATGGCCGAACCACAGGATAAATCATCGTGTCTCTTGTGCCTGCTTTCATCATAACTATTGCGTTTCATAAGAGCTCGGTCCTTAGTCACTTGCTTCTATTGAGCTAACACTTAACCAAATTTTTGTGGCTATAAGTGTTTGATTTTTACAGGATCACCTATTCACCCCCCTCTAGGTGCTCTCACTCTCTTGAAAGAGTCCTCCCCAAGCTTGCGGGCTTGTCGTCGGTCATGATCTCCCTCTTGGCGTGATCTCCAGACATCACTTCAAGTTGATTAGACTCTTAATGAAGCACTGGTTCTGATACCAATTGAAAGTTGCCTAGAGGGGGGTGAATAGGCGAAACCTAAAATTTATAAACTTAAGCACACACTACAAGCCGGGATTAGCGTTAGAATTAAATTCAAGTCCGGGAGAGAGAGGGAAAACAAATCAAATGAGAATCAAGCGGATGAACACGGTGATTTGTTTTACCGAGGTTCGGTTCCAAAGAACCTAGTCCCCGTTGAGGTGGTCACAAAGATCGGGTCTCTTTCAACCCTTTCCCTCTCTCAAACGGTCACTTAGACCGAGTGAGCCTTCTCCTTAATCAAACGGGTCACTTAGACCCTGCAAGGACCACCACACACTTAGTTGTCTCTTGCTTTGATTACAAGTCACTTGGGAACAAGAATGAGAAAGGAAGAAAGCGATCCAAGCAACAAGAGCGCAAATGAACACGAACACGAACACACTCTCTCTAAAGTCACTAGGTGGTTGGAATGAATTCTAAACTTGGAGGGGGTTTGATCTTTGGAAATGTGTCTTGGAGTGAATGCACTAGCGCTTGTATTGAATGTGATCTTCAGAAAACTTGGATGCTTGAAGTTGTGGTGGTTGTGGGATATTTATAGCCCTCAACCACCTTGGTAGCCGTTGGGGAGGCTGCTGGCGATGGGCGCACCGGACAGACACTGTTCAGTGTCCGGTACGCCGCCACGTCACCCAACCATTAGGGTTCTAGAGCAGTTGACCGTTGGCGCCTTTGTCTTCTTGTGGCACCGGACAGTTTGGTGGTGCACATGACAGTCCGGTGCCCCTCTGACTCGCTGCTCTGACTTCTGCGTGGCACTGTCGCTCACTGTAGCTCTTGTCAGAGTCGACAGTTACGTGTTGGAGAGTCGTTGCCTGCTGGCTCACCGGACAGTCCGGTGAATTATAGCGGAGCGCACCTGTGTTTCCCGAGAGTGGCTGGTTGGCCTTTGTACGGTCCTGGCACACCGGACACTGTCTGGTGGCACACCAGACAGTCCGGTGCGCCAGACCACAGCATACTCAGTTCTTTGCTCCGGTTCAATTTAGTCCCTAACTTGAATCTTTTATTGGACACTCAACCAATAATGTTGAACCTTATGCACCCGATCACCTTCACTCGGGTAGATCAGTGGCTTAACTTCGACCACCCAGGCAAATACCCGCTCCTCGTCGATCCGGTGATCCAAGAGAGCAGGGTGAAAAAGGTATTGGTGGACGGGGGGAGCAGCATCAACGTCACCTTCCCTTGGACGCTCCAAGGATTAGGAGTTCACCTCAAAGAGCTCCTTGAGTCAAACACATCCTTCTTCGGCATCGTGCCGACTGAAGGAGAATACCCGCTGGGCCACACCTACATGCCGGTCACCTTCAGAACTCCAGAGAACTACAGAACCGAGTTCCTAAGGTTCGAAGTGGCAAACTTCGACTGCGAGTACAACGCCATCATCGGGAGGCCTGGATTGGCGAAATTCATGGCCATTCCGCATTACACATACATGGTACTAAAGCTGCCAGGACCACAAGGGATCATAACTGTGCGCGCTGACTTCCAAGGCGCCACAGAATGTTTCCGAGTAGCCATCCAGGCGGCCCTCACCACCAAACCGTCGGCAACTTCTTCTGTGCAGGCAAACTCTAAGCCTGAGGAAGACCTCGCGGTACCTGCGAACGAGGCTCAAGCTGCGACCTCTATGCGGCTGACTGAAGAAACCAAAAGGATCAACCTCGGATTCACCGACGAGCGCAAGACCGCCATCATCAGCTCCAGTCTGGATGACAAATAGGAAGGCGCGCTCGTCCAGTTCCTACAAGATAACCGAGACGTATTCGCATGGCAACCTGCGGATATGTCGGGAGTCCCGAGAGAACTGACCAAGCACAAATTGAAGGTCTACCCCCAGGCGAGGCCGATTCGGCAAAAATTACGATGTTTCACGCCCGACAAGAGAGAGGCCATTCGCGCTGAGCTGGCTCGCTTGGTCGCGGCTGGATTTATTAGAGAGGTATTACATCCCGAGTGGTTAGCCAACCCTGTTCTTGTACTCAAAAAGAATAAGGTGGATTGGCACATGTGCGTCGACTATACGGATCTCAACAAACACTGTCCAAAGGATCCCTTCGGGCTCCCTAGGATAGATCAGGTGGTAGATTCCACCGCTGGATGTTCTGTGCTGTCCTTCTTGGATTGCTACTCTGGGTATCATCAGATTAGCCTGGCGAAAGAAGACAAGGAAAAAACAGTGTTCATCACTCCATTTGGTGCTTTCTGCTATACCTCCATGTCGTTCAGCCTCAAAAACGCTGGAGCGACTTATCAGAGAGCTATTCAAACATGCTTAGCTGATCATTGGGGCAAGCGTGTGGAAGCTTATGTGGACGACGTGGTAATCAAAATAGAAAATTTGGAAAGTTTCATTAAAGATTTACAGCTGGTTTTCAACAGTCTATGGTGGTATAGATGGAAGCTTAATCCCGAAAAATGTGTTTTCGGGGTACCAGCAGGAAAATTACTTGGGTTTATTGTCAGCCACCGGGGAATTGAAGCTAATCCAGAAAAGATCGAAGCTATCACGAGGATGGAAGCACCACGATCACAGAAGAAAGTTCAAAGGCTTACCGGATGTATGGCAGCCCTGAGCAGATTCATATCCAGGCTGGGAGAAAAAGGCTTACCATTTTATAAGTTACTCAAAAAGGTGGACAAGTTTCAGTGGACTTCAGAAGCACAGGAAGCCCTAGATGCATTGAAAAAGTTATTGACGACACCACCGGTGCTGAAACCGCCACGGCGGGCCACGTCGACTCAACCAGCTGAAGATTTGTTGCTATATATCTCTTGCACGACTCATGTGGTGAGCACCGCGTTGGTAGTCGAGCGAGCAGAAGAAGGACACGCGTACCCAGTACAGCATCCTATTTATTTCATCAGTGAAGTTCTGGGTCCCTCGAAGAAAAAATACCCTCAAGTCTAGAAGCTATTATATGCAGTACTTCTAACTGCACGCAAGCTCCGTCACTACTTCGACGACCACAAAGTCATAGTAGTCACTGGATTTCCGATAGGAGATATTCTTCACAACAAAGAAGCCATCGGGAGAATAGCCAAATGGGCCTGCGAGCTAGGATCTCATGACATTGAATTTCGACCTCGCACTGCCATTAAAACTGAAGCACTGGTTGACTTTGTATCAGAGTGGACCGAGCAGCAAGTACCAGATAACCCAGAAACTACAGAAGTATGGCGAATGTATTTTGATGGCTCGTTAAAACTGCAGGGAGCAGGCGCAGGGATCCTCTTCGCCGCACCTGGAGGCGAGCACCTCAGATATGCCCTTCAGCTGTTATTTCCCGCCTCTAACAATGCAGCAGAATATGAAGCTTTGATTCATGGACTGAATATTGCTATATCACTAGGCATCAAGAGACTGATGGTATATGGAGATTCTATGGTAGTCATAAGTCAGATAAACAAAGAATGGGATTGTTCGAGCGATTCCATGGGAAAATGCTGCACTGCCATCCGGAAACTAGAAGATAAATTTGAAGGTCTGGAATTTCACCATGTGGAGAGAGATCGAAACACGGCAGCTGATGTATTGTCCAAGCTAGGGTCCAGTCGGACTCAGGTCCCACCTGGAGTCTTTGTTCAAGAAATATCACACCCAAGCATCTCACCGGATCAGGCAGAAGAATGTAATACCTTGAGCCAACCAGAGTTAGATTCTAATGACTGGAGGAAGCCGATTATCAGATATATAAAGAATGAAGAAGAGCCAGATGACAAAAATGCAGCCGAGCACATCGCTCGACAGTCTGCTCACTATACACTCATTGGGGAAACACTATACAGAAGGGGTGCATCAGGGGTCCTCATGAAGTGCATTCTCTCAGCTACTGGAAAGCAACTTCTGGATGAGATCCATGCTAGGCAATGTGGAGTCCACGCAGCATCTAGGACCCTGGTTGGGAAGGTCTTCAGGTCAGGTTTCTATTGGCCAACAGCGAAGAGTGACGTAGCCGAGTTAGTCCAGAGGTGCGAAGCCTGCCAGTACCTGTCAAAACAGCAGCATCTACCAGCACAGCAGCTACAGACTATACCCATAACTTGGCCGTTCGCATGCTGGGGATTGGATATGATTGGGCCTTTCAAGAAAGCTCAAGGAGGATACACTCATGTACTAGTGGCTATCGACAAATTCACTAAATGGATAGAGTTCAAACCCATTGCCTCCTTAACTTCAGCTAAGGCAGTGGAATTCATACAAGACATAATATTCAGATTCGGAATACCGAATAGCATCATAACTGACCTGGGATCCAACTTCACAAGTTCAGAGTTCTTTGATTTCTGTGAGCAGAAGAGCATTCAGATCAAATATGCTTCGGTGGCACATCCAAGAGCCAACGGGCAGGTTGAAAGAGCTAACGGGATGATATTGGAAGCCCTCAGGAAAAAAGTCTTCGATAAAAATGAAAAGTTCGCAGGAAAATGGATAAGGGAGTTACCCTACGTCGTTTGGAGCCTAAGAACTCAACCTAGTCGAGCTCTGCATGGAAGTACTCCTTTCTTCATGGTCTACGGTTCAGAGGCAGTACTACCTGCCGATCTCAAGTTTGGGGCGCCAAGGTTGATCTTTGAAAACATAGCAGAAGCCGAGGCTACTAGGCTGGAGGATGTTGATGTACTCGAAGAAGAGCGGCTGAACACGGTAATTCAATCAGCACGGTACCAGCAAACTCTGAGGCGCTATCACGATAAGACCATGCGACGTCGATCCTTCACAGTAGGAGATCTCGTCCTCCGCCGAATTCTAATGGGGGAAGGACGGCACAAGTTGTCACCTCTATGGGAAGGACCATTCATAGTAGCAGAAGTCACTCGGTCGGGATCATATCGCCTCACTCAGATGGACGGCACGGAAATTGGGAACTCATAGAACATAGAACACCTCAGGAAGTTTTACCCCTAGCTGTATTTCGAAAGCTATTGGGACGACAATGTACTCTGCAAACTGGGAAATATATCATCAATAAAAAGACCTCAAGAGCGCTCAAATTATTCATTGTCGACCTGCATTCTTACTTAACTCCGGGTGACCACTATACCCTACTAACGGAGCAATCGGCTTAAGTCAGTGATGACTTAAGACGGTGCGACATGCTCACGCTAACTTAACTCAGGGTGACCACTATACCCTACCAACGGAGCAATCGGCGTCGGCAATGACTTAAGACGGTGCAACATGCTCGCGCTTACTTAACTCAAGGTGACCACTATACCCTACCAACAGAGCAATTGGCTTAAGTCGGCAATGACTTAAGACGGTGCAACATGCTCGCGCTTACTTAACTCGGGGTGACCACTATACCCTACCAATGGAGCAATCGGCTTAAGTCGGCGATGACTTAAGACGGTGCGACATGCTCACGCTTACTTAACTCAGGGTGACCACTATACCCTACCAACGGAGCAATCGGCTTAAGTCGGCAATGACTTAAGACGGTGCAACATGCTCGCGCTTACTTAACTCGGGGTGACCACTATACCCTACCAACGGAGCAATCGACTTAAGTCGGCGATGACTTAAGACGGTGCAACATGCTCGCGCTTACTTAACTCGGGGTGACCACTATACCCCACAAACGGAGCCATCGGCTTAAGTCGGCGATGACTTAAGACGGTGCAACATGCTCGCGCTTACTTAACTCGGGGTGACAACTATACCCTACTAACAGAGCGATCAGTTTGAGTTAATGTTAACTTAAATCGGCGCAACACACTCGGCGCGTATACGGTTACTCATCCAGGGGCGGCCTCTATGTCACATGAAGAAGTCTCGAAACCATTACGCTGCATTTTACTTCTACAAATGTAGATACTGTTGAATTCTAAACAATAGGAGAACAATAGTAGCGTTCAATACTAAAAGGTGTCCTCTCACAAAACATCCGAGCACGCTAACCACGCGCGCAAAGCATGCAATGTTTTTCTATTCTGCAACATTCTTCTCAGGAGCAACTAACGAAGAAGGACGACTGGAGGAATCAGGAGCGGCGTTCACATCTGCCACTATGTCGTCAGGGACAACCACACTAGGTCTCCTCATCAGAATCCACCCCGCGCGAATAGCTTTATCCATAGCTTTATCGCGCTGGGCCCTCAGAGTAGCGGAAGTGTCTTCAGCAACCTTGATAGCCAACTGAGCGATCTCTAGCTCCTAGGCGACGGATTTCTTGGAAGCACGCAGATTCTTGATGACAGCATCTTTGGCCGATATCAACTACCTGAGGCGAATCACGTCATCCAGGGATTCCTGCAGCTTATAACGAAGATTGTCTAACTCCTCCCTGGTGAAGCGATGACTCCTCTCCAAGATGGTCAACGAGTTGCTGGAGTCACGGTATAGCCTGTCAAGATTGTCACGAGAAGTAACAAGGGCACGTTTTTCTTCCTGCAAGCAAGAATCAGCTTCTTCAAACGTCAAGCAAGCAATAAGAACACAGCAAAACAAAGCCCGGATTCACAGGTCACCTTCTTAGAGTCAAGCTGAGCGTGGAGAGTAGAGTTCAGCGTGTTAGCATCATTTAGAGAAGCAGAGACCTGGGCCAGCTCAGTCTGACTTTGGGAATACTTTTCCTCAAGATCAGAGCACCGCCGGACCAGTTCGGCTTGACCTTGAGAGCGTTTTTCTTCAAGATTAGAATACTGTCGGGCCATATCTGGCAAGAAACAGTCAAGCAAAGGTGTTAAAGCAAGAAGCAGTTTAATAAGGTAGTCAAAAGGAAGCAAAAGAACACTGACCAGCGTTCGCCGCCTCTAAGTTAGAAACACACCGCTGAAGCAGCACCGGATTCCAACGCGCCAGAAACAAAGCTCCTTCCGGGACAGAAGCACCCTGCAACTTCAGCCGACTAGACATCTCATCGACCAACGCCTGGCATTAAAAACAGACAAGCATGAGAATAATTATCTGCCTGGGTAAAAGTCAGGCCAGAAGAAACCAAAATACCTGGAGGTTGGAGAAGAATGAGGGGACCCCCAAATCGTGAGAAATCAACTGATGGCTCGATGAAGGATCACCACTTGGAGCAACTGGCAACAAATCAGCAGGAACCAATTCAGTGTCATCAGCAGAACCCAAAACTCTGTCGTCGGGCGCGCTGGCCTCTAAAGCGGCTCCTTGACCAAAGGCTTGGGCTATCCCCATGCAACTAGAGTGTGGAGGAGAAGACCCTACACGAACATCCATGGAAGTGCAAGAGGGAGAACTCGCTCGGACACCCTCGGGGGCTGGGCCGTAGCTTGCACTACCCATCCGAGCCGGATCATCTCCGGCAATACCCTCGGGGGCTGGGTCGCAGCCTGCGCTACCCATCCGAGCCGAATCATCCCCGGCAACACCCTTGGGGGCTGGGTAAGTGCCAGCACCATCCTTGAGGGCCGAATTCTCTGTGGCAGCTACCTCTAAGGCTGAAGGTCCCTCAGTCACTTCCATAGGAGCAGGGCAATCCAAACTAGCTTCCTGACCCTCAAGACCGCGCTCCAAGGTCGACGAGGCGCGGGACGCTGCCCGGGATGATCCCAACCCGGCGTCGAGCACATCCACACAAACATCCATCGCGCCACCATCTGCTGGTTCTGATAACAGATCTTCTGGAACCATGTCTTCAAGAGTTTGATCAAAGTTCGCCAGAGATAATTCTTACAGACCAATGAGGACAGACAAGGCAGGAGAAGGAACACCACTACTTTCCCCACTAGCTATGTAACGACGGCTGTTCTTCCGAATCAGAGGGATTTCGTCCTCTTCTTCATCATCCTCACCAATAGGGATGGCAACGGGTCGGATTCGGATCGGATATTAAAAATATCCACCCATAATCATATCCACGATAATAGATAATATCTGCCCGCGACTATATCCACAGGTAGAAATTCATATCCATATCCATGCCCATCGGGTTTCGGATATCCATCGGATATGATAAAACCATTTTCAGCAATTGAATAACATAATTAATCAAATTTCTTCCTAATTCAACATCATACACAACTTAAAATTGAATACAAATTTAAATATACATGTCCTTTAACAAGCAACATTCTCAACATGACAAAAATACATGTCTACATGTCTCAACATGAAAATAAATACATGACAACAAATACATGTCTGCTTTTGGCCTTAAGCCTTTTGCCTTTTGATTCTGATATAGTAGCTGTATTTGAATTTTCTAGTCAATGATAGTAGAATCATGTTCATCCTGGCAAACAATAAAATAGATAAATGGTTAATTTGGTGGGTTGAATGTTACTTTGGTGGGCTGGCGCCTGGGCTCAATAATGGACTAATGGTTAATTTTGGATATCCAACGGATTATCCGCGGGTGAGATTTAATATCCAAATCCATGCCCTCTTTATCTCGGATCGATACGGGTCTAACCCGCGGGTCAAAAAATATATCCATATCTTAATCCGTCGGGTCAGATATCCGCCAGATATCCACGGATTAAATTGCCATCCCTACTCACCAACAACACGGACAGCACACCCATTGGGACTCCAGTCAACTGCGTGGGCGATATGATTACACCCGCAGTCACATCAAGTTACTACTCAGAAGCAGTTTGCTAAACACTCAGCGTACCAAGCCGTCCCTTGCCTACACCCATTGGGGGGGACGCCCAGGAAATATCAGTATATTTTTCAAAACTGTCACATCCGTGCAGTACGCGCAATGAATACTCCAAGACAAAAGTGAGATATCAACAAGGATCAAAGGAAAGCCAAATATAGCCAACAAGGTACAAGTCTAATCGATAGAAGCATGGAAGCAAGAAGTGATAACGAAGACTAGCCAAGGGTCATCTGTCGAATGTCCAATCAGTCACAGATCAAATAATTGCACTACCTAGCAAGATATGGGCAGATCACGAACTCAGCCTCAAAGACAAAATATACACTGACCTCTAAAAAATAATATCAATCACATAGTGCTGACCTCTAAGGCATTCAGCAAGAAGGGAGGATGATTCCCGAAAAAAGGCATGAAATGAAGACCTTCGAGTGGATTATCTTCAAAAATCCACTCGAAGCTCAGGGGCTACACCCATTGGGTGCACCTTTGGTGCACCCAACAAAGTTCAAAGTCCTACAGTACGAAATGCTGACCTCCGAAGCACGAGTCTGAAACAGAACACCAATTTTCGAGAGATAAAAGCAGAAGGAGACAGTAAGAAATTGTTTTTACCGGATCACTCAGAATTCAGAAGCAGTGGCCCGACGGGCTTATCTCCAAAGCACCCCCGTTATAAACAAAGACCGCAAGCTGGACCTAGGATCTTTGGGCCGATTATTTCAAAATCAACCCAAAGATTGGGGCTTGTGGGAGACGGATATCCCCCGGGTCCACTAGAAGGATAAAAGACCTCACGGAAGGCCCAAAGGCCCAAAAATCGTAAGGTCATCCCTTTGTGGGCCTGGGGAGTAACGACCAGTGAAGCAGATGGATACAGGGACGGATCGGTGCGAGCCCAGACGGCCCAATGAATTCAATCAAGGATCACAACAGTGACCCAACCTTCCCGCGCTGGAGCCCCGTACAACGGGACCGAGCGAGGATGGGTCGGCGAAACTATAGGAAGATAAACTCAATCGGTTCACTATTTCTTAGGTGCACATTATTATCATATCTGCATGTATCGCCCCACGGTCGAATATATAAGGCCTAGGGGGCACCCCTTCAGAACAGATCGAACCCACTACTCAGCCATCCACCCCAACTCTCTACGTTCCCCGCACTAGAGAACTCCCTTGTAACCCACCACATAAAGCATTCTCGCCAGGACGTAGGGTGTTACGCATTTCAAAGCGGCCCGAACCTGTAAACCATTGTCCACTATTTCTCGTGCAATTGGCACGAACCATTGAGCTACAGTCGATAACACCATCCTACTCCTAAAAGCACCTTGAGGGGTAACCCCGGGTGTGCGGTCGGACCCAAAACACCGACAGATAGGGAGCTTCACCTTCCCTCTTTGAAAGCAAATTTGCAGCACTTCCGAGTATGTGGTATTCCTAGCCTTGAACATCAAATTTGATCATAAGAAAATCAGAATAATTGCCAAACTGTAATGCCTTATATGAATGCACAATTTGTTTATGCACTATGGCAACCAATCGATCATGGTTTGCTACTTCATACTCAGGTTGCAGTTAATATTACAAACAAAAACATTCTATTGTTAGACAAAGGGAACTGAAGCATGATTGTTGAAACCGAGACCATAACCACCAATTTGAGACCATAAATGTTAGAAGATTATTTCTTCATTGTGTTATTTGCAAACCCAGACCATAGTTACTTGAACGCAACAAAAATTATATCAACCCATTAATTAACAGAATGAAACTCTGAAATGACCCCAAAAGCACAAGGATCTTGAAATAAAGATCATACTCAACTGACCTCTTTTTTCTTATCATACTCAACTTAAGTCACCAGCGCAAACAATTTAGGCGGTTCTAGATATGTAGAGAGGTCAAACAACAGGCATATCTCTACAATTTAGATGGTTCTAGATAAAAACAGGACAAGACTGCATAAGTCTAGAACTTATAGAGCTTGTTTAGTAACATACATCAATTCCAGAATGTGATTCAGTCAGTTGGATGTTTGCTTTTTTCAAGTAAATTATTAGAGTTTTATTATGTAAAAGTGTTTCAGATGCACAGTAAGGGTCTAATATCCACGTAAACTAATATGTTATGAACTGCAGAATTTTGAAGTTCTGGTTGCATGTTTTGTTTTAGTCATGTATAAATGTTTATGTTGCTGCTTATTAACTACTACTACTGCATAAATATATATTTTTCTAAGTAAATACTGTTTTAGATTAACAGTCTGTCGGTTTGCATATATGTATATGGCAATTTCTACAATGCAATGATACGATTTTTTTGATGTTTTGTTCACTTACCATTTATGTTGTTAGGGTCATATAACACAATTGATGAATTATAATGTGTATGACTGTGTTGAGTGTACAATTAGTTCGTATAATCATTGGTGTATATGTTGATGTAACTCAATAAAGCACATATGTTTTACATTGTTCCTTTGCAGGCTGCTGTTTCAATAATGCGGAAGGTTGATCGACCCCCAACCAATCCGAAGCGTTTAATCATTGAGTCAAGTCAAGAATGTTTCAGTGTTGACATTCCGCGTTCGACTGACATTGGAGACCCTACAAATACGCGGTGTGATGGTGATCCTCCGCAGCATAGAAAGAGGGGTGTTGCAGCCGATGCTAAAAAGATTCCTATGCCTAATGTGGATGATGATGATGACTTTGAGCCACCAAAAAAAGAAGTGCAATATCACAATGGATGCCCCATATAAGACGCAGGTGAGTTTACAACATTGTAGAAATTAATCGTTTCCAATATTTTAATCATGCATCTAATAACAATACATACCTTATGTGCTGAAAGATATAGCTTTCTACATTACCTTAGCTCATTAATCCAAAACAGTCATAGGCCAAGGAACTTTGTATAAATAAGAACACATAAATTGTGATATTTAAGTATTAACATATTTATCCATCTATCTACCTTTTTCATTACAGAGACTCAACATCAGATGCAACCCAGGAGATGTTCTTGCGTCCATTCAGATATTGAATGAAAGGCAACATCAAGCTATAGTCAGAAAAGGCTTCTCCAGTATTCTTGACATGACAATTGATGCAATTGGATGTCGAATACTTCTTTGTTGGCTCATGCAGAAGCTAGACCCCAGGGACATGACTCTTCGTATTGGTCCAGACAAAGAACTCAAAATCACCAAGCAGACTGTCCATCAGATATTGGGTCTTCCAAATTTGGGTGGTGGAAAGCCACTTAATATTGATGAAGCGAACGCTACGACAACACTTCGGTACTCCTTGAATATTAGCAAGGATGAATTTGTTATTTCAAAGCTACAGGATAGATTGAGGCTAGGCCAGGATGATGATCTTTCTATCAGATGTTTTTTTTATTCTCTTCAACCGACTGCTATTCCCAACAGCTAGCTGGTCGATTTCTTACAATGAGGTTCTACTTACAGAAGAATTGGAACGGTTCCCTCAAATTGATTGGTGCCATCTAATTTTTAGTGACCTATGTGAAGCTGCACAGAAATGGCACAATAGGAGCATTAATAATGTGTCGGCGATGATATACGGCTGTTCCATCGTTGTTCTTGTAAGTTTCAAACTTAATTTGGCAAATCTTTTATTAGATTAATCAATTGCAATCTGAAAATACATACATATATTATGTGTTTACGTTCATTTGTATATGACTCTCATGATATATATATATGTTATGTAGCTGTATTATTTGGACCACTTGCACCATGCCGCAGCTCCAAATAACAAAAGTGGCACTCCGCGCATAAAGTATTTTAATAAGAATATCATAAGGGCGTTGTCAATGGCTGATAAGCGGAAGCCTCGCCAGGGTGGCGAACCATTTGGTGTTTGCCCTGTGAGTCTTCATTTATTCTATCATAATTTTAGCTTAATGCACATTTATGTAGTGTTTACACTTTGCACAATTCAAGGCGGCATCTATGTTAGGTGTCATCACATCATATTTTTTCTGTTTTTTACAACAATGTTATTTATGACTAGTTACAAATCCAATGATTTTAGTAGTTATATCATGATCTCAATTCATGGCATGAGTCAATCCATATACATAATTATTAATTTTCATTCGGTTTCATCAGTTTCGGAGCAGCAGTGAGACTTGTTATGTCTCAAAATCGCCATCTACTGGTCAGCTTGAGGTTAGATCACATACCCACTATGTTCTTTGTTTGTCTATTTTTTACCATACTTGTACTATCATTATTATATTTTTTTACTTCAGTCTCCAATGAGGCCAGAAACAGTTGATGAAGACCCAAATGAACATGGTCGTCTTCCCAATATCAACATCCAACTGCCTCTTATGCAAGACCTGATGGCAAATAAGATCCAGATGCTTCTTGTACATCAACGCCAGAAGTTCCAAGCTAAGTTGATTGATTATGACTTAGAGGTTGGCAAAATATTTGCCACTATCAAGCAATGTTTGAATAATATTGGTACAAAGCAGTCCAAGCTAGCTGCTACATTTGGAGAGTTGATTGACGAGGTTCTTCGGGCTGATGAATCTGTTACACCTAATACTGTTAGTATTTAAGCTTGACTTATATATATTTTCTATCTTGATAGCGTGCATTTCATGTTTACATATTATGATTAACGTATACTTCACCTTTTTTGTGCAGCAAGGTCAGACAGTGTCAGGTGGCATAGTTAACCATGACCCTGGCCAAGTATTTGACAAGACTCCTATTGGGAGTGTTTGTGCACCAGGCATCTTCCTAACTGAATTAGAATGTGCTCGCGCTCTTCGGGCCTACTTGTGTTCTAAGGTCATTGAATTGGACAGGTACATACTTTTCAAATTGTTTGACCTAGCATAATGTTTAATTCTTATTTATTCTGATTGATCAACATCGTGGCAATGGTATAGATACTGTTAAGTTTTATTCAATGTTTGAAGGCAATAAATCATTATTCCCATTTAGTAGCTTAAATTAAATGTTCAAATTGCAGATATATTATGTAATTATGTATCTCATATATACAAATAACAGTTGTTTCCATTGTTGTATGTTCAATCTTTTCATTTGTAGAAATATAATTGACTTTGGTGAACATCGTGCCAATTGTCGTGACATACAACAATCTTTTGCTGATGGCGCGTGTCTCGACAACGTGTTTATGCAATGCTTCATTGAGTGTGTCCGCGATGACTGTTCCAAACATATTCCTCCACTGAATGCTAACCAGCTCATTCTAGATGTTAATGTTGGGGTATGACTTCTACATTTATATCACTTTTTAAATGCATAGCATATATGGAAAATACATAATACTACTCTATCCTATTAGGCTATATTGAACTTTGAGGAGCAGGAGCAACATAATAAGTCTCCTCGTCCATTTGACCCATCAGTTTTGGAGAGTTACCTCTTGAAGACACTGCCTTCCTTCAAGCAGCTGGATGAGTACAAATCAGTAAATTTCTGTTCCCTGACCCATCACACTCTCACTGCATTTTGCTGCATTTAAATTTCAATCAAATCATGCATATCAACCATAGTGTAGTCAACATTTTTTATTTCCATTTTTTTACATGCAGATAATGGTACCCATGCTACGCTCTGGACATTGGACATTGTATGTTGTTAATCTTCAGATTGGACGCATACATGTGTTAGATTCCAACCCATATGGACCAGAGATGGGTGGGACTATCTGGAAGAATTACCATTGTATACCTATGGATATGGGTGATAGGAAGGTTTCATGGGCCAGGTTAATAATGAGTAGTCTCAATCTAGCCATACAAAATGCTCGACCAAGATCAGCCCTCCTTGCTTTTTTGAAGTACCCGATTGAACTCTTGAATAACTGCCCAACAATGAAATTGGGGTCTAATGATTGTGGATTCTTTGTTATGAGATATATGCAGCACTACGACTACATGGATGGAGCTATAAATGCAGTCATTGATCCGATACATAATATATAGATAGTATTTTTTTGTTATGACATAATGTATGTATAGTTATGTCTAACTCACCTTTTCTTTATATTGGTTTGTAGGATAATTCAGAGGACATTCGCTCTCTTGTATTGCAGTACATGATATTCCATCGACTAAACAGAAACAGCTCCATGGTTTCACATCTGGATAGATTCAAGTTCTCTCAGTAGTAGCCTAGTATAGTTTACTCTCACTGAATGGTAGTCTGAACATGATGGTCTGTTGACTTCAAGTTATTTCAGTACTAGCCTAGTTTAGGGTACTGTCACTGAATGGTGCTGATGTACATATTGGTCTGTTGGCTTATGTTAGCATTCAGATAATACTTTTGTCCATATGCGCTCTTAGCAAACTCCTAGATATGTCGTTCCAGATATGTTTTAGATGGACATATTTATATATGCTAGTTATGCAATTTATCATTTGTGTTCTGGCGTGATTATGTATCTATCTGCAATGGTTTATGAATTTTTATGTAGTTTTTTAAAACATTTGCAGCATATACCTAGTACTTCAATGCATCGGCTGTTTTTGTTCAGCTATGTACGTTCTTCAGTTCTGCTCTGGCGTGATTATGCATATAACTGAACTGGTTTACGTCTTTTTATATAGTTATTTACTGTATGCGCCTGTATATTTAGTGCCAATTCGCTGCCTTTTTATGTTCAGTTATGTACACTTTTTCAGTTCTGCTCTGTCTTGATTATGCACAAATCTGATATGGTTTACGCCTATTTATTTAGTTTTTTACGTTAGGCACCAGTACATACATATTGACTTCAGTTCGCCAGCTATTTGATTTTTTCAATATAAATATTGTATGTTATGCAGTGAATATCTGATTATATGTCCAAACAAACCCAACATTAGCATAGCTCATAAGAAATAATTACGTTGCATTAATAGATATAATCCATACAGTGAGCTTTTAACGTAAATATTCATATTCATCAAATAGTATCATGATCATTGAAAGTTGCCTAGAGGGGGGTGAATAGGCGGAATCTGAAAATTACAAACTTAAGCACAACTACAAGCCGGGGTTAGCGTTAGAAATAAAGACAAGTCCGAAAGAGAGGGCGAAACCAAATCACAAGCAAATAAGAAAGGATGGCACAGTGATTTGTTTTACCGAGGTTCAGTTTTTGCAAACCTACTCCCCGTTGAGGTGGTCACAAAGACCGGGTCTCTTTCAACCCTTTCCCTCTCTCAAATGGTCACCTAGACCGAGTGAGCTTCTCTTCTCAATCAAATGGGACACTAGGTCCACTACAAGGACCACCACACAATTGGTGTCTCTTGTTTTGATTACAAGTGAGTTGAGCACAAGAAATAAGGAAGAAGAAAAGCAATCCAAGCGCAAGAGCTCAAATGAACACAAATGTCTCTCTCTATAGTCACTTATTTGGTTGGAGTGATTCCGGACTTGGGAGAGGATTTGATCTCTTTGTTTGTGTCTTGTATTGAATGCTATAGCTCTTGTATGAGGTGTGAAGGCTGAAAACTTGGATGCCATGAATGTGGGGTGGTTGGGGGTATTTATAGCCCCAACCACCAAAATGGCCGTTGGGGATGGCTTCTATCGACGGGCGCATCGGACAGTCCGGTGCGCCAGCCACGTCACCCAACCGTTAGGGTTCGACCGTTGGAGCTATGACTTGTGGGGCCACCGGACAGTCCGGTGGTGCACCGGATAGGTCCTGTAGACTGTCCGGTGCGCCTTCTAGCGCCTGCTCTGACTTCTGCGCGCGTAGGCGCGCACTGTAGCGCATTTAATGCCTTCGCAGACGACCGTTGGCGCGAAGTAGCCGTTGCTCCGCTGGCACACCGGACAGTCCGGTGCTACACCGGATAGTCCGGTGCTACACCGGATAGTCCGGTGAATTATAGCAGAGCGGCTCCCCAGAATTCCCAAAGGTGGCAAGTTCGGAGTTGGGTTCCCCGGTGCACCGGACACTGTCCGGTGGTGCACCGGACAGTCCGGTGCGCCAGACCAGGGCACACTTCGGTTGTCTTTTGCTCCCTTTGTTTGAACCCTTTCTTTTGCCTTGTATTGGTTTGTTGTGAACCTTTGGCACCTGTAGAACTCATAATCTAGAGCAAACTAGTTAGTCCAATAATTTGTGTTGGGCAATTTCAACCACCAAAATTCATATGGAAAAGGTTTGACCCTATTTCCCTTTCAATCTCCCCCTTTTTGGTGATTGATGCCAACACAAACCAAAGCAAATAAAGAAGTGTAGAATTGAACTAGTTTGCATAATGTAAGTGCAAAGGTTGCTTGGAATTGAAACCAATATATATATTTCAATAGATATGCATGGATGGTTTTTCTTCTTATTTAAAATTTTGGACCTCATTTGCACCACGGGTTTTGTTTTGCAAATTCTTTGTAAAATTCTTTTCAAAAACCTTTTGCAAATAGTCAAAGGTACATGAATAAGATTGAAGAAAGCATTTTCAAGATTTGAAATTTTCTCCCCCTGTTTTAAATGCTTTTCATTTGACTTAAACAAAACTCCCCCTAAATAAAATTCTCCTCTTAGTGTTCAAGAGGGTTTTGCAATTTTTGAAGATACTACTTTCTCCCCCTTTTGAACACAATAAGATATCAAATTGAAAACTTTTTTTAAATTTGGTGGTGGTGCAGTCCTTTTGCTTTGGGCTCATACTTTCTCCCCCTTTGGCATGAATCGCCAAAAACGGATACTTATGAGTGAAATATAAGCCCTTTTTCAAACTTTCCCCTCCTTTGGCAAACACAAAAATATGAGTGAAGATTATACCAAAGTGGAGAATGATGCGGAGTATCGGCAAATATAATTGGAGTTGAGTGGAAGCGCCTTCTTTGCCGAATACTCTATTTCCCTTTCAATATCTATGACTAAGCATAAGATGATACTTGAAAACACATTAGTCGTAGACATAAAAAGAGATATGATCAAAGGTATATAATTGAGCTATGTGTGCAAAGAATCAATCAAAATTCCTAGAATCAAGAACATTTAGCTCATTCCTAAGTTTGGTAAAGGATTGCTCATCTAAAGACTTGGTAAAGATATCGGCCAATTGATCTTTGGTGTTTATATAGGCTATCTCGATATCCCCTTTTGTTGGTGATCTCTCAGAAAGTGATACCGAATGGCTATGTGCTTAGTGCGGCTGTGTTCAACGGGATTATCCGCCATGCGGATTGCACTCTCATTATCACATAGGAGAGGGACTTTGCTAAACTTGTAGCCATAGTCCCTAAGGGTTTGCCTCATCTAAAGCAATTGCACGCAACAATGGCCTGCGGCAATATACTCGGCTTCGGTGGTAGAAAGAGCTACTGAGTTTTGTTTCTTTGAAGCCCAAGACACCAGGGATCTTCCCAGAAACTGATAAGTCCCTGATGTGCTCTTCCTATTAATCTTACGCCCTGCCCAATCAGCATCGGAATATCCTAATAAATCAAATGAGAATCCCTTAGGGTACCAAAGACTAAACTTAGGTGTGTCAACTAAATATCTCAAGATTCGCTTCACGGCCCTAAGGTGAACTTCCTTAGGGTCGGCTTGGAACCTTGCACACATGCATACAGAAAGCATAATGTCCGGTCGAGATGCACATAAATAGAGTAAAGAACCTATCATCGACCGGTATACCTTTTGATCTACGGATTTACCTCCCATGTCGAGGTCGAGGTGCCCATTGGTTCCCATGGGTGTCTTGATGGGCTTGGCATCCTTCATTCCAAACTTGGTGAGAATATCTTGAATATACTTTGTTTGGCTGATGAAGGTGCCCTCTTGGAGTTGCTTGACTTGAAATCCTAAGAAATATTTCAACTCCCCCATCATAGACATCTCGAATTTTTGAATCAAGATCCTACTAAACTCTTCACAAATAGATTTGTTAGTAGACCCAAATATGATATCATCAACATAAATTTGGCATACAAACAAATCATTCTCAATGGTTTTAGTGAATAAAGTAGGATCGGCCTTTCCGACTTTGAATCCATTATCAATAAGAAAATCTATTAGGCATTCATACCATGCTCTTGGGGCTTGCTTGAGCCCATAAAGCGCCTTAGAGAGTTTATAAACATGGTTAGGGTACTCACTGTCTTCAAAGCCGGGAGGTTGCTCAACATAGACCTCTTCCTTGATAGGTCCATTGAGGAAGGCACTCTTCACGTCCATTTGGTAAAGCTTAAAGTCATGGTGAGTAGCATAGGCAAGTAATATTCGAATTGACTCAAGCCTAGCTATGGGTGCATAGGTTTCTCCAAAATCCAAACCTTCGACTTGTGAAAACCCTTTGGCCACAAGTCGTGCCTTGTTCCTTGTCACCACACCATGCTCATCTTGTTTGTTGCGAAAGACCCACTTGGTTCCTACAACATTTTGGTTAGGACGTGGAACTAAATGCCATACCTCATTCCTCTTGAAGTTGTTGAGCTCCTCTTGCATCGCCAGCTCCCAATCCGAATCTTGAAGTGCTTCCTCTACCCTGTGTAGCTCAATAGAGGAAACAAACGAGTAGTGCTCACAAAAATGAGCAACACGAGATCGAGTAGTTACCCCCTTATGAATATCTCCTAGGATGGTGCTCACGGGGTGATCTCATTGAATTGCTTGGTGGACTCTTGGGTGTGGCGGACTTGGATTTTGTTCATCCTCCTTGTCTTGATCATTTGCATCTTCCCCTTGATCATTGCCTTCTTCTTGAGGTGGCTCATCTTCTTGATCTTCTTCTTCATCATCTAGAGCCTCATCCTCATCTTGAGTTGGTGGAGATGCTTGCATGGAGGAGGATGGTTGATCTTGTGCGTGAATGGGCTCTTCGGATTCCTTAGGACACACATCCCCAATGGACATGTTCCTTAGCGCGACGCACGGAGCCTCTTCATCATCTAATTCATCAAGATCAACTTGCTCTACTTGAGAGCCGTTAGTCTCATCAAACACAATGTCACAAGAAACTTCAACTAGTCTAGTGGACTTGTTAAAGACTCTATATGCCCTTGTGTTTGAATCATATCCTAGTAAAAAGCCTTCTACAGCCTTAGGAGCAAATTTTGATTTTCTACCTCTTTTAACAAGAATAAAACATTTGCTACCAAAGACTCTAAAATATGAAATATTGGGCTTTTTACCGGTGAGGAGTTCATATGATGTCTTCTTGAGGATTCAGTGTAGATATAACCGGTTGATGGCGTAGCAAGCGGTGTTGACCGCCTTGGCCCAAAACCGATCCGAAGTCTTGTACTCATCAAGCATGGTCCTAGCCATGTCCAATAGAGTTCTATTCTTCCTCTCCACTACACCATTTTGTTGTGGCGTGTAGGGAGAAGAGAACTCATGCTTGATGCCTTCCTCCTCAAGAAAACCTTCTATTTGAGAGTTCTTGAACTCCGTCCCGTTGTCGTTTCTTATTTTCTTGATCCTCAAGCCGAACTCATTTTGAGCCCGTCTCAAGAATCCTTTCAAAGTCTCTTGGGTTTGAGATTTTTCCTGTAAAAAGAATACCCAAGTGAAGCGAGAATAATCATCCACAATAACTAAACAGTACTTACTCCCGCCGATGCTTATGTAAGCGATTGGGCTGAATAGGTCCATGCGGAGGAGCTCAAGTGGCCTATCAGTCGTCATGATGTTCTTATGTGGATGATGAATACCAACTTGCTTCCCTGCTTGGCATGCACTACAAATCCTGTCTTTCTCAAAATGAACATTTGTTAGTCCCAAAATATGCTCTCCCTTTAGAAGCTTGTGAAGATTCTTCATCCCAACATGGGCTAGTCGGCGGTGCCAGAGCCAACCCATGTTAGTCTTAGCAATTAAGCAAGTATCGAGTTCAGCTCTATTGAAATCAACTAAGTATAGCTGACCCTCTAATACTCCCTTAAAAGCTACTGAATCATCACTTCTTCTAAAGACAGTAACACCTATATCCGTAAAAAGACAGTTGTAGCCCATTTTACATAATTGAGAAACAGAAAGCAAGTTGTAATCTAAAGAATCTACAAGAAAAACATTGGAAATAGAATGATCAGGTGATATAGCAATTTTACCCAATCCTTTGACCAAACCTTGATTTCCATCCTCGAATGTGATAGCTCGTTGGGGATCTTGGTTTTTCTCGTATGAGGAGAACATCTTTTTCTCCCCAGTCATATGGTTTGTGCACCCGCTGTCGATAATCCAACTTGAGCCCCCAGATTCATAAACCTACAAAACAGATTTAGTTCTTGATTTTAGGTACCCAAACAGTTTTGGGTCCTTTGACATTAGATACAAGAACTTTGGGTACCCAAACACAAGTTTTGATCCCTTGTGTTTGCCCCCAACATACTTGGCAACTACCTTGCCGGATTTGTTAGTAAGCACATAAGAAGCATCAAAAGTTTTGAATGAAACATTATGATCATTTGATGCTTTAGAAGTTTTCTTCTTAGGCAATTTAGCATGGGTTGATTGCCTAGAACTAGATGCCTCACTCTTATACATAAAAGCATGATTAGGGTCAGAGTGAGACTTCCTAGAGTGAATTCTCCTAATTTTGTGTTCGGGATAACCGACAGGGTATAGAATGTAACCCTCGTTATCCTCAACCATGGGAGCCTTGCCCTTAACAAAATTAGACAATCTTTTAGGCGGGGCATTAAGCTTGACATTGTCACCCTGTTGGAAGCCAATGCCATCCTTAATACCAGGGCATCTCCCACCATAGAGCATGCTTCTAGCAAATTTAAATTTCTCATTTTCTAAGTCATGCTTATTAATTTTAGCAGTTAATGTAGCTATGTGATCATTTTGTTGTTTAATTAAAGCAAGGTGATCATGAATAGCATCTACATTAACATCTCTACATCTAGTACAAATAGTAACATGCTCAACGGAAGATGTAGAGGGTTTGCAAGTATTTAATTCAACAATCTTAGCATGCAAAATATCATTCTCATCTCTAAGATTGGAAATAGAAGCATTGCAAACATCTAAATCCTTAGCCTTAGCGATTAATTTTTCATTTTCAATTTTAAGGCTAGAAAGAGAAGCATTCAATTTGTCAATCTTAGCAATTAAATTGGCATTATCATTTCTAAGACTAACAATTGAATCATCACACACATCAAACTTTTCAACCTTAGCAATTAGTTTTGCATTTTCATTTCTAAGGTTGGAAACAATGTCATGGCAACTGCTTAGCTCACTAGTTAATTTTTCATTTTTCTCTACTTCCTGAGCATAAGCATTTTTAACTTTAACATGCTTTTTGTTTTCTTTAATTAGGAAGTCCTCTTGGCTATCCAAGAGTTCATCCTTATCATGAATAGTGCTAATCAATTCATTTAATTTTTCCTTTTGTTGCATGTTCAAGTTGGCAAAGAGAGTAAATAAAGCATCCTCATCATCACTAGAATTAGCCTCATCACTAGATGTTGCATACTTAGTGGAGGATTTGGATTTTACCTTCTTCTTCTTGCCGTCCTTCGCCATAAGACACTTGTGGCCGACGTTGGGGAAGAGGAGCCCTTTGTTGATGGCGACGTTTGCGACGTCCTCGTCAGAGGAGGAGTCGGTGGAGCTCTCGTCGGAGTCCCATTCCCGGAAAACATGGGCATCGCCGCCCTTCTTCTTGTAGTACCTCTTCTTTTCTCTCCTCTTTCCCTTCTTGTCGTCGCCCTTGTCACTATCACTAGATAATGGACATTTAGCAATGAAATGACCGGGCTTACCACACTTGTAGCACACCTTCTTGGAACGGGGCTTGTAATCTTTCCCCTTCCTTTGTTTGAGGATTTGGCGAAAGCTTTTGATGATGAGCGCCATCTCCTCATTGTCGAGCTTGGAGGCGTCGATGGGGATTCTACTTCGAGTAGAATCTTCTTTCTTCTCCTCTGTTGCTTTGAATGCAATGGGTTGTGCTTCGGGTACGGAGGAGGATGCACCTTGCTCGATGATCTTTTTGGAGCCTTTGATCATTAACTCAAAGCTCACAAATTTTCCTATTACTTCCTCGGGAGACATTAGTTTGTATCTAGGATCACCACAAATTAATTGTACTTGAGTAGGATTAAGAAAAACTAGTGATCTTAGAATAACCTTGACCATCTCATGGTCATCCCATTTGGTGCTCCCGAGGTTGCGCACTTGGTTCACCAAGGTCTTGAGCCGGTTGTACATCGCTTGTGGCTCCTCCCCTTGGTGAAGCATGAATCGACCGAGCTCCCCCTCGATCGTCTCCCTCTTGGTGATCTTGGTCACCTTGTCTCCTTCGTGCGCCGTCTTGAGCACGTCCCAAATTTCCTTGGCGCTCTTCAATCCTTGCACCTTGTTATACTCCTCAAGACTTAGAGAGGCGAGGAGTATTGTGGTGGCTTGTGAGTTGAAGTGCCGGATTTGGGCAACTTCGTCCGAATCATCCTCATCCCCTACGGAAGGTACCTGTACACCAAACTCAACAACGTTCCAAATACTAGTGTGGAGTGAGGTTAGGTGATGCCTCATTTTATCACTCCACATGTTATAATATTCACCGTAAAAAACCGATGGTTTGCCTAATGGAACGGAAAGTAATGGAGTATGTTTAGAAATGTGAGGGTAGTGTAGGGGAATCTTACTAAACTTCTTGCGCTCATGGCGCTTAGAAGTTACGGACGGCGCGTCGGAGCCGGAGGTGGATGGCGATGAAGAGTCGGTCTCGTAGTAGACCACCTTCCTCATCTTCTTTTTATTTTTGCCACTCCGATGCGACTTGTGTGAAGGGGATTCCTTCTCCTTCCCCTTGTTGCGGGACTCTCCCGATGGAGCCTTCCTGTGGCTTGTAACGGGCTTGTCACCGGTCACCATCTCCTTCTTGGCATGTTCTCCGGACATCACTTCGAGCGGTTAGGCTCTAATGAAGCACCGGGCTCCGATACCAATTGAAAGTTGCCTAGAGGGGGGTGAATAGGCGAAATCTGAAAATTACAAACTTAAGCACAACTACAAGATGGGGTTAGCGTTAGAAATAAAGACAAGTCCGAAAGAGAGGGCGAAACCAAATCACAAGCAAATAAGAAAGGATGGCACGGTGATTTGTTTTATCGAGGTTCGGTTTTTGCAAACCTACTCCCCGTTGAGGTGGTCACAAAGACCGGGTCTCTTTCAACCCTTTCCCTCTCTCAAACGGTCACCTAGACCAAGTGAGCTTCTCTTCTCAATCAAATGGGACACTAAGTCCACTACAAGGACCACCACACAATTGGTGTCTCTTATTTTGATTACAAGTGAGTTGAGCACAAGAAAGAAGAAGAAAAGCAATCCAAGCGCAAGAGCTCAAATGAACACAAATGTCTCTCTCTCTCTAGTCACTTATTTGGTTGGAGTGATTCCGGACTTGGGAGAGGATTTGATCTCTTTGTTTGTGTCTTGTATTGAATGCTATAGCTCTTGTATGAGGTGTGAAGGCTGAAAACTTGGATGCCATGAATGTGGGGTGGTTGGGGGTATTTATAGCCCCAACCACCAAAATGGTCGTTGGGGATGGCTTCTGTCGACGGGCGCATCGGACAGTCCGGTGCGCCATGAAAGGGAAATGTGCCCTTGGGCCATTTCTAAGTATTTTGGTGGTTTAGTGTCCAACACATGTGCCTAAGTGTAAAATGGTGGACAAAGTACAAATCAAGGATAAAGGTATGTTTCTCAGACTTAGTACATTGTTTTAGAGACTAATGTATTGTGTCTAAGTGCTGGAAACAGGAAAAATCCAATTGAAAATGTCTTGGCTCGAGCAGCCAAGAATTTGCTCAGTCTGGGAGCACCGGACTGTCCAGTGGTGCACCGGACAGTGTCCGGTGCGCCAGGCTGGCTCGAGCAAAGTGGCTGCTCTCAGGACTTCGATGGTGGTGTACGGCTATAATTCACCGGACTGTCCGGTGGTGCACCGGACTGTCCGGTGGGCCATTCACAGGCGAACTCGTCGCTCTCGGGAATTCATCGTCGACATACGGCTATAATTCACCGGACTGTCCGGTGTGCACCGGACTGTCCGGTGAGCCAACGGTCGGCAGGGCCAACGGTCGGCCGCGCAATCTGCGCGGGACACGTGGCCGAGCCAACGGCTAGAAGGGTGCACCGGACATGTCCGATGTGCACCGGACATGTCCGGTGCGCCAACGGCTCTCAGGCTGCCAACGGTCGACTGCGCCATTTTTTGGAAAGAAATCGGGCACCGGACAGTGTCCGATGTGCACCGGACTGTCCGGTGCGCCAGTCGACAAAAGGCAAGATCAGCCTTCCTAGATTGCTCTCAACGGCTCCTAGCTGCCTTGGGGCTATAAAAGGGACCCCTAGGCGCATGGAGGAGCACACCAAGCATTCCTACAACATTCTTAAGCACCAAGACATCGATTCCGCGCCTTTGATTCTTTGCGATAGCAATTAGAGCTCTAGTTGAGTAGTGAACTCATTGAGTTGTGTTGTGAGCTCTCGTTGCGACTTGTGTGCGTGGTGTTGCTGTGATTTCTTGTCTTGAGTGCATTGCTAATCCCTCCCTTGCTCTGTGCTTCTTTGTGAATTTCAAGTGTAAGGGCGAGAGGCTCCAAGTTGTGGAGATTCCTCGCAAACGGGATTGAGAAAAGCAAACAAAACACCATGGTATTCAAGTGAGTCTTTGGACCGCTTGAGAGGGGTTGATTGCAACCCTCGTCCGTTGGGACGCCACAACGTGGAGTAGGCAAGCGTTGGTCTTGGCCGAACCACGGGATAACCACCGTGCCATCTCTGTGATTGATCTTGTTGGTTATTGTGTTTTAGATTCCTCTCTAGCCACTTGGCGGTTATTGTGCTAACACTTAACCAAGTTTTTGTGGCCTAAGTCTTAAGTGTTACAGGATCACCTATTCACCCCCCCCCTCTCTAGGTGCTCTCAATTGGTATCGGAGCCGTTCTCTTCACAAAGGGACTAATCGCCCGAAGAGATGGATCCTAAGGGGAAGGGAATCGTGATCAACGACAAAGAGAAGGAGTCTTTCGTCAACGAGCCGAAGGACGACAAGCCTACCGACTCTGGCTCAGGCCATAGACGGAAAGAAGGGAAGAAGAAGAAGACGAGGCGCATCAAGGAGATCGTCTACTACGACGACAGCGATGAGTCTACTTCTTCCCAAAAGGACGACGACCACAACGACTACGAGAGAAGGAAACCGGTCAATTCGAACTTTTCTTTTGACTACTCTCGTATTCCTCAAAGTACAAATGCTCATTTATTATCTATTCCACTTGGTAAACCTCCTCATTTTGATGGAGAGGACTACGGATTTTGGAGCCACAAAATGCGTAGTCACCTATTCTCTCTCCATCCTAGCATATGGGAGATTGTAGAGAGTGGAATGCACTTTGATAGTTCGGATAGTCCCATGTTCATTAATGAGCAAATTCATAAGAATGCACAAGCTACTACTGTTCTTCTAGCTTCATTGTGCAGGGATGAATATCACAAAGTGAGCGGCTTGGATAACGCCAAGCAGATCTGGGACACCCTCAAGATTTCTCATGAGGGGAACGACGTCACCTTGCTCACCAAAATGGAGTTGGTGGAGGGCGAGCTTGGACGGTTCGCGATGATAAGGGGCGAGGAGCCAACTCAAACATACAACTGGCTCAAGACCCTTATCAACAAAATAAGGAGCTATGGAAGCACGCGATGGACGGACCACGACGTCGTCCGACTGATGCTAAGGTCCTTTACCATTCTTGATCCTCATTTGGTGAATAATATTCGTGAGAATCCCAGGTACACCAAAATGTCACCCGAAGAAGTCCTTGGAAAATTCATTAGCGGGCGAATGATGATCAAGGAGGCGAGGTACGTGGACGACGCATTGAATGGTCCAATCAACGAGCCTCAACCCCTTGCTCTCAAGGCAACAAGAAGCAAGGAGGCGCTACCTAGCAAGGTGGCACAAATTGAGGCGGCCGGACTTAATGATGAAGAGATGGCCCTCATCATCAAGAGATTCAAGACGGCGCTAAAGGGTCGCAAGGGGCAGCCAAGCAAGACCAAGACAAAGGGGAAGCGCTCATGCTTCAAATGTGGTAAGCTTGGTCATTTTATTGCTAACTGTCCCGACAATGATAGTGATCAGGACCAAGGGAACAAGAGGGAAAAGAAGAAGAACTATAAGAAGGCAAAGGGCGAGGCACATCTAGGAAAGGAGTGGGATTCGGATTGCTCCTCCTCCGACTCCGACAATGAAGGACTCGCCGCCACCGCCTTCAACAAGTCATCCCTCTTCCCCAACGAGCGTCACAAATGCCTTATGGCAAGGGAGAAGAAGGTATGTCCTCGAGACTCTACTTATGCTTATTCAAGTGAGGACGAATCTAGTGATGAGGATGAAATAGATTATTCATGTCTATTTAAAGGCCTAGATAGAACCAAGGTAGATAAAATTAATGAATTAATTGATGCCTTGAATGATAAGAATAGGCTTCTAGAAAAACAAGAAGATTTGTTGTATGAAGAACATGACAAATTTGTAGAAGCACAAAAATCTCATGCTTTAGAAGTTAAAAGAAATGAAATGCTTTCTTGTGAATTATATTCTTGCCATGAGACAATTTCTAGCTTAAGGAGCATTAATGATGATTTGAATGCTAAGTTAGAAATAGCTAGGAAATCAACAACTTGTGTAGAAAATGTTGTTATTTGCAATAGATGTAAAGATTTTGATATTGATGCTTGTAGTGAACACATAGCTTCTATTGCAAAGTTAAATGATGAAATGGCTAGTCTTAATGACCAACTTAAGGCTAGCAAAAGCGATTTTGATAAACTAAAATTTGCTAGGGATGCCTACACGATTGGTAGACACCCCTCAATTAAGGATGGGCTTGGCTTCAAGAGGGAAGCCAAGAACTTAACAAGCCATAAGGCTCCCATCTCCGCCAAGGAGAAAGGGAAGGCCCCTATGGCAAGTAGTACTAAAAAGAACCATGCTTTTATGTACTTTGATAGAAGACAGTCTCATAGGAGTTGTAATGCTTTTGATTCACATGCCTATGATTCTTACGCTATGTTTGCTCCCAGTTCTTCCTATATGCATGATAGAGATATGTCTAGGAAAAATATTCATCATGTGCCTAGGAAAAATATTCATCATGTTCCTAGAAAAGTTATGAATGGTCCCTCTACAATTTAACATGCTTTAAATGCTTCCTTTGCTATTTGTAGAAAGGATAGGAAGATAGTTGCTAGGAAATTAGGGGCAAAATGCAAGGGTGATAAAACTTGCATTTGGGTCCCTAAGGAAATTGTGACTAACCTTGTAGGACCCAACAAGAGTTGGGTACCTAAGACCCAAGCCTAAATTTGCCTTGCAGGTTTATGCATCCGGGGGCTCTAGCTGGATTATCGACAGCGGATGCACAAACCATATGACGAGGGAGAAGAAGATGTTCACCTCCTACGTCAAGAATAAGGATTCCCAAGATTCAATCATATTCGGTGATGGGAACCAAGGCAAGGTGAAAGGTTTAGGCAAGATTGCAATATCTAATGAGCACTCTATCTCTAATGTGTTTTTAGTTGAGTCTCTTGGATATAATTTACTATCTGTCAGTCAATTATGTAATATGGGATATAATTGTTTATTTACAAATGTAGATGTGTCTGTCTTTAGAAGATGTGATGGTTCACTAGCTTTTAAGGGTGTACTAGACGGCAAACTTTACTTAGTTGATTTGCAAAAGAAGAGGCCGGTCTAGATGCATGCTTAATGGCTAAGACTTGCATGGGCTGGTTGTGGCATCGCCGCTTAGCACATGTGGGGATGAAGAACCTCCACAAGCTTCTAAAGGGAGAACACGTGATAGGTCTAACCAATGTACATTTCGAAAAAGATACACCTTGTGCAGCTTGTCAAGCAGGTAAACAAGTGGGAGGAGCACATCACAGTAAGAATGTAATGACCACTTCAAGACCTCTGGAGCTGCTGCATATGGACCTCTTCGGACCGGTCGCCTATCTGAGCATAGGAGGAAGTAAGTATGGTCTAGTTATTGTTGATGACTTTTCCCGCTTCACTTGGGTGTTCTTTTTGCAGGATAAGTCTGAAACCAAAGGGACCCTGAAGCGCTTCCTAAGGAGAGCTCAAAATGAGTTTGAGCTCAAGGTGAAGAAGATAAGGAGCGACAACGGGTCCGAATTCAAGAATCTTCAAGTGGAGGAGTTCCTTGAGGAGGAGGGGATCAAGCACGAGTTCTCCGCTCCCTACACACCTCAGCAAAATGGTGTGGTAGAGAGGAAGAACAGGACGCTCATTGATATGGCGAGGACTATGCTTGGAGAGTTCAAGACCCCTGAGCGTTTTTGGTCGGAAGCCGTGAACACGGCTTGCCACGCCATCAACAGGGTCTACCTTCACCGCATCCTCAAAAAGACTTCATATGAGCTTCTAACTGGTAACAAACCAAATGTGTCTTATTTTCGTGTATTTGGGAGCAAGTGTTATATTCTTGTGAAGAAAGGTAGAACTTCTAAATTTGCTCCCAAAGCTATAGAAGGATTTTTATTAGGTTATGATTCAAATACAAAGGCGTATAGGGTCTTCAACAAATCATCGGGTTTGGTTGAAGTCTCTAGCGAAGTTGTATTTGATGAGACTAATGGCTCTCCAAGAGAGCAAGTTGTTGATCTTGATGATGTAGATGAAGAAGACGTTCCAACGGCCGCGATACGCACCATGGCGATTGGAGATGTGCGGCCTCAGGAACAATTGGAGCAAGATCAACCGTCTTCCTCAACTATGGTGCATCCCCCAACCCAAGATGACGAACAGGTACCTCAAGTGGAGGCGCATGATCAAGGGGGAGCACAGGATGTTCAAGTTGAAGAGGAAGAAGCACCTCAGGCACCTCCAACCCAAGTTCGAGCGACGATCCAAAGGGATCATCCCGTCGACCAAATTTTGGGTGATATTAGCAAGGGAGTAACTACTCGTTCAAGATTAGTTAATTTTTGTGAGCATTACTCCTTTGTCTCTTCTATTGAGCCTTTCAGGGTAGAAGAGGCCTTGCTAGATCCGGACTGGGTGTTGGCCATGCAGGAGGAACTCAACAACTTCAAGCGCAATGAAGTTTGGACGCTGGTGCCTCGTCCCAAGCAAAATGTTGTGGGAACCAAGTGGGTGTTCCGCAACAAACAGGACGAGCACGGGGTGGTGACGAGGAACAAGGCTCGACTTGTGGCAAAAGGTTATGCCCAAGTCACAGGTTTGGACTTTGAGGAGACTTTTGCTCCTGTGGCTAGGCTAGAATCAATTCGTATTTTGCTAGCATATGCCGCTCACCATTCTTTCAGGTTGTACCAAATGGATGTGAAGAGCGCTTTCCTCAACGGGCCAATCAAAGAGGAGGTGTATGTGGAGCAACCGCTGGCTTCGAGGATGAACGGTACCCCGACCACGTGTGTAAGCTCTCTAAGGCGCTCTATGGACTTAAGCAAGCCCCAAGAGCATGGTATGAATGCCTTAGAGACTTTTTAATTGCTAATGCTTTCAAGGTTGGGAAAGCCGATCCAACTCTTTTTACTAAGACTTGCGATGGTGACCTTTTTGTGTGCCAAATTTATGTCGATGACATAATATTTGGTTCTACTAACCAAAAGTCTTGTGAAGAGTTTAGCAGGGTGATGACGCAGAAATTCGAGATGTCGATGATGGGCGAGTTGAACTACTTCCTTGGGTTCCAAGTGAAGCAACTCAAGGACGGCACCTTCATCTCCCAAACGAAGTACACGCAAGATTTGCTAAAGCGGTTTGGAATGAAGGACGCCAAGCCCGCCAAGACGCCAATGGGAACCGATGGACACACCGACCTCAACAAAGGTGGTAAGTCCGTTGATCAAAAAGCATACCGGTCCATGATAGGTTCTTTGCTTTATTTATGTGCTAGTAGACCGGATATTATGCTTAGCGTATGCATGTGTGCTAGATTTCAATCCGATCCTAAGGAGTGTCACTTAGTGGCTGTGAAGCGAATTCTTAGATATTTAGTCGCTACGCCTTGCTTCGGGATCTGGTATCCAAAGGGGTCTAACTTTGACTTGATTGGGTACTCAGATTCCGACTATGCTGGATGTAAGGTCGATAGGAAGAGTACATCGGGGACGTGCCAATTCTTAGGAAGGTCCCTGGTGTCGTGGAACTCTAAGAAACAAACTTCCGATGCCCTATCCACCGCTGAGGCCGAGTATGTTACCGCAGGACAGTGTTGCGCGCAACTACTTTGGATGAGGCAAACCCTCAGGGACTTTGGCTACAATCTGAGCAAAGTCCCACTCCTATGTGACAATGAGAGTGCTATCCGAATAGCGGAAAATCCTGTTGAGCACAGCCGCACAAAGCACATTGACATCCGACATCACTTTTTGAGAGACCACCAGCAAAAGGGAGATATCGAAGTGTTTCATGTTAGCACCGAGAACCAGCTAGCCGATATCTTTACCAAGCCTCTAGATGAGAAGACCTTTTGCAGGCTGCGAAGTGAGCTAAATGTCTTAGATTCGCGGAACTTGGATTGAATTGTAGCATACATATGTTTATGCCTTTGATCATGTTCATTCTGCATTGTGTTGCTTATTGTGGTGCTCAAGTTGTACAAACACTCCCTGGACCTCACAAGTCCTTTTTGCAAGTGATGCACATATTTAGGGGGAGCTGTGCTACAACTTGACCCTTTGAGACTAACCGTTTGCTTGAGTTTGCTTGATTTAGTCTCAAAGGAGTTTTGAAATGGAAAAGGTGGACTTGGACCATGAAAGACTTCCACTGCACTCTGATGAGAGGGTAACTTATTCCAAGTTCATCTCATGTACTCTTATTGCCTTTGTGTTCTCATTTGAAGATTTTGGTGAGGCATTGGGGTTAAAGGGCCAAGATTGATCCCGTTTTGGTGCTTGATGCCAAAGGGGGAGAAAATAAAGGCCAAAGCGATAAATGGATCAGCTACCACTTGAGAGATCTTGAAAATAGTAGAATAGAGCTTTTGGTTTGTCAAAACTCTTTTATTGTCTCTCTTGTCAAAAGTTGGCTTCTTGTGGGGAGAAGTATTGATTATGGGAAAAAGGGGAATTTTTTGAAATCTTGAATCAATTTCTCTTGGAATGACTCTCTTTATGTCTTAACATGTGTGTTTGACTTAGAGATAGAAATTTGAGTTTGATTTGCAAAAACAAACCAAGTGGTGGCAAAGAGTGATCCATATATGTCAAAATTGAATCAAAACAATTTGAGTTCTTATTTGAATTGATTTTGTACTTGTTCTACTTGCTTTATGTCGTGTTGGCATAAATCACCAAAAAGGGGGAGATTGAAAGGGAAATGTGCCCTTGGGCCATTTCTAAGTATTTTGGTGGTTTAGTGTCCAACACATGTGCCTAAGTGTAAAATGGTGGACAAAGTACAA
Source organism: Zea luxurians (assembly GCA_029449295.1). Taxonomy (NCBI): domain Eukaryota; kingdom Viridiplantae; phylum Streptophyta; class Magnoliopsida; order Poales; family Poaceae; genus Zea; species Zea luxurians. Next base: position 108,529,572 of record JAOPSE010000010.1, read on the forward strand.
ATCAAGGATAAAGGTATGTTTCTCAGACTTAGTACATTGTTTTAGAGACTAATGTATTGTGTCTAAGTGCTGGAAACAGGAAAAATCCAATTGGAAATGTCTTGGCTCGAGCAGCCAAGAATCTGCTCAGTCTGGGAGCACCGGACTGTCCGGTGGTGCACCGGACTGTCCGGTGGTGCACCGGACAGTGTCCGGTGCGCCAGGCTGGCTCGAGCAAAGTGGCTGCTCTCGGGACTTCGACGGTGGTGTACGGCTATAATTCACCGGACTGTCCGGTGGGCCGTTCACAGGCGAACTCGTCGCTCTCGGGAATTCATCGTCGACGTACGGCTATAATTCACCGGACTGTCCGTTGTGCACCGGACTGTCCGGTGAGCCAACGGTCGGCAGGGCCAACGGTCGGCCGCGCAATCTGCGCGGGACACGTGGCCGAGCCAACGGCTAGAAGGGGCACCGGTCTGTCCGGTGCGCCAACGGCTCTCAGGCTGCCAACGGTCGACTGCGCCATTTTTTGGAAAGAAATCGGGCACCGGACAGTGTCTGGTGTGCACCGGACTGTCCGGTGCGCCAGTCGACAGAAGGCAAGATCAGCCTTCCTAGATTGCTCTCAACGGCTCCTAGCTGCCTTGGGGCTATAAAAGGGACCCCTAGGCGCATGGAGGAGCACACCAAGCATTCCTACAACATTCTTAAGCACCAAGACATCGATTACGCGCCTTTGATTCTTTGCGATAGCAATTAGAGCTCTAGTTGAGTAGTGAACTCATTGAGTTGTGTTGTGAGCTCTCGTTGCGACTTGTGTGCGTGGTGTTGCTGTGATTTCTTGTCTTGAGTGCGTTGCTAATCCCTCCCTTGCTCTGTGCTTTTTTGTGAATTTCAAGTGTAAGGGCGAGAGGCTCCAAGTTGTGGAGATTCCTCGCAAACGGGATTGAGAAAAGCAAACAAAACACCGTGGTATTCAAGTGAGTCTTTGGACCGCTTGAGAGGGGTTGATTGCAACCCTCGTCCGTTGGGACGCCACAACGTGGAGTAGGCAAGCGTTGGTCTTGGCCGAACCACGGGATAACCACCGTGCCATCTCTGTGATTGATCTTGTTGGTTATTGTGTTTTAGATTCCTCTCTAGCCACTTGGCGGTTATTGTGCTAACACTTAACCAAGTTTTTGTGGCCTAAGTCTTAAGTGTTACAGGATCACCTATTCACCCCCCCCTCTAGGTGCTCTCACGCCAGCCACGTCACCCAACCGTTAGGGTTCGACCGTTGGAGCTCTGACTTGTGGGGCCACCGGACAGTCCGGTGGTGCACCGGACAGGTCCTGTAGACTGTTCGGTGCGCCTTCTGGCGCCTGCTCTAACTTCTGCGCGCGCAGGCACGCACTGTAGCGCATTTAATGCCTTCGCAGACGACCGTTGGCGCGAAGTAGCCGTTGCTCCGCTGGCACACCGGACAGTCCGGTGAATTATAGCGGAGCGGCTCCCCAGAATTCCTGAAGGTGGCAAGTTCAGAGTTGGGTTCCCTGGTGCACCGGACACTGTCCGGTGGTGCACCGGACAGTCCGGTGCGCCAGACCAGGGCACACTTTGGTTGTCTTTTGCTCCCTTTGTTTGAACCCTTTCTTTTGACTTGTATTGGTTTGTTGTGAACCTTTGGCACCTGTAGAACTCATAATCTAGAGCAAACTAGTTAGTCTAATAATTTGTGTTGGGCAATTTCAACCACCAAAATTCATATGGAAAAGGTTTGACCCTATTTTCCTTTCAATCTTAACATTTCAATATCATCAAATATTTCTGTGTAAATGTTTTACAATCATGTCAAATTATCGTCATCCGAACCATGTTCTCCAGAATCAATATGTTTATGCTTTTTTGATGTGGATGTCTCATTCCACTGCGGGGCCATTGTTGAATTCTTGTTTCTAGACCCAGGCGGTCGTCCTCTTTTTCTATCAGCAAGGCTAGCCAATTTAACCCTATTTTCCTCTATAGACAGGTAGGTGCGACTGTTGTGTCCATCAGCAATGCCACATTTTTGGCACTTTCGAGTCTTCTTCTTTTCTCCTTTCGCACCCAGTTTCACAACTCTTTGTTCACTAGTTTTTATCGTCCTTCCCTTTGGCCTTGCATTATTTGGATGCACTAAGCTTATGCCATCTACATCATATTCCAGTCTCTACATGCCATACAAAGAAGTATTTATAGGTACAAATGTTATGATGTCAGATTATAAATATTTACGAACATTAAATATACAGAATATCTGCAATTTAATAAATTTAAAATTCAAACCTTTCTAACATCTCCATATTGTGTCCCTTCACAATCATCATTTACAACAAGCATCATTTGCAATTCAGATTGATGATGTGCATCAATATTTATGCTTCCATCCTACTCATTAGTGTATTATAGTCAGTATTACAAATAATGTATAAATCATCCCATGTGTTTGCATTATACATAAATTCCATTGTTCTTTTTGCCATAATATTACCTGTTGCCGTGAATGTACTTCCACATGCTCCTCGTTATCACATTGCGATACATGTTCACCTTCAGCGTTTCCAACAACATCCTCTTCGCCCTGGAACGTTTAATTTTTACAATTAGCAATAATTAAGTTCTGAATAAAATGTCCAACAATTTTATATAAAACAACACCCACATGGTTGCCCTCTCCAGTACTTGCACCACCAGCATCTTCACATCCTATATCTGGCTCTAAACGCCCAAGCATCTCCAATAGTTCATCCATTGTGTCCAAGGCCTTATCACTCCCTGCCTTTGACATACTAGCATGGTTTACCACCTTCATTGCCTTTTTAAGCAACATTTTTTGCCTATATGATTTTGTTTCTCCATCTTTTCCACTCATTTTCTTGTCATCTCTTGAAAATACCACATCTTGCCTAGCTGAGTATGTGTAACGCTGTAGAATGTATTCCTTAGGTATCCTTTCTAGCTGAATGTGCATGAATGTTCGGATAAGATGCACACAAAATAGGCCTACATTTAAACAAGGGTGCAACATTTCACATTCACCTTTAATTATTAGCGTATAAATAATATGATGTTATATCTTAACTCTTGCTTACCTGTGTGTTCCCACTGTTTGCATTCACATTTAAACTTTCTTGCCTCTACATTCACCTTCACTCTGAATTGGTGTTGTCCCCACACGATTCTTTTCGATCTCGATGTATGCTGCACCAACCAATCATTTGCGCCTCCATCTGGATCAAGTGATATCCTATATGCAGTAGCGTATTTTATTGACTCTTCGAACCTATTCATCACAGCCCTTGTGTATGCCCTTGCAACCCTAATTTCGAACATATATAGTGTTGTGGTGTCTTTTTGACCCTGCATATGTAATAATTAGATACGTGTTGCGAGCCTACTAAATAGTATAATGCATAAATAATATTACATACCATACAACCTAGCGTCTCCTTTCCTTCTTGCATCTTCCTGCTATGTAGTAGTTTCAACATTTGCTTCGCAAACTCATGAAATGGGGTGTTTGAATCGACATGAGCGCTCTTCACGAGTTTGTTCATGCTCTCGCTACGTTGCGTAGACACCATAAGCCCACAATAGTCATGTTTGAAAAAAAATAAGAATCCATTCCTTACGTATTTCATATAATTTTCTAAGAGTGTCATCTTCATGCAGGTTGAATTCATCAATCAACATTGTCCATGCAGCCTCAAACTCTATTTCAGTCAATGGATGATGTACTATAGACTGGAATTTTGTCTTAAAATCCGCTTCAGCATAACGTGCATACAAATCATTTAGAAATGGCATGTACCTATTTTGCACATGCCATAGACACAACCTGTGGACTGTGTTTGGGAAGACCCGACGTAATGCCACTGGCATTGCAGGGTCTTGATCTGTAAATATACATTGCGAGACATTATTAGATGGTTTTTTTTATGTAAACAATGTATGGTACATAACAAAACATGACTCACATGCATTGTAAATATGCACAAGATATTGAATTTATACTCCAAGTACTTTGAGTTCATAGTTATTATCTATACATAAATCATACCTGTCAACATTACTCTTGGTCTTTCAGTCCCCATGCATGTCTTGAATGCATTAAACACCCACTCGAATGTTTCAACAGTTTCATCTCCCAACAATGAGAACCCAAACACTGTGCATTGTAGGTGGTGGTCTGCCCCAACAAACATTCCTAGGGGTTTTCCATACAAATTAGTCTTATGAGTTGTATCAAATGTAACTGCATCCCCAAAATCAACATACTCTCCTTGCTGACTAGCATGAGACCAAAAAATACTCAATATTTTTCCTTCGTTGTCTAACTGGAAATCAGAGAAAAATTGTGGATTATCCCTTTTGCATAATGAAAAAAAGCCAAAAGCTTAGACACATCATTGGCATTCTTTTCTCGTTGCTTCACCAAAAAATTGTAATTATTACTCATTAACTTGATATGGATTTTAAAATTTATATAATAAATTCATAAAGAAAATGTTTCTTACAAATTAGCATTGTCCTTTGCTGTAATTGGTACGTTTTGAGGACCACCATGCATCTCAGACACAAAGTCCATGATACAGTGTTGCGGGATTCTGCTTTGCTGCATTGAACTTAGAAACTCCATGTACTCAGGATCATGAGTCTTGTTGCATTGTAGGTGTTTCTTTACGGTATCCTTCTTAATGAAATCATGATTATGTTCTAAGTGTACTAGATCGATTCGTACGGCTACAATATTTTCTTTTGAGTCATCATAGATTTTTTTAGTTTCATACTAGCCTTGCATTGTGTTCTCCTCGATGATCTATTACAGATTCTTGGATTACTAGCTAACCTTTCCGTATTTCTACCCTCCATTGAACAATTTAACCACTTACAATTCTTTCTCTCCCTATACTTTTTAAGTGGAAAACCAACCTCATATGCGTAACGACTGTAAAAATTGTATGCCTCATCGACATTTCCAAATGTCATACCGATCCTAGGCACCATGTTTGGATCAATACTTTCAGGCTGTGAATTAACATAATCATAAATACAATTAATATTATATTAGTTATACTCTTAATGTCATGATGTATCTGTTTGATTAAATTGTATAATAGACATAAACAAAGATAAATAACTTACATGACTTCGTAGGATATTAGGTGTATCTTGTTCATGATAACTAATGGTCCTCATAGGCACCATTTGATTTGCTGCTACCATTGTTTCAATTTCTGTTGTATTGCCATCATTGACCCCTGGCGCTCGTAATTCTACAGGTGGTGTTACAATATTTCTCCGTGGACTCGCAACACAGTTTGGAGATACAAGTCTTAGGGTGGCGCTGAGATGTTCTGAAGTTCTGCAAGTGCAAGGTATAATGGAAGCAGTGAGCTGAATGACTGGCCGGCTAAAAGCAAGCAATGTTTGCCCGTCCAAGGTAGTTAAACCCACTCGGTGAAGATATGATTTTGGCTTAGGATTTAAACTCATCTAGTCTCATCCAATCCATATGGATGGAGACCAAACCGAACGAACCCTAACTACCACTGCATGTGTCTGCAAGCCGGCCATCACATTTGACTGATTATTTTATGAACCGAAGTAATTATACAAATGTTAATGTACCTGATGCAGCTCTGTGCAATGATGCAGAACAATCATCGCCAGTTTCTTCTTCTCTGTCGTCAGTCATGGTCAACAATGCAATACAATGTGCCGCCAGTTACCTTTCTTATATGCCCTACTCTGGCCAATCTCGTGTACCATGTTTACGCTATTTCTTGAGGTCATTTATGGTCTATAAAGTTTGTTCCTGCATGCCCGGAGATATTATCGGACACGTGATAATAACCCGAGAAAATTTATCTCGGTTTGTTGAAACAGTTTTGTATTTACTCAAATATATGTACCCAGTTACGTAATTGTATATACATATTTATGCCTCACGTTTCTGCTTAGGTGCATGCCATGCGATATTTTCGGGAACCTTCAGTTATGGTTCGCGATTTTATCGCATATACCTTTTACGCTAAAATACAAACATGTTTACGTTGTGTTGGCTTATGATTTACGCTATGGTTCGACCAGACGAGGAAACCGTCGAGGAAATTTGTGCGATGCCCGGGTCCGTCTAATTGGCTGGGGCTTCCCGGTCCTAATGGAAGCCCTGGGCTTCCATTAGTTTATATATATATATATATATATATATATATATATATATATATATATATATATACTGTATTTATATATTACACCTGGGTGCATTCAATATAGAGAATGCACCCAGGCCGAACCTATGTGCCAGGTCCGAGCCAACCGTCCCACCCAGGCCGGTTTCGTCCCCCCCACACGCTCCGGACAAAACCTTTTCATTTTCCCGCCCCCGCCCCTCTTTCTCCGTGAACGGCTCCTCCGCGAACGGCTCAACCTCTTCACATAAGTTGCAATCACACCAGACTTGCAGTTGCAATTATACCAGACAGCAGTTGCAATCATTGTTTTGTTTAACAGATTTTTGGACATAGTTATATAGAAGTTGCAATCACACCAGACCAGCAGTTGCAATTACACCAGACATAGTTGCAATCATTGTTTTGTTTAACAGATTTTTGGACATAGTTATATAGGAGTTGCAATCACACCAGACCAGCAGTTGCAATTACACCAGACCAGCAGTTGCAATTACACCAGACAGCAGTTGCAATCATTGTTTGTTTAACAGATTTTTGGACATAGTTATATAGAAGTTGCAATCACACCAGATCAGAAGTTGCAATTACACCAGACAGTAGTTGCAATTATTGTTTTGTTTAACATATTTTTGGACATAGTTATATAGAGGTTGCAATCACAACAGACCCACAGTTGTAATTACACCAGACCAGTAGTTGTAATCTTGTTTGTTTAACAGATTTTTGGACATAGTTATATAGAAGTTGCAATCACACCAGACCAGCAGTTGCAATTACACCAGACCAGCAGTTGCAATCATATTTTTTAACAAAATTTCTCAGTACTTGCAATCACATAAGAGCAACTCAGCAGTTGCATCCACACTACACCAGCAGTTGCAATTACAACACACCATCGGTTGCAATCATTTTGTTTACATTTTTTAACAGATATTTGAGTAAAATTATACAACAGTTGCAATCACACATAATGCGGGCTTGCAATCCCACCTAATACGGGGGACAGAGAGGCACGCAGACAGAGAGGCGCGCGGCGGCGCGGGGACAGGGAGGCGCGCGGCGGCGCGAGGACAGGGAGGCGCTCGGCGGCGGTGGGATCTAGGTTTAGAGGATCGGAGGAAGAAGGAGGAGACGGCGGCGGCGCGGGGATAGGGATGCGCGCGGCGGCGGCGGGGAGGCGCGCGAAACAGGACTTACACCTGGGTGCATTCAATATAGAGAATGCACCCAGGTGCATTTTAGCAGCGCCGTGTATATATATATATATATATATATATATATATATATATATATATATATATATATATATATATATATATATATATATATATATATATATATATATATATATATATATATATATATATATATATATATATATATATACGAACAGATCAGTCTCCTTGTTCGAACAGGTTATATCGGGCAAGTATATTTGTATATATGGTGTGCTCAGTCTTGTGTCCAAGGGCACTCCAACGATCGAAATGGTCATTTATCTATTGGAATGGGAGACTGTAGTCAGAAAACTTTTGCTGCCAAATCTCAAGTTCAGCGCCCTTTTAAACATAGGGGATTATTATGATCCCCTTTTTCTGCGTTGTTCCATGAAAATAACCTGGTTTCTCTAAAAATCATGTACAATCCCTGCGTGCATGTGAAACATTTATCAACGTGTTCCAGCAATAAACTGATTCCTAGGAACTGAGGCGTACATGCTCGGCAGTTACGAGCACAGCCGGCCCTGTGCTAATTCGATTCCTATGGTCCACAGTTTCCTACCCCTGCATTCAGGCCTTCTTCGTTTATTAGGTACATGCCCATGCGTTGCTACGGTTTTCATTTATTGCATAGATAGACCTTGTGAAATAAATTTTAGAGAAATCAATTCAACCTTAGTTGAACATCTTGATCTTTTCAATGATCCAAAGCTGAACACTCATAGAGTACACAACATTTATAGCTTTACATGTTGTCTTTCTCTCTAAAACCAGCACTACATGATGTTGAACTGATGATGCGCCTCACAACGATGGCTAATGCGTTGAAGAATTCTCATCTTTGTTGCCATCTCAGGTTCTCAATAGCATTTTTTCTCTGACGAGGAAATCAACATGTCATCAATTCTTAGCCTTCCTACCTCTCTTAGCAAGTTGGGCTTTCATCGTGCCCTTTTTAGGGCCCTTTTCTACAACCTTCACCTTCTTCGGTGCCTTCCCCTACATGTCACGTGAAACATGTTGAATTCCTCATCAGGTGCACTATGATGTTGCAACAAGCATTGATCTACGCAAAGAAAAAAATTCTTTTGATCAAAAATTAAATTTTTCTAAATACTAAGGAAAATGCTCCAAGCAAAGAGAAATTTCTTTGGTTAGAATTTGCACAAAGTGACAAAACAGTGATGGAAAGTAATTATAACTTGATCCTCTGGTGATTTTATAAGCCTAATTTAAAAATAAACGGTCCAGTAATAAACAATTAGTGATGTCTTAGGGATAATAGACCAAACATATTAAAGCTATCTAGTTTCTTACCTGCTACAGTCCAATAGTTGCCTCTGCTCTTCAACAACAAAAAATGGTTTTGAGTTCACATTAAAAGAAATGAGTAAACCGTACACTAAACCCACTGCATATTTCATAACGTTATAATTTCTATAATCCACAATTCCAGTAGTTTCTGCAGCACAAGAAAGGAGCAAATATCATCAATATGTACAAATGGTAAGCGAAGGCTTAGAAAATTTAAAGCTAACTGTAAAATAAGACATCAATGTTAGCCACCAGTCAAAGCCAAAAAAAAGAAATATTCAAGCCAGAAATATTGTTGATTCATGGCTAAATAATGAATTTCTAGATGTTCATTTATCAAACCCACACATATTTCATCCAAATTTGGCTACCCAATTTAGGAATTAAATCATTTCCTTTCTGCATAGGAAACAACAATAGAAAACATCATCTCAAAGAGCTTGAGCTATGCTGCAAGCCTGCAACAATGAGAATTACTACCTCCGGTCACAAAAAACTTGTCACATATGAATTAGATGGTCTTCGATGCATATTTTTTACCACTAAATATCTTCTTAAGTTCTTCAAATTTATGACGATTTGCAAATTTTCCAATATAAATACACAGTAGGTTGCATATCTTCAAATTAAATGATTTACGCCAAATGTTATCCTAAATGACATGTTTTTGTGACTGGATGGAGAACATCAAATAATTACTGTGGATCCATTGTTCTATCGAGTTCTCTAATTAGTGATTCATATAGCATTTGCATAGTTTGAAATTTTGAATGGCCATATAACTATTGGGGACAATGTGTTCAAACTAAGTAATGAATGGTACTGCAACTTGCATTTGTTCAAAGAGGATAAGATCAAATCAATACATCAAAACTGTGAAGCAATTTGCTTGTGTTACAAAATTCAGCCCCAGTAGAACATCTAAATAAGCCATAAGGGCAAAAAAAAGCTCATCCACATGTAAAACAGCCCAACACATCTAATATACAATGTTTTTTCTTCCATCCACACATAGATCCATAATAATCGGTCACTTAATGGCAAAACCTAATACATTCAAAACAATAATTAAACTATCATGAAAACCTCTATATTCAATAATTTCCACACTTTTCTGCACATACATTCTGTATAAGTATGAGCTGCTCCAGCTTCTTGGAGCATTTCTAGATGAAAAACAAAAACATAGAAAGTAAATAATGATGCCTTACCTAATAAATTCATGAGCATCTTCTTGTTTACCAGGACCAAAGCTACTGCCAATGTCATTCAAATGAGAGAGTATTCTAGTCGGTGACAAGGCAATCTTGCACCGTTTGCCCTCCACAATGAGTTTTTCAAATTCACACATGAAGCACCATCTGTTTTGAGAACCTACAACACATGAGGTATTATACAAATACTAAAGCACATAGTGAAAATGTAACGTGACACACATAGTAGTGGAGAATTACAGTTGTTTGCGTGAAGCCCTTCCAAAAGATATGTTGTGAGTGGTCAAGTAAACATCAAACACTAAAAAACATCATTTGCATAGCAACTGCAAAAGAAAGCATGGATTAGACAAAACAAACAACAATATTTCACTAAACTTAAGTCTAGTTAAAACAACTCACTTAGCCTAAGCTCTACGCAATGGAAAGAAAAAAGATCGATATTAATACAAATATACTTGGCTGAAGCTGTAATCTGCCTCAAAACGTCATCCTCTAATTAATATGCACAAAGCAGACTTTAATGGAAGTAAATCACAAATATTCTAGGAGCATACACCTAAGATCTTACAAAAGGCAGATCCAGTGCCGGAGGCAACCACATGAGTGGGGTCTGGGGAAGAGATAAATCGAGGCAAGCCTTCCTCCCGCAAATGCGGAGAGGCTAATTCAAACCCGCGACCTGGTGGCTCAGTGAGACAACTCTCACCATTGCGCTATGCCTGCCCTTCTACTTAAGAGCTTATAAAGGCCCAGACCAATAGCATAAAACCATAATGAGCAAGCACATGTATGCATGCCAGTTAACCTTCCTACTCTTACTTTTACCTGTTACCAAGGTTATGAAGACCAAAAGGGTGCAACTCAACCTTGCTGTAGAGCTTCACAAAAAGTTCATATGGGAAGAGTGTCTGAACAAAAGAAAACTATTAGCAGATACAAGATAAAGAAAAAGATGCTACATACAGAGTGATATTCAATTATCTTACCGATTTTGATGGATAATGCCTCACAACTTTTGGTGCGGTTTGCTGCCTGACCATTTTCTTCAGAGATGTTACAAGATTATTTGTTGTTGAGCCTGACCTATCTGAAGGTTTAAAACTTATGTCAGGAAGACTATCTGCTACTTTAGATGAATTATTAGGTGTAATAGAAAGACTCCCACGAACTGAAGTGGTTGTCAACAGTCAATGCAGATGGCACAGGTTTCGTGCTCTGAATGCTGTCATTCCTAGCAGATTTTGTTTTAGACCTCTCAAGTTCTACATGAATAGGAGTCCTAGAACTTTTGGACTCCAAGACCACAGATGCAGCTGCGTGGTGAATGCTACTGTCTTCAAGCTCCCCGGTACTGCTTGTCTGAGAACAATCCTCAACAACACTTGCATCCTTAGCTCTTTGGTGTTCCTTGGAATGATTGCAGAATTCTTTGTTTACAAAACTGATATGACCATTAATGTTTGGTGAAGAAGAATGGGAGTTACATGGCAATGCCTCATTTAAGTCCTCGGTGGAAGAACCATCTTCAACAAAATTTGCATGTTTGATACTTGATCCCATCTTACTACTGTCAACAGACTGAACGTTTTGAGAACTTCAACTGTGCTGTTGGACTTATGACCTCCAGGAATCTCTGCACAGGAACATACTGCTTCAGAAGGCATATGTTTACTTTTACCATTTGAACTCTTCAAATCATGGTTTGCATCAGAAGTTTCAGATCCAACAACTAGTTTGTTCATTTCAGCAACCTGTTTAACACCAACCGATACATTCTCCTTGGCAGCTCTTCCCACTTTAGCCTTTTCTTCTTCATCATCATGCCTAGTATTAACACTTGGCGGATGGCATTCATCTTTGTGACCTTGTCTCCAGTGGGCTATCTGGCATTTGAAGGAACTGCAAAACAGGTGTCATTCAAGTTAATAAGCTAAGAAAGTCAACATCATTTGCTAACCCACGGATTTCCACACACAAAAATACAAAATACTGCAACATGCCAACATTATTTGCAGCTTAAGATCCCATATGGTGTTGTTAATTTGGTCTAGCTATAGATGAAGTGACTGACTCCATGGGCATGTGGTTTACCTCCCTGTTGGGTAGATATCAGACTGAGACAAGCTGGCATGGTTGTAGACTGCGACAAAGATTGATGAGTGATGACTGATGAGGAATCAAACAAATGGTGAGTTCATTATCTAGCTAGGATGTTACTATTTTATTATCTAAAAAAACTCACTACAGAGCTCACTTTAACTTGTGTTTTCCCCTTTGGTTTAATTTGTTTCTAATTTCCTCCTAGCTCTATCTGATATGATAATCACTATTGTGTCATTGCCTTGATGCCTTTTAGCTCTATTTAATATGATAATCACTATTGTATTCAATCATCACTTGTTTTCAGGGCAAAGGAAGAGCATTTTGTGCTGGAGGTGATCTTGCGTGAAGGCATTGGTATGTGCTGGATTTAAATTGAGCCCTCTTCTTGCATTAGGAACAAGCAGCATGTCAGTTCTTTAAGTTCTGTTTTCAATAAGAGAATATGTATCATGTGTCTTTTTATACTACAAATTTAGTATGAGACTTCCATATTTAAATGCTTTCTAGGCCGTGTAACACCAAATCCTGATTTAGAACACAACAATAATGTTCTGTTTTCTATTCTGCTTATGTGGTTTCTATAATTCTGATAGTGGGTTCCTATGATCCATGTACATGGTTTTTTAATTTCATCATGGGTTTAATTTCATCATGATATGACATAATAACAAGGCATGTTAAACCTTTGATAGCAGGGATAAAAACTAAAATTTGTAGAGGATGACTAACCTCATTGATGGGAAGATCAAATGTTGTTCTAGAAAAAGCACCTTTACCTGCTTCAGTAGGTCCAAGAAGAGGAAATCCTAAAGCATAAAAAGTCAGAAATTGAAGATTAGTGGAGACGATTACAATGTTAGTGCACTCATACTCATGTCAACTAAAAAATATTTATGTTGTTAGGCATGCTAGATGAAGGCATATTACTTGCAAGACACCAAGAACTTTCATATAGAAAATTGAACAGATGAAAATACATAGAGCAAGTTACAACTAAGGAGGTGAAATTGTGTTTGAGAACTACCAGTGGTGACAATGACAAAAGAGAGGTTGGTGACGGCAACACAGACAACATCAAGCTCATCATGGGAGGAGACGCCGCGACGACCCCTAGAAGCTCCAAGAGTGGCAAATCTGAGCAGCTGAAATAAATGCGGCCACATTGTACTAAAGAACGGGTATATTCTATATTATATTTATAGCCTCTATCCTATAACAGATGTCATTTTTTAACCAAACATTATTTGAACCTTCTAGTGCAAAACGATCCTAATAAACACTTTCTCGGACAAGCAGTCAACTCCTCAAAAGGAAAAGGGAAAAAAGAACCACCTCAATGAATGAATATGCTAGTGAACTAAACAAGCAAAATGCACTGGTCAGCTATATAGTGTGAAGCTAGAAACTTATAGCTTCACTTTCCTGATAGTTATTACCTGACTTATATGGTCCCTGGCATTTTGCAGCTGAATTCTAGTCCTACTGTTTGCCATCCCTGTTTCTAGGATTGGGTCAGTTTTTGTTAGATAAATTATTAGTAATTTACATGCTCTATAGCGTAGGGAACATCGACTCTGCTAGCTAGATTATTGCACATACTTATATTTTGTCTATGCAGGTAAGTTGTAGCCACCTAATTGGAGCAGAATTGAAACTATACATGGTTTGAACCTAAAATATCCTCGACCTTCCACAAAGGACATAAGGACAAGGGACTATGGAAGAACACTATTAGCGCTTCAGAAAAAGCCCAACCGATGCAAGACTATTAAATACCAACCGATGCAAGACTATTGAAATTAAAGCCCAACCGATGCAAGGGACTATAGAAGAGCACTATTATCCTATAATGGTGCTTGTAGTAAATACAGAACATCGCATAGATATATGGACAGAGTCTCCAATTATGTCATCTATTCAAAGATAAGGGATTAAATGCTCAAATCATTTCAAACAATTCCATAGATGGCTTCTTCCAAGCATCTAGCAGAATAACACATGAATGTATACAATAGATAAACCAAACAACAGATTCTTCCAAGCATCAAGCAAAATAGCACAAAAATGTGAGTTGTCAATAGAGAATATAAATCATACCATGATAGTTTAAAAGGTATTGTAGCAAATATCTCTCTCGGTCCAAATGAGAGGTGTCACTGCCCGGCATCGAGCAGTACACGCGCATCGATCATCCGAGTGTCGTGCGCCCCCCGCAAGGCCACCGGACAGAATCGAACTGCACTAAAGTCTGTGATGTCACGAGCAGGGAAAGATAAGTGGCGGGCGACAAGTCAAAGTGTTGAGTTGCAGCCTGCCTGCCCACCTGAACATTTAATTTCATCATGGGTTTAATTTCATCATGATATGACATAATAACAAGGCATGTTAAACCTTTGATAGCAGGGATAAAAACTAAAATTTGTAGAGGATGACTAACCTCACTGATGGGAAGATCAAATGTTGTTCTAGAAAAAGCACCTTTACCTGCTTCAGTAGGTCCAAGAAGAGGAAATCCTAAAGCATAAAAAGTCAGAAATTGAAGATTAGTGGAGTCGATTACAATGTTAGTGCACTCATACTCATGTCAACTAAAAAATATATATGTTGTTAGGCATGCTAGATGAAGGCATATTACTTGCAAGCCACCAAGAAAATTCATATAGAAAATTGAACAGATGAAAATACATAGAGCAAGTTACAACTAAGGAGGTGAAATTGTGTTTGAGAACTACCAGTGGTGACAATGACAAAAGAGAGGTTGGTGACGGCAACACAGACAACATCAACCTCATCATGGGAGGAGACGCCGCGACGACCCCTAGAAGCTCCAAGAGTGGCAAATCTGAGCAGCTGAAATAAATGCGGCCACATTGTACTAAAGAACGTGTATATTCTATATTATATTTATAGCCTCTATCCTATAACAGATGTCATTTTTTAACCAAACATTATTTGAACCTTCTAGTGCAAAACGATCCTAATAAACACTTTCTCGGAAAGCAGTCAGCTCCTCAAAAGGAAAAGGGAAAAAAGAACCACCTTAATGGATGAATATGCTAGTGAACTAAACAAGCAAAATGCACTGGTCAGCTATATAGTGTGAAGCTAGAAACTTATAGCTTCACTTTCCTGATAGTTATTACCTGACTTATATGGTCCCTGGCATTTTGCAGCTGAATTCTAGTCATACTGTTTGCCATCCCTGTTTCTAGGACTGGGTCAGTTTTTGTTAGATAAATTATTAGTAATTTACATGCTCTATAGCGTAGGGAACATCAACTCTGCTAGCTAGATTATTGCACATACTTATATTTTGTCTATGCAGGTAAGTTGTAGTCACCTAATTGGAGCAGAATTGAAATTGTACATTGTTTGAACCTAAAATATCCTCGACCTTCCACAAAGGACATAAGGACAAGGGACTATGGAAGAACACTATTAGCGCTTCAGAAAAAGCCCAACCGATGCAAGACTATTAAATACCAACTGATGCAAGACTATTGAAATTAAAGCCCAACCGATGCAAGGGACTATAGAAGAGCACTATTATCCTATAATGGTGCTTGTAGTAAATACAGAACATCGCATAGATATATGGACAGAGTCTCCAATTATGTCATCTATTCAAAGATAAGGGATTAAATGCTCACATCATTTCAAACAATTCCATAGATGGCTTCTTCCAAGCATCTAGCAGAATAACACATGAATGTATACAATAGATAAACCAAACAATAGATTCTTCCAAGCATCAAGCAAAATAGCACAAAAATGTGAGTTGTCAATAGAGAATATAAATCATACCATGATAGTTTAAAAGGTATTGTAGCAAATATCTCTCTCGGTCCAAATGAGAGGCGTCACTGCCCGGCATCGAGCAGTACACGCCCATCGATCATCCGAGTGTCGTGCGCCCCCCGCCAGGCCACCGGACAGAATCGAACTGCACTGAAGTCTGTGATGTCACGAGCAGGGAAAGATAAGTGGCGGGCGACGAGTCAAAGTGTGGAGTTGCAGCCTGCCTGCCCACATAAACATTTAATTTCATCATGGGTTTAATTTCATCATGATATGACATAATAACAAGGCATGTTAAACCTTTGATAGCAGGGATAAAAACTAAAATTTGTAGAGGATGACTAACCTCACTGATGGGAAGATCAAATGTTGTTCTAGAAAAAGCACCTTTACCTACTTCAGTAGGTCCAAGAAGAGGAAATCCTAAAGCATAAAAAGTCAGAAATTGAAGATTAGTGGAGTCGATTACAATGTTAGTGCACTCATACTCATGTCAACTAAAAAATATATATGTTGTTAGGCATGCTAGATGAAGGCATATTACTTGCAAGCCACCAAGAAAATTCATATAGAAAATTGAACAGATGAAAATACATAGAGCAAGTTACAACTAAGGAGGTGAAATTGTGTTTGAGAACTACCAGTGGTGACAATGACAAAAGAGAGGTTGGTGACGGCAACACAGACAACATCAACCTCATCATGGGAGGAGACGCCGCGACGACCCCTAGAAGCTCCAAGAGTGGCAAATCTGAGCAGCTGAAATAAATGCGGCCACATTGTACTAAAGAACATGTATATTCTATATTATATTTATAGCCTCTATCCTATAACAGATGTCATTTTTTAACCAAACATTATTTGAACCTTCTAGTGCAAAACGATCCTAATAAACACTTTCTCGGACAAGCAGTCAGCTCCTCAAAAGGAAAAGGGAAAAAAGAACCACCTTAATGGATGAATATGCTAGTGAACTAAACAAGCAAAATGCACTGGTCAGCTATATAGTGTGAAGCTAGAAACTTATAGCTTCACTTTCCTGATAGTTATTACCTGACATATATGGTCCCTGGCATTTTGCAGCTGAATTCTAGTCATACTGTTTGCCATCCCTGTTTCTAGGACTGGGTCAGTTTTTGTTATATAAATTATTAGTAATTTACATGCTCTATAGCGTAGGGAACATCAACTCTGCTAGCTAGATTATTGCACATACTTATATTTTGTCTATGCAGGTAAGTTGTAGTCACCTAATTGGAGCAGAATTGAAATTGTACATTGTTTGAACCTAAAATATCCTCGACCTTCCACAAAGGACATAAGGACAAGGGACTATGGAAGAACACTATTAGCGCTTCAGAAAAAGCCCAACCGATGCAAGACTATTAAATACCAACCGATGCAAGACTATTGAAATTAAAGCCCAACCGATGCAAGGGACTATAGAAGAACACTATTATCCTATAATGGTGCTTGTAGTAAATACAGAACATCGCATAGATATATGGACAGAGTCTCCAATTATGTCATCTATTCAAAGATAAGGGATTAAATGCTCAAATCATTTCAAACAATTCCATAGATGGCTTCTTCCAAGCATCTAGCAGAATAACACATGAATGTATACAATAGATAAACCAAACAATAGATTCTTCCAAGCATCAAGCAAAATAGGACAAAAATGTGAGTTGTCAATAGAGAATATAAATCATACCATGATAGTTTAAAAGGTATTGTAGCAAATATCTCTCTCGGTCCAAATGAGAGGCGTCACTGCCCGGCATCGAGCAGTACACGCCCATCGATCATCCGAGTGTCGTGCGCCCCCCGCCAGGCCACCGGACAGAATCGAACTGCACTGAAGTCTGTGATGTCACGAGCAGGGAAAGATAAGTGGCGGGCGACGAGTCAAAGTGTGGAGTTGCAGCCTGCCTGCCCACCTGAACATTTAATTTCATCATGGGTTTAATTTCATCATGATATGACATAATAACAAGGCATGTTAAACCTTTGATAGCAGGGATAAAAACTAAAATTTGTAGAGGATGACTAACCTCACTGATGGGAAGATCAAATGTTGTTCTAGAAAAAGCACCTTTACCTGCTTCAGTAGGTCCAAGAAGAGGAAATCCTAAAGCATAAAAAGTCAAAAATTGAAGATTAGTGGAGACGATTACAATGTTAGTGCACTCATACTCATGTCAACTAAAAAATATTTATGTTGTTAGGCATGCTAGATGAAGGCATATTACTTGCAAGCCACCAAGAACTTTCATATAGAAAATTGAACAGATGAAAATACATAGAGCAAGTTACAACTAAGGAGGTGAAATTGTGTTTGAGAACTACCAGTGGTGACAATGACAAAAGAGAGGTTGGTGACGGCAACACAGACAACATCAAGCTCATCATGGGAGGAGACGCCGCGACGACCCCTAGAAGCTCCAAGAGTGGCAAATCTGAGCAGCTGAAATAAATGCGGCCACATTGTACTAAAGAACGTGTATATTCTATATTATATTTATAGCCTCTATCCTATAACAGATGTCATTTTTTAACCAAACGTTATTTGAACCTTCTAGTGCAAAATGATCCTAATAAACACTTTCTCGGACAAGCAGTCAGCTCCTCAAAAGGAAAAGGGAAAAAAGAACCACCTCAATGGATGAATATGCTAGTGAACTAAACAAGCAAAATGCACTGGTCAGCTATATAGTGTGAAGCTAGAAACTTATAGCTTCACTTTCCTGATAGTTATTACCTGACTTATATGGTCCCTGGCATTTTGCAGCTGAATTCTAGTCCTACTGTTTGCCATCCCTGTTTCTAGGACTGGGTCAGTTTTTATTAGATAAATTATTAGTAATTTACGTGCTCTATAGCGTAGGGAACATCGACTCTGCTAGCTAGATTATTGCACATACTTATATTTTGTCTATGCAGGTAAGTTGTAGCCACCTAATTGGAGCAGAATTGAAATTATACATGGTTTGAACCTAAAATATCCTCGACCTTCCACAAAGGACATAAGGACAAGGGACTATGGAAGAACACTATTAGCGCTTCAGAATAAGCCCAACCGATGCAAGACTATTAAATACCAAACGATGCAAGACTATTGAAATTAAAGCCCAACCGATGCAAGGGACTATAGAAGAACACTATTATCCTATAATGGTGCTTGTAGTAAATACAGAACATCGCATAGATATATGGACAGAGTCTCCAATTATGTCATCTATTCAAAGATAAGGGATTAAATGCTCAAATCATTTCAAATAATTCAATAGATGGCTTCTTCCAAGCATCTAGCAGAATAACACATCAATGTATTCAATAGATAAACCAAACAACAGATTCTTCCAAGCATCAAGGAAAGTTGCACAAAAATGTGAGTTGTCAATAGAGAATATAAATCATACCATGATAGTTTAAAAGGTATTGTAGCAAATATCTCTCTCGGTCCAAATGAGAGGCGTCACTGCCCGGCATCGAGCAGTACACGCACATCGATCATCTGAGTGTCGTGCGCCCCCCGCAAGGCCGCCGGACAGAATCGAACTGCACTGAAGTCTGTGATGTCACGAGCAGGGAAAGATAAGTGGCGGGCAACGAATCAAAGTGTTGAGTTGCAGCCTGCCTGCCCACCTGAACATTTAATTTCATCATGGGTTTAATTTCATCATGATATGACATAATAACAAGGCATGTGAAACCTTTGATAGCAGGGATAAAAACTAAAATTTGTAGAGGATGACTAACCTCACTGATGGGAAGATCAAATGTTGTTCTAGAAAAAGCACCTTTACCTGCTTCAGTAGGTCCAAGAAGAGGAAATCCTAAAGCATAAAAAGTCAGAAATTGAAGATTAGTGGAGACGATTACAATGTTAGTGCACTCATGCTCATGTCAACTAAAAAATATTTATGTTGTTAGGCATGCTAGATGTAGGCATATTACTTGCAAGCCACCAAGAACTTTCATATAGAAAATTGAACAGATGAAAATACATAGAGCAAGTTACAACTAAGGAGGTGAAATTGTGTTTGAGAACTACCAGTGGTGACAATGACAAAAGAGAGGTTGGTGACGGCAACACAGACAACATCAACCTCATCATGGGAGGAGACGCCGCGACGACCCCTAGAAGCTCCAAGAGTGGCAAATCTGAGCGGCTGAAATAAATGCGGCCACATTGTACTAAAGAACGTGTATATTCTATATTATATTTATAGCCTCTATCCTATAACAGATGTCATTTTTTAACCAAACATTATTTGAACCTTCTAGTGCAAAACGATCCTAATAAACACTTTCTCGGACAAGCAGTCAGCTCCTCAAAAGGAAAAGGGAAAAAAGAACCACCTCAATGGATGAATATGCTAGTGAACTAAACAAGCAAAATGCACTCGTCAGCTATATAGTGTGAAGCTAGAAACTTATAGCTTCACTTTCCTGATAGTTATTACCTGACTTATATGGTCCCTGGCATTTTGCAGCTGAATTCTAGTCATACTGTTTGCCATCCCTGTTTCTTGGACTGGGTCAGTTTTTGTTAGATAAATTATTAGTAATTTACATGCTCTATAGCATAGGGAACATCAACTCTGCTAGCTAGATTATTGCACATACTTATATTTTGTCTATGCAGGTAAGTTGTAGTCACCTAATTGGAGCAGAATTGAAATTGTACATGGTTTGAACCTAAAATATCCTCGACCTTCCATAAAGGACATAAGGACAAGGGACTATGGAAGAACACTATTAGCGCTTCAGAAAAAGCCCAACCGATGCAAGACTATTAAATACCAACCGATGCAAGACTATTGAAATTAAAGCCCAACCGATGCAAGGGACTATAGAAGAACACTATTATCCTATAATGGTGCTTGTAGTAAATACAGAACATCGCATAGATATATGGACAGAGTCTCCAATTATGTCATCTATTCAACGATAAGGGATTAAATGCTCAAATCATTTCAAACAATTCCATAGGTGGCTTCTTCCAAGCATCTAGCAGAATAACACATGAATGTATACAATAGATAAACCAAACAATAGATTCTTCCAAGCATCAAGCAAAATAGCACAAAAATGTGAGTTGTCAATAGAGAATATAAATCATACCATGATAGTTTAAAAGGTATTGTAGCAAATATCTCTCTCGGTCCAAATGAGAGGCGTCACTGCCCGGCATCGAGCAGTACACGCCCATCGATCATCCGAGTGTCGTGCGCCCCCCGCCAGGCCACCGGACAGAATCGAACTGCACTGAAGTCTGTGATGTCACGAGCAGGGAAAGATAAGTGGTGGGCGACGAGTCATAGTGTGGAGTTGCAGCCTGCCTGCCCACCTGAACATTTAATTTCATCATGGGTTTAATTTCATCATGATATGACATAATAACAAGGCATGTTAAACCTTTGATAGCAGGGATAAAAACTAAAATTTGTAGAGGATGACTAACCTCACTGATGGGAAGATCAAATGTTGTTCTAGAAAAAGCACCTTTACCTGCTTCAGTAGGTCCAAGAAGAGGAAATCCTAAAGCATAAAAAGTCAAAAATTGAAGATTAGTGGAGACGATTACAATGTTAGTGCACTCATACTCATGTCAACTAAAAATATTTATGTTGTTAGGCATGCTAGATGAAGGCATATTACTTGCAAGCCACCAAGAACTTTCATATAGAAAATTGAACAGATGAAAATACATAGAGCAAGTTACAACTAAGGAGGTGAAATTGTGTTTGAGAACTACCAGTGGTGACAATGACAAAAGAGAGGTTGGTGACGGCAACACAGACAACATCAAGCTCATCATGGGAGGAGACGCCGCGACGACCCCTAGAAGCTCCAAGAGTGGCAAATCTGAGTAGCTGAAATAAATGCGGCCACATTGTACTAAAGAACGTGTATATTCTATATTATATTTATAGCCTCTATCCTATAACAGATGTCATTTTTTAACCAAACATTATTTGAACCTTCTAGTGCAAAACGATCCTAATAAACACTTTCTCGGACAAGCAGTCAGCTCCTCAAAAGGAAAAGGGAAAAAAGAACCACCTCAATGGATGAATATGCTAGTGAACTAAACAAGCAAAATGCACTGGTCAGCTATATAGTGTGAAGCTAGAAACTTATAGCTTCACTTTCCTGATAGTTATTACCTGACTTATATGGTCCCTGGCATTTTGCAGCTGAATTCTAGTCCTACTGTTTGCCATCCCTGTTTCTAGGACTGGGTCAGTTTTTATTAGATAAATTATTAGTAATTTACATGCTCTATAGCGTAGGGAACATCGACTCCGCTAGCTAGATTATTGAACATACTTATATTTTGTCTATGCAGGTAAGTTGTAGCCACCTAATTGGAGCAGAATTGAAATTATACATGGTTTGAACCTAAAATATCCTCGACCTTCCACAAAGGACATAAGGACAAGGGACTATGGAAGAACACTATTAGCGCTTCAGAATAAGCCCAACCGATGCAAGACTATTAAATACCAAACGATGCAAGACTATTGAAATTAAAGCCCAACCGATGCAAGGGACTATAGAAGAACACTATTATCCTATAATGGTGCTTGTAGTAAATACAGAACATCGCATAGATATATGGACAGAGTCTCCAATTATGTCATCTATTCAAAGATAAGGGATTAAATGCTCAAATCATTTCAAATAATTCAATAGATGGCTTCTTCCAAGCATCTAGCAGAATAACACATCAATGTATTCAATAGATAAACCAAACAACAGATTCTTCCAAGCATCAAGGAAAATTGCACAAAAATGTGAGTTGTCAATAGAGAATATAAATCATACCATGATAGTTTAAAAGGTATTGTAGCAAATATCTCTCTCGGTCCAAATGAGAGGCGTCACTTCCCGGCATCGAGCAGTACACGCACATCGATCATCTGAGTGTCGTGCGCCCAAGTGTTGAGTTGCAGCCTGCCTGCCCACCTGAACATTTAATTTCATCATGGGTTTAATTTCATCATGATATGACATAATAACAAGGCATGTTAAACCTTTGATAGCAGGGATAAAAACTAAAATTTGTAGAGGATGACTAACCTCACTGATGGGAAGATCAAATGTTGTTCTAGAAAAAGCACCTTTACCTACTTCAGTAGGTCCAAGAAGAGGAAATCCTAAAGCATAAAAAGTCAGAAATTGAAGATTAGTGGAGACGATTACAATGTTAGTGCACTCATGCTCATGTCAACTAAAAAATATTTATGTTGTTAGGCATGCTAGATGTAGGCATATTACTTGCAAGCCACCAAGAACTTTCATATAGAAAATTGAACAGATGAAAATACATAGAGCAAGTTACAACTAAGGAGGTGAAATTGTGTTTGAGAACTACCAGTGGTGACAATGACAAAAGAGAGGTTGGTGACGGCAACACAGACAACATCAACCTCATCATGGGAGGAGACGCCGCGACGACCCCTAGAAGCTCCAAGAGTGGCAAATCTGAGCAGCTGAAATAAATGCGGCCACATTGTACTAAAGAACAGGTATATTCTATATTATATTTATAGCCTCTATCCTATAACAGATGTCATTTTTTAACCAAACATTATTTGAACCTTCTAGTGCAAAACGATCCTAATAAACACTTTCTCGGACAAGCAGTCAACTCCTCAAAAGGAAAAGGGAAAAAAGAACCACCTCAATGGATAAATATGCTAGTGAACTAAACAAGCAAAATGCACTGGTCAGCTATATAGTGTGAAGCTAGAAACTTATAGCTTCACTTTCCTGATAGTTATTACCTGACTTATATGGTCCCTGGCATTTTGCAGCTGAATTCTAGTCCTACTGTTTGCCATCCCTGTTTCTAGGAATGGGTCAGTTTTTGTTAGATAAATTATTAGTAATTTACATGCTCTATAGCGTAGGGAACATCGACTCTGCTACCTAGATTATTGCACATACTTATATTTTGTCTATGCAGGTAAGTTGTAGCCACCTAATTGGAGCAGAATTGAAATTATACATGGTTTGAACCTAAAATATCCTCGACCTTCCACAAAGGACATAAGGACAAGGGACTATGGAAGAACACTATTAGCGCTTCAGAAAAAGCCCAACCGATGCAAGACTATTAAATACCAACCGATGCAAGACTATTGAAATTAAAGCCCAACCGATGCAAGGGACTATAGAAGAACACTATTATCCTGTAATGGTGCTTGTAGTAAATACAGAACATCGCATAGATATATGGACAGAGTCTCCAATTATGTCATCTATTCAAAGATAAGGGATTAAATGCTCAAATCATTTCAAACAATTCCATAGATGGCTTCTTCCAAGCATCTAGCAAAATAACACATGAATATATACAATAGTAAACCAAACAACAGATTCTTCCAAGCATCAAGCAAAATAGCACAAAAATGTGAGTTGTCAATAGAGAATATAAATCATACCATGATAGTTTAAAAGGTATTGTAGCAAATATCTCTCTCGGTCCAAATGAGAGGCGTCACTGCCCGGCATCGAGCAGTACACGCCCATCGATCATACGAGTGTCGTGCGCCCCCCGCCAGGCCGCCGGACAGAATCGAACTGCACTGAAGTCTGTGATGTCACGAGCAGGGAATGATAAGTGGCGGGCGACGAGTCAAAGTGTGGAGTTGCAGCCTGCCTGCCCACCTGAACATTTAATTTCATCATGGGTTTAATTTCATCATGATATGACATAATAACAAGGCATGTTAAACCTTTGATAGCAGGGATAAAAACTAAAATTTGTAGAGGATGACTAACCTCACTGATGGGAAGATCAAATGTTGTTCTAGAAAAAGCACCTTTACCTGCTTCAGTAGGTCCAAGAAGAGGAAATCCTAAAGCATAAAAAGTCAGAAATTGAAGATTAGTGGAGATGATTACAATGTTAGTGCACTCATACTCATGTCAACTAAAAAATATTTATGTTGTTAGGCATGCTAGATGAAGGCATATTACTTGCAAGCCACCAAGAACTTTCATATAGAAAATTGAACAGATGAAAATACATAGAGCAAGTTACAACTAAGGAGGTGAAATTGTGTTTGAGAACTACCAGTGGTGACAATGACAAAAGAGAGGTTGGTGATGGCAACACAGACAACATCAAGCTCATCATGGGAGGAGACGCCGCGACGACCCCTAGAAGCTCCAAGAGTGGCAAATCTGAGCAGCTGAAATAAATGCGGCCACATTGTACTAAAGAACGTGTATATTCTATATTATATTTATAGCCTCTATCCTATAACAGATGTCATTTTTTAACCAAACATTATTTGAACCTTCTAGTGCAAAACGATCCTAATAAACACTTTCTCGGACAAGCAGTCAGCTCCTCAAAAGGAAAAGGGAAAAAAGAACCACCTCAATTGATGAATATGCTAGTGAACTAAACAAGCAAAATGCACTGGTCAGCTATATAGTGTGAAGCTAGAAACTTATAGCTTCACTTTCTTGATAGTTATTACCTGACTAATATGGTCCCTGGCATTTTGCAGCTGAATTCTAGTCCTACTGTTTGCCATCCCTGTTTCTAGGACTGGGTCAGTTTTTGTTAGATAAATTATTAGTAATTTACATGCTCTATAGCGTAGGGAACATCGACTCTGCTAGCTAGATTATTGCACATACTTATATTTTGTCTATGCAGGTAAGTTGTAGCCACCTAATTGGAGAAGAATTGAAATTATACATGGTTTGAACCTAAAATATCCTCGACCTTCCACAAAGGACATAAGGACAAGGGACTATGGAAGAACACTATTAGTGCTTCAGAATAAGCCCAACCGATGCAAGACTATTAAATACCAAACGATGCAAGACTATTGAAATTAAAGCCCAACCGATGCAAGGGACGATAGAAGAACACTATTATCCTATAATGGTGCTTGTAGTAAATACAGAACATCACATAGATATATGGACAGAGTCTCCAATTATGTCATCTATTCAAAGATAAGGGATTAAATGCTCAAATCATTTCAAATAATTCAATAGATGGCTTCTTCCAAGCATCTAGCAGAATAACACATGAATGTATACAGTAGATAAACCAAACAACAGATTCTTCCAAGCATCAAGCAAAATTGCACAAAAATGTGAGTTGTCAATAGAGAATATAAATCATACCATGATAGTTTAAAAGGTATTGTAGCAAATATCTCTCTCGGTCCAAATGAGAGGCGTCACTGCCCAGCATCGAGCAGTACACGCACATCGATCATCTGAGTGTCGTGCGCCCCCCGCCAGGCCGCCGGACAGAATCGAACTGCACTGAAGTCTGTGATGTCACGAGCAGGGAAAGATAAGTGGCGGGCGACGAGTCAAAGTGTTGAGTTGCAGCCTGTCTGCCCACCTGAACATTTAATTTCATCATGGGTTTAATTTCATCATGATATGACATAATAACAAGGCATGTTAAACCTTTGATAGCAGGGATAAAAACTAAAATTTGTAGAGGATGACTAACCTCACTGATGGGAAGATCAAATGTTGTTCTAGAAAAAGCACCTTTACCTGCTTCAGTAGGTCCAAGAAGAGGAAATCCTAAAGCATAAAAAGTCAGAAATTGAAGATTAGTGGAGACGATTACAATGTTAGTGCACTCATACTCATGTCAACTAAAAAATATTTATGTTGTTAGGCATGCTAGATGAAGGCATATTACTTGCAAGCCACCAAGAACTTTCATATAGAAAATTGAACAGATGAAAATACATAGAGCAAGTTACAACTAAGGAGGTGAAATTGTGTTTGAGAACTACCAGTGGTGACAATGACAAAAGAGAGGTTGGTGACGGCAACACAGACAACATCAAGCTCATCATGGGAGGAGACGCCGCGACGACCCCTAGAAGCTCCAAGAGTGGCAAATCTGAGCAGCTGAAATAAATGCGGCCACATTGTACTAAAGAACGGGTATATTCTATATTATATTTATAGCCTCTATCCTATAACAGATGTCATTTTTTAACCAAACATTATTTGAACCTTCTAGTGCAAAACGATCCTAATAAACACTTTCTCGGACAAGCAGTCAGCTCTTCAAAAGGAAAAGGGAAAAAAGAACCACCTCAATGGATGAATATGCTAGTGAACTAAACAAGCAAAATGCACTGGTCAGCTATATAGTGTGAAGCTAGAAACTTATAGCTTCACTTTCCTGATAGTTATTACCTGACTTATATGGTCCCTGGCATTTTGCAGCTGAATTCTAGTCCTACTGTTTGCCATCCCTGTTTCTAGGACTGGGTCAGTTTTTGTTAGATAAATTATTAGTAATTTACATGCTCTAGAGCGTAGGGAACATCGACTCTGCTAGCTAGATTATTGCACATACTTATATTTTGTCTATGCAGGTAAGTTGTAGCCACCTAATTGGAGCAGAATTGAAATTATACATGGTTTGAACCTAAAATATCCTCGACCTTCCACAAAGGACATAAGGACAAGGGACTATGGAAGAACACTATTAGCGCTTCAGAAAAAGCCCAACCGATGCAAGACTATTAAATACCAACCAATGCAAGACTATTGAAATTAAAGCCCAACCGATGCAAGGGACTATAGAAGAACACTATTATCCTATAATGGTGCTTGTAGTAAATACAGAACATCGCATAGATATATGGACAGAGTCTCCAATTATGTCATCTATTCAAAGATAAGGGATTAAATGCTCAAATCATTTCAAACAATTCCATAGATGGCTTCTTCCAAGCATCTAGCAAAATAACACATGAATGTATACAATAGTAAACCAAACAACAGATTCTTCCAAGCATCAAGCAAAATAGCACAAAAATGTGAGTTGTCAATAGAAAATATAAATCATACCATGATAGTTTAAAAGGTATTGTAGCAAATATCTCTCTCGGTCCAAATGAGAGCTGTCACTGCCCGACATCGAGCAGTACACGCGCATCGATCATCCGAGTGTCGTGCGCCCCCCGCCAGGCCGCCGGACAGAATCGAACTGCACTGAAGTCTGTGATGTCACGAGCAGGGAAAGATAAGTGGCGGGCGACGAGTCAAAGTGTTGAGTTGCAGCCTGCCTGCCCACCTGAACACGTTAGGCCGATGTTGACTCGCTCGGCCGAACCAAACAGCTTTGTGCCTTCTTCCAAAGCCATTCAAGCGCTGGCATGGCGGCGCCGTCTTCGGCTCTGGACCGTGGAGGCACGACCGTGGAGGCACGACCACCGCCGCCTCCCTGTAGGTCCAGAGGAGGAGGGATGAGATTTGGCGGCAGGGGTGGAGCTTCACCTGAGCAGGGGCGCAGGGCGGACTATAGAGCTAGAGCTTGACGCCTCGGCCAGTGCCCTGCTGGCAACAGCCTGTAGCCCTGGGCAGGGGCGGGTGAGGCGGGTCCATGGCGAGGAGCTCTAGGCGGTGCTCTGCTATAGCAGTTAGTGTTTAGGAGGCGGAGCTATGCCTGGGGCCTCCACGGTGGCCACGAAGGGGATGGGAGAGCGGTGGTGAGCCGCGTCGAATCACCGGTGTCCGGACCTCGATTGAGTGGGCGTCAAGCGTTGCACGCGGCGGCGGCGCGGGGAGGGCGAGGGATGCGGCCTGCGGGTATGGAGATACTTGGGCCTCCTGGCAGCTACTTGGGCCGCACCAAAGAAAACAGCCCACACGACTTATGTTGTAGTCACGGCTTGCACATTTTTAAGACCATACCGGCCAGCCAACATAATTTCTACCGGCTTATAAGCCTTCCTCCTTCAGAAGAAGCAATCGTGGTCAAATGCTCCTGCCAGTGTCAAATTGAGACAATTTTTTGCGTGAGCCGAAGTGGGTGGGTGGCTGTCACGTGGGCCCAACGTCCAGAGTGTGTGAGTCTGCGGTGTCCGACTGATCAGTCTCCACGATGGGATGATAGAATGGACGGCTGAACGATGAGATGATAGAATGGACGGCTGAGATCGCAGAATGGCAGAACACAAAAAGGCAGGCTACTATTGCTAACTTAATAAGTAGTAGAGATTTCTATAGCTCATGGATGGGAATGGATTGTAAAAAAAGTTACGAAAGAGTTTGATTTGATATGGACTTAAACTCATTCAATCTCTTCCAATCCATATGGATCGATAGAAAACCAAACATGCCCTCAGGTTATCTCCAACCATTCTCCCTCTCAAATTTCCATATTCGTACTTTCTATCCATATTTAAATACCTCCTCCTTAACTATTCTTCCCTCTATTTTATCTCTTCTCTAATCATTCTCCTATTTAGCTCCCCTTTACATTTTAACTGAGCTATTTGACTTTTATACATCAGTTTTTAAAGTTTAAAAAATACTACCATATATACAGTGTCGCCATATACATTGTTATCTGGTAATTATATTAAAAAGGATTAATTTCGTAGTTAAAACACTGATTAACGGAATGGGGGAGATTAACTCCCCCCTATACAGGTGTCCTCTCTCCCTGGCGAGGGTGTCACCGAGCGGGCACTGTTAGGCCTATAGATGTCCAAACGGGCGGCACGGCCCGGCCCAGCCCGAGCCCGTTTGAGCCCGGCCCGTTTGAGCCCGGTCTGTTAACCGGGCCGGGCCGTGCCGCCCGACGGGCTGAACCTTATGCCCGAGCACGGCACTACACAGGCCCATCCGTGCCGGGCCGGCCCGGAAAGCCCGGCCCACGAAGGAGCCCGGCCCAGCCCGAGCACGCCAAGAAACACAATAACAAATTCACACATTTCACATTTAAACAAGCACATAAATTCACATTCACAGTTTACATTTCCATCCACATAATGACATAAAATCATAAATCACAGACACACAGTTGACTAGTTGAGTATATACATATTCACACTTGCACATATGCACAAAACAGAAATATAAAGATAAGTAATATAAAATATTAGAGCTGTTTGTGCAATGGCTGCCTCATTAAAAACCTTTCTAGGTAAAAACTCACTCCTCGTGAGAAAACCCTAGAAAGGAAAAAAGAGTACAGCCCAGCTCTAATTTAATAAGTTCATGTCTAAGAGTACAGTTTACATCACCAGAATAGAGTAGGAATAGGAAGAATAGTAGGAGATTATCTAAACAAAATAGATTATCTAAACAGATTATATAAACAGATTATAAAGACAACATGAACTTATTCAGTTCATATAAACAGATTACCTAAACAATATCACAACAGGATCAAGATATATATTCAGTTCATATAAACAGATTATCAAGACAGCATCAACTTAACGGAGAAGCACATTAACGATTCAACTGCCGTCCGCGTGCATATAAGCAGTTCATAAACAGTTCATATAAACGATTCAACTGCCGTCAGCATGAACTAAACAGATTATAAACAGTTCATATAAGCAGACACATTAACGATTTAACAGTCCATATAAGCAGACACATTAACGATCTAAACTAGACAGAATCACAGAAGCACATGGATTCAACTGTGCAAGCCGCAGAGGAACAAAAAAACTAGCCTCCAGTTTCCCTGCCGCAGAGCAACAACTAGCCCACCATGGATTCAACTGTGCAAGCCTACCATGGGGTCGGAAAGGTTACCTTGGCCGGTTGAGCAGGGAAGCCACCGCCGGAGGAGGGACCGAGGGAGCAGGGAGCGCCGGGAGGAGGGACCGAGGGAGCAGGGAAGCCACCGCCGGCGGAGGGACCGAGGGACCAGGGAGCGCCGGGAGGAGGAGGGATCGAGGGAGCAGGGAGCGCCGCTGCGCCGGGTGGATGGAGAGCAGCCGAGCAGGGACTAGGGACCACCGGGATGACCGGATGAGGGAGCAGCCGAGCAGGGAGCACCGGGAGGAGGGAGCAGCCGAGCGCCGCGCCCGAGTCGCCGACGCCGCGAGACAGAGAACCGCGGCCGCCGCAAGGAGACGCAAGTGGGAGGGAGGAGAGTGCGTTAGGGTTAGGGTTGCCGGTCGCGCTCGCGCAAGCCGGTGTGGTGTGACTTATACGGGATTTTGTGGCTGCGGTAGCAGCGTGCCTGCGTTGGGCTGGGCCGTCCGCTAAGAAGCGTTAGCGTAAGGCCGTAAGCAGCCCAGGTCCCAGGTGCATTTGTTGAACGGGCCGGTTTAAAAGCCCGGCTGTTAACGGGCCGTGCTCGGGCTAGCCCAACGGGCTCAAATTGCTGTCGAGCCCGGCACGCTATCCGGGCCGGGCTAAGCCCGGGCCCGCTTCATTCCGTGCCGGGCCGGGCTCGTGTCGTGCTAAAAAATCGTGCTTCGTGCCGGGCTAACGGGCCACGTGCTTTCTGGACATCTATAGTTAGGCCTTGTTCGTTTGTGTCGAATTGGTGGAGCGGAACGATTCCTAACCAGATTGCTTCTCTAATTTATATAAACTTTAATTAGTTGGAATGATTCTGGGTGCAATCCGATACAAATAAACAAGGCCTTAGGCAGCGTCGAGGACACCTTTTCACCAGATTTCGTCAGGGGGCATAGGCAAGAGGGCGCCGTTGGAGAGAGCCTTAGGTGGGAGCCTCTCCCTCCAGTGACCGTTAAAAATAAATAAATAAACTGATTCCTCCATGTGAATTACTTCTACGCATCGCCAACATGCATCTAACACAAGATGATGATGTATTCTACCGGACCTTGTCTCAGTCAGGACAATTCTCGGTGAAATTATATTATCAAGCATTGATTAGCTAGGTGTGATATACCAAATTTAAATAAAAGACCATGGAAATTAAAAGCACCACTTAAGATCAAAAGCTTCTCCTGGAACCTCATGAGGAGAGTGATACTTACTAAGGATAATTTAGCAACGCGCAACTGACAAAAAAGCAAAACATGTTGCTTCTATCATGAAATAGAGATAATTTATCACCTATTTTTTTATTGCCGATTTGCTCGTGTGATTTGGGCTTTAATTCACATGGCCTTGGGATATCTAAACCATATAATGTTGGTACTCTGTTCGGCACCTGGCTTAGTGGTTTCCATAGAAATATTAGAAACATTGTCTTACTTGGAGTAGTAACAACATATTAGTCTCTTTGATTACATTGGAACGATATCGTTTTTGAAAGAAAAATAATTCTTCTCCCACTAGCTTCGAACATGAGCTATTTTACAGAAGATGGAGTTGCGACCATTAGTTGTGGAGGCTATACAGTACTCGATGCAGGTGGTCAAAGATTTTTTTCCTAGGTACATGTGTGTCGGTCTAGTCATCGGATTGACTACCATTATTAGAATGTGTGAGTTATCATCTTTAGTTGTTTTAAACTGTGTGTTGTTTAAGCAGAGGTTGGAATTTTGGAAAGACGTTTCAAGGGCTTGTATCACATCAATGTAATGTGCTGCTTAAAACTATCAATAAAATATTCCTTTATAAAGAAAAGCAATATCAAAGCGGTAAGAAAATACATCTTCGATAGGAATATAGGCCTTTGCACCGGGGGTGTCAAAGAAACGCTCAAATTGGTGGCATTCCGGTGCCATGGAGGGC
Source organism: Zea luxurians (assembly GCA_029449295.1). Taxonomy (NCBI): domain Eukaryota; kingdom Viridiplantae; phylum Streptophyta; class Magnoliopsida; order Poales; family Poaceae; genus Zea; species Zea luxurians. The sequence continues at coordinate 108,561,909 of JAOPSE010000010.1, forward strand.
TTGAACGTGAAAATAAAAAAACAAACCGGTGGTATATGTTCCATCTTGTACGCAGCAACCTGACCCCTCCAAGAGTACATGACATCACTTCAAGCTTTAAGTGTAAAGTGAAGCAAGAATCTTATGTCGCCGCCTGTGACGAGATGTCTAATTAAACAGTGAAACATGCTTATTTGCATGAACCTCACACAGTTCTGCATATAAAGCCCAAAGAATAAGTTACTCGAAGCCTCCAACCCCAAGCATCAATCTCTACTACTAAAACATCAGTTTCTATCCACGTCTTGTGTCAACACTTTGCAACTCCCCTATATTTCTTTATAATTAATCCGTGGTCTAAGCCTCCCCATCTCGACTCTCTCATTGACGCCACTATGTTGTGCTATCTTATCCTCTCTCTCTCTCCATCCACGACATGCTCTTACATCTACCCACGCCAGAGCTCTGTCTAGGACTGCTGTCGTCATTGCCGCAGCCGCCCACCGCCTCGAAATGGAGTCGCCTCGATCCGTCGCACGTGCTCCCTTCCCTCCACCTCCTCAACCCTCGCTTTTCCACGCTTGAGGTCCTAGTGCCCTACCGCCACGCTGTTGGCGTCAAGGCCGCAGCCAGCGCCCTGTGCTCCCTAAGTCTCTTCACCCTGCTAGCTCTCTCCCTCCCCTTCCCCATGTTGTTGACTACCGCTCATGGATGAGATAATCAAAAACGTCGATGCCATCTAGATGTCGTCTACCCACAAGACAAGTCAAGGTGCCTAGTGGGGACATACCATGCGTCCATGCCATGCCATTGCATGGACCTCACATGTCAGTAACTCCTAGGGATGACAATGGGTCATGATCCCCGATTTCTCGTGGGGAATTCTTCAATTAGATGACGAGGATGAGAAGGTTTCTTCTCCCATAGAAACGTAGACGGAGAGAAATTCTCCCCCGATCACGGCCGATCCTGAGGGGGGCTGGGTGGGCGACCGCCCCGGGCCCCCAAAGTCAAGGGGCCCCAATTATGTATATAAGTATAGCACATGTACATGCCTGGTTCTGGCCTGTCATGTTATAACCATTCGTCGTCTAGAGGTTATTAGATAGACGTTAGGTCGTGCAGAGCTGAAGCATCCTCGTCTAGAGACTAGAGCGCCGCACACGAATTTGGATCTCTAGCCAAATAGCCGCTGCGACCCACACATCTTCGGTCGTTGATGTAGTTGTCGCCTCGCTCTAAATTCTATATCGTATATTTTCAGTTTGTAACCTGGCTACTTGATTCTGATGGCAACAAGCTAGCTAGGTAAGCCTTGTTCATTTTCGTGTTGGATTTGCATTCGATAGTGTATGCGTTATTTTATTTATTATTAATTTTATGGAATAAACGTTCAATCAATTATTCCATTTTCAACAATAGCGACTAGCATTCTGGTCTCTAAATCCCTACACCAACAAATGACCAAGAAGGCCTAGTAAGGTGCTACTACACATACGTAGGGGCGGACCTACGTTGGGCACATGCCCCACTCAATTTTCTGGTTTTAGTAGACATTTTAGCTTATTTGTTGTATCTATAAAGACCAATTAGTTAGTAAACCTCTGTTTAGGCCTCCACTCAAATATCAGGCTTTCAGGCTCCCACTCAGATTTTGGTCTGGATCCGCCCCTACACATATGGTAATACATGTTTCCTATTAATAGTTTAGTAATTATCAAATCTTACATAATTTGTTGGTCGGCTTTATATTTTTTGACATGTAATGATAATTTATTCATTGACATGTTTATGAATATATATACAAGAAGGCAACCTCTATATAAGTTTTCGTGATAGGCCTCCAAAATGTCAGGACTGGCCCGACCCCCGAAGGGTAAACGAGGATAGAGACAGGAAGCATTCTCCATCCTCATTCCCCGTAGGGACTCGTTAAACTTGCGTGTGACAATGTTCTCATGTAATAGTTAATGACAAAAATAAACAGTTATTTTGTCAAAGGAATACCTATTATATAAATGTGTTCATTTTGATGTACATGTAATGGTTTTTTTGCATCTTGCAATGTGCATAAGTGACAATATTTTTGTATTAATAACAAAGAATGTATGTACTAATTATAATTTAAATGGGAATGGGAAACCACGAAGGCTTTGTTTGGGTACCCTAGTATTTACCACAACACAAATGGATTTAGGTGTTAACTTACACGCCAATACACCTCAATCTATGTGCATTGAGGTAAATACTAGTGCCAAAAAAAGCCTTAAGAATTTATCTCCGTGGGAAACAGGGATACAGAAAAAATTTCCACCGCAAACGTTTGTGTGAATTTTCACGAGATTTTGTTTTGTCGCAGTCAGTGGCGGGCTAGAAAATTGAAGCTGGGTATTCAAAAATTCAATAGATTAAAGAAATTAGCTCTCCGGTCCTTTTCTGTGCTATACATTATTGATAAAGTAACATAGATTTGTAAAAATCATGGGTATTAAAAAGTGCATACCCATGACCCCCTCTGGACCCACCCCTAGTAGCACGAACAAAAATAGGGAGGTGCAGAATTCCGTAGTGAGTAGTGACTCCACTCCGTCCCCTCTTCCGCTCGACGCGACGCATACACACCCAGAGAAGAGCACATAGTCTACAGTACAGTGCATGAACCCTATCGACAATACCAAATCAGCCATGGCAGCCAACTGAGGCCACACATCAGCCTCTGAATCAAAAGAACAATTGCTACGTGCACTCTGTAATCCGTGCCCTGTAAAATTTCCCATTAAACAAGGAATCACATAAAATTTTAATAAATACCAAAGCCTAATTTGCCATCTTCATCACGAGGAATCCGTCCCCTGTAGAGAATGCAAATTTTAGAAACAAAATTAAATTGATTATATCAAATAAATAAAAATTGAACAAACATGATTTAAAATTATAAGAGACATATAATTTAGAGTTTAGTTTGTTATTTTATAATAGGATATATATTGATTTTTAGTATGATTATTGTATGTCAATGGACTAATTTAAATCGAGAGAAGTTCGCGAGAAGAGGGATAAGGACAAGGGCTCCCTTGAACCTGGCAGGTACTAAACATGTTTCTTCACGTGGAGACTAAATCACCTCATCCTCGTTTCTTAACAGAGTAATTCATGTGTGTCGTCACAAATAATGTACTAGTTAGAGTATCTTTAAGAGAGGGCCCTTAATAAGATTGTATTTTGAAATATAGGGCTCGAGACCATAAGACAACCTCCAACAGTGACCCTATTTTATAAAAATTTATCAAATGATTATAAGGCTCGGTCACTCGAATCCTAAATATAGTATCCCATATGACCTCTATCCTGCTTTCCTCTTAACCCACATCTATTTATTTTCTAATAACATGATTTATTTCCTAAATAGCATTATTTAAGGTTAAACTGTTGGAGTAAAAAAATTCTTGAGGTCCTAAATACTTTAAATATGATCCTATTTTAACTTTTAGGGCTCTATTTTAGAGCTCCTTGTTGGAGATGCTTTTAGCTTTTAGCCCAGAAATGTTGTAACTTGTACGTACCAACCATGCCAAGCACACGTCCACAAGAGAATATGTACCTCAAGGACGAAAAGGAGAATAATAATCGATCCACCCCAAATGCGGGCCCAAAAAACTGTCGGCCTCCATCTAAAAGGATAGTTCCGTTTCGGCCCCTGAAACAAGCCCACTAAGTAAACCGTCACCGAAATTCTTAATGCAGCTTATCGTTAAGTTCTCCTTAAATTTGATTCCCCTATATATCTGCTTCATATAGTGCCCCCATCTTAACTAAAAAAAACAATCTATAAATATTTCACTCTCTCAACAATATTCCTATATCCCAAACAACGTATAGGAAATGAAACTTGTGATAACTAAAAAGAAAGTACAAATAGGGGTAAAAAGATATTATCGTGGCTCAAATCTTTGCATAGGGGTAAAAGTATTATTTATTCAACACAAAACAGAGTGCAAGCTCATAATTTAAACAGGTAATAGTAAGCACAGTTATGAGAAGCAGAAAAAGAAACATGAAGAAGTAAGATACAAATAACTGTAAATAGAGCACCGATTGATAACGATAATATTATTAAATAAAATTGGTACTCACTCTGGCCCCTCTAAAAAACTTGTCAAACTATCTAAAGTTTAATTAAATTTATATAAAATAATAAATATTTATTACATTTATCATGGGACTTGTTTTTATTTGGATATACCTTTTTTGTGTCAAAAACGTTAATAATTTTGTCTATAAATATGGATAATATTTAGAAAATCAATTAATATGTTTTTAAAATAAACTAGATTTTATTGATTTTAGAAAATAGATAATACTATTGAAAGAAGCAAGAGGACTAAGTGCCTATTTGGATGTCATTATCATAGCGAGATTCTAAATAAAAATAAGAGTGTATTTGGGTCTTATCTTCATAGTTATTATAATTGATCACTTTGCATACTGGAAAATCTGGAAGTAGCAGTCTAGCAGATTTATACCTTGTTGGATTCTGTCTAGAATCTAGTAAGCGTTTGGATATCATTCTCGTTTTTCTTTTCATTCTTATTTTGCTTAGAAGATCAAAAACGGGTTCTAAATTTGTTGATTTCAGTATATAGCTGGAAAGTGTTCGGTTCCCGTTATAGTCGAGACTGAAAATGAGAAGTGCTACAAGCGGACGTCGATAGAGTTCTGGCCTTCTGGTTCTGGGTGCTTGACGCTTCTGCATCCGATCTTCTCCAGCTCCCATGGCCATCCATAAATCACGCCATGCTCGTCGACTGGCCCCTCCCTCTCCGTTGGTGTGGCTTCGTGCACAGCTCATGCATGCCACAATTCTATCTATGCCAAGAGCAGACATGGGCTTTCCTCTCCCACGGCCACGGGCGAATGCCGTGACGCGAACCCAACTTATTTCGTGACAACCAATGCAGCTCGATAGATTCATGGCCGCCTCCGTAGTGGTCCTCGCCGTCGTTGTTTCCCTCGCCGCCGTCCTTCCGATCGCTCGCGCTGAGATCAAGACGACACCCATTGTCTCCGACTCGCGCTCCGTCATCCTATTTGAGGAGTTCGGCTTCAGGCGCGGCGGCCACGCCACTGTCTCGGCCACCGGCATCACATGGAGGGTCCCCGAGGATTCCCAGCTGCAGGCCGTGGACACGACACTGATGGGTTTCTTCCTCATCTCCAATTCCCTCTTCTACAAGATCAACAACGAGTCCGACTACGCCGAGGCCACCGGCGGCGCCTTCTGCCCGCTGACAAGCAAGTACGTGCAGCGGCTCTTCCTGTTCAAGGAGGTCGCGCCCGACGGCACGGGGAGGGGCTCCCTGACCATCGACTCCGACGACCAGTACACGGTGCTGTTCAGCAGCTGCCAGGAGGGCGTGGAGGTCACAATGGAGGTGCGCACCGAGATGTACAACCTGCGGCGCTCCGGCGCCAGGGAGTATCTCCCCGTCGGACTGCTGCCGCTGCCGTGGATCTTCGCGGCCGCGGCCGCGGTGCACTTCGCGTTCCTGGGCACCTGGGTGCTCGTCTGCGTCAAGCACCGCAGGACGGCGGAGCGCATCCACGCCGTGATGGGCGCGCTGCTGCTGTTCAAGGCGCTCAAGCTCGCGTGCGCCGCCGAGGACCAGTGGTTCGTGGAGCGCACCGGCACGCCGCACGGGTGGGACGTCGCCTTCTACGTGTTCGGCTTCTTCAAGGGCATCCTGCTCTTCACCGTCATCGTGCTCATCGGCACCGGCTGGTCCTTCTTGAAACCTTACCTCCAGGTGCGTGCGTGCATCTGCATGCGCCTCCGATCGATCCCTGCAGCTGCTGTGCTGCATGCAACGACCAACGATCATACGTGCGTGCGTGCGTGCAGGAGCGCGAGAAGAACGTGCTGATGATCATCATACCCCTACAAGTGATCGAGAACATCGCGTCGGCGGTGATCGGGGAGACGGGGCCGGCGGGGAGGGACTGGCTGGCGTGGAACCAGATCTTCCTCCTGGTGGACGTCATCTGCTGCTGCGCGGTCTTCTTCCCCATCATATGGTCCATCCGCAACCTGCGGGAGGCGTCCAAGACCGACGGAAAGGCGGCACGGAACCTCCAGAAGCTCACGCTCTTCAAGCAGTTCTACCTGGTGGTGGTGTGCTACCTCTACTTCACGCGGATCGCCGCGTCGGCCGTCGCCGCCGTGCTCAGCTACAAGTACCAGTGGGCCGTCAATGTCTCCATCGAGACGGCCAGCCTTGCCTTCTATGTGTTCGTGTTCTATAATTTCAAGCCCGTGGAGAAGAATCCTTATCTATACGTCGGAGACGATGAAGAGGAAGCCGCGGGTGGGCAGCTTGAGATGGAGAGCACATTTGAGATCTGACGTACGAGACCTGCGTGCGTGTACGTTATGGATGTCTTATTATCTCGATCTCCGAGTGTTGTATAGTTATACAGTACTACGAACGACGTGATACGATTTTGATATTTTTCCGGTCGCCTAAAATGTCCTAATCTTTTCAGTCGTCATGATAGTTCTGGTGCGTGGTCTGTTTACATGTCTTTGGCGTTCCTTTCTTAGATGATCCAGGCCTTGATACTTGATATATATAACATATAACTCCGGTTTGACATAGCTTATATTTAACTATTTACTAGTAAAATCATTTTGGGGTTTTAGGTTCGCAAGTAGTTTTTTTCTGAAGCTAATGTTGTTGTTTTTTAAAAAACTCGTCTGATAAAATAGCTTTACACAAAAAAGATAAAAAGACAATATTACTCTTTAACAATGTTCCTGAGCAGCAACCATCATCTCAAGACCCATCACATGATGTTCCATATCTCTTTAACAGTGTTCTCAAACCTGGATTCTACACCGACGCTGACTGGGCCGGTTGCCCCGACACACGCTTTCTCACCTCAGGCTATGCAGTGTTCCTGGACGGCAACTTCGTCTCTTGGGCCACTAAGTGGCAACCCGTCGTCTCCCACTCCAGCGCAGAGGTTGAGTACCGCGCTGTGGCCAACAGCGTGGCAGAGGTAACCTGGATGCGTCATCTCCTTCACGAGCTCTATAGCCTCCTACAACGCGCCACTCTAGTCTACTGTGACAACGTCAGCGCCGTCTACCTCTCCACTAATCTCATGCAGCATCAGCGCACGAAGCATGTGGAGATCGACCTGCACTTCGTCCAGGAGCGTGTCGCAGCAGGCGACATTCGAGTTCTCAGTGTTCCCACAACTCTGCAGTTCGCCGACATCTTCCCCAAGGGGCTACCGTCGAGTGTATTCTCCGACTTTCGGTCCAGTCTCAACATCTGTACATGATAGAGTTATGACTGCGGGGGTGTTAGAACTGTATCTGTTAGAGCTGTATCTTGTCCCTCTGTAATGGGTCTAGATCTAGATACCCTTATTATATATTCATCCCCCAATCCAGCTAGAGTTAGGGTTTCCTTCCCAACTTCCATATGGGAATACATCTGCAGGGACAGAAGCTTTGAAGAGGCCAATTGGTAAGAAAAAATCTAAAGAAGCAATGCGGCGAGGTGGAGGCGACTGTTACATACGAAAAGGAGTTTGATGCAGAGAAAGAAAAGAAGAAAGACGAGAGGTTCAACCAGTCATACGAACTTGAGAAAGAGAGGTTTCAAATTGATCAAATGAGGGCTGCAACTGAAGTAGCTGCAAATGAAGCTAAAAATCTTGAGCTAAAAGAAAGTGAACTGCAACTAAAAAGAATGATGGAGGAAGAACCGAAGAAAGAATTATGAGAATGGACCTCAGTTCAATGCCTGAGCCTATTCAGCATTTCTACAAGAATGTGCAGAACGAGATAGTTGCTTGACGTGCATCACAGTAGTTTCATTGTATTAGAAACCTTGACACTCAGATTGTAAATTTATACTTTTATAAACCTTGGCGAACATATTACATCTGAATATATTTTTTTATATATCTCTGCGTGGTTTTTTTTTCTCAATTTGGGTCTTAAAAGGCAAACCTGTTCATGGCTTGCTAAGACTTGTCCGCACAGAAAACTGAACGCAACATCTGACTGACTGAACCAAGCAAGACATCTACCTGTGACTTGCTGTTGCGGCGCCAAAGAAATATAGGCAAACGGCAAACCAGAAAACTGAAGAGGCCCACTTGCAACGGAATTCAATTTTTTTTTTTGGGAAATATAGAGAACTGTTGGATCGTTGCCTTTTTTTGGATCCATTAGTTTTAAGGAGACCCCAATGACTTCCTTTTGGGAGTTATAATTTAAGGATCTGTTGGAGTTGCTCTAACCTCACTAGGACTCAAATAAACCTATCAGCAAAAGAATAAATAGGCACTGCTAAACCACCAGCAATCATGCTAAGACTAATGGAACCTAAGATTAACCTTTCACCATCATCCAAACATGACACTGGCGAGATGATGGTGAGTTACCTTCCCTTACTAGGCTTCTCTAAGACTGATCCCGCTCCCTGGACTTGTGGCCTTCGGCCCTGAGGCAGGGAGCCGAAATTCTGGGAATGCTCCAGCATCTGAACCATGGACGGCGTTTGATATGAATGAACAAGAGTGGTGCTATCTGTAGAGTCTCCGCGTGCTGTTGCTCTCTGCCATGAATGAGAGCTCAATCCAGATAGCATATATGCCCTCCCTGAAGCCTCGTAAAGTTGGCGGTTCGCCATCCTCTCCTGCATCTCTCGTAGCTCTGCGACAAGGGCCATGCATAGACGGTCCCCATTCTGGCTTGCAACACACTGTGATAGTGCCCTCCGGCAGTCCTCAAGAATGGTGACGGCCTCCGATAGAGCGCCTCTCTCGGCAGCAGCCCATGCAGACTCCATAGAATTGGTAGCTCGTATACGGTTCCTCTCTCGATCAACTTCAATAGAAACTGGTACAGATACAGTTGATGCTGGCCTCTTGATCTTCACCTCGTCACCTTGAATCTTGATAGTCTCATTGCTCACCGGATCTTTGTAAGCACAAGCAACTCTTAACAGTGAAGTCTGTTCACAAGATTTCGGAATGGTCACTGACAGCAAAATGTCTTTCTCCTCATCAGCATACAAGTGAGCGATATCAACAAATCCATTTCGTCCATCTCTTGCTACCTTACTTGGATAGCTGCCACTTTTGATGGAACAGAGCAGAACACCAGGATCAACGCACTCCATACTGAGACGCATCTCACGGACAGCCACACTAAGAAGCCCACCAATACATTGAGCAAACGCATCTTGCATCACACCTTCATCCTCAATAAAAGAAAAGGTGCCACCAGAAGCTTCAGAAATCGAATGCAGTGTATCTGAATCATGGTCTGCTCCAAATCCAAAAGTGTGCAGGGGTACCATATGGAGTTCATTTGGATTAGCAGATGGAACAAGTGACCTACGACCTGCTGATGTGCCTTGGAAATTTGAGGAAATGTTGTAAGTATCTTGGCCATCTGACAGAAGAATGATACTGCACACAGAATTCTTATAGCTACGGTCCGCAATCACCTTCACAGCTTTCTTTAGCGCATCAGCAATGTTCGTGCCACCACCAGCGCCAAGTGAGTTGATTGCCTGCAAGGCCTGCTGCCTGCCATGATGTGACATCCGTTGGAGGGGGAACAGTCGTCGAGCAGTAGATGAAAAGGCAATGACTGAAAGTCTGTCAGATGGCCGAAGGTGCTGAATAACAAAACCCATTGCTTGCTTCAGGAGTGCCACTTTTGTGCCTGCCATACTGCCACTAACATCAAGGACAGTAACAATATCAATAGGAACTCGTCTTGACAACCTCAAAGAGCTTCCATTGACCAAACTGCCTGTAGCATCATCTGAGCTAGAAGTTGGGGCCTTCACATGGATCAGAATATCAAATCCATCTAGACATGTTGACTGTGGGACAGCTTGGAATTCTGGGTATGAGCTGATCTCAGCAGTTTTACTAGATCCAAAGTTAAGATCGTCAAAAGCCTCCATGCGCTGCAAAGGTTCATCATCATTGTAGTCTGCTGGCTCAGAAGTACGTAACCGACGGACCTCCCGCCGACGGTTTGAAACTTGCTGGTGAAGAGCCAAATGGGGATCTTGTTGGGGTGATCGAGTATGGTCACCTCCAATTCTTCCATGAGGGCTAGTAGAAGATATTGAGCGATAGGGTATCTCTTTCCATTTCGCTCGACAAACCGGACAGACATAGTTTCCATGTTTTACATTAGACGAAATACACTGAAAATGGAACATGTGGGAACACTCTGCAGTGAAAAGGGCTTGTCCATGGCCAGATCTCATGCTAGCAAAGCATATTGCACATTTCCCCTGCTGAAGGTCAAACCAAAGGAATAATATAAGCTTAATTCCTTTAAATTATATAAAAAGAACTACTAGTACTTTGAATAGCATGTATTAACACGTGCATATGAACAAATACTTTAAAATTATACTACCTCCGTTATCGAATATTTGTCGCCCACTAGTTCATTTTTGAACTAAAACGCGACAAATAAAAAAGAAATGGAGGGAGTATTACCTAATTCTCTGCCTGACCTAGTTTACAACATAGAGCAAGGTCAGTGCAGTTCTTTACTTACTGCATAAACCTCTAATTAAATTTTATTCATCCAACCACATCGCCAAAATACTCCACATGTACCTTATTAAACCTTCATTTATGAGGCTTTAAATGTTATTTTTGGAGTTCATGTTTAGGTAGCATGTGCACCATTGTCCCCGATATAAATTTATATATTTATATATATATATATATATACACACACACACACACACATTTTCTTTACTAATATCTTTGGTGTTACACTTCCAAGCACCGTAGGAGTTCTAGTAGTCAAATCTCATCTTATACGTTCGAGATAAGCAGATAACAAACAAACAATTTTACCATGTGGCAATGACAGGGCAGCTGAACATTAAAACTAACAAATCCTTTTAGGCTTGTGTCCACCGAAATCAATTGAGGGTTTGAGGTAATGCATCAGTCATTGTCTATTGATCAGCACAAAAAGTAAGGATGAGCTATTATACCCAGTGTTGACACCTTTTTCAGGCGCCAAACACTCAACAAGAACCGGCGGCGGTGCTCTCTGCACAGGCGCGGACGGTCCACGGCCAGGGGCCGAACGGTCCGCGACCTGGTACAAAGGCTGACGTTCCCTGCCTGACGGCCGGACGGTCCGCGCGTGCGCAGGGGGCGGCGAAGGTCGCCAGTGGCGCCTGGATCTCGCTCCCGGGAGGGACCCCCGTCGGGGAGGAGAGATCCTAGGGGTTGTCTAGGCTCGGTATGCCGACCTAGACTCCTCTAATCGACGTAGAGTCGAAGAGAAGCAGAGAATTTGGGGATTGGAATGCTAAACTAGGGCTAAACTAGAACTAGACTAGAACTACTCCTAATGCATAAGGTAAAAACGAGTAATAGACTAGATTTGATCGATTGTTGGGGGGTTTAATCAGCCGTAGCCCTTTATCTATATAAAGAGGGAGGTCTGGATCCGCTTCCAACTGATTTCCGAGTTAATCCCGCGGTTTTAGGTAACAAATCCCACGAGAAACTAGGAACCCTAACTGACTCTGCGTACGCGCGGACCGTCCGCGCCACCACCGCGGACAGTCCGGACCGCGGACCGTCCGGCCTCAGGGCCGGACCGTCCGCACGGCTATTTTGGTTTCCAACACCCAGAAACCTTCAAATTAAGATAAATTGATATTCCCATAGTAAGCAGTTAAGCGCACCCTTTGACCAGTAGTTAAACACCAGCCACTGACACAAAGCCAGCAAAGGAGCACAAATAACCATACACGTGTTGTAATACTGATTTAAGTCTCTTTTGGTTGAGCTTTTTTAACCTGCTTTGGTTTTTATAAAAGCCAAAAGTTAATCAAAGAGGTAGGCTTCCACAGGGGCGGACCTAGTGGTGTGTAAGTACTAACTTTTGAACTTAGCAGTCAAGGTTCGAATCTTGATGATCTTTGTTTTTTGTTTCTTTTTTTGATATTTTTTCTAGCACATCCTAAGTGTAGCAGCTAGGTCCGTCACAAGGCTTCCATCAAAAAAGCCACCACCAAAGCAGTTTTTTGGCTAATACAAATTTGACAGTACCTTTACCTCTGCTTTTGGCTTTCAACTATTCATGAAAATTACTTAGCTACCATTGGTTATGAAAGATAGCGGTTTGTTTTTCTTTTCCTTGTACACGCGATTATTTTTCGTCTGTCTTCACTTCCACAGGCCGGCCAACCAGCAACCGCCTACCCGGGCCCTTAGGACGTATGCCGGCCTGTTTCCAGCTTTTACTATTTCTACAGTATTTTTGTCTGTATAGATTATAGTTGTACACCAGTGATTTTAAGTCGTCCGATTAATCGCAATTAGTCGACCGTATCAGATTTTTTGGCAACGATATGCAATCTTTTTTTTTCGAAAGAGCGCAGAAGGACTGCGCACCCATATATTAAAGTAGAGGGAAAATAAAGGGCCATAAGGACCCAGGTACAAAGCACTCCTTATGGAGGCCAGAAACAAGCATACACAAAACTATCCATAAAATTGGACAAAAACACTACAGCCCTAGGAGCTAGGTAGTTTGGCTGGCCAAAAAGGAAAGTCCCTTGGCACCAGCCAGCCGCCACATCTCCTGTTCATCGTCAGCAGCCTGAAGAAGGAAGGAGATAGAGGGGGTCCTTCCATCGAACACCACCTTGTTCCTATGATTCCATATCATCCAGGCCCCTAAAGCAATAAGGGTGTTATGGTCGCTAGATCGGTGAGGGATTAGAGAGGTGTATCGATGGGCAGGAACGTCGGCCGGGGGCCTCTGCCCACGGCCGAGCAAGAGGGATTCTCCCTTCTAATTCTTGCCTGCTTTATTTCTCATCCATTGATTATATAAATAGGTCGGTTGGCCGCCCCTATCTAGCTAGAGATCCTTATCTCCTAAAAACTATCAACAAACTACTAACTGATAACCTTCCTAGATAATCTCAACTAATCTCCTAAATAATCTCAACTAATCTTTTAATCTTATCTCTAATTATCCTTATCTAATCTCCCTTGAAGGGCCCATGGCTGCTGCTGCCGCAGCCCCTCTGTGGGCCTCCTTAGGCCCTGACACTACACCCCTCCTGGACAAGCAGCTCGTCCTCGAGCTGCCGCATAACGGATGCTCAAAGACTGAGTCTACTTGACCCAAAACCAGACACCTAGAAGACAAACCTTTTACATCTCGGCTTATCTTATTATTCCGAATCTGATTTTTTACCCCATAAGATAAGACGGACACACACGTGTGCAGCCACCTGGATCCCATGGACGCCATCTGCACGAAAGGGGAGCACATGGATGGGCACCTGGAATAGGTCGCAACAATAACCAGCGGAGGCGCCCTCGTGGTGGCCGGTAGCGGAATGTGGTGGCGCTAAATAGTGCGCCCTTGATGACGAGGTTAGTGCCTTCCCTACCGCCGCTGCCGTAGAGTTGAAGTTCGTCGCCCGCGGGACACGTACCATGCTCGCACTTGGAGATAGCGGCCCGATGCCACTGCTGATGGCCGTCCGACAGGGCGAGGTCGCGCCCCCGTGTGCCGAGGTCAACCGTCACCAAGGCTGCCTCGAGCATTTGCCGGCACATCTCCCGCACTCTCCGTCGTGCAAGGAAGCCACGAGCAGCAGCTTGTATGCCCACAGCCGCCGACGTCCGGAGCCGTGTGGACAACGCCAGCTGGTGTTGCTCATGTTGCACTGTTGCCTTGATTTGCAGCAGCCCTTGCTCAACCTTCTGGAACGTGGCTTGCATCTTTGTGAGATCAGCCCTTATGTTGGTCCACAAATCCCCCATCGATGGAGCTGGTGGTTGCTGAGTCGTGGCTGCCCCTAGTGGCGTCGCCCATGGGGACGGAGACACCGTCAACGAAGATGATGTGATGAAATTTGGCGTTGTCCCTGGGGATGGGCACGCCGGCATCCAGGATGTGGTGACAAAATTGGCAGGCGATGCTACCCATGGAGATAGGGACGCCGGTTGCCAGGATAGCGTGACGAAGGTGGCATGCGACGCAGCCCATGGAGATGGGGACGTCGGTTGCCAGGACGGCGTGACAAAGGTGACATGCGGCGCTGTCCATAGAGATGGGGACGCTGATTGCCAGGATGACACCGCGAAATTGGCAGCAGAAGCCATGGGATCAGATCGAAACCCAAGCTAGCCGATACCAGATGTTATGGTCGCTTGATCGGTGAGGGATTAGAGAGGTGTATCGATGGGCAGGAACGTTGGCCGGGGGCCTCTGCCCACGACCGAGCAAGAGGAGGGATTCTCCCTTCTAATTCTTGTCTGCTTTATTTCTCATCCATTAATTATATAAATAGGTCGGTTGGCCGCCCCTATCTAGCTAGAGATCCTTATCTCCTAAAAACTCTCAACAAACTACTAACTGATAACCTTCCTAGATAATCTCAACTAATCTCCTAAATAATCTCAACTAATCTTTTAATCTTATCTCTAATTATCCTTATCTAATCTCCCTTGAAGGGCCCATGGCTGCTGCTGCCGCAACCCCTCTGTGGGCCTCCTTAGGCCCTGACAAAGGGAGTCCAGTCCTTTCTTTCTCATGTTGAGGACCTGAGCCGAGGAATTCTCCCACCAACCAAGGAAGGAAGGCTCCACTTGCTGAGGGGATAAGCTGTGTAATCCAAACTTTCTCAAAAGCCTATACCAGAAAACTCTTGAGAACACACAGGAAACCAGCAGGTGATCAATGCTTTCAGGTTCTTGATCACAAAGAGGGCACCTAGCCGGATGGTTCATGCCTCTTTTCTGTAGCCTATCAGCAGTCCAGCATTTATTGTGTGCCACCAGCCACAGGAAGAAATGACACTTGGGTGGCATCCAGGATTTCCAGATTCGTTTGTGGTGAAGAAAGGAGCACGATCCCTGGAAGAGCCCTTCATAAGCAACTTTTACTGAGTAGTTACCATCTGGCGCTATGGAAAAAATGTGACTGTCTTCAATATCAGGATGCAGCTGAAAATCCGTTAAAGCTTCCCAGAGGTGCAGAAAATCAATCAAGGCCCCTGCTGAGAGAGCGTCCCTAATATCACTAATCCATCTCCTATTGTCCATTGCCTCTTGCACTGTTCTTTTATTGGCAATTCTTTTTGATATGGTGCAGAACAGTCTTGGTGCAATATCAGCTACCTTTTTCCCATTAATCTATTTATCCACCCAAAAAAGAGTATTCGCACCATTGCCAACTTCTGACATCAACACTGCAGAGAAGAAGGACCTAGCAATACTTGGGACCTGAATGGGTAGGTCCACCCATGGCCTCGAAGAATCAGTTTTTTGCAGCCACAACCACCTCATTCTGAGAGCCCAACAAAGCTTAGTCAGGCTAGAAATCCCGAGGCCTCCCATATGTAGAGGCCTACAAACCTTTTCCCAGGCTACCATACAGTGAGGCCTACAAACCTTTTCCCAGGCTACCATACAGTGACCTCCTTTAGCATCCTTTCTGCCTCTCCATAAGAATCCCCTTCTAATTTTATCAATTGCATCCAAAGCCCATTTAGGAAAATCAATAGCCATTGCAGTATAAATTGTCATACTAGTTAGGACATGCTGCACTAGAATTCTTCTGCCAGCTTTGTTCAACAACTCTGCCTTCCAGCTTGGGAGAAGATCTGCAATTTTTTCAATAAAGGGCAGGAGCTGCTGTTTGGTTAGTTTGTGTAGAGAAAGAGGGAGACCCAAGTATTTGCAAGGTAGGGACTCCACCCCACAAGGTAATAAGCTTTGAACCTCCAGGATGGTCTGCTCCGAACATCTGATAGGATAAATACTGGATTTCTGCACATTGTTGTGGAGACCTGAGGCATTCCCAAAGATATTGAGAATGTCCAGAGTAGTGGAAATGTCATTCTGAGTTGGGAGCAAGAAGAGGGCCACATCGTCAGCATAAATAGAAATTCTATGAAGTTTCTTTCTGTTGGACAATTGTTGCAGCAACCCTGTCTCTTCAGCTTTGGCAAATAGAAGGCAAAGGACATCCATGACTAAAATAAATAACATAGGGGAGAGGGGATCCCCTTGCCTGAGCCCCCTTCTATGTTGGATTTTATTGCCAGGGCACCCATTGAGCAGCACTTGAGTAGTTGAGGAACCAAGTAACCCACAAATTATATTTCTCCAGATTTGGCCAAAACCCAAAGCCTGCAGCACCTCAATCAGAAAAGGCCATGAAACCGAGTCAAAGGCTTTTGTGATGTCGAGCTTAAAAAGAAGACATGCCTTTTTTGCTGATGTAAAAATCTTGAAGTTTGCTGCACTAACATAAAATTGTCTTGTATAAATCTGCCTTTGATGAAGGCACTCTGATTTGGGGAGACAAGCTCATTCAGATGACCAGCAAGCCTATTGGCCAGGATCTTGGTTACCAATTTTGCAAAACTGTGCACAAGACTAATCGGTCTGAAATCCTTCACCTGATCAGCCCCATCAAACTTTGGGATCATAGTAATATATGCAGAATTAACTTTATCCAAATTATTGAAGTTCCTACACCAAATTGCTGAAACTGCATTGAGTACGTCCACTTTGATGATGTTCCAACAAACCTTATAAAACCTCCCAGTAAAACCATCTGGGCCAGGGGCCTTGTCAGCAGGTAGGTTCAAGACAGTTGCTAGAACCTCCTGCTCAGTGAAAGGGGCGTCCAAGATGGAGAGGTTATGAGCTGGGAGGCCGAGAGCAGCTAAATCAATGGTATTCTCCCTGGAGACCGACTGACCAATAAGGTTGGAATAAAACTGATCCACTAAATCCGCTTTGGCAGCATGGCTAGTAATAATATTATCACCGTCTTTCAGCAAGGTCACCAGATTTTTCCTTTTCTGATATCTAGCATGCATATGAAAAAACTTGGTGTTTGCATCCCCCTCCTTAATCCTGGATATTCTTGATCTTAATCTTGCCATGTGTCACACCTGTTTCAAAGGGGCAGAGCCGGGTGCATCGCATATGTGTGCCAGGATCTATTTCCACACATATGTTGACGTCACAAGTGTAATATATCAAAAGAACAATGCATAAGAGCGTAAATAACGATTATATTAACATATTACACTTCGAACAGACATAATGTCTTAACCTTTACTCATCGAAGTACAGCGAACATGGACATCCATCCACAGGAAGATGACCGGGGGAATCACTAGACTAGCATCCATGGAGTTCAGCATCATATCTTCATCTGCAACTTCTGATCAAAATTAAGCAAGGGTGAGCTCACTTATGGTCGGGGCTCAGCAAGTGGGGGAAAAACTAATGCAAGGTCTAACAAGGTGAGGCTGAGGTTGAGCAGTAAGCATTTTAGTTGGTCAACATTTTATTAACAACACCTGTCTTACTAATAAGTGTGAATCCCAAGTATTTCCATTAAGCAAAGGTACAGAATATATCAAAAACACTTAAGTGAAACCACTTAAGCAAACCATTGGCAGATCATCGGATCTCGATTTATTTCCATCTTCAAGTTCAATTATCATGTGAGGAGTCCAGGCTGCTCATAACCGTGAGCACGGCTGATATATCAGTTTTACACTCTGCAGAGGTGGCGCATCTTTACCCATGAGTCGCGATTCCCTTTTTGCCCGGGTTAGCTAGACCCGTATTCACTTCCGAGGTGAATGGCCAGGGTCTCACTACGAGGCTTCTCCCTAGAGTCCTCATTACGCAAATGCTGGAAATGGTCAAACTGCATAAGGCACACCTACCGTAACCAACTTATAGTCCGAACCACAGGGTAAAGCTTTGGGAACTATGCCCGTATCCAATCTGCCTGAGCCGGTACTACAAGCGCTTGCCAGATGCCCCCGTTCCGGTCGACCACGACCAACACCCAACATAAGACTTCCCTAGTTATTTAGCCAAGACCAGAGCCATGATAGTTCTCATGGTAGCACTGTTTTCCCGGGTGGTCACTCCATGTTCCAATTAATATGCAATAATCTTGTTTAACCATCGGGTTAACAACAACAATGTACACTTATCATTTGAAACATTAATATCATAAGCGGGAGTGACTGCATAAAGTTAAGTTGTAGCAATAGCATAGCTACAAAGATAAAATATAATTCCCAGGTTTGATCAAGGAATAAGGTTGGAAAGGTTATCTAAATAGGTAACCCGTCAAATTATGCATATACATCCAAAAGAATAAACTTTATTACATGTATTGTTTGGGATCAAACAGAGTATGCAGAGGGAGAAGTCCACTTGCCTTGCTTATTGAAAGCTTGAGGTTCTTCCACGGATAGGAATAGATCTTGATTCTTAACTACTAGATCAACCACTGAATATCACACAAACAAACAAGAAGAACAAACACCACTCAATAACATACAACATTCACCATACGTAAAGCTAAAAGAAAACCTAACGAAAAGAGAGTTCGCTTTTCAAAAACATTATACGCAAGGGTTATAATAAAAAGATATTCTTTTTCAAAAATATGTTATCTATTCTTTATAAAACAAGACATGAGCTTAAAAGTATATTAATTAAAATCTACAAATATTAAGTTCACCAATTTAATCTTTTATAAATCGTCATAAGTGATATGTCTAAGATTAAGGGTTTATAGGACGATAAACACGTAATAACGATATTAAACTTTTTAGCCTTTTAGAAAAGATATATGTTATATATCTAATGTTAATGGGCTACTAATCACGTTATTAATTATAGAAGCATTATGGAGCATATTATAGCTATTGATAACCAATCACTTATGACAAATTAAGATATAAGTCTAAATAGGTTTTATGTGAAAAGATTATTATTATTAAACACCTATTTATGAAAAGTTATGATATATGTCTTAAATAAACTTTTATGTAAAAGACAATGAATAAGCAACTTTATTTTTATTAGAAAGTACATGTCCTATAGTTTATTAAGAAAGCTATATACAAGACAATATACAACTAACATTATTATTAAAGAACATGAACACTAATTTCCTTAGTTTATTCTTTAGGAAAAACTAAGTGACACATATATAAATAATATGAACTAATTTTAATTAAATGATTACTTAAGCCTATATAACTAGTTGTAAACAAATATAAATCTAATTAACTAGGTTATGAGAGGACATAATTACTCTATTATTTATCTTTACATTTAGTTTAGAAACATATGACCTAGATATTTAAAATGAATATTCATTGGTATGTTATTAACTATTTAGTTATAACGACGTGAGCACTTAATTAAGCCATTATATAATTATTAGAAAAGTTATATGGCATATTACTATTTAGTACCACTACACTTAAACATCTATACGAACCCTGTTAAATATGATATCTATTAAAAATGTCATTTTAATATTCTGAACAAATTATCTTCTTCATCAGTAAGAAACCTATCAACATACTATCAATTTCTTTATTAGAAAAATATAAGTGCCTAGTTAAGTCATTTTAACACTATTAAAAATTCTACTATTTCAGTTTTCTCCTTTCTTTTCTAAATAGAATTTATACATATAACAAAAAAAAATGTTTATTTAATTCTTCTAACCTTAATATACTAAGAATTAATTGTAAAATAACTATATGGGACTTTAAATAACCTATTCATGGTTATTATGACATAGATAAATATCTTACTAATTCTAAGTACTTAAATGCCATACTTATGAATTCATTTATTATGAATAGTAAAATCTATATATTTTCATTCGCCCGAAAATACGTGGCTTAATATCTATTTCAATTTCTCATATCACTAAGATCACTAAGATTACACTTATCGCAATACTAACCAATTATCGCCCTACACATTAAAGCAAAATTAAATCCGTAAACAATTCTAGTATGAAAATCGCCACGGTAGAGACTAGTGACCGTGTTCAATTTTAGAACTATAAAATCATATGCATCTTCAAAGTATTGTCGCGGGATTCGATTTGGCTACACGCATACATCGAAATCTATAAAATCATACACGTAAATCGCCAAATCGCATAATCTCAATATTACAACAATAATTCGTAACATCAATAAAGTAATTCAAACACGATTTAGAAAATATATTAACGGGTTGGGGTTATTTTCAACCTTGGGATGAACGGCGGTCTTGGTGGGCAAAGAACGGACACGGTCGTCGGTGAGCGTTCGGATGGCGAGGTACGACGGCGAGCGGCGTGGACGAACTCCGGCGAGTCTCCACGGATGGCGGGCGTTTGACGAACGGCGTGGGCACGACAAGAGCAGAGGAGGGCTTCGTGCGGCGGGTGCGTGGCGCTACTGCGAGTGCCGGGGTGCTGCACGGACGGGCTCCGGCGCGGTGGCGTCGACACCGGCGAGGGAGAGAGAACCGAGAGGAGGGAGCGAGCTTGGGGTAGGGAGAGAGGAAGGGAGTTCGGCCACTTTTATAGAGCGAGGGGGAAGAGAAACGACAGTCGGTGTCTTCAATCGGCTATCAATGACGTTCATCGACGGAGGAATTAATGGGAGAGGAGTAACGGCCGGCGTGAAGCTCCATTACGACGCGGGAGTGAATGGTCGCGACGTGGGCGGCACTTCGGGTTCGGCTGGCGTGCAGGGCGCTCGGCTCGCACGGCACGGCGCGGGCGGGCTTTGGCCTGTGCGTCGCGGGCGTCAGGCGGCATGGGGCTCGGCTCCTCGGCGGGGCTGCTCGGGTCGCGTCCTTGGCGAAGGGAGGGCTGGGCGCGCTCGACGTCGGGGCGTGCAGGAGCACGGCGCGCAGGGAGTCGGCTTCAGGGGCGCTCGGCGTCGGGTCCTGTGCACGGGGTCGGCACGTCGGGTCGCTGGGCGGCTGGAGCGTGGGAGCTTCGGTCGGGCGTCAGGCGAGAGCAGAGAGAAAGGAGAGAGAGTGAGCCGGGTGGGGGGAGAGAGAGGCAGTGGCGGCGGCCACAGGGAGGAGAGTGGCGGCCGGCCAAGGTTAGGTCAGGGGGCGCTAATGGGCCTTCATGGGCCAAAACGGCTGGGTTTAGGTTTTAGTTTTTTTTTTCTTTTTTTTTCTATTTCTTTTTTTTTTCTAAATTCGAAATATACTTTTAAATAATCCTAAAATTCATAATAATTAAACCAAAACTATTTTAAGAATAAGATATTAATTTTTTTGGACTTTATTATATTATTTATGTGAATTTTCATTTAAGAAGAAATGATATTCAATATTTAAAATTAATCACGAGCATTCAAAAAAAATCATTCCAAAGGCAAATAAATAACGAACACATAAGAGACAATTATTTACCATAAATATCATTATAAACTAGAATTATTAAAACCTTATTTTAGCAATTAATTATTATTTTGTAAAATGAGATTTTCTTCACAAGATCGAATTCATAAATTGGATTTTCAAATCAATTCAAACAAAATATATGCTTCGGCATGAGTGTAACAAACACTTGGTAATTTTATCTATTCAAGAAATTCTTCAAATCATATATATCAAGGTTTTCCTTATTTGAAAAAAATAAATATTTTTCCTTTCTACTAAAATTTAATAATCCAAATAGGGTTGTTTGTTTTTGCTAGATTTAGGGTGTTACAAACCTACCCCTCTTAAAAAGAATCTCGTCCTCGAGATTAGGGAAGGCTAGCAAGAAAACAATGGTGATATATGGTTACTCGTAAATTCTTGGTTCACATTGAACTCTTCTAAACTTAAGGAACTTATTGTTTCTTCGCTCCGCAATGTATGCTAATCAGGCGACCTTCATCATCATACTTATAAAATGGTGGGTCTTCTGAAGTATTGCTTAGGTCATGCTTGGCAGTTTTCTTCTCTTGTCGGTCTAGACGCTTCTTGGGGCATTCGCGAATAAGATGTCCTTCGTTTTTGCAGTAGTAGCAAGCACCTCTTGCTTTGAGTTCTTTGCGAGTCAACTTTTCTTGACCAACAGGGGGTGAGGGTTGATTGGGTGTCTGTATCTCATGAAGCTGAGTCTGACTTGATTCTTCTGTTTGGGTATCCATGAGTTTCGTGGCTTTTGCTTGTGGTTGAGGTGAACTAATCATGTATCCAAACATTTTTCTATTCCTTTTGTTGTTCTTCATTCCATTCATCGAATATCTCGGTGACTCATTTTTCTCGTTCATAGTTGTTAAGGTAGGAATATTGTCGTTGGCATCATTTACTTCATTTCCATTGGGGTTCATCATCTGGTTATAGAGGGTAAAAGAGTTAGTGAGACAGACTGCGTAAGAGGCTTGTATGACATTAAGATAAAGAGCAACATTTTGATTTCCAATATAAGATTAGTCAAGGAACAAGGATGGTTTCAGATTTCTCCTAGCTTCATCATACTACAAGAGTGTACAAGTGTTATAATCCTTAACAGAGATCTTTTGAACTTTATAGATTTTAGAGCCTGATATCCAAATCATCTTTCTGAACTCCGAAGTTAAGCGTGCTTGGGCGAGAGTAGTACTAGGATGGGTGACCTCCTGGGAAGTCCTCGTGTTGCATTCCTTTTTGGAAAACCTGGCAATTCATCGTCTGATAGTGCATCTGCTATTAGATGTTCTTGGGGGGACATTTGTCTATTTATGCCAGAAAATAAAATCTGGTTCTTCTGTTTTGTAGTTTCACTTTCGTTTGTACTGGTCTGGCGACAAGGAATTCCATAGTACTCACAACAACAACATGTTCCAAGGTTACTTGTCTGTTGGTTTGGTTGTGCATCCTTTTGGGTCTGTTCATCAGCTGTTTTATCTATAGTGTTGTTTTGACTTGTCAACACACCACATTCTTTGCACTTAATGACATCACTCGTAGTTGAGATTCCAAGGTCTGACATCTGTATGGGTATGGAAGAATGGAAGGGACGAAAGGGTTGAGCAAAGACAGATTATAGACAGCAGAGAAAACTCATCTATCTAAGGTTTTTCCTAGCTAATTGATGCCATTGTGGACAAAAGTCACACAATACACCAACAATCATTTCAAAAAAAAAGCAAATCAAACATGAACACAAAGGACAATGAACTCAAGCATACCAGCACAATCCAATTCTACTCATTCAACCAAAACAAAAGGTGAGACAAGGTTTTGGAATAAGAAGGATATTATAACATCAAGGAGTTGGGTGAAAATTATCAAGGAGTTAGACAAGACATATTTATTGGTGGCCAAGAGTGAAATAAGATAATCATGAACTATTAAAGTTAGGATAAATGATACAACCAAGGATATAAAGTGAGTTAGGGAGAAAGCATTATCAAGGAGTAGAGAGCCAAAGGTTTCATACATCAAGGTAAATATTGCGCAAGGGTGGCAATACAATGACACGAAAGCAAAAGTATAAGAATTCAAAAGGGAGAAAGCATTATCAAGGAGAGAAGTAGAGAGACAAAGCGTTCAATATATCAAGGTAGATATTGTCCAAGGATGACAATACAATGGCAAGAAAACAAGAGTAGAAGAAATCAAGGGTTATATAACAATATTAGGAATTAGAAAACCACTTATAATATAATATCGCCATTACCGATCTAGTCGAAAATCTTAATACTAAAGAACTATCCTATCAACCTAGCCAAGAAGTCTGGTAATAGATCCAAAGGATCCATAACAAAACTTCTTGTAGAGTGGGGATAAGACAGAGAATAGAGCATCGTCAATAGCTTCGAAAGGGTTTCTTCCGGCAAACTTCGCTTCAGGTTCCGCAATCCTAGCTTGATCATCTTGCAATGCTTCTGAGGAGAGTCTTCTGATAGACCAAAATCAGACTAGAAGAGTTGAAAATAAAAGAGACGAGTTTTGGTATAAAGTAAGTTTTTATGGAGGAAAATATTTCAAGCTTTGAAAGACTGACTGGGCTTTCCATTTCTAACTAATCTAGCGACCTACGGTCACATTGCTTTGATACCACTTCTGTCACACCCGTTTCAAAGGGGCAGAGCCGGGTGCATCGCATATGTGTGCCAGGATCTATTTCCACACATATGTTGACGTCACAAGTGTAATATATCAAAAGAACAATGCATAAGAGCGTAAATAACGATTATATTAACATATTACACTTCGAACAGACATAATGTCTTAACCTTTACTCATCGAAGTACAGCGAACATGGACATCCATCCACAGGAAGATGACCGGGGGAATCACTAGACTAGCATCCATGGAGTTCAGCATCATATCTTCATCTGCAACTTCTGATCAAAATTAAGCAAGGGTGAGCTCACTTATGGTCGGGGCTCAGCAAGTGGGGGAAAAACTAATGCAAGGTCTAACAAGGTGAGGCTGAGGTTGAGCAGTAAGCATTTTAGTTGGTCAACATTTTATTAACAACACCTGTCTTACTAATAAGTGTGAATCCCAAGTATTTCCATTAAGCAAAGGTACAGAATATATCAAAAACACTTAAGTGAAACCACTTAAGCAAACCATTGGCAGATCATCGGATCTCGATTTATTTCCATCTTCAAGTTCAATTATCATGTGAGGAGTCCAGGCTGCTCATAACCGTGAGCACGGCTGATATATCAGTTTTACACTCTGCAGAGGTGGCGCATCTTTACCCATGAGTCGCGATTCCCTTTTTGCCCGGGTTAGCTAGACCCGTATTCACTTCCGAGGTGAATGGCCAGGGTCTCACTACGAGGCTTCTCCCTAGAGTCCTCATTACGCAAATGCTGGAAATGGTCAAACTGCATAAGGCACACCTACCGTAACCAACTTATAGTCCGAACCACAGGGTAAAGCTTTGGGAACTATGCCCGTATCCAATCTGCCTGAGCCGGTACTACAAGCGCTTGCCAGATGCCCCCGTTCCGGTCGACCACGACCAACACCCAACATAAGACTTCCCTAGTTATTTAGCCAAGACCAGAGCCATGATAGTTCTCATGGTAGCACTGTTTTCCCGGGTGGTCACTCCATGTTCCAATTAATATGCAATAATCTTGTTTAACCATCGGGTTAACAACAACAATGTACACTTATCATTTGAAACATTAATATCATAAGCGGGAGTGACTGCATAAAGTTAAGTTGTAGCAATAGCATAGCTACAAAGATAAAATATAATTCCCAGGTTTGATCAAGGAATAAGGTTGGAAAGGTTATCTAAATAGGTAACCCGTCAAATTATGCATATACATCCAAAAGAATAAACTTTATTACATGTATTGTTTGGGATCAAACAGAGTATGCAGAGGGAGAAGTCCACTTGCCTTGCTTATTGAAAGCTTGAGGTTCTTCCACGGATAGGAATAGATCTTGATTCTTAACTACTAGATCAACCACTGAATATCACACAAACAAACAAGAAGAACAAACACCACTCAATAACATACAACATTCACCATACGTAAAGCTAAAAGAAAACCTAACGAAAAGAGAGTTCGCTTTTCAAAAACATTATACGCAAGGGTTATAATAAAAAGATATTCTTTTTCAAAAATATGTTATCTATTCTTTATAAAACAAGACATGAGCTTAAAAGTATATTAATTAAAATCTACAAATATTAAGTTCACCAATTTAATCTTTTATAAATCGTCATAAGTGATATGTCTAAGATTAAGGGTTTATAGGACGATAAACACGTAATAACGATATTAAACTTTTTAGCCTTTTAGAAAAGATATATGTTATATATCTAATGTTAATGGGCTACTAATCACGTTATTAATTATAGAAGCATTATGGAGCATATTATAGCTATTGATAACCAATCACTTATGACAAATTAAGATATAAGTCTAAATAGGTTTTATGTGAAAAGATTATTATTATTAAACACCTATTTATGAAAAGTTATGATATATGTCTTAAATAAACTTTTATGTAAAAGACAATGAATAAGCAACTTTATTTTTATTAGAAAGTACATGTCCTATAGTTTATTAAGAAAGCTATATACAAGACAATATACAACTAACATTATTATTAAAGAACATGAACACTAATTTCCTTAGTTTATTCTTTAGGAAAAACTAAGTGACACATATATAAATAATATGAACTAATTTTAATTAAATGATTACTTAAGCCTATATAACTAGTTGTAAACAAATATAAATCTAATTAACTAGGTTATGAGAGGACATAATTACTCTATTATTTATCTTTACATTTAGTTTAGAAACATATGACCTAGATATTTAAAATGAATATTCATTGGTATGTTATTAACTATTTAGTTATAACGACGTGAGCACTTAATTAAGCCATTATATAATTATTAGAAAAGTTATATGGCATATTACTATTTAGTACCACTACACTTAAACATCTATACGAACCCTGTTAAATATGATATCTATTAAAAATGTCATTTTAATATTCTGAACAAATTATCTTCTTCATCAGTAAGAAACCTATCAACATACTATCAATTTCTTTATTAGAAAAATATAAGTGCCTAGTTAAGTCATTTTAACACTATTAAAAATTCTACTATTTCAGTTTTCTCCTTTCTTTTCTAAATAGAATTTATACATATAACAAAAAAAAATGTTTATTTAATTCTTCTAACCTTAATATACTAAGAATTAATTGTAAAATAACTATATGGGACTTTAAATAACCTATTCATGGTTATTATGACATAGATAAATATCTTACTAATTCTAAGTACTTAAATGCCATACTTATGAATTCATTTATTATGAATAGTAAAATCTATATATTTTCATTCGCCCGAAAATACGTGGCTTAATATCTATTTCAATTTCTCATATCACTAAGATCACTAAGATTACACTTATCGCAATACTAACCAATTATCGCCCTACACATTAAAGCAAAATTAAATCCGTAAACAATTCTAGTATGAAAATCGCCACGGTAGAGACTAGTGACCGTGTTCAATTTTAGAACTATAAAATCATATGCATCTTCAAAGTATTGTCGCGGGATTCGATTTGGCTACACGCATACATCGAAATCTATAAAATCATACACGTAAATCGCCAAATCGCATAATCTCAATATTACAACAATAATTCGTAACATCAATAAAGTAATTCAAACACGATTTAGAAAATATATTAACGGGTTGGGGTTATTTTCAACCTTGGGATGAACGGCGGTCTTGGTGGGCAAAGAACGGACACGGTCGTCGGTGAGCGTTCGGATGGCGAGGTACGACGGCGAGCGGCGTGGACGAACTCCGGCGAGTCTCCACGGATGGCGGGCGTTTGACGAACGGCGTGGGCACGACAAGAGCAGAGGAGGGCTTCGTGCGGCGGGTGCGTGGCGCTACTGCGAGTGCCGGGGTGCTGCACGGACGGGCTCCGGCGCGGTGGCGTCGACACCGGCGAGGGAGAGAGAACCGAGAGGAGGGAGCGAGCTTGGGGTAGGGAGAGAGGAAGGGAGTTCGGCCACTTTTATAGAGCGAGGGGGAAGAGAAACGACAGTCGGTGTCTTCAATCGGCTATCAATGACGTTCATCGACGGAGGAATTAATGGGAGAGGAGTAACGGCCGGCGTGAAGCTCCATTACGACGCGGGAGTGAATGGTCGCGACGTGGGCGGCACTTCGGGTTCGGCTGGCGTGCAGGGCGCTCGGCTCGCACGGCACGGCGCGGGCGGGCTTTGGCCTGTGCGTCGCGGGCGTCAGGCGGCATGGGGCTCGGCTCCTCGGCGGGGCTGCTCGGGTCGCGTCCTTGGCGAAGGGAGGGCTGGGCGCGCTCGACGTCGGGGCGTGCAGGAGCACGGCGCGCAGGGAGTCGGCTTCAGGGGCGCTCGGCGTCGGGTCCTGTGCACGGGGTCGGCACGTCGGGTCGCTGGGCGGCTGGAGCGTGGGAGCTTCGGTCGGGCGTCAGGCGAGAGCAGAGAGAAAGGAGAGAGAGTGAGCCGGGTGGGGGGAGAGAGAGGCAGTGGCGGCGGCCACAGGGAGGAGAGTGGCGGCCGGCCAAGGTTAGGTCAGGGGGCGCTAATGGGCCTTCATGGGCCAAAACGGCTGGGTTTAGGTTTTAGTTTTTTTTTTCTTTTTTTTTTCTATTTCTTTTTTTTTTCTAAATTCGAAATATACTTTTAAATAATCCTAAAATTCATAATAATTAAACCAAAACTATTTTAAGAATAAGATATTAATTTTTTTGGACTTTATTATATTATTTATGTGAATTTTCATTTAAGAAGAAATGATATTCAATATTTAAAATTAATCACGAGCATTCAAAAAAAATCATTCCAAAGGCAAATAAACAACGAACACATAAGAGACAATTATTTACCATAAATATCATTATAAACTAGAATTATTAAAACCTTATTTTAGCAATTAATTATTATTTTGTAAAATGAGATTTTCTTCACAAGATCGAATTCATAAATTGGATTTTCAAATCAATTCAAACAAAATATATGCTTCGGCATGAGTGTAACAAACACTTGGTAATTTTATCTATTCAAGAAATTCTTCAAATCATATATATCAAGGTTTTCCTTATTTGAAAAAAATAAATATTTTTCCTTTCTACTAAAATTTAATAATCCAAATAGGGTTGTTTGTTTTTGCTAGATTTAGGGTGTTACACCATGGTACGCTTGAAGGAGGCCAGCAGCAGGGACTGTTTCTTGAGTCTATTTTTAAGCCAGCATTCAGCCGAAGATAGGGTCCTGTGATCTTGAGCGATTTCGAGTTTATGCAGCAACTCCTTTGCCAGACAAAGCTGCGAGACAATATGCCCTACCTGCTTATCACTCCAGCTGCGTAACCTCATGGCTGTCACCTTGAGTTTCCTATCCAGGGTGATGAAGGGACAGCTGACCGGCTGTACAGAATTCCAAGCCTCCAACACCACGTCCTGAAATCCCTCCATTTTGGTCCAAAAGGACTCAAAATGGAACCTTCTCTTGCCAACAATATTGTCTTTTAGACCAAGAAGCAGTGGGCAATGGTCTGAATCTTGAGAGGATGAACTGAGCAGAAGCACATTTGGGAAGTAGGATTCCCAGTCAGCCGAGCAGAGTACTCTATCCAACTTCACAAGCACCGGGTTATCTTGTTGATTGGACCAGGTAAACTTTCTGCCATGTAGCTGAATTTCTTTAAGAGCTAGATCGTTGATCAGCGATCTGAACCGACCCATCATGTCCCTGTTGAGGTTGGAGTTGTTCTTATCACTGTCTTTGTAGATTAGATTAAAATCTCCTGCGACCACCCAAGGGCCAACACAAGCCGCTCGGGTGTCTCTCAGCTCCTGTAGAAAAATAATTTTTTCAGAATTCCCCTGAGGCCCATAGACACATGTTAACCACCATGGCTGGCCGTCTTGTCTACAGAACTGCACTGAAACACAATGATTATCAATTCTCTGGAGTCCAGTATGACCAATATTCCTCTTCCAAGCCACTAGTATGCCCCCACTGTTTCCTATCGAAGGCAGGAACACAAATTCTGTGAATTCGACGCCAAGCATGGATAGTATATCTCTTCTAGAAATAGATTGCATTTTAGTCTCTTGACAGCATACAACATCAATTTTAGCAGAATCAACAAGCATTCTCACAGCATCTTGCCTGATCGAAGAGTTAAGTCCTCTCACATTCCAGAAAAGTATTTTGGAAGGATCCATTGGAAAACTAACAGAAAACGCCAACTGGACAGACCTAAGACCTTAAGTCTTCAGGTGTAGACCACCCAAACAGAGCAGCTAAGGCATCAACATGAGACTGGATAAGCGGCCGTTTAAAAAGTAAAGCATACTCCATGATGGCATCAGAAGTAATCTTATCAGACTCATTGATAATATGTAAAGCCCTCATTGCTTTCCTGGATGCCTTGCTGCGCCAATCCTGCATGGAGAACTCCACGCCAATTCCAGCCACACGCCTACTGCGTCGAGGCATAGTCACAGTCAGGTCCTTTTGCCTCATCAGTCCAGTCCCGGGTGCAGGGAGGAGGTGTGAAGGCTTTCTGCTAATCATGTTGATGAGGGATGATGATGGAGTCGTCAGTTGTTCTGAGATGTCAGTGGCCGAGTTAATTTCCCCATCCGAAATGCCTTGGTTGGGTTCCTCACTGTCCTGAAGATCAGTGGTCCTTTCCATCAGCTGAGTTGTTCCACATTTTCTTCTTGAGTATACCTTGATCAGTGGCTTACAAGAACTCTGCTTCAACTGGAGCTGGGGCGAGACTGGTACTGCACACTGGGTCTCGACCTGCCCAGTAAGGGTCAAGATCGCAGGCGCACTAACCGTCTCAGGCGGCCCAGACTCAAAAACAGAGACGTCCCCTTCAAACCCGAGTCCCTGGGGCGAGACTGATCTGAGATTGTGTGTCTCCAGCGGCCCAATTATTTGGGGCGAGACCACAGACGGACTGACCATCTCCGGCGGCCCATGGACGGGCCCAGTCGGGGGGAGAACAGGAGTTGGCGCATGGGGCGATCCCAACCCATTTAATTCCAGCGGCCCAGTCACCATGGACTGGGGCGAAATATTCCTGGGAGGGTTCAGCGACCCGCGTGCCTCACCCATGAAGACAGTGGGGGCCATGCCTAGGGTACTGTTCGTCTTCCACCTTGGGTCCAGCCTTGATGCCTCGGGAATACCCAGGCAGTTAATTCCAGCCGCCGGCGCCAGGATATCTTCATCAGCCGACCTTGGGTCCAGAACTGTTGCCTCAGGAATACACAAGAGATCTCCTCCAGCCGCATCCTTCCCATTGTCCAAGGAATTTAAATGCCCCAGCTTCAGGAAATCAGCCGCATGTTCCCCGTCGTCCAAGATACTTAAATGCTCCGGCGCCAGGATATCTTCATCAGCCGACCTTGGGTCCAGCACTGTTGCTTCGGGAATACACAAGAGATCTCCTCCAGCCGCATCCTTCCCATTGTCCAAGGAATTTAAATGCTCCAGCTTCAGGAAATCAGCTTGAGCCGCATGTTGTGCTCTGTCCAGGCTCATTGAATGCCCCAGCGTTGTTTCAGAGGGGTGGTGGTGGCAGGCGTGTTCAACTCTCTGTTGGCACGCGAGACTCCTCTTCCTTGTGGCGGCTGTGGTCCTAGCCTGGAATGGACCGACTGCCGACCAGCAGAAGGGGCACCCATACGAGGAGGACGAGGGAACATACTGTTGCCAATATCCTAATCTTCAAAATCTTCTGGCTGATGAGCGTCATCTAGGGGCGAGGGGGTGCAGTCCCCCCAAATCCGTGTCCTCAGGATTGACCATGGTTGCACTGATACTGATCTTGTATGATAAACAACCCTTGTCATTGCTCTGCAGCCCTCTCTCAATAATGTGTAGCGTCATCTGCCGTTGTAACTTTTAAAAATCAAAACACCATGCTCGCACTGTAAAGGATGAGAGACTCTTTTTCATCAGGGTATCAGAATGGATCTCAACAATATGACATGAGTCGTCAAGAACAGCTTCCGCAGTGGAGCAAGACCATGCATGTTCAGGGATTCCCCTAATCTGCACATCCACTAAGTGAGACATGCGAGACATAGAAGCATGCGAGAAACGAGACCATCTTTTGAACAATAAGCAGAAACGAGGTCCAGTGAATAATCTGCCCCCATTGAAAATCCTGGAGGCAGTGTCCTCATCCGGCAGGAAAAGCAGAAAATCCTCTGGTGAGGAATGTTGGATGGACATGTTATCAATACATACCCCAAAGCTCTGAGCCACCTCATCCAACACCTTCGATCCCTGTACCACAGGTCTAGTACCTGCGATGGTGACGAACAGGGCTTTTCGTAAATTGATCTCTTCCCTTGCCATCTCATCAGTGAGCGTAAGAACACGTGAAGCTTCAACAGTTGGGGGAGATGCGGTATGAAATTCCATCCTCGACTGGGAGAAATGAGCTTCAGGGGATGAGGGAGGAGAATCTGAACACACACCAGAACCCGCAGCTTCAGCAGGACCTTTTCCTTTTTTGCTCTTGGACCTTCTTCTTTTCCTCCTGTTGCGAAAGGAACGTTGATCAACAGCCGGGGCACAGTTGTTCAACATTGGAGGTGGCTGATCAGTCTTCTGGTCGGATGTTTGGGGTGCGGGAGAGATACGCACCCAAACTGACTTCTTCTTCTTTGGAGGAGCAGCACTCCCAGCTCTGCACTGCGGGGGGGAGACCTTCTGAGAAGAAAGTCTCTTGAACACCGAGAGGCGTTTGCCGGGCTCTTCCAGACGATGCCAAACTGACCTCTTGCCCACCGGGTATGACCTGTCAAATTCCAGACGGTCACGCAAGCGACCTGGGGTCTTCAGCTGCAGAGGGCCGGCCTGAATGGCAGGGCACCGAGAGGCTTGATGTCCGAGCTTGAAACACCTAAAACAGCGAGGGGGGCACCGACACGAAGCCACGAGATGGTTTGGAGAGAAACAGTTGAAGCATCTCCCACGAAGGTTCACACTGGTCCCTCTCCGCGCCGAAGCACAACGAGACTGCTTTCTGCTCTTCACCACCTGCCAGCCATCCTCCTTGTCGACCGGCACCAGGTCTTCACGCCGGCACAACCTCCTCTCCTTGTCACAGAGCTTCGGCCTTGCTATGGTAGAAGTGCGTACGTCCAACTCCAGGGAGGTGGTGCCAGAAGAGGAAAGGAGGGCCTCTTTATAGGAGTGCACCGTACCACCAGAGGAGGAACCCGAAGCGTTGTCATCCCATCGCTGGAACTTGGACCGCCCCACCTGAGAGGCGCGAAGCCAAGAGAACAGGGCAGAGGTGTGGTCGCCGACGCCGGAGTAGCAGCCATCGAGGGGCTGTGGTGGCTGCTGGAGGAAGGGGAGGGGTTGGGGTCCGGGGGAGGGGCTGGGTTAGGGGGAGAAGACATACCTTCCATCGGGGCAACGATATGCAATCCAACACGATTTGAGCGACTTAATATTAGTCGTCCGACTCGGACGATTAATCGCAGTTTTGAGTCATGGACGACTTAAATAATAAGCCTGGTTTTCATAATTTCAACTTATATCTATTGGACAAGTAATATGTGGAAACCATAGCTATTGGGGGCGAAGGGCTTATAAGCATCATTTCAAGTAAGTCACTCTCTTATGCGTTTTAAACCGTACTTGACAAGTAAAACACTTTCTTTCATTATAATCAAGTTTTTGGCAAGCATTATATTTTTACATACAAAAAATAGGGCAAGTCATCCTATATCGTTTTATTGAGTCCTAAACGACTTAGACGACTAGACGGATGACTTAGACGACTAGACGGACGACTTACTATCGATTAGTCGTCTCCGATATATCGGCTGAATCGATTTATTAGTGTGCTTTGGCGACTCAAACCGTCTCAACGACTTAAAAACATTGGTCCAAACAGCTTTAATCTGAAGCGCCTCGAACTCGAATTCTTCTTCCTAGAGAGTTGAGACCAGTCGCAAAACAGCCTCGACTTCTCGATCTCCAAGCCGCACAGCGGTCCGGCCGGCCAGCGCGCGGGAGCTCGTCAGCCGCCATCGCCCGCACCCGCCGCTCCCTCGCCACGTCCGTGGCGCGAGCCAGCACGTGCCCCGGCGCGTCGATCATCAGCTCCGCGACCCCGGTGTTTTCATCCACCGGCCACCAACGTCCGGCTCCGGCTGTCGTCCGGCTCGATGACTAGAGGCCACGCGTCGGCACCATTCGCGACGCACTGCGAGACGAGGTTGCCCATCCCGTGTCTGGAGTCCGGACTACTCGCTACTGGCAAGCAACCAGGAGAGCTTTGGTTCCATTCCACCTGGGAATCGAGAGATCGAGCTCCAAACACCCACTCGCCTGCTTCATGCTCCCCTGCGCCCTCGAAGACACAAAGTACGTGCCATTCCAAACCAATAACATCGGCTTCCAGAAGAGGCAGGCCTAGGCGCCGCGCCTCCCCTTCCACCGGCGGTGCTCAGACTTCGATTTTGGACTTTTGGCCTGGCTCCGCCACTCCCGGCCCCAGTGACAGACTGATAGTGCGACCTGTCCCAGAGATGGCGCAAGGAGGAAGGGGCTGACCACCTATACTGTCTACAGGAAGAAGAAGAGGATGCTAACGAGCCAGGGTCTACTTATCATTCAGAAAATTTGAATGTAACACTTAAACCCTTCTATCACCTGCTTATGCAGCTTTATTAAAAAAACTCTTGACAAACTATGGTTACATCCACAGTTGGATCATGATCTTACGGATTAAGAGATTTGCTTGCACGCTTGTACATGAGAAATGCTTGTACAAGATCCACTTAAAAGTTTTCTCTAGAAGCCATAGCTGCTTAGCCAAACGGTTTTTGACTTTCTCTCAGCACATACTACAAAGCAATCACAACAGCTCTTTCAAAAGCCATAGCTCGACCAAACACAACTTTAGTTCATCATTCGTTTTAGATATTGTACTTGTCAAATTATCATCACAACAAGTTTGAACGCAATAATTCCTAGTTTTATTTGTTACATTTGGTCAGAGCTACTTAGACCTGTGAAATGAAGTCAGCTAGAAGGTTTATCCTTCAAAAATCCAACTTAACACCTAATACTTCCTCTTTACTGTTTTTACCCTTTTGTACCAAGTTTGTGCATACATGAAACCCATGAATGTAAAGGTAGTGAGGCAATCCATGTGAAGTTACTTGTCAAATTGGTACCATTGAGACAAAAAGGCCACATAAAAATAGAAAGTAGCAGTCAGCAATCAGTTGGGCAATTTGCTTCCCCATATATGATAGATAGCAGCTGTCAAGTTGGAGCATCTGCCGTAAAGAAAGAAAGCTGGTGGTAGGAGGAAAGAGTGGGGTTTGCTGCACGTGACCACCACGGGCTCGTGATGAGCGACAAGCAAGCTTTTTTTCCTTTCCTTATCAAGAAGGGGAGCAAGTGAAGTACAGATACGATGGATGGGATAGGGAAGCGTCTTGCGTTAAGCAGTTACCTAAGGAAAGCCATTGACTAAAAAAGAGACGCCAGAGGATACCGAGCAGGCCACAGCTGGCATAATATTGCGTATGAATCTTTCGACATGAATGACATTATTGAGCCATGAAGCATTGACTAACGGAGACATTAGAGAATACAGAACAAACAGCAGCTGGCACGCTAGGCATGTGGATCTCTAGGATTGAGCTTATGTTATGAAAATAGAGGAATTCAAATGTTTTGTTCTTCGTTTTGGACAGTAATTGGGTGATTGTCCTTCTGAAGGGAGAGAATAAAATGGAGGCAAAGCAGTAACGCCAAAATGATATAGTATATCTATATCTATATCTATACTTATATACTGTATAATCCATCACTTTAAATAAAACTAGAGCCACCCCAATAAATACACACAAAAAGTCAGCACATTAAAAATAAACGTACAAGATCCTACATTAACTTCTCATTTCTCTTACTCACTCGCATCCATCGGACGATATTCTTCAGATCATCTCCCATCCCACAAGCACCGCACGGTCGGGACGCTTTCTTTCCTTATTTATTTTATCTTTCATTCCTTTATTTTCTTTATTTCCTTTCCTTCTTTCTTTCCTTTGTTTTCTTTATTCTTCGCCTTCTATCAAGTACGCAATGTCAATCATATACAATTTCCTTTCTTTATTTTCTCTTTATGCTGTCGCCTGCCATGCTAAATAGGGATATAAATGGTACGAATATTATTGGTACATATTCGCATTCGATCCATCTAAAAGGGCTAAGATCCCGTATCCGAGTCCTGGTATTCAGTAACCAATTCGCATTCAATTTATATTTGTATCCATATAATCAAAGCTGGGTATTTAAGATGTTAATATCCATTTAAATCTTATTCGATACAACTCAATAACATTTGTATTCGATTCGAATCCAAAGAGTTAAAATGAAAACAAATATGGTACGAATAATATCCATTTGTAGGTTCGATCGGTTCGACTGGGGTGCTTGATTTTCCTGACTAAAATTTAGTATGTCACATCGAACATTCGAATGTCAACTACAAGTATTAAATATACTTTAATTATAAAACTAATTACATAGACAAGACTAAACGAAGGCAAGATTCTGCCAAATTCTTTTGCTTTTTTTACCCGTCTGTTGGCATATAAAACTATCCTACCAGCTATGAGACAAAATCGCATGTGTAATACTATTACTGTGACATAAAAGATATAATTTATGTAAAGTTATAGATGAAAATATGTAAAGGTTCTTAACTGAACAGAAATGATTATTCTGTTGTTACTTTAGCTAACAATAACATCAGTGACAACTGACAACACGACTCAAGATTTTTTACGCCCTCTCGTTATCCCATCACTTTTGCCACGATTGTTAATGTATTTACTTCAATATCTTTTACGTTTATCGTATTGTTAGCATGGGTGAATGATAAGCCTACTAGAAGCGCACAAGCACAACCAGCGAGCGTAAATTCTACTCATGCCGAAGAAGAGCAAGTCTCCATGGAAAAATCTAAAAACAGCTAGTGAAACACAGGTTTCGCACTGAGAATGCGTCCTATCCGAGCGAAAACCCAACACGGAGATCGCCAACAAAAACATCGAACACGAAGGGCGCGTTATACTACCAATAGCATGCATTTGAATTCCCAACTAACTAAACGCAAGGCAGAAATTATCAGCACGCCCAAATCCCCGATCAAAAGCAAGCATTAAAACCGGGGCGTTTTTCTTCTATCGATTGAAACCACATCACAATTCAGAAAAAAAAAAACTCAAAACGCTCGTATCTCAATCTCACCTTGGAGGAGTGCAAGGAGGAGGACTTGACCCCGGACTTGGACCGGCGGATCGCACCCGCCGGGGTGCTCGGCCCCGACTCGTCCGGCGCCGCCACCGCGGCATCCCGCCGACAACCGCCCGCGCCCGACTGCGCCGGCTGGACATTTCCACCCCCTGCCGCGGGCGCGTGCACGCAGAGGCCAAGGCCCAGCGCCTGCCTGACCTTCCTCCACGCGCCCTCCATCGCTGCAAAGCACAAACCAAACCGCCTCCTCCCGGCCGGGCCAACCGGCTCGCAGACTACTGCTCGCGGGGACGTGGCGTAGGGCTCTACACCGCCACCCGCCTACGGATTATACGATGGCTGCCGATAGGAGTGCGGGGAGAGGAAGCGGCGGCAGGTTTTGGAGGGGAGCAGAGCCGACATGGGAGG
This sequence comes from Zea luxurians, assembly GCA_029449295.1. NCBI lineage: Eukaryota > Viridiplantae > Streptophyta > Magnoliopsida > Poales > Poaceae > Zea > Zea luxurians. The sequence goes on from JAOPSE010000010.1 coordinate 108,598,992, forward strand.
TAGTGGAGCTGTGGTCTGTGGAGGTGGAGCGTTTGGGGTGCGGGTGCGCCTCGTGTCTTGGTTTGACTCGTCTCTCTCGTGGCCGCGGGAGGAAGCGTACAAGGAGGAGTAACGGAACCAGCTGGGTGTTTGAATTAAGAGACGTGTTAGCGTGGAGGGTTGGTTGGCGGTGCCGGCGGGCGGCGGCGGTGATGGGCCCGCCTAGTTGGAACCGTGGGCCTTTTTGCCATCCTGGCTGGGCCGGTGAATTTCTCTCTCTCCCGGACCTACAGCCTCGGTCCCTCGCTTTAAAATACAAAGGTCAAAGGTTAGTTTGGTAATCTTATTTTTCAATAGATTTTTATCTTTCTAAAGACTAATAGGTTTGTGCCCGTGCGTTGCCACGGGAGTAAAAATTAGTATAAAACATAGATACGGAACGATAAATCTTACATGGATCTCGGATTGTTTTAGCAATTATGCAATGGCTCTTTTGCAAATCCCCTGGTCGAAGGGGTATAATTGACTCCTGGCCGCCCGATCTAATTTTGGTGGCCACGATTAAATCTTCCTAATAAGTGAATCGGTACGCGATGATAGCCGCTAGATTTCATATCTTCGGCCAAGAAAGCGCCACGCTTACACTAAACTGAGACCCTTAGCGTCGAGATCAACAGTGCTGCTTTTAAAACGTGAAGAGTTATCTACGTTCTAATCTCATCCATCTATCTCCAGATAGATGACTCACGTTCATCTTCCTTCCCTCGATGGTGCTTAGGCGGCGTCGCTCCATGGCAATCGTGGCGAACTCGCCGGCGAGCAACAGACTCAACAATCCGTCTCTCGGCTCTCGACTCTGACGGGCCAATTCATTGCGGGGGAGGTGGGGAAGTAGAGAGAGAGAGTTCTTATTGAAGCTTTGGCAATGAGAAGACTGGTTATAGTACACAGCGGCAGCGCCTTCCTCCTATTCCGATGGCCCGGCGGCGATCTCCTCGTCTCGAACCATGAAGCGGACCTGCCGGAGATCCTTCAGAACAGCGTCGACCGCAGACAACAGCGAAACTCCGAATATCTTGTCCCGGCGGCCCCAACTGCTCCCAGCTCTCTCGGTTCGATGGTGATGGCCCCTCCTTCTCTCGGTAGCAGAAATATATACAATATTTTATACAGCGGTGCAGTTAGCCTTCGACCGAGATGGGAGGAAATCGTCCGGTTGCTAAAATGTAGGGTTGTTAGGTAGGATTTGCCTTTGTTTGAGATGAACGGGAGAGCAGCCCCAACTGCTCTCGGCTGGTGAGCAACTGATCATGCAGAGGTCCACACTGCAGGCCTTGTTGGTCATGAAACTCCATCCTGTAGGCCGACACGACAGAGGTCCGGTTCGGTGAGCTGAAGGGCAGAGTTCCAGCACCATGTCGCTTGGCGTCAGGCGCCAATGGGACCTGGCATATCCCCGCGGCCGGAGCTGGAGCTGGTGCGTTCGACTGGCTGGTGATCAGGGAGGACTAGGACGGCGAGAGCGACTGATCGTCCGTCAGGTTGACCGTGGTGATGTCGTGGATGCTGGACCTCCTCTTGTCCTTGCCACCGGAGTTGAGCCTGATGAAGTACTTCTGCGCGTGGCTGGCCACCTGAGTAGGCGTCCTGGTCTAGACGAAGTTGCGCGATATATTCCTCTAGTCCCCCTTGCCGTATTTCTTCAGGCCTAGGAGGAACAACCTGGCCGAAGAACAGAAACATGATGATCCTGTTCAGTAATTGTCTGTTTAAGAGAGAGTCAGATCTCTACTCGATAAAATATCTCTACAGTATTTTATACACCGGTGCAGCTCTTGGTAGCTTTCTTGCGGCTCTGAACAAAATTAGTGTTGATCGTTATTCTTGGAAATCCTGATTTTAATGAAGTCTCGACTCCCTTAAAAATTGACAGCTATAATTTTTTATTGTTGATTGACACCGTTTGCTCTATATATCTGTCTTTTAAAAGGTCTCGGCAGGATGCAATTAAAAATCACACATTGGAACGGATTGAGAAGTATCCAAGCTTATTTTAGCAAATCCATTTTGAGAATCATTTCGCTTTGGAAGGTCAATCAAGGCCAAAATCAGAGATTTGCAGGAAATACAATGACAAACATCATGTCCCAATTTGTGACTTGTGGCATTCTTTTATAATTTCTCTACTACTTCTTAAAATAGCTAGTACCACAAACACTGTTCCATTCATTCGATTATTATTCAAGAAAGCCCTGGATACATCAATGTCTGAAGACTGTTGAAGGGTGTATTTACAGCTTCTAGCCTTTAGCTCGCCCTTGTCCTAGTCCCAGCTTCACGACCGACCTCCACACACAAGCTCGACAAAGCTCACTTCACTCACGTCCCGCCACCGCGGCCTTGACCCTCCTCACCAACTCCTTCCTGCACCGGTTGAGACAAAAAGAATCAGATCACATTTCATACCAATGGAAGATTGATTCACATATTCTACAGCAGATGAAACGCCTGATGGTCGTACTGCAGCAGCTGCCTGTCGAAGGAGGAGGCGGAGAGGAGGCCCCTGTTCTCCTCGGCGTGCCTGATGATATCTTATTGCAATCAACTAGTTAAAGTAAGAACATAAAATTTCAGAAAATTAGCTAAGCTGGTACCAAAACCCTGCTTCTAAGATTAAGATCATAAACAAAACAAAATGTACAAGCAAAAGACTTCTAATATCATACAGCAGTGAAGAGCCCTTCGTCTCTAAAGCTTCTCCTGAAGGTTCCAAGCCTGAAACCTCCAAGAAACTCGATGTCTCTTCAATGGCTGCTGAAGGGTCAAGAGCACGAGTTTCAACTTTCAAGGGAACATAGAAAACTGTTAACTTAATATTGAGTCCTCCAACTCACAGGAAAAACTATCAAACAGCCAATAAATATTGTATGCATGGATACAATAGCCAAAGTTACGCACAGATGACGCAACAGTTGTAGCCAAACCAATACATTGCTCGCACATTGTCGATGCATTAGTGGAAATGCACAATTTAAGCAGTCGTACCATTCCTGATGCTGGTGGCATTCCACATTACAATGAAGTCAAAAAGCCTTCATCTAAAAATACTTCATAAGAATAATCATCATAGCCTTCATCCTCAGTAGATTTGATCTCCTTAGCCATTGCAGCACGATTATCAATGTGCTGTTTTATTTGATTTTCAAAACGACTTCTCTGCAACAAAGATAAAAAATTACTGAGGTGAATGCACCAACTCTAATTAAATAATCAAAATAGACAAAACAGTTCATTTGTACCAATAGGTCCCTAACATCCAGTGATTTTTACCTTGTGGCCTTTAGCAGATATTGCAGCATAAAGACAACTGTTTCTAAAATGATGATTGTCACAGATGAAGGCGAATACAAATGGCCATAAAATGAGGTCTGCATGAATTATTGTTGTTAGTGCAGACAATTTCCCATTCATAGTGTTACTCATCTTTCAAATGCACCTAAAAAGATCCAATTTCTTCTAGGTATTGTTGTGACATCAGCTTTGTAGAAGGCACAAACTCTTCATCACCGGAAAGAATTGCTTGTAGATCCATGGGCTGAACTGAGAAGTGTTCTCAATTTGAATAACTGATAGGCTAAAGCTCATGCTCCCTCCCATAATAGTTGTTACGTGGTCTATTTGATCTCTAAGCTGAAATAAAGCAATACACATTTGTAGGATACAATTTATTGGGCCTACCATGTCTCCAAGGCATCATGTAGTCACCAGGATTGCTTCAGATCTGGAAATGCAGTAGATTTTCTTCTCAAACATGTCCACGTACGTGAACCTGTGGCCATGCTACAATGCATTGTAGTAATAGTAATCTGCAGCAGTGAATGATTGATTGATCACTTGCACATATTAGTAATATTAATCTGCTGCAGCCATTTGTTTCAATAATTCATTGGTGGTCGAACTACGGTTTTATAGACTTTTCCAAGTCCTAATATGCCCTGTAAGAAGAAACAAAGTAAGCATCATTTGTTTCAATAATTCATTATAATCTTTCTTTATAAAAAAGTATTAAATAATTTTAGCATAAAAACAACATTCTTTCATCAATATGTACTCCCTATGAACCCCACGGGCCACGGCAACTCACATGGCATCGTCTAGTTACTACAGAGAGCAAAGGCACACGGCTACTGTTTTTGTAGATAAATTAAGTCGTCAATAGAAAAAATGTTAAAAGTACCTTGCGCTGCCATTAATATCGGCGATGAAAACCAATTCAAGAGCACAACTGCCCATAATTTTTACTTTTTCCTCAAGCCTATATAATCAGGAGATCAGTGTTAGTTATGTTTATTGCTTTCAAGAACAAATAGAAACCTTGCATACCATGCAATGCCTGGCCAAGGCTCCACAACCCCAAAAACAAGAAACCAGAAAATGTGCAAGAATGTAGACAGTGCTAAAATAACAAGGCACTGATTGTAGACAGTAGTCATGGTTGCTTGGACAATTAATCTTTATTAGGTTATAAAATTACAGTGCATTCTTCAAACTAATTTTCGTTGGTGGAAATTAGTGTGTTTGAATAATGGAATACATGTGTATTCATTTAAAAAAAGGGGTGCATTAACAGAAGCACTGATTACCTGTAGATACTGGCATCCCAAAAACATACAATCCCGTCATAGCTAAGTATCTCAGTAAGAAACATAGCAAACTAAAGTCCAGATTTTCAAAGAGAAACAGTGGCACTCATTGTTTAGTATACTGCTGCTCAGAATATGATGCACAAGGATAAAGATGGGATCATTAGAGGCTTAAAACTTAGGAATCATAGGAGAATAACTAACTCCATTCATCACATTAGAGTAAGTTAATAGCTCACCACTTGATCATCAAACAGTTATGGTCACTGAAATAGCTTGACAAGAGCACCGATCACACCCAGGCTGGTAAGCCTCAAGAACTCATACTCTCTTGTTTTGTAGACAATGTTCAAGAAATGGTAAAGTCGTAAAGGTACAGTGCAACTAGTTCTGCAAGAAGAGATAGTTACTGAAAGGTGTATGTTATAAACCAGAAGACTAAAAAGTGAAAAGTAAAATCAGTGCAGGAGAAATTTTCTATAGGAAACACTATCTAGATGTGATACATACTTTCTACAACTTAGAATCAAATCTACGTTAAACAAGAGAAAATCCAGGATAACAGGGGCACATTCTTTAAAGTACACCATTGTAAAGGTATTCATATTTGTCATAAGCAAGGTAGCAGTCGTTACCATTTACGAATGGCATCCTAGTAACAAGGTGCGATGGTCAGGCGGTCAGCAACCCCAGATAGAACAATTAATTTGTGCAAGTTATGAAACAATAGTTACAAGTCATTTGTTTCTATCACTTTTCTGATTTAATAAAGAACTTGTTAAATTCCTTATGACTTTATTGAAATATCAAGTGACACTGAAATCTACATACCTGAAGACGATTTTAATGAAGAGTGCACATTTGACGAGGCATACTTCAAGATGGTTCACAACTACAAAATGTTCAGATCCGAACCATTAGAGTATAGTATAATAAACATTTATAGAACAAGCCTCACAGCAAAATAGAAGCCTAGCTACGACATCTGCTAAAATGAGAACAAGATAGAGGAAAGAACATGTAGAATGGAAATTGTGTCCGCTCTGTCCCCTAAGTCCTGTGATTACTACCTGAGCTCCACAAGGACAACAACGCCAAATCACCGTGAATGTCATGAGTCCTCCCTCCGTATGTACCTTCGTGACCTTGCTCCCCTCTCCATAAACATGTTCATAGAGTTTTTTAGATTAGCAGGAAAAAAATAAATTAGAGAGTTATAAAGCAAACTCCCTTTTGTCACATTACAAAATAGAAAAATAGAGGTCGTTACTTGACAAATGACAACTATATGTAGAGAAACAGGACAAAATGGTTGTGTGTTCTCCAGTCAATATATAAAACATAGCTTTGATGTAAGCTTTCGTGCACCAAGTCCACCAGTCTCATTTCTAGGCTTTTTAGCATCGATCGTCTTCTTGAAAGAATGGGTTGGATCTCTAGCCAAACGAAAGATCTCAGACTCTTTCTTTTTAATTAATTTTTTTCTCTTAACACCTATGTCAGCTTCAGATCTGGAAATGCAGTGGATTTTCTTCTCAAACCTGTCCACGTACGTGAACCTGTGGCCATGCTACAATGCATTGTAGTAATAGTAATCTGCAGCAGTGAATGATTGATTGATCACTTGCACATATTAGTAATATTAATCTGCTGCAGCCAGTGTGATTGATCACATGTTCATATGTACAACTACAATATATAATAAATATGATCATTTGAATGAAAATTCCAAATGTTGTTCTACCTAATGTAAATTTGTTGCTTCTCTCTTTTTTCAGTTTTATCTGCTTATAAATTATTTTTTTGTGTTTTGGTATGCGTGCCACACTTGTTTGGATGCCACGTGATAGCAAACAGGAAGCCAAGCTAAAAAATGTGCATGCCATAGGTCTATTCTTATATTTTCTTATATCACAAGGCTAACTCAATGTTCAAATTTATATACCAAGCCTGTGCTTTCAATTTCTCTACTCATATATAGTTTACCAATTACACATATGACATGCTCTATTTGTTGTTTAGATGATAATTAATGCAGATTGCCAATTTGGACAGAACACATTCACATTGACAGTTCTCAATGAGGTAGGTAACTAAAAGATCAAATGGACATTATGTGCTTTGGCAGTTCCTAATGATGTAGATAAAATCAAATGGACATTCATGCAAACAAGCTGAAAATGGCGGCGTAATACTCAACAACTTATTGCTTCTAGAAAATTATGGGAGGGAAACTACTTTCCAATATGCTGACCCTGGCATAGTTTCATGCTCACTGTACATAAAACCTTAACCCAAAGGATTGAACACAAGAAATAAATTCTAGAACGATTAGGCTCTATAGACAAACACACGGACATACTCTAAAGAAAGAATAAGCAAAAGAAAAAATAAGCAAAATTATTCTACCTGGGTTACCTTCACGATGTTCCGTTCTACAAGAGTCTTCTTGTCTTCCTACGCCAGGAGCACATGTGTTACCTCATAGTAATCACTAATCAGTCCGCTGGAACTTGGCATTCTACTTGGAGCGACAGATCTTCTTCATGGTGTAGTCGACGAGCATCGAAAAGGCAAAAAGGGGGAAAATCATCACAATGGAGTTCAAAGAAAGACAAAGCAGAGCCCGAGTATGAGCATATGAAAATTCATTTAATTTGGCACATAGTGCATCCAATTCATTCTACTTAAACTTTTAGCTTATGGTAACGCTAACACATATCGGCTACCAAAATAATGTCCACAAACAACAGGATGGTAGAAGCAAGTCGATCTGGGAAATGAAACCTTCTCACCTTTCAGTTGGTCTTGCAGCTGAGAGCACCTAGAGGGGGGGGGGTGAATAGGTGATCCTGTAAAAACTTCAAACTTAAGCCACAAAAACTTGTTAAGCGTTAGCACGATTAATGCCAAGTGGCTAAGGTGAAATCTCAACAAAACACAATACCACAAGAATCAAGCACAGAGGGACACAGTGGTTTATCCCGTGGTTCGGCCAAGCCAATGCTTGCCTACTTCCACGTTGTGGCGTCCCAACGGACGAGGGTTGCAATCAACCCCTCTCAAGCGGTCCAAAGACCCACTTGAATACCACGTTGTTTTGTTGTTCCTTTCACTATCCCGTTTGCAAGGAATCTCCACAAATTGGAGTCTCTTGCCCTTACAAGTATATGATCACAAAGAAAGCACAGAGTAAGGGAGGGAAGCAACACACACAAATCCACAACAAAAGTGCACACACACGGTCAAGACTCGAGCTCGAATGACTATCTCAGAGTTCACACTAGAACAGAGCTCGAATCACTTAGAATCACAAACGAATGCGCAAAGAACTTGTGTGGATGATCAAGAATGCTCAAGAGTTGCTTGTATGTCTCCTCCATGCGCCTAGGGGCTCCTTTTATAGCCCCAAGGCAGCTAGGAGCCGTTGAGAGCAAATCCGGAAGGCTATTCTTGCCTTCTGTCGTCGGGGGCACCGGACAGTCCGGTGCACACCGGACACTGTCCGGTGCCCGATTTGTTTCCTTATCTGGCGCTGCCGACCGTTGCAGCCCGTTGGAGATCTGCGAGCCGTTGGCGCACCGGACAGTCCGGTGCACACCGGACAGTCCGGTGCCGTCTTCCGACCGTTGGCTCGGCCACGTGTCTCGCGCGGATTGCGCGGCCGACCGTTGGCCCTGGCCGACCGTTGGCTCACCGGACAGTCCGGTGCACACCGGACAGTCCGGTGAATTTTAGCCGTACGCCGCCGGCCAAAATCCCGAGAGCGGCCAGTTCGAGTCGAGTCAGTCTGGCGCACCGGACACTGTCCGGTGCACACCGGACAGTCCGGTGCTCCAGACCGAGCTGGGACTTGGCTGCACACAGCCAAGTCATTCTCTCCCCTTTTCTCTTTTTCTTCTTTCTGTTTCTAACACTTAGACAAATATGTTAGTCCACAAATCCAATGTACTAAGGCTTAGAAACATACCTTTACTTCATGATTTGCACCTTGTTCATCCATGTACATAAATTCACAAATAAGCACATGTGTTGGCACTCAATCACCAAAATACTTAGAAATGGCCCAAGGGCACATTTCCCTTTCAATCTCCCCCTTTTTGGTGATTTATGCCAACACAACATAAAGCCACTAGAACAAGTGCAAACTCAATTCAAATAGCACTTAAATTTATTTTGAATCAATTTTGGCATATATGGATCATCCTTTGCCACCACTTGGTTTGTTTTTGCAAATCAAACACAAATCTCTATCTCTAAGTTAAACACACATGTTTAAGCATAAAGAGAGTCATTCAAAAAGAGATTGATCAAGGATTTCAAAAACTCCCCCTTTTTCCCATAATCAATACTTCTCCCCACAAGAAGCCAACTTTTGACAAGAGAGACAACTTACGAATTTTGACAAATCAAAAAAAACTCTATTCTACTATTTTCAAAATCTCTCAAGTGGTAGCTGATCCATTTATTGCTTTGGCCTTTATTTTCTCCCCCTTTGGCATCAAACACCAAAACGGGATTAATTTTGGCCCTTTAACCCCATTGCCTCACCAAAATCTTCAATTAAGAGCAAATGGCAATAAGAGTTCATGAGATGGACTTGGAATAAGTTACCCCTCATCGGAGTGCAGTGGAAGTCTTTCATGGTCCAAGTCCACCTTTTCCCTTTCAATTCTCCTTTGTGACTAACACAAGCAAACTCAAACATATGGTTAGTCTCAAAGGGTCAAGTTGTAACACATCTCCCCCTAAACATGTGCATCACATTGCAACGGACTTGTGAGGTCCAGGGAGTGTTTGTACAACTTGAGCACCATAATAAGCAACAAAGTGCAGAATGAACATGATCAAAGTCATGAATACATGTATGCTACAATTCAATCCAAGTTCCGCGAATCTAAGACATTTAGCTCACTACGCAGCCTGCAAAAGGTCTTCTCATCTAAAGGCTTGGTAAAGATATCGGCTAGCTGGTTCTCGGTGCTAACATAAAACACTTCGATATCTCCCTTTTGCTGGTGGTCTCTCAGAAAGTGATGCCGGATGTCAATGTGCTTTGTGCGGCTATGCTCAACAGGATTTTCCGCTATTCGGATAGCACTCTCATTATCACATAGGAGTGGGACTTTGCTCAGATTGTAGCCAAAGTCCCTGAGGGTTTGCCTCATCCAAAGTAGTTGCGCGCAACACTGACCTGCGGCAACATACTCGGCCTCAGCGGTGGATAGGGCAACAGAGGTTTGTTTCTTAGAGTTCCATGACACCAGGGACCTTCCTAAGAATTGGCACGTCCCCGATGTACTCTTCCTATCGACCTTACATCCAGCATAGTCGGAATCTGAGTACCCAATCAAGTCAAAGTTAGACCCCTTTGGATACCAGATCCCGAAGCAAGGCGTAGCGACTAAATATCTAAGAATTCGCTTCACCGCCACCAAGTGACACTCCTTAGGATCGGATTGAAATCTAGCACACATGCATACGCTAAGCATAATATCCGGTCTACTAGCACATAAATAAAGTAGAGATCCTATCATTGACCGGTATGCTTTTTGATCAACGGACTTACCTCCTTTGTTGAGGTCGGTGTGTCCGTCGGTTCCCATCGGAGTCTTTGCGGGCTTGGCGTCCTTCATCCCAAACCGCTTCAGCAGATCTTGCGTGTACTTCGTTTGGGAGATGAAGGTGCCGTCCTTGAGTTGCTTCACTTGGAACCCAAGGAAGTAGTTCAACTCGCCCATCATCGACATCTCGAATTTCTGCATCATCACCCTGCTAAACTCTTCACAAGACTTTTGATTAGTAGAACCAAATATTATGTCATCGACATAAATTTGGCATACAAACAAATCACCATCACATGTCTTTGTAAAGAGAGTTGGATCGGCTTTCCCAACCTTGAAAGCATTAGCAAGTAAGAAATCTCTAAGGCATTCATACCATGCTCTTGGGGCTTGTTTAAGTCCATAGAGCGCCTTAGAGAGCTTACACACATGGTCGGGGTACCGCTCATCCTCGAAGCCAGGGGGTTGCTCCATGTACACTTCCTCCTTTATTGGCCCGTTGAGGAACGCGCTCTTCACATCCATTTGGTACAACCTGAAAGAATGGTGAGCGGCATATGCTAGCAAGATGCGAATGGATTCTAGCCTAGCCACAGGAGCAAAAGTCTCCTCAAAGTCCAAACCTGCGACTTGGGCATAACCTTTTGCCACAAGTCGAGCCTTGTTCCTTGTCACAACTCCGTGCTCGTCCTGTTTGTTGCGGAACACCCACTTGGTTCCCACAACATTTTGCTTGGGACGAGGCACCAGCGTCCAAACTTCATTGCGCTTGAAGTTGTTGAGTTCCTCCTGCATGGCCAACACCCAATCCGGATCTAGCAAGGCCTCCTCTACCCTGAAAGGCTCAATAGAGGAGACAAAAGAGTAATGCTCACAAAAATTAACTAATCGAGATCGAGTAGTTACTCCCTTGCTAATGTCACCCAAAATTTGGTCGACGGGATGATCCCTTTGAATCATCGCTCGAACTTGGGTTGGAGGTGCCGGTTGCGCTTCTTCCTCCATCACTTGATCGTCTTGTGCTCCCCCTTGATCACACGCCTCCTTTTGATGAACCTGTTCATCGTCTTGAGTTGGGGGATGCACCGTCGTTGAGGAAGAAGGTTGATCACGTTCATCCTGTTCCTGTGGCCGAACGTCTCCAATCGCCATGGTTCGTATAGCGGCCGTTGGAACATCTTCTTCATCTACATCATCACAATCAACAACTTGCTCTCTTGGAGAGCCATTAGTCTCATCAAATACAACGTCGCTAGAGACTTCAACCAAACCCGATGATTTGTTGAAGACCCTATACGCCTTTGTATTTGAATCATAACCTAATAAAAACCCTTCTACAGCTTTGGGAGCAAACTTAGAATTTCTACCCTTCTTCACTAGAATGTAGCACTTGCTCCCAAAAACACGAAAGTACGATACATTGGGTTTGTTACCGGTTAGTAGCTCATATGACGTCTTCTTGAGGAGGCGGTGAAGGTAGACCCTGTTGATGGCGTGGCAAGCCGTGTTCACGGCTTCCGACCAAAAGCACTCGGGGGTCTTGAACTCTCCAAGCATCGTCCTCGCCATATCGATTAGCGTCCTGTTCTTCCTCTCTACCACACCATTTTGTTGTGGTGTGTAGGGAGCGGAGAACTCGTGCTTGATCCCTTCCTCCTCAAGAAACTCCTCCACTTGAAGGTTCTTGAACTCGGACCCGTTGTCGCTCCTAATCTTCTTCACCTTGAGCTCAAACTCATTTTGAGCTCTCCTGAGGAAGCGCTTGAGGGTCCCTTGGGTTTCAGACTTATCCTGCAAAAAGAACACCCAAGTGAAGCGGGAAAAGTCATCAACAATAACTAAACCATACTTACTTCCTCCTATGCTTAGATAGGCGACGGGTCCGAAGAGGTCCATATGCAGCAGCTCCAGAGGTCTTGACGTGGTCATCACATTCTTGCTGTGATGTGCTCCTCCAACTTGTTTACCTGCCTGACAAGCTGCACAAGGTCTATCTTTTTCGAAATAAACATTGGTTAGACCTATCACGTGTTCTCCCTTTAGAAGCTTGTGGAGATTCTTCATCCCCACATGTGCTAAGCGGCGATGCCACAGCCAGCCCATGCAAGTCTTAGCTATTAAGCATGCATCTAGACCGGCCTCTTCTTTTGCAAAGTCAACTAAATAAAGCTTGCCGTCTAGTACACCCTTAAAAGCTAGTGAACCGTCACATCTTCTAAAGACAGACACATCTACATTTGTAAATAAACAATTATATCCCATTTGACATAATTGACTAACAGATAGCAAATTATATCCAAGACTCTCCACTAAGAATACATTTGAGATAGAATGCTCATTAGAAATTGCAATTTTACCTAACCCTTTTACCTTGCCTTGATTCCCATCACCGAATATAATTGAATCTTGGGAATCCTTATTCTTGACGTAGGAGGTGAACATCTTCTTCTCCCCCGTCATATGGTTTGTGCATCCGCTGTCGATAATCCAGCTTGAACCCCCGGATGCATAAACCTGCAAGGCAAATTTAGGCTTGGGTCTTAGGTACCCAACTCATGTTGGGTCCTGCAAGGTTAGCACAAATATCTTTAGGGACCCAAATGCAAGATTTATCTCCCATGCATCTAGCCCCTAATTTCCTAGCAACAACCTTCTTACCCTTTCTACAAATAGCAAAAGGAGCATTACAAGCATAATAAATGGTAGAAGGTTCATTCACTACTTTCCTAGGAGCATGAATAACATTCTTTCTAGGCACATGAGCAATATTTCTCCTAGGCATATGCGCAACATTTCTCCTACTCATATTTCTATCATGCTTATGAGAGGAACTAGAGGCGAACATGGCATGAGAATCATAAACATGTGAATCAAAATCATTATAAATATTTCTAGCATGTCTCCTATCATGGTATAAGAAAGCATGGTTCTTTTTAGCACTATTAGCCATAGGGGCCTTCCCTTTCTCCTTGACGAAGACGGGAGCCTTATGGCTTGTTAAGTTCTTGGCTTCCCTCTTGAAGCCAAGCCCATCCTTAATTGAGGGGTGTCTACCAACCGTGTAGGCATCCCTTGCAAATTTTATTTTATCAACTTCATTCTTGCTAGTCTTAAGTTGGGCATTAAGACTAGCCACTTCATCATTTAATTTGGAAATTAGAACTAGGTGTTCACTACAAGCATTAACATCAAAATCCTTACACTTAGTACAAATTTCAACATGTTCAACACAAGAATTTGATTTACTAGCTACTTCTAGTTTAGCACTTAAATCAATATTAACACTTCTTAAGGTAGAAATGGTTTCATGACAGGAAGATATTTCACTAGAAAGCATTTCATTTCTTTTCACTTCTAAAGCATATGATTTTTGTGCCTCTACAAACTTATCATGTTCATCATACAATAAATCTTCTTGCTTTTCTAAAAGCCTATCCTTTTCATTCAATGCATCAATCAATTCATTGATTTTATCTATCTTAGATCTATCTAAGCCCTTGAACAAGCAAGAATAATCTATATCATCATCACTAGACTCACTATCACTAGAAGAAGCATAAGTGGAGTCTTTAGTACTTACCTTCTTCTCTCTTGCCATAAGACAAGTGAGACGCTCATTGGGGAAGAGAGCCGATTTGTTGAAGGCAGTGGCGGCGAGTCCTTCATTGTCAGAGTCGGAGGAGGAGCAATCCGAGTCCCACTCCTTTCCTAGATGCGCCTCGCCCTTTGTCTTCTTGTATGCCTTCTTCTTCTCCCTCTTGTTCCCCTTTTCCTGGTCACTTTCATTATCGGGACAGTTAGCAATAAAATGACCAAGCTTACCGCATTTGAAGCACGAGCGCTTCCCCTTGGTCTTGGTCTTGCTTGGCTGCCCCTTGCGACCATTTAGCGCCGTCTTGAATCTCTTGATGATGAGAGCCATCTCTTCATCATTGAGCCCGGCCGCCTCAACTTGCGCCACCTTGCTAGGTAGCGATTCCTTGCTCCTTGTTGCTTTTAGAGCAATGGGTTGAGGCTCGTGGAGTGGTCCGTTCAACGCGTCGTCGACGTATCTCGCCTCCTTGATCATCATCCTCCCGCTCACGAATTTTCCAAGTACTTCCTCGGGCGTCATCATCGTGTACCTGGGATTCTCACGAATATTGTTCACGAGATGAGGATCAAGTACGGTAAAGGACCTGAGCATTAGGCGGACGACGTCGTGGTCCGTCCATCGCGTGCTCCCGTAGCTCCTTATCTTGTTGATGAGGGTCTTGAGCCGGTTGTATGTTTGCGTCGGCTCCTCGCCCCTTATCATGGCGAAACGTCCAAGCTCTCCCTCCACCAACTCCATCTTGGTGAGTAAAGTGACGTCGTTTCCCTCATGAGAAATCTTGAGGGTGTCCCAGATTTGCTTGGCGTTATCCAAGCCGCTCACTTTATGATATTCATCCCTGCACAAGGAAGCTAGAAGAACAGTAGTAGCTTGTGCATTCTTATGAATTTGTTCATTAATAAACGTGGGACTATCCGAACTATCAAAGTGCATTCCACTCTCTACAATCTCCCATATACTAGGATGGAGAGAGAATAGGTGACTACGCATTTTGTGGCTCCAAAATCCGTAGTCCTCTCCATCAAAGTGTGGGGGCTTGCCGAGTGGAATGGAGAGCAATTGAGAATGTGAACTTTGCGGAATACGAGAGTAATCAAAAGAGAAGTTCGAATTGACCGGTTTTCTCCTCTCGTAGTCGTTGTGGTCCTCGTCCTTTTGGGAAGAAGTGGATTCATCACTATCGTCGTAGTAGATGATCTCCTTGATACGCCTCGTCTTCTTCTTCTTCCCTTCCTTTCGTCTATGGCCCGAGCCGGAGTCGGTAGGCTTGTCGTCCTTCGGCTCGTTGACGAAGGTCTCCTTTTCTTTGTCGTTGATCACTATACCCTTCCCCTTAGGATCCATCTATTCGGGCGGTTAGTCCCTTTGTGAATATAACGGCTCTGATACCAATTGAGAGCACCTAGAGGGGGGGGGGTGAATAGGTGATCCTGTAAAAACTTCAAACTTAAGCCACAAAAACTTGTTAAGCGTTAGCACGATTAATGCCAAGTGGCTAAGGTGAAATCTCAACAAAACACAATACCACAAGAATCAAGCACAGAGGGACACAGTGGTTTATCCCGTGGTTCGTCCAAGCCAATGCTTGCCTACTTCCACGTTGTGGCGTCCCAACGGACGAGGGTTGCAATCAACCCCTCTCAAGCGGTCCAAAGACCCACTTGAATACCACGTTGTTTTGTTGTTCCTTTCACTATCCCGTTTGCAAGGAATCTCCACAAATTGGAGTCTCTTGCCCTTACAAGTATATGATCACAAAGAAAGCACAGAGTAAGGGAGGGAAGCAACACACACAAATCCACAACAAAAGTGCACACACACGGTCAAGACTCGAGCTCGAATGACTATCTCAGAGTTCACACTAGAACAGAGCTCGAATCACTTAGAATCACAAACGAATGCGCAAAGAACTTGTGTGGATGATCAAGAATGCTCAAGAGTTGCTTGTATGTCTCCTCCATGCGCCTAGGGGCTCCTTTTATAGCCCCAAGGCAGCTAGGAGCCGTTGAGAGCAAATCCGGAAGGCTATTCTTGCCTTCTGTCGTCGGGGGCACCGGACAGTCCGGTGCACACCGGACACTGTCCGGTGCCCGATTTGTTTCCTTATCTGGCGCTGCCGACCGTTGCAGCCCGTTGGAGATCTGCGAGCCGTTGGCGCACCGGACAGTCCGGTGCACACCGGACAGTCCGGTGCCGTCTTCCGACCGTTGGCTCGGCCACGTGTCTCGCGCGGATTGCGCGGCCGACCGTTGGCCCTGGCCGACCGTTGGCTCACCGGACAGTCCGGTGCACACCGGACAGTCCGGTGAATTTTAGCCGTACGCCGTCGGCCAAAATCCCGAGAGCGGCCAGTTCGAGTCGAGTCAGTCTGGCGCACCGGACACTGTCCGGTGCACACCGGACAGTCCGGTGCTCCAGACCGAGCTGGGACTTGGCTGCACACAGCCAAGTCATTCTCTCCCCTTTTCTCTTTTTCTTCTTTCTGTTTCTAACACTTAGACAAATATGTTAGTCCACAAATCCAATGTACTAAGGCTTAGAAACATACCTTTACTTCATGATTTGCACCTTGTTCATCCATGTACATAAATTCACAAATAAGCACATGTGTTGGCACTCAATCACCAAAATACTTAGAAATGGCCCAAGGGCACATTTCCCTTTCAGCAGCCCCTTCTCCTCCTTTTATGCGATATTCAAAGCTATTGTAATCTTCAATGTCTTCTCCTCAGATACATCTTCAGCAGGTCGGTTAGCCTCCACTGCTCCCGCGGCCTTGCGAGACACTGTCCTCCTCCGGGTGGCTGGGATCAGCGGTGCCACCTCGCCCATCTTACGAACGACAATCATCGTCGCTGTTGGGCACACGCTGAATGCCAAAACCGGAGAAGGAACCTGGGCGGGCCTATGTGCACTCGTGCAACACAGTGTGACATTCGCCTCCCACCTGCCCTCCACGGCCTCCGTTGCCGTGCTCACCAACGGTGGTCGCAACGTCTGCTCCTCCCTCTACGGTGCCACGTGGCGGGCGCTGCGCTAGAACCTCGCCTCCAGTGTACTCAACCCGGCCCGCCCTCCATGGCCATGCTCACCAAAGCGACCCACGACGCAGACTCCAGCAGCTCCAGGAACATGGTCCCACACACCGGCTCTAGTAACGGCAGCAACAGAGGAGGCAGCGGGCACACCACCTCTAAAGCCTGTTGTTGCTCCTCTGTCGACAACGGGGAAGGAAGGGTGGTGGCGCAGAGCCAAGGTGGAGGAGGGAGAGGAACTCACCGACGAGGACCATGTCATTGTCCGCCAGGGTCCCGAGGGCTGGCAAGGTGTTGCCGATCGCCTCCATCGCGTACTCCACCAAGATCAGACGCCCCTCTGGCGAGAGGATTGTCGTGCGACTGTCATAGATGAGATGGGGTTTGCGTCCCCAGATCTAATTGTGAGAGTAAGAAGGGCGGGCGGAATCGCGGGCACGGCCGCACGTGGACAGATCTGGGAGGAGGATGGAGAGTGGAAGGAGGCGATTGGCAACGAGGAAGGAAGGGTGGCGGCGCAGAGCCAAGGTGGAGGAGGGAGAGGAACTGCTGGAGTCCGATGGTGGGGTGGAGGAGAGGGAGGGGAGACCGCCGGAGTTGAGCGCAGTGGAGGAAGCTGCGCGAGCCCGTGGCTGGAGCCGCCGGCGAGGATTAGGTCAAATGCGACAACACGGTCGGTCGCACGGTGGGATGCACGCTGGGACGGTGGGCTGCACGATGGGACGATGGGCCTCAGGTCCACACGAAAATCATTGGGCTGCACGAACCGCTGCCACAGGCGCGCTGGTATGCCATTTATTTGATTAGTGCCACATCGGCTAGTGAGAGTGACGGAACATGGCTTATAAGCGCAGCTATGTTTCTTATGTTGCACACTGAAAGAGATGGAACGGAACGGTGGGGGCGGCCGTGGTGGTTGCGACCTGTGTATGTACTGTTCATTTTGTTGCGCGGGACTGCATGATGCGTACGGCCGGTGGGGGCGGCCGTGGGGGTCCACATGTAGGAGAGGTGGAGGCACATTAAATCAGTCATAAAATAAATTAGTTCATTTTTTCTTTAAAAAATAGAAATCTCTTAAAAATAGGGTTTTCAAACCCTTATATATTTTCAAACTTATATATATAATGTAAAACAACCCTGGCGTAAAAAAGGTAAAAAATAGCGTGGTATAACCTGCAGGGCAGGTTGCTTGTGATCTGATCGCCAAACGGTGATTTTCTTGTTACATTTGTACGACTCACGAAATAGAAAATTAAGCAGGACATTGAAGCAACAGCATGATACATGGACGTGTATCTCTGGTCAAAATATGCTCATCTTGGTGTTTGGTTGATTATTGAATTAAGGCTCGCAGCACTGGTACAAGCATTAGCAGATGAACAAACGGACCGTCCGCACGGCACGGCATGGCCCAATGCTAGGCATAGCTTGTCTAGGCACGGCATGGGCACACGGGCTTGACGGGTCGGGCTTAGGCTTGACGGGTCGGGCTTATATAGTCCTTTGTTCTCGGGCCATATTAGTACAAAAAAAAACATAACCTAAAAAAGGGTTTGGTTCAGTCCGATGTTCAGTACTAGAAAATTCATCATAGTTTTAAAATTCAACATAATTTACATACAAAACAAAGCACTAACTCAATTTCACATCATCGCATGCATAGTTTCAAAATTCAACACAATTTCAACAAAAATATACACAAATTCGAGTTGTTAGTGCAATGTCGCCTCATTAAAAACTTTTTTAGATGAAACTCACACCTTATGAGAAACCCTAGAAAGAAAAAAAAGAGTATGACCAGCTCAGTTTATAATTCAAATGTTTAAAGTTAATACAAGCCAAAGTGTCAGAACAGAATTCAGAAACACTCTCGAATTCACAGTCACAGGATCAATACAAACTGAGGTAGCCTCACAGAAATTCTCAGGAGTCAGAGCTCAGAGAGCAGCACCAGTACATTCTTCATCTAGCCAAAGCTCCTTGAAGGACTCTTCTAACTCATTGTCCACCACAACATGTTGTGCCCATTGTTGGCCTAGTTCTCAATCCTTGATGCAGACCAACATCTCCAATGTCTATATGTTCAAGTGTCGTCACCGATCCTCAAGAATTCTGCTAGATAAACTGAAAGTAGACTCTGAAGAAGTAGTTGAGGCAAGAACAAACATAATATCTCTAGCCATAATTGAAAGAATTGGATAGGTTAGTTTATGCTCATGCCACCAATTTAAGATATCAAAATCATCCTCATAGGCCGCCACATTATCATTATCAAGGTAAACAATTAGCTCACAAGGACTTGCATCAGGTCCACTACTACCTGAAGAACGTGATGTAGTTGAGGGTCCACAAACACCTATTCCACCAAAAAATTACCCCATGCATGTTTTATCTTACTTGTCATACCTAATTGATGTGTGGTCCTGGATGGTCTAGCAACACCAAACTTAGTATCATACTTGGCATATAGCTTATACAACTCAGTCTTAACATCAACGAAATAAGTATTGTAATTATAATTGTTAGACTGAGAAAGTGGTTCAAGAACATTATACAAACCCCTCATCTTAGCTCTAGGGTCTAGAACAAAAGCAAAGGGATATAACATTGGTATAGAGATCTAGAACAAATGCAAAGGGATATAACATCGGTATAGACTTCTAGTACTTCATGAACTTAGCTTTCATTGGAACAACAACAACACTTAGATTAGTTTCACATCATGTTCATGCAGATGGGTAGCAAATTCAAGTATGTGATGGATTACCAAAGGACTGGTGGGGCCATAAACACTAGACCAGACAACAATTGATTCATAGAACATCTTAAGGAACTCCAAAACCTTTTCAGCTACATACCAATGTTGCTCATTCAGTAGAGGATAGCCATAGTGTGTATTAATGAACACAGAAAACACAGACTTATATGGCAAGAGATGATTTAGCATAAGATATGTTGAGTTATGTTGGTGTTTTGACCGAGGGTCCTAACCAAGTAGTTGATTAGTGTTGCGTGCCCTGTCCAGATGGGTGATGCAAGACATAAGTTTTATCCTGGTTCGGGCAATAGAAGGCCCTACTTCCAGTAGAGGAGGATGAGAATTATATTATCTTGCACCTAAGTGCTTTTAGTAGGGGGTACAACCTGGTAGAGAGAGGGAGTGGATCTCAAGTATCTGAAGGTGATTGAGGCAAGTACCAATATCGGTCGTGGAGGGTGAAATCTTGTGAAGTGTTCTCATCTCTCCTTTGAAGCTTTGGACTCCTTTTATAGCCTCAAGGAGGGATCCTAGGGGCACCAAGGTTTGTCGTGTTGAGGAGAGGAGGTGAGTCCGAGCCCCTATAGCAGCATGGACGATGGAATGGCCTTTGTACTTGCAGTTGACTTGGATTAGAGGGAGGACATCTAGCCCCTGTATCTTGCATCTTGATTGAGCAGAGAGTCGAGGCCATGATCGAGGGCTCGGTCGCGTACTTGAGCCTACGTGGTGGATCTGTTGTTCGAGTCATAGTTGTTGAAACAGTGACAAGTATGGTGAAAAGCACATGGTAATTCGCCCCGTATGGTGTGAAAGTCGCCTAGAGGAAGGTGAATATGCGAAATCTGAAAATTATAAACTTAAAACACAACTACAAGTCGGGGTTAGCGTTAGAAATAAATCCGAGTCCGTGAGAGAGGGCGAAAAACAAATCAAAGGCAAATGAAGCGGATGACACGATAATTTGTTTTTACCGAGGTTCGGTTCTTAAGAACCTAGTCCCCGTTGAGGTGGTCACAAAGACCGGGTCTCTTTCAACCCTTTCCCTCTCTCAAACGGTCACCTAACCGAGTGAGCTTTCTTCCATGATTTCCTGGGTCACTTAGACCCCGCAAGGACCACCACACAATTGGTGTCTCTTGCTTTGCTTACAAGGCTTTGAGAGTAAGAATGAGAGAAAGAAGAAAGCCAACCAAGCAACAAGAGCAACAAAAGAACACAAGTCAATCTTCTCACAAGTCCTAAGAACTAGAGTTAAATTGTGGGCTTTGATTTGATCGGAGGCTTTGATTTGTGTGTTGGAGTGTTGTGTATTGCTCTTGTATTGAATGAGGAGTAGTGAATGCTTGGATGGTTGGAGTGGAGGTGGTTGTGGGGTATTTATAGCCCCCAACCACCAATTCAACCGTTAGGGAGGCTGTCTGTCGATGGGCGCACCGGACAGTCCGGTGCGCCAGCCACGTCACCCAACCGTTAGGGTTCTGACGGTTTCGACCGTTGGAGTTGTCTTCATGGGGCACCGGACAGGCACTGTTCACTGTCCGGTGCGCCTTCTGGCGCTGCTCTGACTCTGCGCGAACTTGTCCCTGGTGCACCGGACTTGTCCCTGGTAAACCCGAAGGTGAAGAGTTTAGAGTCGCTCGCCCCTGGTGCACCGGACACTGTCCGGTGGCACACCGGACAGTCCGATGCGCCAGACCAGGGTCCTCTTCGGTTTCTTTTGCTCCTTTCTTTTTGAACCCTAACTTGATCTTTTTATTGATTTGTGTTGAACCTTTAGCACCTGTAGAATGTATATTCTAAAGCAAACTAGTTAGTCCAATCATTTGTGTTTGGGCAATTCAACCACCAAAATTATATTTAGGAAAAGGTTAAACCCTATTTTCCTTTCAATCTCCCCCTTTTTGGTGATTGATGCCAACACAAACCAAAGCAAATATATAAGTGCAGAATTGAACTAGTTTGCATAAGGTAAGTGCAAAGGTTTCTTGGAATTACACACTTGCACCACTTGTTTTGTTTTGCAAATTCTTTTTGGAAATTCTTTTCAAAGTCTTTTGCAAATAGTCAAAGGCATATGAGTAAGATTGTAAGAAGCATTTTCAAGATTTGAAATTTCTCCCCCTGTTTCAAATGCTTTTCCTTTGACTAAACAAAAAACTCCCTCTGAATGAAATTCTCCCCTTAGTGTTCAAGAGGGTTTTACCAATTTTTGAAAATACTAAAAGCTTTCTCCCCTTTTGAAAACACATTTGAGGTACCAGTTTGAAAATTTCTTTTTAAAATTTGGGTGGTGGTGCGGTCCTTTTGCTTTGGCTAATACTTTCTCCCCCTTTGGCATTAATCGCCAAAAACAGAGAAAATTTGAGAGCCCTTGACTTTCTCCCCCATTGGTACACGTAAATATGAGTGAAAAGATTATACCAATGTGAAGTGTGGTGGAGTAACGACGAAGGTTAAATGATGCTGGTAGAGTGGAGTGGAAGCCTTGTCTTCGTCGAGTACTCCATTTCCCTTTCAACCTACGACTTAGCATAGAGATACACTTGAAAACACATTAGTCGTAGCAAATGAAAGAGTTATGATCAAAGGTATATAAATGAGCAATATGTGCCATGTTTTAATCAAAGTTCCAAGAATCAAGTATATTTAGCTCATTCCTAAGTTTGCAAAAGGTTTTCTCATCTAATGGCTTGGTGAAGATATCGACTAATTGATCTTTGGTGTTTATATATGCAATCTCAATATCCCCCCTTTGTTGGTGATCTCTCAGAAAGTGATGCCGAATGTCTATGTGCTTAGTGCGGCTGTGATCAACGGGATTATCCGCTATATGGATTGCACTCTCATTGTCACATAGGAGAGGGACTTTGCTCAACTTGTAGCCATAGTCCCTGAGGGTTTGCCTCATCCAAAGTAATTGCGCACAACAATGGCCTGTGGCAATATACTTGTCTTCGGCGGTTGATAGGGCTCCTAAATTTTGTTTCTTTGAAGCCCAAGACACCAGGGATCTTCCTAGAAGATGACAAGTCCCTGATGTGCTCTTCCTATCAATTTTATACCCTGTCCAATCGGCATCGGAATATCCTATCAAATCAAAGGTTGATCCCCTAGGGTACCAAAGCCCAAACTTAGGAGTGTAAACTAAATATCTTATGATTCTTTTCACGGCCCTAAGGTGAACTTCCTTAGGATCGGCTTGGAACCTTGCACGCATGCATACAGAAAGCATAATATCCGGTCGAGATGCACATAAATAGAGTAAAGATCCTATCATCGACCGATATACCTTTTGATGTACGGATTTACCTCCCGTGTCGAGGTCGAGATGCCCATTGGTTCCCATGGGTGTCTTGATGGGTTTGGCATCCTTCATTCCAAACTTTGTAAGTATGTCTTGAGTATATTTTGTTTGGCTGATGAAGGTGCCCTCTTGGAGTTGCTTAACTTGAAATCCTAAGAAATACTTCAACTCCCCCATCATAGACATCTCGAATTTTTGAACCATGATCCTACTAAACTCTTCACAAGTAGATTTGTTAGTAGACCCAAATATAATATCATCAACATAAATTTGACATACAAACAAATCATTTGCAATAGTTTTAGTAAAGAGAGTAGGATCGGCTTTGCCAACTTTGAAGCCATTAGTGATAAGAAAATCTCGAAGGCATTCATACCATGCTCTTAGAGCTTGCTTGAGCCCATAAAGCGCCTTTGAGAGTTTATACACATGGTTAGGATACTCACTATCCTCAAAGCCGGGAGGTTGCTCAACATAGACCTCTTCCTTGATTGGTCCATTGAGGAAGGCACTCTTCACGTCTATTTGATAAAGCTTGAAGCCATGGTAAGTAGCATAGGCAAGTAATATGCGAATTGACTCAAGCCTAGCTACGGGTGCATAAGTTTCACCAAAGTCCAAACCTTCGACTTGTGAATAACCTTTGGCGACAAGTCTGGCTTTGTTCCTTATCACCACACCATGCTCGTCTTGCTTGTTGTGGAATACCCACTTGGTACCTACAACATTTTGATTAGGACATGGAACCAAATGCCATACCTCATTCCTCGTTAAGTTGTTGAGCTTCTCTTGCATTGCCAACACCCAATCCGATCTCTTAGTGCATCCTCCACCCTGTATGGCTCAATAGAGGACACAAAAGAGTAATGTTCACAAAAATGTGTGACTCGAGATCGAGTGGTTACCCCCTTATGAATATCACCGAGGATGGTGTTCACGGGATGATCTCTTTGAATCGCTTGGTGGACTCTCGGGTGTGGCGGTCTTTGACCCTGAGCTTCTTGTTCATCTTCCTTGTCTTGATTTTCTTCATCTCCCCCTTGATCATTGCCCTCTTCTTGAGGTGGCTCATCTTCTTGATCTTCTTCTTCATTATCTTGAGCTTGTTCCTCATCTTGGGTTGGTGGAGATGCTTGATTTGAAGATGATGGTTGATCTTGTGCTTGAGTGGGCTCTTCGGTTTCCTTAGGACACACATCCCCAATGGACATGTTCCTTAGCACGACGCACGGAGCCTCTTCATCATCTAGCTCATCAAGATCAACTTGCTCCACTTGGGAGCCATTAGTCTCATCAAACACAATGTCACAAGAAACTTTAACTAGTCCAGTGGACTTGTTAAAGACTCTATATGCCCTTGTGTTTGAGTCATATCCTAGTAAAAAGCCTTCTACAGCCTTAGGAGCAAATTTAGATTTTCTACCTCTTTTAACAAGAATAAAACACTTGGTACCAAAGATTCTAAAATATGAAACATTGAGCTTTTACCGGTGAGGAGTTCATACGATGTCTTCTTGAGGATTCAGTGAAGGTAGAGCCGGTTGATGGAGTAGCAGGTGGTGTTAATCGCCTCGGCCCAAAACCGGTCCGGTGTCTTGTACTCATCAAGCATGATCCTTGCCATATCCAGTAGAGTTCTATTTATTCCTCTCCACTACACCATTTTGTTGAGGAGTGTAGGGAGAAGAGAACTCATGCTTGATGCCCTCCTCCTCAAGAAAGCCTTCAATTTGAGAGTTCTTGAACTCCATTCCATTATCGCTTTTTATTTTCTTAATCCTCAATCCGAACTCATTTTGAGCCCGTCTCAAGAATCCCTTTAAAGTCTCTTGGGTTTGAGATTTTTCCTGCAAAAAGAACACCCAAGTGAAGCGAGAATAATCATCCACAATAACTAGACAGTACTTACTCCTGCCGATGCTTATGTAAGCGATCGGGCCGAATAGGTCCATGTGGAGTAGCTCAAGCGGTCTATCGGTCGTCATGATGTTCTTGTGTGGATGATGGGCGCCAACTTGCTTTCCTGCTTGACATGCGCTACAAACCCTGTCTTTCTCAAAATGAACATTTGTTAGTCCCAAAATGTGCTCTCCCTTTAGAAGTTTGTGGAGATTCTTCATCCCAACACGGGCTAGTCGGTGATGCCAGAGCCAACCCATATTAGTCTTAGCAATTAAGCAAGTGTCGAGTTCAGCTCTATTGAAATCAACTAAGTATAGCTGACCCTCTAACACTCCCTTAAATGCTACTGAATCATCACTTCTTCTAAAGACAGTAACACCTATATCTGTAAAAAGACAACTATAGCCCATATTGCATAATTGCGAAACATAAAGCAAATTGTAATCTAATGAATCTACAAAAAAAACATTGGAAATAGAATGGTCAGGTGATATAGCAATTTTATCAAGTCCTTTGACCAAACCTTGATTTCCATCCCCGAATGTGATAGCTCTTTGGGGATCTTCGTTTTTCTCGTAGGAGGAGAACATCCTTTTCTCCCCTGTCATATGGTTTGTGCATCCGCTATCAATAATCCAACTTGAGCCCCTGGATGCATAAACCTGCAAAACAATTTAGGCCTTGTTCTTAGGTACCCAAACAGTCTTGGGTCCTTTGACGTTAGAAACAAGCACCTTGGGTACCCAAACACAAGTCTTGGAGCCCTTGTGTTTGCCCCCAACATATTTGGCAACTACTTTGCCTGATTTGTTAGTTAAAACATAAGATGCATCAAAAGTCTTAAATGAAATATTATGATCATTTGATGCAGTAGGAGATTTCTTTTTAGGCAATTTAACATGGGTTGATTGCCTAGAACTAGATGCCTCATTCTTATAAATAAAAGCATGGTGAGAACTAGAATGAGATTTCCTAGCACGAATTCTCCTAATCTTATGCTCAGGATAACCAGTAGGATATAAAATATAACCCTCGTTATCCTGAACCATGGGAGCCTTGCCCTTAACAAAGTTAGACAATTTCTTAGGGGCATTAAGCTTGACATTGCTTCCTTGTTGGAAACCAATGCCATCCTTAATGCCAGGGCGTCTCCCATTATAAAGCATGCTTCTAGCAAATTTAAATTTTTCATTTTCAATCTCATGCTCATTAATTTTAGCAGTTAATTGAGCTATATGATCATTTTGTTGTTTAATTAAAGCAAGGTGATCATGAATAGCATCAATATTAACATCTCTGCATCTAGTACAAATAGTAACATGATCAACACTAGATGTAGAGGGTTTGCAAGTATTTAATTCTTCTATCTTAGCATATAATTTGGCATTCTCATCTCTAAGACAGGAAATAGAATCATTGCAAACATTTAAATCTCTAGCCTTGGAAATTAAACTAGCATTCTCAGTTTTAAGACTAGAAATTGATTCATTTAATTTATCAATCTTAGCAATTAGACTAGCATTTTCATTTCTAAGATTGGTAATTGAATCATGGCAAACATTTATCGTCTCAACCTTAGTAATAAAACTAGCATTCTTAGTTCTAAGGTTGAAAATGGTGTCATGGCATATGCTAAGCTCATTAGTCAGTTTTTCACATTTTTCTATCTCCTGAGCATAAGCATTCTTTACCTTAACATGCTTTTTATTTTCCTTAATAAGGAATTCCTCTTGCCTATCCAAGAGTTCATCCTTCTCATGAATAGCTCCTATCAGTTCATTTAGTTTTTCCTTTTGTTGCATGTTAAGGTTGGCAAAAAGACTAAGCAAATTTTCTTCATCGTCACTAGAGCGGTGTGGAGGTGCTGCCTTCTCCAAGTTGATGACTTGTTTGGAGCCTTTGATCATCAATTCAAAGCTCACAAACTTTCCTATAACCTCCTCGGGAGACATTAGCTTATATCTAGGATCACCACGAATTAATTGAACTTGCGTAGGATTGCGAAAAATGAGTGATCTTAGAATAACCTTGACCATTTCATGGTCATCCCATTTGGTGCTCCCAAGGTTGCACACTTGATTCACCATGGTCTTTAGCCGGTTGTACATGGCTTGCGGCTCTTCCCCATGGTTGAGGACGAATCGATCGAGCTCTTCCTCGATCGTCTCCCTTTTGGTGATCTTGGTTAGCTTGTCCCCTTTGTGTGTGGTCTTAAGGATGTCCCAAATATCTTTGGTGGTCTCTAACCCATGCACTTTGCTATACTCCTCTTGACTTAAAGAGGCGAGGAGTATAGTAGTTGCTTGGGAGTTAAAGTACCGTATTTGGGCAACTTCGTCTGAGTCATAGTCTTTATCCCCCACCTGTGGTACCTACGCTCCATACTCAATAACATCCCATATGCTTTTGTGGAGTGAGGTTAGATGACCTTTCATTTTAACACTCCACATAGAATAATCTTCACCATAAAAAACCGGTGGTTTTCCTAATAGAACGGAAAGTAAAGGAGCGCATTTAGAAATGCGGGGATATAGCGTAGGGGGATCTTACTAAACTTCTTGCGCTCATGGCGCTTAGAAGTGACGGATGGCGCATCGGAGCCGGAGGTGGATGGCGACGAAGAGTCGGTCTCATAGTAGACCACCTTCTTCATCTTCTTTTTCTTATCGCCACTCTGATGTGACTTTTGAGGAGGTGATCCCTCCTTTAGCTTGTTGCCAGAATCCTTTGATGGAGCCTTCCCGTGGCTTGTGGCGGACTTGTCGCTGGTCATGATCTCCCTCTTAGCGTAATCTCCCGACATCACTTCGAGTGGTTAGACTCTAATGAAGTACCGGGCTCTGATACCAATTGAAAGTCGCCTAGAGGGGGGTGAATAGGCGGAATCTGAAAATTATAAACTTAAAGCACAACTACAAGCCGGGGTTAGCATTAGAAATAAATCCGAGTCCGTGAGAGAGGGCGAAAACAAATCAAAGGCAAATGAAGCAGATGACATGATGATTTGTTTTACCGAGGTTCGGTTCTTGAGAACCTAGTCCCTATTGAGGTGGTCACAAAGACCGGGTCTCTTTCAACCCTTCCCTCTCTCAAACGGTCACCTAGACCGAGTGAGCTTTCTTCCTTGATTTCTTGGGTCACTTGGACCCCGCAAGGACCACCACAATTGGTGTCTCTTGCTTTGGTTACAAGGCTTTGAGAGTAAGAATGAGAGAAAGAAGAAAGCCAACCAAGCAACAAGAGCAACAAAAGAACACAAGTCGATCTTCTCACAAGTCCTAAGAACTAGAGTTGAATTATGGACTTTGATTTGATCGGAGGCTTTGATTTGTGCCTTGGAGTGTTGTGTTGTTGGGGGCTTGTTCTCAAATGCTAAGAATTAAGAACAAGGCAACATAGAAAATGTTAAGGGTTAAAGTCCTTCGTCTTTCAAGACATTATATCCTCTCGGGATATAAAGAATTTCGGACGAAGGTTACGAAGGACGTACCTTCGTAAACATAATAGCAAGGAACGAAGTATTCATACAGATCATAAGGTATGAAATAAACAATTAAATATTATCATAGAATCATCTCCATCTTTATTATCATGGACTAATATAAATGACTTCGAATTAAAAATGTACCTTTGGTCCTGAGGAAAACAAAAGTACAGGTGTGATGCGAAAGCAAATGGCAGGTTCGCGTGAACAGTACAGAGGTACTGTTCATCTATTTATAGATACAGGTCACAGCCTGTGACAAATTACAATTATGCCCCTTACAAAAGTTTACAACATTGACTCAGACCTCTATGGATAAAAAGGTCATTCTATCTCTATGTCGGTTTGTAACGCCGAAGCTCCATGAAAAGGAACCTTCGGCCATCTCCTGGGGACAACTTCAGCCGAAGCTGCTTCTTCGTGCAAGACCTTCGGCGCAACGAAGCATGACCCCAACAGTAGCCCCTTTCGCGGTGCTAGATCGTTTTTCGTAACGAGCTTGACCCGTGAAAAAAGCCTCTTCAGCTTCGGGAAGCTGAAGGTCCAAAAAACACCTTCCCTGAGCTCGTTGCTGAGAAACGATCCGGTTTCCGAGCGCGTGCCAGGCCCACCTTGCAGAGTTACTGTTTGATCTTTGCGGTCCACTGCACAGCGAGTACAAGTGACTGCCCGCCTGCTGTAAAAATCCTGCCGCTTCGCCTTCTTACCTGCAGCACTATATAAACAGACGAGTAGGTGTGAAGTTACCACAGCATTCATTGCTATTTGCACTGTTCTGCTGCCAAAATTTTTAACTATAGCCGAAGCTTGATTCTCAGAATCGAACGAAGGTCCATCTCGACGTCTGCTTCGTCGGAAAGAAAAGCTTCGGAAGAAAAGAAAAAGTATCTAACTTCCCCAAATTCAGAATCAAATGGCCAGAGTACGATCTACTGCCAGAGTTGCACGTGAAGGAGACGAAGCCGAAGGTTCGAATACTGTGCCCATCTCCGAAGCGATGCAACGTTCCGGACTGGTGACTGCGGAAGAAATGCCTGCTGCTGAAGCAAACCCGACAACTGCCGAAGGAGAAGAAGAAAACATTGAAGGGACTGATCCCGAAGATGACTACCGTATTGCCATGCCCAGCAAGCCCAGTCACCTAGATTTCAGAAAGTCGACTGTTTCAAAGGCTGATCTTTCCAAGATGGTGAAAGCAGGTTATTTCATTGAAAATCAGAAGAAGCTACTTCGCTTCGGGGGAGAAGAAACCACCCCGAAGCCAGAGAAGGACGAGATTGTCATCTTCAAGAGCTTTTTAAAGGCTGGGCTGAGATTCCCTCTTCACGAGATTATTGCGGAGATACTGAAGAGGTTTGGTATCTACCTTCACCAGTTAACTCCTAACGCTATCGTTAGGCTTAGCGTTTATATTTGGGCCCTCCAAAGCCAAGCAGTGGAGCCATTTGCCGACAGTTTCTGTCGAGTTCATGAGTTACATTATCAAACAAAGGCCAGAAAAGATGGGCTGCATGATAACTTCGGTTGCTACAATTTTGCCTACCGGAAAACCGCAAAGTTCCCTGTAATCAGCTACCGAAGCAAATGGCCGGCAGGCTGGAAATCAGAATGGTTCTATGTCAAGGTTGATGACGACAAGGAGAAGCTTGTGCAAAGTCCACTCGAGCTGATCTTCGGAGAAACCCGACCCCGCTGCAACATGACACCAGAGGGTCAAACACAACAGGCAATGGATGAATTCAGTATTATTGCAGAGCATATCGGTACCAGGGATCTGGTTCAAGAATTCTTGGCATTCAGAGTCTTCCCTACTCTGAAAGAATGGGAAGTGCCAAAGTTAAAGGGGGAGAAGAAGGAGGGGGAACTTGTCCGGCTTCCTTATCACTTCAAATTCAAGAAATACTTTAAGAAGCCCTGCCAAGAGTGGCTGGACACAGTTGAGATAATGTGTAATGAAATTCTTGGAAATTATTCGAAAAAAGAAGATCAACTGATGACAGCAGCCTTCGGCACCCGTCCGAAGCGAAGGCTGAACCGAGTGTTTGATGCCCTGGGCTTCGAATACCCTGACTATGAGCAGTTGAGCAAGGGTGCTGAGGGCCAAAAAAGAAAAAGAGTGGCCGAAACTCTGAACAAGGATGAAGAAAGACCATCAAAAGAGAAGAAAATTCCCAAGAAAAGAAAAATATCAACTCCGAAGCGAAAATTATCCGAAGAAGAGGGGACCCCCACACCACCTTCTACCAGCGACGTGGAGGAAATTTTAAAGGTAATGACTGAACCCGTGCCCACGAAGCTAAGCCCATTAGGGCCTCAACTGACGAAGCTTTTTCGAAAGGTGGAAGAGCCGGAACAAACGAAGATAACCAAACCAAAGCGGCAAAGAATTATTGCAGTGACCGAAGTTATCGATAAGACGCCGCCGAGGGCGTCAATTCAGAAAACGGCAGCTGCTGAAGACACAACAAACGTCGAAGTTGCACCTTCGAAGGTCGCGGCTACCGAAGCCGCTACAGCCGAAGATGTGAACTTAGAAACTACCATTGAGGACATCGACAAAATTTTGCAAGACATGGCTGCAGAAGAAGCTGCTGAAGAAACCATGGCCACAGTGCCTGGGAAGGGGAAAGAGATAGCCGAAGACACTTCGGACGACGAAGCCTACGCATTTCAAAATTTAGTTGGGCAGAAGCTGACGAAGGCCGAAATAGGAGAGCTCAAGGACTATGCCAAATCTTGCGGATACAAGCCAGGAGCTCTTCTATTTGGAGGCATTGATGACGAAAAATTGGGCTGCATTCGAGACCAAACTGGAGCTAAGGTCATCGGTACTTTATCAAAAAGTATCGGTTTTCCGAAGCTAGAAACAGATATCAGCCGCTACCGACGACAACATATCGTCGGCAGCTTATTTTATTCCAATTTCAAGGTAAACAACTTTTCTCTGACTTCTATTGTTTTTAATAATGGAAATATTCCTGACAAAGGTTGTTTATTTGCAGAGCATGCTTCTGAGCAAAGCTCTGAGGATGCAGCAAGACTTGGAGGACAAAAAACACGAAGCTATAATTGAGAATTTAGAGAGCAAGATAAAAGAACAATCAGCTATCATTGAAAAGAAAGACTTCGAGCTCCAATCAACCGAAGGCTTGCTGGCAGAGACTGAAGCTAAAGTATCAGAATTGAATTCGAAGCTTATCGGCCAATCAAAACAATTTGAACAGGAGAAGCTAGAGCTTAATTCGAAACTTGAAGCCGAAGTCCAAGCCAACTCAGACTTGAAGAAATCATTAACAAGCCTTCAAGACAAATGCTTGAAATTTAGCAATAATTGTATTGGACGATTAAAAAAGATATTTTACTCTGTTGGAGCCAGCAGCGGGAAGTTTAACCCTTCAGCGGAAAATTTACCACAAGCCTTCGATCATATTGAAGCTGAAATCGAAGAACTTGACGAAGTTATAGCCGGGCACGGTGACTTCTGTGCCTGGGTAGCTTCTCGGGGTACCGCTGCAGCGTTCCTGAAGGCCGGCTGCGAGCATGGAAAAATCGTCAACAGGCCCAACTTCACCTTGTCTCCATCAATCCTGGACGATATTCCTGACCTCGCCCGAAGCATCTCAAATAGATTTATAAAAATGATATGGACAAAAGGCGGGCGAGAGAAGGCTGGAGACGAAGCTCGAAGTCATCTTGATCCAGTAAGAAATCATACTTTGTACTTACCTTCTCCTTCACGCTTGATTTTTACTCGCGATACCTTGATTCATGTAGGATGACGAAGGTGAAGATGATGCTTAAAATATATCGCCGAAGCCGTCACCGAAGCTGAAGCTTAGTGAAGATCAGTAGAAGTATACTATAGAAAAAACTCAGGATACTTTTGTAACAACTTTTGTAAATACAATTAAACTGTTCTCAAGGAACTTTGTACATACCTTGTAACATATTCTTACCCTTCTACTGAGGCGCTTTGATGTGGACGAAATCAGTTTTTTGAGCCGAAGGCGAAAAAACACCTTCCCTTCTTTTCGTACACAACGAAGCATAGAAGACCACTTCTTCTTTTTGCCGAAGCTTTTCTTTTTCGTACATAACAAACCATAAGAGACCACTTCTTCTTTTTGCCGAAGCTTTTCTTTTTCGTACATAACAAACCATAAGAGACCACTTCTTCTTTTTGCCGAAGCAACCACTCAGGAACACAAATGCTATGAATGAATGTTTATGAATGCAGATGCTATGATGTAATGTAATGTGCGAATGAATGTCCAAAGCATATGTCCGAAGCCACACTCTCAGCCATTATTTCCTTAGAAACAACCACACATCAGCTCTGCATTCCCTTAGGAACGACTTTGGAGCTTCTTCGCCTTTTACTTAGACGATATAAGCTCTGCATTCCCTTAGGAACGTCTTTGGAGCTTCTTCGCCTTTTACTTAGGCGGTATAAGCTCTGCATTCCCTTAGGAACGTCTTTGGAGCTTCTTCGCCTTTTACTTAGGCAGTATAAGCTCTGCATTCCCTTAGGAACGTCTTTGGAGCTTCTTCTCTTTTTCAGTTTCGGCACTCGATGGTGCGTTCTCAGCTTTTACATTTACATTCTTTGGGGGATTTTGCTCTTATAAAACTAAAAAGGAAATTACATATGATGGCCCCATTAAAAACCTTTCTCCCCCTTTAGAAAGGAAAAGGGTGCCATGAAAAAAGAAAAGAAAAACATAAAAAGTTACATCAAGTTATACATAAAATCGCCGAAGCTCATCCGCATTCCAAGATCTTGGAATTTCGTTGCCATCCATGTCCTTCAATCTGTACGATCCAGGCCTTGACGAAGATACTACTAATAAAGGTCCTTCCCATTTCAATTGTAGCTTGCCCACTGTGTCTGGGTTGGCTACTCTCCGAAGCACCAAGTGACCCGGCTCAATATTTTTTAACCGGACCTTTCTATCTCGCCACCTGACTGTTTCAGCTTGATATTTATTGATATTCTCCACGGCCTGAAGCCTGATCCCCTCTAAAGCATCTTTTTCCACAAGGCAAGCATCTTCGGGACCTGATTCTGCCGAAGCTACTACCCTTATTGACCCAGCTTTAGCTTCTTCCGGAGTTATTGCTTCGTCACCGAATAATAATTTGAATGGGGTAAAGCCTGTAGACCTTGATGTTGTTGTATTGTGGCTCCACACCACTTTGGTTAACTGATCTGGCCACTTTCCCCTGGGTTGATTGAAGATTAACTTCATTATTCCTGTCATTATAATGCCGTTGGCCCTTTCAACGAGCCCATTCGACTCCGGATGCCTGACTGATGCAAAATGGATCTTCGTTCCAATTTGATCACAGAAATTTCTGAAAGCTTCGGAGTCGAACTGCGTTCCATTATCCACAGTGATGGCCTTCGGTACTCCGAAGCGACAGACAATGTTCTGCCAGAAAAACTTTTGGACAGTGGCCGAAGTTATTGTGGCTAATGGCTTCGCCTCAATCCATTTAGAAAAATACTCCACAGCCACTATAACATATTTTAGATTCCCCTGAGCCGGTGGTAATGGACCTAACAAATCAAGGCCCCACCTTTGCAATGGCCAGATGGGTTGTATCAGCTGGGTCAAAGACGAAGGTTGCTTTTGATCTCTTGCACATTTCTGGCAACCTTCGCACTTTTGAACTAATTCCGCTGCATCCGAAGCTGCCTTCGGCCAATAAAACCCTTGGCGGAAAACTTTTCCAAGTAACGGCCTAGATCCGATGTGGGATCCACACAGGCCTGCATGTATCTCTTTCATTAACTCTATACCTTCGGTTCTAGACAAGCACTTGAGCAGCGGGGCACAAACTCCATGTTTGTATAGTTCCCCTTCTATCATGACATACGGACGAGCTCTTGCCTCTATCCTTTTATTGTAAGCTTCATCATCTGATAGGAAGTTACCCTGAAGGTAAGAGATTATTTCAGTTCTCCAATCTTCGCTGTAAACAGGAGAAATGTTGAGGACTGCTCTTTCAAGGAGCTCTACTGAAGGTGCCTTTATTGTTTCGAAGAACACATCCGAAGGTAACGGCAGCCCCTGTGCTGCAGACTTGGCTAGCAAATCAGCATGCTCATTTTGCCCTCGAGGGATATTCTTGACAGAAAATCCTTCGAAGGAAGCTTCGATCCTTCGGACCGTGTCTAAGTATTTTTCAAGCTTCGGGTCTTTAGCCTTGCAACTTTTGTCAATATGACCCGAAACAACCTGGGAATCAGTTTTAAGAATCGCCCTTCTGATTCCCATTGCCTTTAGTTTCCGAAGACCCAGGAGCAGGGCTTCGTACTCAGTAATATTATTTGTGCAGCTGAAGTCAAGTCTTGCTGCATAACAAGTTTTAACCTTGGATGGTGAGACCAACACAGCAGCTGCACCTGCTCCGAAGGTTCCCCAAGAGCCATCACAAAACACTGTCCACACTTCGGCATCTTTATTTGCTTCTTCATCCTGAGCCCCTGGCGTCCAGTCGGCAATGAAATCTGCCAATGCTTGAGACTGGATCGAGGATCTATGCACATAATCAATGTAAAATTCATTGAGCTCCGCAGCCCATTTTCCAATCCGTCCAGTAGCTTCTCTATTTCTCATGATATCCTTCAGCGGCTGCGAAGAAGGAACAATAATGTTGTATGCCTGAAAATAATACCGAAGCTTCCTGGATGCCATTAAAACGGCATACAATACCTTCTCCAGCTCTGTATAATTTTTCTTTGAGACACTAAGGACCTCAGATACAAAATACACTGGAACTTGCTTCTTGACTTGGCCATCAAACTTCTCCTGGACAAGTGCCGCACTTACTGCTGAGTGCGAAGCTGCCACATATAACAACAGAGGAGCCCCTGGCGTTGGTGGAGTTAATGTTGTGAGATCTATCAAGTATTGCTTCAGCTCTTCGAAGGCTTTTTGTTGGCTTGGGCCCCATTGAAAGACTTCAGCTGACTTCAGCACCTCGAAAAATGGTAAGTTTCTTTCTGCTGATCTGGATATAAATCTGTTGAGAGATGCCAGCCTTCCTGTCAATCTTTGGGCTCCCTTTCTTGTGGTTGATGGCTCCATTCGAAGTATAGCTTCGATTTTATTTGGATTAGCTTCGATTCCCTTTGTTGAAACCAAGCATCCAAGAAATTTACCCTTCTTTACTCCGAAGACACATTTTTCTGGATTCAGCTTCAGACCAGCTTGTCTGAAGCTTGCGAAGGTCTCCTACAGATCAGCAATATGATTTTCCTGCTTCGTGCTTTTTACGATAATGTCATCAACATAGGTCAACACATTTCTGCCTATCTGAGACTGGAGAACCTTCGCAGTCATTCTGCTGAAACTCCCTCCAGCATTCTTGAGCCCCTCAGGCATCCGAAGATAGCAATATGTGCCACTTGGGGTTATGAAGCTAGTTTTCGGCTCATCTTCCTTCTTCATCCAAATTTGATGATAGCCTGAGTAGCAGTCTAGGAGACTCATGAGCTCTGAAGAAGCTGCTGCATCGACTAAAGAGTCTATCCTTGGCAGCAGGAATTCGTCCTTCGGACAAGCCTTGTTGAGATCTGTGAAATCGATACACATTCTCCACTTGCCATTGGCCTTCTTCACCATAACAGTGTTAGCTAGCCACTCTGGATACTTCACTTCTCTGATAACTCCTGCACTGAGGAGTCTTTTTACTTCATTGCGAGCCCCTTCGGCCTTGTCATCAGACATTTTCCGAAGCCTCTGCTTTCGGGGTCTGAAGGATGGGTCAACATTAAGCGAATGTTCAATAACATCCCGATTTACTCCACAGAGATCATTGGCTGACCATGCAAAAACATCTTTGTTGTTGAATAAAAACCTTATCAAGGTTTTCTCCTGGTCTTCAGATAATTGGGAGCCCAACAACACCTTCTGCTCTGCTATATCCTCACACAATAGCATGGGCTTCGGCTGATCTGCTGAAGCTGCTTTCTCCCTTCTAAATTTGTACTGTTCACAAGCTTCAGCTCCATCTATGTTATGGATTGCTTTGGAATCAGTCCAGCTTCCTTCGGCCCTTCTAGCAGCTTCCTGGCTTCCATGAATAGCAATAGGCCCTTGGTCCGAAGGTATCTTCATGCAAAGATAAGCTGGGTGAAGAATTGCTTCGAAGGCATTAAGAGTACCGCGACCAATGATAGCATTGTAAGGATACTCCATGTCAACAATATCAAACACAATTTGCTCAGTCCTTGTGTTGTTAACAAATCCGAAGGTTACCGGCATGGTAATCTTCCCAAGTGCTACAATCTGCCGCCCTCCGAAGCCACAAAGAGGGTGCGTAGCATCATGAATCTTGTCTTCAGGCTCCTGCATTTGTCTGAAGGCCTTAGCAAATATAATATCAGCTGCACTGCCTGTATCAACTAGGACATTGTGGACCAGAAATCCTTTGATCACGCAAGAGATGACCATGGCATCATTGTGAGGATAATCCTTAAGCTGAAGGTCTTCCTGAGAGAAAGTAATTGGAATGTGGGACCATTTTGACTTGATGAAGGGTCCCTGCACTCCAACATGCTGCACCCTTCTCTGAGCCTCCTTCTTCTGCTTCTTGTTAACTGGCTCTGAGCAAGAACCGCCTGTTATCGGGAGCACCAGCTTCGAAGCCGAAGCAGCTCCAGCTTGATTGTTGAACGAAGCCATCAGCTCAGAAAAGTGGAAGTGAGTTCACCAGAGGTGGGCGCCAATGTTGGGGGCTTGTTCTCAAATGCTAAGAATTAAGAACAAGGCAACATAGAAAATGTTAAGGGTTAAAGTCCTTCGTCTTTCAAGACATTATATCCTCTCGGGATATAAAGAATTTCGGACGAAGGTTACGAAGGACGTACCTTCGTAAACATAATAGCAAGGAACGAAGTATTCATACAGATCATAAGGTATGAAATAAACAATTAAATATTATCATAGAATCATCTCCATCTTTATTATCATGGACTAATATAAATGACTTCGAATTAAAAATGTACCTTTGGTCCTGAGGAAAACAAAAGTACAGGTGTGATGCGAAAGCAAATGGCAGGTTCGCGTGAACAGTACAGAGGTACTGTTCATCTATTTATAGATACAGGTCACAGCCTGTGACAAATTACAATTATGCCCCTTACAAAAGTTTACAACATTGACTCAGACCTCTATGGATAAAAAGGTTATTCTATCTCTATGTCGGTTTGTAACGCCGAAGCTCCATGAAAAGGAACCTTCGGCCATCTCCTGGGGACAACTTCAGCCGAAGCTGCTTCTTCGTGCAAGACCTTCGGCGCAACGAAGCATGACCCCAACATGTGTATTGCTCTTGTATTAAATGAGGAGTAGTGAATGCTTGGATGGTTGGAGTGGAGGTGGTTGTGGGGTATTTATAGCCCCCAACCACCAATTCAACCGTTGGGGAGGCTGTCTGTCGATGGGCGCACCGGACAGTCCGGTGCGCCACCGGACACTGTCTGGTGCGCCAGCCACGTCACCCAACCGTTAGGGTTCTGACGGTTTCGACCGTTGGAGCTGTCTTCATGGGGCACTGGACAGGCACTGATCACTGTCTGGTGCGCCTTCTGGCGCTGCTCTGACTCTGCGCAAACTATCTGCACACTGTTCACGTTGCAGGCGACCGTTGGAGTTGACCGTTGCGCTCGCTAGCCGTTGCTCCGCTAGCACACCGGACAGTTCGTGGCACACCGAACAGTTGAAAGGGAAATGTGCCCTTGTGCAATTTTAATAAATGTTTTGGTGATTAAGTGCTCAACACGGTTAATTAAGTTCTTATGTGCCAAGTAAAGTGAGAAGTGCAAATCAAATAAAAAGGTACGTTTCTAGACTTAGTATATTGTTTTGAGTACTAATGTGTTTTGTCTAAGTGCTAGAATCAGTGAGAAAAGAATTGGAAAAAGAGGTGGTTGTGTGCAGCCAACTTCAGCTCGGCTTGGCACATCGGACTGTCCGGTGGTGCACCGGACAGTGTCCGGTGCGCCAGGCTGGTCTCTGGTGAAAAGGCCGCTCTCAGGAGTTGATAACAGCGTACGACTATAATTCACCGAACTATCCGGTGGTTCACCAGACTGTCCAGTGAGTCGTCTGCGGCGAACTCGTCGCCCTTGGGAAAAGGATCAGCGACGTACGGCTATAATTCACCGGACTGTCCGGTGGTGCACTGGACTGTCCGGTGAGCCAACGGTCGCCAGCGCCAATGGTCGGTCGCACAATTTTCACGCGACACGTGGACTGCTCCAACGGTCGGCTGGTGCACCGGACTGTCCGGTGAGCCAATCAGCCCAGAGGAGCAACAGTCGGATATGCCAATTTTGGAAGGAGATCACTCACCGGATCGTCTACAGGTCCTGTTCGGTGGCGCACCGGATTGTCCGGTGCGCCACTTGACAGAAGGCAAGGATGGCCTTCCAAGTTTGTCTTCAACGGCTCCTAGCTGCCTTGGGGCTATAAAAGGGACCCCTAGGCGCATGGAGGAGTAACCCAAGCATTCACTAAGCATCCTAAGACTCCAAGACTCCAACTTCACACATTTGATTCTTTGTGATAGTGATTTGAGCTCCATTTGAGTTGTGAACTCAGTGCGTTGTGTTTTGAGCTCAAGTCTTGACTTGTGTGCGTGGTTGTGCTGCGTATTTGAGTCTTGTGTGTGTTGCTCTTCCCAACCTTACTCTTGTGCATTCTCTGTGATCACTATTGTAAGGGCGAGATGCTCCAACTTGTGAAGATTCCTCGCAAACGGGAAAAGACTATAAGGAAGAAAGCCGTGGTATTCAAGTTGATCATTGGATCACTTGAAAGGGGTTGAGTGCAACACTCGTCCATTGGGATGCCACAACGTGGAAGTAGGCAAGTGTTACTTGGCCGAACCACAGGATAAAAATCGTGTGTCTTGTGTTGCTCTCTCTGTGATTGTTTGTGTTCACAAGAACTCGCTTCAAGCTACTTAGCCGTTCTAACACTTATAACTAAGTTTTGTGGCTATTAGTGTTTGAATTTTACAAGATCACCTATTCACCCCCCTCTAGGTGCTCTCAATTGGTATCAGAGTTGTACTCTTCATCTAAGGGACTAACCGCCCAAAGAGACAGATCCTAAGGGAAAGGGGATGGTGGTCAACAACAAGGAAAAAGAGTCCTTCCTCAACGAGCCTAGAGACGACAAGCCAACCGACTCAGGCTCGAGTCACAAGAAAAGAGACGGGAAGAAGAAGAGGCGCATCAAGAAGATCATCTACTACGACAGTGATGCCTCGTCTTCTTTACCACACGACGACGACGATGACTCCTCGTCAAAGAAGAAACCGGTTAATCAAAACTATTCATTTGATTATTCTCGTATTCCGTACAATTCAAATGCTCATTTACTATCAATTCCTCTTGGAAAACCTCCCCACTTTGATGGAGAAGACTATTCTTTCTGGAGTCATAAAATGTGTAGTCATTTATTTTCTCTGCATCCTAGTATCTGGGAGATTGTTGAAACCGGAATGCACTTTGATAGTACTAACAATGCCGTGTTTATTAATGAGCAAATTCATAAAAATGCCCAAGCCACTACTGTTTTGTTAGCATCTCTGTGCAGGGATGAATACAACAAGGTTAGCGGCTTGGACAATGCAAAGCAGATCTGGGACACCCTCAAGATATCTCATGAGGGAAACAACGCTACCATGATCACCAAAATGGAGTTGGTGGAAGGCGAGCTAGGGAGATTCGCCATGATCAGGGGAGAAGAGCCAACACAAACCTACAACAGGCTCAAGACCTTGGTCAACAAGATTAGAAGCTATGGAAGCACAAGATGGACGGACCACGACTTCGTTCGACTAATGCTCAGGTCCTTTACAGTTATTGACCCCCATCTTATGAACCTCATCCGTGAAAATCCCAGGTACACAAAGATGACGCCCGAGGAGATACTCAGAAAATTTGTAAGCGGGCGCATGATAGTTAAGGAGGCAAGGTATGTAGATGACGCCTTAAATGGCCCTCTGCCCGTCTACGAGCCACAGCCTGTTGCGCTCAAGGCAACTAGCAGCAAGGAGGCACTACTAAGCAAGGTAGCTCAAGTGGAGGCTGCCGGCCTCAACGAAGATGAGATGGCGCTTATCATCAAGCGCTTCAAGACCGCACTTAAAGGACGCAAGGAGTACCCCAACATGAATAAAACAAAGGAAAAGCGCTCCTGCTTCAAATGCGGTAAGACTGGTCATTTTATTGCTCAATGTCCCGATAATGAAAATGATCAGGGACAAGAAAGACATGGGAAGAAGGAGAAGAAGAAAGCTATAGGAAGGCGAAAGGCGAGGCTCATCTTGGAAAAGAATGGGATTCCGACTGCTCCTCATCCAACTCCGACGATGAAAAACTCGCTGCCTCGGCCTTCAACAAATCTTCGCTCTTCCCCAATGAACGCCACACTTGCCTCATGGCAAAGGAGAAGAAGGTAAGTGTTCGAGATACCCCTAAGTACACTACTTCTAGCGATGATAATTCTTCCGATGATGAAGTAGATTACTCTAGTCTATTTAAAGGTTTAGATAGAGCCAAAGTAGAGAAAATTAATGAATTAATTGATGCTCTAAATGAAAAGGATAGACTTTTAGAAAAGCAAGAGGATATTTTGTATGAAGAACATGATAAATTTGTTAGTGTTCAAAAATCTCTTGCTCTAGAAATTAAAAGGAATGAAATGCTATCCTCTGAGTTGTCCGCATGCCATGAATCTATCTCTAGTTTAAAGAATTTAAATGATGAATTAAATGCTAAGCTAGAGGAGGCAAATGCAACTAGATCTTGTGTAGAACATGTAGTTATTTGCAATAGATGCAAGGACTTTGATGTTAATGCTTGTGATGAACATCTTATTGCTATTACTAAATTGAATGATGAAGTGGCAAGTCTTAATGCTCAACTTAAGACTTGCAAAAATGATTTTGATAAATTAAAGTTTGCTAGGGATGCCTACACTGTTGGTAGACACCCCTCAATTAAGGATGGACTTGGTTTTCGAAGGGAAACCAAGAACTTAACAAGCCAAAAGGCTCCCATTCTCACCAAGGAGAAAGAGAAGGCCCCTATGGCTAGTAGTACTCAAAGGAATCATGTTTTCATTTATAATAGGAAAGTTGCTAGTCATTCCAATTATAATAGGAGTTATGATCATGATGCTTTTGATTCACATGCTATGTTTGCCTCTAGTTCTACTTTTGTTCACGGGAGAAGTAGGCCTAGGAGAAATCATGTTGTGTCTCATACTCCTAGAAAAATGTGCAATGGACCTTCTACTATTTACCATGCTTGTAATGCTTCTTTTGTTCTTTCATGTAAGAATGCGAAAGTAGTGGCTAGGAAATTGGGATCCAAATGCAAGGGAGACAAGACTTGTATTTGGATTCCAAAAGTTATTGTGACTAACCTTGTAGGACCCAACAAGAGTTGGGTACCTAAAACCCAAGCTTAAATTCCTTGCAGGTTTATGCATCCAGGGGCTCAAGCTAGATTATCGACAGCGGATGCACAAACCACATGATGGGGGAGAAGAAAATGTTCACCTCCTACGTCAAGAATAAGGATTCCCAGGATACGATTATCTTTGGAGATGGGAACCAAGGCAAGGTCAAAGGTTTGGGAAAAATAGCCATCACAAGTGTTGGGGCGAAGGCGAAGACGCTACCCTTCGCTCCAGACCTTTGTCAACTCGCTGCACCAACGGAGGCGAGATGACCAGCACGGCCCACCCTTCGTCC
This sequence comes from Zea luxurians, assembly GCA_029449295.1. Classification (NCBI taxonomy): domain Eukaryota; kingdom Viridiplantae; phylum Streptophyta; class Magnoliopsida; order Poales; family Poaceae; genus Zea; species Zea luxurians. The sequence continues at coordinate 108,641,044 of JAOPSE010000010.1, forward strand.
TCTTCACCGCAAGACGAAGGCCTATGACGAAGTCTCTCCATCCCACGTCCTCGGTCCTACCTGGAGGCCCACGCGGGATTCAGCCCATCGTAACAGGCCCCACACGGATAGGCGTGTTACGGGCCTAATTTGTAATAGCTTTTCTGTAATGACAGTTTGTAACCCTCCCTTATGGGAATATTCTAGGGATAATCCAGGTGTCTGAGAGCATAAGCGTCCTTACATTGGGATGTTAGGCGCTCGGGCACCTATAAATACCCCCATACAGTGCCCTTGAGAGGCTGGATTAACAGAGCAATCGCCTTCTCTAGTTAAACCTTGCTTGCATCCTTTCCACTCCCCCGTTGGATCAACTTGCCCAGGAGAGCAAGTGCCAACAACAAGCGAGCACTCTATTTCAAATGTGTTTTTAGTAGAGTCATTAGGGTACAACCTCCTGTCTGTAAGTCAATTGTGCCACATGGGCTACAATTGTTTATTTACAAATGTTGATGTATCTGTCTTTAGAAGGAGTGATGGTTCATTAGCATTTAAGGGTGTATTAGACGACAAACTCTACTTAGTTGATTTTTCGAAAGAGGAGGCCGATCTAGATGCATGCTTAATAGCTAAGACTAGTATAGGCTGGCTGTGGCATCACCGTCTAGCACATGTTGGGATGAAGAACCTTCATAAGCTTCTAAAGGGAGATCATGTGTTAGGACTAACTAATGTCTGTTTTGAGAAAGGCAGACCTTGTGCAGCATGTCAGGCAGAAAAATAGGTGGGAAGCACTCATCACAGCAAGAATGTGATGACAATATCAAGACCACTGGAGCTTCTTCACATGGATCTTTTTGGACCCGTTGCCTACCTTAGCATCAGGGGAAGTAAGTATGGTCTTGTAATTGTTGATGATTTTTGCCGCTTCACTTAGGTGTTCTTTTTGCAGGACAAATCAGAAACCCAAGAGACCCTAAAGTGCTTTTTAAGGAGGGCTCAAAATGAATTTGAGCTCAAGGTGAAAAAGATAAGAAGAGACAACGGGTTTGAGTTCAAGAATCTGCAAGTGAAGGAGTATCTTAAGGAGGAAGGCATCAAGCATGAGTTCTCCGCTCCCTACACACCACAGCAAAATAGTGTAGTAGAGAGGAAGAACAGGACGCTTATCGACATGGCAAGAATGATGCTTGGAGAGTTCAAGACGCCCGAGCGGTTTTGGTCGGAAGCTGTGAACACAGCTTGCCACGCCATAAACCGGCTCTACCTACATCGCCTTCTCAAGAAGACCTTGTATGAACTCCTTACTAGTAACAAACCCAACGTTTCTTACTTTCATGTATTTGGGAGCAAATGTTACATTTTGGTAAAGAAAGGTAGACATTCTAAATTTGCTCCCAAGGCAGTAGAAGGGTTTTTACTAGGGTATGACTCAAATACAAAGGCGTATAGGGTCTTCAACAAATCTTTGGGATTGGTTGAAGTCTCTAGCGACATTGTATTTGATGAGACTAATGGCTCTCCAAGAGAGCATGTTGATCTTGATGACATAGATGAAGATAATGTTCCAACGGCCGCAATGCGCACGATGGCGATAGGTGATGTGCGACCACAGGAACAACAAGAGCAAGATCAGCCATCTTCCTCCACAATGGTGCATCCTCCAAGTCAAGACGGTGAACAGGTACCTCAAGAAGAGGGACAAGATCAAGGGGGAGCATAGGAAGAACAAGTGATGGAGGAAGAAGCACCACGGGTCTCTCTAACTCAAGTCTGAGCAACGATCCAAAGAAATCACCCCGTCGATCAGATTCTGGGTGACATAAGCAAGGGAGTAACAACCCGCTCATGTTTAGCTAATTTTTGTGAGCATTACTCGTTTGTCTCTTCTATTGAGCCTTTAAGGGTAGAAGAGGCCTTGCAGGATCCGGACTAGGTGTTGGCTATGCAGGAAGAGCTCAACAACTTCAAGAGGAATGAAGTTTGGAGCCTGGTGCCATGTCCAAAGCAAAATGTTGTGGGAACCAAGTGGGTGTTCCGCAACAAGCAAGACGAGCATGGGGTGGTGATAAGAAACAAGGCTCGACTTGTGGCAAAAGGTTATGCCCAAGTCGCAGGTTTGGATTTCGAGGAGACTTTTGCTCCAATGGCTAGGCTAGAGTCTATTCGAATTTTATTAGCCTATGCCGCTCACCACTCTTTCAGGTTGTTTCAAATGGATGTGAAGAGTGCCTTCCTCAATGGGCCAATGAAGGAGGAAGTATATGTGGAACAACCCCCTGGCTTTGAGGATGACAGGTACCCCGACCACGTGTTCAATCTCTCTAAGGCACTCTATGGACTTAAGCAAGCCCCAAGAGCATGGTATGAATGCCTTAGAGATTTCTTAATTGCTAATGTTTTCAAGGTTGGGAAAGCCGATCCCACTCTTTTTACTAAGACTTGTGATGGTGATCTTTTTGTGTGCCAAATTTATATCGATGACATAATATTTGGTTCTACTAATCAAAAGTCTTGTGAGGAGTTTAGCAGGGTGATGACTTAAAAGTTCGAGATTTCAATGATGGGCGAGTTGACCTACTTCCTTGGGTTCCAAGTGAAGCAACTCAAGAACGGCACTTTCCTCTCCCAAACGAAGTACACACAAGATCTTCTCAAGCGGTTTGGGATGAAGGATGCCAAGCCCGCAAAGACACCGATGGGAACCGACGGGCATGTCGACCTCAACAAAGAAGGTAAGTCCGTTGATCAAAAGGCATACCGGTCTATGATAGGGTCATTGCTTTATTTATGTGCTAGTAGACCGGACATTATGCTAAGTGTATGCATGTGTGCTAGATATCAATCCGACCCTAAGGAATGTCACCTTGTGGCCGTTAAGCGAATTCTTAGATATTTAGTTTCTACGCCTTGCTTCAGGATCTGGTATCCAAAGGGGTCTACCTTTGACTTGATTGTATACTCAGACTCCGATTATGCCGGTTGCAAAGTTGATAGGAAGAGCACATCGAGGACGTGCCAATTTATAGGAAGGTCTCTGGTGTCGTGGAGTTCAAAGAAACAAACATCCGTTGCCCTATCCACCGCTGAGGCCGAGTATGTTGCCGTAGGACAGTGTTGCGCGCAACTACTTTGGATGAGGCAAACCCTCCGGGACTTTGGCTACAATCTGAGCAAAGTCCCACTCCTATGTGACAATGAGAGTGCTATCCGCATGGTGGATAATTCTGTTGAACACAGTCACACTAAGCACATAGACATCCGACATCACTTCCTGAGAGACTACCAGCAAAAGGGAGATATCGAGGTGTACCATATTAGCACCAAGAACCAGCTAGCCAATATCTTCACTAAGCCTTTAGATGAGAAAAGGTTTTGCAGGTTGCATAGTGAGCTAAATGTCTTAGATTCGCATAACTTGGATTGATAGACAGCATACATGTGTTCTATGCCTTTGATCATGTTACTTTGTGCATTTCAATCAATTATTGTTATTTATGGTGCTCAAGTTGTACAAGCCTCCCCGGACCTCACAAGTCCATACGCAAATGGGGCACATATTTAGGGGGAGTGTGCTACAACTTGATCCCTTCGAGACTAACTTGTTTGGTTGAGAACACTTGTTGTAGTCTCAAAGGTGCATTGAAAGGGAAAAATGGACTTGGACGATGAAAAGACTTCCACTGCACTCCGATATTAGTGTATCTAATTCCAAGTTCATTCTTATGCTCTATTTGCCTTTCTGCTCTTAATTGACATTTTTGGTGAGGCAATGGGGTTAAAGGGCAAAAAATGATCCCGTTTTTGTGCTTCATGCCAAAGGGGGAGAAATTAAGGCCAAAGCAAATGGATCAGCTACCACTTGTGAATTTTTGAAAACAATAGAGTTAGAACTTTTGATTTGTCCAAAATACTCTTATTGCAAAATTTGGTCTCTTGTGGGGGAGAATTTTTTATTATGGGAAAAAGGGGGAGTTTTTGACACTTGATCAATTTGACTCTTGGATTATCTCTCTTTGTGCCCAAACAAGTGTGTTTGACTTAGAGATAGGAAAATGAATTTGATTTGCAAAAACAAACCAAGTGGTGGCAAAGAATGATCCAAATATGTCAAATCTTGTGCAAAAATGATTTGGTCCTCAATTGCATTGATGTTGCACTTCTTTTAGTTGCTTTTGGATGTGTTGGCATAAATCACCAAAAAGGGGGAGATTGAAAGGGAAATGTGCCCTTGGGAAATTTCAATAAATGTTAAGTGATTAAGTGCTCAACACGGTTAATTAAGTTCTTATGTGCCAAGTAAAGTGAGAAGTGCAAATCAAAGAAAAAGGTATGTTTCTAGACTTAGTACATTGTTTTGAGTACTAATGTGTTTTGTCTAAGTGCTAGAATCAGTGAGAAAAGAATTGGAAAAAGAGGTGGTTGTGTGCAGCCAACTTCAGCTTAGCTTGGCACACCGGACTTTCCGGTGGTGCACCAGACAGTGTCCGGTGCGCCAGGCTGGTCTCCGGTGAAAAGGCCGCTCTCGGGAGTTGACGATGGTGTACGGCTATAATTCATCGGACTGTCCGGTGAGTCGTCCGTGGCGAACTCGTCGCCCTCGGGAAAAGGATCAGCGACGTACGACTATAATTCACCGGACTGTCCGGTGAGCCAACGGTCGCCAGCGCCAACGGTCGGTCGCGCAATCTTCGCGCGACACGTGGACTACTCCAACGGTCGCCTGGTGCACCGGACTGTCTGGTGTGCACCGGACAGTGTCCGGTGAGCCAATCAGCCCAGAGGAGCAAAGATTGGATATGCCAATTTTGGAAGGAGATCGCGCACCGGACCGTCTACAGGACCTGTCCGGTGGCGCACCGGACTGTCCGGTGCGCCACTCGACAGAAGGCAAGGATGGCCTTCCAAGTTTGTCTTCAAGGACTCCTAGCTGCCTTAGGGCTATAAAAGGGACCCCTAGGCGCATGGAGGAGTAACCCAAGCATTCACTAAGCATCCTAAGACTCCAAGACTCCAACTTCACACATTTGATTCTTTGTGATAGTGATTTGAGCTCCATTTGAGTTGTGAACTCCGTGCGTTGTGTTTCGAGCTCAAGTCTTGACTTGTATGCGTGGTTGTGCTGCGTATTTGAGTCTTATGTGTGTTGCTCTTCCCAACCTTACTCTTGTGCGTTCTTTGTGATCAATATTGTAAGGGAGAGAGGCTCCAACTTGTGAAGATTCCTCGCAAACGGGAAAAGACTATAAGGAAGAAAGCCATGGTATTCAAGTTGATCATTGGATCACTTGAAAGGGGTTGAGTGCAACCCTCGTCCATTGGGACGCCACAACGTGGAAGTAGGCAAGTGTTACTTGGCCAAATCACATGATAAAAATCGCGTGTCTTATGTTGCTCTCTCTGTGATTGTTTGTGTTCACAAGAACTCGCTTCAAGCTACTTAGCCGTTCTAACACTCATAACTAAGTTTTGTGGCTATTAGTGTTTAATTTTTACAGGATCACCTATTCACCCCCCTCTAGGTGCTCTCAACAGTCCGGTGAATTATAGCAGAGCGCGGCCTCAAAAACCCGAAGGTGAAGAGTTTGGAGTCGCTCGCCGCTGGTGCACCAGACACTATCCGGTGGCACACCGGACAGTCCAGTGCGCCAGACCAAGGTCCTCTTCGGTTTCTTTTGCTCCTTTCTTTTTGAACCCTAACTTGATCTTTTTATTGGTTTGTGTTGAACCTTTAGCACCTGTAGATTGTATAGTCTAGAGCAAACTAGTTAGTCCAATCATTTGTGTTGGACAATTCAACCACCAAAATTATATTTAGGAAAAGATTAAACCCTATTTCCCTTTCATGGTGTAAGGCATACTTGATGTTGGGGGTATGCTTCGTAGCCGAAGATCCTAAAGAAAGAGAACATCTTCGGCAGACACTCTTAGGAGCAAGCGCCGAAGCTATTACTTAGAGAGCTTCGGCACAATGATCGATCCCAAGACGAAGGGCCAAACCGACTTAAAGATGGATTGACTTAATGACCCATGATGTTTGTGTCATTATTGTAATCAATTGTAAAGGGCTTAAATGTAATTTTGCGCAGGTTGCACCCTGTGCCTATAAATAGGTGAATAGTACCCTGGCACTGTTCACGCGATCTTGTAATCACTGGCTCATTACGCTTGAGTTATTGCTTTTCGCCAAGGCGAAGGTATAATTGTGCCTAAACATTATGTTCTAATACTCATATATTCATATAATAAAACATGTGAATGTGTTTTATACTTTATATTTCATTTCTCTATATTTATTGTTCTACGAGTATGATTACGAAGGTGAAATCTTCGTAATATTTTACTTTTGACCTTCGTCCGAAGCTCATTAAATCCTTGGGGAGATAATGCTTCAGCGGACGAAGGGCATTTATACTTAACATTTTTGTGTTGCCTTGTTCTTAATTCATAGCGTTTGAGAACAAGTCCCCAACATTGGCGCCCACCTCCGGTGAACTCACTTCCACTTTTTGAGTTGATGGCTTCGTCCAAGAACCAGGCTGCAACTGCTTCGGCTTCGAAGCTTGTCCTCCCGATCACAGGCGGTTCATGCTCAGAACCAGCCAACAAGAAGCAGAAGAAGGAGGCATAGAGAAGGGTATAGCATGTCGGGGTGCAAGGACCCTTCATCAAGTCAAGATGGTCCCACATCCCGATTACCTTCTCCCAAGAGGATCTTCAACTCAAGGATTACCCTCACAACGATGTTATGGTCATTTCTTGTGTTATCAAAGGATTTCTGGTCCACAATGTTTTGGTTGACACAGGCAGCACAGCGGATATTATATTTGCTAAGGCCTTCAGACAGATGCAAGAGCCTGAAGATAAGATCCATGATGCTACACACCCTCTCTGTGGCTTTGGAGGAAGACAGGTTGTAGCACTTGGCAAGATCACCATGCCAGTGACCTTCGAATTTGTTAACAACACCAGAACTGAGCAAGTTGTATTTGATATTGTTGACATGGAGTACCCCTATAATGCAATCATTGGTCGTGGAACACTTAATGCTTTCGAAGCAATTCTTCATCCAGCATATCTTTGCATGAAGATACCTTTGGATCAAGGACCTATTGCTATTCATGGGAGTCAGGAAGCTGCCAGAAAAGCTGAAGGGAACTGGACAGATTCAAAGGCAATCCATAATATAGATGGAAACGAAGCTTGCGAGTAGTACAAGTACAGAAGGGAGAAGGCTGCTTCGGTCGATCAGCCAAAACCCATGCTTTTGTGTGAAGATATTGTAGAGCAAAAGGTGTTGCTAGGATCTCAATTGTCTGAAGAACAGGAGAAAACCTTGATAAGATTTTTGTTCAACAACAAAGATGTCTTCGCATGGTCAGCTAATGATCTCTATGGTGTCAACAGGGATGTTATTGAACACTCGCTCAACGTGGACCCATCCTTCAGACCCAGAAAGCAGAGGCTTCGAAAGATGTCTGATGACAAAGTCGAAGGTGCCCGGAATGAAGTAAAAAGACTCCTTAGCGCTGGAGTCATCAGAGAAGTAAAATACCCAGAATGGCTAGCTAACACAGTTATGGTGAAAAAAGCCAATGGTAAATGGAGAATGTGCATTGATTTTACTGATCTCAACAAGGCTTGTCCAAAGGATGAATTTCCATTACCAAGGATAGATTCTCTGGTAGACGTAGCAGCTTCATCAGAGCTCATGAGTTTACTAGATTGTTATTCAAGCTACCATCAAATTTGGATGAAGAAAGAAGACGGGCCAAAAACCAGCTTCATCACCACCAGTGGTACATATTGTTACCTTCGGATGCCTGAGGGGCTCAAGAATGCTGGAGGAAGCTTCAGCAGAATGACAGCAAAAGTCCTTCATTCTCAGATAGGCAGAAACGTGCTAACATATGTTGATGATATCATAGTAAAAAGCACAAAGCAAGAAAATCACATTGCTGATCTGCAGGAGACATTCACTAATTTTAGGCAAGCTGGTCTGAAGCTGAATCCGGAAAAGTGTGTCTTCGGGGTAAAGAAGGGGAAATTCCTTGGTTGTCTGGTTTCAACAAAAGGAATCGAAGCTAATCCAAATAAAATCGAAGCTATCCTTCGGATGGAGCCACCAAGCACAAAGAAAGGGGCTCAACGGCTGACAGGAAGACTGGCATCTTTGAATCAATTTATATCCAGATCGGTAGAGAGAAATTTACCATTCTTTGAAGTGCTGAAGTCAGCCAAAGTTTTTCAATGGGGATTAGCTCAGCAAAAAGCTTTTGAAGAACTGAAACAGTATTTGATAGATTTAACAACTTTAACTCCACCAACGCCAGGGGCTCCTCTGCTGCTGTATGTGGCAGCTTCGCACTCTGCAGTAAGTGCGGCGCTTGTTCAGGAGAAGCTTGAAGGGCAATTGAAAAAGCAGGCTCCAATATACTTTGTTTCCGAAGTTCTCAGTTTATCAAAGAAAAACTATACAGAATTGGAGAAGGTGCTATATGCTATTTTAATGGCCTCCAGGAAGCTTCGACATTACTTTCAAGCATACCATATAATTGTTCCTTCATCACAGCCTTTGAAGGATATTATGAGAAACAGAGAAGCTACTGGAAGGATTGGAAAGTGGGCTGCGGAACTCAATGAGTTCTACATTGATTATGTGCATAGATCTTCGATTCAGTCCCAGGCGTTAGCAAATTTCATCGTTGATTGTACGCTATGGGCTCAGAAAGAAGAAGCAAGCAAAGATGCCGAAGCTTGGATAGTATTTTGCGATGGTTCCTGGGGAACCTTCGGGGCAGGTGCAGCTGCCGTTTTAATTGCACCTTCAAAAGTCAGAACATGCTATGCAGTCAAACTTGATTTTAGTTGTACAAATAATATTGCTGAATATGAAGCTTTGCTTTTGGGTCTTCGGAAATTGAAGGCAATGGGGATAAGAAGGGTAGTTCTCAAAACTGATTCCCAAGTTATTTCTGGCCATGTTGACAAAAGTTGCAAAGCAAGAGATCCAAAGCTTGAGAAATATTTGGATACAGTTCGAAGACTTGAAGCTTCCTTCGAAGGGTTTTCTGTCAAGAATATTCCACGAGGAGAAAATGAGCACGCTGATCTACTAGCCAAGTCAGCGGCACAGGGGCTGCCCTTACCTTCGGAAGTATTCTTTGAAACAATAAAAGCACCTTCGGTTGACCTTCTTGAAAGATCAGTACTCAATATATCTCCTGTCTATAGCGAAGATTGGAGAACTGAGATCATATCTTTTCTTCAGGGCAATTTCCTCTCAGATGATGAAGCTTATCATAAGAGAATAGTGGCAAGAGCTCGTCCATATATAATAATAGAAGGGGAGTTATATAAGCATGGAGTCTGTTCTCCATTACTCAAATGTTTATCTAGAGCTCAAGGTATAGAGCTAATGAAAGAAATACATGTAGGCCTGTGTGGATCTCACATTGGATCTAGGCCTTTGTTGGGTAAAGTTTTTCGTCAAGAATTTTATTGGCCGAAGGCAGCTTCGGATGCAGCAGAATTAGTCCAAAAGTGCGAAGGTTGTCAAAAATGTGCAAGAGACCAAAAACAACCTTCGTCTCTAACTCAATTAATACAGCCCACTTGGCCATTGCAAAGGTGGGGCCTTGATTTGCTAGGCCCACTTCCACCAGCACAAGCGAATTTAAGATATGTTGTGGTGGCAGTAGAATATTTTTCTAAGTGGATTGAGGCGAAGCCTTTAGCCACAATAACTTTGGTCACTATTCAAAAGTTTTTCTGGCAAAATATTGTGTGCCGCATCGGGGTGCCAAAGGCTATCACTGTGGACAATGGAACACAATTTGATGCCGAAGCTTTCAGAGAGTTTTGTGAACGAATTGACATGAAGATCCATTTTGCATCGGTTCGGCATCCGGAGTCAAATGGACTTGTTGAAAGAGCTAATGGCATTATAATGACAGGAATAATGAAGTTAATCTTCAATCAACCCAGGGGAAAGTGGCCAGATGAATTAATCAAAGTGGTGTGGAGTCACAACACAACAATGTCAAAATCAACAGGCTTTACACCATTCAAATTGTTGTTTGGTGATGAAGCAATAACCCCAAAAGAAGCTAAAACGGGATCAATAAGAATAGTGGCTTCGACAGAAACCGAAGCTGATTATTCTATGGAAAAAGATGCTATAGAAGAGATCAGGCTTCAGGTTGTGGAGAACATCAATAAATATCAAGCTGAAACAATAAATGGCGTGACAGAAAGGTTCTGTTAAAGAATATTAAGCCAGGACATCTGGTGCTTCAGAGAGTGGCCAACCCCGACACAGTAGGCAAGCTTCAGCTGAAGTGGGAGGGACCTTTTCTGGTAATATCTTCGTCAAGACCCGGTTCCTTCAGGTTGAAGGATATGGACGGCAACGACATTCCTAGATCTTGGAATGCGGATGAGCTTCGGCGGTATTATGTGTAGCCTGATGTAATCTTTTTTATTCTTTCCTATGACACCCTTTTCCTTTCCAAAGGGGGAGAAAGGTTTTAAATGGGGCCATAGCATATAATTTCTCTTTTTCTTATACCAGCTCTACAAGAGCAATATCCCCCGAAGATGTAAATGTAAAAACTGGGCATGTACCATCGAGTGCAAAGAGAAAAAGGAAAAACAGGGAGAAGCTCGAGAGACGTCCCTAAGGGGATGCAGAGCACGACGAAGCTACAAAAAGTCGTTCCTAAGGGAGCGCAGCGTAAGTTTTCTGCTCAAAAGTCGTTCCTAAGGGAATGCAGAGCTTGCAGCGAAAAGTGAACGCTGATTCCGCTGAAGTAAAAGGTGAAGCGCGAAAAGTCAACGCGAATACCGCCGAAGTAAAAGGCGAAGAAGCTCCTAAGGGAGGCTTACAGCAAAAAGTCAGCGCTGATACACCGAAAAATAAGCGGTGAAGCCGAAAAATAAACGACAAAGATTTGTTATTCCTAAGGGAATAAGAGTTGTGGTTATGGTTTCGTATGTGTCTTTGAACATTCATTTGCATGATACATCACATCATACATTTGTATTCATAAACATTCACTTAGACATACATAGGATCATCATCATCATAGCATACAAACTTGCTTCGGCTTTGAAAGAGAAGGCTTTGGGAAAAAGGGAAAAAGAGGCAATTTTATGCTTCGTTGTGTACGCAAAGAAGGGAAGGTGTTTTTCGCCTTCGGCTCAAACGTATTAATTTCGTCCACACCAAAGCATTTCATACATTGACGGAAAAGTAAGATTATATTACAAAGTGAAATTTGATTACATTATATTTTATACAAAGTTTTCTGAGCTATTTTTACAGACTATTCGAGCTTCGATAGCATCCATAGAGCTTCATCCTTTTACTCTGCAGCTTCGGCTTGGTCAACCTGTATGTAAGTATTATAAGCCAAATTCAAAATTCAAAGGAAAAGGTAAGCATAAGGTTTGATTTCGTTACCAGCTGAAGGTGGCTTCGAGCTTCGTCACCAGCTTTGCTCCAGCCACCCTTTGTCCATACTAATTTTATGAATCTATTCGCAATACTTCGGGCCAGGCTAGGAATATTATCTAAGTCTGCTGGTGACAGGCTGAAGTTGGGTCTATTAACAATCTTTCCATGTTCACAGCCAGACTTCAAAAAGGCAACAGCTGTGCCCCTGTTGGGGCGAAGGCGAAGACGCCACCCTTCGCTCGATGCCTTCGGCAGCCTCGCTGCACCAACAAAGACAAGGCGACTGGCCGACTTACCCTTCGTCCCATGCATCGCTGGGCGAAGGCCTATGACGAGGTCGTCCCATCCCACGGCCTCGTCCAACATGGAGGCCCACGTGTGATCCGGCCCATTGTAATAGGCCCTGCGTGGCCGCTGCGCATTACGGGCCTAATTTGTAAAGGTTTCCCTGTAATTACAGTCTGTAACCCTGCTTTATGGGAATATTCTGGGGATAACCTAGGCGCCTGAGGGCACATGCGTCCTTAACTCTGGATGCTGGGCACTCAGGTACCTATAAATACCCCTGCACAGTGCCCTTGAGAGGCTAGATTAACAAGAGCTATTGCCATCCCGAGTGGAAACCTTGTTTACACTGCTTTTGCTCCCCCGTTGGATCAACTTGCCCAGGAGAGCAAGTTCCAACATTTGGCGCCCACTGTGGGGGCTACGAAAACACCACCCGCAATGGCACCCAAGAGAGCTACCTCGAAGGCTGATGAGGCTGCAAAGGCAGCACTGCTGGCCGAGAAAAAGGGCAAGGCCCTTGTCGACACCACCCACCAAGAGGCCTGCGAAGACGACGCAAACAGCAAGAGGCAGCGCAACGAACAACCCACTACCGAAGGCAGTCTCCGCACCTGCAGCTCTGGAGGACAATCGCAACTTCCCCCAGGCTTCGCTCCACCAGAGGGCGCGGACGCCATCGAGGACGGCGAAGTCATCGGCATTTCGGCCGAAGAGCAGCTACAGCTGCGCGCCTTGCGCATCAAGAACCGCAACCTCCAGAAGCAAAAAGAGATCCTCGAGGCCAAGCGCCAACGTGTGTCTGCACAAGCCAAGGTGCGACAGATGATACGCGACGAAGAGCAGAAGGCTCAGGAGCTGGAACAAGAGATCACGCTCATGCAGAGAGAAGGCCAACTCGGCCTGCAAGACGGCCCACCCCTCCAACAGCGCGCAGAAATCAAAGACCTGTTCGTCCCTCAGCGTGGACACGCCATCCCTCACGCCACGGCATTCCAAGGCGTCAACTACCTTGACGAGCGAAGTCCCCTAGCACCTCATCTGCAAGTGACACCATGGCCCGCCAACTTCAGGGCAGGGACCTATCCCAAGTACAACGACAGCACTGACCCAGCATAGTACATCATGAGCTATCAGGTCGCCATTGCATCATCCGGAGGGGACGACGCCACGATGGCCAAGTCATTCATCATTACTCTCAAAGGCCCAGCCCTCACCTGGTACACCAGGTTGCCATCATTGTCCATTGACTCTTGGAGAAGTCTCCGGGACAAATTCTTGCTTAAGTTCCAAGGGTACCGCCCAGACACCGATGCCTTGGCCGAACTCTCACTCTGCAAGTAGCTGGAAAGAGAGACTCCACGGGAGTACTACCGCAAGTTTCTGACCCTCAAGTCACAACTTGAAGCGCCCCAATCCTCTGGGACTCAAATGTGATACAATTACTAGTCCCAGGAGGCTAGTAAACACATTTATACAACAGATGATTTCAGATCTGCTTAAACGGGACAAACCTATAAAGGTGGCGATCAACTTTAAGAGTTGGTCCACAACTCGGGACATATCATCAGAGTGGGGCTAAAGCAGCCCAATATACGCAGTGAAGCAAATCAGTGGTCCAACAGCCACAGGCAAGGTTGGGAACAGTCATAACTCTTACCCGATCTCCTTTTTCTGAAAAACAACAAATAAGCAAGGGTGAGTACAAACGTACTCAGCAGCCCACCTTCACCCGCGGAATGGGGAAATCAGATATAATGCATGGAATACGTGGAGCTCAGGATATTTGCAGAAATGGCAATATTTTATGCAGGGTTGTTTTGAAAAACATTTTGTATTTTTGCAAAGCGCATCCTCTCCAAAAGGAGCAGGAAGTTTTTCAATATTAGAACAAAAATCCCCTGGACTAAACCATCCAGGTATCTCAGCAGTTTCCCACTGGTTTTCATTTTCAAAAACAGCTACCGGACTTCCCGTCCACCATAGCTCACGGCTCAACCGCCGGACCTTTTAAAAACCACTTTTCTCAAAAGCACCTCTTTTTTTAAAACAAAACACTAATTGTCATACCACACCAGACTCGTCAATTCCTGTGGACACAGACTATTCGAATAGGTTTTCAAACTCTGCGCAGAGGTGTACACTTTACCCACTAGTCTAGCTCTGCGATCTCATGGCCGATGAGATCCGAATCTCTTTCTTTCCTCACACGTCCTAACCTTAAAGGTTATACCGGAAGGAGTCAGGCCACCGCCATGTCCAAACCGGACAAAACATTCCCCCTCCTTATCCTCCCGGTGCTCCCCAGCCTTCATAACCCTGGGGTTGGACCGTACGAGTTCAGATTGAGTGACTGCCCACACAATCTCGAGTGGTTGTACTTATCATGAGTACAGGTAGTGAAAGATGACAAACCGGTCCTTATAAGAGGGGACAATCCTTCTGCTCACGCCTAAACCAACTGAGCCATCACCTTAGGCCCTCCCCTAAACCAGGGAGTCCTTGATCATCCCTACTCAAAGGTGATAAGGGTGAAAACCCTTCATCAAACACATTTTGAAAAGCATTTTCTTTTGAAAACTCACACCTTTCCTCAAATCATTTGTAACAATTATATCAGGGATTGATTGCGGCAAGCGGCTGGGTGGCCATAATAACTTGTCTTAAAATCATATTATGCATAAAATAACAGGCTGAGGGTTGTGGTTGTAAAACATAGGTAATTTATGCATCAAAGGGATCCAGTGAGCTTGTCGTGCTTATTCGGCGAAGGGGGAAGGGGAGCTCGCGGAACTAGCTTCTGGCTCCACCGCCTGGCGTAGACTTGCAGATCTGGCCTCCACGAGACGACATGAACGCTCCGATAACTATGCAACATGAATAAGCAAACATACAAACAAGCAAGTATACCAACAAATATTTAGTATAGTGGTCAGAATAGCGATATATGGATGGGTAGAGTCTTGAGTAGAATCTGTGTCATGTGGTGTTGAGATACTACTAGTGGTGGAGTGGAGGTGCTTACCAAGAGGATGGACTGGAGGCGAAGCGACACTACGCGTGTAGCCGGCAGAGCAGAGTAACTGAGTGGGTGGGGTGTTTGCCTTGGCTGAGGGTGTTGAGTGTGTGTGGAGAGGGAGAGGGTAGCTAGGTGTATTTATAGCCGAGTGTATGTGGTGTAGCATAGTGAAGTTCACTGTTGGTGAGAACAGTGACGAATGAATCGTCTGACTTAGTATGAACAGGAGAGTTATAGGTAGAATATGGGACAAGAGTATTTTGGGAGTCATCTGAATTATGAACCATGCTTAAGGGATGACATGGTTGGATAGGGAATAATTCGATAAGAATTTAGAAACAAGAATTATTGGAATCTGAGTTTGGAAGCCTGGTTCAAAGGAATCTCAAAGTTAAACATGCTCAACTTGGAGAAACCTAGGATGGGTGACCAGATGGGAAGTTCCCTACTGGAAGAAAAATCACAGTCACCGGAGTCCGTATGACTGGAATATGAGTCTGGCTGGTCTTAAGTGGACTGGACAGCATGATGGATGAGTAGTTGAAATTTGGGGCGATCGGATGATCGATGAATAGTAACGATGATTAGTAACGATAAATAGTGGTGACGGAAAAGTAATTATAAATATCATCGATGAATAGTACCGATGATGAATAGTAACGATAAATAGCAACGATGATGAATAGTGTATGTGAATAGTAACGGTGAATAGTAACGGTGAATAGTAATGGTGAATAGTGATAGTGAGTAGTTCGTATGAACGAACGATGAACGATGAATAGGAACTATGAACGAACGGACGAATGATCGAATGATCGGACGAACGAACGATCGGAATTTCGGCAGCATAACGGCAGAAAAAGATTATTTGGACGAACGGACGAACGATCGAATTATCGAACGAACGAACGATCGGAATTTCGGCAGCATAACGGCAGGACAAAGATTATCTGGAAGAACGATGAATAGGGACTATGAACGAACGATGAACGATGAGTAGGGAACTATGAACGAACGATGAACGATCGAATGATCGAACGAACGAACGATCGGAATTTCGGCAGCATAACGATAGGACAAAGATTATCTGGAAGAACGATGAATAGGGACTATGAATGAACGATGAACGATGAATAGGGACTATGAACGAACGATGAACGATGAATAGGGACTATGAACGAACGATGAATGATCGAATGATCGAACGAACGAACGATCGGAATTTCGGTAGCATAACGGCAGGAAAAAGATTATTTGGACGAACGAACGGACGAACGATCAACGATCGGACGAACGAACCATGAACGATCGGACGAACGATCGAACGATCGGACGAACGAACGAACAAACTAAGAACAGGGGGATGAACGATCGAAGAACGATCGAACGATCCTTGTGCTAGTGTGTGCTTGTGTGGAACATGGAGTGGGTGTGTGTGGGGGGGGGGAAGAGAGTTGCCATGAAATGGCTTGGGGTGGGATGAGAGGAGGCCCTTGCCCCTCTATTTATAGCCATGGTGGGGGGATTAGGGGGAGGGATGAGAGGATTAGTGGGAGGATGAGATGATTAGTGGGAGATTAGCATGGATTTGTCTTGTATGAGTGTAATTAGCTTGTAGAGCTCACCGTATGACACTGGAGGCATACATATACGTATGGGCATGAGGAAAGTTATGAAGAAAATATTTGTAGGGACTTTAAAAATGATTCTGAAGGTATTTCTCAAGAGGAAAATATCTGGAGACATATCGGTGGAATATTTGGGCAGTATTTCTAGAAAGAACTTGAAGGGGATCACTAGTGAAATATCTGGGCAGTATTTCTGGAAAGAATTTGAGGGGGATCACTCGGAAAATATTTGTAGGATATTTTGAGGAGGATTTTGGAGATAATATAGACCACTATATTTTATTTGTTGATATCAACTCGCAAACAAACATTTTGAAATGAAACTTGAAATTCATTTTGAATTTAGGGCGAGTTTGAGAAAATTTCAGGATTTGAATTTTTGGGATGCTACAAATCTACCCCACTTAAAAGGAATCTCGTCCTCGAGATTCGACTTAGAAGGGTTATGGGTATAGCTTTACTTCAGCTACATATCTTCACATTGCAGACTCTTCGAGGAGATGGAACTTCAACAAAATCTGGCCTTTGAGGAGCATCTGGTTGACGATTGCAACAGCTGATTCTGGCTACTCAAAGATCATCTTCAGGCTTCTAGGTTTTGCTTGGTAGCTAGCTTATTGAAGAAGCATCGATGCCAATACACAAACCTTCCTCTTGTGAACTCCCACATGGATTCCTTCCTTGATTGGTCTTCTGGTGCTTCATCAACAAAACTTGGGTGACCACTTCTCATCTAGAAACTTATATGCTTTGATGATCTGGTCCTCCACAAGTTTGCTACAAACCTTCTTCTTTTTCTCCATAGCAGGAACCTTACTGGAACATTACCCCACTTAAAAAGAATGAGGGTAGAACTCTTGAATCTTGGGGATTTGAACTCCTTGAAGTACCACATAACAAGGGTGTTACGGGGCCTTCTTCTGCTGTTGCTGCTTGAGCAGGCTACGGAGAGATGACTGACACAGAGTTGATTTTGGGAGAACCTTCTTCTTATCTTCTCTTCACTATCTTCTTTTCACTGACCCTTTCTTTCTCTTTGCTCTTCCCACTGGAGGATTCTATCAAAGAGTATTACCATCACACAGAGGAGGAAACCAAAGATGTTGAACCATATACAACAGTCTTCAACCCAAGAATCACCAAGCATTGTGATCTCAGGGGTGAGGGAGTGGAAAATGGAGTTGCTTGCGATTTGGCAGAGGGGGTTTTATCTGGAGTGTTTTGCTTGGGATGGGGACTGAAGGAGCTGGTGGGGGGGTTTATAGGCGAGCGGTATTGATGGTGGTGCTTGGGGGGTGGAGTGGTGGTGATGGAGCAGGTGCTATGCGGCAGCGGGTGCGACAAGGGAAGGGGGGCCTGGTGTCGCCTGCGATGATGGCGGCGGTGGGTGCGCTGCAAAGGGGGTGGGTGGCGGTAGTGCGCTGCAAAGGGGGGCGTGGGGCGGTGGTTGGAGATGGGACACGCGTGCGGGGGGCACGGGTGAGTGGTGGGGTCAATGACCCTGATGTTTGTGGTCTCTGGTTCCAAGAATCTTTGCCTCTCTGTATGGTAATAACTCCTTCTGTCCTCTTTTTTTGTTTACTTTGACTCAGGGGCAGTGCTTTGATTCTCACGGTCGGTCCTTTTGACTGAGCGGCTGGACTGGTTTCTTCTGTAGCTTGTTCCAGGCTTCAATGGTAAGCTTCCCGGTATCTTCTTGGGTAAGGTGCTTTTCTCTTGAGATGGGTTAAGATGAGAATGGAAGAATAAGGTGAGGATTGGATCTAATTTGTGATCTATGTTTTTAGAGAAAACCTTTTTTAAGACAAACGGAAAGAAAACACACAAGCTCAACAATGATAAGCACAAACAAATCAAATGTTTTGAATAGGGGAAGAATAGAGTTTTTCCAAAGCACGGACTACTCAGATTCGGGGGCTAAGCATAACTACTATTGCTTGGCTCCTGAATTGAGAACTATGCTAAATTTAACTTATGAGCACTAACGTTAAAGCATCACATATGCACTCAAAAGGGAAGAAAACATCAAGCGAAATTCATTTTGAAATGCTCTAGGGGGCCACACAATTAGAGTTTTGCAAAACACGAGTCTACACGACTACCTCTCACACATGCAGGGCTCTAGCCAAAGTGAAGAAAAAACTTCACTACCCAATGCATGCAGAGGACTGGGCATAACTAACTCAGACCAGGCAACTTCTCTTCTGGAAAGGCTGGCGCACAACTTCAATTTGAGACATCTCCTGGATGGGTTAAGAGGGAGCTGATGTTGATGACTTCTTCTGGCGGCGACTGAGATGGCAAGACAGGGTCAAACTCTTCTTCAAGCGGGACCGGCTCTTGTAGTTCCTCAGAGGGCGGCGGTGCTGGCGGGGTGCTTGCAGCTTCTTCCTTGACCTCAAGGGGCGATGCTGGAATCTTCGTCATGGTGAGGGGCTCAAACAACTCCGGTGGGGGATCTTGGGAGGATTCAGGGTGCTCTTGCTTAT
Source organism: Zea luxurians (assembly GCA_029449295.1). Classification (NCBI taxonomy): domain Eukaryota; kingdom Viridiplantae; phylum Streptophyta; class Magnoliopsida; order Poales; family Poaceae; genus Zea; species Zea luxurians. Next base: position 108,659,902 of record JAOPSE010000010.1, read on the forward strand.
CCATAGCCTGAGGGAAGACTGGCATTCCTTCCAAGACTATGGCTCCTTCCGGTAGTTCCCAAGCCTTCTTCTCTCCTCTGATAGAGACCGGGTGACCTTCAAGAATCTGAGGGTCTTCAGCTCTCCTGGGTTGAACTGGGTTGGATGGAGCGGGCTCTTGGATCCGCAGGGCTCTACGTTGGTTATGGGTTACCAAGTAGGCCTCCATCAACTTCTAGACATGCTCATCCTTGGCTTGCTTCAGGGCTTCAACAGCAATGACTTCACAACTTTCCAAAGCAGCTACACGGGCTTGAGCTGTGGTGAGATCCACATGGAGCTTACGGTTGAGCTTCTCTTCATCTTCTGCTCGAGCAATCATCTGACGGTGGTGCCGAGCCAAGAAATCATACTGCGCATCCAGGGTGAGCAGGTATGCAGTGAGGTACACGACTGTGGGGTCATCCTCAAGCAGTTGCTTCCCTTCCAATGCACACATCCTGGCCATCCAAACTGGACGGTCTCTCTGAAAGGGTGGAAAGAATCTGAGTGGTGTGTCGGCCACTTCTTCTTCATAGATCTGACATAGGGCCCTCAATGCCTTGCGGGCGACGACTTGGCAGGTGTCTTTGAATCTGTGCCCAGCAGCAGTGACACTCCATTCCACATGGTGCGGACTGGATCCAATGTATACAGTCACGACACACTTCTCTGTGCCATGCTCGACGAATTCACGACCATCATACTCTGGCTGGCTCCTGATTCCGAGATGAACTGTGCATGCTCTCAGCAACTTGGGGAAACTATCTTCATTCTGGCAAAAGCTAGTTTGGCAATGGCCCTCCATCTGACTTCTGAGAGAAGGAAAGGGGGAAAGCATTTTTGAAATGAAGGGATGAGAGCAAGAATTTTTTTAAGAAAATAGTTTGGACTCAAAAACTTTTGGATCAGGCTAAGGGTTACGTCCTGCGGCCAACCTAACAGCTCTGATACCACCTGAAGCGCCCCAATCCTCTGGGACTCAAATGTGATACAATTACTAGTCCCAGGAGGCTAGTAAACACATTTATACAATAGATAATTTCAGATCTGCTTAAACGGGACAAACCTATAAAGGTGGCGATCAACTTTAAGAGTTGGTCCACAACTCGGGACATATCATCAGAGTGGGGCTGAAGCAGCCCAATATACGCAGTGAAGCAAATCAGCGGTCCAACAGCCACAGGCAAGGTTGGGAACAGTCGTAACTCTTACCCGATCTCCTTTTTCTGAAAAACAACAAATAAGCAAGGGTGAGTACAAACGTACTCAGCAGCCCACCTTCACCCGCGGAATGGGGAAATCAGATATAATGCATGGAATATGTGGAGCTCAGGATATTTGCAGAAATAGCAATATTTTATGCAGGGTTGTTTTGAAAAACATTTTGTATTTTTGCAAAGCGCATCCTCTCCAAAAGGAGCAGGAAGTTTTTCAATATTAGAACAAAAATCCCCTGGACTAAACCATCCAGGTATCTCAGCAGTTTCCCACTGGTTTTCATTTTCAAAAACAGCTACCGGACTTCCCGTCCACCATAGCTCACGGCTCAACCGCCGGACCTTTTAAAAACCACTTTTCTCAAAAGCACCTCTTTTTTTGAAAACAAAACACTAATTGTCATACCACACCAGACTCGTCCATTCCTGTGGACACAGACTATTCGAATAGGTTTTCAAACTCTGCGCAGAGGTGTACACTTTACCCACTAGTCCGGCTCTGCGATCTCATGGCCGATGAGATCCGAATCCGAATCTCTTTCTTTCCTCGCACGTCCTAACCTTAACGATTATACCGAAAGGAGTCAGGCCACCGCCATGTCCAAACCGGACAAAACATTCCCCCTCCTTATCCTCCCGGTACTCCCCAGCCTTCATAACCCTGGGGTTGGACCGTACGAGTTCAGATTGAGTGACTGCCCACACAGTCTCGAGTGGTTGTACTTATCATGAGTACAGGTAGTGAAAGATGACAAACCGGTCCTTATAAGAGGGGACAATCCTTCTGCTCACGCCTAAACCAACTGAGCCATCACCATAGGCCCTCCCCTAAACCAGGGAGTCCTTGATCATCCCTACTCAAAGGTGATAAGGGTGAAAACCCTTCATCAAACACATTTTGAAAAGCATTTTCTTTTGAAAACTCACACCTTTCCTCAAATCATTTGTAACAATTATATCAGGGATTGATTGCGGCAAGCGGCTGGGTGGCCATAATAACTTGTCTTAAAATCATATTAAGCATAAAATAACAGGCTGAGGGTTGTGGTTGTAAAACATAGGTAATTTATGCATCAAAGGGATCCAGTGAGCTTGCCGTGCTTATTCGGCGAAGGGGGAAGGGGAGCTCGCGGAACTGGCTTCTGGCTCCACCGCCTGGCGTAGACTTGCAGATCTGGCCTCCACGAGACGACATGAACGCTTCGATAACTATGCAACATGAATAAGCAAACATACAAACAAGCAAGTATACCAACAAATATTTAGTATAGTGGTCAGAATAGCGATATATGGATGGGTAGAGTCTTGAGTAGAATCTGTGTCATGTGGTGTTGAGATACTACTAGTGGTGGAGTGGAGGTGCTTACCAGGAGGGTGGACTGGAGGCGAAGCAACACTACGCGTGTAGCCGGCAGAGCAGAGTAACTGAGTGGGTGGGGTGTTTGCCTTGGCTGAGGGTGTTGAGTGTGTGTGGAGAGGGAGAGGGTAGCTAGGTGTATTTATAGCTGAGTGTATGTGGTGTAGCACAGTGAAGTTCACTGTTGGTGAGAATAGTGACGAATGAATCGTCTGACTTAGTATGAACAGGAGAGTTATAGGTAGAATATGGAACAAGAGTATTTTGGGAGTCTTCTGAAATATGAACCATGCTTAAGGGATGAGATGGTTGGATAGGGAATAATTTGATAAGAATTTAGAAACAAGAATTATTGGAATCTGAGTTTGGAAGTCTGGTTCAAAGGAATCTCAAAGTTAAACATGCTCAACTTGGAGAAACCTAGGATGGGTGACTAGATGGGAAGTTCCCTACTGGAAGGAAAATCAGAGTCACCGGAGTCCGTATGACTGGAATATGAGTCTGGCTGGTCTTAAGTGGACTGGACAACATGATGGATGAGTAGTTGAAATTTGGGGCGATCGGGTGATCGATGAATAGTAACAATGAATAGTGGTGACGGAAAAGTAATTATAAATATCATCGATGAATACTAACGATGATGAATAGTAACGATGATGAATAGTGTATGTGAATAGTAACGATGAATAGTAATGGTGAATAGTAATGGTGAATAGTGATAGTGAGTAGTTCGTATGAACGAACGATGAATAGGAACTATGAACGAACGGACGAACGATCGAATGATCGAACGAACGAACGATCGGAATTTCGGCAGCATAACGACAGAAAAAGATTATTTGGACGAACGAACGGATGAACGATCGAATTATCGGACGAACGAACGATCGGAATTTCGGCAGCATAACGGCAGGACAAAGATTATTTGGAAGAAGGATGAATAGGGACTATGAACGAACGATGAACGATGAATAGAGAACTATGAACGAACGATGAACGATCGAATGATCGAACGAACGATCGGAATTTCGGCAGCATAACGGTAGGACAAAGATTATCTGGAAGAACGATGAATAGGGACTATGAACAAACGATGAATGATGAATAGGGACTATGAACGAACGATGAACGGTCGAATGATCGAACGAACGAACGATCGGAATTTTGGCAGCATAACGGCAGGAAAAAGATTATTTGGACGAACGAACGGACGAACGATCGAACAATCGGACGAACGGACGAATGAACCATAAACGATCGGACGAACGATCGAACGATCGGACGAACGATCGAATAAACTAAGAACAGGGGGATGAACGATCGAAGAACGATCGAACGATCCTTGTGCTAGTGTGTGCTTGTGTGGAACATGGAGTGGGTGTGTGGGGGGGGAAGAGAGTTGCCATGAAATGGCTTGGGGTGGGATGAGAGGAGGCCCTTGCCCCTCTATTTATAGCCATGGTGGAGGGATTAGGGGGAGGGATGAGAGGATTAGTGGGAGGATGAGATGATTAGTGGGAGATTAGCATGGATTTGTCTTGTATGAGTGTAATTAGCTTGTAGAGCTCACCGTATGACACTGGAGGCATACGTATACGTATGGGCATGAGGAAAGTTATGAAGAAAATATTTGTAGGGACTTTAAAAATGATTCTGAAGGTATTTCTCAAGAGGAAAATATCTTGAGACATATCGGTGGAATATTTGGGCAGTATTTCTGGAAAGAACTTGAAGGGGATCACTACTGAAATATCTGGGCAGTATTTCTGGAAAGAATTTGAGGGGGATCACTCGGAAAATATTTGTAGGATATTTTGAGGAGGATTTTGGAGATAGTATAGACCACTATATTTTATTTGTTGATATCAACTCGCAAACAAACATTTTGAAATGAAACTTGAAATTCATTTTGAATTTAGGGCGAGTTTGAGAAAATTTCAGGATTTGAATTTTTGGGATGCTACAAATCTACCCCACTTAAAAGGAATCTCGTCCTCGAGATTCGGCTTAGAAGGGTTATGGGTATAGCTTTACTTCAGCTACATATCTTCACATTGCAGACTCTTCGAGGAGATGGAACTTCAACAAAATCTGGCCTTTGAGGAGCATCTGGTTGACGATTGCAACCGCTGATTCTGGCTACTCAAAGATCATCTTCAGGCTTCTAGGTTTTGCTTGGTAGCTAGCTTATTGAAGAAGCATCGATGCCAATACACAAACCTTCCTCTTGCGAACTCCCACATGGATTCCTTCCTTGATTGGTCTTCTGGTGCTTCATCAACAAAACTTGGGTGACCACTTCTCATCTAGAAACGTATATGCTTTGATGATCTGGTCCTCCACAAGTTTGCTACAAACCTTCTTCTTTTTCTCCATAGCAGGAACCTTACTGGAACACTACCCCACTTAAAAAGAATGAGGGTAGAACTCTTGAATCTTGGGGATTTGAACTCCTTGAAGTACCACATAACAAGGGTGTTACGGGGCCTTCTTCTGCTGTTGCTGCTTGAGCAGGCTGCGGAGAGATGACTGACACAGAGTTGATTTTGGGAGAACCTTCTTCTTATCTTCTCTTCACTATCTTCTTTTCACTGACCCTTTCTTTCTCTTTGCTCTTCCCACTGGAGGATTCTATCAAAGAGTATTACCATCACACAGAGGAGGAAACCAAAGATGTTGAACCATATACAACAGTCTTCAACCCAAGAATCACCAAGCATTGTGATCTCAGGGGTGAGGGAGTGGAAAATGGAGTTGCTTGCGATTTGGCAGAGGGGGTTTTATCTGGAGTGTTTTGCTTGGGATGGGGATTGAGGGAGCTGGTGGGGGGTTTTATAGGCGAGCGGTATTGATGGTGGTGCTTGGGGGGTGGAGTGGTGGTGATGGAGCAGGTGCTATGCGGCAGCGGGTGCCACAAGGGAAGGGGGGCCTAGTGTCGCCTGCGATGATGGCGGCGGTGGGTGCGCTGCAAAGGGGGGTGGGTGGCGGTAGTGCGCTGCAAAGGGGGGCGTGGGGCGGTGGTTGGAGATGGGACACGCGTGCGGGGGGCACGGGTGAGTGGTGGGGTCAATGACCCTGATGTTTGTGGTCTCTGGTTCCAAGAATCTTTGCCTCTCTGTATGGTAATAACTCCTTCTGTCCTCTTTTTCTGTTTACTTTGACTCAGGGGCAGTGCTTTGATTCTCACGGTCGGTCCTTTTGACTGAGCGGCTGGACTGGTTTCTTCTATAGCTTGTTCCAGGCTTCAAGGGTAAGCTTCCCGGTATCTTCTTGGGTAAGGTGCTTTTCTCTTGAGATGGGTTAAGATGAGAATGGAAGAATAAGGTGAGGATTGGATCTAATTTGTGATCTATGTTTTTAGAGAAAACCTTTTTTAAGACAAACGGAAAGAAAACACACAAGCTCAACAATGATAAGCACAAACAAATCAAATGTTTTGAATAGGGGAAGAATAGAGTTTTTCCAAAGCACGGACTACTCAGATTCGGGGGCTAAGCATAACTACTATTGCTTGGCTCCTGAATTGAGAACTATGCTAAATTTAACTTATGAGCACTAACATTAAAGCATCACATATGCACTCAAAAGGGAAGAAAACATCAAGCGAAATTCATTTTGAAATGCCCTAGGGGGCCACACAATTAGAGTTTTGCAAAACACGAGTCTACACGACTACCTCTGACACATGCAGGGCTCTAGCCAAAGTGAAGAAAAAACTTCACTACCTAATGCATGCAGAGGACTGGGCATAACTAACTCAGACCAGGCAACTTCTCTTCTGGAAAGGCTGGCGCACAACTTCAATTTGAGACATCTCCTGGATGGGTTAAGAGGGAGCTGATGTTGATGACTTCTTCTGGCGGCGACTGAGATGGCAAGACAGGGTCAAACTCTTCTTCAAGCGGGACTGGCTCTTGTAGTTCCTCAGAGGGCGGCGGTGCTGGCGGGGTGCTTGCAGCTTCTTCCTTGACCTCAAGGGGCGATGCTGGAATCTTCGTCATGGTGAGGGGCTCAAACAACTCCGGCGGGGGATCTTGGGAGGATTCAGGGTGCTCTTGCTTATCCATAGCCTGAGGGAAGACTGGCATTCCTTCCAAGACTATGGCTCCTTCCGGTAGTTCCCAAGCCTTCTTCTCTCCTCTGATAGAGACCGGGTGACCTTCAAGAATCTGAGGGTCTTCAGCTCTCCTGGGTTGAACTGGGTTGGATGGAGCGGGCTCTTGGATCCGCAGGGCTCTACGTTGGTTATGGGTTACCAAGTAGGCCTCCATCAACTTCTGGACATGCTCATCCTTGGCTTGCTTTAGGGCTTCAACAGCAATGACTTCACGACTTTCCAAAGCAGCTACACGGGCTTGAGCTGTGGTGAGATCCACATGGAGCTTACGGTTGAGCTTCTCTTCATCTTCTGCTCGAGCAATCATCTGACGGTGGTGCCGAGCCAAGAAATCATACTGCGCATCCAGGGTTTGAATTTTTGGGATGCTACACAACTGCCTTCGGTCGATGACCAGATCGCCATCCACTACGCCATCAGTGGCCTTCGGGCCGGCGTCCTTTATAGCCACTGCATCAGGGATCCGCCCAGGAACCTCTAGGAGCTGTATCAGCTGTTCGAAAAAAACGCTAGATCCAAAGAGCTCCACCAGCGCAAAGTCGAGTCTCAGAGGAAACCCAAAGACCCTCTACAGTCCAGCCGCACATGGACGAGGCCCTCGCAGGCAGACTTCGGTCGGGATGGCCGCAACCAGCAGCAGGTGCACAACATCGCCAACCAGCACCCCGCTGGTGAGGCCCCTCACCGCCAGGAGTATCCCCCCAGAGCCGTGGAAACGGAACTCGTGGTTGGGGCCGGGGACGTGCGCAGCAGCCGCGCAGATTTTACTGCCTGTTCCACGGCGAAGACTGCGCGCATCCTACAAGAGACTGCCCAGAGACGAAGGCCACTAGAGACAGGATGGCACGGGCACAACCAGCCGACAACCCTAGAGTTGTCGCGCACACATATCAGCAACCCCCTCAGCCATACAACCACGGCCCCGCTCTGCTTCCACCGCACCACACATACCAACACCACCAGGAGGTACAAATCGTACCTCCCCCACCCCCACCTCCACACCATCAACAGCAAAACATCCACCACCCCAACCACCCCCAAGCCCCAAAGCAAGAGGACTTCGCCGATCAGCCGTATCGCGGAGTCATTCATATGATCACTGGGGGGTCCAGCGCCGACTTCGACACAAAGCGGCAGAAGAGGGACCATTACCGCAGCATCAACCACGTCGCCGTCATCGGTCCAGTCGTGCAGACAAAGTGGTCCCATGTGCCATTGACCTTCGACGCCCGAGACGTCGATCTGCGCAGCGCACCCCACATCGACGCCATGGTTATCAACTGCAGCGTGGCAGGCTGGGACCTGCACAAAGTCTTAGTCGACAATGGCAGCCAGGCGGATATCATTTTCCTCCATGCTTTCGATCGCATGGGCACAAGCCACAGCCTGCTCAAGCCTTCGGACAACCCCCTGTACGGCTTCGGCGGCAAGGGCACCTTTCCTGTCGGCAAAATAGAGTTACCTCTCTCCTTCGGTGTAGCACCCAATGCCCGAAGTGAGCAAGTCACGTTCAACATTGTCGACATGGTGTACCCGTACAACGCCATCATGGGCCGGGGCTCCATCAACAAGTTTGAGGCAGCTATTCACAGACTTTACCTGTGCATGAAGATCCTAGGTCCGTAAGGCGCCATCACAGTCTACGGCAACCAGCAGGTTGCGCGTAACATAGAAAGAGACTTTGTTCCTGGACAAAGAAACGTACACTGCCTCACGGCCTAGCGCGAGGTCCCCGGGTCTGCCAGCCCAACCGCCAAAGAACATGACAAAGCATAGCTACAGAGCAACGACGGGACCAAGACTGTTCCCCTCGACCAGGCAACGCCCAAGCAAACGGTTACCATCAGCGAAGACCACACTTTGCATGACGAGGAGAGACTCCTCTGCTGTCTGTCCAAGAATAAAGACGTCTTTGCCTGGTCCGCCCTCGACCTGGTCGGAGTCAGTCGCTCCATCATCGAGCACAGCTTAGGAATCAACCCTTCGGTGAGGCCGAAGAAACAGTGACTGCGTAAGATGTCTAACGAGAAGACGGAAGCCGCCAAGGCCGAGGTACATCGCCTGCTTGAGGCCAAATTTATCGAGCCAATTGCCTACCCTACATAGCTCGCCATCGTAGTGATGGTGCAGAAGAAGAGCGGCAAATGGCAGATGTGCATCGACTTTACCAGTCTTAACAAGGCCTGTCCCAAGGACAACTTCCCGCTGCCTCGGATCGACAAAATCGTTGATAGTGCGGCCGGGTGTGAAGTAATGTCACTCCTTGATTGCTTCTCCGGCTACCATCAAATATATATGAAGGAGGAAGACAAGGCGAGCACCAGTTTCATAACACCCTTCAGCACGTATTGCTTCATCAGAATGCCGGAGGGACTTAAGAATGCCGGGTCCACTTTCTCTCGGCTCACCAAAACAGTGCTCGAGAGTCAAGTCGGCAGAAACATATTCACATATGTGGACGACATCATCGTCGCCAGCAGAAGCAAGGAAGACCACCTGGCTGACCTCGCCGAAACGTTTGTGAACATGCGGGACGCACGACTTCGCCTAAACCACGAAAAATACGTCTTCAGCGTTTGCCAGGGGAAAATATTGGGCTACCTGGTGTCGCACCGCGGGATTGAAGCCAATCCAACCAAAATCCAGGCCATCATCAACATGACACCCCCGCAGTCAGCCAAAGACATCCAACGACTGACAGGTAGATTGGCCGCCCTCAACAGATTCATCTCCAAATCCACTGAGCGAAGCCTCCCTTTCCTCAAAACACTTCTGTAACACCCACTTTGTAATGACTAGAAATAATACCAAAAGAGAATCAATCTCTCTTTATGTGAGTTTGAACTTTATGCATCATCATATGTGAACACCATGTCCAAAAACAATTAATAAAAAGATATGCTACTAAATCATTGCATCATGCTGGATATTTTATTTGTGTGTGTATTTGGTGACAACATAGAAATGAAATGACAATGAGAAGAGGGTTTGAGGAAAAAGGAGAAAGAAAGAAAGAAATAATATACATGTAAAACAAAATTTATAAATACACAAACTCAACCATACTGGTATGATTGAAATTTATCTATAATTTGAGTACAAATTCAAAGTCATACTTGGAATTCAAATTGGGAATTGAAAAATAAAAAGAAAAGAAAACAGAAAAACAGAAAATATAAAAAGAAAAGGAAGACTATAACTAACTGGGCCGGCTAACTCACATTCAGCCCAAGTCCCGCTTTTGATCCGCGCGGCCCAACTGTGCACTCCATGCGCGCCGACACGGCGGGGCCACCGGACAGACTCTGCGCTCGCGCTCGCTCTCGCTTGACTCGTTGACGCGTGGGCCCGGGATGTAAGAGCTCGTCTTCAACTAACCCGCCGCGCATGGCGGAGCGCGTGAACGGCGACGCGGCGCTGGCGCTAGAATTTCGCGCACGAACCGATTGACCGTGCGAGATAAAGCACCAGCCGTCCTTGCCTTCCCCCGTCCCATAGCTTCTCTAGGTTCGCAATCGCCGTGATTTCCAGAGCCACCATATCACTGGGTGACGGAGCGTGCGGCGCCGCCGTGCTCTCCCGTCCGTTCACCGCCGTTTGAAGCTGTTGGAGGGGTCGGGGGTCTACACCAAGCTTGTGCGGGGCCGTCCGTGGCGTTTGCGGGAGGAACCATCGACCGGTTGCGGTTGAATTCCTCGCCGGAGTACAAGCTCCGCCGCGGATCCGCACCACACCGTGGCCAACGCCGACGAGTCAACAATTCGAGGTAATAAGCCCACGATCGGTTTCGCCTTGACCTCCTGTACGCGTAGCGCTAGGGAATCGGGAAATGATCGACTAGGCACGTAGTTGGGGAGCGCCAGCGATAGTCCGCCGCGGGCGCGGGGCGGCGCTGCCGTGCGTCGGCTCGGTTGGGGATGATGCGTTCGTGACCGTCGGATCCTGTGGTGACGGTCGGGATTAGATCGTAAGGATACCCCTTCGCGCGTTTGGATCGTAGCCGTTGAGATGAGATCGGACGGACAGCGTTAGGGTCATGCTGTTTTGAAACGTGGACCGCGGATCTGGGATCCAACGGTTCTGGGCGCATACCGGTTCGATTTATATTAAATCTAATCTGGGCTCTCGGCTGGGGATCGAACGGCTAGGATCAAATGGTACCCCTTCGGTATGGCATTTTAGCTTATGAGACCCTCGGTTTCACAGAAATAAACCCGCCGTCCTATTTTCACTGTGCGCTGTGTCTCGGGCAATTTGCCCCGAGCCCCCTGGGTTTTCCAGGAATTGACGCCCAGTCCAGAACTTTATAAAACCAGAGAAAAGAGTTATTAAATATATTTTTAATAGGAAAATAATTGCTAGAACTTCAATAATTCATAGAAAATTCATACTAATTCCAAATTAATCCATTCCAGTTCCTAAAATTTTGTAATTTTATTCTCTATCACCTAGAGCCTCTGTTTTGGCATAAAAACAGTAAGGAAATTTATTTATCACTTAATCCTATTTAAAGCACATAAAACCTTTGAAAATGCATAACTTAAAATCTATAACTCAGAAAATTGTGATTCCAGTTCCTAGGATTTTATTTTAATGTGTAGAATATTACTGTGTATTTTGTATATATGTTTGGTGTAATGTTAATTTCTCTATATGCACTGTGCTTGTTTGTATTGTGGCGAGTAGAAGAGCCCGTTGCTGAGGAGCCTGGTGAGCAGCAGGTTGAAGTAGCTGAGCAGGAGCTCATTGAAGGCAAGTTGTGCCCTTGACCACTTTTTACCCAATAATGTTCTTTAATATCACTTATCCATGCATAGGTTAATTTTGATGGGACCCAATAGGTCACCCTAGATTGTTTATCTCATTACCTTGTTCACCCCCGAATCACTTGGGTAGATTGCTATTGCTTTATATGGTTTTGGGATAATCATTTATTACCTCTATGTTCCAATTCTTGTGGTTATTCTGTTTATGTTCATGTTGATATCATTAATGTTAATTGGAACATAGAGCTTAACTTGAGTAACACGTGCCACCACAAGGGAGGAATGGGACCCCTTGGCTGACTAATTAGGAAAGCTAGTGGAAGACTACCTTACCCGAAAGGGGCAAGGGCAGTAGGGGAGAGGTCAGTGCGGGGAGGTCCCTGGTTGATTTTGCTGGGATGGCAGTCAGCCAGGAACCCTGTACTGGATCTTCCTATAAACTGTAGCGGGTTTTCGGAAGCTAGTGGAACTTTGTAAAGGCCTCGTAGTGTTGCCCTGCCGCGCTTCCTAGGTAGAGGTGTATGGGATTCATGACCCCTTGGCAGATGGGTAACATGACTTGTGGGTAAAGGGTACAACCTCTGCAGAGTGTAAAACTGGTATACTAGCCGAGCTCACGGTCATGAGCAGCTCAGGACTCTCTGATGTTTAAATTATGGAACTTAAATTCAATTTTGTCATTTGCATTGCATGGGTTTATTATTAATTTTGTTCTATTACTTTACTTATGGTTTGGTATTTACTTACACTTAGTAATTGCTAATAAAAGTTTGACCAACTACTTAAAAGCAATGCTCAGCTTTAACCCCTATCATTGATTAGCCTTACACATCACATGAACTCACACCTTTGTGAGTTTATGTCCACTGGTTCCCCACAACTTGTTGAGCTATGATCATGTGTGAGCTCACCCTTGCTGTCTCACACCCCCCCCCACAGGAGATGATCAGGTGGTTCAGGAGGAGCCGCCTAACACTGAGGAGTTCGATCTGATCTAGGTGGCGTTTCCCAGTCGACATTGGCGCCGACGATCCTTAGTTCATTTTATCTTTATTATTTCATTTTGTAATAAGTCTTCCGCTATGTAATAAATACTCTGATGTTTTATGACATTTATCTCTATACACTCTGTTATTATATATGTTGTCTTCTTGGCGCATGTATGAGATGCACCCGGCTTTGTTCCTTAAAACCGGGTGTTACAACTTCGCGGTGCAAAAGACTTCGCATGGGGACCAGAGCGGGCGGCGGCCTTCGCTTCATTGAAGCTGTACCTATCGGAATTGGCGATTCTTACAAGCCCCAACCCCTCGCTACCCCTGTTGCTCTATGTCGCGGCTTCGCCACATGCGGTCAGTGCAGCACTGGTTCAAGAGCAGACCAGAGAGGGCACGATCAGGCAATGTCCAGTTTATTACGTCTCTGAAGTGCTCACAACATCAAAATGTAATATGACGGAACTGGAAAAGATTTCCTATGCAGTTGTTATGGCCTCGCGCAAATTGCACCATTACTTCGAGGCATTCAAGGTCTGGGTCACCTCAGATAGAGGACTCAGCGAATTGTTTAGAAATCCGGAGGCATCAGTCCGGATTGCCAAATGGGCAGCCGAACTCTCCGGCTACCACATCACATTTGAACCCAGGACAGCCATCAAGTCACAAGTCCTGGCAGACTTCGTCGTCGACTGGACTGGGCCAATAACACAGTCGGACCCGTCCACAGAGAAAGTGTGGACAATCCATTGCGACGGCGCATGGTGCCATGCGGGGGCAGGCGCCGCTGCGATCATTACTTCACCCACCGGGGTCAAGCACAGATACGCAACCCGCCTCAGCTTTGCTTTGGAGTCTGATAGATGCACTAACAACATAGCAGAATATGAGGTTGTCATCCTTGGCCTTCGCAAGCTAAGGGCACTCGGTGTCACCACCTGCATCATCAGAACAGACTCCAAGGTAGTCGCCGGCCAGGTCGAGAAAGACTATGCAGCAAAGGACCCTGCACTCATGCAGTACCTCGCGGCCATCCGCAGCCTCGAAAGACAATTCAAAGGTTTTACGTTGCAGCATGTGGACCGAGCCAAGAATGAGGAGGCCGATGCATTGGCCAAGGCAGATGCCAGGGGCGAGGCCCTGCCCTCCGACGTATTCTACCATGTCATCGGCACGCCAGCCGTCCGCAGCCCAGAGGGGCTCCAAATAACCAATGACAGGGCCACCGCATAGTCAACCTCATCATGACCAAAGACTGGTGGGCACCAATAACCCTGTTCCTGCAGGGGTACTATCATCCAACCGACATCAATGAGGCCAAGCGCCTCAAACATCGAAGCCGGTACTTCGCACTAATTGAAGGCCAGCTTTACAAGAAGGGGGTCAGTCAACCCATGCTTAAATGTGTCACCGAGACCGAAGGCGTCCAAATTCTGCGTGAAGTCCACAGCGGGACTTGCGGCTCTCACGCAGGGCCTAGGGCCCTAGCCGCAAAGGTAATCCGTCAAGGTTTCTACTGGCCCGCCATGATCTGTGCCGCAAATTGGGTCACAAGGTCCTGCGAAGCTTGCTAGAAATTTTCTCCATGCTCGGGAAGCCCTTCGCAATTCACGAAGCTAATCGCCCACACGTGGCCTCTTCAGCGCTGGGGCCTGGACATTGTCAGGCCCCTGCCCACGGCCCAGGGGAACCTCAAGTTCACCTTCGTCACTGTCAAGTACTTTACCAAATGGATCGAGGCGAGGGCTGTATCCACAATAACATCAAAGACAGCCCAGAAATTCTTCTGGCAAAATATTGTTTGCCGCTTCAGAGTCCCGTCCGAACTCACAGTTGACAATGGCAAGCAATTTGATAGCCAAGACTTCAAGGATTTCTGCTTCTCCATTGGCACCAAGCTTGCCTTCGCCTCAGTGTACCACCCACAATCCAATGGAGTTGTGGAACGCGCAAATGGCAAAATTTTCACAGCCGTCAAGAAGATGCTCCTCGACGACAAAAAGGGCAAGTGGGCCGACCGGTTACCTAAAGCGGTCTGGGCACTGAACACGACTGAGTGCAGGGCGACTGGGTTCACCCCTTTCCGCCTTCTATACGGATCGGAGGCCATGACCCCGCAAGAAATAAAACATGGGTCACCCTGAACAGTCCCGTCAGCCGTCCCTGACGTGGACGAACCTACTTCGAAGGACCTCATCGACGGAGACCGCGTCTTTTCCCTAAACAAATACCAAGCTCAAACAAAAGCATGGCGCGACCACACAGTCATCCCGAAGGAATTCAGCGAAGGAGACCTCGTACTCGTCCGGACAGCACGGACAGAGTCCCGGGGCAAGTTGGAGCCCAAGTGGGAGGACCCTTTCATCGTCAAGACAAAGGCGTCCCCCAGCGTGTACAGACTCACAACGCCATCCGGCGAAGACTTAGAGCATTCTTGGAACATTGATAATCTCCGCAAATTTTTTGTTTGACTCCTTATGGCCAGCTCGCCCTTGTAATTCGCAAAACAATTTTATTTCGGCCCGCACTCTTTTCCTCCCGGGGGGTGAGGTTTTTAATGAGGCGGCGCCCTGTAATATACACGCGAAAAATCCCCCGCAAAAATCTAAGTTAAAAAAGACCGCATCAACGGTCTTCGACATTCGACCAATACGAAGTCACCGCGAGGGGCAGCGCTGGCTACCCTCGTGTGCGACACTCCGCAAAAGTCGCCTAAGGGTGCAGCCGGACTAGCACAACAAGTGAGCAAAATCGAAGTCTTCTTCAAAAGACTATCCGTGCAAAAGTCGCCTAAGGGTGCAGCCGGACTAGCACAACAAGTGCGCAAAATCGAAGTCTTCTTCAAAAGACTATCCGTGCAAAAGTCGCCTAAGGGCGCAGCCGGACTAGCACAACAAGTGCGCAAAATCAAAGTCTTCTTCAAAAAGACTATCCGTGCAAAAGTCGCCTAAGGGTGCAGCCGGACTAGCACAACAAGTGCGCAAAATCAAAGTCTTCTTCAAAAAACTATCCGCACAAAAGTCGCCTAAGGGCGCAGCCGGACTAGCACAACAAGTGCGCAAAATCGAAGTCTTCTTCAAAAAACTATCCATGCAAAAGTCGCCTAAGGGTGCAGCCGGACTAGCACAACAAGTGCGCAAAATCGATGTCTTCTTCAAAAGACCATCCGTGCAAAAGTCGCCTAAGGGTGCAGCCGGACTAGCACAACGAGTGCGCAAAATCGAAGGCGCATTACATCATTGCAAAAGTCTACATCGAGAAACTGTCCACGCAAAGACCGACAACAAGCGCAGCCGGACTGACATAATAAACGTGCCAGACGAAGTGCGCAACACCCCTATGAACGTAGACGGATGCGCGAAGGCACACAGCCTCATCATACAAACTATAGTTACACACGTACAGCGAGGGCATCACACCTTATATTGGTTCAACCTTCGGAATGATTCCCATCTCCCTATAGTTAAATAGCATTATCCTCAGCTCCTCACCCTCAAAAAGACTTCGCAACTCCCCCTCACCTACACTCGCCCCAACCGGCAAGGACAACAATTCCCGCTTGCCAGACCTGCCCACACGAAGCCGACCACCATCCACTTCACTCACTCTACGCTTCGCCACCGCCCTTCGCCGCCTACGCCCAGCACTCGGACCAGGCAAAACTTCAACATCCATAACACGCGGAGAAGCCTCCGCCGCAGCCACATCCAAGGTCGCAAAGTAATCCAAGCCCTCATCCGAAGACTCTTCCGTCCACACAACCGAACTCCTAGAGTCATCAAACTCAGAAAACTTAGACGTAGACTCATCCGATTCATTTTCAGCGACCACGGTCGAAGCCGCCACAAAATTAGCAGTAGCGGTTGCGTGCGCAGGCTCAAAATCCTGAACCTGCGCAGCAACCAAGGTTCAGTAACACAGACAAAATTCCCTAACTACCCCACACCCACTAAGCCACCTTCGAAGACCCAGCCGCCGCCATGGGATCCTCCGCTGCCGGCTCCGTCGCCGCCTTCGGGGGATCCTCCGCCATCGGCACAGTGGCTGGCGGCGAGCCTCCACCAGACACAGTGGACGCAGGGGCAGCGAGGGAGCCTTCACCGGTTTCTAGGGGCAGTGCCGGGTCGACCTCAGCCTCGGCCACCACCGGGTTGACCTCCGCTTCGGGCAACGCGCTGTTCAGATGTCCGAAGTCCTCCACGTCCTCGGCACGCGCCATCTACAACACAGCACACCGATTCAGCAAACCCACGTATACCCACATTCAACAACACAAAACAAAAAACAAACTTCACTTGATCCCTCGCCCGGTCAGACCGCTCCCTAACCGCCTCACGACCGTGGGGGCCCCACATCCGGTCGAAGAGGGCCCCCGTGGAGTCCTTCACCACAGGGTCTTCGACCTTAAAAATCTCGTGCCCAAAGTCTTCATCGGATCGGTCGAAGCCCTCATAGTGACTGCACCCCTCGCGGGACAGCACATTCATGGCCCCCTCGCAGGTGACGAGGGAGGCAAAGGACATGAAGCCCTCCACGATGGTCGGGAGCGCCAGCAATTCCTCTTGCAGCCACTCGAGGAAGCGAAGGCCCGCCTCTTGGTCAGGCACCTCGAAGTCAGCAGTCCGCGCACCTAGCTCGCGGTATGAGTCCACAAGCTATTTGCGCATCTGCTCAACTTCCGAGCGCATAGAGGCCTTGGCCCTCTCCATGCGGGACTGCAGAGCGTTGAACCGCACCTCCCATTCCTCGGCGCGCTGGCTAGCGAGACTCCCCTCCGCCCGCGCCAATTTGGCCTCCGCCTGCGCCGCCTGCGCCTTGGTGATGGCCTGGTTGGCCTCCCTCCTTTCCTCCACCAACTGGCGCCGGAGGTCCGTCCTCTCGGCCTCCAGGGCGGCCACCTTCTCCGCTAGCCTGCGGCTTTTGCTCTCCGCAGCCGCCTTCTCCCGGATGGCGTCCGCGTGCTGCGCCCGAAGTCTCTCGACTTCGGCAGCCACGTCTGCAGTAAGGGCACCCGACGCCACGCGGTCGGCAAAGTCGGCCGCCTAACAGACACACATGAGACCACAATCACCATGAAAGCGGCACACACCGAAGTCCAGCTCAACTTACTTGACTCAGCTGCTGCGCCAGCTGCTGTGACGCCTCCCTCAGCCGGTGGGACATAGTGCCCACTTCGTCCTTGACGACAGTGGCCGCCGAAATCTCGCTGCCAGCGCTGAAAGCGCCACCCTTCACCCCAAGCACCGCGATAGACGCCGTGGTTGCCACCGTAGGCGGGACGACAACAAGTTGCCCCTCGCCCGACTCTGCAACGTATCACCGGTCAAAAAAAAGAAAAAAAAAGCTTACCAACGAGATAGTCGTCCGTGCTAATATCTGTGCCAAAGTCGGCAACGTGTTTCCCCGGCGAAGGCGGTTCGCGGACCTTCGCAGCTCCGTCCCGAGCAGACTTGGCTCCGCCGGCGCCGACCGCCTTCGCGCTCTCCGGCACCTTGCTGGACCCAGGGGCGGCCGGCTTTGCCGCCAGCGTCAGCTGGCTACCGCCGGGGACGGTAGCCTTCGCAGTCCCCCGCGCCCTCTTCGGCCTAGCTTCGGGGAACCTGACGACCGCCCGACGCTTCTGTGCAGCATCCTGGCGATCCTTGTTCATCACTGCCGACACAACAGCAGCAATATTTTGTCCGTAAGGAAACACTCTCAAGTCACGAGCCATGCGAGACGTAAAGAAGTCTTCGCCAGCCGCGCGGGGGATAGGAACGTTCCTGGGCCATCAACCCCCGGTAACCTCCAGCATCCGCGCCGAAGACTCCCGGAGCTCGGGCGAAGACATCCTTCCCCCGTGGGCCGCGCATGTCCCCATCAACTCAATAGCAAAGCTATCGGAGACCCCCAGTTCTCCCACCGCAGTACCTAGCTTCCTCTTTTTAGTGGCTGGGGCGGCCTCCGGCGCGGGGTCGTCCTCAGTCACGGCCGCTGGTTTTTTCCCGCGGCGGTCGACGACGTCCTCCCCGGGATAACCGCCATACGGCAAACAATTCAACTTGAAGACCCTATTTAGGCGGTCGTTGGATCCACGTATATCCCAACTCCGCTGGGCCTTCGTCTTCGGCACATAGCGCCCAACAATTCTCACCGCCCCATCCTCCGCCTCACGCACAACCGCGGCAGGATCCCGCCCTCACACATCCAAAGCAAAAAGCGGACTTCGCACCTTCCGTCCACCCAGGGAGGGCATCTCGCGAGGGCATACTTCGCCCAGCGCCCATCCGTGCGCCAAGGGCCACACCCCATACCCTATGAATTCCTCAACTAGATCGCGCCCACTACTCGTGCGGGCGGCAATCCGAAAGGCCCTCTCACTTTCATCATCCTCCGCCACTTCAAATGGCGGGTACGCCACATAATAATGAGAACACATAATGGCGGCAGGGAGCCCTGGGTGATCTTCGACTTCAGCCTCTGAAACATAAAACCAGTAGTCCCACCAGTTGCCCCACTTATTTCGGGAACAGGGGACCAACTCCACAACTTCCATCAAAGTCTTCCTGGACTTCGGCGTGAAAGTGCACGATCCGAATTGCGCAATCTTATGTCCAATTTTTCTCTTCTGCCAGTGCAGACAGTATTGCTTGGCGAAGACCTCCTGAAAGTTCCCTTTGACCCGGGAACAGGATCTGGATGTCGCCTAGAGGGGGGGTGAATAGGCGAATAAAACTTATTACTTTAAAACTTAAATTCTTAC
The DNA here is from genome assembly GCA_029449295.1 of Zea luxurians. NCBI lineage: Eukaryota > Viridiplantae > Streptophyta > Magnoliopsida > Poales > Poaceae > Zea > Zea luxurians. The sequence goes on from JAOPSE010000010.1 coordinate 108,679,117, forward strand.
TCTACTCGAAGACTTAGTACGCAGTGGAGTGAGAAGACTCTTCGAGTAGGTTGCAGCGGAATCAGAGATCCTGTCTCAAAAGTGTCCTGCACTTCAAATAAAGCTTATACCAGAGATAAGTATTGAAGTGCAGATATAAAGACGAGTAAGACAGAGAGTCAGGATACAATACAGAACAGAGCACACAGACGCAAGGATTTATCCCGAGGTTCGGCCAAGCCTGAAATGCTTGCCTAGTCCTCGTTGGAGTTAGCCACACCTGGGCTTGGAGTCTATTTCAACTCCTTCCTCCGTTTGCTCAGATCTGTCAGTATGACAGATAGAGCCTTTCACTATTGAGTGGGGTTACAACAGAACCGCGGCTGCTTACAAACTTCTTGGCAGCACCCCGGCAGAGTAACGATACGCTCAAGACCTTGCTCTAGCTCTTGGCAGCACTACTCCTCTCTCTAGAGGCTTATAGCTGCTACACAAACTATAGAGTTACACACAAGAGGGAGAGCGAGAATTAATTCCAATGAAGTCTACACTTATTGGCTGCACTTGTATTTTGCTTGAGGCGCCTAGGGGTCCCTTTTATAGGCACAAGGGGCCTAGGAGCCGTTGGAATCCCATTTGGAAGGCAATACTTTCTTTCTGTCGGGTGGTGCACCGGACAGTCCGGTGCACACCGGACACTGTCCGGTGACCGATTTGTTTCCTTAAACAGCGCTGCCGACCGTTGCAGACCGTTGCAGATCTGGGAGCCGTTGGCGCACCGGACATGTCCGGTGCACACCGGACAGTCCGGTGCCGTCATCTAGCCGTTGGCTCGGCTACGTGTCCCGCGCAGATTGCGCGGCCGACCGTTGGCCCGGCCGACCGTTGGCTCACCGGACAGTCCGGTGCACACCGGACAGTCCGGTGAATTATAGCCGTACGTCGCCGGTGGATTCCCGAGAGCGGCCAGTTTGCTCGAGTTCAGCCTGGCGCACCGGACACTGTCTGGTGCACCACCGGACAGTCCGGTGTGCCAGACTGAGCTGCCTTGGCTGTACATAGCCAAGCCCTTTGCACCTCTCTTCTTTTCTTCTTCTTTCTGTTTCTAACACTTAGACAAGTATATTAGTACACTAAAACCAATGTACTAAGTCTAGAAACATACCTTCTCTTAATTATTATATCCATAGCATTTCACATGCTTGAGCTTTGATGTTGGACTCACAAATCATCAAGTCGGCTTGACTTGATCTAGATTGACATTTCTTAGCTCCAACATCCTGTAAAGGTCACATAGAACATCTCCAAACATAGGAACAACCCAAACTAAAGATTAAGGTGAACTTAGCTCTTTTGGGCTGCTTCCAGTTCTGGTTTTGACACTTGTTCTCCTTCTAGTGACCTTGATCTCCTTCTTAGAGCTTGATCTTGAGCCTTATGACTTACACCACATAACTGTAGTTGTTACCTCATTGGTTGTAAGTCACGTCCTTATGTAGTGATCCTTGATGTGCCGTAGCTGTTCTCAACTCGATCACCCTTGACTTTGCAAGCCTTCTTCTTCACCATTGGCTTTGGGTTCCTCAGCCTCCTTGACCTTCTCCCGTGCACTTGGTACCTCGAAGCTTTTCTTGCCTCCGTCCTTGGCTTGATCAGTTGTCTCCGAGCTACGCACCCGAGTATCACTTTTGCAATGTCCAACTTACTTGTGATGTCCATTATGTATCCATAATCTAGTTCTTGGGCCATCACATTTGTTCACTTGTGTTGAACCCTGTAGGCTTTACCTTAAGCACCTGTTCAACACTTAGTACACTTGTTAGTCCTTTAATTGAGTTGTCATCCAAACACCAAAACTCACAAGAGAGCTTTCAATCTCCCCCTTTTTGGTGATTGATGGCAACACAATTAAAGCTTACATAAGATTTGAAGCACAAATTTGAATTCTAAGATTATAGAATGCTCCCCCTAAATAGGTGCTTACATCAAAAACATAATTTTGGCCTCAGACGCCAATTTGCACATACTTAGGCAAATCGAAACATTTCTACACCTTAGCACTTTTTAGTATGCATTGTCAAGAATCAAACCATGATGCTATACCACACAAATGCATGTAATCAGAGTTAAACATCATTCAATTTAGTGGATATATCACAGGAATATCAACCTACCACTATTCATCATTAAGATACCAATTCAAACTAATACCAATTTAAACTAAGACACTAATTTAAAGCAATCTTAAAGCACCATTAACCACATGACTATCTATTACACTATAGAAGCCAAATAATTCATTGCAGCGGAATCACTAGTCCATATGATGCAACACATATAATAACTGCAAGAAGCATATGAATATCACACTTGACAAAGCTCAAACTAACACATCACCCCTTAGGATAAGCTTTCCTCTCAGGTTGAGATATTGACAAAGCTCAAACTAACACATCACCCCTTAGGATAAGCTTTCCTCTCAGGTTGAGATAAGCTTTAATACACACAAATTCTCCCCCTTTGACATCAAACACCAAAAACTATACTCAAGCAAGAACATAGGATGATGTCAAGGGACAACAGGGTGTTAAGGAGGAAAAACGACTATCAAGACTCCCCCTTACTTATTGAACATATGCCCTATCAACATTTAGGTAAGATACATATATGCAAACAGATTAATACTTCCTTTTGTACCTTTACCATGTTGTAGTGTACTTCCCATCTTGAAAGTAGTTAATCTCTCGAGAGCTTCTCCACACTTGTGCCTGATTCTTTCTCCTAACTTTTTCTTGTTGCTAAGACACCAAACTTAGAACAAGTTATAGTATTGGGCACAAGAAGAAACTTCTATTCTCATGATTATCAAAAGATGTCAATTGAAGCGAACTATTATGGCTACCGATTGAAAGATACCAATTTAAAGATACCAATTGCAAAGTTCATTTATTATCATGGCTCCATGATATTTAAGCATCTATTATCACCCGATATTATAGAGCATGAGCAATCTAAAGATATGCACTTACTCACAACTTGAGATACCAATTTCTTGACTTACAGAGGTACCCAAGTCCAGATTGCTCCATTTCTTGCTTATCTTCTCTTTTCCACCTAGAGACTATACAAGATCACTCAAGAAACAGTTAGTCTCAAAAGACACAAGTTATGTGTGCTCCCCCTCAAGTTGTGCATCAAGTATTTGAATGACTTGCACTTTGCACATTCTAGCTTCCTTAGAACTAGAGGGGATCACAACATACCTTGGTCAAGGCTACTCTACCACTTTCATCACCCAAAGATGCCAATTTGAATATCCAATGAAACGCCACTTAACACCAATTGAAGGCTAAATGAAAGGTTGACTAAATACAGCAATGCACGCCTCAGTGACACCTAAGCCAATTGAATACTCACGGAAGTCTAACATTTACTCAACCTGTACATGCTTCATATTTAATTATCATTGCACATACCAATTGAAGATCAACACAATCAAGTATATAATGCGAAATATCTAAGCATGTCATGATTAAGAAGGTTTCTTAGATGCACAAAAGAAACACATTTTAAAGGCATAAATTACCTAAACCAAGATATTACCAATTGAAAGACAAGAACATAGCTATGATCACAATGAATGGAATTTCAAGAATATTTAATGAAATTGCATAGCTTCATTTTCCATACCTTTGCCTTTATGAGAGCACTTGTTATCACCAATTCAGGACTCCTTTTGCTCACACACCTCATAGCTCAAAGGGGCACGACATGGATTTGAAATTCACACAATACTAAACTAGGGAGATCATGTGAACATGCACTAAACAAAATGTCATATTTGCACATAGCATGACTTACAAAAAGTTACAGGTTTATCCATATACACCAAGAGAGTTGATCGTTGTGGATATAACAAATGAAAGAACTACCCATGAATGATTCAAAAGATATATCCTATATAACACCAGTCATGATTAAGCAAACATCATTATGATTCATTTAACACAGGCAATCATAAAGCATAACTACTCTAAGGACAGGTAGCACATCAAGCCAACTTAAGAGCAATACTAAATTGCAATGATGTACTTAAAATACACGGGTACCGTCCTTTGGAGAGCAGGTTTTAGATTCTCATCAAGGTCCTTTACTTGATTCATCAATAATGATTCAGGACCTACACACCTTATTTCACTTGAGATGAACATGGGATTAGTGTTTCACAATAAAGGCACCAAAACAATTAACAGCTTAAGCATAGAGTTTAAGATAACCGTCTTAAGCTCTCCCATGGTCTCCAGTCCATCTTATGGCACCTGCATGGTCTAGTTAGCACAGTTTGGTACCCATCTTGGGATGGGTCCATAATGATCATCTAAATGTGCCTTTGGTACCCAAATTGCCTTTGTGCTAGTTCTAGGTGATCTCGTTATAGATCTAGCACAAGTGTATGATATGGGTCTCCTACCCGAATAAGATTGACACAAATTCACTTGCTTAGGAATCTTACCTTTATAACATACCTTGGATAGATGACCCTGCTCACCACACTTGTAGCAGAAGCGTCGCTCAACTTGACACGACGCTTGCTGTGTGTTATTTTCCTTGGTGAGGGTCACCTTGGAGGATGCACATCCTTGATTCTTCATGACCGGACATGAAGTGATCGTGTGGTCCTTTTTGTTGCATCCAAAACAACTCCTTGTCCCTTCATTCTAGTCTTTGTACGGACAAGACGCGATGAGGTGGCCTAACTTCTTGCACTTGAAACACCTCCTTTTTCCTTTTCCCTTTTTATACTTGAATGACATGGAGAGAAGGTCAGTGCAAACAACATGATTAATTGAATCCTTACCTTTTTCCTCTTTCATGTTGATTTCTTCATTTATAGCTTTGGGAACATTTCTCTTATTGAGCTTGACACTTGCTGCAGTTTTTCCTTTCTCAAGCTTCTTCACCACGCGCCCGTGGATATCTTGAGAGAGTTGAGCAAAGTGTCTTCTCCTCAGTTGTCGTTGCTTCTTATTCCCACAGAATTTCTTTTGTGACACTAAAACTTGTTGCTCAATCAATGATTGGCTTTCTTTTGAGCAACAGGGGTTAGCACATGATGATATACAATTCAAATGCGCACACGTGCGAGAATGAGGTTCACATGAATTTAAGTTTACAATTATAACCTCATGAGCAACATTAAGCATGATATGGTCATCAACTAGTTTATTATGAGAATTTGACAACATATCATACTCTTCACCTAGAGCAAGTTTTTCTAAATTTGTCATTTCTACTTGACTCTTAAGCATAGAATTTTCAGTTTTAAGTTGAGCAACATCAGATAATACATCATGATTATTTCTTTGCTCAAATAAAATAGATTCATACCGTTGGACCAAATTATCATGAGAGCACTTTAGCTCCTCATGTTCTTTGGTCATCTTATCCAGGCTATCGTTGGTTTTGATGAGAGTCTCCTCTAGCCTGAGAAGCGTCTCGCCTTGTTCCTTGTTCCTCCTCAACAATTTAACCAAGAGCATTTTGTCTTCTTTGTTGAGATGGGTGTAGAACCGGCGAATCTCCTCTTCTTGTGGTGATGAAGACTCATCCTCGCTATCATCCTCATATTCCTCCTCATCATCGCTTTCGTCTCCATCATCATTGTTAGCAATAAGACACTTATAACTAGTGGAAGACAAACCTGTCGACGAGGTGGATTCATCGTTGGGTGCCCATCGTTCTTGATCTCCTTTTGAAAGGTTAGTATCACAAGCAATATGGGGAGTAGAAGCAGTACAATTTGCCACACAATATTTTACTTTAATTCTATTCCATAAATCATGAGCATCAACAATTAAATCATTACCACTACTCATGATGGCAAAATAAGCACCTCTAGAAAGAGAATCAACTAAGATGCTGCAAGCACGGTGATTGAGAGAAAAACATCTTAGTTCATCATTAGAGGGATTTTTACTAATATCAGATGGAAAAATACTTCTACTAAAGATCTGTCTCAAATCAGGATCAACACTTAAGAAAGCATTATAAATAGAGACAGACCAAGATTTGTAATTAGAGCCATCGCCTAAAAGAAGTTCTACAGTTACCTCTTGTGGCGACATCGTCATCTCCGGACGGCTAAGCCCACACTGGAGAGGCCTAGCTTTGATACCAATTGAAAGTTCCCTTTGACCCGGGAACAGGATCTGGATGTCGCCTAGAGGGGGGGGGGTGAATAGGCGAATAAAACTTATTACTTTAAAACTTAAATTCTTACTCTACTCGAAGACTTAGTACGCAGTGGAGTGAGAAGACTCTTCGAGTAGGTTGCAGCGGAATCAGAGATCCTGTCTCAAAAGTGTCCTGCACTTCAAATAAAGCTTATACTAGAGATAAGTATTGAAGTGCAGATATAAAGACGAGTAAGACAGAGAGTCAGGATACAATACAGAACAGAGCACACAGACGCAAGGATTTATCCCGAGGTTCGGCCAAGCCTGAAATGCTTGCCTAGTCCTCGTTGGAGTTAGCCACACCTGGGCTTGGAGTCTATTTCAACTCCTTCCTCCGTTTGCTCAGATCTGTCAGTATGACAGATAGAGCCTTTCACTATTGAGTGGGGTTACAACAGAACCGCGGCTGCTTACAAACTTCTTGGCAGCACCCCGGCAGAGTAACGATACGCTCAAGACCTTGCTCTAGCTCTTAGCAGCACTACTCCTCTCTCTAGAGGCTTATAGCTGTGCCTTCTACACAAACTATAGAGTTACACACAAGAGGGAGAGCGAGAATTAATTCCAATGAAGTCTACACTTATTGGCTGCACTTGTATTTTGCTTGAGGCGCCTAGGGGTCCCTTTTATAGGCACAAGGGGCCTAGGAGCCGTTGGAATCCCATTTGGAAGGCAATACTTTCTTTCTGTCGGGTGGTGCACCGGACAGTCCGGTGCACACCGGACACTGTCCGGTGACCGATTTGTTTCCTTAAACAGCGCTGCCGACCGTTGCAGACCGTTGCAGATCTGGGAGCCGTTGGCGCACCGGACATGTCCGGTGCACACCGGACAGTCCGGTGCCGTCATCTAGCCGTTGGCTCGGCTACGTGTCCCGCGCAGATTGCGCGGCCGACCGTTGGCCCGGCCGACCGTTGGCTCACCGGACAGTCCGGTGCACACCGGACAGTCCGGTGAATTATAGCCGTACGTCGCCGGTGGATTCCCGAGAGCGGCCAGTTTGCTCGAGTTCAGCCTGGCGCACCGGACACTGTCCGGTGCACCACCGGACAGTCCGGTGTGCCAGACTGAGCTGCCTTGGCTGTACATAGCCAAGCCCTTTGCACCTCTCTTCTTTTCTTCTTCTTTCTGTTTCTAACACTTAGACAAGTATATTAGTACACTAAAACCAATGTACTAAGTCTAGAAACATACCTTCTCTTAATTATTATATCCATAGCATTTCACATGCTTGAGCTTTGATGTTGGACTCACAAATCATCAAGTCGGCTTGACTTGATCTAGATTGACATTTCTTAGCTCCAACATCCTGTAAAGGTCACATAGAACATCTCCAAACATAGGAACAACCCAAACTAAAGATTAAGGTGAACTTAGCTCTTTTGGGCTGCTTCCAGTTCTGGTTTTGACACTTGTTCTCCTTCTAGTGACCTTGATCTCCTTCTTAGAGCTTGATCTTGAGCCTTATGACTTACACCACATAACTGTAGTTGTTACCTCATTGGTTGTAAGTCACGTCCTTATGTAGTGATCCTTGATGTGCCGTAGCTGTTCTCAACTCGATCACCCTTGACTTTGCAAGCCTTCTTCTTCACCCTTGGCTTTGGGTTCCTCAGCCTCCTTGACCTTCTCCCGTGCACTTGGTACCTCGAAGCTTTTCTTGCCTCCGTCCTTGGCTTGATCAGTTGTCTCCGAGCTACGCACCCGAGTATCACTTTTGCAATGTCCAACTTACTTGTGATGTCCATTATGTATCCATAATCTAGTTCTTGGGCCATCACATTTGTTCACTTGTGTTGAACCCTGTAGGCTTTACCTTAAGCACCTGTTCAACACTTAGTACACTTGTTAGTCCTTTAATTGAGTTGTCATCCAAACACCAAAACTCACAAGAGAGCTTTCACCTCCACCGAAGGCTGACCGCCATACGACGTCGTTGCCCAGACATACTTCGCCAACGCCACCACGGCGTTCGGTGTCAGCTGATGAACCTGGACTTCGAACTTCTGCAGAACCTCGACACAAAACGATGCGCAGGCAGGCGAAGACCGGTGATGAAAAATGCCTCGAAAACAACTAATTTGCTCTCGGGCTCGGGGACCTCCTCTGCCCCCGGAACCCAACCAACCCCGCCGCCAAAATACCCGAACCGTTGCATATCTTGCACGTGGACCAACGACATCCTCGAAACACCGAATTCCACTGTATCGCCCGGTCGTACTCCCGCCGCCGCCACAGTGCCCGAGAGACCTTCAGAAGATGCCTCGGTCGTCGGCGTGGTCGCAACAGACGAGGAGGAAGACGGCATGGCTACATACCGTCGACGGCGACGTGCGGTCTGCTTCACGCGGGCTAGTTCTCCGACGAACAGGAGCAAGGAGGGCAGACGTGCAAACTAGCAGTTTGAAAGGGAGGCTAGGGTTTTCGCGACGTGCATAAAGGTAAATTTCAATCCGCGCTGCCCCCGCCCCCTTTATATACACAGGGCGCAATGCTTCGGGAAGCCCGCAGTCTAACAGTGCAGCGTCAATCAACGGTCATGTCAAAAACCTACGCGGAACCACTTCGAGCGAGGGCAGCGTCTCCACCATCTAGCGACGCCTTCGACACCAGATGACTTAGTCGAACTGGTCCCTCGGAGGGCAAATGTTGGGGCGAAGGCGAAGACACCACCCTTCGCTCGATGCCTTCGGCAGCCTCGCTGCACCAACAAAGACAAGGCGACTGGCCGTCTTACCCTTTGTCCCATGCGTCGCTGGGCGAAGGCCTATGACGAGGTCGTCCCATCCCGCGGCCTCGTCCAACATGGAGGCCCACGTGTGATCCGACCCATTGTAACAGGCCCTGCGTGGCCGCTGCGCATTACAGGCCTAATTTGTAAAGGTTTCCCTGTAATTACAGTCTGTAACCCTGCTTTATGGGAATATTCTGGGGATAACCTAGGCGCCTGAGGGCACATGCGTCCTTAACTCAGGATGCTGGGCACTCAGGTACCTATAAATACCCCCGCACAGTGCCCTTGAGAGGCTAGATTAACAAGAGCTATTGCCATCCCGAGTGGAAACCTTGTTTACACTGCTTTTGCTCCCTCGTTGGATCAACTTGCCCAGGAGAGCAAGTTCCAACAGCCCCGAGAAGCTGCCAGGGCGCAAAAGTCGTCATGCCCAGCTATAACTTCGTCAAGATCATTAATTTCACCTTCAATATGCTCGAAGGCACCAGGCAGGTCTTCAGTCGAAGGAGAGAACTTTTCGCTGCTGGCTCCAACAAAATAAAACACCTGCATCAACTGTTGGATGCATTGATTGCTGAACTCCAGGCATTTATTCTGAAGATTTGTCAAGGATTCTTTTAGCTCTGAGCTTTTTTGAATTTCGGCTTCAACCTTTGCATCAAGTTTCAGCTTTTCTTGTTCAAAACTTTCTGATTGGGAAAGAAGCTTCGAATTTAATTCTGTTATTTTGGCTTCAGCATCCGCTAATAAGCCTTCGGCTGTTTGAAGCTCGAAGTCTTTCTTCTCGATGGCAGTTGATTGCTCTTTTATTTTGTTCTCTAAGTTCTCAATTATAACTTCGTGCCTTTTATCTTCTAAGTCCTGCTGCATTTTTAAGGCCTTGCTCAAAAGCATACTCTGTGGACAAATGACCTTCGTTAGAAAATATTTGTGTTATTACAAATAGTAAAGGTTAGATACAAGATGTTTACCTTAAAATTGGAATAGAACAAACTGCCGACAATGTGTTGTCGTCGGTAGCGGCTGATATCTGCTTCAAGCTTCGGGAAACTGATACTCTTTGATAGAGTACCAATGACCTTCGTGCCAGTCTGATCTCGTATGCAGCCTAACTTTTCGTCATCAATGCCACCGAAGAGAAGTGCTCCCGACCGATACCCGCAGGATATAGCATATTCTTTTAATTCCTCTTTCTCAGCTTTTATCAGCTCTTGGCCAATTAAGTTTTGAAAGTCAAAGGTTTCATCTTGCGAAGTATCTTCGGTCATCTCTTCCTTCTCGGGTTTCGCGGCCGTAGTCTCTTCGGTGGCTGCGGCAGCTTCTTCCGCGGCCATGTTTAGTAGCATCTTGTCTATATCAGCAGCTACGATCTCTAAATTAATATCTTCGGATTTGGCATCTTCGGATCTGACCTCTTCTGCGGCAGCCTCCGAAGGAACAGCCTCGACAGCTGTCATGCTTTCAATGGCTGGTACCTTCGGAGCTGAAGCTTTTGGTGGAGTTGCTTCAATAACTTCTGTCACAGTAACGATTCTTTGCCTCTTCGGCCTAGGTGCTTTCATTTTTATGGGCTCCTTTTCCTTCTGAAAAAGCTTCGTCAGATGTAGCCCCAGTGGACTTAGTTTGATAGGCAAAGTTTCAGTCATTACCTTTAGGATTTCCTCTATTTCAGAAGTAGAGGATGTCGCAGAAGTCTTTTCTTCTTCATCAATTGATTTTTCCTTCGAAGTCGAGGTTTTTCTTTTCTTCGAAGCAACTGTTTTTGCCTCAGACTCGTGTTTTTTCTTCTTTGATTGATCTTTGTCGTCCTTATTCAGAGCACTAGCCACTCTTTTTCTTTTTTGTCCTTCGGCACCCTTGTCCAGTAGCTCGTAGTCAGGATATTCAAAGCCTATAGCATCCATCACTCGGTTTAGCCTTCATTTCGGACGGGTGCTGAAGGCTGCTGTCATCAATTGATCTTCCTTTTTAGAATAATTTCCAAGAATTTCGTTACACATCACTTCGATTGTATCCAACCATTCTTGGCAGGGTGCTTTGAAATGTCTCTTGAATTTGTAATGGTAGGGCAGCCGGATAAGTTCTCCCTCCTTCTTTTTTCCTTCGAGCTTCGGCATGGCCCACTCTTTCAGAGTTGGAAATATTTTGAAAGCCAAAAATTCCTGCACTAAGTCTCTAGTGCCAATGTGCTCTGCGATAATCCTAAATTCAGCTAGAGCAATCTGACTTGGACTCCCTGGCAACATGTTGCACGGGGGTCGGGTCTCTCCGAAGATCAATTCCAACGGACTCTAGACCAACTTGTCTTCATCTTCGTCAACTCTCACATAGAACCATTCAGATTTCCATCCAGCTGGCCATTTGCTTCGGTAACTGATCACAGGAAATTTTGTAGTCTTCCGGTAGGCAAAGTTGTAGCAGCCGAAGTTTTCATGCAACCCATCTTTCCTGGCCTTGGTTTGGTAATGTTGCTCATGTACTCGGCAGAAACCTTCGGCAAATGGTTCCACCCCTTGGCTTCGGAGAGCCCAAATGTAAACGCTAAGCCTAACGATAGCGTTAGGAGTTAGCTGATGAAAGTAGACCCCAAACTTTTTCAGCACATCAGCAATCATCTTATTCAAGGGGAATCTCAAACCAGCTTTGAAGAAACTCTTAAAAACTACTATTTCATTTTTTCCTGGCTTCGGAGTAGTTTCCTCTCCACCAAAGCGAATCGGCTCTTTCTTCTCTTCATTGAAATACCCCAATTTCAACATTTTAGGTAGGTCACCTTCGGAGACTGTGGATTTTCCAAAATCAAGGTGGCTGGGTTTGCTCGGCACAGCGCTGCTATAATCATCCTCAGAATCGGTCTCCTCAGCATCAACTTGCTCTGCTCCGGCAGCAGGGACGTCCTCCGGTGATAGCATGCCTAGACCGCTTCATGGCTTCAGAAATCGGAACGGTCTCAACAGCTTCGGTCTCATCTCCCTCGCGATCGACCCTAGCAATGGAGCGAACTCTGGCCATTTAATTATGACTTCCTTGAATTTTTTTGTTGTTGTTGACTTTTCTGATTTTCCCGAAGCTCTTTCTTTTATGACGAAGCAGATTCAAAAGCGGGGTTTCGTCTGAGCACGATGATTAAGCTTTGGCTATGACTAAAATTTTGGCAGCAAAACAGTGCAATAGCAATGAATGCTATGGTAACTCCACACCTACTCGTCTGTTTATATAGTGCCGCAGGTGAGAAGGTGAATCGTCAAAGACTCCCGCACCGAACAAACATTCACCCGCACTCGCTGAACGGTGGGCCACAGGGTTCGAGAGGGTGAAACGCTAGGGCGCGCATAACTGCTGCAAGATGGAGCCACCTCGAGCGCGGATTATTTTAATCGTTTCTCGCCAACGAGCTCAGGGAAGGTGTTTTTCGGATCTTCGGCATCCCGAAGCATAGAAGACTTTTTCACGGATCAAGCTCGTTATGAAAAACGATCTAGCACCGCGAAGGGGCTACTGTTGGGGGTATGCTTCGTAGCCGAAGATCCTAAATAAAGAGAATATCTTCGGCAGACACTCTCAGGAGCAAGCGCCGAAGCTATTACTTAGAGAGCTTCGGCACAATGATAGATCCCAAGACGAAGGGCCAAACCGACTTAAAGATGGATTGACTTAAAGACCCATGATGTTTGTGTCATTATTGTAATCAATTGTAAAGGGATTAAATGTAATTTTGCGCAGGTTGCACCCTGTGCCTATAAATAGGTGAACAGTATCCCGGCACTGTTCACGCGATCTTGTAATCACTGGCTCATTACGCTTGAGTTATTGCTTTCCGCCAAGGCGAAGGTATAATTGTGCCCAAACATTATGTTCTAATACTCATATATTCATATAATAAAACATGTGAATGTGTTTTATACTTTATATTTCATTTCTCATTATTTGTTGTTCTACGAGTATGATTACGAAGGTGAAATCTTCGTAATATTTTACTTTTGACCTTCGTCCGAAGCTCATTAACTCCTTGGGGAGATAATGCTTCAGCGAACGAAGGGCATTTATACTTAACATTTTGTGTTGCCTTGTTCTTAATTCATAGCATTTGAGAACAAGTCCCCAACACTTGACATTGGTCATGCGGTTTCTATAGCCATCCCATTGTCAGCAGTCTCCTCGGAGGGGTTGGTGGCGGCCGACGTCCTTTCGTCGATGTTATCTAGGCCGAGGCCATGCTCGGGCGAGGCGAAGGGTCCTCCCAAGGCCATGGTCGGACCTATGATGGGGCATGCAGTCATGAAGGGAGTGGTTAGAACATTTGCTGAAGTGGCCTCCTATGGGATTCACGGGGAGTTGTTGTAGGGCAGTTGGCCTAGGCCAAGTTCGGGCGAGGCAGAGTTTTCTCCTGAGGCTAAAGTTGTCTTCGGGTGAGACGATGTTCTCTCCCTGCGGTGAGGTTGTGCCTAGGCACGTGCATGTCCCATCCAGAGTTGTTCGAGGACAGTAGCCGGCCTGAGGGAGCAGTGTTTGTTACTCCTGGGCGTGTGTCATCGTAGTTGGTGAAAGTAGATGGGACCACAGTTCCATCATCCTTTGTTTTACTATGGTGTCACATGGAGTAGATATCTGAATCGTCACATTTAATGTGCACATCTCCACGTTTCCCGTGACCTTTGGCTGAGGCTGGGCTCGGGGTTGTCCTCCTGTCCGAGATGGGTTCGGGTGAGGCAGAAATTGCGCCTTTGGGTGAGGTGAGGATTTCTCCTGGGGCCTGCCTTCGCCCGAGGATGGGCTCGGGTGAGGCGTAGCTTTGAGCGACTGTTGAGCGAAGTTTCGAGTGAATCGTGATTCAACCCTGCTTGACCATGGGGAACGTGTTTTCGAATTTTTCGGTACTTAGGTGTTAAGCATGTTTAGGGGCATAATCCAGGTACCCCTAATTATGATACCTGACAGTATCCCCCGAGCCTCGAAGTAAGTGTTGGCACTTGCTTGGGGGTTCTGTCGTCCTCTCGCAGTCGTGTTGCTTAACCCTTCGAAAGGTGGTAGACTTTTTTTTGATAGGTGTGCGCGAGCGAACCCATAGATATCATTGACCTATCCCTTGTAGATATCATTGACCTATCCTTTGAGGTCTTTATGTTTCCCTCTATAGATATCATTTACCTATCCCTTGTATGTCACCTGGCTGTAGCCTAGGTGCAAAGGCAGCCCCCAAGTTGCTACGTTGGGTTACTAGCGCTTCCAACAATTCTGCCGTGGCATAGGTGCAAGGGCAGCCCCCGAGCCTCCGCAAAGGGCAAGAGGACGATCAGGGAATGCCTTGACTTTTTAGTGGTATGCCCCTTCGTCGCCTTTCTGCAAGGAGGAAGAGGGGTAAAGCGCAAGCTACCCTCGATGGGCAACGAGCATGATGTCTCCGGTGAGCTGTTAGCGGGTAATCCTAGTGGAGGCCCAAGCCCCATTTGATAGGGGTCAGCTAGTGGTCTGGAGACACGCCCCAATATAACTGTGGGTGATTCACCTGGTCCCAGACCCATTTGATGGGATCCGAGGGCTCGATGCCTCCCTCCGATGGGATACCATCACGAATCAATCTCGGGGGTCTCGAATATGTCATAGGGTACCTCGAGATTGTAGCTCGAGCCTCGGCCAAGTACGGATGTACCCATAGTCATCCCTAACTCTAAGCTTTGGGGTGGTTATCGAACCCTAGCGAGGGGCCAACCTTTGAACCCCTGATCAGTAAAGGGCTCGGAGCCCATGTGCTCTGCAGCGGTTGTGGAACCCTGCTGAGGGGTCAACCTATGAACCCTAATCGATAAGAGGCTCGGGACTCATTTCCTTCGCTGGGAAGGCAATCCGAGGAGGTGCCTCTTCCGTGTCACCTATGGAGAAGCAAAAAAGGCCAGGAGAGAGACGCACCTTTTTATGTGCCTATCTTGAGGAGACGGAGCGACACCCGTTAGTTGTGTCAGCCAGATGGGACGTGTGGCCCCTAGGTGGGAGTTAATGCGATGGGACACCAAGCTCGTGGGCTATTCGTTGCAGCGCGCGTGCACACGAGATTCAAAGAGACAAAATCTATTTCAAGATTTGATCTTTCGATGTGGGATAGCTCGGTATTGGCCTCGGCGGGTCCGTCGGTCCCTATATATATAGGAGGGGGTCCCTCCCAGCTCTTACCTTGCTTTTGCCTTCTCAGCGCTAGCCACCTGTGCTCTTTCCTGCCGCAGCCAAGCATCACACACTGAGATGAGGGGAGCAAAAAAGAGCATGCACACCTTTTCTCTGTTGTTCCCTCCTTCGCCATGGCTGAGTAGCTCAACGTCCTCTCTCCCCGCGACCCATGACCCTTCTCCTCCTTGACTGATGAAGACCTACAGGGCTTGGTCGACGGGGGCCTGCTCCGCCCCCGCTCCTTCAGGTGCACCCCGAGTGGCTTTCCCATGGGGACGAGGAGGAGTCGACCCCACCCACGGGCTACGTCGTCAGCTTCATATCCTTCCACGAGTGGGGGTCGGAGTGTCGGTGAGCCGCTTCATGCGGGCGCTCCCGCACTACTACGGGTGGAGCTGTACAACTTCAACCCTAACTCCATAGCCCAGACGGTAATTTACGTGGCAGTATGTGAGAGATACCTCGGGATCGAGCCCCACTGGGATCTGTGGCTCCACCTCTTCCACGCGGAGTCGTTCTCCCTCCCTTCAAAGGTGAAGAAGGTCCTAAAAGGGAAATGTGCCCTTGGGCCATTTCTATTATGTTTTGGTGATTAGATGCCAACACATAGAGTTATGACTTTATTGAGCTAAGGCTTAAAGAGATGCAAATGCAAAAGCAAGGTATGATTCTAGCCTTAGTAAATTGTTTTTGGTACTAACATTATTCTACTAAGTGCTAGGAACCTTCTCAAAGTAAGAAAAATCAAATTGGAGAAGTTTGGCTAAGTCAAGCCAGACTTACACCAGCCTGTGGTGCACCGGATTATCCAGTGTGCACCGAACAGGCTGGCACCCTGGCAAACAGGCCGCTCTTAGGAAAATGTTGAGGGCGTTGCGGCTATAATTCATCGGACTGTCTGGTGTGCCAACCGCGTGCCCAGCCAACGGTCGACCGCGCGATTAGCAGGTGACACGTGGCCCAACTAATGGTCAGAAGGTCACACCGGACTATCCGGTGTGCCATAAGACCAGTGGCTGACAACAATCGGCTTTGCTAGAAAAGGAAGGGAATCACGCACTGACTGTCCAGTGGTGCACCAGACTGTCTGGTGCGCCCACGGACAGAAGGCAACTAGGGCCTTTCAAATGGAACTCAAACGGCTCCTAGCTACCTTGGGGCTATAAAAGGGACTCCTAGGCGCATGGAGCACAACACCAAGCACTCATTGAACATCCAACAACGCCGAGACATCGAATTCACGCCTTTACTTTCGTAGATTAAGATTTGGGCACTTGTGTTGAGCTGGAACTCCGTTGTGCTATCTTTGTGCTTCTCTCTCTCATTTTGTGTGTGAGTCGCCTCAAGTTTGTCTCGTGTGTGTGGTTCTATTCCCTCCCTTACTCTTATGGTTTAATTTTGATCAATCTTGTAAGGGTGAGAGACTCCAACTTGTGGAGATTCCTCACAAAGGGAATACTTGAGAAAAGGAAGAAATTCGTGGTACTCAAGTTTGATCTTTGGATCACTTGAGAGGGATTGAGTGCAATCCTTGACCGAAGGAGGTCATCACAACGTGGAGTAGTCATTGGCCAAACCACGGGATAAAATCACCGTGTCTATTGTGCATCTTTCTATTGTGATTGCTTTCTTCCATAGAGTTCTCACTTGATCACTTGTGTTATTGTTCCTAAGTTCAATACATATTCTAAAGGAACAATCAAGTGAAGAGTTCTCTTCTGTCTATTCATATCACCTTGATTTTAATCTCACTAACATTTATTATAAACCAAGTTGGTGTTGTTTAGACTTGATTTTTATAGGATCACCTATCCACCCCCCTCTAGGTGCTCTCAATTGGTATCAGAGCCATACTCTTCATTCAGGGACTAACCGCTCGAAGAGATGGATCCTAAAGGCAAGGGGATGGTGATCAACGACAAGGAGAAGGAGACTCTATGTTGATGATAGAAAAGGTGATAAGCCCACTGACTCAGGCTCAAACAACAATAAGAAAAATGGGAAGAAGAAGAGGCACATCAAGAAGATCATCTACTACGACAGCGACGCCTCCTATTCTTCACCAAGGGACAACGACTCGTCCACGAAAAAGAAAACGATTAATCAAAATTATTCATTCGATTATTTCTCGCATGTTGTACAATTCAAATGCTCATTTATTGTCTATTCCACTCGGTAAATCCCCCCACTTTGATGGAGACGACTACTCTTTTTGGAGTCATAAAATGCATAGTCATTTATTCTCTCTCAATCCTAGCATTTGGGGAATAATGGAAAATGGAATGTATTTTGATAGTAGCGATAATTCCATATTTTTTATCGAGCAAATTCATAAGAATGCCCAGGCTACTACTATGTTGTTAGCATCTCTATGCAGGGATGAGTATAATAAAGTTAGTGGCTTTGACAATGCCAAGCAGATATGGGATACCCTCAAAACCTCTCACGAGGGTAACAGCCCACCATGATCACAAAGATGGAACTGGTGGAAGGAGAACTGGAAAGGTTCACCATGAAACGGGGAGAGGAGCCAACCGAAACCTACAATAGGCTCAAGACCCTGGTGAACAAGATCCGAAGCTATGGGAGCACAAGATGGACAGATCATGACGTCGTTCGACTCATGCTAAGGTCATTTACTATTATTGCTCCTCATCTTGTAAACCTTATTCATGAGAATCTCAGGTACACCAAGATGACGTCCGAGGAAATTCTCGAAAAATTTGTAAGCGGGCGCATGATGGTAAAAGAAGCAAGGTATGTGGATGATATTGCAAATGGACCACTTCCTCTTTACAAGCTGCAGCCTGTTGCTCTCAAAGCAACAAACAACGCCCCTGTTTGTTTCGGATTTTTACAGCTTCTGGCCACCAAAAGCTGCTGCGGACTGCCAAACGCTCAGCTTTTCAGCCAGCTTCTATAAAATTCGTTTGGGTAAAACCCATTCAAAATCAACATAAACACAAAATCGGTTGAGTCATTGCAATAGTAGGAATCCATCACTTTCTAGATCCTGAGTCGTATGTACAACTTTATCTTCCTTCGCATGTAATCTTAATGATACTCAGATTCTCTACACAGCCAGATTCTCCCCACAGCCAGATTCTCAGAAAAGTTGGTCAGAAAAAAGCTGAACCAAACAGGCCCAACAAGGAGGCGCTACCTAACAAGGTGGCACAAGTGGAGGCTGCCGGGCTAAATGAGGACAAAATGGCGCTTGTAATCAAGCGTTTCAAGACTGCATTGAAGGGACGCAAGGAATACCCAAATAAGAACAAATCAAGGGGAAAGCGCTCTTGCTTCAAATGTGGTAAGTCTGGTCATTTTATTGCACAATGTCCCAATAATGAAAATGACCAGGGATAAGAAAAGAAATGGAAGAAGGAGAAGAAGAACTACAGGAAGGCGAAGGGCAAGGCACACATCGGTAAGGAGTGGGACTCGGACTGCTCTTCATCCGACTCTAACGATAAGGGACTTGCTGCTTCAGCCTTCGACAAATCCTCACTCTTCCGCAACGAGCATCACACATGCCTCATGGCTAAGGAGAAGAATGTACATACTCGAGATACTCCCAAGTACACTTCTTCTAGTGATGAGGAATCTGATGATGATGTAGACTATAGTGATCTCTTTAAGGGTTTAGATAGAACTAAATTAGATAAAATCAACGAATTAATTGATACCCTTAATGAGAAAGATAGGTTTCTAGAAAAACAAGAATACATTCTTTATGAAGAACATGATAAACTTGTTATTGCTGAAAAATATCTTGCTTTAGAAGTTAAAAGAAATGAACTTCTTTCTTCTGAATTATCTTGTAATGATTCTATATCTAGTCTTAAGAATTTAAATGTTGATTTAAATGCTAAGCTAGAAAAAGTGAATATTACTAGTTCATCTATGGAGCATGTGTCTATTCGTAATAGGTGTAAAGATTTTGATATTGATGCTTGCAATGCTCATGCTTTCATGATTCTTAAGTTGAACAATGATATGCAAGTATTAATGCTCAACTTAAGACTTGCAAGAATGAAAATGATAAAATAAAATTTGCTCGGGATGCCTACACCATTGGTAGACATACCTCCATTAAGGATGGACTTGGTTTCTAAAAGGGAATCAAGAACTTAACAAACCAAAGGACTTCCAATCTCATCAAGGAGAAAGGGAAGGCTCCTATGGCTAGTAGCTCTCATTCCTCTCATGATAGAAAGAATCATGCTTATTTGTATGCTCGTGTTAAGAATGCTTCTAGTATTATTCATCATAATCATGTTGTTTTTCTTACTCACCATGATGTCATTTCTGATTCACATGCCATGTTTGCATCATCTAGCTCTTCGTATGCTCATGGTAGGAATAGACCTAGGCGCCATGTTCATCATGTTGCTTCTCATGCGCCTAGGATTGCATCAAATGGACCAACCATGCTTTATCAAACTTATGATGCTTCATTCGTACTTATGTGCAAAAATGATAAAGTAGTTGCTAGAAATTTGGGGCCTAAGTGCAAGAGAGACAAAACTTGCATCTGGGTTCCAAAGTCTTATGTGACTAACCTTGTAGGACCCAACAAGAGTTGGGTAGCTAAAACCCAAGCTTAAATTACCTTGCAGGTTTATGCATCCGGGGGTACAAGTTGGATTATTGACAGCAGATGCACAAACCACATGACAGGGGAGAAGAAGATGTTCACCTCCTATGTCAAGAACAAGGATTCCTAAGACACGATCATCTTTGGAGATGAGAATCATGACAAGGTCAAAGGTTTGGGAAAAATAGCCATCACTACTAAGCATTCAATTTCTAATGTGTTCTTAGTAGAATCGCTTGGTTACAATTTACTTTCTGTAAGTCAATTATGTCATATGGGATATAATTGTTTATTTACAAATATTTATGTATATGTCTTTAGAAGAAGTGATGGTTCACTAGCTTTTAAAGGTGTATTAGACGGCAAGCTTTATTTAGTTGATTTCACTAAAGAAAATGCCGATCTAGATGCATGTTTAATCGCTAAGATTAATATGGGCTGACTCTGGCACCGTCTTCTAGCACATGTTGGAATGAACAATCTTCATAAGCTTCTAAACGGAGAAATGTGTTAGGACTATCCGATGTCTATTTTGAGAAAGACAAACCTTGTGCAGCGTGCCAAGCAGGGAAGCAAGTGGGAACTAATCATCCAGGCAAAAATGTGATTACAACGTCAAGACCACTGGAACTCCTCCATATGGATCTCTTTGGGCCTGTTGCTTATCTTAGCATCAGGGGAAGTAAGTATGGTATTGTTATTGTTGATGATTTTCTCGCTTCACTTGGATATTCTTTTTGTAGGATAAAACAGAAACCTAAGGTACTCTTAAGCGCTTCCTAAGGAGAGCTCAAAATGAGTTTGAGTTGAAGGTGAAGAAGATAAGGAGCAACAATGGATCTGATTTTAAGAATCTTCAAGTAGAAGAGTTTCTTGAGGAAGAAGGCATCAATCATGAGTTCTCCGCTCCCTACACGCCACAACAAAATGGTGTGGTAGAGAGGAAGAACAGGACGCTCATTGACATGGCAAGGACAATGCTTGGGGAATACAAGACGCCAGAGCGGTTTTGGTCGGAAGCTGTAAATACAGCTTGCCATGCCATAAACCGGCTCTATCTTCATCGTCTCCTCAAGAAAATGTCTTATGAGCTTCGAACCGGTAAAAAACCCAATGTTTCATACTTTCGTGTATTTTGGGAGCAATTGCTACATCTTGGCGAAGAAAGGTAGACATTCAAAATTTGCTCCCAAAGCTATATAAGGGTTTTTACTAGGTTATGATTCAAATACAAAGCCATATAGGGTCTTCAACAAATCATTAGGTTTGGTTGAAGTCTCTAGTGACGTTGTATTTGATGAGACTAATGGCTCTCCAAGTGAGTAAGTTGATCTTGATAATGTAGATGAGGATGAAGTTCCAACAGCCACAATGCGAACTATGGCAATAGGTGATGTGCGACCGTGAAAATAACAAGATCAAGATCAACCATCTTTCTCAACACTGGTGCACCCCCAACTCAAGATGAGGAACATGTACCTCAAGATGAAGGCATGAATCAAGGGGATCACATGAAGAAAAGGATAAAAAGGAAGAAGCACGACAAACACCTCCAACTCAAGTCCGGGCAACCATCTAAAGAAATCATACATGGATCAGATTCTGGGTGACATCAGTAAGGGAGTAACCACTCGTTCACGTCTAGCTAATTTTTGTGAACATTACTCTTTTGTTTCTTCTATTGAGCCTTTCAGGGTAGAAGAAGCCTTGCAGGATCCGGATTAGGTGTTGGCCATGCAAGAAGAGCTCAATAACTTCAAGAGAAATAAAGTATGGAGCCTGGTGCCACGTCCAAAGCAAAATGTTGTGGGAACCAAGTGGGTGTTCCACAACAGGAAAAATGAGCACGGGGTGGTGACAAGGAACAAGGCTCGACTTATGGCAAAAGGTTATGCCCAAGTCACATGTTTGGATTTTGAGGAGACTTTTGCTCCTGTAGCTAGGCTCGAGTCAATACGCATATTATTGGCCTATGTTGCTCACCACTCGTTTAAGTTGTTTCAAATGGACGTGAAGAGCGCCTTCCTTAATGGATCAATCAAGGAGGAACTGTACGTGAAACAACCGTGAAAGGATCATGATGCCCAAGAGGGGGGGAGGGTGAATTGGACTTTTCTAAAAATCAACAACAATTAAACCCTAAGCAAGAGCCCAACTTCACCCAACTACAAGCAATAAGAGAATACTACTAGAAAGACAACAATAATAAGACATTACTTCAACTACTTGCTAAAAATTAAACAAGGTAAAATGCTTGAATTAAATGCGAAATGTAAAGCAAGGTTGAGAAGACTCCTCCAATTTTTTTATCGAGGTATCGAAGAGTCGGCACTCTTCCCTAGTCCTCGTTGGAGCACCCACGCAAGGGTATCGCTCCCCCTTGGTCCTCGCAAGAACCAAGTGCTCACTATGAGGTGATCCTTTGCCACTCCGGCGCGGTGGATCCCTCACGACCGCTTACAATCTTGAGCCAGGTCACCAACAAATCCTCCAAAGTGATCACTGTGCTCCAAAACGCCACCAAGCCATCTAGGTGACGCCGATCCCCAAGAGTAACAAGCCATAGACTTTCACTTGACCAAGAGAAGTCTAATGCATATGGTGTGTGCTCTAGGTAGCTCTCACTTGCACTAATGAGGTCGTAACATGGGATTAAGATTTTCTAATCACCTCACTATGCTTTGTGGTGCTTGCAATGCTCTAGCAATGTATGGACGTATGGTCATCAATGTGGGCAACGAGACACTCAATATGGTAGGTGGAGGGGGTATAAATAACCCCCACTTACAAGAAGCTAGGCACAACTGAAACTAAGCTCATGGGTTAAAGTGACAGTGACTTAGCTGGTGATGCCGATGACAGGAAAAGCACAAGTGGTTTAGTGTTCTTGCTGGGAAACAGTCTGGTGACTTGGATGTCGCAAAAGCAAAGAGTGGTGGCACTCTCATCATGCGAGGCTGAATATATTACCAGTGCAAATGCAACATGCCAGGGAATTTGGTTGAGCCGTTTCCTTAGTGAACTATTGGGGATCCAGGCACCAAAAGTGAGACTGCTAGTTGGCAACAAATCAGCAATTGCCTTAAGCAAGAATCCAATGCATATGACAGGAGTACACACATTGACACTAAGATTGTGTTGAAAAATGAGAGGTTGATATTGATCATGTGAGTACATGTGAGCAGCTTGCAGATATACCAACGAAGGCATTCGGACGTGTCAGGTTCGTCGAGCTGCTGGTGATTGAGGTGCAGTGAGATTAGGGGGTGAAATGTTGACCAAATCTCATGCATAGTTATCTGATCATCATGTAATTAGGAATTTACATTTAGTTGCATGTTTATGTTACTAAGAAATAGCTATTGAGCGGTAGTAAGGCCAGAGCAGTGCTGCGTTGGCTGTGCGGCCAGGAGAGTTCACCGCCACGACGTGCACTAAAATTGTTCTCGCGCTCAAGGCGAGCACGTCCCAGGGTGGGCATGCGTGGCGGGGGAAACCAGGTCTCAGATCGTGTAACTACCGCAATAAACACCAGAGAGTAGGATTGAGTTAGCTGCAACGTTTGGCAGCACCACATTTTTCGCTCGTTCTGTTCAGAAAGAGTGAGAGTGGGCGACGTCGTGTTCAACGCGACCGCGACCGCGGACGTTGTGAGATCGCCGTCGGCACAGCCATTCCGGCTGCCGGCGCCAACACCACCCCCTGCTGTACAGGTACGTTGCCCCAGAGTATGCGATGACAGGACATCTGTTTGTCAAGAGCGACGTCACAGCTACGGTGTGGTGCTCCTCGAGCTGCTGTCAGGCCGAAAACCCGTGGACATGACCCAGCCACCGGGGTCTGGTCACCTGGGCGCGCCCGCTCGTCACCACCCGGGGACTGCAGCAGCTAGTGGACCCGTCGCTCCCGGCCGGTTACGACTTCGAGAAGCTGGCAAAGGCGGCGGCCATCGCGTCCATGTGCGTCCACGTCGAGGTGTCGCACCGGCCATTCATGGGCGAGGTCGTGCAGGCGCTGAAGCTGATTCACAGCGGCGGGAGCGGCTGAGGCTACTTCGGAGGCGGCGCGACGGAGGAGTCCCCGTGGAACGACGCCAGCTGGAGCTCGTGGAACGACGACCCGCCGGCCACTCCGGGCCCGGGGCTCTCCCTGGGTCCTGGGATACGGCTCGGACCCTGCCGGCGCCGACGAGCGGAGGCCACGGTCGGCGTCGAGCGCGGGTGTTGGACAAGATCGAGTCCCAGGCGATGTACGACTGGTCCGGACCGGTGCGCGAGGCACAGCTTCTACCGGCTGGGGGAGCATGAGCGAGCACGGTCGCCCCTCCGACGACGGCAGCGTCGAAGGACGGCGGCCCGGTGACCGTCCGCAGATTGCCGCGGCAGGGCATGCCTCGCGTTTCTGGTCTCGGTCTTGAATTGTATAGCTGCTGCTTGACGAGATTTTGGTGCCTGTTGCGAACAACACATCGTTCTGGACAGTGGACACCTGACGTATTCGAATGCACTAGCGGCACTACCAATCTACCGGTCTGATGAGCACAGACAACTAGCGAAATGCACGATCACCCAGACCCAGACACCCAGTGCCCAGTGGTAACTGGGCCCAACTGCCGTAGTGGGGCCCACAAGCAGACACAGCCCTCGAGCAGGCCAGCGCAAGTGCGCAACGCAATCATGTACCGTGGGCTCGTAGCGCGCGCCTTCTCTCTTCTGTTCACCCTCACCACTCGAAGTCTCTCGAACAGACGAGCGGCGAGCGCTTCTCCTCGCTAGAAGCGACAACGAAGTGAACATAACCAAAACGACGGCAATCGCCGAGTCCTTATGGCCTCGATCAGTGCTCCCGCAGTAGCATGCCGCGTCGCGCCGGCGCGCGCAGCAACCTCGGTTCTTCCCGCGCACTCGCTGCGGCCGGGATGCAGGTCGGTGGTGTGGTGGTGCTGGGCCGCGACGAGGGGGAGACGGAGGCGGTGGGCAGGGATGCGGGCAAGGTGCCGCATAAGCTGCGACGTCAGCCAGCCGTCAGCCGTGCAGCCAGATTCTGAGAGCTCTGGGGAGGGATTGGTGGCGCAGGAGGACGGGCCGCGGCGGCCGCCATTCGACATCAACCTCGCCGTCGTGCTCGCCGGGTTCGCGTTTGAAGCCTATACCAGTCCTCCGGTGAGCACCTTGCTCCCGTCACAACCTACTCGTCCCTATCCTTGAACTGGACTAGTCCAAGCCGGTGGTGGAGGCAACCGCCATGGATTAGCTTACGTGGCACGATTGGTCGTCGTATTTCACAGGCAGATGTGGGCTGGCGCGAAACTGATGCGGCTGACTGTCAGACAGTGTTCCTGTCCGAGTAAGTCCTAGGCCCACCCTTCTTTACAGAGCTTGGACCAATTGTTGTAGCTATATGGTGCTAATTGCTAGCCGTTACTGTAAATGTTATGAATGATGTACCCATGCCACAACTATTGCAGTGTGTTTCTTCGTGAAGTATACGATGGACGGCTTGTCGTCAGGCTGAAGAAAGGCATAAACCTTCCTGCAATGGATCCATGGGTATGATGATGCGTAGTTGTGCATGCTGCTGAATAGTCATTATATTTATATTAAGCCGCATTCTCTAGTGGATCACTACAACGTTTTTATGTTTGGAGTTATTAATCAAAGTGCTACTTTTCTACTCTAACAATTCCCTTAGCCAATTCTTTTGTTTTCAGGGTACTAGTGATCCTTATGTAATTCTACAACTGAATGGCCAAACTGCAAAAAGCCAAATTAAATGGGCGTGAGTTACTCATACTTTTTTTGTGTATGCTAGGTCTGGCTGTGCTATTATAAATAAGAATTTCCTTTACATATGCAAATTAAATTGACTTATGCACTATATAATGAGTGTTTTATTTCATTCGGGATAACATGACACTTGTGGGTATTCTGTTTTGAGCAAAATGGCCTCTAGCTGAGTTAGTTTGGTGGCTTGAGTAGTGTTAGAGTAGACACACTAACTAGATGAACCCAAAAGATTAAGCTATTAAAAAGTGGTGAGCTATACACTTTCACACTTCAACACAGGAGGACTTAAGTTGCATTTACTACAGGGGCGGAGCTACAACTAGTTACCGGTGTCAGCTGACACCGATAGATTTTAGAAAATACAGTGTAAAGTACTGTTTAAATATTGTTTTTAATGTTGATGACACTCATATAAAATGATCTTGACACCGACAAATCTCAAGGCTGGCTTTGCCCCTGATTTACTAGGATCAAACTCGAGAACTTTGACTTAGATACCATATTAAGTTACATACCAATAAGTTCAGCCTAAAACGTTATGCTAATGGGAAATCTTAAGTCATTGGAGAAAGGTAGGTAATCCACTTATACACTTTAATTTTAACAAGTAGCACTCCTTAGGTCATCAATTCAACTCTACATGGGATCAAATTTTCAAGTTGGGGTTAAAAATCCACTCTTTCGTTCCACGCCAAAGCATAGGTCTAAGGCCTGATTCTTTATTTGGAAAGCGCAGGAGAGCTGCGATTCATTAATTATAGAGAGGAAAAAAGGTTCCCAAACAACCTCCCTCTCATACGGGAACCGATTATGAGGGGCAGAAAATACACCCAACTAGCTACAGGACATAAACCACAAAACCCGACCACACCCCAACAAATTAGGTTGCCCCTTTTAGACCTAGGCCTTGGAGTTTTTTAGCTCCGGCCATGCACCACAAGCTGTGCTCATCCTTTAGTATCCTAATCCTAATTATTCTCACATAGGTTGTGATGTCGCTATGTATGGGCGGAGCAAGGGTTCGGGGTTTCTCGCCTTATGTGAGAATGTTTTATTTTTTAACGCAATGCTCGGGACAGTCTTACCCCTCGCTGGTCGAGTTTTTTGGATGATTTTCTAGAGAAAACTTGAATATTTCTAGTCCTTTGCATTGTTGATTCGAAGTGTGATTTCATGAATTGATCACTGTAGGACAAAGGAGCCAACATGGAATGAAGATTTCACATTTAACATTAGAAAATCTCGTGAAAATCTTCTGCAGGTATCAAGAAGTTATAACTTCATGCCCCCCCCCCCCATTGTAGCCCCCCTTTTCATTTATTCAAGGGACGTTCCGGATATTCTACACTATCTGTCTTGTTAAACACCTCTCCCTATAGGCCCATTAATCTTCCTCTTGTCTTGGCAAAGAAACTGCTGCATACTTTAAGTAATATTAGACTCACTTTAGGTATTATAAATTTGTTTTGGAAGTTGGATGGATCAACTCCAGTGAAGCTTAAACTGAGCTGGAAACATTTATGGCAAAGATCGTAACAAGCGGAAATACATATATATAGCTTTCAGGATGGCATAGTACATGGTCAAGACTATTTCTATTTATGCAACTTAAAGGAATAGATATGAAATAGCAAGCGATAGTAAACAAATACATGATTTTGTTCTTCTTTTAATTTTCGTTTTAATCATGTACTTTGCTATATCTTGGTTTTACTTTGAATGATTTCTGTGGCTTTTGGCATCTGGTGCCATGTCGCTCAATAGGTTGCAGCTTGGGATGCAAACCTTGTTACCCCACACAAACGCATGGGAAATGCTGGATTATACCTTGAATCATTTTGTGATGGTAATTCTCTATATTCATAAAGAAATCATAACAATGTGTCCTACTATTCCTTTTTTATAAGAAGGTTTTCAGAACCTGTTCCTGATCGATGTCATGAGTGCTGGTTTCCTTTCTCAGTGCTAGTCTGTATAGAGTCATGACCAAACTCATGTCGAAACATGATGTAATTGGCCTGAAACATTAGGAAACTCATCAATTCAATTGTTCTTATGGAGAAATTTGAGAAACCAAACATTTTTTCTACTGTTTATGCTTATGATGTTAGGTCAAAAAACAAAATAGTGGATTGTGACCAACACTCTTATAGCGTAGCGTAAAGCTCCCCTGTTGAGGGAGACACCGGCCAAGGTTCAAATCCTAGTGGCACACACAAAAAAAGTCCCCTTGTTGGCTGTTATGAATATCACTTGTATTCAAGGCCAGTATATATACACCGGTACAACGTAGAGTCCTATCTATATACAATAGGAAAATAGAGTTATAATAGAAAAATAGAGTCCTATCTAACCCCCCCTCAGACTCAAGTTGGATGAGATAGAATCGATGTTGAGGTCTGGTATGTGCCTTGGTGAAGAAATCAGCCAACTGAAGCTCCGAAGACAAATAGCGAAGATCAATAATATCATCCAACATCTGTGCTCGTGTATAATAAGTATCAACAACAATATGCTTAGTAAGCTCATGCTTTACTAGATTACGAGCAATACTAATAGCATCAGTACTGTCAGACAAAAGGGGAGTCAGTATAGACACAGAATTACCAAAATTAGCAAACAACCATCATAGCCATGTCACCTCTACCGTCACGAGACATAGCATGCAACTCAGTCTCTGTACTCGAACGTGAAACTGCTAACTGCTTTGTAGTCTTCCAAGCAATGAGGGAACCGTCAAGAAAAAAACAAACATGAAACTGCTATCTGCTTCTTAGTCTTCCAAGCAATGAGGGAACCACCAAGAAAAACACAATAGACAGAAAGAGATCGACGATCTGAGGAATCACTAGCCCAAGTCGCATCACACTAGACATAAAGCTGCAAGGATATAGAGTGAGGAAAGAATAGATGACGAGAGATAGTCCCACGAAGATAACGTGGAACACGAAGAAGATGGCTGTAATGAAGCTAAGTGGGAGCAAAAACAATCTGACTCAGAATATGCATAGGATACGAAATATTAGGGCGGGTAAAACCAAGATAGACCAGGCTACCTACAATGTGACGACGATGAGTAGGATACAAAAGAGGCTCACCATCAGTGGCACGAAGACAAACATTGAGCTCCATGGGAGTTTCAACAATGCGACGATCAGTAAGAGGAGCTCGATCAAGAAGCCCATGGATGTATTTCTCCTAAGAGAGAAGCCCTCTAGAGTAGAGGAAACATCAATCCCAAGAAAATACCAAAAAGGACCAAGATCAGACATAAGAAACTGCACACTAAGACATACCTTCACAAAGGCAATAAGTTGAGGATTATCCCCTGTAATAATCATGTCATCAACATAAAGAAGGAAAAGAGCCCTACTACAAGATGACGTGTGCACAAACAAAGCAGGATCATGAGTACTGGCGGAGAAACCAGCATTAGTGACCACATAAGTGAAACACTGAAACCAAGCTCGAGGAGTCGGCTTGAGGCCATAAAGAGAACGTCGAAGGCAACAAACCATGCCCTCAGGTATAGAATACCCAAGTGGTGGCCACATATAAACCTCCTCACGCACCTCACCATTAATGAAGACATTCTTGACATCAAGTTGAGATATGGACCACCCACGAATAGAAGCCACAACAAGGAGGGTGCAAATAATGGCCATGTGAGCAACAGTAGCAGAAGTCTCATCATAATCACGCCCATATTCCTGCCGGAAATCACGAGCAACAAGACAAGTCTTATAACGTTCAGGAGAACCATTAGAGCGGGTTTTAACCCTATAGACCCACTTACATGTGATAGGACAAACACGTGGTGGACAACTTACAAGTTCCCATGTGCCAGTGCGCTCTAGAGCAGCAATCTCTTCAACCATCACATGCTGCCATTCCTGATAAAGAATAGCATCATGATAAGAGGCCGACTCAGAAAGAACAGTAGTCACAAAAGTTGAAGGAGAGTAACAAGCAGTAGGATGACGAAGACGATGATTATGTCGAAGAGACTGCTCCGGTGTAGAAGCAGGAGAGGAAACCGACTCAACAAGAGAGGCCAAGTCAATAGGAATAGATGACACACAAGGAGACATCGACACATCGGGAGAAGATGGATTAATAGAAGGAGATAGCTCATCAGGCGAAGATGGCGTATCCGAAGAAGGAATCGTAGTGCGACGTGTGTAAACTTGTGTCACTAGAGGCTTCATGGAATAACCAGGAAGCAAAGAAGAAGGCTTCAAAGAAGACATAGAAGAAGACTGCAATGGTCGTGAAACTGGTACAGTAAGAGTAGGGGCATCAAGAAAGAAAAGAGATAGTGTCAACTAATGATGCTGAAGAATTATCAGAAGAGGGACGAGGATAAAGGACGAGTCTCATCAAAAACCACATCCTAAGAAATTCTCATTCGTCGAGCAACCAGATCTCAACAACGATACCCCTTATGATCAGCACTATACCCAAGGAAAACACATTCGGTAGACTGAGCCATCAATTTGGTCTGCATATGGTGAAAGAAACACGCAGCACACACAACCAAAAAGACGAATATTGGAACAATCATGCGTCTTGCCACAAAGACGCTCAAAAGGAATCCCACCCTGAAGAGTCGAAAAGGCAGAATGTTAATCAAATAATTTGTAGTAGAAACAGCTTCAGCCCAAAAATGAGGGGGACCTGAGGAAGCGAGCATAAGGGTATGAGCAGTCTAAACAGCACCATTCTAAGTATGAGCACCAGAACACGAAAATTGGGCAAGAGTACCTTGTGTAGAAAGAACCTGGTGAGGAGCATCCGAAAGGTACTCACCAACAGAGTCAACTCGAAAGACACGAATAGGAGTGTCAAAATGAGTGTGAACCATAGAAGAAAAAGTTTTATAAATGGATACAATATCACTCCGATGTTTCATGAAATAAATCCAAGTGTGACGGGAAAATCATTTATGAAAATGATATACTTTCGATTGCCCCCTTTAGAAACAAAAGGAGCAGGATCCCATATAACTGAGTGAACAAGGTCAAAAGGATGCTGAGAAACAGACTCACTAGAATCGTAAGGAAGCTGTATCTGCTTTCCTAACCGACAACCCTGACACTGATGTAGACTCACGACCTAAAACTGAGCCTAATAAATCACGACTAGTCAAAGTGGATAACTGAGAGCCACAAATATGTCCCAAATGATGATGCCACTGAGCAAAAGACGAACTCGACGTAGCCAAAGCAGAAGCAGTAAGACCGGTAGACACAGCGGAAGAAAGACAAAGCCAGTCAAGCTCCCAAAGGCGTTGGGAATCATGACGAAGAGGGCCAGTACCAACCAGACGACCCATGCATCGATCCTGAATATAACAAAAATCAGGATCAAGGATGACACCACAATCATGATCAGTAATTTGATCAGCGATTCCTTCTCAACATTTTTTGAACTTTGGCACCACCAGCTAAAAAAACGAGAACATTCGGGTGGAGGAGCTAGGTTGATTAGGCCTTGCTTGTTAAAGATCAGCGTCCATACTTGACGGGTAAAAACACATGATATAAGAATGTGTGTATAGATTCATCCTCTTGATCACAAAGAGGATAGACAGTTGGATGGGACAGCCCCTTTTGGCCATTCAGTTTCGCTAAAAAACTGGGCCTGCGTTTTTTTTTGTCTTCCTAATAAAGCTTGCGTCAATTTTTTTGCTGCACTCTCAAAAAAAACTGTACATTGGTCTATTTCTTGTGTAATACTTCATTTATTTATTTAATATTCACGTGAAAAGCTGATTACAGATCAAGCAGGCAATATCCCCCCCCCTTGGATCCCCCATCTTTACCTTGCTCTTGGCAAAAGCTTAGAGCGCCCTTGTTCTTTGTAGGTAACAATCATGGTGTTACTGTTGAATTAGAAGGCCTCGGTGGTGGTGGAACTATAGAGATAGAGGTACAATCCTTAGCATTTTATTTTCCTGATCATCAAATGCAAATGTGCATCCTCTAACACATCCTTGCCTCAGCTGAGAGTCAGCAAAATGCTTACTTTTGTTTTCGTTTTTTTTTAAAAATAGTATGCAATTCTTATAGAAGCAATAGCAGTGGAACAATTTTCATATTAGGAAGCCTTTTGGACATGAACTAACAGACTGACCTTTCAACTAGCCATGAGTACAGTGGTAATTTTACTCACATAAGAATATCTAGTATTAGAGCCACGTTGGTAAACAATAGGCTGTATTTGATAGAAGTGAAACCCTAACCCTACACTAGGGTGGGCCTGTATATTAATAGACTGAGTTGGGCCTGGTCCATTACAGACAGAAGGGTGAAATGGTAAATGTACAAGGGAGACCCCATAAACCCTAATACAGTTCTAACACCCCCCGCAGTCGCAACTCTATCCTGTACAGATGTTGAGACTGGAGCGAAAGTCTAAAAATACACTCGACGGTAACCCCTTGGTGAAGATGTCGGCGAACTGCAGCGTGGTGGGGACGCTGAGAACCCGAATGTCACCGGCGGCGACATGCTCGCGGACGAAGTGCAGGTCGATCTCCACGTGCTTCGTGCGCTGATGCTGCACGGGATTGGTGGAGAGGTAGACTGCGCTGACGTTTGTCGCAGTAGATGAGGGTGGCGCGCTGGAGGGGACTGTGGAGCTCGTGGAGGAGCTGTCGCAGCCAGGAGGCCTCTGCCACGCCGTTGGCCACGTCGCGGTACTCTGCCTCAGCACTGGAGCGAGAGACGACGGGCTGCCGCTTGGCGGCCCAGGAGACGAGGTTGGCGCCCAGGAACACGGCGTAACCGGAGGTGGATCGGCGCGTGTCTGGACAGCCAGCCCAGTCGGCGTCGATGTAGACCATGAGTTCCGACGTCGGGGATGGTCGGAGTAGGAGGCCGTAGTCGAGGGAGCCGTGGAGGTAGCGCAGGATCCTCTTGAGAGCGGTGAGATGAGGCTCCCGCGGGGTGTGCATATGCAGGCACACCTGCTGGACGGCGTAGGCGATGTCAGGCCTGGAGAAGGTGAGGTACTGGAGCGCGCCGGTCAGGCTCCGGTAGGATGTCGCATCGGCGACCGGGGGCCCGTCGTCCTCTGAGAGCTTCGCCTGAGTGTCGACAGGCGTGGAGCAGGGCTTGCAGTCGGACATGCCAGCCCGCTCCAGTATGTCGATGGCGTACTGGCGCTGATGGAGGAAGAGACCCTGGGACCGGCGCTCGGCGGTGATGCCGAGGAAGTGGTGGAGGGGCCCCAGGTCCTTCATTGCGAACTCTCGCTGCAAGGCGAGGATCGTGCGCTGTAGGAGGTCGGCGGTGGATGCCGTGAGCACAATGTCGTCAACGTAGAGCAGAAGGAAGACGGTGTCGTCGCCGCGGCGGTAGATGAAGAGGGACGTGTCCGACTTGGCCTCGACGAAGCCGATGGAAGCCAAGTAGGAAACGAAGCGACTGTACCAGGCCCGCGACGCCTGCTTGAGGCCGTAGAGGGAGCGGTTCAGCCGGCAGACCAGATCCGGACGGGCTTTGTCGACGAAGCCGGTGGGCTGGCTGCAGTAGACAGTCTCCGTTAGAGTGCCGTGGAGGAAGGCATTCTTGACGTCGAGTTGATGGATCGCCCAGTCCTGAGAGAGGGCGAGTGAGAGGACGGTGCGAACAGTGGCGAACTTGATGACGGGGTTGAAGGTCTCGTCGTAGTCCACTCGGGGCGTTGGGTGAAGCCCCGAAGGACCCAACGGGCCTTGTAGCGGTCGAGGGAGCCGTCCGAGGTGAGCTTGTGGCGAAATAGCCACTTGCCGGTGACCACGTTGGTGCCTGGTGGACACGGCACCAGGTCCCAGGTGTGATTGGCCAGGAGGGCCGCGTACTCCTCCTCCATAGCGCGTCGCTAGTGTGGGTCGGCGAGAGCGGTACAAACAGAGGAGGGGATCGGAGAGGCGTCCGGTGGAGTGGTAGTCGTAGCAGCTGCCAAGACCAGTCGGTCGATAGGTCGAAGAACGCCGGCGGCGCGCCGGGTCACCATCGGGTGGACGTGCCCGGGGTCGCGGTGGATGGCGACCAGGTGGTACACCGGTGGCTCGGGGCGGTCTGCCTGGACGTCGGAGGCCGCGGGCGTGGTCGACTCGCGGCGGTGATAGACGACGGCGGGGTCGGCGAAGCGCACCGGGCTCATCGACGGGCCCGGGTCGGCAGGTGCCGAGGTAGTGACGTGGCGGCGGCGGTGGTAGACGAGCGAGGGGTCGGCGAAGCGAGCCGTGGGCGTCGACGGGGCCGCGCGTGGGGTCGGCGGGGCCGTGCGTGGGGTTGGCGGGGCCGTGCGTGGCGCAGGCGTGACCGACGGGGCCGCGCGTGGCACGGAAATGGGCGCGAGCCGCGGCGTCGAGGCCACACGAGGTGCGGGTAACGGCGCCAGGCGGGGCGCCTGGGAGGAGGGGGAGACCGGATCAGACTCGAGGAGGGAGTCGAGATCGGTGGGTGGGGAGGGGCCAGCAAGGGGAAACACATCCTCGTCGAAGACGACGTGACGAGAGATGATGATGCGGTGGGAGGCGAGGTCCAGACACCGATACCCCTTGTGGTCAGAAGAGTAGCCAAGGAAGAGACAGCGGGTGGAGCGAGGAGAAAGCTTATGAGGGGCAGTAGCAGAAGTGTTAGGGTAGCAGGCACAACCGAACACGCGAAGGTGGTCGTAGGTGGGGGCTGTGCCGTACAGTGCGAAGTAGGGAGTAGGGTGGCTCACCGCCTTGGAGGGAAGACGGTTGAGAAGGTGGGTGGCGGTGTGCAGGGCCTCTGCCCAGTAGCTGGCAGGGAGAGACGCCTGGAAGAGAAGGCAGCGGATCATATTGGTGGTGGTGCGAATCATGCGTTCGGCCCGACCGTTTTGGGCAGAGGTGTAAGGGCACGAGAGACGCAACCGGACGCCATGAGTGAGAAAGAAAGAGCGGGAGGCGTGATTGTCGAACTCGCGGCCGTTGTCACACTGCAGGGCATGGACCGGGCGGTGAAACTGGGTGGAGACCCAGGCGAAGAAGTGTGTGAGGGTAGTGAACGTGTCGGACTTCAATCTAAGAGGGAAAGACCAAAGAAAATGAGAAAAATCATCCAAAATCACCAAATAGTATTTATAACCATAAAGACTGAGTACAGGAGAGGTCCAAAGATCACAATGAACCAGGTCAAAAGCCTGCTCAGCCCGAGAATAAGAAGTGGTGAGTGGGAGACGGGTATGCCGGCCTAACTGACAAGCATGACAGAGGCCCTCAAAATGTCCCCTACTACATGAAGGATCTAGGCTACTGGTAATCTTGGTCATGACGTCAGGTCCGGGATGCCCGAGACGACGATGCCAAGTGGTGGAGACCAGGGCAGAAGGTGAAGACGCACCGGAGGTGGATGGCCGGAGCGTGGAGAGGGGCCCTGATAGTCGCCTAGAGGGGGGGTGAATAGGGCGAAACTGAAATTCTCAAAAATAAACACAAATACTTATATGATGCGCATGGATTGTTTCTTTGTTTTTGACATATTGGACCTCATTTGCACCAAAGGTTTTGTTTTTGCAAATTCTTTTGTAAATTCTTTTCAAAGTCATTTTGCAAGATAGTCAAAGGTAAATGAATAAGATTTTGTAAAGCATTTTCAAGATTTGAAATTTTCTTCCTTTGTTCCAAAATGCTTTTCCTTTGACTAAACAAAACTCCCCCTCAAATAAGGTCTCCTCTTAGTGTTCAAGAGGGTTTTAAGACATCAATTGTGAAAATACTAGTTGCTCCCCCTTTAGAACACAAAGAGATACCAATTTTGAAATTTACCAATATAAAATCATCAAATTTATAAAATTAGGTGGTGGTGCGGTCCTTTTGCTTTGGGCTAATACTTTCTCCCCCTTTGGCATGAATCGCCAAAAACGGAGTCATTAGAGCCCATAGAAGTACTTTCTCCCCCTTTGGTCATGAAATGAATGAGTAAAGATTATACCAAAGTTGGAGAGATGATGCGGAGCGACGGCGAAGGATGAGTAGTAGAGTGGAGTGGAAGCCTTTTTCTTCGCCGAAGACTCCTATTCCCTTTCAATATACCTATGACTTGGTTTGAAATACACTTGAGAACACATTAGTCATAGCATATATAAAAGAGACATGATCAAAGGTATATTCATGTGCTATGTGTGCAAGTTTAGCAAAAGAAATTCCTAGAATCAAGAATATTGAGCTCATGCCTAAGTCGGGTAAAAGAATGTTCATCAAGTGGCTTGGTAAAGATATCGGCTAATTGATCTTTAGTATTAATGTAAGAAATCTCGATATCCCCCTTTTGTTGGTGATCCCGAAGAAAATGATACCGAATGGCTATGTGCTTAGTGCGGTTGTGCTCGACGGGATTGTCGGCCATTTTGATTGCACTCTCATTGTCACATAGCAAAGGGACTTTGGTTAATTTGTAACCGTAGTCCCGCAGGGTTTGCCTCATCCAAAGCAATTGCGCGCAACAATGGCCTGCGGCAATATACTCGGCTTCGGCGGTAGAAAGAGCGACCGAATTTTGCTTCTTTGAAGCCCATGACACCAGGGATCTTCCCAAGAACTGGCAAGTCCCCGATGTGCTCTTCCTGTTAATCTTACACCCCGCCCAATCGGCATCCGAGTATCCAATCAAATCAAAAGTGGATCCCCGAGGGTACCAAAGCCCAAACTTAGGAGTATAAGCTAAATATCTCAAGATTCGTTTCACGGCCGTAAGGTGTGATTCCTTAGGGTCGGCTTGGAATCTTGCACACATGCAAACGGAAAGCATAATGTTCGGTCGAGATGCACATAAGTAAAGTAATGAACCAATCATCGACCGGTATACCTTTTGATCTACGGACTTACCTCCCGTGTCGAGGTCGAGATGCCCATTTGTTCCCATGGGAGTCTTGATGGGCTTGGCATCCTTCATTCCAAACTTGCTTAGGATATCTTGAGTATACTTCGTTTGGCTAATGAAGGTGCCCTCTTGGAGTTGCTTCACTCGGAATCCTAGAAAATACTTCAACTCCCCCATCATAGACATCTCGAATTTCTGTGTCATGATCCTACTAAATTCTTCACATGTAGATTTGTTAGTAGACCCAAATATAATATCATCAACATAAATTTGGCATACGAACAAATCATTGTCAAGAGTCTTAGTGAATAAAGTAGGATCGGCCTTGCCGACTTTGAAGCCATTAGCAATAAGGAAATCTCTAAGGCATTCATACCATGCTCTTGGGGCTTGCTTGAGCCCATAAAGCGCCTTAGAGAGCCTATAAACATGGTTAGGGTACTCACTGTCTTCAAAGCCGGGAGGTTGCTCAACATAGACCTCCTCCTTGATTGGTCCATTGAGGAAGGCACTCTTCACGTCCATTTGATAAAGCTTGAAGCCATGGTAAGTAGCATAGGCTAATAATATACGAATTGACTCAAGCCTAGCTACGGGTGCATAGGTTTCACCAAAATCCAAACCTTCGACTTGTGAATACCCCTTGGCCACGAGTCGAGCTTTGTTCCTAGTCACCACACCATGCTCGTCTTGCTTGTTGCGGAAGACCCACTTGGTTCCTACAACATTTTGGTTAGGACGTGGAACTAAGTGCCATACCTCGTTCCTCGTGAAATTGTTGAGCTCCTCTTGCATTGCCATCACCCAATCCGAATCTTGAAGTGCTTCCTCTACCCTGTGTGGCTCAATAGAGGAAACAAACGAGTAATGTTCACAAAAATGTGCAACACGAGATCGAGTAGTTACCCCCTTATGAATGTCGCCGAGGATGGTGTCGACGGGGTGATCTCGTTGTATTGCTTGGTGGACTCTTGGGTGTGGCGGCCTTGGTTGATCATCCTCCTTGTCTTCATCATTTGAATCTCCCCCTTGATCGTTGTCGTCGTTTTGAGGTGGCTCATCTTCTTGATCTTCTTGTTCAACATCTTGAGCCTCATCCTCAACTTGAGTTGGTGGAGATGCTTGCATGGAGGAGGATGGTTGATCTTGTGCATTTGGAGGCTCTTCGGATTCCTTAGGACACACATCCCCGATGGACATGTTCCTTAGCGCTATGCATGGAGCCTGTTCTTCACCTATATCATCAAGATCAACTTGCTCTACTTGAGAGCCGTTAGTCTCATCAAACACAACGTCACAAGAAACTTCAACAAGTCCTGAGGACTTGTTAAAGACTCTATATGCCCTTGTGTTTGAGTCATATCCTAGTAAAAAGCCTTCTACAGTTTTAGGAGCAAATTTAGATTTTCTACCTCTTTTGACAAGAATAAAACATTTGCTACCAAAAACTCTAAAATATGAAATATTGGGCTTTTTACCGGTTAGGAGTTCATAAGATGTCTTCTTGAGGATTCGATGAAGATATAACCGGTTGATGGCGTAGCAGGCGGTGTTGACCGCCTCGGCCCAAAACCGATCCGGTGTCTTGTACTCATCAAGCATGGTTCTCGCCATGTCCAATAGAGTTCGATTCTTCCTCTCCACTACACCATTTTGTTGTGGAGTGTAGGGAGAAGAGAACTCATACTTGATGCCCTCCTCCTCAAGAAAGCCTTCAATTTGAGAGTTCTTGAACTCCGTCCCGTTGTCGCTTCTAATTTTCTTGATCCTTAAGCCGAACTCATTTTGAGCTCGTCTCAAGAATCCCTTTAAAGTTTCTTGGGTATAAGATTTGTCCTGTAAAAAGAACACCCAAGTGAAGCGAGAATAGTCATCCACAATTACAAGGCAATACTTACTACCGCCGATGCTTATGTAAGCGATCGGGCCGAACAAATCCATGTGAAGGAGCTCCAGTGGCCTATCGGTAGTCATGATGTTTTTGTGTGGATGATGAACACCAACTTGCTTCCCGGCTTGGCATGCACTACAAATCCTGTCTTTCTCAAAATGAACATCGGTTAGTCCCAAAATGTGTTCTCCCTTTAGAAGCTTGTGAAGATTCTTCATTCCAACATGGGCTAGTCGGCGGTGCCAGAGCCAACCCAAGTTAGTCTTAGCAATCAAGCAAGTGTTGAGTTCAGCTCTATTAAAATCTACTAAGTATAGCTGACCCTCTAACACTCCCTTAAATGCTACTGAATCATCACTTCTTCTAAAGACAGTAACACCTATATCAGTGAAAAGACAGTTGTAGCCCATTTGACATAATTGGGATACGGAAAGCAAATTGTAATCTAGAGAATCTACAAGAAAAACATTGGAAATAGTATGGTCAGGAGAAATAGCAATTTTACCCAAACCTTTGACCAAACCTTGATTTCCATCCCCGAATGTGATAGCTCGTTGGGGATCTTGGTTTTTTTCATATGAGGAGAACATCCTTTTCTCCCCGGTCATGTGGTTTGTGCACCCGCTGTCGAGTATCCAACTTGTGCCCCCGGATGCATAAACCTACAAAACAAGTTTAGTTCTTGATTTTAGGTACCCAAACGGTTTTGGGTCCTTTGGCATTAGATACAAGAACTTTGGGTACCCAAACACAAGTCTTGGAGCCCTTGTGTTTGCCCCCAACAATCTTGGCAACTACCTTGCCGGAT
Organism: Zea luxurians; assembly: GCA_029449295.1. NCBI lineage: Eukaryota > Viridiplantae > Streptophyta > Magnoliopsida > Poales > Poaceae > Zea > Zea luxurians. Next base: position 108,718,151 of record JAOPSE010000010.1, read on the forward strand.
TTGTTAGTTAAAACATAAGATGCATCAAAAGTTTTAAATGACATGGCATGATCATTTGATGCATTAGGGATTTTCTTTCTAGGCAACTTGGCATGGGTTGGTTGCCTAGATCTAGATGTCTCACCCTTATACATAAAAGCATGATTAGGGCCAGAGTGAGACTTCCTAGAGAGAATTTTCCTAATCTTGCTCTCAGGATAGCCGGCAGGGTACAAAATGTAACCCTCGTTATCCTGAGGCATGGGAGCCTTGCCCTTAACAAAGTTAGATAGGTTCTTAGGAGGGGCATTAATTTTGACATTGTCTCCCCTTTGGAAGCCAATGCCATCCTTAATGCCAGGGCGTCTCCCATTATAGAGCATGCTTCTAGCAAGTTTAAATTTTTCATTTTCTAAGTCATGCTCTCTAATTTTAGCATTAAGTTGTGCTATGTGATCATTTTGTTTTTTAATTAAGGCTAGGTGATCATGGATAGCATCAACATTAATATCTCTACATCTAGTACAAATGGAAACATGCTCAACATTAGATGTAGAGGGTTTGCAAGACTTTAATTCAATGACCTTAGTATGCAACAAATCATTTTTAGTTCTAAGGTCGGAAATAGTAGCATTGCAAACATCAAAATCCTTAGCCTTAGCAATTAATTTCCCATTCTCATTTCTAAGGCTAGCAAGAGAAATGTTCAATTTTTCAATCCTAGTAAGCAAATCATTATTATCATTTCTAGGAATTGAAACATTGCAAATATGAGAATCAACCTTAGCTAGCAAATTGGCATTTTCATTTCTAAGGTTGTCTAGAGTCTCATGGCAAATACTTAGCTCACTAGACAATTTCTCACATTTTTCTCTTTCTAGAGCATAAGCATTTTTAACCTTAACATGTTTTTTGTTTTCCTTGATTAGGAAGTCCTCTTGTGAGTCCAAGAGATCATCCTTTTCATGGATGGCACTAATTAGCTCATTTAATTTTTCTTTTTGTTCCATGTTAAGGTTGGCAAAAAGAATACGCAAATTATCCTCTTCATTTTTATCATCATCCTCATCACTAGATGTTTCATATTTAGTGGAGGACTTTGATTTTACCTTCTTTTTGCCGTCCTTGGCCATGAGGCACTTGTGGCCGACGTTGGGGAAGAGGAGGCCCTTGGTGACGGCGATGTTGGCGGCGTCCTCGTCGTCGGAGGAGTCGCTAGAGCTTTCGTCGGAGTCCCACTCCCGACAAACATGGGCATCGCCGCCCTTCTTCTTGTAGTACTTCTTCTTCTCCTTCCTCTTGCCCTTCTTGTCGTCGCCCCTGTCACTATCACTTGATAATGGACATTTAGCAATAAAGTGACCGGGCTTACCACACTTGTAGCAAACCTTCTTGGAACGGGATTTGTAATCCTTCCCCTTCCGTTGCTTGAGGATTTGCCGGAAGCTTTTGATGATTAGGGCCATCTCCTCATTGTCGAGCTTGGAGGCGTCAATCGGTTGTCTACTTGGTGTAGACTCCTCCTTCTTCTCCTCCGTTGCCTTGAAGGCCACCGGTTGCGCCTCGGATGTGGAAGGCTCATCAAGCTCGTTGATTTTCTTGGAGCCCTTAATCATGCATTCAAAACTAACAAAATTCCCGATGACTTCCTCGGGGGTCATTTGTGTATATCTAGGATTGCCACGAATTAATTGTACTTGAGTAGGGTTAAGGAAAATAAGGGCTCTTAGAATAACCTTAACCACTTCGTGGTCATCCCATTTTGCGCTCCCGAGGTTGCGCACTTGGTTCACCAAGGTTTTGAGCCGGTTGTACATGTCTTGTGGCTCTTCCCCTTGGCGAAGACGGAAGCGACCGAGCTCCCCCTCGATCGTTTCCCGCTTGGTGATCTTTGTGAGTTCATCACCCTCGTGCGCCGTCTTGAGTAGGTCCCAAATCTCCTTGGCGTTCTTCAACCCTTGTACTTTGTTGTATTCCTCCTTGCTTAGAGAGGCAAGGAGGATGGTTGTGGCTTGGGAGTTGAAGTGCTCGATTTGGGCCACTTCGTCCGTGTCGTAGTCCTCATCCCCTACGGATGGTACCTGTACACCATACTCAACAACATCCCATAATCTTTTGTGGAGAGAGGTTAGATGAAATCGCATCAAATTACTCCACATAGCATAATCTTCACCATTAAAAGTTGGTGGTTTGCCTAATGGGACGGATAGTAAAGGTGTATGTTTGGGAATGCGAGGGTAGCGTAGGGGGATCTTACTATACTTCTTACGCTCTTGGCGTTTAGAAGTGACGGATGCCGCGTCGGAGCCGGAGGTAGATGTCGATGAAGTGTCGGTCTCGTAGTAGACCACTTTCCTCATTCTCTTGTGCTTGTCCCCACTCCGATGTGGCTTGTGAGAAGAAGATTTTTCCTTCTTCTCCTTGTGGTGAGAAGAGGAAGATCTTTTCTCCTTCCGCTTGGAGGAGTTCTTCTTCTTCTCTCTTCTCTTGGTGCGGGACTCTTCCGATGAAGTGCTCCCTTGACTTGTAGTGGGCTTGTCGCCGGTCTCCATCTCCCTCTTAGTGTGATCTCCCGACATCACTTCGAGCGGTTAGGCTCTAATGAAGCACCGGGCTCTGATACCAATTGATAGTCGCCTAGAGGGGGGGTGAATAGGGCGAAACTGAAATTCTCAAAAATAAACACAACTACAAGCCGGGTTAGCGTTAGTAATAAAGAAACGAGTCCGAGAGAGAGGGCGCAAAACAAATCGCAAGCAAATAGAAGTGTGACACGCGGATTTGTTTTACCGAGGTTCGGTTCTCGCAAACCTACTCCCCGTTGAGGAGGCCACAAAGGCCGGGTCTCTTTCAACCCTTCCCTCTCTCAAACGATCCCACGGATCGAGTGAGCTTTCTCTTCTTCTTAATCAACCGGGAACAAAACTTCCCCGCAAGGGCCACCACACAATTGGTGCCTCTTGCCTTGGTTACAATTGAGGGATGATCTCAAGAACAAATGAGAAAGAAAAGAATGCGATCCAAGCGCAAGAGCTCGAAAGAACACAAGCAAATCACTCTCTCTAGTCACTATGGAATTGTGTGGAATTTGGAGAGGACTTGATCTATTTGGTGTGTCTAGAATTGAATGCTAGAGCTCTTGTAGTGGTTGAGAAGTGGAAAACTTGGATGACAATGAATGTGGGGTGGTTGGGGTATTTATAGCCCCAACCACCAAAAGTGACCGTTGCTGGAACCTGTCTGTTCGATGGCGCACCGGACAGTCCGGTGCACACCGGACAGTCCGGTGCCCCTGCCACGTCACCATTGCCGTTGGATTCTGACCGTTGGAGATTCTGACTTCTGGGCCCTCCTGGGTGTCCGGTGCACACCGGACATGTACTGTTTGATGTCCGGTGCACCGGCATGGGCGATCCTGACGTCTGCGCGCGCTGCGCGCGCATTAAATGCACCGCAGGGAGCCGTTGGCGCCGCAGGGAGCCGTTGCTCCGCTGGCACACCGGACAGTCCGGTGCACACCGGACAGTCCGGTGAATTTTAGCGGAGCGGCTGCCGCGCGAACCCGAGGCTGACGAGTTCCGGAGACCGCGCTTCCTTGGAGCACCGGACATGTCCGGTGCACACCGGACAGTCCGGTGAATTATAGCGCGCCGGCTTCCGAGAAATCCCGAGAGCGAAGAGTTGGAGTTGGAGTCCTCTGGGCGCACCGGACACTGTCCGGTGTACACCGGACAGTCCGGTGCCTCCAGCCAGAGGTGCCCTCGGTTGCCTCAGTGCTCCTTAGTTGAATCCAACACTTGGTCTTTTTATTGGCTGAATGTGAACCTTTTGCACCTGTATAACTTATGCACTAGAGTAAACTAGTTAGTCCAATGTTTGTGTTGGGCAATTCAACCACCAAAATTATTTAGGAACTAGGTGTAAGCCGAATTCCCTTTCAGGCCCCGAGCTATCACAGCGGGCGAGGGGAGTCCTGGTGGCCAGATCCTTCACAGAGAAACCAGAGGGGTCAAATTCGATGGAACAAGAGTTGTCAGTGGTAAAACGACGAACAGAAAGGAGATTATGAGTGATGTGGGGGGCTACGAGAACGTCGTTGAGGTAGAACGGTCCAGGGAGAATAGAGGCACTGACAGAGGTGACGGGCAGAGTGGAACCGTTCCCAACGACGATCGATGAAGGATGATAGGAATGAGGGGGATGGGAGCGGGAGAGCGTGCCTGTAGTGGGAGTGGTGTGGTAGGAGGCACCAGAGTCGATCACTCAGTCGGAGGAAGGGGGGTCATTGCCATGGTGCTGAAAGCGGCGGCGAGGGAGGCGTTGTCCCAACCTCCAGACAGTGGGGACCAAGTCGTCGTGGGGGTCCCCGGGGGCAGGAGTAGGGGCGGAGCCGGATGCGATGCAGGCACGCCGTAGGGAGGCGTGGGTGGCACGCTGTAGGGTGGCACAGTCAGGAGGGCCGGCGCCGGGGGACGGGAGGCACGTGGGGCCTGGCCCGGCCACATGGCGATGGTCCCGGTCCAGGGGTTATAGAGTGACGGCCACGCCTGGCCGCCACCCCGGCCGGGGGGCACCACGAGAGGAGCCACCACCCCCACGGCTGCCCTTGCGGGAACGACGACTGCCGTCGGTGGCGGACGCCTGACGAGGGGCCGCAGGGACGGCAGGTGTGGGGCGGGTAGGGGCCCCGGTCGACGGAGGGCGAGGGACCTGGCCCCCTGAAGGTGCCTGACCACCGGGAGGAGCGCTGTAGAGCGCCGGAGCCGGAGCAGTGGCCTCAGACGCCATGGTGAGCTCCTCGAGGAGAAGCTCGTTCCTGACGGCACGGAATGTGGGAAAGGGAACGGTCCTCTTGATGAGAGCCTTCAGGTGGCCATAGCGGGGGCTGAGGCCACGCAGAAGGTTCAACACCAAGGTCCGGTCGGCGACAGGCTCGCCGAGGTCGCGGAGAGAGTCTGCCATGCCCTTCATCTGGCGGTAGTACTCTTCCACGGAGAGGTCCCCCTGAGAGAACAGGTGGAACTGGGCGTCGAGGTGCAGGGCGCGAGCGTCCCGGTTCCCGAGGAACTGTTCTTTGAGGGCGAGCCACGCCTGACAACCCGTGTCCGCCTGGTCGCGGATGATGTCCTGGAGCTTGACGGTGATGGTTCCGTGGAACCAGGAGAGGACCACGGAGTCCATCAGGGACCAGGCCCGGGACGGCGGGGTGGCGACGTCGTCGAGGACGTGGTCGTCGAGGGCGTAGCACCGCAAGGTGAGAAGGACCTGCCCCCTCCAGCGAGGGTAGTGGGAGGACGCCGGGTCCAGAACGACGGACACGAGGGACCGGATGTTCTGTAGTCCGGCCGCCTGGGCGTGGAGAGCGACGATGTGGTCAACATCGAGACCAGAGGCGTGGGGAGCCTCTGGGGTGGGCGAGGGTGTCTCCTGGTCGACCGGAGGAGGACCGATGATGAGACGCTGCGCAGTGGCCATCTGGGCGGTCAGAGTGGCGGTCAGGGCGCGCTCCTGTTCCAGAGTGCGGGACGCGGCGCGCTCGCGCTCTTGCGAGGCGGCCAGGGCAGCCTGGATGGCGGCGATGGTGGATGCCAGCGTGGAGTCGGTGGAGGGTGGCGGGGAAGCCCAGGTGGCATCGGCGACGAGCGGCCGAGTGGTGGAGAACCCAGGGGGCGGGAGTCTGGGGAGACGGGTCGGCGATAGGAGACCGGTGAGAACACCGGTGCACGCCGGGTAGCCTGGTAGGCCCAGACCGGAGGTGATGAGGACGGCGGCGCGGGCGCTGGGCGAGGAGAGGCCGGCGGTGTGGGGCGCAGCCAGGCTCGCGTCGGCGCCGGCGCCGGCGGCCAGGGGCGCGGCTGCGCTGGCGTCCGGCAGGACGGTGTGGAGGGGATCCATGGCCGTCGAGGGCGTGGGCGCGACGATGATGCTGTTGAGATGGGGAGCGTCGCAGGGCGGCGGACCAGCAACCCAGCGGTTGTCGGCGATGAGGCGGCGTTGCTGTCTGCGGCACGGCACGGGGCGGCGGTGGTGCCTGTGCACGTGCTGCTGCCAGTGCCTGGAGCTGCGGTGCACGGTGGCCGGCCACTGGAGGAGCAGAGCCCCGACTTGGCTGGGGTCGGACGCGACCGGCAGCCAAACGTGCTCGTGCACGAGGAGGAGGACGTCAACGGGAGATGGGCTGGGTCGGAGATGGGCTGAGGCGCGGCCGCCAACGGGAGGAAGTCGGTCGTCCGTCCGTCAGTCAATGGATCCCACCGGCCGCTAGCGGGAGGAAGCCGACTGTCCGACCGACAGAGTGGAGATGGCCGGCCAGAGGAGCAGCCGCTCGGCCAGTGGAGGAGCCGCCGGCGGCGGCTGGCAGTGAAGAGAGAGGGAGAGGAATGGAGAGGGCCGGCCAGAGGAGAAGCCGCTCGGCCAGGAGCCGGCGGCGGCGACTGGCAGGCAGGGGAGAAACCAGGAGCCGGTGGCGGCGGCTGGCAAGGCAGAAACACTAAGCTAATGCTGATACCATGATAGAAGTGAAACCCTAACCCTACATTAGGGTGGGCCTGTATATTAATAGACTGAGTTGGGCCTGGCCCATTACAGACAGAAGGGTGAAATGGTAAATGTACAAGGGAGACCCCATAAACCCTAATACAGTTCTAACAGTATTAACTGCACATCGCATCTGTTCTCGTTGCCCAAACAATTATAGAGGTATATAAAGAGTCTAGCTAATGATTCTATGATAGTGATATTTTAGTTGTTCCACTATGTTCAAGGCTTGTAATATTGTTGTTTCATTCTAATCAGTAAACTAAGTTTAAGTACAACATGCCAGGTCAAATATAAGAGTTATGACGATATCGAGCGTGAAAAACAATGGTGGAGAATACCTTTCGTGTCTGACTTTCTTGTGAAGAGCAGCCTGGGATCTGCTCTTAGGATGGTTCTTGGATCTGAAAGTATAAATGCTAGTCAGTTTGTGAAGTCTGCATTTGGGCAACTGAGTTCTTTCACATACACCTATCTTCCAAAGCCATCATCATTGGAAAGTGGAGTTGATGTTTCTAAAAGTGATGAAGAATCCTCAGATGGCCCAACTAATTCAAATGAGCTTCAACAACAGAATATTGATTCTGAAATCATTTCAGATTCTCATTCTCATAGTGAAGTTCAATCTCCTACTGCCGCTGTTAATAGTGAAGGAAATTCATCGTCTGATATGAAGAAATCAGATGAATATTTTTGGAGAGCTCTGAACAATGTACTAAACCAAAATGTACTACAGAACTTTGGATTTTCTCTCCCGGAGGTCAAGCAATTGGGTGGTTTTGACCTATTAAGTTCACTTGGTCTGAAATCACGCAATATTGCTGAACAGGAATATCTAGAATCTGGACTTGCAATGGCAGATACTTCAACAAATGGTGGCAGTGAATCAACTTCTGAAAATACAGTTGGTGTTGAGAATGAAAATAGAACATTGACAACCAAAGAGGAGGTGCAATCTTCCTTTCCAGATATAAATAAAGTATCTCGGGATGTATTGTCTCAAACAGAAAATATACTCGGAGCTCTGATGATACTTTCCAAAAATCTCTCACCACATGATCAGTCAGTACCGACAACTGGAACAAATGGGAAATATGACATGATTAGAGAAGAGCAAGGTGCTTCAGCTGCAGATTCTGTTCAAAAGGCTGATACTGTTTCATCTGCGTTACTGTCCATTGATGCACAGAAAGCAGAGGATATGCGGCGCTTGTTTGCAAGTGCAGAGACTGCCATGGAGGCATGGGCTATGCTTGCCACTTCACTGGGACGTAACAGTTTCATCAAGTCGGACTTTGAAAAGATATGTTTTCTTGACAATATTTCAACAGACACACAAGTGAGTTTTGTTGCGGTATCAATGAGTTTCCAGTCTCCTTTGTTTTGGTAGCTTATATTAACATGTTCAGGTTGCCATATGGTGCGATTCTTCTCGAAGAAGGTTGGTTGTTGCCTTTCGCGGAACCGAACAAGTATGCATTAACATGAAAGCCTTGTGTTCTATTAATGGCAAATTCACTTTATAATTTGGCATATATTCAAGCTTTATTCACTTTGCTTTGCATTGATTTCTGCATGTCTACCTAGTCAAGGTGGAAGGATTTGCGAACCGACTTAATGCTTGTACCTGCTGGGTAAGATTTAAGGAAGAAATTGTAGCTATGGTAGTAGTATTTTTTTCTTGTTATTTTGTGTTCCTTTGACACATGTTTTGAACCTGATTGCAGACTAAACCCTGAGAGGCTAGGTGGTGACTTCAAACAAGAAGTTCAAGTTAGTCGTCTACACTCTTCCTTCTATTTATGTGTCTGTTCTCATATTTCTGCTACCTGACATGTTTTCACACCATGTTTTAGGTTCACAGTGGATTCTTAGGTGCATATGACTCTGTTAGGAACAGGATCATGACTCTCATCAAATATGCCATTGGATACGAGTAAGTATTTGCAATGAAATAGGTGACCTTTCTACCACAAATAAGCTAATATATGAAGCAGGAAAGTTCACTTTCAGCATTCCATAGCAAATTCTTATTGTTGTCCACATGGAATTTTGACTATATATCTCAGAAAACTATTGCTGAAAAGGCAACATTTTGATTTAAATCTCGGTTTTTACACATTTATTGTGTGTGTGTGTGTATATATATATATATATATATATATATATATATATATATATATATATATATATATATATATATATATATATCTTCACCAAGTAACTATCTAAAACTTTATTGACAAAGCATTTAATTATTCCACTGCAGTGATGAAGAAGATGCAGAAAACATACCTAGGTGGCATGTTTATGTGACTGGACACAGTTTAGGTGGAGCACTAGCGACTCTTCTTGCTCTTGAACTTTCATCAAGTCAAATGGCCAAGTAGGTTTGAACTTTTACTTGATCTAAATCTGCAATCTTCTTATTTCAGACATCATTTGGTTCACTGTTTGTGGAAACAGGTAAAAGTCAAACATTTAACATGTAGGCAACCCAAACAAGATCAGTTTAACTTGGATGACTTTTTATTAACTGCTCTTTTTTTCGAACAGCAGAGGAGATGCGTGTGTCATTTTCTGTGGCATGTCTTTTTTTCTCTCGAACACGTGGGAGAACCACATATCATTATGTTAAAAAGTCAGGAAAAAGGTCTAGAAAAGACCCAATACAAGGTGCCTAGAAAGCACCCAAGAAAAAGGAAAAAAGGAAAAAGAAAAAAAACTAGAATACACATCCAACTACTGCCAAACCTTCCTAAGAGCAGCAGCCCTAGCAAGGCTCCATAATAAGGCCTCATCATGGATGGACAACAAAATTGCGTGGATGTTTGGGGAAGCATTGTCAAACACACACACATTTCTATGCTTCCAAATCTGCCATGCTACTAAACTCACACTAGAGTTAAAACCTTTTTTTTCTTTTGCTTAGACACATTTCTTTCTGCCTCTCTCCACCATTCCTGGAACACTGCTGCATCAGACATGGAAGTAAGATGTTGCAGTCCCAGCCTGCTTAGAGTTCTAAACCATACCTCACTCGTAAAGACACAAGCCACCAGAATGTGTTGCACTGTCTCATCCTGCTGGTCACACAGGGGACATCTATCCGGGTGTTCCATGCCACGACGGTATGTGGCATGTCCAGTTTTTTGTGTGCGTGAGGGGGGTTGAGGCGACCTTCTTGGTTGGCTCGTTGTACTTGTGTTTTTCCTGTCTTAATGGAATGACACACAACTCTCTTGTGTTATTCAACAAAAAATGGCTCACAAATAGTTTATATGCTTCCGCGGTTGGCAGCTGTTGACACTTCTTTTTTTCTCGAACGCGCAGGAGAACTGCACGTCATTATATTAAGAGAGGAAAAAAAGTCTAAGAGGACCAAAGTACAATGCCTAGAGGGCAATCAAAACCAACTAGACCAGATTGGAACCCAGCCTAGACCCTACTAATAGCAGAAGGTAGACCAATACTAACTGTTTAGCCCCAGCCCTATCCCAACAACTCAGCTCATCCAGAAGCAAACTTTTAACAGATCTCAAGGAAGGGTTTACTCCATCAAAAACAACTTTGTTTTGAAGAAGCCACAGGCACCACGCCCCCAAAATTATGAGGCTATTGAAGCCTTTCCTCTTGCTCTTATGCACCTTTTTAAGCACCTTTCTCCACCATTCAGCAAAAGATATTTCATCAACAACAGGGGTGAGATCCCCTTGTCTCAAGGGCAATAGGATATCATGCCAAATCTGCCTGGCAAAAACTGCAAGTGCATAGAAGATGCTGAACTGTTTCTTGCTCTTGGTCACATAAAACACAGTCAATAGGGTGCTGCAACCCTCTCCTTCTGAGTCTATCAGTAGTCCAACGCTTATTTCTTATTGCCAACCAGATAAAAAACTTGCATTTTGGGGAAGCCCAAGTCTTCCACAAACGTTTTCATGGCTCAAAGGAAATGGACCCCATGAAAAATGCTTTATAGCAAGATTTTGAGGAGAACTGCCCAGAAGAAGTGTGCATCCACACATGCTTGTCAATATCTTGAGAAAGCAGAACCCCTCTCAAAGTATCCCATAACAACAAGTATTGTTGTAACCCTCTCAAGGAAAGAGGGCCATTAATGTCGCTGACCCATTGCTAGTTATCCAGAGCCTACGCTACAGTTCTGGAAGAAAATGCCATGCGGCCAACCATTCGCACCACCTCAGGGGCAATGTCCTGGATAGTATTCCCATATACCCATCTATCCGACCAGAAGAGAGTAGTAGTCCCATTTCCTAATACGGTAAACACAGACAATTCGAAAAACTGTCTAACCTGTCGCTGCCCAGTGCATGCCAAGGCCTGCTCGGGTCCATCTTTTGCAGCCATAACCATTTCGCCTGCAAAGCCCAGCTTTTAAATTTCAGGTTGGGGATCCCAAGCCTGCCATAGCTCAGAGGCCTCATGACAATTTCCCAGGAAACAAGACAACTACCACCATTAACCTCCTTTCTCCCTTTCCAAAGAAACCCCCGTCGAATTTTATCAATTGATTTAATTACCCACTGAGGGATATTTATAGCAATAAGGAGATAGGTTGGAATGGCTGAAAGAACAAACTTCACCAATGCTGTCCGCCCATCCAAATTGAGGAGTCGAGCCTTCCAATTAGGGAGACGATCTGCGATCTTATCAATCCACAACATAAGATCACACTTCCTCAACTTCTTATGAGAGATGGACAGCCCCAGATACTTGCAAGGAAAAGAAGCGGGACTGCATTGCAACACATTGCATCCAACTTGCACCACTTGATCATCACACCTTAAATGGTTCTCTTCTATTTATATACATTTTTCTATATTTATTTTCATATGGCCTTGTCATCTTTTATAGAAATGGTGCCATATTTGTGACAATGTACAATTTTGGCTCTCCTAGAGTGGGAAATAGAAGATTCGCCGAAGTCTACAATGCGGTAATTTGACAAACCATTTACTAACTCTGAAGATGCTAATTTTCTACTTGTATGGATTGATTTAGAACTGGAACACTTGATAAAACACAACTGACAAGTTATTTTATATATATAATGAAATTATTATGGTCTTCACAATTATTTCTGGTATTGCAGAAGGGTCATTTAGTAAATATCAGTCATTCTGATTTGGAGTATACAAATGAATGTGAATATTGTACTACTTTTGTTCAATCTTCTTTCTATCCTCCATATGTTGGGCAAGTTAATATGCAATATGGATACCTAGTACCTATCAGATTTTATTTCAAAATAAGTGCTTGGGCAGCTGCATAGAAATATTATTACAAAAGACATACACAATTTTACCAATCCATTGTATAGCAGAGCCGCATGGTTGGGGCTTGTCTTTTGCACACACCCTTATTTGCATCTTAAATTTAAATGCAGAGGTTCTGACACTTTCTTTTTAAAAAAAACTCTTTGGATGTGTGTAACAAACCGTCCACTTTCGGGCCGACGGTACTTTCTCGTGGCAGCCCTTTAGAACCATAGATTATCCATACAGACCAACACGAGTCTTTTGTGCGCACTTTGTCCTCACTTGTGTGCACCCGGGAAAACTTCTCGGTCGGTAACCCATCCCAAGTTTTCTCTAGGCCAAGCACGCTTAACCTAGAGGTTCTTTCGAGACAGACTTCCAAAAAAAAGATGCATCTTGTTGATATGAGTACTCTAAAAAGGTTAAGGATGTCTAGAGTAATAGAGATGTCACTCTGAGAAGGATGCAGGAGAAGGGCCACATCATTAGCATAAATAGAAATCTTGTGTAGTTTCTTCCTGTTGGACAACTACTGCAGCAATCCAGCCTCTTCAGCTTTAGAAAAAAGAAGGCCAAGAACATCCATAACCAGAATAAGAAAAAAGGTTTGATAATGTTCAACTCTATTGTATAAGCATAAGAAAAAAGGTTTCAACTCTATTGTAATTTTAGTAGCTTGGCAGATTTGGAAGCATAGAAATGCGTGTGTGTTTGACAATGCTTCCCCAAACATTCACGCAATTTTGCTGTCCATCCATGATGAGGCTTTATTATGGGGTCTTGGAGGGGATGCTGCTCTTAGGCAGGTTTGGTTGTAGTTTGATTTTTGTTTTTTTTTTATTTTCAGGGGTGCTTTCTTGGCACCTTTGTACTGGGTCTTTTCTAGACCTTTTTTCTTATCTTCTTAATATATATTGATGCGTGGTTCTCCCACGTGTTCGAGAAAAAAAAAGAATAACATGGGGGATAAGAGATCTCCCTGCCTAAGACCCCTTCTATGATAGATCTTGCTCCCAGGACAACCATTAAGGAGCACTTGAGTGGTAGAAGAATCAAGCAACCCGCAGATGATATCTCTCCATTTCTGGCCAAAACCCAACTGTTGCAGCACCTCAATCAGAAAAGGCCACGACACAACGTCAAAACCTTTTGTGATGTCTAACTTGAAAAGAAGACTGGCCTTGTTTTACTGATGCAAAAATCTTGACGTTTGTTGAACTAGCATAAAGTTGTCCTAAATAAATCTCCCTTTTATGAATGCACTCTGGTTTGGAGAAACCAGTCCATTTAGGTTGCTAGCAAGCCTGTTGGCTAGGATTTTAGTTACCAGCTTAGCAAAGTTGTGCATCAAACTAATAGGTCTGAAATCTTTCACTTGATCTGCATCACCTTTCTTTGGGATCATTGTAATAAAAGCAGAATTTAGTCTGTCCAACTTTGTGAAATTACTGATCCAGACTGCAGAAATTGCATTTAGCACATCGACTTTGATAATGTTCCAACAAGCCTTGTAAAATCTCCTAGTAAAACCATCTGGCCCAGAGGCCTTATTTGAAGGAAGGTTCCTTATAGTTTCCCACACCTCCTGCTCAGTACAAGGGTAATCCAAAGCTGAGAGGTTATGAGTTGGAAGACCAAGGGCTTCCAGGTCAATGGTTCTCTCCCTGAACCCAGACTGCCCAATGAGGTTGGAGTAGAATTGGTCCACCAGAGCAGCTTTATCAGTTTGGCTAGTGACAAAATTTTCTCCATCCCTCCACATGGTCATATCTAGCATGCATATGGAAATATTTAGTGTTTGCATCACCTTCCTTTATCCATGTGATTCTTGAACGTCATCTTGCCATTGTTCTTTTGAAGGAGGCCAAAAGTAAGGACTGTTTCTTGAGTTTGTTTTTTAGCCAGTTCTCAGCAGGACTAAGAGGTCTGGATCTTGGGCTATTTCAAATCTGTGAAGCAGCTCCTTTGCCAAGGAAAGCTGAGAGACTATATGCCCCACCTGTTTCAAATCTTCTGGCTGTTTCCTTGAGTTTCTTATCCAGATTTAGGGACAACTAGTAGGCACTATAGAGTTCCAAGCATCCAACACCACCTCCTAAAAACCTTCCATTCTTGTCCAGAAAGATTCAAAGTGGAACCTTTTCTTGCCAAAAGTATTGTCCTTCAGCCCTAGAATCAGAGGACAATGATCTGAATCTTGGGAAGAAGACATGAGCAGGAGCACATTTGGGAAGAAGGCTTCCCAATCAGCAGAACAAAGAACTCTATCCAACTTCACAAGCACCGGGTTATCTTGCTGATTTGACTAGGTGAATTTTCTTCCATGTAAGGCCTTGTTCGTTTGTGCCGGATTGGTGGGTCGGAACGATTCCTAACCGGATTGCTTCTCTAATTTATATAAACTTTGATTAGCTGGAACGATTCCGGGTGCAATCCGACACAAACGAACAAGGCCTAACTGAATTTCTCTAAGGGCAAGATTGCTAATCAGAGTCCTAAAGCAACCCATCGTGGCTCTGTTGAGGTTGGAGTTGTTTTTGTCACTAGTCTTATAGATTAGATTGAAATCTCCTGCTACCACTCAAGGTCCAACACAAGCTGCCCTGACATTTCTCAGTTCTAGGAGAAAAAGAATTTTCTCAGCATCCCCCTAGGGCCCATATACACAAGTTAACCACCACGGTTGTCCATCCTGTCTGCAGAACTAACCCCATCAGTGCTTCAGGATTAACTCCATCAGATTCCTTGATTATATGCAGAGCCCCCATAGCCTTCCTAGAAGACCTGTTGCGCCATTCTTGCATGGAAAGTTCGACGCCAATCCCAACAACGTGCCTACTGCGTCGAGGCACAGTCATAGTCTGAGAATTCAGGTTCCTCTGTTCAGCCCTAGGCGTTGGAAGAAGATGTGCAAACCTCTTGTTGATCCTGCTAATGAAGGTTGATGGATCGACCAGAGGTACTGAGATGTCTGTGATCAAACTGCTTGTCCCATCCGCCATGTCCAGGATGGGAGCCCCAGCACTCGAGGGGTTAGGGGCCACTTGTATCTCCTGAGTTGGTCCACCTTTTCTTCTTGAGTAAACTTTGAGCTTGGTTTTACTTGAATGCAGATCAGCTTGCCCGGGAAAGGAACTGGGATCTCCAGTAGAAGCTGACTGAATAGCTTGATCACCATCACGGTTCAGTTCTTCAAGAAGAGAATGGTGCGAGGCTGGTACTGTAATCTGCGTCTCAGGCGGCCCAATAGAATGGGGCAAGACCACAGGCGCACAGACCATCTCAGGTCTTGTTCGGTTATTTCTATTATACATAGATTGGATGAGATTAGAAAAAAAATTTAAAAACTTTGATTTGTTTGGGATTTAAACCCATTCAATCTCACTCAATTCATATGAATTGAGAGCTAACCAAACAAGGCCTCAGACGACCTGATGTCGGATCCTGAGGGGAGAAAGGAGTCCGAGAGAATCGTCAGGCGCGGCGATCCCAGCCCAAGAAGGCCGTCTCCGGCGGCCCAAGAGCGGACCCAGAGGGTGGGACAACGGGGACAAGAGGGGCCAGCAGTAGGGGCGATCTTGGCCCAAACGATTCCAGCGGTCCAGTCACCAAGGGCTGGGGCGAAATCGGCCTGGGGGGATCAGCGACCCGATCGTGCCATTCACACTGTCTGCAGGTCCACCTCTAGGGAACTGTTCGTCTTCCTCCCGGCTAGAGATGGCCAAATGGGCGGCACGGCACGGCCCGGCCCGGGCACGACCAGGCACGGTCTATTTGGCCCGTTTAATAGCCGTGCCGTGCCGGCACGACACTAGTGCCTGAGGCCAGGCCCAAGCACGGCACTAAGCCTGCTTAGCCGTGCCGTGCCGGCCCGTTTAGCCCGTTTAGCCCATATAGCCCGTTTAGCACTACACCACAGAATTTTAGTCAAATATTCACAAACACAGTTAAAACATACTAAAATAGCTAATATTGAACTGTTTAGTGCAATGGCTGACTCATTAAAAACCTATTTAGGTAAAAACTTACCCTTATGAGAAAACCCTAGATAAGAAAAAAGATTACAGCACACAGCTAACTAGTCGTGTTTGGATCTAATCATGCATAATCGTGCCTAACCGTGCCTAGGGGCTAATCGTGCCGTGCCCGTGCCGGCCCAGCGTGCCTGATGCTCGGCCCAGGCACGGCACTACCTATCGGGCCGTGCCGGTACGGGCCCAACACTAGCCGTGCCGTGCCGTGCCCAGGCACTATGGGCCGTGCCGTGCTCCGGGCCGGCCCGATTAGCCCGGCACGGCTGGCCATCTATACTCCCGGCCAGCGGCATCGGGAAGCCGCGGCAGCCCCAAATCTTCTGTCAGGATCTCCTTTGCCCCGCGCCCTTCAGGAAGATTGATTGCTCCGGCGGTGCACCCAAAAGAACCGGGGGTGATGAGTCCGATTCCCCAGGAGCACGCGAGACTCCCCCCTTCCATGCGGCGGCTGTGGTCCAAGCCGGAGGTGAACCGACCGCCGCCTGTCAGGGAACCGTCCGGACGCCAAGAATGAGGATCCGCCGATCCCGCTCGTCGTGATCATCAAAGTCCCTAGGAAGATGACCGTCCGCCGGAAGGAAAGGAGGCCAGGACCTCAAGGCAGCGTCCGTATTATCCGCGAGAATTACACTGACACTGATACCATATGATAGAGATCTCCTCTCTTCAACCTGCAACCCTTTTTCCAATATGTGAAGCACCAATTTCCGTTGTAATATTGCTGGATCAAAGCACCACGCTCGCACCACGTAGGATGAAAGATCTTTCTTCATCAGGGTATCTGGATGAACTTCTTCAATGCAATATGAGTCCATTAGGATGACCTCCGCCGAGGAACGAAACCAGGCATGTTCTGGGATCCCTCAGATCACCACATCCACTAATTGCGACATGCAAGACGAGGAAGCATGCAAAAATCTAGACCATCTTTTGAACAGCAAGCAGAAACGAGGTTCTGTGAACAACTTGCTAATCTTGACCATCTTTTGAACAGCAAGCAGAAATGAGGTTCTGTGAACAACTTGCCAACACGTTGCAATTCCAATTTCACTTTGCTAGATTATCCTTAGTTAATATTGTGCCTTTTCGTAAAAACGAAAGGAATATTTTTATTTTGAGCCTTTAGTTTCCATAATCTTTTTATTAAGGTTGGGTACATCTAGGTGAATTAAGCCAGTGTAACGTGACTTCACAAAGAATTGTCCATCTACTCACAGATTACATCGAAATCCATCTTGTTCATCCGATAGAACTACATTAGCAAGTCGTGGAGTTAGATCGTTCCACACTACTAATTTATGTCCTATCAGATCTCTACACCAAGACAAATTCAAAGGCGAAGTGTTGAAGATGTCAGCCACACTCACATGTTTATGTCTAGCTATATGGTACAAACAAGGGTATTGGTCACGTAGGCTCGATGTACCCAACCAGATGTGCTCCTAGAACCTAAACTGAGAACCATTCCTTATTGTGAAAGTCCCAAACCTCAAAAAGTAATCTTTCACTTCCATTAATCTAGCCCAAAAATAGGAATCCCCTGATTTCCAAAAGGCTTGGGAGAGTGGTTTCGTATTCAAGTATTTATTGCAGATCAGTTGTTGCCAAGTTCCATCAGATGTCAAAAGTCTATAAAGCCATTTACTTAGCAAAGCCTTGTTTTGAATATCTAGGTCCCTAATTCTTAAGCCTCCTTGATCTTTGGGTTGGCACATAATGTTCCATTTTGCTAGACAGTATTTCTTCTTCTCTTCTTAGTGCCAAAAAAAATCTCGACCGGAAATATAAAAGGAAAGAAGGAAGCAGGAATAATTCAACCTTCCATTTGCATTTGGAAAACAAGATACCAGACATTTTGTTATCCATCTGCAGGAGAGTGGTGTTACACTCCTCGCTAAGCTACGCGTACACCATGCTGACACAAATAGCAACTTGTGAGAGAAGACATCCCTACTATAGTACTATATGTTGACTTGATATAGGCAAGTTACAATTCTCAATAGAGAACATTAATGAAATAGTTTGTTTTTTTGGGGTACAAGGCAATCAAAGGGCGAATATTGTAGAGAGAATTGGGATGAATTTGAGGAAGTCCAATTCTTATTAGCATACATTACAAATCAAATTCAAGAGTCACATCTAGTCGTACAACAACAGTGACTTTTGTGTATCTTATTGATATTTTCCATTGGTGAAGCCTATCTATTGCAATTAGTGTAATAATTGTTAGAATGGATGCACTAACTAATTCAAACCAAAAGGTTAGACTTTTAGGAGAAGGTAGATAATCCACTCATACACTTCAACGCCCCCACTCATGTGCAGCCAGAGAGAAATGCACAAACGTGGAAATAAAGGGACAGGGACACAAATTAATCCTCTACCATGATTTAAACTCGAGACCTCCGGCTCTGATATCATGTTAGAGTGGACGTACTAACCAATTCAACCAAAAGCTTAAGGCCCTGTTTGGGAACACAGTTTTTTCAAACTGCAGTTTTTCAAATACTAAAGTATACTTTAGTCATGACATTACTGCAGTTTACAATGCTTCAGTTTTTAAATACAACAGTATCCAATACGTCAAGGTGTTTGGGAAAAACTTTGGTTGAGACCAATCAGCCAGAACGGGACCCAGATGGCGCTCTCTTTACATAGAAAAACTTTGGCTGAGACCAAAGTTTCCAAAACTGCAAAACAAGTGCAGTATTTACAATACTACAGTTTAGTATACAAAGATTTCAGATGGGTTGCCAAACACCTCAAAGTATATAATACCACAGTATTGCTCAATACTACAGTATTGCTTCAATACTGCAGAAAAACTTTGTTCCCAAACACCCCCTAAGTTTTTAAGAGAAGGTAAGCAATCCACTCATACACTTTAACAATAATCCTATCATTTTGGGTTATGTTGTAATTCACACACTTTTTATTGTAATTTTACTGCATGGACTAAAAAATATAAAGCAACCACAATTTTTATATCTCTTTTGGACTATTTCCAGAAAGTAAAGGACAGTTGGAGAATTGTCAACCACCGAGATATCATTCCAACAGTGCCACGTCTTATGGGCTATTGCCATGTGGAAGCACCAGTTTATCTTAAATTTGGGGACGCAAAAGATGCACCGGTAAAGTAGTTTTTCAAAATGTGCTCTAATAGCGTTTTTAATCAGGTATCCATGTTTTACTGTACCAGACCTCCAGTTGTCACCAAAAACATAAAATTGCATTTGTATGTGATACAGGTAAATAACAGCATTCTAGATGATGAAGACCAAGGTGACGTGATAGGGGAGTACACACCTGATGTTCTTGTTACTGAATTTGTGAGTATGCCTCTGTTTGCTACTACTTACTAGGATGCTATTCCTCACGTTTGTTTAACTAATTGGACCTATAACATCCTGCAGATGAAAGGCGAGAAGCAACTTGTGGAAAAACTACTGCAAACAGAAATAAATTTACTCCGCTCAATCAGGGATGGTTCGGCTCTTATGCAGCACATGGAAGACTTCTACTATGTCACCCTTCTTGAGGTTTTTGAGAACTATTTCTGCTTTTCTCATACCAAATTGTGTCAAAAGCTCCTCAAGGTCAGCAACTAAATAACAATTCAATATTGCAGAATGTGAGATCAAGTTATCAAGTGGCAGATACTGCCAATGATGAATACCAATTGACAGCGTGATCCTAGTAAAACTGCACAGCTGAACATCATGGACTGTGTTTCCCTGCAAAAACTTCATTTCTGAAGGACACTGAATGGGGCTATGAAAGTGTACAATCCTTACTCTTAGTGGAAACATGAACAGGCAGAACAGCCTTGGACCTCAGTCAGGATAGAGGAAATGAAACTGGTTTCACTGGCGGATATACTTGTAGCACCGTGTCAATTGGTAGATATGTTGTTTGAGCTATTTTCCGTTGATGTAGCTAGCACACTTTGGAATATATTGTATGATGTTTGAAATTCTAGAAAAGTTCATAGACACCTGGGAGAATAACTCAAGAATCCAAGTCCGTTTTGGCCTTATTTCAATATTTTTTTCATGGAGAAACTTGCACACCGTGGTAGGCTACCGGCTACCCAAGGGCTGATAGGGTGTGTTAATCGAGTGTACGACCTAGATAAAAATGTTCAATGTGATGGAACTATATATCTTGCATGGAATAAAGTAGCATCATGTAATTTCGGCATTTTTTCTTGAACATGCATGTGAACCGCGTCATTATATTAAGATAGAATAAGTTATCTGGCAAAGGTTAGATTTTTTAACACATACGATCTCTTTAGACATAGAAAATCTGCCAAATCTATGCCAAAGGTTAGTTTTTTTTAACACATACGCGCTCTTTAGGCATCGAAAATCTATGCTGAAGGTTATTTTTTTAAACACATACTCGCTCTTTAAGGATCAAAACTGCCAAATTCCGTGTCTAACCTAGAGTTTTATGTTGTTTCCATCAAGGACCGGTAAAGGGTCGGGTACCATAAATCTAGCGGACGTTGGCCTATGCCTCACCTTTAAAAGAATCCGCTACATGACACTGTAAAATTTAGCGCTTGTCCGGGAGACGCTAAATGTGGAGGGTGTCGAGCGTCCGCTACATGTCGGTCGATTCTCCCTCTCGCGACATGGAAGTGTTTGCTTCCTCTCTTTCCCTTCGTTTGGAGAGTGCTTTTGCGCCGACGTCCACCTCACTACATGCAGTGTCGAAGGCGTCGGAGTTGGGATCAATGCGCTTGGTGGTGGGCGGGTCCGGCTAGGGCTGGAAACGAGCCAAGCCGAGCTCGGCTTGGCTCGTCCATTCCACGAGCTGGCGAAAGAGGCTCGACTCGGCTCGACCTTGGTTCACGAGCTGGCTCGGCTCGGCTCGGCTCGTGAGCCATATTCTGGTATTTATCGTTGTATTATTTGGTGAATTAACCTTATATAAATTTGAAATATAGAATCATCATTCAACATTATGAGTAATTTAAATTATAAAGTGTAATATATTCATCATCAAAGACTAAAAAATAATCTATTATCCATAAAATTATCTAATATTCATTATTATTCCATAAATTGATCATTTTTGCAAGGCTCGCGAGCCGGCTCGACTTGGCTCGCTGCAAAAACGAGCTCAAAGAAGGGGCTCGGCTCAGCTCGGCTCGTTCGAGGCTCGCGAGCCGCTCCGAGCCGAGCCGAGCCGAGCCGCTCCGAGCTCGAGCCGGCTCGCGAGCCTCGAGCTTATTTTCCAGCCCTAGGTCTGGCGACGGACCGCTCGAGGACTTGGGTAGCAAGGCAGGAAGGAGGAGGTCGTCGATGTCGTCGCGACGGTTAATAAGGACACTAGAGCTCCGCACGAAGGTCGGAAAGTGTCGAAGAAAGCCATGAAGACAAGGCTTTCTTCCCTATCCAAGTTCTAAGAAAGGCAAAGGCTTTCTTTGATATTGTTCTGATTCAGAAGTGGGAATGGAGCCTACACTTTGTTCTGGACAGACAAGTGGCTCTTGGGTCAGAGAGTAAGTGATCTGGCTCCTAGGTTGTTTGCAATTATACAAAAAAGAATTACAAGCAATAGATATGTTCTAAAGGTTTTAACCAACAGAAAATGGATCTCTGACATCAAAGGGGCTCTTTCAGTTGGATTTTGAGTACATATTCACCTAGTCAGAGCTAAACATGAGACATCGAAGATGGCTAGAGCTGATTAAAGACTAAGTTAGAGATACATTACCATCCAGGCAAAGCGAACGTGTTTGCATATGCTCTAAGCAAAAAAAGTCAAGTCAGTATGATGGTCGCTCACCCGATGTCATATAAGTAAGCCAAGGAGTTTGACAGACTAAGCCTCATATTTCTAAACAGCACGCAGGGAGTGACAGTTGAACTAAAATCCACCCTAGAGCGGGATATCAAAGAAGGACAGAAAGATGATGAGAAGACCAGCGAGATCCGCCATCTAATCTTAGAAGGGAGAGGCAAGCACTTTCGAGAAGATGTAGAAGGCGTGATATGGTTCAAAGACCGACTGTGTGTTCCTGACATCAAGTCCATTCGAGAGCTAATTCTCAAAGAAGCTCATGAGACAGACTATTCTATACACCCCGGAAGCGAGATGTATCAGGATCTAAAAAGAAGATTTTGGTGGTACAGTATGAAAAGAGAGGTTGCATAACATGTTGCCATCTGTGACAGATGTCAAAGAACCAAAGTAGAGTATCAGAAACAATCGGACTTTTGCAGTCGTTGCAAATTCCTTAGTGGAAATATGATAAGATCGGGTTGGATTTCATAGTTGGCCTACCTCGTACCCGGGCCGGCTACGATTCCATCTGGGTGATTATGGACCGCTTAACAAAGGTGGTCCATTTCATACCAATGAAGACAACATGCAATGGAGCAACACTAGCTGAGTTATACATGTCCTAGATTGTCTGTTTGCATGGTGTGTCGAGGAAGATAGTGTCATATCAAAGAACATAGTTCACATCTCATTTTTTCAGCAGTTATAAGAAGCTTTGGGTACACATTTGAAGTTTAGTTCAGCTTATCACCATCAGACCGACGGTCAGGCTGAAAGAACTAACCAGCTTCTAGAAGACATGTTGAGAGCCTATGCATTGCAAGATAAGTCAGGTTGGGATAAGAAATTATCTTATGCGGAATTCTCCTATAACAACAGCCATTAGGGCAGCTTGAAGATGTCGCCGTTTTAGGCACTATACAGAAGGAGTTGTAGAATTCCGCTGCTCTGGGATCAACCTGGAGAAAGAAAGGTGTTCGGTCCTGACATTTTGCTTGAAGCCGAAAAGAACATAAAAATGGTTTGATAGAATCTGAAGATAGCACAATCAAGGCAGCGCAGTTATGCTGACACAACAAGAGGAGAACTGAGTTTTGAAATGGGAGATTATGTCTATCTGAAGGTGTCACCTATCAGAGGAGTCAGAAGGTTCGGAGTCAAGGGCAAGTTAGCACCATGATATATCAGACCGTACGAGATTCTAGCAAGTCGTGGAGAAGTGGCCTACAAGCTCAACTTACTGGAAAGTCTGTCAGTGGTGCATGATGTTTTCCACGTGTCTTAGCTGAAGAAGTGTCTGCGAGTACAAGACGAGCAGTTGCCAGTGGAAGGACTGGAAGTCAAAGAAGACCTGACATACGTAGAGAAGCCAACACAGATCCTGGAAACTACAAACAGAGTCACCCGGAGAAATACCATCAGAATATGCAAAGTCAGATGGGGTCACCACTCTGAGGAAGAAGCAACCCGGGAACGGGAAGATGACCTGAAATCGAAGTACCCCGAACTCTTTGCTAACCAATCTTGAATCTCGGGGCGAGATTCTTTTAAGGGGGATATGTCTGTAACACCCTTAATTTTGGGGTATGAAAATTTCTTTGCTCTATACTCAAAATTCAGGTGTTACTCTCTTTTCCTTGCTTTTCTTTTCCCTTTACTAAAATAATGGAGAGTTATTTTGTTATATAGTGAAGGGAGCCCTAGTGGTGATTTGATTGTTGCATTCATGCTGTTGTGTAGTGTTTCTAAGTGCAAGAAGTGTATAAAACCTGTTAATATACCTTGTAGAAGTTTCCGGTAAATTTTCATAATTTTCTGAATGTTTTTCTATTTTCCAAGAACCAAAATCTATTTATTTGAGGTACTTAAAATCATTTTCAAAAGCACTAAATATGTTTTTCGAGTTCATTGGGTGCCAAATCATGCCTATGATTTTCCTTGATTTTTAGCCTTTGAGATTTTTTCGGGGGTTAATACGATTTCATCCTTTTCTGGAATTATTTTAATTTTAAAATTTGATTGAATACGAAAAATAAAATATCTTCAAAACCTTGCAATATATATATATATATATATATGCTGGAACCCTCTCACCGAGTCCTTTCCAAATTTCGAAACCGTTTCCTAGATTCGATCCACAATTCCCGGAATTGCTCGCCGAAGTTTAGGGCGGTTCCAACTTCAGCGAGCAATTGCTTTCACTCCGTGCGTCGTTGGCGAAATCTGAGAGTACCGCTGCGTTCATCTCATCGAGGGATTCGTCCCGGTGCTTTCGATTCGTCGATCGGACCTCCGATTCGCTGTAAATCGACGGATTTTGCCACGGCTCCAGCGAGCGTCTTCTTCTCCGATGAGCAAACTCCATTGTTTCTTCTTCCAGTTTTTCGTTTTTTTTTCACCGTGAAATCCTAGCCCCCCCCTCTCTCTCCCCTCCTCTCTCCCTCCCACGTGCGCCGCTCTCCCCTCCCTTCCCCTCTTGCCCCACCGGCGGCCGGTCGGGCGCGCTTGCCCACCACGCCCCGCGGCCCTTTCCCCAGGCGTGACCGAGCCCCCCACCCCCCTTGCCCATGGCAGCTATAGGAGAGGAAGGAGAAGGATGTTTAGCAAGACATACCCTGGAATTTTGTGTAACTACGCGCAAAAGTTCGTTTAATTTAAAATTGTGATATATTTTACGTTATAAATCTGATTCGTCCCGTTCAAGTCGCGTTAGATTCATATTAAAGTTGTCTACATGTTAAAAATATTATTCCCTGTTGTTACATATTTTAAATAATTTATTAAATATTTATTTGACCAACTACTATTAAATTAACGTTCCAATAAAATCTAATTTATAGTTTTCAACTTACGCTTTTATAAATAAACTAGGTGAGTGCCCGTGCGTTGCAACGGGGGCATATAATACCATGATAACTTTTATATAAATATACCCTTGCGTTGCTACGAAATCAATATGATAAAATACATTATATGCAAAAAACACTAATTGTTATTTTTAATTTTGTACTTTTGTTAGCATCACTAAAAGTGGATGTTTACGAGACATATAAGGTTTACATGTGTTTTGTCATTTATAAAAAATAAACAATATTGTAGCGAATATTAAAACATCTCAAATAAAACACATTGATTTCATAAAAGGATAATGCATTATACAATACTCGTGTGCGCGCCACGTAATGAAGTCGTTGAAATAACTTAAGTCCATTCTTCAACTTCTCATTCTCCAAGCACATCAACCACCCCACTGTAGCTCTTGGCCGCAAATGTCATCAATGTGTTTTAGGTTCTCTTATGTCACACAAACATCAGTGCCGTAGTTTTAGGTTTTCTTATCCGCATAATAACGGCAGCAAAATGTTGTTTTGCAAAGAAAGAGCTATTAAAACAAAGATAAACTACATTGCTGGAACATAGAAGTGGTAAGTGATTTGAAAATAGAACATTTCAAGTGTGTCAACTGAAACCCAAGAGGCAAGGAACACAAATAGAAAGAGTTGAAAATTTTCACTTAAGTCCTCCTACCCATTCACAACCCATGTGCTTCTCAACTGAGATATAATACATAAGTCTATAAATCACAGTATGGATAGAATGTTGTAATAGACCTAAATTTTTGAATTAAAGCCCGTATGAGTATGACTTTGAACATTTTTTTAAAAAATGAATAAAATATAAAAAGCCAAACGACACATAAATTGGAACGTAGGTAGTTAAGCGTTTCGTTTGGCTTTAATCCAAAACGGCTTCTATTGTTTTATACATTTTGTAGTCTGAATAACTGGCTTTATTCTGAAGCGGTCATAAGTATTTCTTAACAAGCACTACCCACGGCCACAGGACAAAAAAACTAAATTGAATCAATTACGGTGTCATCGATGTACAGAAACGATGACAACAGTGATATATTTACAGAGGATTGCAGCCTCAGCGAGCTAGCAATCGCAAAACATCAACCACGGTGAAAATTTTCCATCTATAAAATCACAGAGCTTGTTTATCTCGTTTATACATGCATGGGGATGGAGCTAGGTAGGTCAAGTTAGAAAGCCACACACGGATTCATCATCTTCATGTTCGGAGATTGTTCCTGCTTGGCGGCAACAACCCGTTGGGTAGGCTAAACAGCAGACTCCTCTTGGGCTCTGAGATCCTCACCTGTGTTATTGTTGTCGCCAGTGCGTCAACTATACCGCATTCATCTCGCTCTTCAGAGTTGTCACTTGAAGATTTTGAAGATGAAGACTCGCAGTAACCAAACCTGACTATCTCCCGATGAATCATGGGAGCTACAGTTTTGTTAGTATCCCATAGGTTAGAGAATTCAGCTTTCTGCGGCAATCAGTGTAGAATAAGACCCAGGGGCGCCCTGTGTTGAAATCCATTAGGAAAAGTCAATGGGAAATTGAGAATCACACACACACACACATATATATATATATATATATATATATATATATATATATATATATATATATATATATATATATATATATATATATATATATATATATATATATATATATATATATATATATATATATATATATAAAGCACAAGTTACAAGGGTGCTTGAACTTACGGAGAACATCTTCGGCATCGGGCCTTGAAGATAATTTCTTCAAATAATTATGATAACATGGGAAGTGAGTTTCTTATCAAACAAATGAAGGCATATTTTTATCACACTTTCAACTGTTTTCAAATGCATGCATAATAGTTTACATTCTTGCATTGTAACTTGGTAGATGGATAGATGAATGCGGGTGGGTTATTAGAACAACATGTGACTTTAGAATTGCACCAAATAATGTTTTTAATTAGATATCACGAAGAATGAAGCTAGAAATACCTGCTTGGGCTTGAGGTCTTGTTCCTGCCAGCTCCTCCTCCATAAAATGGTACTGAGGTCCTCCATATATATTACAGAAGTTATATATAACAGACAAGAGAATCCAATTTAAGTGAATCCAATTTTTATATTATGCTCATGATAAAAAAAATGTTATCCACCCCTCTTTTCATTACTAAGTATCTGATGTTTTAGAAAGCTTAGTATTATCTACTACCTACTATGGTGCAAACGTTGATAGCATAGTGGTTGAGCATGCTAGTGTGGAGCTCCCCATCAGATGCCTGAGAAGCATCCATCTTTGATTCTTTGTCTTAATAAAGAAAAAACAAGTGTTCACAGCAGCTGAGCATAGTAGCATCAAAGTCGACCAAAACTATATGTAGTATTGATAAAGACGAGATTTAGCTAACTGCTATGTTTGACACCCACTCCTAGTACCGTGTGAGGTGAATCAGTTAAATGGTAACATCCTACAATTGAACAAGTTGACTAACTGCCTCACAACATATAATCGGTAAAAGAGACTAAGGGAGCATATGTTGGGGTGCATCAATGCTGAAACGTACTGGCCTTGCAAACTGCAAGGGTTAACAACCCCAATAGCAGACAACGAATATGTTTTTTGTGACAAAAGCACGCAGGTCAGCTGTTGCAAAGAACATTCAAAAACGGCAAACCATACTAAAATTAAGTGCACTGTAGGTATATGTTGTCTGTTTTCATCACAATTTCGAGAACAAAAAGGAACCAATAAAAGAAATTGCACATATCAACAATTCCAACTGCACCATTCTTACAAATACAAATACAATGAGGTGTACAGGAAACAACTATATATTTTCCACTTAGTACTTTATATAACTCAATTGTGTGTAGGAGACTGGTATAGTCTAAAACAAAAAGGCAAAAACAGGATGGTCTTTCTAAATAGCTACCTAACAAATAGAAGATTATAGGAGCGTCTGGTAATTGCCTTTTCTGCTTGTCATAGCCATACTTCGCATAAGTAGTACTGGTATCGTAATGCCCTATGTTTGGACACACTAATTAGCATCTTGTTCCAGAAGCCGAAACTACAAAATAGAAGGACTATAGCACTCCAAATCGTCTTATTCTAAGAGGGGTCCAATTCTGTTGCTCAAAACGCAGTAAATCGCATGAGGTTTACCCACAGGCCACAAAGATAGCAAAGTAAAACTGTGGGGATTGTAGCGATCTGAACTGAATATGGTAAACTAGAGTTACTAACCTTGGATGATGCGGACGCCGACGTCGAGGAGCTGCTGGGACCAAGAGGAGGAGCTGAGAAGAAAACAAAATTGTAGCACTCCAAATCGTCTTATTCTAAGAGGGGTCCGATTATCTGACACGATGCTCGAGCGATTGTCCAGCAGGATGGATCCATCGTAGACCTGGATGAAGAAATAAACAAGAGTATTTTGTTGGAGTTGTGTTGCAATAGCAGCTCGAGTGCCTTCATCTTGAATAGACAATCCACGCTTAATGATGTGCTTTGGCCATTGTGATGTATTCTTTTGGTTTAATGTTATCCTTTCCTATAAATATTTCAGATGAATTAGCAACATTGTTGGGGCTGGGAAGTGGGAAAGTAGGCCAAGATGAAATGTGTTTTTTTGGCTTTTGAGGATTACAGATTTTAGACAACTACAGTACATTGTAATTGATGAGCAGTACACTCTACCTTTGACAGACCAGTTAGTCCATCCTTGACTTTGGGGATGATGAGGATGTGTGTTGGAGCTTGAGCGTTTATGTCCCTGAAAGCTAGTACCTAGAACCAAAACATGATGCACTTCATAGACTGTGAATACTCATAATCTGTAGCAAAAGAAGAATCATACATTAGGCATTTGGGCTGAAGGTTTAGCCATTCACACAAAGCATCAAACAATATAATTCAATGAAGCACTCAATTCACTCAACAAAGTTGCCATTTAGAAATCTAACTTTGATTCTACACTCATGTAACATGATAATGAAAAGGGCGACTACTTGGCAAAAGAGCAGGTTGCTTGTTCCCATTTAAATAGAATAATTTTGTATAGAAGTTAAAATGCTGAGAAAACAAAATAATATGGGGATATGATTAATTACAGTTTTCCTTGCCATAATATCCTTTCTACTATGAAATAGTACAAGCTCATCCATTTTAGAAGCAACCTAAATATTAAACAAACAACGATACAAACTTAAGTTCTAAGCAGTAAGGCTCAGTCAGTCACCTAGTTTTCTATTTCTTAAACAAAATGTTAATCATTTGTTAGCTTGGAAGATAAAAGCAAATGCCACAAGTTAGTAGTTCACATACTTGATGACAAAGGATGAAAATAACAACCTTATGTGGTGCTTGCTCTTCAGGCTCTTCTGAATCTCCTAGCAAGCTCTTCTTTTTACCAGCTTTTGAATTTGGCAAGAATGCCACAACAGCTAAATGGCAGGCATAATGTAATTAGTATTATATATGTACATGAGATCGTATAAAGGAAGATCATGCTGGAAAACTGATAGTCGCCTAGAGGGGGGGTGAATAGGGCGAAACTGAAACTTACAAAAATAATCACAACTACAAGCCGGGTTAGCGTTAGAAATATAAACGAGTCCGCGAGAGAGGGCGCAAAACAAATCGCAAGCAAATAAAAGTGTGACACGCGGATTTGTTTTACCGAGGTTCGGTTCTCGCAAACCTACTCCCCGTTGAGGAGGCCACAAAGGCCGGGTCTCTTTCAACCCTTCCCTCTCTCAAACGATCCCACGGATCGAGTGAGCTTTCTCTTCTTCTCAATCAAACGGGAACAAAGCTTCCCCGCAAGGGCCACCACACAATTGGTGCCTCTTGCCTTGGTTACAATTGAGTTTGATCACAAGAACAAGTGAGGAAGAAAAGAATGCGATCCAAGCGCAAGAGCTCGAAAGAACACAAGCAAATCACTCTCCCTAGTCACTATGGTGTTGTGTGGAATTTGGAGAGGACTTGATCTATTTGGTGTGTCTAGAATTGAATGCTAGAGCTCTTGTAGTAGTTGAGAAGTGGAAAACTTGGATGGCAATGAATGTGGGGTGGTTGGGGTATTTATAGCCCCAACCACCAAAAGTGACCGTTGCTGGAAGATGTCTGTTCGATGGCACACCGGACAGTCCTGTGTACACCGGACAGTCCGGTGCCCCTGCCACGTCACCATTGCCGTTGGATTCTGACCGTTGGAGCTTCTGACTTCTGGGCCCGCCTGGGTGTCCGGTGCACACCGGACATGTACTGTTCGATGTCCGGTGCACCGGTATGGGCGTGCCTGACGTCTGCGCGCGCTGCGCGCGCATTAAATGCACCGCAGGTAGCCGTTGGCGCCGAAATAGCCGTTGCTCCGCTGGCACACCGGACAGTCCGGTGCACACCGGACAGTCCGGTGAATTTTAGCGGAGCGGTTGTCGCGCGAACCCGAGGCTGGCGAGTTCCGGAGACCGCGCTTCCTTGGAGCACCGGACATGTCCGGTGCACACCGGACAGTCCGGTGAATTATAGCGCGCTGGCTTCCGAGAATTCCCGAGGGCGAAGAGTTTGAGTTGGAGTCCTCTGGGCGCACCGGACACTGTCCGGTGCACACCGGACAGTCCGGTGCCTCCAGCCAGAGGTGCCCTCGGTTGCCTCATTTCTCCTTAGTTGAATCCAAAACTTGATCTTTTTATTGGCTAAGTGTGAACCTTTTGCACCTGTATAACTTATGCACTAGAGTAAACTAGTTAGTCCAATATTTTGTGTTGGACAATTCAACCACCAAAATTATTTAGGAACTAGGTGTAAGCCTAATTCCCTTTCAATCTCCCCCTTTTTGGTGATTGATGCCAACACAAACCAAAGCAAATATAGAAGTGCATAATTGAACTAGTTCACATAATGTAAGTGCAAAGGTTGCTTGGAATTGAGCCAATATAAATACTTATATGATGCGCATGGATTGTTTCTTTGTTTTTGACATGTTGGACCTCATTTGCACCATAAGTTTTGTTTTTGCAAACTCTTTTGTAAATTCTTTTCAAAGTCATTTTGCAAGATAGTCAAAGGTAAATGAATAAGATTTTGCAAAGCATTTTCAAGATTTGAAATTTTCTTCCTTTGTTCAAATGCTTTTCCTTTGACTAAACAAAACTCCCCCTCAAATAAGGTCTCCTCTTAGTATTCAAGAGGGTTTTAAGACATCAATTTGAAAATACTAGTTGCTCCCCCTTTAGAACACAAAGAGATACCAATTTTGAAATTTACCAATTTAAAATCATCAAATTTATAAAAATAGGTGGTGGTGCGGTCCTTTTGCTTTGGGCTCATATTTCCTCCCCCTTTGGCATGAATCGCCAAAAACGGAATCATTAGAGCCCAATGAAGTACTTTCTCCCCCTTTGGTCATGAAATGAATGAGTGAAGGTTATACCAAAGTTGGAGAGATGATGCGGAGCGACGGCGAAGGATGAGTAGTAGAGCGGAGTGGAAGCCTTTGTCTTCGCCGAAGACTCCTATTCCCTTTCAATATACCTATGACTTGGTTTGAAATTCACTTGAAAACACATTAGTCATAGCATATATAAAAGAGACATGATCAAAGGTATATTTATGAGCTATGTGTGCAAGACTAGCAAAAGAAATTCCTAGAATCAAGAATATTGAGCTCATGCCTAAGTCTGGTAAAGGATTGCTCATCAAGTGGCTTGGTAAAGATATCGGCTAATTGATCTTTAGTGTTAATGTATGAAATCTCGATATCCCCCTTTTGTTGGTGATCCCGAAGAAAATGATACCGAATAGCTATGTGTTTAGTGCGGCTATGCTCGACGGGATTGTCGGCCATTTTGATTGCACTCTCATTGTCACATAGCAAAGGGACTTTGGTTAATTTGTAACCGTAGTCCCGCAGGGTTTGCCTCATCCAAAGCAATTGCGCGCAACAATGACCTGCGGCAATATACTCGGCTTCGGCGGTAGAAAGAGCGACCGAATTTTGCTTCTTTGAAGCCCAAGACACCAAGGATCTTCCCAAGAACTGGCAAGTCCCCGATGTGCTCTTCCTATTAATCCTACACCCCGCCCAATCGGCATCCGAATACCCAATCAAATCAAAAGTGGATCCCCGAGGGTACCAAAGCCCAAACTTAGGAGTATAAGCCAAATATCTCAAGATTCGTTTTACGGCCGTAAGGTGTGATTCCTTAGGGTCGGCTTGGAATCTTGCACACATGCAAACGGAAAGCATAATGTCCGGTCGAGATGCACATAAATAAAGCAATGAACCAATCATCGACCGGTATACCTTTTGATCCACGGACTTACCTCCCGTGTCGAGGTCGAGATGCCCATTTGTTCCCATGGGTGTCTTGATGGGCTTGGCATCCTTCATTCCAAACTTGCTTAGAATATCTTGAGTATACTTCGTTTGACTAATGAAGGTGCCCTCTTGGAGTTGCTTGACTTGAAATCCTAGAAAATACTTCAACTCCCCCATCATTGACATCTCGAATTTTTGTGTCATGATTCTACTAAACTCTTCACATGTAGATTTGTTAGTAGACCCAAATATGATATCATCAACATAAATTTGGCATACAAACAAATCATTATCAAGAGTCTTAGTGAATAAAGTAGGATCGGCCTTGCCGACTTTGAAGCCATTTGCAATAAGGAAATCTCTAAGGCATTCATACCATGCTCTTAGGGCTTGCTTGAGCCCATAAAGCGCCTTAGAGAGCTTATAAACATGGTTAGGATACTCACTGTCTTCAAAGCCGGGAGGTTGCTCAACATAGACCTCCTCCTTGATTGGTCCATTGAGGAAGGCACTCTTCACGTCCATTTGATAAAGCTTGAAGCCATGGTAAGTAGCATAGGCTAATAATATGCGAATTGACTCAAGCCTAGCTACGGGTGCATAGGTTTCACCAAAATCCAAACCTTCGACTTGTGAATACCCCTTGGCCACGAGTCGAGCTTTGTTCCTTGTCACCACACCATGCTCGTCTTGCTTGTTGCGGAAGACCCACTTGGTTCCTACAACATTTTGGTTAGGACGTGGAACTAAGTGCCATACCTTGTTCCTCGTGAAATTGTTGAGCTCCTCCTGCATCGCCATCACCCAATCCGAATCTTGAAGTGCTTCCTCTACCCTGTGTGGCTCAATAGAGGAAACAAACGAGTAATGTTCACAAAAATGCGCAACAGGAGATCGAGTAGTTACCCCCTTATGAATGTCGCCGAGGATGGTGTCGACGGGGTGATCTCGTTGTATTGCTTGGTGGACTCTTGGGTGTGGCGGCCTTGGTTGTTCATCCTCCTTGTCTTCATTATTTGCATCTCCCCCTTGATCGTTGCCGTCATTTTGAGGTGGCTCATCTTCTTGATCTTCTTGTTCAACATCTTGAGCCTCATCCTCAACTTGAGTTGGTGGAGATACTTGCGTGGAGGAGGATGGTTGATCTTGTGCATGTGGAGGCTCTTCGGATTCCTTAGGACACACATCCCCAATGGACATGTTCCTTAACGTTATGCATGGAGCCTGTTCTTCACCTATATCATCAAGATCAACTTGCTCTACTTGAGAGCCGTTAGTCTCATCAAACACAATGTCACAAGAAACTTCAACAAGTCCTGAGGACTTGTTAAAGACTCTATATGCCCTTGTGTTTGAGTCATATCCTAGTAAAAAGCCTTCTACAGTTTTAGGAGCAAATTTAGATTTTCTACCTCTTTTGACAAGAATAAAACATTTGCTACCAAAAACTCTAAAATATGAAATATTTGGCTTTTTACCGGTTAGGAGTTCATAAGATGTCTTCTTGAGGATTCGATGAAGATATAACCGGTTGATGGCGTAGCAGGCGGTGTTGACCGCCTCGGCCCAAAACCGATCCGGTGTCTTGTACTCATCAAGCATGGTTCTTGCCATGTCCAATAGAGTTCGATTCTTCCTCTCCACTACACCATTTTGTTGTGGAGTGTAGGGAGAAGAGAACTCATGCTTGATGCCCTCCTCCTCAAGAAAGCCTTCAATTTGAGAGTTCTTGAACTCCGTCCCGTTGTCGCTTCTAATTTTCTTGATCCTTAAGCCGAACTCATTTTGAGCCCGTCTCAAGAATCCCTTTAAAGTTTCTTGGGTATGAGATTTGTCCTGCAAAAAGAACACCCAAGTGAAGCGAGAATAATCATCCACAATTACAAGGCAATACTTACTACCGCCGATGCTTATGTAAGCGATCGGGCCGAATAAATCCATGCGTAGGAGCTCCAGCGGCCTGTCGGTAGTCATGACATTTTTGTGTGGATGATGGACACCAACTTGCTTCCCGGCTTGGCATGCGCTACAAATCCTATCTTTCTCAAAAAGAACATTGGTTAGTCCTAAAATGTGTTCTCCCTTTAGAAGCTTGTGAAGATTCTTCATTCCAACATGGGCTAGTCGGCGGTGCCAGAGCCAACCCAAGTTAGTCTTAGCAACCAAGCAAGTGTCGAGTTCAGCTCTATCAAAATCTACCAAGTATAGCTGACCCTCTAACACTCCCTTAAATGCTACTGAATCATCACTTCTTCTAAAGACAGTAACACCTGTATTAGTAAAAAGACAGTTGTAGCCCATTTGACATAATTGGGATACGGAAAGCAAATTGTAATCTAAGGAATCTACAAGAAAAACATTGGAAATGGTATGGTCAGGTGATATAGCAATTTTACCCAAACCTTTGACCAAACCTTGATTTCCATCCCCGAATGTGATAGCTCGTTGGGGATCTTGATTTTTCTCATATGAGGAGAACATCTTTTTCTCCCCTGTCATGTGGTTTGTGCACCCGCTGTCGAGTATCCAACTTGAGCCCCCGGATGCATAAACCTACAAAACAAGTTTAGTTCTTTGTTTTAGGTACCCAAACGGTTTTGGGTCCTTTGGCATTAGAAATGAGAACCTTGGGTACCCAAACACAAGTCTTGGAGCCCTTGTGTTTGCCCCCAACAATTTTGGCAACTATCTTGCCGGATTTGTTAGTCAAAACATAAGATGCATCAAAAGTTTTAAATGAAATAGCATGATCATTTGATGCATTTGGAATTTTCTTTCTAGGCAACTTGGCATGGGTTGGTTGCCTAGATCTAGATGTCTCACCCTTATACATAAAAGCATGATTAGGGCCAGAGTGAGACTTCCTAGAATGAGTTTTCCTAATCTTGCTCTCAGGATAGCCGGCAGGGTACAAAATGTAACCCTCGTTATCCTGAGGCATGGGAGCCTTGCCCTTAACAAAGTTAGATAGGTTCTTTGGAGGGGCATTAATTTTGACATTGCCTTCCTTTTGGAAGCCAATGCCGTCCTTAATGCCAGGGCGTCTCCCATTATAGAGCATGCTTCTAGCCAATTTAAATTTTTCATTTTCTAAGTCATGCTCTCTAATTTTAGCATTAAGTTGTGCTATGTGATCATTTTGTTTTTTTAATTAAGGCTAGGTGATCATGGATAGCATCAACATTAATATCTCTACATCTAGTACAAATGGAAACATGCTCAACATTAGATGTAGAGGGTTTGCAAGATTTAAGTTCAACAACCTTAGCATGCAACATATCATTTTTAGTTCTAAGGTCTGAAATAGTAGCATTGCAAACATCAAAATCCTTAGCCTTAGCAATTAATTTCTCATTCTCATATCTAAGGCTAGCAAGAGAAACATTCAACTCATCAATTCTAGCAAGTAAATCAATATTATCATCTTTAGAATTGCAAGTTGAAACAATACAAACATGAGAATCAACCTTAGCAATTAATCTAGCATTTTCATTTCTAAGGTTGTTAATGGTCTCATGGCAAGTGCTTAGCTCACTAGACAATTTTTCACATTTTTCTACCTCTAGAGCATAAGCATTTTTAACCTTAACATGTTTCTTGTTTTCCTTGATTAGGAAATTCTCTTGGGAGTCCAAGAGATCATCCTTTTCATGGATAGCACTAATTAGCTCATTTAATTTTTCTTTTTGTTCCATGTTAAGGTTGGCAAAAAGAATGCGCAAGTTATCCTCCTCATTTTTGTCTTCCTCATCACTAGATGTTTCATATTTAGTGGAGGACCTTGATTTTACCTTCTTTTTGCCGTCCTTGGCCATGAGACACTTGTGGCCGACGTTGGGGAAGAGGAGACCCTTGGTGATGGCGATGTTGGCGGCGTCCTCGTCGTCGGAGGAGTCGCTTGAGCTTTCGTCGGAGTCCTATTCCCGACAAACATGGGCATCACCGCCCTTCTTCTTGTAGTACTTCTTCTTTTCTTTCCTCTTTCCTTTCTTGTCGTCGCCCCTGTCACTGTCACTAGACATAGGACATTTTGCAATAAAATGACCGGGCTTACCACACTTGTAGCAAACCTTCTTGGAACGGGATTTGTAATCCTTCCCTTTCCGTTGCTTGAGGATTTGCCGAAAGCTTTTGATGATTAGGGCCATCTCCTCGTTGTCGAGCTTGGAGGCGTCAATTGGTTGTCTACTTGGTGTAGACTCCTCCTTCTTCTCCTCCGTTGCCTTGAAGGCCACCGGTTGCGCCTCGGATGTGGAAGGCTCATCAAGCTCGTTGATCTTCTTTGAGCCCTTAATCATGCATTCAAAGCTTACAAAATTCCCGATAACTTCCTCGGGGGTCATTAGTGGATATCTAGGATTACCACGAATTAATTGAACTTGTGTGGGGTTAAGGAAAATAAGGGCTCTTAGAATAACCTTAACCACTTCGTGGTCATCCCATTTTGCGCTCCCGAGGTTGCGCACTTGGTTCACCAAGGTCTTGAGCCGATTGTACATGTTTTGTGGCTCCTCCCCTTGGCGAAGACGAAAGCGACCGAGCTCCCCCTCGATCGTTTCCCGCTTGGTGATCTTGGTGAGTTCATCACCCTCGTGCGCCGTCTTGAGTAGGTCCCAAATCTCCTTTGCGTTCTTCAACCCTTGTACTTTGTTGTATTCCTCCTTGCTTAGAGAGGCAAGGAGAATGGTTGCGGCTTGGGAGTTGAAGTGCTCGATTTGGGCCACTTCATCCGTGTCATAGTCCTCATCCCCTACGGATGGTACCTGTACACCATACTCAACAACATCCCATATACTTTTGTGGAGAGAGGTTAGATGAAATCGCATTAAATTACTCCACATAGCATAATCTTCACCATTAAAAGTTGGTGGTTTGCCTAATGGGACGGAAAGTAAAGGTGTATGTTTAGGAATGCGAGGGTAGCGTAGGGGAATCTTACTATACTTCTTACGCTCTTGGCGTTTAGAAGTGACGGACGCCGCGTCGGAGCCGGAGGTGGATGTCGATGAAGTGTCGGTTTCGTAGTAGACCACCTTCCTCATCCTTTTGTGCTTGTCCCCACTCCGATGCGGCTTGTGAGAAGAAGATTTTTCCTTCTTCTCCTTGTGGTGAGAAGAGGAAGATCTTTTCTCCTTCCGCTTGGAGGAGTTCTTCTTCTTCTCCCTTCTCTTGGTGCGGGACTCTTCCGATGAAGTGCTCCCTTGGCTTGTAGTGGGCTTGTTATCGCCGGTCTCCATCTCCCTCTTGGTGTGATCTCCCGACATCACTTCGAGCGGTTAGGCTCTATTGAAGCACCGGGCTTTGATACCAATTGATAGTCGCCTAGAGGGGGGGTGAATAGGGCGAAACTGAAACTTACAAAAATAATCACAACTACAAGCCGGGTTAGCGTTAGAAATATAAACGAGTCCGCGAGAGAGGGCGCAAAACAAATCGCAAGCAAATAAAAGTGTGACACGCGGATTTGTTTTACCGAGGTTCGGTTCTCGCAAACCTACTCCCCGTTGAGGAGGCCACAAAGGCCGGGTCTCTTTCAACCCTTCCCTCTCTCAAACGATCCCACGGATCGAGTGAGCTTTCTCTTCTTCTCAATCAAACGGGAACAAAGCTTCCCCGCAAGGGCCACCACACAATTGGTGCCTCTTGCCTTGGTTACAATTGAGTTTGATCACAAGAACAAGTGAGGAAGAAAAGAATGCGATCCAAGCGCAAGAGCTCGAAAGAACACAAGCAAATCACTCTCCCTAGTCACTATGGTGTTGTGTGGAATTTGGAGAGGACTTGATCTATTTGGTGTGTCTAGAATTGAATGCTAGAGCTCTTGTAGTAGTTGAGAAGTGGAAAACTTGGATGGCAATGAATGTGGGGTGGTTGGGGTATTTATAGCCCCAACCACCAAAAGTGACCGTTGCTGGAAGATGTCTGTTCGATGGCACACCGGACAGTCCTGTGTACACCGGACAGTCCGGTGCCCCTGCCATGTCACCATTGCCGTTGGATTCTGACCGTTGGAGCTTCTGACTTCTGGGCCCGCCTGGGTGTCCGGTGCACACCGGACATGTACTGTTCGATGTCCGGTGCACCGGTATGGGCGTGCCTGACGTCTGCGCGCGCTGCGCGCGCATTAAATGCACCGCAGGTAGCCGTTGGCGCCGAAATAGCCGTTGCTCCGCTGGCACACCGGACAGTCCGGTGCACACCGGACAGTCCGGTGAATTTTAGCGGAGCGGTTGTCGCGCGAACCCGAGGCTGGCGAGTTCCGGAGACCGCGCTTCCTTGGAGCACCGGACATGTCCGGTGCACACCGGACAGTCCGGTGAATTATAGCGCGCTGGCTTCCGAGAATTCCCGAGGGCGAAGAGTTTGAGTTGGAGTCCTCTGGGCGCACCGGACACTGTCCGGTGCACACCGGACAGTCCGGTGCCTCCAGCCAGAGGTGCCCTCGGTTGCCTCATTTCTCCTTAGTTGAATCCAAAACTTGATCTTTTTATTGGCTAAGTGTGAACCTTTTGCACCTGTATAACTTATGCACTAGAGTAAACTAGTTAGTCCAATATTTTGTGTTGGACAATTCAACCACCAAAATTATTTAGGAACTAGGTGTAAGCCTAATTCCCTTTCAAAAACAATAGCACATACAATGTGTCCTCCCAAATATAGACTTGTGATCATACTCAGGATCTGTTAGGTCCACAGGGTAACCCGAGCTGGCAAAGTAAACATGGGGAAACAAAGATGCAATATGCTTAATAGCCTGTAACAGTAAATACACAAAATTCAAAACAAATAGGCCATAGTTGCATGAAATAATGTTTATGTTACTGAAATTAGTAGCATAGCACTGAAGGATAGTATGTTAATTATCGTGAGTGCTGGTAACTTCCCATACTGCATATGGTATGTTTACCTCATGCCAAATAAATGTGTCCTGATTAGCAAAATCATTGAACTTGTCACCCTCTAACAAATACATCCACATATCGTGCAACAACATATCCACCATGCATTTGGTGTTGAGCAACTCAAAAACGACTACTGACCAAAGAAAGACCAAAAAATAATAATGAACTCTGCATTATCCATTTTGTTGATCATGTTCATAGACATTTCCACTCTAGCGTAAACATATCGAACAACCACTCTTCCATCATCAACAAATTATTCAAAATTCAAAAACCCAGTTTAACACACCTAAAGTGAGATCTTTATTCACACGGTAAAAGGAATGCTGATTGTGCAGAGCACCAAAACAAGGTGATCGTCAGGCCCTAAAATATCTCTCTTGCACTCGAACAAAAACAAACAAATGCTTTCACATCCACGAAAAGTCAAGTCCTCTTATGAACAACACCTATGATTACCCCTAACGACTACAGCTTCAAGATTACATCAACCAAAGGAAAGGTCAAAGTAAATCTTAAAACTACCTTAGCATCAGAGAAAACAAAACAAAATTACTCGTACTACAAAACTGCAACCATACCATGATCTGATTTACTGAAATCCTATCTGTAATCTAATTTGAGAAACAATGTAGCTATCTGTGTTCATGTCCGTAGTTATCCAACCATTTGCACCCTAGTCATGGTAGTATTTTCTTAGTTTACTGATGAAGTGAAAACAACTATTGAGGGGAAATAGTTAAGGGCCAATAGACATACCAACATTCCCCAACAACAGGAGAAGGAAAGGTGAGGTGCGCGCGTGAAGAGCTCCTGCACCGAGCACAGTGGATCCATGGAGGAGGGCGATGCGCGCGAAGAGCTCCTGCGCCGAGCGCAGTGGATCCATGGAGGAGGGCGACGGCGGGCGGGCGGAGGGGACGAGGAGAGTGGATCCTGCATCGTGGATCCGCGAGAGGAGGACGACGGGGGGCGGGCGGGCGGGTGGAGGGGAGGGGCAGTTGGTCGAGGTCAACGAGGGTGTAGCGCGCGGGGTACTCGTAGGTGTGCTAGAGAGCAAGGAGAAGAGCTCGCGGAGTGGAGGTCGTGGAGGTCCTGAAGACAGGGGATGCGAGTGTGGACCGACGCCGTCGCAGCAGCGGTTGCGAGGACGAAGGCGAAGGCGTCGTCACATGTCGACCTCTCGGGAGACCGATGTGCGAGGGTGAGCTGGAGAGGGCCCCACTGGACAGTGAGAGCGTTGGCGGGGGACTGAAACACCAAGTTGGCCCGGGCCAGAGAAGTGTGGCGTGCAGGGCATGCTAGTGGGCTGCACCAAATAACACAACCCACACGTTGTCGTCACCAGCTCAACGCAGCGCAAAAATTGTACCATACCGGTCAGCCAGTCCCCCCCATTCCAAGCTTATAAGCCTTCCTGCTTCGGAGGAACCAATAGTGCTCAAGTGCTCTTGTTAGTGTCAAAGTGACTCGTTTTTTTGCGCGAGCGGACGTGGGCCCGACGTGTGCAAAACTGAGGGTGGCTAGTCACATGGACCCGAAGTACGGAGTGTGGGCCCGACGTCTGGAGTGTGAATAGGCAATGGGAATGGGGGGCTGTCACATGGGCCCGGTGGGCAATGCCGCAACGGGAATGGGGGCTGTCACGTGGGCCCCGCGTCCGAAGTGTGATGGTTTGCGCGATGGGAATGGGGGTCGCGGTGCGGGGCTGACCAGGTTGTGCAGAATGGGAGTGGAAATGACAGAACAGATGGGAATGGGGGTCGCAGTGACGGCCTGACCAGGGTGTGCAACAAGGAATGGTGGGAATGAAAATGACAGAACAGGGAATGGCAGAAAGGCAGAACAGGGAATGGGCAGACTACTATTGCAGCCTTAATAAGTAGTAGAGATTTATTTATTTCTTAGTCAAATCAAGAGATGCATCTTTCTAAATTAATATATTCCAGAATATACTTAATAATTTTGCCTGTCCAAAAATAATGTGATCATATATACCTAAAGAACAACAATAAGGTTCTGAAACAGTCATGTCGACCATTTTTAGTGAGCCGTTGTAGTAGTTGATTTACTTACTTGAAGACCCTCTTCGGTTGCATCTACCGCAACAATTCTGTAAAAACACATGAATATACAAAATATGAAATGTCATGAGTTATTTCTTCCTTTGCTAGAAAAAGGCCAAACAGTTACAAGGGGAGAAAGAATTTTCTACAACACATGAAAATTTTCTCATAAATATATGTAGCACAGTCCACAAATGCATAAGCAATGTGATCCAACAGTTGTGTGGAGCAAGTAAATTAGCTAGACAAAATACTGAAACAGGGTTAACTGACCTTAAGCTGCTGGAAGCAAATGGCTTTCAGTGTCACATTTTTTGCCCCATAAATTTGTTTTCCCTCTCAGCAAGTTTCAGAATCTGGAATGAGATGGTTCGTTGTAACATCAACATAGATAACAATATCTATGCAATATCAAGGAACCGTAAAATCAACGCACGATAAGGAACCAAAATGTATTTTGCCTTACAAGAAATAATATCTTTCTAA
Organism: Zea luxurians; assembly: GCA_029449295.1. Lineage (NCBI taxonomy): Eukaryota > Viridiplantae > Streptophyta > Magnoliopsida > Poales > Poaceae > Zea > Zea luxurians. Next base: position 108,759,421 of record JAOPSE010000010.1, read on the forward strand.
GAGAGAATTGATACAGATGCAATGACAAAACAATCAGCAAGGTATTTGTTTAGCAAGGAATAAAAAGGTCACCAAAAATACAAGACATTGTCGAGGTTTGTTTTCAGATGAAATGGGAACCAAAATTATGGAGAGCTTTTCAAATGGCTTAAAGCAAAGTATGCCTAGAATTTTCTTGTCTTTGCTATTTAAGTTCTCACAAGTTTGAATTCTGAGACAGAAACATAGCATCCTCATTCACGTACTGATCAAAGAAATGGCATGTATACACATCAAGGTACTCATCGAAGAAGATTAGTCTGAGACCAACCTCTGATAGACAAAGAGAAAAAGCGTATCCGTTGATGGTTAACTTCTCACGTACTACTACTTGCTTTGATCTGGCACAGAACTCAAATCAAGCATGACATGACTGAACTCTGACCTACAACCAAGCAAACAAATTAAATCCAATGACCAGATTTATTATACCAGTGAAAAGAAATGACAACTTAGCAAGTATTCATGTACGATCATTTTGCAAGCACTCATGTCACCTTTTCGCCTCCCCCAGATTTTCAGGCACTCATGTCACCGAAGCGTCGAGAAGGGCGGGTCATAGATCTGGACGGGCGAACGACCTCTAGGGTTCAGATCCCTTTGACTACGCCACATGCCCTTCCTCTTCTCTGCGTCGGGGGACAACACGCTTGTGGCCACGGCGAGCACCTAGAGCCAAGGAGTAGAGCCATCAGCACATAATCACAGAAGAGATATTCTTGCAACCATGTTCTGATGATCATGAGTCGATGAACTCGCCAATAGATCCAAGAAAACTCGTGTCGGGATCAAGAGATCTAGAATCTGGTGGAAGGAAGGGAGGGGGAGGTGCAGTGCTGACCTAGAGTTCTAGAGCTTAGGGGTGGACTTCTTCTCGATGCTAAGGACACCGACAACGGCTTGCCCTTGTGGATGGCCCAAGAGGGCATAATCGACCTAGAAGTGGCGACCGTGGCGGCCACCTCCTCCATCTCCTTGATCCAACGCTTCATCGTCCATCTCCTGCAGTTGCACACGCGAGGGGTCTCGCTCACTGGGAATCGACACACGAGTTGGAGATCTGGAGCGGGTGCTTGCTTGGAGGGGGAGACAGGGAACGGTGGAGACGGGGGAGCGGCGCAGAGACGGGGAGTGGCGGGCGCGTGCGTGACGGTTGCAGCCGAGCGTGGAGCACCTCTGGGATGACGGGTCAGGGCCGAAGATGTGGTCACCGTCGACGAAGTACCCGGTGGAGACCTCGAGGACGAGGACCTCGCCGTCGAACTCAGAGCGCTGAACCTTCACCGCTGGGCAGATCGAGCTTGGATAGGAGGTTGGGGCAGAGGTGGGAGTAGGATAAGGTGGAGAAGGAGGCGTCCATAGCGGCGGCGGCGACAGAGAGAATCTGGATTTCGGGCGGGCGGGGGAGGAGGTGCCAAGGACGGGGGCAAGATCCGGGTCTAGGGCGCATGGGGTGGGGCACCGAGAACGGGGGCGGTGGAGCCGACATCGACGGTGGAGCTTGCGTGATTGACGGGAGCGGGGTGGTTGAGGGAGAGGGGTGAGAGAGATGGAGGTGTGGGGAGGAGGGAGGAGAGCGCTAGGGTTTCGGGTTTAGAGAGGGTGAGAGGGAGGAAGGGTTCAGATGAAGGATCGACGGGGGAGAGCCGTCACTGGAGTATGGGCCGCCCCAAACCTAGCTAGAGTATGGGTCGCACCAAAAATTCAGCCCAGAACGCATGCACTGTTGTTGTATTGTCTTGCAAACAACTTAGTACCATACTGGCTAGTAAAGGAGACATAGAGCAGCTTATAAGCGTTGGCTCGGACTTAATAGTAAGAACTCTAATGTTAAATTATATTGTGTTTGGTGGCTGAACTGGTCAGGTCCAACTCGTGTGAACGTGATATTTTTTGCTGGACAAGGAGAAGGCGAGCTAGATGGGAATGCGTGGCCCACGTTGGGTGGAGGGTCCCACATGCAGGAGGGGGCACGTAGATGGCAGAACAGAGCCGAGCAGAACCATCTCGTGGCAGAACAAGAAGAGGCAGACTACTATTGCAGTCTTAATAAGTAGTATAGATATCAACATTGTTAATATTAACTAAAATATTTTTTATTAATAATTGTTTAGTATAAACACGTCATCTATTTAGTAGTTCTCGTGTGTCTCGTTTGTCTGCGCGTCGTTCACACGTGATGTTCGCGTGTTGTCGTGCTGTTACACACGTCGCACTCTTTATCTAGCATCGTTAATTCGCCTTGCTTAGAGTCATCCATATTATTTAAATTACTTACTAGGTCCGTGCCCGTGCGTTGCAACGGGAGTAAAAACTAGATCAACAAACATCACTATGATATGCAAAATCCGGACAAGTACATAACTTCTGTTCATAGCAAGAGCCATATAAAGCTGATGAACAAGATTAGCTCAAAGAAATATGATACCAGCAGGAACAAGATTGCTAGGAAACTCGATTACATTTACTTCAACAAAGGTTCCTCAGAATACTCTGTTCTTGCAGTTGGTTCTGTCTTAAAGGTCATTTTACATCTTACAGGTTCACTATAAATCAATCACTGAAACATGACGCATCAGATGAAATAGCACCAAGATCTACAAAAAAACTTGAGTTATGATCTAAAACTCGTACAACACAATTGGTTTCTCTTGTCGTTGACCTGAACATTCATGAAATAAACATCAAAATGTCCATTCAAGGTCAAGACAATTGGTTCGAGCACAACTGAAACCATGCATACATAAAATTTGCAGCTACAGCTAATCGGTGATTAGTCAAGGCAGCGCAGGAGGTACTCAACTTCGACATCCTTGGTCTGTGGCATCACCCACTGATCATATAGCTTGGAGAGCACTTTAGGATCGACCTTGCACTCACTATCAGTGGCATTCTGCTCGAAGATCCTTTCCTTATTCTCTACCCTCTTCTTGACCTGCTCTTCCACAGCCTTGAATATCAGCATATCCATCGGAGAAAAGGGATCTGCATTGGACGTTTGAAGAATCAAGCATGGAAGCTTCGGCCATAGGCTAAGAATCATGAGAAAGACAAGGTAGAAACACAGTCTTGTTTCAGATACAGAGGGTGACTAAATGTAAACAACTTCTCTTTACTTCTCTGTAAATCTGCCCAAAAGATAGGCCAACAATTTAGCAGGCATATCATTTTTTAGAAAGACACAAACTCTGCAGCCAGACATACACACAAAGAACTAACAACCACAACCCGAAATTAAGGCACACCCAGCTGATCCAAACAGCCAGTGTTCAGAATTCAGAACACTTGACCTTCATAAGTACACTCTGCAGCCAGACATAGACTCAATGTTTAGAATTCTGACGATTACCTGACAGAGTGACATGTAATACAACCTGACTGGGTTTAGCGGCAGTCGTGACATGGTTGGGATTGGAGATCTCGGATTCTGCGGCAATCGCGTCCGTGATTCGCCTATGTGGCCTCCCCCGTAGCCGCGGGGTCCGGGAGTGGAGATCACGAATTTGAGTCAAGGCAGGACATGGCAGGGATTTTGGGTCGAGGCGGGGCATGGCAGGGGTATGCGAGGCGAGGTTTCTGCGGCCGCCGGCCTATGTTGTGGAGATGTGCGGTGGAGGCGAGACGAGGTAGGAGTGGGGCCGTCGGTGCGCAGGGGTGCGTTGGAGCTGTGCGGTGGAGCTATGCGTGGAGTACGGTGGAGCTGTGTGCAGGGGCTGATGATGCTTCTCTCTACTCGTAGTGGACCATCATGGCAGAGAAGGGAGGCGGGGGCATGGATTCTCTCTGTTCGCAGTGGGCCACCATGGCAGAGAAAGGGAGGCGGGGCATGCACGCGCCGGCGCCTACAGTCGATGCTTAATTAGTAGTAGGGATGCACAGTTCTCATGCGCATTCAAGAAAGAAAAAAATCTATAAGAATAATGCAGTTCTCCTGCATGTTCGAAACTTCATAATGATTGCTTTGCAGCAAAACCAAATGATAAAGATGTTTGTAGTACTAATTTGTTGTTATTTACAAAGTGGCGCAAGGAAGGTTTACAGGCTAAGTAACAACAGATCATTATCATTCTGAAATGTGCTCCTAGAACTTCTGTGTTTATGATCTGGAACAAAAATTACTGATTGCTGCTCCTAGAACTTCAAATAGACTGTATATTGTAAAGTTTGGTTTATCCACACCGATATGTTTGTTGGCAAAGTCTGAAGAAAAGGCCTAGCAGTGGCATGCCAGGCTGGGGCATTTGAACTTTAGAGCTTTAAAAGTCTGGGTGACAAAAACATGGTGGTTGGAATACCAAATGTGAAGCAAGTTGATCAAGTCTGTGATGGTTGTGTCCTAGGAAAACAACACAGGAAACCATTTCCCAAAGTGTCAGGTTTCAGGGCAGTTAAATATCTTGAGCTAGTCCATGCAGATCTTTGTGGTCAGATTGCTCCCAAGAGCATAGGGGGTGCATCTTATTTTCTGCTAGTGGTAGATGATCACAGTAGATACATGTGGGTAGAGATGCTAAAATCCAAAGATCAAGCATTAGAATGTTTCAAGAGAATTAAACAAAGGGCTGAGGTTGAGTCTTAAACTAAAATCTTTAAGAACAGATAGGGGTGGTGAGTTTACCTCAAATCTATTCTCCATTTTCTATAGTGAAGGTGGGATCAAACACTATATTACAACTCCATATTCCCCACAACATAATGGAGTAGTAGAGAGAAGAAATAAGACAGTGGTTGAAATGGCTAGATGTTTGCTCAAAACAATGCAAGTCCCATCTGTCTTCTGGGGAGAAGTTGTCAGGACAGTAGTTTATTTACTGAATAGGTCAATCACAAAAGCTCTAATATCTAAGACTCCTTTCGAAGCCTAGCATGGAAAGAAACCTAGTGTCAGTCATTTGAGAATTTTTGGTTGTGTTGCCCATGTGAAGTTGGTTGGTCCAGGATTAAATAAACTGGCTGACCTAGCAATTCTGACCTGACCTAGCATATTCTGTAGGAATGGTGACCAGGTTTATGGAGACACCAAATTCTGAACACTGGACTGCCATTAAAAGAATTGTAAGATATGTGGCTGGTACAACACAATACGACTGTAGGTATGTAAAAGGGGACAGCTCAGAATTGTTGGGATATTCAGACAGCGACCATGCAGGTGATCTTGAAAAAAGGAAAAGCACTATTGGTGTCGTGTTTTTTCTGGGAGGAAATATAATCACTTGGGCTTCTAAAAAACAAAAGGTAGTTTCTTTATCCTCATGTGAAGCTGAGTATATTACTGCTGCTACAGCTGCTTGTCAGGGTGTGTGGTTGAGCAGGTTGCTCAGTGATCTGTTGAATGAGAAGATAAGAAGGTTCAAGGACTCAGTAAAAATCCTGTGCATCATGATCGCAGCAAACACATAGATACAAGGTACCATTATATTCATGAATGTGCCAGCAATGGGGTGGTGGATGTAAACCATGTGAGCACTGATAGACAGATAACTGATGCTCTGACCAAGCCACTCGGCAGAATGAAGTTCTCAGAACTAAGAAGGCAATTGGGAGTTCTCAGAATTCAAGAATGACAAGATTAAGGGGGTGATTTGTTGCATTTTTCACCAGTTTGTAATCCTATCATAGCTAGGTGCATTAGTTAGTCTGCATATTTCGTTTTCGCGTAGAATCCGGGTGCTCTCTGGAGACTGCCCAGACCACGCCGTGACCGCGTCCACGCGTATCTCCCGCCACGACACGCATGTCGTGCATGTTGCACGAGCGCCCAAAAATGGTGGCACATCGTGCAGCTGCGAGGCGTGGCGGGGAACTCGGATCGCGCCATGGAACCAAGTTTATTTATGCATTGTGATGCGCTACGCAGGGTGGGCGTGAGCGGAAAATACTCTGTCTTCCGTGTGCAGGAGCGTTCGAGCTCTCTAGTGTTCTTGTTCTCAGTTTTCTTGCAGCCGGTGAACGCCGTCAATTAGCTGGTGGTTCCAACACCAGACAACAGCGAATATAGGTCTAGAAGGTTCGCATCTGAGGAAAACGACACTTTGTAGCGAACGCGTTGGAGAAGGGGAAGGCTATTACCATTGTGCAAGCCGATTCTGGACTCCTCGGTGTTGATGTTGTAGAGGACTCCAGATGTACGACTCCGTGGACCTGGGCGCCCCGCCGCTATCGGTGGGGCCGGAGACGGGCGCAGAGCCGAGGAGGAGGGCGCCGACGGTGGCGGAGCCCATGGTGGTCGGCGGTGCTCGCCCATAATTATGCGACTGGTGGTGCTCGATCGGGGTTCTGGGGGGAGGGTGGGGATGACACGTCAGAGCTTAGGAGAGGCGCGGAGCGGGGTTCAGGGGAAGGCGGGATGATGCGGCTGATGGGGCGGGGCAACGGATGGGGAGGAGACTTTCACGACGGGGGAGGTGGGCGGGGGGCGTGTCCAGGCAGGAGCATGGGTGCACTGTGGACGCCATCGATGGAGAGCGGGTCGAGCGAGGACCATCAATGCATCCCCGAAAAATCCATCAACGAATGGAAGGGCGCGGTTAGGGCGACGGAGACGAGGGCGTGTGCGGCGGCTGGTCCGTCCACCATGGTCGTCGATGGAAGGGCGCGATGGGGGAGGATTTCGGGGCGGAGGAGGATTTCGGCACGGCTGCAGAACCATGGATGGAAGGACGCGGTTAGGGCGATGCAGACCTCACGGCGGATTCTGCGAAGGCGATGATGGCAGCGATGGAGCGGTGGGATTGAGCCCTAGCGCGAAGGGGGCAGGGACTGCATGATGCGCGGGGCGTCGGAGCGATGATGGAAGGCGTTGATGGTGAGGATCCTCGGTCCGATGGCAGAACAGTGCACCATCTGGCCCTGTGAACGTCTACATTAGATACTTAGGTAGTAGTAGAGATTTAACCGAGAGCTGTTAGTGTAACAAATAAATTGAAACTAGGTAAGAGCTCTAGTTTACATTTGATAAATGTCGATTAATACAATGGCGAATTAAATTTTCTAGTTCATATTTATATAGCGTAAACGTGATAACTTCTCAATGATAACTTCGATCTCGGCGTTTCTTTTTGTCGTGTGATCGTAGAAGCAAGCTCTATTTTGTATTGCACGTTTTTATAATGTTTCCTCTTGTATGGTGTATTGTTCATTTCTGTTTCAAGAATGTTGAATGTATGTTCGCAAGTTGCAGGAGAAGGCCCTAAGCAGCAGTTGTTTGGTGAAGGCAACTGTCCTCTGACCTATTATGTCGTATTTACTTTATAATTCACTTTCCCACATACTATGAGTAACCTAAGGATTGACTAGCTTTCTATTATCTTGTCCTTTATTACCTTTTTTTGGATTGTGTTATTATGATCAACTACATGCTAGTGCTTTACCCTAATCAACGAACATGATGAAAATTACTTTATGATACGATAATTCATTCTGATTATGATTTTGAGCTTGCGGCATTTTAGGGGGCTCGGACTATTTTCCGAGTACCTCTCCGTAAGGACATGTTCGTTGAGAGACCACCTGGAACAATGTACAACCATGAGGGTGGTATGGGACGCGCTTAGCTGATTAATTAGAGGAATCTGGGGGTGTAGTTTGCTTCGTCGTTGTGCCGTCAATGGGGGCTGGGGCATAGTGCTTGCTCTGCTAAGGATGGGTGTCGAGGTTCATTCGATTTGATTTTGTTAGTCACCTACTGGCGAAACCATAAGGAGGAGTACTGTGTTTGTACGACTGAAACATAACGACCGACTACACAACAGGAGAATCTTTGTAAAGGCTACGTAGTGATGCCCTGTCAAACCACCTAGGAAGTGATCAATGGGAAGTAGCGCTCCTCGGGCAGAAAGGGAATCACGGCTCGTGGGTAAAGTGTGCAACCTCTATAGAGGGTTACAAACTGGTATATCAGTCGTGCTCATGATTAAGAGCAGTCTTGTGATCCTCTTTGATTAGAGATACTCTGGATACATTTATGTTGATGATTTAATGATGGTGACTATACTTATGGTTCGGGTACTTTCCTCTCTAATGATGTACTTTATTTTGGGATATCAACTTGGGTTTTATAATAAAACTTGGCTTCCACTAATGATAAATACATGACTGTCAGAGAGGAAATTCTCCGACCGGGTGGCGGAACGCATCCGCCATAAATCCTAAGATGAGGAGGGGCCTAAGCGTTTTGCCTGCTAGATGGATTCGGGATGAACACAAGAACACACAAGGGTTTAGAGTGGTTCGGGCCGCCGGAGCGTAATACCCTACTCCACTGTGTGCTGTATTGAGCTTGAGAGCTTGTCTGAACTGGTGAGTGTGTGAGAGCTTGAGTGCCTAAGTTGGATTTGCCTTGTAACGTTGTGTGCCCTCCCTTTTATAGCTCAAGGGGGGCACATACAAGGATACTGAGCCCCGACATGTGGGCCCATGGGCAAAATGGAAGGAAATAACTATAGAAGTATCCAATGCCAGTATCGCCCAGAAGATCTCCAAGCGCCATAATGTTTGTAGTCCATATAGTATTGATATCTTGCGGCTGCTTCTTCGGTAACGCGCGTCATGATGAGCATAGTGTACGCCGCAGCACGGGCGTACTGCCTGCCAATGGAATGGACAGGCACGCCGCCTGCGAGATGGTATGGTCGCCGTCTGCCAGCGGAGTGGACAGGGCACATTAAATGCTGAGGTGGCACAGCGCTTGCCAGTGGAATGGACAGGGCTCATTAAATGCCGAGGCGGCACATCACCTGCCAGTGGAATTGACAGGCGGTGCGCCTTATCCGCAATAAATGCAGAGGCCGCGCGGCCCAGAGGCCTTACGTCAGGCTCCGCTCGCTGGCTTACGTCACAGGCAGTAGGCCACGTGGCAGCATCGGGCCTCCGCCTGAGCGGAAGCGCATGCGGTATGATCCAGACACGTGTCGGCTCCGGACCCCCGCCTGGTCTTGATTAAGACCTGGGTATTCTTTGTCCCAGAATCTCAAGACCCTGCTGTGAGTGGCCTGGACCCCACACAGAGGGGTCCGGGACCTGTCTCAGGGGCCCGGTCTGCACCCGTGGGGGTCCTGGACCTTACCCGGAGGTCCGGTCCGTATATACAAGGGTCTGGCACTTTCCTGTGGGGGTCCGGACCCACTGTTGACACTTTGGGGTATATTGTCTTCTCTGGCCACGTGGCGGCCCCGGAGTCGTCCACGTGGTGGGGTCGGGTGCTGTTTTACCACGCGACTAGAGATAGCCGCGCGGGCACCGCGCCTTCATACTATAGTAAGGGGTACCCCTGTTTCAGGGTAGCGACAGTGGCCCCCGGGCCCACCTCAGGGGAGGATACGAGCCTGCAAGTGGGGCCAAAGCTTGATTGGCGATTGGCGCGCCGCTTCTGTGCGCTTGCTGACGTAATTACTGCCAGTCCGCCCTCGGTCACGCCAACTGCCACGTCTGTCCCTGCGGCTGACTGACCCGCGGCCCCCACGCCTGATGGTTGCGCCAGGCTACGTGTGAGGCGCCTCGATACCACTGCATTGGTTCAAAAATTCACCTTCTCTGTCCTCTATGGTGGCCCCGAGGAGGCGCAGCACTGGCGCGAGCGGCGGTTCGCTCTTTCCGCACTCAGAAACCGACGCCCAAGGAGTATGACTCGTGGGCCCGAGCCCCTGTGTCAGGGACTGGGCCGTTGTTTTCGGTGGAGATGAAGAGGCGCACTACCGTGGGCGGCGATTCGCTCCTCACGTGGCGGTTCGCCTTCTTCGCACTCGGAGACCCGCACACCAGCTGTATGACTTGTGGGCCCGGGCCCCGTGTCAGAGGCTGGGTTGCTTTGGTGCGCGTCGGGCAAGATTTTTCTGCGGCGTCTCGGGGCGCGAGCGGGAGAGTCTTCCTTAAAAAGGAATTCACCCGCGTGCAGCAGTTACGCTTTCGCATTCTCTCCACTTGCTGCGCCCTTTCGCCTTCGAGCTCTCCGCGCCCCTTTGTATTCGCGCTCCTCAGCATTCCGCCGCCGTAGTCGCCATGGCCTCGCTAGCCCATCCCGAGCGCTTTCAGTATGAGGTGGCACTCAACCTGGTGCGCAACCTGCTTGGATGGGGCGCGCCGGCGTTCGCCGGAAGGATCCACGCCGGCGCCACTCCCCTTGGCGATCTCGCCGCCGGGGAGTTCGTGCTCTTCGTCTCCTACCTCTCCTACGGGTTGGCGCTGTCGATCTCGCCTTTCTTCTTGTTGATACTGGAGGAGCTCGGCCTCCAACTTCAGCACCTCACCCCCCCACTCCATCCTCCAGACGGCCATCTTCGCCCACCTGTGCGAGATGTTTGTGAGGGTGGTGCCCTGCACCTCCCTCTTTCGCCATTTCTTTGTGCTGGTGAAGTCGGGGAAGGCGAAGGACCACCTCGGCGCCTACTACTTCCAGACAAGACCGGATTCGGCCGGCGCCTACATCCCCTCCCTTGGCGGCGTGAGGTGGGAGAACTGGCGCGGTGACTGGGTGATCGCCAGCGCGGAGGCTAACGACTGCCTCGCCCTGCCAAGCGACGGGCCAAGACTCGACCGGAAGTAGTGGAGGGCCAAGCCATCCCTAGCGCCGGAGTTCCAGTTCGTACTGGACAGGATCAAGAGCTTGGTGGCGGGCGGCCTGACATCGATGCACGTGGTCGGAGACTTCCTGAAGCGCTGGATTGCGCCGCTGTAGAGGAGGGCGTGCCTGTGCTACTGGTTCACCGACTCGAACGACATCGACCGGATCCAGCGCGGGCCAGGGACTGACCTGTCCTGAGAGGAGCTGGAGGTTCTGGTGAAGGGGATTACTGGTGAGTCATTCGTCCCCGAGTCCCTTATCCTCCCTGAGGGCATCTCTGTGCTCTGCGACGACACAGGATTGAGGACGACAATTTTGGCCACGCTGCCGACCCTCGACGAGAGCGGCGTGGCGGTTCGCCAGACCGGCGGTCAGGACCCCCACCGTGGGATCCGGATCTCCGATGCGCCGGCTGGAGGCCCCCAGACAGCCGGCGTGGCTCCCAGCGCCCCCGCTAGAGCTTCCCACGCCTTTGCCGCTGCCCCACCCCTTGGACAAGGGCAAAGGGGTTGCAAGCAGCTCATCCGCCCCGGGCGGTGCCGGGGTGTCGGAGGAAGAGAGGCGACGCCGGCTGCGCCGCGCCAATGGATCGTTCGTTTCAGACCCCCCCCCCATTGGGGCCGAGGAGGCTGGCTCCCAGAAGCGTCAGAGGACTGTCGGTGGGGCCGAGGAGACCGGCTCCCAGGCCCAGGGCGCACAGAGGCGCGTCAGTCCTCCACCACCACAACCGTCGGGGCCGACGCCACCACAACCACCACCACCGTCGGGCCCGCCGCTGCCAACAGCACCTGGGGATGATCTCCCCCAGGGGCACCAGTACCAGCAACAACAGTAGCAGAAGCAGCGGTCGCCCCAGTTCCAGGGTCGCTAGAAGGTTCAGGGCCCCAAGTGAGTGGAGCCCCTTTCTTTTTGATTAGTCTATTTGTCATGCCGACAGGTCTTAACCCATCCTTTGCTTGTCAGGGCTTCCTCCCCCTCTGCTCCCAAGGTCGTGCCTCCCCCGCCCCCGGCTGCTGCCGCCGAGACAGCGCCACTAGGCCCCCAGGCTCCCGCTGGGGGTCCGGCTGCAGCGGCGCCAACGCCAAGCGGTGCCGCAGCGGTGGAGGGGGTCCCCACAGCTCCGACGGCTGCCACAGCCTCAACGACGGCGATGTCGTGGAGTACACCGTCGGCAGCGGCAGAGGAGGCCCCAGCTGCACCCGCCCCCACCATCGAGGTCGATGCGGGGGGTGTGTCCAGCTCCATCCCGCTGCCCACTCCGGAGGAGACGGAGGTGATTTTTGGGCGGCGGCTCCAGTCCGGCGCCGAGCCAGAAGCGGCGCCAATTCCCCTCCCCCGGGTGCTGTCTCGCGCCCATCAGGCCCTCAAAGAGACCGAGGCGGCGATCCTGCAGGAGTGGGAGGCACTCGAGGTCGAACAGCAGCGCCTCAGCGACTGGCGTACCCAGCTGGAGGAGCGCACCAAGGCAGCGTCCTGCTAGTTCGCCCTTGAGCGGTCCGAGCTTGAGCGGGACCGCAAGGACTACAAGAAGGACCTCCAGAAGGTGTACGCCCGTGAGCTGGAAGTGGCCCGGAAGGAGAAGAGGCAGACCAAGAAGGAGGAGCACTTGAACCAAAGGGAGGAGGTCATCACAGAGGTCTAGACTAAGCTGAGTGCCTTCAACAAAATGCTGGAGGAGCAGCGGGTCCAGCAGACCGCGGCTGTGGAGAGCCTGCAAAGGCTGCAACGGGAGCTGGATGACAAGGCCAGCAGCATGGCCCTGGCCGAGGAGAACCTCAAGGAGAAGGATGCCTCCCTGGATAAGCGGGCGGCGGATCTTGCCTGGCAGGAGAAGGACCTCGCCTTCAGGGAGGAGATGTTTGAAAGGTGGGAGAAGCTGCTGGCCGAACATGAGCTCGAGGCGGAGGAGAAGGAGCGGGCGCTGGAGGAGCGGGTCCGCCAGTTCGAGGTGGTGCAGGCGGCACAGGCAGCACCAGGCCCCTAGGCGGTGGAGGCGATGAAGAAGACGCTTGAGGATCTCCAGGCGGAGTAGCGCGCTGGGGTCCAGCGCATCGCCGCATGGGCCGGCGAGGCGAGCACGACACTGGTGCCGCTAGGGGTGAGTCCCATCCCGGTGTCCGAGCCGCCGACGTCCATCTCCGATGCGCTCCCGGTGCTGGACTCCGCCGCCGACCGCCTCCGACGCCTGGACCAGATCCTTGGCGCCCGCCTCGAGGCCGAAGGCGGCAGGCTCTACCAGGCGGTGATCGAGTACATCCTGACGTGCTTCCGGAGCCACGACCCAACCATCTCCTTGGAGCCGGTGATTGCTGGTCCGGTGGCCGACATCGAAGACGCCGCCCGGGAGGGCGTACAAGATACTGTGGAGGCGGTGGTCGAGCGCTTCCAGCGGGATCCTGTCGATGATTAGTAGCTAGATCTACAGAAACATGGCAAGGGTTCCGCTGGGGTGCGGCTTGTAATATTTTCTGGTTTTGTAAGATACTTTTGGGAAGTATTAATCTAACAGTGACAGAACTTATCTGTATGCTATTTGTCTTTGATGTGTGCGTTGCTACCAACTTCTCCCTGGTACTTGGCCCCCCTCCCCTAGGATGTAGGCTCGACGTGTCGAGGCTGGATGCCAGTATACTTAAGAAAGAATTGGTGACCTGGCTCCCAGGAGGTAGTCTCGACTGGGACCTGGACCTGCACACAACCTTGGACAGGAAGCTTTAGAAGTGCACCCATAGGACCCACTAACTGGTATCTTTTATCCCTTGATTCACGCAACAGGACCTGCGAGATTTAGACCGGGAGGCCAATCCGTGTGTCTGTACCCCCTGGATCATAGCTCCAAATACTAGGGCACCCATCGTAGAGTGGTGGAGCGTGTAGGCTTAGGATACGGGACCAGGCTAAGCGGCTACACAGCTCCGGACCACCCCAGGGGACGTGTGTCCGTTCTCTAGAACCGGACCCCAGGTTGATGGATCCACAGGACTATAGTTCCAAATACTAGGGTACCCATCACAGGGTGGTGGAGCGTGCAGGCTTAGGGTACGGAACCAAGCTAAACAGCTACACAGCTCCAGACCACCCTGGGAGACAAGTACCCGTTCTCTAGAACTGGCCCCCAGGCTGCCGGACCCCCCTACCGAGGGATCCCAAACTGCAAGCCTGGCTACTCAATTCGGATGTCATTATACCAGCAAGGGTGGGAACTGTATGGGTGGGTTAGATAAAAAAATGATGCTCGTAAATTGAAGCAAAATAAGACCATCACAAAAACAAATCTAGGGGCGAATCTTTTCTTTTTAACTTGGTATTCATGAGTGTAGGCCAATAGACCAGGTTTATGAGGGCAGACCTCACCGGGCTGGCGTACATATATGTGCAACTTAGTTACAAAGGAAGAAAACCGAATCCCCAAGCTTGTTTTTATGGGAAAAACTTACGGAGATGCTCTATGTTCCAGGGATTGGGAAGAGGCTCTCCTTCAGTTGTAGCAAGGCGGACACAACCAGGTCGGCATATTTCCGTCACCTTGAAGGGTCCTTCCTAGCTGGGGGAAAGTTTGTGGAGCCCTTCTCGGTTCAGTACTCGCCTTAGGACCAGGTCCCCAATCCGGAGCTCCCTACTATGCATGAACCGCTGGTGGTAACGCCTGAGCGCTTGGTTGTACCGTGCATTTCGTATTGCTGCCTGCCATCTGCACTCGTCGATGAAGTCCACATCCTCACGTCGTAGCTGTTCGTGCATAGACTCATCGAAAGCCTCGACCCGTGGGGAGCCCATAATGATTTTCGGGGGAAGGCAGGCTTCGGCCCCGTAGACCAGGAAGAACGGGGTCTCCTCGGTAGCTCGGCTGGGTGTGGTTCGGTTCCCCCATAGCACGGACAAAAGCTCGCTGACCCAATTTGCACCATGCTTTTTCATGTAGTCGTAGGTGCGCGTCTTGAGTCCCCTGACGATCTCTGCGTTTGCCCTCTCCACTTGGTCGTAGCTCCTTGGATGAGCCACATACGCGAAGCAGAGCTGGGTGTCGATGTCCTCGCAATACTCCTGTAAGATCCGACTTGTAAACTGGGTCCCGTTGTCCATAATGATACGGCTTGGGACCCCAAATCTACAGACGATCGACTTGAGGAAAGCAACAGCAGCACCTTGGGTGATATTGACCACAGGGGTGGCCTCTGGCCACTTTGTGAACTTGTCGATGGCGACAAAGAGAAACCAGTACCCACCGACGGCCCTGGGGAATGGTCCCAGGATGTCCACCCCCCATACAGCGAATGGCCAGGAGGATGGAATCATCTGCAGAGCCTGAGCTGGTGTGTGTATCTGCTTTGCGTGGAACTGGCACGCCTTGCAGGACTTTACCATCTCAGCTGCATCCTGGAGAGCGGTTGGCCAGTAAAAGCCATGCTGGAAGGCCTTACCGACCAGCATGCGGGATGATGAATGACTTCCGCACTCTCCTCCATGGATCTCCGTGAGCAACTCACGACCCTCCTCCTCGGTAATGCACCGCATGAGAATGCCGTTGGCGCCCTGGCGGTAGAGATCCCCTTCCACCACCGCATAGCGTTTAGCCAACCACACTATGCGCTCTGCGGACACATGGTCTTCAGGAAGGATATTTTCCTTCAGGAAGTCCCAGATCTCGGAGATCCATGCATTGGGACCACTCTGAGATATTGGCTGTGGCGTTAAGGGACTGGCAGGATCTCCTATAGCACCCACAGTCTTTAGTGGATTGGACGCCACCGGGACCACTAGCTTCGAGGTGCTAGT
Source organism: Zea luxurians (assembly GCA_029449295.1). Taxonomy (NCBI): domain Eukaryota; kingdom Viridiplantae; phylum Streptophyta; class Magnoliopsida; order Poales; family Poaceae; genus Zea; species Zea luxurians. Next base: position 108,774,794 of record JAOPSE010000010.1, read on the forward strand.
CTCGCCCCTTTGCCCAGTTCGGCCGGCTGAGCGGTGGGTCTCAGCAGCCATCTTTCGAAGACGCCCTTGGGCACGGGTGCCCAAGTTGATGCCCTCACGGAGATGTCATCTGCCGTCGAGTTGTCAGCCCGAGGAACGTGTTGCAGCTCCAGGGCAGTGAAGTCCTTTTCCAGCTTCCTCACGTGAAGAAGGTACGCTGCGAGCCTAAGCTCGTTGCAGCCACACTCCCCATGGACTTGCTTGATGATCAGCTGGGAGTCTCCCTTCACCAGGAGCTGGTGGATCCCTAGGGATAGGGTCACCGACAAGCCGAAGATCAGCGCTTCGTACTCTGCCATGTTGTTGGTAGTCTTGAACTCAAGGTGCACCATGTACTTCACTTGATCTTCGCTTGGGTCAATGAGAACCACTCCAGCTCCGCCAACTTGCTAACAGGCGGATCCGTCGAAGAAGAGCGTCCAGTGGGGCTCAGTGAAGACCGGACCCCTGGGCTCCGCAGGTGTGGGGTCCGAATCGGGATCCGGACCCCCAGGAGCTGTCGGGGGAGGCGTCCACTCCACGATGAAGTCAGCCAGGACCTGGCTCTTGATGGCGTGGCGAGGCTGGAAGTCCAGCTGGAACTCACTGAGCTCTGCGGCCCACTTGGTGATGTTGCCTGTGGCGTTAGAGTTGTGGAGGATGGCCCTCAACGGAAAGGAGGTCACCACCACGACCTTGTGTGCCTGGAAATAGTGGCGCAGCTTCTTGAACGCAACAAGCACAACAAATAGAAGCTTATGCGTCTCAAGGAACCTGGTTTTTGCCTCGTGGAGGATCTCGCTGACATAGTAGACCGGCTTCTGAACGGTCCGATCCCCTGTAGCCGGTCCCAAGCCCTCAGGTTCCTGGTCTTCTTGTGTCGTCCTCTCGATGACCAGCACCATGCTCACCGCTTCCGCAGCCGCCGCGATGTATAAATACAATGGCTCCCCAGGCTCTGGGGCTACCAGTATTGGTAGGGACACCAGGTGCTGCTTCAACTCTTGGAAGGCTTGTTCTGCCTCTTCGGTCCAAGAGAATGGACTGGACTTCCGCAACAGCTTGAAAACGGGCAACGCCCTCTCAGCCAGCGTCGAAATGAAGCGGCTAAGGGCGGCTAACGACCCCGTAAGCTTCTGGACGTCCTTGATACGGGCCAGAGGCCTCATCACCTCAATCGCCTTGATCTTCTCCGGGTTTGCTTCAATGCCCCGGTGCGAAACCAGGAACCCCAGCAACTTCCCTGCGGAGACACCAAAGACACACTTGTCCGGGTTCAGCTTCTTGCGTGTTGCCCGGAGCTTGTCGAAGACCAAGGTTAAGTCTTCCACTAGGGTCGACCTTCTCTTAGTCTTGACTATGATGTCATCGACGCATACCTCCACTCTGTCCCTGATCAGGTCCCTGAAAGTCTTACTCATCGCCCGCACAAACATTGGTAAGGCGTCCTTCAGATCGTAAGGCATTACGACATAGCAGTAAAGCCCATCCACTGTTACAATAGCGATATGCTTCCTATCCTCCCTAGACATCTGGATTTGATGGAAACCAGAATAAGCATCTAAGAAAGACAAAAGGTCGCACCCGGAGGTAGAATCCACGATTTGATCTATTCGCGGAAGTGGATACAGATCCTTGGGACAAGCCTTATTAAGGCTGGTGTAGTCGATGCACATCCAAAGCTTCCCATTCGCCTTGGGGACGATGACTGGGTTGGCCAGCCACACTGGGTGATGAACCTCTTCGATGAAGCTGGCGTCTAGCAACTTCCGGACCTCCTTTCGGATGAAGTCCTGCCGCTCGATGGACTGTCTGCGAGGCTTCTGACTCACCGGCCTGGTGTCAGGGTTGATCTTCAGATGGTGCTCGATCACCTCCCTGGGGATCCCAGGCATCTGCGACGGCTCCCATGCGAACACGTCGGCATTTGCCTAGAGGAAGGCGACGAGCGCGAGTTCCTATTTTTCCTCCAGATCACCTGCAATGCGAGTGGCCTGGGGGGAATCCGCGCAGAGCCGGATGGCCTTGATGGGGACGTCGTCGGCTCCGGATGGCTGCACCTTCGGCACCTTGGTAGGCGCCTTGGTGCCGGAGGTCGAGGGGTTCCTCCCTCCATCATCTGGGCGAGCAGCTTCTGCCGCCAGGGCGTGCAGCTTTTCCACAGCCGCAAGCGCAGCGGCGCGGTCGCCCCGCACGGTGAGGACCCCGACCGGAGACGACATCTTGAGGACCAAATACCCGTAATGGGCAATGGCCATGAACTGGTACAGGGCCGGCCTGCCGATGATGGCGTTGAAAGGGAGGTTAACCTCCGCAACGTCGAACAGGACGTTCTCCGTGCGGAAGTTCTCCTCGGTCCCGAATGTTACCGGGAGTGCGATGCTCCCAAGGGGATACACCGACTGTGGGCCCACTTCGGAGAATGGGCGAGAGGGTCCCAGCCGGGACCCTGGGATCTGCAGCTGCTTGAATGCAGCATGACTGATGACGTTGAGGCCCCCCGTCAATCAGAACATGGTGCGGCCGCATGTTGGCGATGACAGGGGCGGTGATAAGCGGTAGTACTCCGGCCCCTGCCATGTTGTCGGGGCAGTCAGATGCCCCGAAGGAGATGGTGGTGCTCCTCCACCGCTGATGTGGAGCAGCCTTTGGGACCCCCGGGACCGCCGAAAGAACCTCTCGGCGCAGGGACTTGACGTTCCTGCGGGAGGTGAGCTCCCAGCTCCCGCCGTACATGACGTACAACTTCTTGCGGCGGTCGTTGTCGTCACCGGAGTCGGGGTCCCCAGTGAAGACATCCTTCAGGTCCCCCTCGGGTGATTGATACCCGAGGTCCCATTCTCCTGTGGCCACCTCGCCGTCGTCGACCCTTTCCTTGCCAGGCCGGCGACGAGGTGGGGAGCCATCCTTGGAAGTCTGCTCGCGCCGCTCGCTGACGCACTTCGTGAGCTCGATGATCTCGCAACACTCCGCGGCGCTGTGGCGACTGTTGGGGTGTACAGGGCATGAGCCGCTGTTACCCCTCTGAGGCCGTGGGCGCTTGTTGCGCTCGCTTTGGCCCCCAGTCGCGGCTGCGACGACCGGAGCAGCAGACGGCGGCCTCTCGAGGCCACGGTTCTTCTTCTTCTTCTTTTTGCCATCTTGGGTGACGGCACCCGAGCCACCCGTCTGGGCAACTCCGGTCTGTGGTGCCGAGTGCCATGCACGGCCCTCGGCTGCCCTGGCGCACTTGTCGGCTAGAGCGAAGAGCATGGTGACAGTTTCCACGTCATGCATGGCTAACTTCTCCAACATCTTTTCATCACGTACTCCCTGGCGGAAAGCAGTGATGATGGAAGCATCGGAGATATGGGGTATAGTCCCTCGTACCTTGGTGAAGCGGGAGATGAAGGCCCGGCGAGTTTCCCCGGGCTCCTGCCTCACTGCATGGAGGTGAGCCTCCACGCCATGCCGTTGATAAGCGCTGGCGAAGTTCGCTGCGAACCGCACGCAGAGCTCTTCCCAGGAGTAGATTGATCCTGGGGTGAGGTTCATGAGCCAAGTCCGAGCTGGCCCAGACAAGGCTACATGGAAATATGTCACCATTACAGCGGTGTCTCCACCTGCTGCCGTAATGGCGGTGACGTACACCTGCAAGAATTCCGACGGGTTTGACATATTGTCGTATTTTTTCGGCAGATGTGGCCGGAACTTGGATGGCCAAGTTGCCGCGCAGAGATGATCCGCCAGTGCGGCACAGCCCACGCTGGCCAGGGGGACACCCGCCTAGATTCGGGCGCCCATTAGAGTTTGCGGTGCTACAACAGCGAGGTCATAGTCGAGGTTGCGACCCTCGACGTTTTGTCGGCGCTCACGCGCCCTCTCCAGAGAGACGCGGGCATCGTCGCCCGCACGCCTGTGGTTGAGTTATGCCCGCAGGTCATTAGTCCTCTCCAGAGAGACTGGAGCGTCCTCTCCCGCACGCTGGCGGTTGAGCTCCGCCCGCAGGTCCTCAGCTGGTGCGGCCCTCACCGAGGGCGAGTGCACTGACGCCAATGCCTCATGTTGACGCCGGGACGACCGAGGCCTGGGCCTGGCTGAGCCAGAGTGCGCCATGCCGAGTAGACGGTCGACATCATCACACCACTGCTTCATGGCCCCCGGCGAGGCCGTGGAGCTTGGAGGGTGGTGCAGCAAATCTCTGGCCACAGACAGCGCCCCAGGCGCAGCCCTAGACGCCCTGGACGTTTGCGCAGGAGTGTGTTGCCGCGCAGAGTGCACAGCAGCAGCACCAGGCGTAGGGAGGTTGGTGGCCCGCGGTGTGGAAGACGCAGCCGCTTCTTCCACCATGAAGTCCTCGGGCATGAAATCTTGGTGCTCGACGATGTGGACCATGATGTCGAGCAGGGAAACAAGCAAAAACCTAATGCCAAGTCCCTATCTGGCGCGCCAAATGTCGGACAAGAAATTCTTCGACCGGGTGGCGGAACGCACCCGCCCTAAATCCTAAGATGAGGAGGGGCCTAAGCGTTTTGCCTGCTAGATGGATTCGGGATGAACACAAGAACACACAAGGGTTTAGAGTGGTTCGGGCCGCCGGAGCGTAATACCGTACTCCACTGTGTGCTGTATTGAGCTTGAGAGCTTGTCTGAACTGGTGAGTGTGTGAGAGCTTGAGTGCCTAAGTTGGATCTGCCTTGTAACGTTGTGTGCCCTCCCTTTTATAGTTCAAGGGGGCACGTACAAGGATACTAAGCCCCAACATGTGGGCCCAGGGGCAAAATGGAAGGAAATAACTATAGAAGTATCCAATGCCAGTATCGCCCAGAAGATCTCCGAGCGCCATAATGTCTGTAGTCATATAGTATTGATATCTCGCGGTTGCTTCTTCGGTAACGCGCAAGTCATGATGAGCACAGTGTACGCCGCAACACGAGCGTACTGCCTGCCAATGAAATGGACAGGCACGCCGCCTGCGAGATGGCCTGGTCGCTGCCTGCCAGCGGAGTGGACAGGGCACATTAAATGCTGAGGCGGCACATCGCTTGCCAGTGGAATGGACATGGCTCATTAAATGCCAAGGCGGCACATCACCTGCCAGTGGAATTGACAGGTGGCGCGCCTTATCCACAATAAATGCAGAGGCCGTGCGGCCTAGAGGCCTTACGTCAGGCTCCGCCCGCTGGCTTACGTCACGGGCAGTAGGCCACGTGGCAGCATCGGGCCTCCGCCTGAGCGGGGAGCGGAAGCGCATGCGATATGGTTCGGACACATGTCGGCTTAGGACCCCCGCCTGGCCTTGATTAAGGCCTGGGTATTCTTTGTCCCAGAATCCCGAGACCCTGCTGTGAGTGGCCCGAACCCCATACAAAGGGGTCCGGGACCCGTCTTAGGGGTCCGGTCCGCACCCGTGGGGGTCCTGGACCTTACCCGGAGGTCCGGTCCGTATATACAGGGGTCCGACACTTTCCCGTGGGGGTCCGGACCCACTGTTGACACTTTGGGGTATATCGTCTTCTCTGGCCACATGGCGGCCCCGGAGTCGTCCACGTTGTGGGGTCGAGTGCTGTTTACCACACGACTAGAGATAGCCGCGCGGGCACCACATCTTCATACTATAGTAAGGGGTACCCCTGTTTCAGGGTATCCAGAATGACAAACTAAAAGCAACTGCTTTGAGCTTAACCCAACATATAGCTAGTCCACTTCAGTCAAATAGGACATTTGCTGAACACATTGATGTGTACTCACCCTTGCTTAAACACTAAACACCAGGTTGTTCACATTACAACCTTTGCTCAGGAGAAGAGAAGGCAACATGGAATACTTTCAAGAGTTTCAGTACTTTGAGATGTTCTAAACTAGATTAACGGCAAACCTTCAGTCAGCTGCTTGTAAAGGCCTTATCTTACAACGTTTCATTTAGCACTTTGATTTTTGTTTAAGTTAATGACTATGTGAATATTTCGAACACCATGATGTAATAAAGTAATATTTTTTACGCTATTATTTGAACACTGTGTGATGATATCCCGTTATGTAAGTGAATTTCTGATCCTGACACATGTATGGTTCAAAGTCAACAATATAACGCAAATATATCTAATATTTAACAAGAAAAAATTGTTTAACTATATAAAACAACAAAAATAAATGACACGTGAACTAGTGGATAGGACAACGGGTGGTTGATCGTCTAAGTTGGGTAGATGGATGCTTAAAAGGATTAGGACAAGTGGGTTAGTTATTGGGTTTATTATCTATTGGGCTACACAACTAATTTTACTAGATGGATTTTACCCATAGATAATCAGGTTCGAATTCTGCATTCCCATACACATACCCACCATAGCTAATGAGAAGATTTTCTCCCAAATATGTACCCATACCGACGAAAATCTTCCCATACAATTTGGATGTTGTACAATGCAGATGTCCTCCGATGTCAGCCTGATGAGAAGCACGTCATCATCATTTTTGCATCTTTTATGATTTTTTTGCACTGTTGACTGTTGGATTGAGATTCCAGGATGCTATATACCTCTGAATAGACTGCATGCTTACAATAACAGAACTCTTCCCATCTGAGGTTTATTTATGTGACTGAAGGCTACAAAACCTAAAATGTCGCTAGAAACGATTTTCATCTCTTGGTAGGTATCCAAGGTGCTTGAGGTACCACAGAGCTCCCTCTGCCGCATGCTCCTGCGCGGCTCTCTTTTGTAGCTTGGGATCACTATAGCACTCCAAAAGGCTCACCGAAGTTCCCGTGATCTCAATAAGGACCTTACATGTGAACCTGCATGTAAAAAGACATAAATCATTGGGGTCACTCGACACCAACATTGTTCCCCAAACGTAGAACAGTTGACCACAAGCAATATAGCTCAAAAATACAGTGATAAATATAGTTCAGCTTTGCCAATATAGAAAATGCATGAACAGAGTTATTTTAGCCAATGTTTCAAAAGTGAAACACTAATTACCACTCCTTGAAGCTCAAAAACACAAACATCATTCCAGCTAATTTTGATAGTAAATAGATGTACTTACTTTCGAAGGTGACTTGGTCCTTCATCGTTGCATAACTCAAATTCAGGAGGTTTCCAATAGTTTGCAGCACATAATTCATAAAGGAATGACCTTGCTGTTTTGCGGACCATATCACCTGGGAAAATAATATAAAGATATTACCTTCAAAATCCCAATAAGGTCACAGTTCACTTGCAAAACATATTTGTCGTGTAGTGAAGTTATAATTTTTGAAACTTCTTGTTCAAAAATGTTTTTAAAATAAAGTGCACACTTTATGGGTACTGGTTATTGTTAGAGACTGAGAATGGAAACCCTAACCTAGATTATATAAGAGCATATGGGCTGGGCCCTTAGCCCAATTACAATAGATGTACACAGATACACAGTAAGCCAACAATTATGTTCCAGGCAATATATTAAGTATACACTATAAGGTTAAACAAAATATGCAATTGCCACTTTCCACGCGGAACTTTGTTATAGCATATTTCCTATGATAAGAGTGTATCACAGATATATGTCGAGCTTGACAAGAACCACAGGCATCTAGATGCCATAAGGATATATAAAAGATCAATAAAGGATTGAAGTTCAACGGCTACTGTGGGCACTTCACATGTTCATCAGGTTTGTTGGAATCGGTAGTTGCCACCTTGCATGCTTCATTCGAAGCTTTAGATGGCAGGCATAGTTTACAGACAAAAAATGAAGTTTAGAAATGACCATACCATGATATTCTTTTTGGTTTATTTTATCAGTTGCCCCTCTAGGTAGGCAACCATTCTGCATGACCACATTGGACTTATTATTCCTTCCACTATTAGCATCATTCTTGTCAACCTTGTTATCTCCCGCTGTACTCTGAATGGAGGTTCTTTCTCCATTTATCAGTAGATTATTCATTTGCATGTCAATGTCATCCTCAACATTGATTGGTTCTTCATCATAGCCTATCAGTTCCGATTCTTTTTTCGTGGTAGAACGCAAAATTTCCTCCAGCGACTTTCTTTTATGCTTGTACCCATAATTCTGTGTAAATGTGCAAGGTTTCATTATTGCAACCAATAACTTGACTTTGCCATGGCTTCTAAGTAATTAATAAAAAAAATAAAGACTATGAAAACTATGGTGCTAGAGAAACATGCAATTCCGTTTCATAACATATTGCCAAAACAAATTTACCTTCAGTTTCGAAAGTGTTTCTTGTGCAGCTACTTTTCTAGCATCTTTTGAATTCCGGTTTGCTGCAGTACAGCTTATCATCTTGCCGTTTATGTTAACTTCTACTTTGACATGGAACTCTCCATTGTACTTCGTAGGTTCGGGAAGCCCCAAGTCAAAACCATTATATTGACAAGTTTCTCGGAGTTCTCTCATAGGATCGATGTGCATGCCACAAAAGCTCAATATTGGTTTAAGAAGCATTAGCATTAGCTTCCAAACATGGTTCAGGTTGAAGCCAGAATCTAAAAGCACAGCACCAACACAAGATTCAACAATATCACCAAGAACCTGCATGGTTGCAGCAATGCAAGATTTGATGAAAAACAAAATACCAAGGTCTATAAACTACATGATTCATTCAGAAAATCTATTTTCAAAAAGAGTTCCTAAGGTATTAGATAAGCTAACAGAAATTTTGAATAAAACTTATACTTGAATGATCTAGGATTCCAAATACTTGCAAGTGATACACCTGCTTATCTTGCAATAGTTATACGTCAAATTACACTCTAATCTTGTACTCCCTCGGTTCCAAATGTGCGCTGTTTTAGGAATCTAGCTGGTCATACCCATCAGCATACCACAAGTTACATAACTTGACAATATATGGTTGCTGTTGCTAGATTCATCATGAAAAATAATTTTATAACATATAAGTTTCACTGTATCAAATGATATAATATTATAAAAAATAGGGACTCAAAGTGTATCATTGGAGAATGTGTCACTGTCCTCAATAACTTACATTTAGAACCAGAGGGAGTAAAGAAAATTCAAGATGCTCCTTTAGCAGTAAATATTAACCGACTTTTTGTTTGAACTCAAAGAAAATAAAAAAAGTGTTATTAAAAAATGTAGGGAAAAATACACTTTTTAGAGAAAGGGGTCATTCACAGATTCAATAGAAAGATAACTATTTTTTTGCAGCAAGTAAAAAGAATCAAGGAAAGCATATACCTTTGGACATGTTGGTTCTTCTAACAAGTCTTTCTCTGAACTGGAAAGGTTAACATAATTCGCGAATTTATTCACCGCTGTCGTAAGATAGTTAGAATCCTTTATGAGATACCTATGGATAGATTTCTTAACGGCGACATAAGCAAATGAATTGTTATTGACAGCTAATGATTTCAGATCTGTTAGTTGACCAGGCTTGAGATCAGGGTAAGCAGAGTAGAGGTATGAGGTCATCAAATATTCCAAAACAGCATCTCCAAGAAACTCCATCCTCTGATTAAAAATGCACAGAATATGCTGATGTGAGTGTGTTCTTTACTATCACAATTAGCTCACTAGCAATTAGATAAAAAGGGAAAAAAGGTCAGACCTGGTAGCATCCTCCAGAATGCTTATTGAATGAAGGGTGTACAAATGCTTGTAGGAGAAGACCCTTGCGCTTGAAGGTGTAGCCTATCAATTCTTCAAGCTCAGAAATGTTCATGTAATTCATGAGAGACAAATTGGTGGAGCTTGCATCTAATACTCTATAGAAAGCTGAATTTTCAAAATCAACTTTTATCCCAATCCAATGAAGGAATGCAAATGCAGCTTTGAATCCGCACTCAACAATAAAAACTCCAAGAAGTGACTCCACAACATCTGCAATTGTCTTCCTATGCAACCAATGATGTGATTTTGTACACCTCAAGTTACAGTTTTCCCGTCTATCTGGGTCAATATTCTTTGGGTGTAAAGTCGCTTCTCTGTCAGGATTGCAAACAACTTTACATGGTCTTCCCAGTGCAAAGAACTGTGTAGGTTCAAAGTGTTGATCCCGTATGTATACCTATATTTTCCATCAAGATGTTTTAATTTTGTGTAACACAGCAAGCAACAAATTATTGTCACGTGAGGTGGTAAAGGGAAAACATGTGCACAAAATACAGGAGTCATGATTCTCTACTTAAACTTCTTAAAGGTCAATAACCATAATCATAATGTAAAGAAGAAACATGATAAAATAGATCAGAAACAGAAACAAATATGTTGAACAGAAGTGGATGGTAATTAACAAAGAATCAAATTCACTAAACTAGACGCAGACTGAAAGAGAAGTTAGGAATCAGCAAACTTCTAGCCTTTGCAAAATGTAGGATGCCATAGCAAGCTCACTTGACTAATATGGATTTACAGAACCTCTACCTCTCAAACAGGGACGAGCCAAGCCCTCCTCGGTTTCGGCAATACCAACTTGACTCTTCAAGTGCAGAATGCAACTAGGATTTCGAGTCTGACAGCTGCAGCATAACCTCTATTCGACATCGTAAATCGATTTTGACCACAGCTCTTTGTCTTTGTATAGAATGGCTCGCGGCGTGTTGTGCTTGGTACAGTAGACCGAATCATTTCTTTCTCATCAGATGAAGAGTTAGGGTCCGGTTTGACAGTTAAGAAGCCAATCTTGTCTATCAGTAGGAAGGAATTTAGAGATCATGGGCCCATTCCAATATCAAGTGGAGCTAAGAAAGCATGCATCCGATCAGTGGTCAAGAAAGACTTTCTAGCTAATCGAATCTAATGGATCTGGCATGTTAAGAGAATCATGGCATGGAATCACTCACGGAAAATGCATTGCCAGTCCACGGGGCTCATACTTCAGCGCTGCAGCGCTTGGTACTCGGACCTCGGCTCGAGGCATTTTCTGTACCCCTTCTCGCCCTGAAAAAGTAGGGTCACCTTGTGTCCTTAAACCTATAACCGTATTTCGGCAAACCTAGCTTCCTCCGTCCCTCCGTCCCAACAAGGGGTAGTACAGAAATATTGACATGTTGTCCATCGACTACGCCTTTCGACCTGATCTTAGGCCCTGACTCACCCTCCGTGGACGAACCTTGCAGAGGAAACCTTGGGTTTTCGGGGCATTGGATTCTCACCAATGTTTTATTTACTCAAGCCGACATTCTCGCTTCCGCTTTGTCGACCCACGCTTTCGCGTTTGCTTCCCTCTAAGGCGGAATGCTCCCCTACCGATGCATTTTGACATCCCACAGCTTCGGCAAATCGCTTAGCCCCGTTCATCTTCAGCGCAATGGTGCTCGATCAGTGTGGAATACACACTCTTTAAAGGGTGGTTGTGTCATGGGCATAATAGGGAGCGAGAGGCAACAGCCAGGCTAGGATAAGGCTAGAGAATAAGATTGAGATGAGCTAGGATAAGGCTAGAGAATAAGATTGAGATGAGAGAATTGTGGAGAGTTAGTTAGCAGCAGATAAGTCTAAGAAAGTAGGAGTTAGTTGAGAGTTTGTAGGAGAAGTTGGTTAGCCATAGGGCTATTTATAAGCCGCATGGCAGCAGGGAATAAATCAAGCAAGATCATTATCAAACCAATCTCTCTCCCTCTCTTGCAATGTCCCTCTCAAGCGCCTAGGGCTGCTACCCTAGAACCAAGCCTGCGGCAGAGGGGTATAACCTCGCCGGAGAAGACAGCTATCCCCATGGACCGAAGGTCCATGACACCTGGTATCAGCTCCAGGTTATCCTCACCACCACCAGCCGCCCATCCCTCACCACCACCAGCCGCCGCGCCATCTGCCGCCGCAACGCCCTCCCACCCGCCCTCTCCAACTCTAGATGCATTCACTCGGCTCGAAGAGAAGTGGGATCAATTCGTTGTGATGTTCCACCGCTACAAGGAGAAGACAGAGAAGGAACTCCAAGCAGCGGTGCGGCTTCAGGCGGCAGCGCGAGGGTTCCTGGCACGCCGCCAGGTACAATCCCTTCGTGGGGAGAAGCACCTTGCTGTGGCCTCCAGGGCCACCCCATGGCCGTCATCACATGAGCAGGCCGTGGTGCGCCTGCAAGCCGCAGTGCGCGGCTTCCTTGTTAGGCGGGCGGTGCGGAAGCTGCACTTGCTGATCAGCTCATCGCTGCACCAACTCGCAGCCTGCGCGTCCAACCACCAGGTCTCGTCTATACTTTTTGAACCCCCTGCAGAAGTCGAGATCTGGGTATGCAGCCCCCCTGCACGGTCAAAGAGGGTCGTCTCCCTCATTCGGGCAACTGCCTTGGTGCTGGACAGACCCAAGGGCTGGTTCCTCCTTCACCTTTCATCCAACGTGAAGTCCGCAGTTCAGCTTTTTCCTTGGGATCCAGGAGGACAGGAGGACATAGCTGCAGTTCAAATTTATATTTTAGTTCCACAATTATTTTGTATTTCGTCTTAAATAATAAAGGTAAGCCGAGATGTAAAAGGCTTAACCTTAAGTCATGTCAGGTAAGTCTATGGCAGCTCGAGGACGAGCTGGTCCTCAAGGGAGGAGGAGATGTCATGGGCATAATAGGGAGCGAGAGGCAACAGCCAGGCTAGGATAAGGCTAGAGAATAAGATTGAGATGAGCTAGGATAAGGCTAGAGAATAAGATTGAGATGAGAGAATTGTGGAGAGTTAGTTAGCAGCAGATAAGTCCAAGAAAGTAGGAGTTAGTTGAGAGTTTGTAGGAGAAGTTGGTTAGCCATAGGGCTATTTATAAGCCGCATGGCAGCAGGGAATAAATCAAGCAAGATCATTATCAAACCAATCTCTCTCCCTCTCTTGCAATGTCCCTCTCAAGCGCCTAGGGCTGCTACCCTAGAACCAAGCCTGCGGCAGAGGGGTATAACCTCGCCGGAGAAGACAGCTATCCCCATGGACCGAAGGTCCATGACAGGTTGCTTCTAGGCAAACCTCTTGGCTGTCTTTGCCCCCCTACCTCCTTTATCTCTGAGCGGTCATTTAGAGCCTTAGCTGTGATCTGGGTTGTTTCCCTCTCGACGATGAAGCTTATCCCCCATCGTCCCATTGGCAGACCTTGACCCTGTTTATTTTGGGTCATATCTAGTATTCAAAGTTTGCCTCGATTTGGTACAGCTCGCGCAGCTCGCACCGAAACAGTGCTTTACCCTTAGATGTCCAGTCAATGAGTCAACTGCTGCGCCTCAACGCATTTCGGGGAGAACTAGCTAACTCTTGATTCGAGTGGATTGATCTATGTAGAATTGTGAAGTGCTTGATGTATTGATAGGAGATGGGGTACAATATATAGACTCACAATCCTAACCTAATGGGCCGGCAGCCCAACAGTGGTGCCCCCCACACACAGTCTAACATCCCCCCGCAGTCGCAACGGGGGCACCACACACAATGAGACTGGAGTAGAGGCCGAAGGTAGGAGCCGACGGGTTGAAATCCCCCCGCAGTCGCAGCGTCGTGAGGGTGCCAATGTTGCGGCTGGAGAAGAGACCGATGTGGATTCTGAGAGGGCGATAGCCCCGGGATGCCGAGTTAGCCGAAGTCGAGGTAGCCGAGGTCGGAAGACACGCAACAGGAACCTGTTCTTCGGAAGGGGTCGACGTTCGAGTGTCAACGATCGGCAGGGCGACACAGCAAAAGGGCACCGGCAGGCCGACCTTCCTGCTTCTGGATAGTCCGAACGTCAAGGAGCCCCGCTAGGGAGGCCGACGACAGAGCACGCGTCTGCGTCGGTCATGGTGTCCGCACCCACGACAGAATAGAAGGGGAACGACGGATCTGGCCGGGAAGACGCGATCCGGCCAAAGGGACAGCAGATCGAGCCGAGAAGGCCGCAGCAACGTGGATCCGGCCGGGAAGGCCGCGGCAACGACGGATCCAACGAAGGCGATGAAGGGGTGGGTGGCGGGCCGGGTCCAGCCGGACAGGGGCCTGCGCCAGACCTAGCAAGGTTGGCTCTGCTGGGTGGCGGCGGCTAGCCCTGGACGCGGCGACGGCGCGGATCCGGGCGGCGTTGGAAAGCCTCAGGAGGGAGGGGTGAGCAGCGCAAGGGCCTGCTCAGCCATGGACGGCGAAGGGACATGCGGATCCGCGTCGGTGGCCTAGGAGGCGCCGGCCTGGGAAGCAGCAGCGCCTAAGACGCACTCCAGGACGGTCCTACGGGCGCGGGGCTACGCGCAAACGAACTCCTAGCGCGGCCTGGGGAAGGGGAGCCGCCGATGGGAGGGGGTACAATATATAGACTCACAACCCTAACCCTAATGGGCCAGCAGCCTGTCGGCGTTTCGAACCCGGGGGGTCCCTGGACCGACGAGTAAATTGTCGCCGCGTGCCCCAGCCCAGATGGGTCGGCGCGAGACGGAGCGCGAAGGGGGGAGGAAGCCGGAGGGAGACGGGCGTGAGAGGTGAAATCCCGCGGCCTTCGTGTTTGTCCCGCGCCCAGGTCGGGTGCGCTTGCAGTAGGGGGTTACAAGCGTCCACGCGGGAGGGAGCGAGCGGCCTTACGCGAGCGCCGTCCCGTCCTTCCCCGCGCGGCCAACCCTCTGTAAGAGGGCCCTGGTCCTTCCTTTTATAGGCGTAAGGAGAGGATCCAGGTGTACAATGGGGGGTGTAGCAGTGTGCTAACGTGTCTAGCGGAGGAGACCTAGCGCCCTAAGTACATGCCATCGTGGTAGCCGGAGAGGTTTTGGCACCCGGTTCGTGTGGTGTCGTGGCCGTCGGAGGAGCGCTGGAGCCTGGCGGAAGGACAGCTGTCGGGGCTGTCGAGTCCTTGCTGACGTCCTCTTGCTTCCGTAAGGGGGCTGAGAGCCGCTGTCGTCATAGAGCGTGCGGGGCGCCATCATTACTTGTTTGGCGGGGCGAGCCAGATGGGACGCCGGTCTTGTTCCCCGTAGCCTGAGTCAGCTTGGGGCAGGGTAATGATGGCGCCTCCTGTTGACGTGGTCGGTCCGTGCCCTGGGTTGGGCGAGGTGGAGGCTCCTCCGAGGTCAAGGTCGAATCTGTCTTCCAAGGCCGAGGTCGAGTCCGAGCCCCTGGGTCGGGCGAGGCGGAGACCGTCGGCTGAGGCCAGGGCTGAGTCCGAGCCCTGGGGTCGGGCGAAGCGGAGTTCGTCGTCTTCCGGAGCTGAGCCCGAGTCCAAGCCCTGGGGTCGGGCAAAGCGGAGTTTGTCGTCTTCCGGGGCTGAGCCCGAGTCCGAGCCCTGGGGTCGGGCGAAGCGGAGTCCGTCGTCTTCCGGGGCTGAGCCCGAGTCCGAGCCCTGGGGTCGGGCGAAGCGGAGTTCGTCGTCTTCCGGGGCTGAGCCCGAGTCCGAGCCCTAGGGTCGGGCGAAGCGGAGTTCGTCGTCTTCCGGGGCTGAGCCCGAGTCCGAGCCCTGGAATCGGGCGAAGCGGAGTCCGCCGTCTTCCGGGGCTGAGCCCGAGTCCGAGCCCTGGGATCGGGCGAAGCGGAGTCCGTCGTCTTCCGGGGCTGAGCCCGAGTCCGAGCCTTGGGGTCGGGCGAAGCGGAGTTCGTCGTCTTCCGGGGCTGAGCCCGAGTCCGAGCCCTGGGGTCGGGCGAAGCGGAGCTTCCTATGGCGCATGAGGCTGGACTTGGCTGCTGTCAGCCTCACTCTGTCGAGTGGCATAGCAGTCGGAGCGGCGCAGGCGGCGCTGTCCTCTTGTCAGACCGGTCAGTGGAGCGGCGAAGTGACTACGGTCACTTCGGCTCTGTCGACTGGAGGGCGTGCGTCAGGATAAAGGTGTCAGGCCACCTTTGCATTAAATGCCCCTGCGATTTGGTCGGTTGGCGTGGCGATTTGGCCAAGGTTGCTTCTTGGTGAAGACTGGGCCTCGGGCGAGCCGAAGGTGTGTCCGTTGCTGGAGGGGGTCCTCGGGCGAGACGTAAATCCTCCGGGGTCGGCTGCCCTTGCCCGAGGCTGGGCTCGGGCGAGGCGTGATCGCGTCCCTCGGATGGACCGATCCTTGACTTAGTCGCACCCATCAGGCCTTTACAGCTTTGTGCTGATGGGGGTTACCAGCTGAGATTTAGGAGTCTTGAGGGTACCCCAAATTATGGTCCCAAACAGTAGCCCCCGAGCCTCGAAGGGAGTGTTAATACTCGCTTGGAGGCTTTTGTCGCACTTTTTTGCAAGGGGACCAGCCTTTCTTGGTCGCGTTTTGTTCCGGTGGGTGCGCGCGAGCGCACCCGCCGGGTGTAGCCCCCGAGGCCTCGGAGGAGTGGTTTGACTCCTTCGAGGTCTTAGTGCGTTTCGCAATACTTCGGCTGGTCTGGTTGTTCCCTCATGCGAGCTGGCCGTAGCCCGGGTGCACGGTCGGGTCCCAAGTTCTCGGGCTGGTATGTTGACGCTGTCAACGGTTTGGCCGGAGCCGGGTTTGCGAGAGCAGCCCCCGAGCCTCTGCACAGGGCGAGAGGACGGTCAAGGACAGACTCGACTTCTTTACATACGCCCCTGCGTCGCCTTTTCGCAAGGAGGAGGGGGGGAAAGCGCCATGTTGCCCTTGGAGGGCGCCAAACATGGTGTTTCCAGCGAGCTACTGACGGGTAATCCGAGTGGACGCCCATGCCCCATTTGTTAGGGGTCGGCTAGAGGCCCGGAGGCGCGCTCCAAAAGTACCTGCGGGTGATCTGCCGGACCCGATCCCCTTTCGACGGGGTCCGAGGGCTCGATGCCTCCCTCTGATGGGATTCCGTTACAAGATCGTTCCCGCTGGTCTCGGAAATGTCCTAGGGTACCTCGGGAGCGTAGCCCGAGCCTTGGTTATGTATCGAACGTGCCCAGGGTCATCCCTCGCTCTGTGTCTGAGGCGGCTGTGAACCCTTCGAGGGCCAGCCTACGAACCCCTGATCAGTAGTGGGCGCGGAGCCCGAGTGGCCTGAGGCGGCCGTTGAACCCTTCCGAGGGGCCGGCCTTCGAACCTCTGACCAGTAGTGGGCGCGGAACCCAAGCGCTCTGAGGCGGCTGTTGAACCCCTCCGAGGGGCCAGCCTTTGAATCTCTGATCAGTAGGGAGGCTCCGGGCCTGTTTCCTTCACGGAGAAGGATCCTTTTCGGGGTATCCCCCTTCTCCGGTCCCTGTTGTAAGAGAGAGAAAGAGGAAAAGGAAAAGAATACGAAATCGAATGACGTGGCGTACCTTTTTTGACGCGGTCATTATGGCGAAGGCGAAGCGTCGCTCGCTTCTCCTGCCAGAGGCGCCGCATGTCCCGCCGCGGAGTTAATGCGACGGGGTGAGTGGTTCGCGGGGCAGCCGTTGCGCGTACGCGGGCCATTCAAGGAACGGTCGTTTCGCTTTGAGTTTTTGAATCCCGCGGCGGGTTCGGGCGACGCGTTGAACGGGTCTCGCCTGGGTCTTTATATACTCGGGGGAGGGTCTGGTGACGGTTCTTTGCTCTGCTTCTTGCCTCCTTCTTAGGTTTTCGCAACCTGAGGGATTAGCCAGAGAAAAGGAATCCGCCCACCCAGTCCTCTCCGCCGCCACCTCTTCTGCTCGGTGATGGCCGACCGGGTGACCATTATTCCGCCGCGCGACCCATGGCCTTTCTCCACAGTCACGGCGGATGACCTGGAGGACCTCGTTGCTGAGGGTTTACTTCGCCCTCTCTCTGATGAGAGGCAGCCGGAGTGGATTCCCCCCCCCTGAGCGGAGCCGCCCCGTCCCCGCCGCCGGGGTACGTCGTGAGCTTCGTCTCCTTCCACGAGCGGGGATTCGGAGTGCCGGCAAGCCGCTTCATGCGGGCGATTCTGCATAACTACGGGGTGGAGCTGCACAACCTCAGCCCTAACTCCATCTCGCAAGCCGCCATCTTCGCAGCGGTTTGCGAAGGATACTTGGGGATCAACCCCCACTGGGACCTGTGGACTCATTTCTTCTCCGCGGAGCTTTTTGCTTCGCCGCCGGGGGAGAGAAGGGTCCGCGCGACAGTGCGGGCCGGCGGCTACATCCTCCAGCTGAGGCAGTCGCGGGCGTCGCAGTATATTCCCGCCGTCCTTGCGTCCTCGAATAAAGGGTGGCAGCGCCGGTGGTTCTATCTCCGGAATGACGACGAGAGGCTCCCGTCGTTTTCTCAGCGAGTGGTCACCGTCGCCGCCGATGCTTGGCGCTACGGGACCCCGCACGACAGGCAGAAGAATCTCAAGCCCCTTCTCAAGGCCCTGGAGGTGTTGCGGAAAGGAGGGCTCACCGCTGCGGGAGTGATTGCCGCCATCCATCGCCGAAGGGTGCTTCCCTTGGCGGAGCGGCGGTTGCCGCTTTGGGAGATGACGCCAGAGGCTGACTTGGAGGGCTCGCGGATGTCCTCGGGTCCCCTTCCCGTCGACGTTCTCCACGGGCGGGTGGCCGTCGCGTTGGGAAAACCGGACGCCAGCGCCCTCTCTCAGCCCTTGATGCGTCCCGACCGCGGGTGTGTGTCCCTGGTGAGTGTCCGCTCCTTTCTCCTTGCGTCGGATTGCCCTTGGTCCTTACGGCCGAGACTTTTTATCTGTCTCCAGGAGGTAGGGTGTCACAAGCCTTCCCGGCCACGGGTCCCGGAGGACGCGGTGGACCGAGCAGCGCGGCGGATTGCCGCGGAGGAGAAGAAGAAAAAGGACGCGAAGAAGGCTCGGGCCCGCGAGCGGACGCGGGCCCGAGACGCCTTGGAAAAGCTCCGTCGTCGGCAGGAGAGGGATGGACTCCTGAGGGAGCCGTCGCCGGAAACGCCTGACGACGACGACGATGATGAAGACGACGACGAGGATGACGACATGGCTGCCCGCCTTGGCCTCAGCCCGGGTTTGAGGCTAGGCCAGGAGTCGTCAAGCCAGCCCCCGAGCGGGCTGGCGCCGTCAGTTCCCGGGGTCGGGACGCCGAGGTCCCGGCCCGAAGAGCGGGGGCAGACCGAGGGGGTACTCGACCCCTCGGCTGGGGAAGTTGAGGTGACCCCGGGGAGTCAGGCCGAGGTGCCTGTTTCCTGAGAACCGTCGCCCATGCCGGCAGCGCAGGAGAGCGACCCTCAGGTCGCAATGGCAGCGCCTGGGCAGTCCGTCTCCAGGGCGTCCAAGGTGCCCAAGGCGAGAATGGTACCGAAGCTGGCGGCGAGGCGGACCTCGGCGGTACCTTCGGGGGTCGAGATCCGAGAGACCTCTCCACAGGCACGGTTGATCATGGCCCGGAGCGAGTAAGTACCTTAGAACGTCTTCGTCCTGGCTCCTCATTTGTATGTCCCGACCGCGATTTTCCTTTCCTCCTCAGCAAGCGAAGCTATGGCCTGACCGATCTGGCTCCCCGGAAAGTCCTCAAGACGGCGTCGGCTTCCGCAGCCGGTGCCGCGCCGGGCCTCGCCGTTCAGCTGACCTTCTCGCAAGATGTCCCACAGCGGGGGGCTCAGGCGGCACCAGTCGTCGTGGAGCGAGTTCCCGAGGCTGGCTCTTCTGTCGAGGTGGCCGTCGCGCTGGGGGAGGCGGCTGGCGCGGCCGTGGCCTCGGGCCCACCGGACCTGCCGCCGGCGGTAGCGCCAGCCGCTACCGATGTCGCTTCCGTCCTGGTCGTGGAGCGACCTGTTGCCGCCGACGCTGAGATGGCCAAGGCGTCGCCTCTTGGTGCCTCGGAGGAGGGGGGCGTGGAAACGCGACCCGTCCCGCCGAGCGGCAGCCTTGTCCCTGCGCGGCGGAGCTCCGAGGGGCGGCGCCAGTTGCTCCGGTTCCGGACCCGTGAGGCTTCGGATCCCTTCTTCGTTCTTGACGATGAGCGGGAGGGGCAGTCTTGGGACGAGCTCCGCGAGTGTGCCGAGGCAACGGTGGGGTCGCTCCGGTCATCTTTGGAGGTCTTCTGCAGGGACGTCCCCAAGATCCTCCAGGTAATGATTTCAGGCATACCTCTTTTTTTGTGATCAAAGCGTCCTTTGTGATGCCCCGCTTCCTTCCCTCAGGATCTGACGGATCTGAGCGCCGCCAAGTCGTCGTTCATCCGCCGCGAGGTCGATGTCTGGGGCTCGCTGCGATCCCTGAGGACCTCGCTTGCCAGGGCTACCGCGCGCCTCTCCCAGCAGGGCGGCCGAGGTGGCAGACCTTCGGTTGCTCTGCGCCGATCTGAGAGCGGAGGCGGCAGCGGCACGCGCAGAGGTGCAGCGACGGCAGTCAGAGTTTGACCAGGTCGCAGACGAGCGGGATCAATCTCGGGGCCGGGCTGCCGAGGCCGAAAGCCGGGTCGGAGCCCTTGCAGCAGACCTAGCCGCAGCCCAAGCCGCATCCTCGGAGCAGCGTGCCCGAGCCGGAGGTATGTCCTGGCTGTTTTCGGTTTTCGTTTTAGCTCGTTTCCTCCACTTGTGTTTGAGGCCTTGCGCTCTGGCTGTTCGCAGAGCTCGAGTCTGCCCTTGATGAGTCCACCAGGGCGCTTGCCCAGGCGGCCGAGCAGAGGGAGGCCGACCACGCGACCATGTTCGAGGCCATCTCGGACTTCTGCCGGGTGACCATGTGGGCGACGTCCCCTCAGGAAGCTCCCCTCAAAGTCGCCTGCAGGCCTTGGGTGACCATGTGCGCGGCAGACTCCGCGAGGCGCTTCATCACGGCGTCAGGCGGGCCTTCGCCGTGCTTGCTTCCCACTACGTCGTGGATCTGGAGCGGGTCAGCGAGGGGTATTGCCTCCCTGACGAAGATGAAGCCGCCCTGGCTGAAGTCCAGAGGCTCGACGCGGCCGCCGCGGGCCCGAGCGCGGTGCTGGCAACCACCTTCGAGGCAGAGATCCTCCCGCCTGCGCCGTCGTCCGAGGCCGGGGCGGACTTTGCCGAAGGCGGGGACGAAGCCGAGGGTGCGGCTCCTTCTCCGGGCGACACCTAACTCTGCCGGAGCAGTTTTCCTTGAATGCACGTGTCTTTTGCGGCCGCTGAGGCCTGAACACTTTATTATCGTAGTATAAAGTCGTGCTCCTTTTCTTTCCATTTTGCGCGTCCGGCCCCGTTCGTCAGTAGCAGGGTGGCTTGCCCAAGTAGGAGTCATTTTTCGTGGTAGGTGACGAGTGAGGTATCCGTATCCCAGAGGCGTAGGAGTCCCTCGACTCAGTCAGCCTTGCCACTTACATGCGCCCGCGTTCGCTTCTTGGGGTCCTGCTACTGATATAGCCGGGGAAGGCAGAAGCCTTTTTTGATTGAAAATTTTGACGCAGAGGGGGTTCCCCCCTTTTAGCCCCCTAGGGAGGGTCAGGCTTTGCCGAGGCAAGGCTGACCCTTCCTTGATGACTAAGCTTTGCGTGTGAACGAGGTATGCGAACGACTTGAAAGCACCTTAAGGGTAGAAACGACGTAGCTGTCGGATGTTCCAAGCGTTGCTGTAGACCTCGCCTTGACTGTTGGCCAGCTTGTACGTTCCGGGCTTCAGAACCTTAGCGACGACGAACGACCCTTCCCAGGGAGGCGTGAGCTTGTGCCGCCCTCGGGCGTCTTATCGCAGCCGAAGCACCAGGTCGCCCGCCTGGAGGTCTCGGGACCGAACCCCTCGGGCGTGATAGCGTCGCAGGGACTGCTGGTACCGCGCCGAGTGTAGTAAGGCCATGTCCCGAGCCTCTTCCAGCTGGTCCAGTGAGTCTTCTCGATTAGCTTGATTGCTTTGGTCGGCGTAGGCCCTCGTCCTCGGGGAACCGTATTCTAAGTCTGTGGGCAAGATGGCCTCGGCCCTGTAGATTAGAAAGAACGGCGTGAAGCCCGTGGCTCGGCTCGGCGTCGTCCTCAGACTCCAGACCACCGAGAGGAGTTCCTTCATCCACCGCTTGCCGAACTTGTTGAGGTCGTTGTAGATCCGAGGCTTGAGTCCTTGTAGAATCATGTCGTTGGCACGCTCTACTTGCCCATTCGTCGTGGGGTGAGCCACGGCGGCCCAGTCTACCCGGATGTGGTGATCCTCGCAGAAGTCCAGGAACTTTCTGCCGGTGAACTAGGTGCCGTTGTCGGTGATGATGGAGTTCGGGACCCCAAAGCGATGGATGATGTTGGTGAAGAACGCCACCGCCTGTTCGGACCTGATGTTGTTTAGGGGTCGGACCTCGATCCACTTGGAGAATTTGTCGATGGCGACCAACAGGTGCGTGTAGCCCCGGGGTGCCTTCTGCAAGGGGCCGACTAGGTCTAGACCCCACACAGCAAACGGCCAGGTGATGGGTATGGTCTGCAGGGCCTGAGCAGGCAGGTGGGTCTGCCTTGCGTAGAACTGACACCCTTCGCAGGTGCGGACAATTCTAGTGGCGTCGGCCACCGACGTCGGCCAGTAGAAACCTTGTCGGAAGGCGTTTCCAACAAGGGCTCGAGGTGCTGCGTGATGGCCACAAGCCCCCGAGTGTATCTCTTGTAGGAGCTCCTGACCTTCGGCGATGGAAATGCATCGCTGGAGGATGCCCGAGGGGCTGCGGTGGTAGAGCTCCTTCCCATCTCCCAGCAAGACGAACGACTTGGCGCGCCGCGCCAACCGCCGAGCTTCGACTCGGTCGAGGGGTAGCTCTCCTCGGTGCAGATATTGCAGGTACGGGGTCTGCCAGTTTCGATTAGGCGTGACCCCGCTTCGCTCCTCGACGCGCAGTGCCTCACCCTCGGGGGCCGAGGGTGCCTCGGGTTGAGCCGAGGGTACCTCGGACTGGGCCGAGGGTGCCTCGGGCTGGGCCGAGGGTGCCTCGGGCTGGGCCGAGGCCTTCTCGGGCTCGAGCGTGTCGTCGGTCTTGACGGAGGGTTGATGCAGGTCTCGGGAGAAGACGTCCGGGGGAATCGTTGTTCGCCCCGAGGCTATTTTAGCCAGCTCGTCTGCAGTCTCGTTGTAGCGTCGGGCGATGTGGTTGAGCTCGAGCCCGTAGAACTTGTCTTCCAGGCGCCGAACCTCATCGCAGTAGGCTTCCTTCTTTGGGTCGCGGCAGTGGGAGTTCTTCATGACTTGGTCGATGACGAGCTGCGAGTCACCGCGAGCGTCGAGGCGTCGGACCCCTAGCTCGATGGCGATGCGCAACCCGTTGACCAGAGCCTCGTACTTGGCCACATTGTTGGATGTCGGGAAATGGAGGCGTAGCACATAGCGTAGGTGCTTCCCGAGGGGCGAGATGAAGAGCAGGCCTGCGCCTGCACCTGTCTTCATCAGCGACCCGTCGAAGAACATGGTCCAGAGTTCCGGTTGGATCGGAGCTGTTGGGAGCTGGGTGTCGACCCATTCAGCCACGAAGTCCGCCAAGACCTGGGACTTGATGGCCTTCCGAGGGGCGAACGAGATCGTTTCGCCCATGATTTCCACAGCCCACTTTGCAATTCTACCCGAGGCCTCTCGGCACTGGATGATCTCCCCCAGGGGGAAGGATGACACCACAGTTACCGGATGAGACTCGAAGTAGTGTCGCAACTTCCGTCGCGTCAGGATCACCGCGTACAGCAGCTTCTGAATTTGTGGGTAGCGGATCTTGGTCTCGGACAGTACCTCGCTGATGAAGTAGACTGGCCTCTGGACGGGCAATGCATGCCCCTCTTCTCGTCTCTCAACTACGATCGCGGCGACGTAGATTAAGAGGGCTTCTCCGGCAGCGGGGGGCACCAAGATGGGCGCGTTCGTGAGGAGCGCCTTCAGGTTCTCGAGGGCTTCCTCGGCCTCAGGGGTCCAAGTGAAGCACTCGGCCTTCCTTAAGAGGCGGTACAGAGGTAGGCCTCTTTCGCCGAGGCGCGAGATGAAGCGGCTCAGAGCCGCAAGGCATCCCATGACTCTCTGTACACCTTTCAAGTCCTTGATGGGCCCCATGCTGGTGATGGCCGCGATCTTCTCCGGGTTGGCCTCGATGCCCCGCTCGGAGACGATGAACCCCAAGAGCATGCCTCGGGGAACCCCGAAGACACACTTCTCGGGATTGAGCTTCACGCCTTTCGCCTTGAGACATCGGAATGTCACTTCAAGGTCGGAAAGGAGGTCGGAGGCTTTCCTCGTCTTGACTACGATGTCATCGACGTAGGCCTCGACCGTTCGGCCAATGTGTTCGCCGAACACATGGTTCATGCACCGCTGGTACGTTGCACCCGCATTCCTCAAACCGAACGGCATGGTAACATAGCAGTACATGCCGAAGGGTGTGATGAAAGAGGTCGCGAGCTGGTCGGACTCTTTCATCCTGATATGGTGATACCCCGAGTAGGCATCGAGGAAAGACAGGGTTTCGCACCCAGCAGTGGAATCCACGATTTGATCGATGCGAGGCAGAGGGAAGGAAACTTTCGGACATGCTTTGTTTAGACCAGTGTAGTCTACACACATCCGCCATTTCCCTCCTTTCTTTCTCACAACCACAGGGTTGGCAAGCCATTCGGGATGGAATACCTCTTTGATGAACCCTGCCGCCATTAGCTTGTGGATCTCCTCGCCTATGGCTCTGCGCTTTTCTTCGTCGAATCGGCGCAGAGGCTGCTTCACGGGTCGGGCTCCAGCTCGGATATCCAGCGAGTGCTCGGCGACATCCCTCGGTATGCCGGGCATGTCCGAGGGACTCCACGCGAAAACGTCGGCGTTTGCGCGGAGAAAGTCGACGAGCACTGCTTCCTATTTGGGATCGAGCTCGGAGCCGATCCAAATCTGCTTGGAGGCGTCGCTGCTGGGGTCGAGGGGGACGGATTTAACCGTCTCTGCTGGCTCGAAGTTGCCGGCGTGGCGCTTCACGTCTGGCACCTCCTTAGAGAGGCTCTCCAGGTCGGCGATGAGGGCCTCGGATTCGGCGAGGGCCTCGGCGTACTCCACGCACTCCACGTCGCATTCGTACGCGTGTCGGTACGTGGGGCCGACGGTGATGACCCCGTTGGGGCCCGGCATCTTGAGCTTGAGGTAGGTGTAGTTGGGGACGGCCATGAACTTTGCGTAGCATGGCCTCCCCAGTACTGTGTGGTAGGTTTCTCGGAACCCGACCACCTCGAACGTGAGGGTCTCCCTTCGGAAGTTGGAGGGCGTCCCAAAGCAGACGGGTAGATCGAGTTGTCCGAGGGGCTGGACGCGTTTCCCGGGGATTATCCCGTGGAAAGGCGCAGCGCCTGCCCGGACTGAGGACAGATCGACCCGCAGGAGCCCGAGGGTCTCGGCGTAGATGATGTTGAGGCTGCTGCCTCCGTCCATGAGGACCTTGGTGAGCCTGACGTCGCCGATGACGGGGTCGACAACGAGCGGGTATTTCCTCGGGCTCGGCACGCGGTCGGGGTGGTCGTCTCGGTCGAAGGTGATGGGCTTGTCGGACCAGTCTAGGTAGACTGGCGCCGCCACCTTTACCGAACAGACCTCCCGACGCTCTTGCTTGCGGTGCCGAGCCGAGGCGTTCGCCACTTGCCCGCCGTAGATCATGAAGCAGTCGCGGACCTCGGGGAACTCTCCTGCCCGGTGATCTTCCTTCTTATCGTCGTCGCGAGCCCCGCCACCCTCCACGGGTGGCCCGGCCTTGTGAAAGTGGCGCCGAAGCATGACGCACTCCTCAAGGGTGTGCTTGACGGGCCCCTGATGATAGGGGCACGGCTCCTTGAGCATCTTGTCGAAGAGGTTTGCACCTCCGGGAGGTTTCCGAGGGTTCTTGTACTCGGCGGCGGCGACAAGGTCCGCGTCGGCGGCGTCGCGCTTCGCTTGCGACTTCTTCTTGGCGCCGCGCTGAGTTGACGCCTCGGGGACATCTTCCGGTGGGCGGCCCTAGGGCTGCTTGTTCTTCCGGAAGATAGCCTCAACCGCCTCCTGGCCGGAGGCGAACTTGGTGGCGATGTCCATCAGCTCGCTCGCCCTGGTGGGGGTCTTGCGACCCAGCTTGCTCACCAGGTCGCGGCAGGTGGTGCCGGCGAGGAACGCGCTGATGACATCCGAATCGGTGATGTTGGGCAGCTCGGTGCGCTGCTTCGAGAATCGTCGGATGTAGTCCTGGAGAGACTCTCCCGGCCGCTGTCGGCAGCTTCGGAGATCCCAGGAGTTTCCAGGGCGCACGTACGTGCCCTGGAAATTGCCGGCGAAGGCTTGGACCAGGTCGTCCCAGTTGGAGATCTGCCCCGGAGGCAGGTGTTCCAGCCAGGCGCGAGCGGTGTCGGAAAGGAACAGGGGGAGGTTGCGGATGATGAGGTTGTCATCGTCCGTTCCACCCAGTTGGCAGGCCAGCCGGTAGTCCGCGAGCCACAGTTGCGGTCTCGTCTCCCCCGAGTACTTTGTGATAGTAGTCGGGGTTCGAAACCGGGTCGGGAACGGCGCCCGTCGTATGGCGCGGCTGAAAGCCTGCGGACCGGGTGGTTCGGGTGAGGGACTCCGATCCTCTCCGTTGTCGTAGCGTCCCCCACGCCTGGGGTGGTAGCCTCGGCGCACCCTCTCGTCGAGGTGGGCCCGACGGTTGCGGTGATGGTGCTCGTTGCCGACGCGACCCGGGGTCGCAGGCGTTGTGTTGCGCGTGCGCCCGGTGTGGACCGAGGCTTCCCGCATGAAACGGGAAGTCGCGGCGCGATGTTCCGAGGGGTACCCCTGCTTTCCGGAGGCGGAGCTTTCGGCCCGTCGGACCGCGGCGTCCTCCAGGAGATTCTTGAGCTCTCCCTGGATTCGCCGCCCCTCGGTGGTTGATGGCTCCGACATCGCGAGGAGAAGCATTGCCGCTGCAGCCAGGTTCTGGCCGACTCCACTGGAAGTCGGTGGCGGCCTTACCCTGACATCGTCGGCGATGCGGTGCTGGATACCCTGGGGTAGATGACGCACTTCTCCGGCCGGAGGTTGGCCCGCCCATTCCTGCCCGATGTCCCGGCGGATTGGCTCAAGTGTTCTTGCCCCCTCGTCGAGCCTGGCCTGCATCTCGCGGATTTGCTCGAGCTGTGGGTCATGACCCCCCGCCGGGACGGGGACCACAGCTAGCTCCCGTAGGATGTCAACGCGAGGCACAGGCCTAGGGAGATCACCGTTCTCCGGCATACCAAGATGGTTGCCTTCGTTGGGACCCCCTAGATCGACGTGGAAACATTCACGACTTGGGCCGCAGTCCACGTCGCCGAGGCTGCGGCTACCGTCAGAACAGTCGGAAAGGCAGTAGTCGCACGCGGTCATAAAGTCCCGCATGGCACTGGGGTTACCAAGTCCAGAGAAATCCCAACAGAAGTCGGGCTCGTCATCTTCCTCGGACCCCGAGGGCCCGTAGGTCGAGACGTCCGTCAGCCGGTCCCAGGGTGACCGCATACGATACCCCAGAGGGTTTGGACTCGCCTCTACGAGAGCGTCCACCAAAGCGAAGTCGCTTGGTGGGTCGAGGCTGAATCCAAAAGGCGTGAGATGGGAATCGGTTGGTACCTCTTGGTCGACGGGCGGTGATGAAGTCACGTTAGGGGCTGAGTGCACCGTCGTCTCAGGTACGAGGGTGACGCCCAGCAAGTCCTTCGCGAGCGTGCTGGCGTCGTCCGTTTGCTTGGGATTGGCGTGTTGCAGGGAGACGGCGCTCGTCTTCGTCTCAGACGCGAGGTCGATGCCCGACGTGCCCCCCGATGGGGCGCCGGTGCCGTCGACTCGCTCGATAGCCGACGAGGTGCCGCCTCCTGCTTGGCCTCGGTTGCCCCGCCTCCTCCTCCGTCGGCGGGGGAGGGGACGGGGTAAGCTCGAATGTTGTTCTTCCACCACGTGGGGAAGACGTCGTCGATTCCGCCGCCGGCGGGCGGGTTGTCGGCCGCCATTGTCGCTGTCGCGCGGCGGGGGAAAGAGTATCATGTCGTAGCTGCCGTCGAGGGACATGAACTCAAGACTCCCGAAACGGAGCATCGTCCCGGGCTGGAAAGGTTGCTGAAGACTGCCCATCTGGAGCTTGACGGGAAGCTGTTCGTCAACACGCAGCAGGCCCCTACCTGGCGTGCCAACTGTCGGCGTTTCGAACCCGGGGGGTCCCTGGACTGACGAGTAAATTGTCGCCGCGTGCCCCAGCCCAGATGGGTCGGCGCGAGACGGAGCGCGAAGGGGAGAGGAAGCCGGAGGGAGACGGGCGTGAGAGGTGAAATCCCGTGGCCTTCGTGTTTGTCCCGCGCCCAGGTCGGGTGCGCTTGCAGTAGGGGGTTACAAGCGTCCACGCGGGAGGGAGCGAGCGGCCTTACGCGAGCGCCGTCCCGTCCTTCCCCGCGCGGCCAACCCTCTTTAAGAGGGCCCTGGTCCTTCCTTTTATAGGCGTAAGGAGAGGATCCAGGTGTACAATGGGGGGTGTAGCAGTGTGCTAACGTGTCTAGCGGAGGAGAGCTAGCGCCCTAAGTACATGCCATCGTGGCAGCCGGAGAGGTTTTGGCACCCGGTTCGTGTGGTGTCGTGGCCGTCGGAGGAGCGCTGGAGCCTGGCGGAAGGACAGATGTCGGGGCTGTCGAGTCCTTGCTGACGGCCTCTTGCTTCCGTAAGGGGGCTGAGAGCCGCTGTCGTCATAGAGCGTGCGGGGCGCCATCATTACTTGTTTGGCGGGGCGAGCCAGATGGGACGCCGGTCTTGTTCCCCGTAGCCTGAGTCAGCTTGGGGCAGGGTAATGATGGCGCCTCCTGTTGACGTGGTCGGTCCGTGCCCTGGGTTGGGCGAGGTGGAGGCTCCTCCGAGGTCGAGGTCGAGTCTGTCTTCCAAGGCCGAGGTCGAGTCCGAGCCCCTGGGTCGGGCGAGGCGGAGACCGTCGGCTGAGGCCAGGGCTGAGTCCGAGCCCTGGGGTCGGGCGAAGCGGAGTTCGTCGTCTTCCGGAGCTGAGCCCGAGTCCGAGCCCTGGGGTCGGGCGAAGCGGAGTCCGTCGTCTTCCGGGGCTGAGCCCGAGTCCGAGCCCTGGGGTCGGGCGAAGCGGAGTTCGTCGTCTTCCGGGGCTGAGCCCGAGTCCGAGCCCTGGGGTCAGGCGAAGCGGAGTTCGTCGTCTTCCGGGGCTGAGCCCGAGTCCGAGCCCTGGGGTCGGGCGAAGCGGAGTTCGTCGTCTTCCGGGGCTGAGCCCGAGTCCGAGCCCTAGGATCGGGCGAAGCGGAGTCCGCTGTCTTCCGGGGCTGAGCCCGAGTCCGAGCCCTGGGATCGGGCGAAGCGGAGTCCGTCGTCTTCCGGGGCTGAGCCCGAGTCCGAGCCCTGGGGTCGGGCGAAGCGGAGTTCGTCGTCTTCCGGGGCTGAGCCCGAGTCCGAGCCCTGGGGTCGGGCGAAGCGGAGCTTCCTATGGCGCCTGAGGCCGGACTTGGCTGCTGTCAGCCTCACTCTGTCGAGTGGCACAGCAGTCGGAGCGGCGCAGGCGGCGCTGTCCTCTTGTCAGACCGGTCAGTGGAGCGGCGAAGTGACTACGGTCACTTCGGCTCTGTCGACTGGAGGGTGTGCGTCAGGATAAAGGTGTCAGGCCACCTTTGCATTAAATGCCCCTGCAATTTGGTCGGTTGGCGTGGCGATTTGGCCAAGGTTGCTTCTTGGTGAAGACTGGGCCTCGGGCGAGCCAAAGGTGTGTCCGTTGCTGGAGGGGGTCCTCGGGCGAGACGTAAATCCTCCGGGGTCGGCTGCCCTTGCCCGAGGCTGGGCTCGGGCGAGGCGTGATCGCGTCCCTCGGATGGACCGATCCTTGACTTAGTCGCACCCATCATGCCTTTGCAGCTTTGTGCTGATGGGGGTTACCAGCTGAGATTTAGGAGTCTTGAGGGTACCCCTAATTATGGTCCCCGACAAGCCCAACAGTGGTGCCGGCCCACACACACAGTCTAACAATCTAGTTCGCCCTATGGCAAGTCAATGGTAGATGAAGAACTTTTCTCACTTTGATCACTATGTATGGGTCAAAAGTGCAGAATCTACTGGCACCCTCTATGGGGGATACGTGGCATGGATCAGAAAACGAATTGCACCTATGGGCGATACGATAGTAGTGAATTGAGTGGCAGAATTGGGAAGATGGATAAATCAAGGGAACTTCCTCTACTCGAAATCGAACCCTTGTCACTGTAATAAGCAAGCGACACTGGCACTCTAGGAACCCTATATTTTCTTTGTGAGAACCGAAGCAAAATCCCCATATCCGCTTGACAAGTCCTCTGGGGCTATTCCCTCCGTTTGTGGCTCCCAACTAGGGATCCACTCACTAAAGCAGTTCAGATCGGAAATAGCGTATATAGATTCTAATATCAGAAGATCAATGCCCCTCTGGGGTTGCCTCGCTTCTGCTCGAGTTAGGCCACGCCATTCTCTAGAGTTGAGAAAAGTATCGAGTTAGAGTAGAAAAGAGAGCCTCCCCTCACTCTCGACTCTCGAAAACCCTTCTTTCCTTTGAGCAAATCACACTGAAAGAAGCCCACCAACCCACTCTTCTTTCCCCCCGCCCCTAGGCAGGCAACGGCCTTGCACTCCCTATTATTTTTTTAAAAAAGGGACTACTACACCTGGACAATCTTAACTTTACATTTTATGCGAAGCGATCGGAAGACGAATGAGATCAGAAAGGCCATTATCCCTTAGCTAATCCTTAAGCCACGGTTCTTGCTCCTAGGTACAAATCTATGGTGTAGCACCGCCAACAGTATACGAGCGCCTACATCGATCTGTCTCGACATATTTCTTTTCAATCAACACAAGCAACAGGTGTAGCTTTTCATTCACTCGCTATAAGAACCGGAATAGAATAAAGGTATGGGTCCCCTACCTTACCATCAGTTCTGTCAAACCAACTGCTAAAGAGTTTTATTCGATTTGAGAGAAAATCAGGAGATGGGCCTTTCTAAAATTGAACAGCCGACATTGTGGCATTTAGATCTGCCTTATTGACCGGATTTGGTCGAGCAACCGATAAAGATACATTTCTTTCATGGTAACTGCCTACATGACTAGTCTTCCTCTTTTCAAGGAAGTGAGTCTCAAAACATATGTAGTTCTATGATTGGCTCCTCGTTTTTATGCAATTATGAAATGACTCATTTTGATGGAGATTTGTAGCATCATTCAATAAATACAAATTGAGATCATAGAAACATGAGCTTGTGATATAGCCACACCTAATTTTCTAGACTGGCTAATGCTAAAACTATAAATAAGGGACCAATATCTCCTAAGAAATAGAAAATATTATTCAGAAATAGCATAGTCCAAGCAAACCCACTTAAAATCTTTACTGAACTATGACCGTCCATCATATTAGCAAATAAACGTATTCCTGAGCTTAATGCACGAAAACAATGAGAAAGAAATGATAAGGTACACCGACCCACTCTCCGGCTGGTGGAGCCAGACTGTCAAGACTCAAGAGAGTTCCAAAGGAATTTAAGAAAGGCCTCAATTCATTGATCATCCTGGTTGCTTGGGAGTTATGGAAACACAGGAATACATGTGTCTTTGATGGTACAAGGCCCTGTTTCCAGGTTGTTATGCAGTCTGTGTCCAATTCCAGCAACCTATGGTGTGGGGCTGGAGCTTCAGAGCTGCATAAATTGCTCCTGCAGCTGCAGTCACTGTCTCCGGATTCTAATCCATGAGTTGAGTTGTGGCACTAGGCCAAGGTTGAGTTTCTTTGTGTTCTGACGCGTCTGTAAAGGCTATTGTGTTGGGAGTGGGTGATGTCCCTCTCCCTTTGTGTTACCCTATTTCTTGCTTAATGAAATGACACACAACTCTCCTGCGTAGTTGGAGAAAAAACATAAAAGCTAAGTTGCACAGGGGCTGGACAAGGGGGGTTTGATGCAGGGGTGGAGCCCCATTGTGGCTTATGGGTGCGGCGATACCATCAAAAGAAGTCAGAATCAAGTTATAATGTCTAATTTTGCACCCTAGCAGCCCAAGCCTATGTACCAACAGCCCAGGAGCCTAGGCTATTGCTTGAACATTGTACATATGGATGTAATTGGCCCTTTGGAACAGATTTGGAAATCATGGGCACCACTACTTTGTAAGTTTTTCATGTGATCCGCAATTATTAACCGATGCTGAACCACTGATAGGCTAAATAAACACCCATTGTCTTCTGTGTAAAAAAACTCGGCCGAGAGGGAAAGACCGCCCTCCCGGTATTATATTAAGAAGAGACTGAAACAATGGTTCTAGCCGAGAAAATCCCCGAACACTGGCCCTCCATCACTAACGGGCCGGCGTCAACCGTCCACTCTGCAACGGCCCAACCAGAGGGTGGCGCACAACACATCGTAACGCGAGGGCGGATGGGGCACAGCGAGGGGATTTTTTTAACTAAATCTGACAATTCGCTCCCGAGGGGGATCGAACCCAGGAGTTGGAAGTGCTACTCGAAAGCCCTTAACCACTAGGCTAGAGGCCCTTTCGCCACTGTCTACTGTGTAATCAAGCTCCTGAACCAATGCAGCCCCTCCTGCTTTCTTGTGTGCTCTACAGGCTTGTGTATGGTGGCGCTGCAGGCTGAAACAATAGGGTTTTCCTTTTGTGGAGCAAGCTCTTAAAGAGGCCAGCAAGCAACTTTTTTTTCTCGAACACGTGGGAGAACCACGTATCAATATATTAAGAAGATAAGAAAAAAAAGGTCTAGAAAAGACCCAGTACAAAGGTGCCAAGAAAGCACCCACAGAAATAAAAACCAAAAATCAAAAATCAAAAACTTAAAAAGGGATTTAATTCCTTGGTTATTCTGGTTGCTTGGGAGTTACAAAAATACTGCAACAAAGCACAGAAAAAAATACTGCAACGAAGGCACCTACTATAGTGCCTCTAGATGTGAACAGAGTTGGCGTGTTTTTTTGCGGTCCATCAAAAGGAGCTCTTTTGCCACCAAGGTCAGATAGTCACTTTTTTATAGAACGCGCAGGAGAACTGCGCATCTTATATATTAGAGAGGAAAAGAAAATATTACAATAAAGGAGATGTTGCTGAGCAACTCTCCCAAAAACCCTTATAAACCCGAAGGTGATTACAGATTGTTGCTGAAACTTGACCCGACCTCGCCCAGGTCAGCAACTAAGCCCAAGCTCCCAAACTCCTTAGCTCCTGCTATTACCCAGCAAACGTACTCATCCGAGAAACACCTGAAAATCCTGGGTAGTGAGGGAGACTCCCCAAGGAACACTGCTCTGTTTCTCTGAAGCCATAGACACCAAGCCCCCAGGATGATCAGAGAGTTAAACCCCTTTTTTCTGGTCTTGACAACCCTAAGGCTTGCCTTTCTCCACCAGTCTGCAAAATTCTCCTCATCAGCTGTTGGAGTGAGGTGCCCCAAGCCAATAGCAGCAAGAATTGTGTGCCAAAATTGCCGGGCAAAAATGCACGCAGTAAGGAGGTGCTGAATTGTCTCTTGGGCTTGATCACACATTGGGCAAACAACTGGGTGTGGCATTCCCCTCAACTGTAATCTGTCGGCTGTCCAACATTTGTTCCTTATTGCCAACCAAAGGAAGAACTTGCATTTAGGAGGAGCCCAGGTCTTCCATAATCTCTTCCAAGGCTCAAAAACAGTAGAACCGAAGAGAAGGACTTTGTAGCAGGATTTAGAAGAGAACAGCCCTGATGCCTCGTGCCTCCAAACATGGCGGTCTTCTTCCTGTGAAAGCTGCACGTCCCCTAAAGCATCCCATAAGAGAAGAAATTGTTGAATTCCAATCAAGGAAAGGGGGGTTTTAATATGTGCTATCCATTGCCTGTTAACAAGAGCCTGACTCACTGTCAATGAGGTAAGAGCTCGTTTAGACACCTTGGACGCCACTTCTGGAGCAAGATCTCTGATGGAGCATCCATTTAGCCACTTATCTGTCCAGAATAAGGTATTAGAGCCATTTCCCACATGGGAAATCAGAGATGCTGCAAAAAGATCTTTAACATGTTGCTGAATGGGTATAGTCAGGCCATGCCAAGGTCTGCTCTGATCTGTTTTTTGAAGCCGTAACCATTTGGTTTGGAGAGCCCAACACATGTGTTGTAAATTAGGAATCCCAAGCCCGCCATACTTCAAAGGTCTTGTGACTGAATCACAGGCCACAAGGCAGCTGCCTCCATTATCCTCTTTTCTCCCTCTCCACACAAATCCTTTTCTGATTTTATCAATTTTGATAATCACCCACTTAGGGACATTCATAGCAAGGAAAAGATAAACTGGGATGGCTGAAAGTACAAAGCGCACAAGGGCTGTCCTTCCAGCAAGGTTGAGGAGCCTAGCTTTCCAATTTGGTAGCCTATCCGCAATCTTGTCAACCCAATTCATCAAAATCTTGTCAACCCAGGAGTTGAAGCCCTTAGCATCGTTTCCAGAAATCTAGTTAAGGAGCTGTGGAAAGGCTTTAACTCTTTAATAATTCTAGTTGTCTGGGAGCTGTGGAAGCATAGGAATGTATGTGTCTTTAAAGAAGTTAGCCCAGCTATTCAGTCTGTCCTTCTCTTGGTGGCTTTCGAGGGGCACTTGTGGTGTCAGGCAGGAGCTTCTCCTGAAGTCTCTTGCTCCTATATAGTGAGTGTTGTAGAGAGTTGGTTTAGGGGAAAGCACCGCACACTCAATCAGGTGCGTGACTTCTCATATATATAGCCAAGTGGCTTGGTGTACAAGGATACAATCTCCTAAACTAGGAAGGCTGTCACCTATACAAGGTAAGGCTAAACTAGGAAGGTTGTCATCTATACAGGGTAAGACAGCCGGCTGTAGATATCTGCCTAATACCCGCCCGCAGTCGCAGCGGGAGAGTCACGGACGCAAAGACTGGACCTAAACTCAGTAAACAACTGGACAGGTAAGCCTTTGGTCATGATGTCCGCGAATTGATGAGTAGAGGGGACATGGAGCACCCGAACTTGCCCCAGTGCCACCTTTTCGCGAACAAAATGGATGGATCAGCAACGGGAGCACCATCAGTGGCGGATAGCTTGGCATGAGTGTCGACAGGGGTCGATGTAGAGTGACACTCAGCCATGCCAGCGCGCTGGAGAAGCTCAACGGCGTACTGTCGCTGAGACAGGAAGATCCCGTCGGAGGAGCGCGTGACGGAGATGTTGAGGAAGTGATGGAGGTCCCCAAGGTCTGTCATGGCGAACTCTGAGTGAAGAAGGGTGATGAAGCGCTGAAGAAGATCCGTCGAAGAGGCGGTGAGGATGATGTCGTCGACGTAGAGGAGCAGGTAGGCGAGACTCTCACCCTCTTTGTAGACAAAGAGGGAGACGTCGGAGGAGGAGGCGGTGAAACCGAGCTGGCGTATGTACGTGGCGAACCGCTGGTACCATGCCCTGGGAGCCTGCTTTAGGCCATAAAGAGAGCGCTGCAGAAGACAAACATGGTCAGGAGCAGCGGGGTCGACGAAGCCGGGCGGCTGCTGGCAGTAGACCGTCTCCTCGAGGTGGCCGTGAAGAAAAGCGTTCTTCACGTCCAGCTGGCGGATGGGCCACGAACGAGAGGCGGCGATGCTGAGGACAGTCCGGATGGTCGGGTGTTTGACCACCGGGCTGAACGTCTCGTCGTAGTCGATGCCATGCTGCTGAGAGAAACCGCGCACCACCCAGCGTGCCTTGTGACGAGCAAGAGTGCCATCAGAGTGGTACTTATGCTTGAAGATCCATTTCCCGGAGACAAGTTGGCACCGGGGGGTCGGGGAACGAGGCGCCAGGTGTCGTTGTCGATGAGCGCCTGGTATTCCTCGGCCATGGCCGCGCGCCAGTTTGGATCAGCCAAACCGCTGCGGTAGTTGCCGGGGATCGGAGAGGCCGGCGTCGTCGCAGTCGCCGAGAGACCCACGTACCGCACCGGTTGGATGGCGCCAGACTGGGTGCGGGTGACTCGACGGGGCTCCGGAGGCGGCGGAGGTGGAGGTGGAGCCGGTGAAGATGAGGCGGGGTCGTCGACGACGTGGAGGGCCGGCTCAGCCACGTACTCGGGCAGAGCTGGTGTAGTCCGCGGGCGTCGAGCGTACACACGCGGACGTTCGCGTGGTGCATCCGGAAGTGTAGTCGGCGGAGGCGGTGGTGCAGCTGACGAAGGAGGTGTCCTAGAGGCAAGCTCCTGGAGGACAGGGCCGCGCATGAGGATAGCAGGGTCTTCCTCATGCACGACAGGCGACGGCCGTGGTCGCTCAACGTCACATGGTGACGGAGCTACCACGGGAACAACTGCTGCAGGGTTAGGGGCAATCAAAAAATCCATATCCGTCACAGGGAGGAGTGTGGTGGAGAAGGGAAAGGATGTCTCGTCAAACACGACGTGACGGGAGATGATGACGCGCCTGGTGGTGAGGTTGAGACAGCGGTAGCCTTTATGGGAAGAAGGATATCCCAAGAAGACACAGGCTGCCGAGCGAGGAGCTAGCTTATGTGGTGTTGTGGCAGAGAGGTTTGGATAGCAGAGACACCCGAAAACACGAAGGTGACTGTATTCGGGGGTCTTGTTATATAGTATGGTGTAGGGAACGGCGTTGTTCACAGAGGAACAGGGCCGGCGGTTGAGGAGGTAGGTGGCGGTGACGAGCGCCTCGGCCCAGTAAGGTGGCGGCATGTGGGCATGTATGAGGAGAGTGCGGCTGATGTTATTCAGTGTGCGAAGGATCCGCTCTGCCTTGCCGTTTTGCTGGGATGTGTAAGGGCAGGAAAATCGGAAAAGAATGACACGAGATGAAAATAGAGAGGTGAGGGTGTGGTTAGCAAATTCAGTGCCATTGTCAGCCTGGAAGGATTTTATTGTGACGCCAAATTGGGTTTGCACAAGAGCGCAAAAATCAGTGATGTGAGAGGCTACTTCAGATTTGCGAATAAGTGGAAAAGTCCAGCAAAAATGAGAGTAATCGTCTAACAAAACCAAATAGTACTGGCACCCTGATATGCTAGCCACGGGAGACGTCCAAACATCGCAATGAATCAAATCAAAGGGTGCAGAACTGCGTGTTTGAGAAGGAGTAAAAGGTAGTCTCACATGCTTGCCA
Organism: Zea luxurians; assembly: GCA_029449295.1. Taxonomy (NCBI): domain Eukaryota; kingdom Viridiplantae; phylum Streptophyta; class Magnoliopsida; order Poales; family Poaceae; genus Zea; species Zea luxurians. The sequence continues at coordinate 108,811,545 of JAOPSE010000010.1, forward strand.
AGCTGACAGGAATGACATAGAGGTGGTTCTACTTTATTACAAGAAATGGCGGAAGTATTTCTAAGAGTATTTATTGCAGTAGAAGACGGATGACCGAGCCGAGAGTGCCACAGGGAGGTGGTGATGGCAATGGAGGCGTACGGCGAGGTGTGGGTGGCAGCTGGAATGGTGTAGAGGTCCCCATCACTATCGCAGTGAAGCATCACGCGACGACTCGCCATATCCTTAACAGAAAAACCAAGAGCGTCAAATTCAATTGAACAATTGTTGTCACGAGTAAATTGACGTACCGAGAGGAGGTTATGAACGAGGGAAGGAACCACTAGGACATCACGCAGAGTGAAAGTGGATGAACTAGTAGGAAGGACAGAGGAGCCGCGGCAGGTGATGGGTAGGTTGTGACCATTGCCGACAGTGATGGATGTATAAGAGGGTGGGAGACAGGAGAGGAGTATACCATCCGTAGACGTCATGTGGCTGGAGGCGCCGGAGTCCATCACCCAGCTGCCCTGTCCCTGAAGGGCGAGCTGGTGCAAGGCAGCGATGAGGCCGGATTGGTCCCAGTTCGACGTGGGGGACGGCATCTGGAGCGGTGCGAAGGCGGTATGCGCTTGAGGTTGGGGAGCGACGCCCAGGACTCCAGCGCCAGGAGCACGCCACCCGCCCTGTCCGCCTGGGCCTCCCTGCGGCGCGCCATAGGGGGAGAAGCAGAACCAGGGGCCCGACGGCTGGCGGCCCGACTGCGGCCACTGGTGAGTAGATGCACCAGAATGTTTGCCGTAGTTGCCGCCCTTCTTCTTCTTGCTGCCGCCGCCGTGTCCGCCGCCGCCTTTGCCATAGCCGCCGCCGCCTGCCGGTGTCTACTGGGGACCAGCAGAGGAGCGGCAGCCGCCCGGGCCAGAGCAGGAGGAGGTGGCGGCGAGGAGAGCTGTGGCGGCCGCCGTCTTGACCTCGTTGGCGAGGCGGAGCTCCTTGAGTTTCAGGAGGTCAAGAGCAGAGGCGAAGTCGGGAAGGACGGTGGAGTTGGCGATGTCGTCTGCGGTGTTGCTGAAGCGGGGATTGACGCCGCGGAGAAGATTGAGGACGAGCTGCGAGTCCTCGACGGGATGGCCGACGTCCCGGAGATCGGCGGCCTTCCGCTTCATGATCTCAGCGTACTCGTCGATGGAGGAGTCGCCTTGGGTCATGGAATGGAAGTCGTGGAGGTGGAGAATCGCCCGCGGGGCCTTGTTGGCGCGGAACAGACCTTCGATGGCGACCCAAAGGTTGCGGGCGGTCTGGTTGTCACCGTCGACAGCGAGGCTGAGGATGGAGTCGTCGACGGAGCCGAAGATCCAGCTGCGAACGCAGCAGTCCGCTTGATCCCAGATCGGGTCTTGCGGGCGTGGGGGAGCAGAGCCGTCGATGTGGTGGCGAAGGAGGAACTTGCCGCACATCGATTTGAAGAAGGATGCCCATCGGGAGTAGTTGGAGGCCTTCATCTCCAGCTTGGTCGGTACATGAGATTGAACCGAAACCGTGGCATACGAGGGCACCATGAGCTGCTGGATGGCGCCAAGGTTGGCGCTGGCGCCTAAGGTCTGCTCAGACATGGAGGAGAGGAGGGGTGCTGGCAGCGTGAGAGGAAGCAGAGAGCAGCGGAAGGAAGGCCGGGATCGAATTGATCCTGGACCTCTGATACCATGTAGAGAGTTGGTTTAGGGGAAAGCACCGCACACTCAATCAAGTGCGTGACTTCTCATATATATAGCCAAGTGGCTTGGTGTACAAGGATACAATCTCCTAAACTAGGAAGGTTGTCACCTATACAAGGTAAGGCTAAACTAGGAAGGCTGTCATCTATACAGGGTAAGACAGTCGGCTGTAGATATCTGCCTAATAAGTGTCCTGCCCCTGGTAGAGTTTGGTCGTGTAACGTTCCTCCCGACCGCTGCAGCTTGGACTTGGCATATCTAGTTTTCCAGAACTATGTTGGGCCCTTCGTATGAGATGGCTCTGGTTGCAAAAGACAGATCCCACACGCCCATGGTCTGATCTCCCCATAAAAGTTCCTGGAAAAGCTTGAGCTTTCTTTACGGAGGTGGTCATTATTGAGGTGGGAGATGGCACAAATACAAAGTTTTGGAAGGATAAGTGGCTAACTGGTAAGAGAATTAAAGACCTTGCTCCAAGTTTGTTTAATGCTATACCCAAGAGGATTGTCAATAGCAGGACAGTATATGAGGCAATTACAGATAGAAAATGGATCACTGATATTAAGGGTCCGCTGACAGTGGGAGTCTTAACATATTATCTCCAGTTATGAAATATGATTTCAGAATGGCAGCTGCAGCCTGAGGTTGAGGATAGACATGTTTTCAGTATGGCTCCTACTGGCACCTATTCAGCAAAGACTGCTTACGAAGGGTTCTTTTTGGGGTCTGTGGTTTTCCCTCATCACAAGAGAATTTGGAAAACTTGGGCCTTGCCAAAATGGCGTTTCTTCATTTGGCTGGTAGCTCAAAAAAGAGTCTGGACAGCAGATAGGCTTGCTAAAAGAGGGTTGGTTCATCCTGATAAGTGCCCCCTTTGTGATCAAGAGGATGAAACTATTGATCATCTCCTTGTTACCTGTTCATTTTCCAGAGAATTCTGGTATTTGTTGCTAAGGAAATTTGATATGTGTCGGCGTTCCGAGACCGGGGGGTCCTCGAGCCGACGAGTGAGAGTGCCGCGTGCCCCAGCCCAGATGGGTCGAGCGCGTGGAGCGAGCGCAAAGGGGGGAACGGAGTGAGAGAGAGGTCGGTGGCCGGAGCCGGATCGCGAGGGAGTCGGAGAAATTCCCACGGCCTTCGTGTTCGTCCCGCGCCCAGGTCGGGTGCGCTTGCAGTAGGGGGTTACAAGCGTCCGCACGAGGTGAAGGGAGAGGGCGGCCCCGAGAGAGCGCCTGCCCCTGCCTTTCGTCCCCGCGAGGCCAACCTTTTCTAAGAAGGCCCTGGCCCTTCCTTTTATAGTCGTAAGGAGAGGGTCCAGGTGTACAAGACGGGGGTGTAGCAAGGTGCTACGTGTCTAGCGAGGGAGAGCTAGCGCCCTATGTACATGCCCAGGTGGCAGCCAGAGAGATCGTGGCACCCTGTTGGAGTGGCGTCGTGGCTGTTGGAGGAGTAACGGAGCCGGACGGGGGGGACAGCTGTCGAGGTGGCTGGGTCCTTGCTGACGTTCTCCTGCTTTCGTAAGGGAGCTGGGAGCCGCCGTCGTCATGATCTAGCGGGGCGCCATCATGGCCTATCTGGCATAGCTGGCCAGATGGGACGCCGGTCTTGTTCTCTGCGACCCAAGTCGGCTCGGGGCAGGGTGATGATGACGCTTCCTGTTGACGTGGCGGTCTCGTATCCTAGGTCGGGCGTCGTGGAGGCTCCTCCGAGGCTGTGGCCGAGTCCGTCCTGCAAGACAGAGACAGAGTCCGAGCCCTGGTCGGGCGAGGCGGAGATTATTCGGCAGAGGCCGAGGCGGAGTCCGAGCCCTGGGTCGGGCGAGGCGGAGGTCGCCGTCTTCCGAGGCCTTAGCCTGAGTCCGAGCCCTGGGTCGGGCGGAGCGGAGTTCGCCGTCTTCCGAGGCCTTAGCCTGAGTCCGAGCCCTGGGTCGGGCGGAGCGGAGTTCGCCGTCTTCCGAGGCCTTAGCCTGAGTCCGAGCCCTGGGTCGGGCGGAGCGGAGTTCGCCGTCTTCCGAGGCCTTAGCCTGAGTCCGAGCCCTGGGTCGGGCGGAGCGGAGTTCGCCGTCTTCCGAGGCCTTAGCCTGAGTCCGAGCCCTGGGTCGGGCGGAGTCTCCTATGGCACCACTGGCGAAGTCTGGCCGCCCGTCGGTCTTACCTTTTGCGTTAAACGCCCTGGTGACTCGGTCGGTTGGTGCGGTGATTTAGTCAGGGTTTCTCCTTATCGGAGGCGGGGCCTAGGGCGAGCCGGGGATGCGCCTGCCGTGAAAGAGGAGACCTCAGGCGAGACGGAGTCATCTTAGGGTCGGCTGCCCTCGCCCGAGGCTAGGCTCGGGCGTGGCGTGGTCAAGTCACTCGTGTGGACTGATCCCTGACTTAATCAAACCCATCAGGCCTTTGCAGCTTTATGCTGATGGGGGTTACCAGCTGAGAATTAGGCGTCTTGAGGGTACCCCTAATTATGGTCCCCGACAGTAGCCCCCGAGCCTCGAAGAGAGTGTTAACACTCGCTTGGAGGCTTGCATCGCACTTTTTTGCAAGGGGACCAGCCTTTCTCGGAGGTACCTTGTTCCGGTGGGTGCGCGCGAGCGCACCCGCCGGGTGTAGCCCCCGAGGCCTCGGAGGAGTGGTTTCACTCCTTCGAGGTCTTAATGCCTTGCGCAATGCTTCGGCGCGACTAGCGGTTCCCTCATGCGAGCAGGGCGTAACCCAGGTGCACTGTCGGGGCCCAAGTTCTCGGGCTGGTATGTTGACGCTGTCAACGGTTCGGCCGGAGCCGGGTTTGCGAGAGCAGCCCCCGAGCCTTCGCACGGAGCGAGAGGACGATCAGGGACAGACTCGACTTTTTATATACGCCCCTACGTCGCCTTTCCGCAAGGAGGAGGGGGGGAGTGCGCCATGTTACCCTCGATGGGCACCGAACATGGTGTCTCCGGTGAGCTGCGATCGGGTAATCCGAGTGGACGTCCGTGCCCCGTTCGTTAGGGGTCGGCTAGGGGCCCGGAGGCACGCCCAAAAGTACCTGCGGGTGATCTGCCGGACCCGGTCCCCTAGCGACGGGGTCCGAGGGCTCGTTGCCTCCCTCCGATGGGATTCCGTTACAGAGTCGTTCCCGCTGGTCTCGGAAATGTCCTAGGGTACCTCGGGAGCGCAGCCCGAGCCTTGGTTATGTATCGAACGTACCCCTGGTCATCCCTCGCTCGGCGTCTGAGGCGGCTGTGAACCCTTCGACAGGCCAGCCTTCGAACCCCTGATCAGTAGGGGGCACGGAGCCCTAGTAGCCTGAGGCGGTCATGGAACCTTTCGGGGGCCGACCTTCGAACCCCTGACCAGTAGTGGGTGTCGGGCCCACGCGATCTGAGGCGGCTGTTGAACCCTTCGGGGGGCCAGCCTTCGAACCCCTGATCAGTAGGGAGGCTCGGGGCCTAGTTCCTTCACGGGGAAGGATCCCTTTGGGGTTATCCCCCTTCTCGGTCCCTGTTGCAAGAGATAGAGAAAGAAGGAAAAGGGAAAAAGGGATTCGAAATTGAACTTCGTGGCGTACCTTTCTCGGCGTGGCCGTTTTTGGCGGAGGCGAAGCGCCGCCAGCTGCCCCTGCCAGAAACGTCACCTATTTCGCCGTGGAGTTAATGCGCTGGGGTGAGTAGTTGGTGAGGTCGCCGTTGCGTGCGCGAGCCGTTCGAGGTACGGGTCACGGACGCGTCGTCTTCACGCCGTGAGAAGGGTTCTCTTGCTGCCCCCGGATGGGACGTGAGCCTGGCCGATGGCGTGACCGCTGCCCTCACACGCCTGCCACCGTCATTACTGCCGGCCCATTTTTGACCGCGTTTGACCGCTGCGCCAGGCTGGCGCCGCTGGATCGCAGGCTGGGCGGCCTCGAGTCGCGGTATCGGTTCCGCAATCGAGGAGGTGCGGTGGTGGAGCGAGAGGCGCAGCGGTTCGCATGCAGCGCCTGGCGCGCCAGTTGAACGACGCGTGGTCTTGAGCCGTCGCGCTGGCCTGTCAGGAGTCGGGGAGGCGCGTCCACTTGGCGTGGTTGCATGCCGCTTGCATGGCCGCTCGCCCCCTTTGCCCGTTGGTCTGGGCAAAAGTGGAGGGTTACTTGTAACCGCTGGGCGGTTGCGTGCGTCGTGCGCGGCGGTTTGGCTCCCTCTGCTTGGAGCTGGTCTGCATGACAGGCGGGCCCCAGCCCCCGCGCCGCGGGGAAGGGCCTTGGAGGCGTGTTGGAGAAGACTCAGCCCGTGACGGTCGAGGGCGCTAGCAGGGGGAGTTGCCTTTAAAAGGAGGGCGACCCTCTTCGTGAGGCGACCATGTCTCCTTTCTCCCTTATGCATTGTGTCTCTCCATCTTCCAGGCCCCCGGATGGGGGGAACCGCCGTCTTTTCGCTCCATCGTTGGAGGAACGCGACCCCGCGGGGGTTGGTACCTTTCAGCCATCGTTCGGCTTCAAGGATTTTCATCATGCAGCCCGGCTGCACCCCTCCACCGGCGATCGCCCGAGAAGGCGACCTCCGGCTTGATGGTGGGGGAAAGCGAGCCGGGCTGCGGTCTCTGCCCCTCCCTCGGCCTCAAGGATTTTCATCACCAGGCCAAGAGGGAGGACGAGGCGAGCCAGGGGGCTGTCTCCGTGTGGGTCGGTTGCCCTCTTCTTCCCCGTGTTCCCGGGGTGAGAACGGCATCCTCCAGCATCTCGGAGACTTCCTCTAGCCATGCCGGAAGTGGGGGGTCCCGAGGCGCCGGCGGACGGAACTGGCTTCTCTACTGATGAGATTGCCAACTCCGTCAGTAGCCCTGGGTCTCCGTCTCCCGGCCTGAATGGCTGGCTCTCGTCCTCGAGGGGTGAGAGTCTTTCCGCTGCCCCGCAGGCCCGCCCCTATCGAGTGGGGTTGTTCGTACCTGCGGGGGGGGGGAACCGGAGTTCCGCCTGTAGTGGCACTTCGAGTGCCGGGTTTTTTGTTCATTTTCGGCTTTCGGGGCCTGAACATGTATGTAACTCCGGCACAGAGCCGTGTTTTTTCCTCATTTCTGAGCAATAAGACTTGCCTATCGATTGTCTGAATCGCTTCACCAAGCATGAGTCGCCCCGGGTCCAGGTGACGAGTGAGGTATCCGTATCCCGGAGGCGTAGGAATCCCTCGGCTCGGTCGGACCTGTTGTCCGAGGCTCTTCTAGCTTAGTTAAAAAGACCCCTCGGTCGCTCTTCGACGAGCCGAGGCCAGGGGTAGCGATATCAGCACAAGCAGAGGCGTTGTTGGCTCGGAAATGGAACCTGGTTGGCCGGAGCCCCGCTGGGTCGTCTGCTGGCAGGCTCGGCGCCGGAGTTGATTAGCCGAGGCCTCGGACCGAGCTGGCGCCCTCGGAAGGGGTCGGCCGAGGCCCCGGAGGTGGCCGGCCGAGCCGTCCGCTTGGGCCGGATTCTCGGGGAAGCCTCTGGCGGAGATTGCTCGAGCGCGGTGTCGACGTCGTCCTTTGGAGCGGAGGCCTTCGGACCGCGTGGCCACCCGAGGCCAGGTCGGGTCTTGCCGAAGGTGCTGCTGATGCCGAGGGTGTCGCCACCCTCTTCCAGTGCCAAGGTCCGCGCCTGCAGGGTCAAGTCGTCCTGTAGCGTGGGCCTTGTGCGGCCGTTGAGGCCAGAACACACACCCTTGTCGCGTTATAAAGCTGTGTCTCTTTTCCTCTTGCTTCGAGTATCTGGACTTTTTGTCGGTAGCAGGGATGTTAGTGCGAGCAAGAGTTGCTTCTCGCGGGAGGTGATGAGTGAGGTATCCGTATCCCGGAGGCGTGGGAGTCCCTCGGCTCGGTCGGCCTCGCCGCTTACGCGTACTTTTACCCATCCATGAGGCCCTGTCACCGACTCGGTCGAGAAGGCTCGAAGAACCTGCTTCAACAGAAGAGCCTCCGTACGTAAAGACTCATTCGATCCGCGGAGTCACCTTATCCGAACGCGAGTTACTTATCACAGAAGGTGACGAGTGAGGTATCCGTATCCCGGAGGCGTAGGAGTCCCTCGGCTCGGTCGGCCTTGGTTGCTTACGTGTACCCCGTCGTTTCTAGGACCCACTTTTCGAAGTAGTCAAAAAGCACGAAAGATGTTCTGGTAAAAGAGGTTTTTTGTTCGAGGAAAATTTTGACGCAGAGGGGGTTAACCCCCTTTTAGCCCCCGAGGGAGGGTCGGGCTCCGCTGAGGCGAGGCCGACCCTTCCTTGTTGACTAAACTTCGCGTGGGTACGGGGTATAAGAACAACTTGGAAACATTCTTAAGGATAGAAGCGACGTAGCTGTTGGATGTTCCAAGCGTTGCCGTAGACCTCGCCTTGACTGTTGGCCAGCTTGTAAGTTCCGGGCTTCAGAACTTTGGCGATGATGAACGGCCCCTCCCAGGGGGGCGTTAGCTTATGCCTCCCTCGGGCGTCCTGCCGCAGCCGAAGCACCAGGTCGCCCACCTGGAGATCTCGGGGTCGGACCCCTCGGGCGTGGTAGCGTCGCAGGGACTGCTGATACCGCGCTGAGTGGAGTAGGGCCCTGTCCCGAGCCTCGTCCAGCTGGTCCAGCGAGTCTTCTCGGCTGGCTTGGTTGCTTTCTTCGTCGTAAGCCCTCGTCCTCGGGGAACCGTATTCCAGGTCCGTGGGCAGGATTGCCTCGGCCCCGTAGACCAGGAAGAACGGCGTGAAACCCGTGGCTCGGCTTGGAGTCGTCCTCAGGCTCCAGACCACCGAGGGGAGTTCCTTCATCCATCGCTTGCCGAACTTGTTGAGACTGTTATAAATCCGAGGCTTAAGCCCCCGTAGAATCATGCCATTGGCACGTTCCACTTGCCCATTCGACATGGGGTGAGCTACGGCGGCCCAGTCCACCCGGATGTTGTGATCGTCGCAAAAATCCAAGAATTTTTTGCCGGTGAACTGGGTGCCATTGTCGGTGATGATGGAGTTCGGGACCCCGAAGCGATGGATGATGTTGGTGAAGGATGCCACCGCCTGCTCGGACCTGATGCTGCTTAGGGGTCGGACCTCGATCCACTTGGAGAATTTGTCGATGGCGACCAGCAGGTGCGTGTAGCCCCCGGGTGCCTTCTGCAGTGGGCCGACGAGGTCCAGACCCCACACAGCGAAGGGCCAGGTGATGGGTATCGTCTGCAGAGCCTGAGCGGGCAGGTGGGTCTGCTTCGCATAGAATTGGCACCCTTCGCAGGCGCGGACAATTCTAGTGGCGTCAGCCACCGCCGTTGGCCAGTAGAAGCCTTGGCGGAAAGCATTCCCGACGAGGGTTCGAGGTGCTGCATGATGACCGCAAGCCCCCGAGTGTATTTCCTGCAGGAGGTCCTGACCCTCGGCGATGGTGATGCATCGCTGGAGGATGCCCGAGGGGCTGCGGTGGTAGAGCTCCTTCTCGTCGCCCAGCAGGACGAACGATTTTGCTCGTCGCGTTACCCGCCGAGCCTCGGTTTGGTCGAGGGGCAGCTCTCCTCGGCGGAGATATTGCAGGTACGGGGTCCTCCAATCTTGATCTGGCACGACCCCGTTCTGCTCCTCCTCGACGTGCAGCGCTTCGCGCTCGGGCCCCGAGGGTTCCTCGGATTGAGCCGAGGACGGCTCGGGCTGAGCCGAGGTCACCTCGGACGAGGCCGAGGGTGCCTCGGGTTCGGGCGCGTCGCCTATCTTGACTGAGGGTTGGTGCAGATCCCGGGCGAAGACGTCCGGGGGAACCGTTGTCCGCCCCGAGGCTATCTTCGCCAGCTCGTCCGCAGTCTCGTTATAGCGTCGGGCGATGTGGTTAAGTTCGAGCCCGTAGAACTTGTCCTCCAGGCGTCGAACCTCTTCGCAGTAGGCCTCCATCTTCGGGTCGCGGCAGAGGGAATTCTTCATGACTTGGCCGATGACGAGCTGCGAGTCGCCGCGTGCATCGAGGGACCCTATGCAAACACGTCAATGTTTGCGCGAGGGAAGCCGCCAAGCACTGCTTCCTATCTAGGGCCGAGCCCAGAGCCGATCCGGACACGCCTGGAGGCGTCGCCACTGGGGTCGAGAAGGACGGCCTTAACCGTCTCCGCTGGCTCGAAGTTGCCGGCATGCCGCTTCACATCCGGCACTTCTCGGGAGAGGCTTTCCGGGTCGGCAATGAGGGCCTCGGACTCGGCGAGGGCCTCGGCGTACTCCACGCACTCCACATCGCATTCGAATGCGTGTTTGTACGTGGGGCCGACGGTGATGACCCCGTTGGGGCCCGGCATCTTGAGCTTCAGGTAGGTGTAGTTGGGGATGGCCATGAACTTCGCGTAGCATGGCCTTCCCAACACCGCGTGGTAGGTCCCTCGGAACCCGACCACCTCGAACGTCAAAGTCTCCCTTCGGAAGTTGGAGGGTGTTCCGAAGCAGACAGGGAGGTCGAGCTGTCCGAGGGGCTGGACACGCTTCCCGGGAATGATCCCGCGGAAGGGCGCAGCGCCTGCTCGGACGGACGACAAGTCGACGCGCAGGAGCTTGAGAGTTTCGGCGTAGATGACGTTGAGGCAGCTGCCCCCATCCATCAGGACCTTGGTGAGCCTGACGTCGCCAATGACAGGATCGACGACGAGCGGGTACTTCCCCGGGCTCGGCACGTGGTCGGGGTGGTCGTCCTGGTCGAAGGTGATGGGCTTGTCGGACCAGTCTAGGTAGACTGGCGCCGCCACCTTCACCGAGCAGACCTCCCGACGCTCTTGCTTACGATGCCGAGCCGAGGCATTCGCCACATGCCCTCCGTAGATCATGAAGCAGTCGCGGACCTCGGGGAACTCTCCTGCTTGGTGATCCTCCCTTTTTTCGTCGTCGTGAGCCTTGCCACCCTCGGCGGGTGGCCCGGCCCGATGGAAGTGACGCCGAAGCATGACGCACTCTTCGAGGGTGTGTTTGACGGGCCCCTGATGGTAGGGGCACGTCTCCTTGAGTGCCTTGTCGAAGAGGTTTGCACCTCCGGGGGGTTTTCGAGGGTTCTTGTGCTCGGCGGCGGCGACAAGGTCAGCATCGGGAACGTCGCGTTTCGCTTGCGACTTCCTCCTGCCTTTCTTCTTGGCGCCGCGCGGAGCAGACGCCTCGGGAGCATCTTCCGACGGGCGGCCCTGGGGCTGCTTGTCCTTTCGGAAGATGGCCTCTACCGCCTCCTGGCCGGAGGCGAACTTGGTAGCGATGTCCATCAGCTCGCTCGCCCTGGTGGGGGTCTTGCGACCCAACTTGCTCACCAGGTCGCGGCAGGTGGTGCCGGCGAGGAACGCGCCGATGACATCGGAGTCGGTGATGTTGGGCAGCTCGGTGCGCTGCTTCGAGAACCGCCGGATGTAGTCCCGAAGGGACTCTCCCGGCAATTGCCGACAGCTTCGGAGGTCCCAGGAATTCCCGGGGCGCACGTACGTGCCCTGGAAGTTCCCGGCGAAGGCCTGGACCAGATCCTCCCAGTTGGAAATCTGCCCCGGGGGCAGGTGCTCCAACCAGGCACGAGCGGTGTCGGAGAGAAATAGGGGGAGGTTTCGGATGATGAGGTTGTCATCGTCCGTCCCACCCAGCTGACAGGCCAGGCGGTAGTCTGCAAGCCACAATTCCGGTCTCGTCTCCCCCGAGTACTTCGTGATAGTAGTCGGGGGTCGGAATCGGGGCGGAAACGGCGCCCGCCGAATGGCTCGGCTAAAGACCTGCGGACCGGGTGGTTCGGGCGAGGGACTTCGATCCTCCCCGCTGTCATAACGTCCCCCACGCCTGGGGTGGTAGCCTCGGCGCACCCTTTCGTCGAGGCGTGCCCGACGGTCACGATGAGGGTGCTCGTCGCCGAGGTGGCCCGGGGCCGCAGGCGCGGTGTTGCGCGTGCGCCCGGTGAAGACCGAGGCTTCCCGCGTGAGTCGGGAAGTCGCGGCACGAGGATCCGGGGTGTATCCCTGCCCTCGAGAGGCAGAGCTCTCTGCCCGCCGGGCCGCAGCGCCTTCCAGGAGATGCCTGAGTTCTCCCTGGATCCGCCGTCCCTCGGTGGTTGATGACTCCGGCATCGCGCGGAGGAGCATTGCTGCAGCGACCAGGTCCTGGCCAGTCCCGCCGGATGCGGGTGGCGGTTTGTCCCTGGCATCGTTGGCGATGCGGTGCTGGAGACCTTGGGGCAAGTGACGTATTCCTCCGGCCGGGGGTTGGCTCGCCCATACCTGCCCGATGTTCTGACGGATTGCCTCGAGCGCTCCTGCTCCTTCATCGAACCCGGCCTGCGCCCCGCGGACTTGCTCGAGCTGTGGGTCGTGACCTCCCGCCGAAGCGGGGACCACAGCTAGCTCCCGCGGGATGTCAGCGCGAGGCGCTGGCCTAGGGGGATCACCATCCTCCGGCATGCCGAGACAGCCGCCTCCGGAGGGATCCCCTAGCTCGATGTGGAAACATTCGCGACTCAGGCCGCAGTCCTTGTCGCCAAGGCTGCGGCTGCCGTCGGAACAGTCGGAGAGGCAGTAGTCACATGCGGTCATGAAGTCCCGCATGGCACTAGGGTTGCCAGATCCGGAGAAATCCCAGCAGATGCTGGGGTCGTCGTCTTCCTCGGACCCAGAGGGTCCGTAGGTCGAGACACCCGTCAATCGGTCCCAAGGCGACCGCACAGGAAACCCCAGAGAGGTTGCACTCGCCTCAATGTGAGCGCCCGCCAAAGCGAGATCGCCAGGCGGGCTGAGGCCGAGTCGAAATAACGAAAGATGGGTAGCAGTCGATACCTTTTTGTCGACGAGGAGCGATGAAGTCGCGTCGGGGGCTGACCGCGTCGTCGTCTTGGGTCCGAGGGCGACGTCCTGCAGGCCTTCCGTGAGCGTGCTGGCGTCGTCCACTTACTCGGAGTCGACGTGTTGCGGGGGGATGGCGCTCGCGTCTGCCTTGAACGCGAGGGCGACGCTTGGCGTGTCCTCCGTCGAGGCGCCGGGGATGTCGATTTGCCCGACAGCCATCGGAGCGCGACCTCCCGCTCGGCCCCGGTTGCCCTGCCTCCTCCTCCTTCGACGGCGAGGGAGAGGATGGGGCGAGCTCGAAAGTTGTCCTTCCCCTACGCGGGAAAGACGTCGTCGATTCCGCCGCCAGCGGGCGGGTTGTCCGCCATCAATGTCGTCGTCGCGCGGCGGTGGAAGGAGTATCATGTCGTAGTCGCCGTCGAGCGAGATGAACTCGAGGTTCCCGAAACGGAGCACCGTCCCGGGTTGAAGAGGTTGTTGGAGACTGCCCATCTGGAGCTTGACGGGAAATCGAACGTCAACACGCAGCGTGCCCCTACCTGGCGCGCCAACTGTCGGCGTTCCGAGACCGGGGGGTCCTCGAGCCGACGAGTGAGAGTGCCGCGTGCCCCAGCCCAGATGGGTCGAGCGCGTGGAGCGAGCGCAAAGGGGGGAACGGAGTGAGAGAGAGGTCGGTGGCCGGAGCCGGATCGCGAGGGAGTCGGAGAAATTCCCACGGCCTTCGTGTTCGTCCCGCGCCCAGGTCGGGTGCGCTTGCAGTAGGGGGTTACAAGCGTCCGCACGAGGTGAAGGGAGAGGGCGGCCCCGAGAGAGCGCCTGCCCCTGCCTTTCGTCCCCGCGAGGCCAACCTTTTCTAAGAAGGCCCTGGCCCTTCCTTTTATAGTCGTAAGGAGAGGGTCCAGGTGTACAAGACGGGGGTGTAGCAAGGTGCTACGTGTCTAGCGAGGGAGAGCTAGCGCCCTATGTACATGCCCAGGTGGCAGCCAGAGAGATCGTGGCACCCTGTTGGAGTGGCGTCGTGGCTGTTGGAGGAGTAACGGAGCCGGACGGGGGGACAGCTGTCGAGGTGGCTGGGTCCTTGCTGACGTTCTCCTGCTTTCGTAAGGGAGCTGGGAGCCGCCGTCGTCATGATCTAGCGGGGCGCCATCATGGCCTATCTGGCATAGCTGGCCAGATGGGACGTCGGTCTTGTTCTCTGCGACCCAAGTCGGCTCGGGGCAGGGTGATGATGACGCTTCCTGTTGACGTGGCGGTCTCGTATCCTAGGTCGGGCGTCGTGGAGGCTCCTCCGAGGCTGTGGCCGAGTCCGTCCTGCAAGACAGAGACAGAGTCCGAGCCCTGGTCGGGCGAGGCGGAGATTATTCGGCAGAGGCCGAGGCGGAGTCCGAGCCCTGGGTCGGGCGAGGCGGAGGTCGCCGTCTTCCGAGGCCTTAGCCTGAGTCCGAGCCCTGGGTCGGGCGGAGCGGAGTTCGCCGTCTTCCGAGGCCTTAGCCTGAGTCCGAGCCCTGGGTCGGGCGGAGCGGAGTTCGCCGTCTTCCGAGGCCTTAGCCTGAGTCCGAGCCCTGGGTCGGGCGGAGCGGAGTTCGCCGTCTTCCGAGGCCTTAGCCTGAGTCCGAGCCCTGGGTCGGGCGGAGCGGAGTTCGCCGTCTTCCGAGGCCTTAGCCTGAGTCCGAGCCCTGGGTCGGGCGGAGTCTCCTATGGCACCACTGGCGAAGTCTGGCCGCCCGTCGGTCTTACCTTTTGCGTTAAACGCCCTGGTGACTCGGTCGGTTGGTGCGGTGATTTAGTCAGGGTTTCTCCTTATCGGAGGCGGGGCCTAGGGCGAGCCGGGGATGCGCCTGCCGTGAAAGAGGAGACCTCAGGCGAGACGGAGTCATCTTAGGGTCGGCTGCCCTCGCCCGAGGCTAGGCTCGGGCGTGGTCAAGTCACTCGTGTGGACTGATCCCTGACTTAATCAAACCCATCAGGCCTTTGCAGCTTTATGCTGATGGGGGTTACCAGCTGAGAATTAGGCGTCTTGAGGGTACCCCTAATTATGGTCCCCGACAATATGCATTCTTTGGCTCCTCAACCGGATGTTGGCTCATATCTGGGCTGGTGGGAATCGGTGGGGAATATTGTTAATGGACTCACCAAAAAAGGACTTGATTCCCTTGTCATTCTGAGAGCCTCGATCTTGTGGAAAGATAGAAACAAATGTGTCTTTGATGGCTGCAGCCCTAGTGTTACCATGAGTCTTAGAGCTGTGGATGAGGAAAGGGCAAAATGGGAGATTGTTGGTGCCAAGGGGCTTTCCCATTTGGCAGCACCATTAGCTGAGAGTTAAGAAGAGTGATGGATTCATTTATGTATGCTTGCTACTGGCCTCCGTAAGGAGACCTTTTTTCTGGAATACGCAGGAGAGTTGCGCATCTTTGTATTAATAGAAGAAAAGAAAGGGGGGAGAGAACCCCAATACAGCACACACACCACTAGAGACTAACTACGGATCACCGACTAAAACATGGAGGAAACACGACCCACACCGTTGTTTTAAGCCAGCAACTCATCGACTTGGAGGAAGGACAAGGCCTTGGCACCAGTCATGGACCAGAGCACCGCCTCTTCCCTAGCCATCCTAAGGGCCGTGACCAAGCTGGGATTTTTTGTATTGGTCCACCCCTTTTTTCTGCTTAATATATAATGGGGTGCAGTTCTCCTGCACGTTCGAGAAAAAAAGAACGGTGTTGGTTTTCTATCCCCTAAGGGCTGGTTTGGTGACAAGGGAATTGGAAGGGATCCATGGGGGATGGGGGATTTGAATAGCGAGGGATTTCCCCTAAGGGCTACTTTGGGAACCTCAAATCCCTTTCAGAATTGGAGGGGATTGAGGTGGAAATGAACTAATTTCCTCTCCAATCCCCTTCAATCCCGAAGGGATTTGAGTTTCCAAACTAGCCCTAAGGGGTTGCTAACCTCTCAGGGATTTGAATTCCTTTCTTTTTTCTTAATGAAATGACACGCAGTTCTCCTGTGTGGTTCGAGAGAAAAAAGGAGCTGCAACATGGCTATTATGACACACAAAGGGCTTTAAGACCTTTTTTGTTTGTTTTCTTTCTCAACCACTGAGGCATATGCCTTAACTTATTTTTTTTTCTCGATGCCTTAACTTATTTTGCATGGGATATTTGATACTGTACTCCTGCATGTTAAAAAAAATGCAACACTAAGTCCCAAGCCACAACGTGGGTCTGTTTATAAATAGTCGTGACAAAAATCATAATTTAAACTTTTGCCATCTTGTGCTTGAGGTTCAACCGTTCAACCAACCATGTCAATAGCACAAGGACAAGCACATTGGATGCCTTCTACAATAAGATAGTATGAAATAACTGCTATAAATATATAAAACTTAGCATAAAATAAATATTGGGATCATCGATACAATCAACTCACCTGCAAATTTCTTCTAATTGATAACTCATACAAATTCGAATTACTCACTATATCAGAACGTCTCCTGGTCAACTGACCTTCATCAAGTCCCTCATATGAAATAAAGTTATGACGCCCAACTACATACTTCAAGAAAGCATCACCTAGGACTTCTAATCGCTCCAAAGAGATCCTCTCTAAACACCTTTCAGTAGTCAATGATTCAAGGATCTGTAATGAATGTCATAAATCACAATTACTTCAGCATAGATAGCAAAATCAAACTAGAAGTTTCAGCCTCAACAGTGCAAAAGTTAGTTTACTTACACCCGAGGCACTAATTTGAGAAGCCTCTGGGAAATAAGATGACATGACATCCTTCAACTCAATAGCCACCAACAAATTCTCCAAGCGATACATTAGAGATGGTAGCAAGGACAAAGAACTGCCCATATCTTTTGAGAACCCAATTATCTTCAAAGAGCATAGCTCTGGAGGTAACTCCACAAAGTGCTCCATCAATTCACGAGCCTCAGATTCTTATAAGAAACAGTGAAGACATAATATCAAAAGTATTGTATAAGGATCAGAACCATCAAAGAATCACAGCAATCATCCCTTTTTTTCCATCAAAGAATCACAGCAATCATCTTTTTTTTTTCTCGAACACGCAAGAGAGCTGTGTATAATTATATTAAGAAGAATATATTAGGGGAAAGAACCCACACACACCCCACAACTCCTAAACACTAGTCAGCCAGGGGGGGGTGGCAGAAATTTGGAGGAAGGATAAGTCCTTAACCCCGGCTGAAGACCACACCGAGACCTCATCTATCGACAGCAGCAATATTAGGAGATTTTCCTTGAAAACCGCATTGGTTTCTATGCTTCCAAACCATCCATGCCCCAAGAATGACTGGGGAATTGAACCCTCTTCTAGTCTGCCCTTGCACTTTAAGGAAGCTGTTCCTCCACCACTCACCAAAATTTTGCTCCTCAGGCTGTGGCATCAACTCCTGCAACTTGGCTCTCCGCAGCAACTCAAACCAAACTTGCCTAGAAAATACACAAGAGACAAGTGGTTGATAGTTTCTTGCTGCTAATCACAAAGGGGGTAGCACTCCGGATGTTGTAAACCCCTTCTAGTAAGTTTATCCGTTGTCCAACACCTGATATATTCCACCAGCCAAATAAAAAGACGGCATTTGTTAGGAGCCCAACTTTTCCAGATTCTAGTAGCCGGCTTCCCACCGCTGTGCCGCCCACCTTCCCAAGCGCCGTCGCCACGGGCGCACCCCAGGCTGACCTTCCGAGCGCCACCGCCACTGGGGACGTGCCCCTGTCCACCATTGTGCCGCCCACCTTCCTACAGTTGACTCTTGCTCTCCCTGGCTTCGACCTGGCCGCCACCGGCCAGTGCCTGACCGTGTTATCGTCTGTGGTGGTGGTGGCCTAGAGACTCTCCTTGGTCCTCCATCTACAACTCGTGGACCGGCTGCATCACCATGTGGCCTAGCCAGTCCTCGAGTGTCCCTCCTCCGTGTCTTCCTCCGCCCTAGCCAGCTCACTTGGCGATAACTAGTTCAAGGTATCCCTTCGTCCACCCTACCCCTGCACCGCTGGCTCCTCAACCATCACTTTGGCCACTGCCAAACCACTCCACTCCGTCCTGGACCCCGTGGCCCAAGGGGTGGGATCAACAGTCCCTTGCTAGCTACCTCACGATGACCCTCACTCCTCCTGCTGTCACCGACTGGGTTGCTAATTCTAGTGCCTCCTACCACACCACTCTAGATGCTAGTATATTCTCTTATTTCCACCTCCATCTATCATTGTGGCAACAGGAACCTTCTCCGGGCCCTTTCATATTTGCAATGTTCTTGCCGCCCCACATATCTCAAAATCTTCTTTTTGTTCGTCAATTCACCACTGATAATTATCGTTCTATTGAGTTTGATCTTTTTTCTTGTCCGTGAAGGATCTCGCTACTTGCCTCCTAGGGGCGCCCCTACTTCAGCTTCATCATCGTCCTCGCCACAGCCGCACGCTCTGACTACCTCCACTATATCAAGTACTTGGCATCATCCACTCGGTCATCCTAGCCCTGTCGTGTTGTCCAAGTTGTGTAGTAGCTCAGTCATTTCTTGTACTAAGGGCGCCCCTGAGCATCTTTGGCATGCCTGTCAGCTTGTCGTCATGTTCGACTTCTTTTATCAAGCTCCTCTCAAGTTGTGCACAATTTTGATCTTATACATTGTGACTTGTGGACCACTCCTATTACCAATGTTTAGGGTTATATATATTATCTAGTGATTCTTGATGACTGCTCTCCCTCAAACAAAAATAATGGAAATAGGGTGTCAGATCATTTCAAAAGAGAATTACCCCCTTGAAGAAGACTAACCTGTGCTCTCTAGTTGTCGGTTATGAAGCAGATTACGCAGACAGAAGAGTTGCTTAGCTTTCAAAAGCGGCTGCTCAGGATGGGAAAGCTTGATATGTAACCTGATTTCAGTAAAGCGTAACATTATGAAGTAGTTCAACAGATGCATTGCCTATCTCCATATCATAATAATGATACAGAAATAAGGATACATGGCTACTATAAGATCAAGGTAGATACTAAAAACTACGAGTGATACAGCTCTATTACAGAAATATGGATAAATAAATCCAAAGACACAGTTCTGCTGGATATTTTTAGCTAGTTTGTTCTCAACATAAAAAGGGATATATGCTATGATAGGAAAAATCTATTTACAATATCTGCTTAAACCCCTGAACAAAATGTCGTTGTTTTTACAACAGTTTGGGGGAATAAATTGAGACGACATCAGTTTGGGGGAATAAATTGAGACAAAATCTATTTACTCCCCTGAACAAAATGTCTCAATTTATTCCCCCAAACTGTTTGTCAGGCAAGGCCCACACTGAATGATGTCTTTGATGGAATCTCCCCTAGTGTTTCTGCAGCTCTTTGTCAGGCAAGGGAGGAACAGCAGTTGTGGGAAATGGCAGGAGCTAAGGGTCTCTCCTTTCTTGCCGCAACCATCCGGGGCACCTAGCTGCCTGGTTTATCGCTGATGGGCTGGTTTTGTTTATCAGGAACTGTTTGTTTTTGTTTTTTCTCTTCTTCTTTTCTTTGGTTTTTTTATCCCCTCTGGGGAGGTCTTTTGTACTATGGTCTATTTTGTACCCTCTTTTCCTTCTACTTAATATAATGATGCGCAGCTCTCCTGCGCTTTCGAGAAAAAAAAAAGTGAATTGTTCGGGGTAGTAGAATAAATTTTCCCGATTATCATATTACATAGCACAATACTTATGCTTCTGAAATGGAATGTGTAACTCGAAATCTTAGAGGTTTGTGATGTAACCCCTAACACTTCGGCAGCCTAGAAAATCTGACCTACTGCCTCTCATCGATAAAGTGGCAAACAAGCTACCGGGCTGGAAATCTTCTCTCATGAGCAGGGCTGGTCAGCTTGTGATGGTCAAGGTGGTCTTATCTTACATCCCTGTGTACTCTATGCTTGCCTTGGACCTTCCTAAATGGGTAACTAAAGGAATTGACAAAATACGAAGAGGTTTTCTTTGGAAAGGGCAGGAGCAGGTGCATGGAGGCCATTGTCTTGTTTCCTGGGATTGTGTTCAGCGGCCTTTGCAGTTTGGTGGCCTTGGTGTCCTTAATCTGGAATTATTCGGCTGGGCATTGAGTGCTCGCTGGTTGTGGGCTTGTGGCTGCAAAAGATGGACGCCTCTCGCCCTTGGGCCGGTCTTCCTTTTCGTGCGCCGGGCTGTGTACAAGCCCTTATTGACATGGCTGTGGTTTCCACGGTGGGTAATGGCGAATCGACCAAGTTTTGGACAGACCGTTGGCTGCAAGGTCTTACTGTCACTGATCTGGCCCCAAATGTGATCCTCCTAATCTCAAAGAAAGCTAGAAAGCAGAGGACAGTGGCTCAGGGGCTGCTGGGTCAGAATTGGGTTCGGGACATTAAAGGCACTTTGTCTGTACAAGTGCTTGTGGAATATTTGCAGCTTTGGAACCTCATCGACAGTATAGAGCTTCAGGATGACACTCCAGACCGTCACACTTGACTCCTTTCTAAGCATGGCATCTATTCTAGCGAGTCTGCCTATGACGCCTTCTTCACCGGGTCCATAACCTTTGCCGCTTGGAGGCGAGTATGGAAGATATGGGCACCTTCGAATTGCAAAGTTTTCATTTGGTTGGCAATCAAGAACAGACTGTGGACAGCCGATATACTTGCTAAAAGAGGGCTGCCTCATCCTAATGCATGTCCTCTTTGTGATCAGTCCGACGAGACCATTCAACATATCCTCATCTCTTGTGTTTTTGCCCGTGAAGTCTGGACTTCGATCCTCAGCAAGTTTGGTCTGCTCCCCATTGCCCCTCTGCTGGACTGCACGCATTTCTCAAACTGGTGGAGCCAAAGCATCAAGAGTGTTGGAAAGGACATGAGGAAAGGACTCAATTCCCTAATCATCCTAGTGGTCTGGCAGCTTTAGAAACATCATAATTCTTGTGTCTTTGAGGGTTCTAGGCCTTGTGTTCAAAACGTGGTGTTAGCGGTGGTCGAGGAAGGGGGCACTTGGTGCTTGGCTGGAGCTTCAGCCCTCCAAGAGCTCCTGCTGCATCCGCTCCCCTCGGGAACTCCACTGTAATTCGGTGAAGATAGTGATCGTTCTCTACCTTGTGTGTGGCGCGCTGTCCTTAGCCACGGTCTGTAATTGGGGCCAGCAAGTCTTGTCCTGCCCCTATTTGTATTTTTTTTCTTAATGAAATGACACGCAACTCTTCTGCATTTGTTAAAAAAAACTATATTTGCCTTGCTGGAGGCTCAACATGGTTTTTTTTCTCTACACGCAGGAGGGTTGTGTATCTTTGTATTAAGAAGAGTGTCAGAAAAATGTCCGTACACCGTGCCTGAAAGGCACACACACGCACACTGACTGTCACAAGACCATACAGCATTGTTCTCAAGGCTCAACATGGTATAGTACATTTTTGCAATATTTGTAAGAAAAAATGTAAGCTAGGAATGGCATGTAAGATACTACATCGGTTTTCGAATATTTGTCGCCCGCTAGTTCATTTTTGAACTAAAACCTGACAAATAAAATAGAACGGAGGGAGTATAATTCATCATTTTACCTTTGTTTAAAATGTTCTGCATACGTTGCACCGTTCAACTCACTTTTAGCATTTGTTCCATCCAGAATGGCATCAACGAAGAAAAACAGGTCGGTGTGGGGAGTATAGACCAAACTGCCAATCACATCAGCTTTGTTGTATGTTCCACCAAGAAGCTTCAAAGACTCATTTGGTAAATATGAATCATGCAGAGACAAACCCATTGGATCTTGAAATGCAGGTGATGATAAACACCGCTTTACTGCTGGCCAATCAATCATATTATCACCATAGAATTTCTGCTTGATGGGAAGTAAAAGGTAAAATGTTGAATCCATGTCCAATGCACCATCATTCCCCAACAAAATATAAGATGGTGTGAACTCAGATCTATCCAGGAGAACTTTCAAAAACATTTCTTGAAAATTGTGTGCGAGTATCATCTGTAAGATAAAAGAAAAAAGACATGTCAGGCATTGCTCCCTGAAAATTTTGTGTTGGCATCTGAACAGATAAGCAAGACAGTGCCTCTTCTTTGTTAAACTCAATCTTTCCCAAATATTTAATTCCTGCTTTCACAATCCTCGCACGAGCAAGATGCAATTCAACATCCAACTTTTCAGATTCCTCTGGAAGGCGATTGATCACAAAAAGACCAAACATCTGATATCGTCTATCTGCTGGTATGGGAATAAATTCTATGTAATAGAAATGCAACTTAAACGAGGAGTCTAGTTTGCATCTTGAAGGTCTCAGAACTGCAGGGATTAACATCTCATAAAGCTCTTCCCTAAAACTTTCATCTGAAAATGGAAAAAATATGTTTAAGCTAAATTACCAATATTTTCCGCATTATATTCTGAATAATGAACGATGACCATACCATCGTCTTTGTTGCTTTCTGAATTATTTGTTGTTGATACCTTAATCTTTCTAGAGCCTTGGCCAGGTAGAAGAAAATCTGTCAAAGCACCGAGTTCATGAAGTTTGATGCATGCTTTCAAGCATGCATCTCTCTTAGCTTCATCTTTCGATGGACAGGGTTGACCATTCACTTGACGGAAAGCAGCATTTGGTGGAAGAATTAATTTGCATACTATTCCATCAACGTCATCAACAAAGAAGAATGATGGGGAAGGAACAAAAAAACTGCAACAAGATGTATCAAATTATTCTAGGATATTCCCATGACACAAAATGGGTAGAATAATAAATGATCCTTTGCATACATATCTCTAGGAAGGTTATCACAGTAGCGATGTAATAGAGATACACTGCAAGCAGTGCTAATGGAAGCACCAGTATCATTGACTCGATAGATGTTCTCCTCAAGGCAATTGAACATATCATTTGATGTTCTCAAGTTAATCTCTTTATCCATAATGATTTCACCAGTAATATAATCATCAAGTAACTTCTCCTGAGAATGATTTCCCCTAGTAAATATCAAAATGAAGAGCTTCAAGGTCTAGAACCAAAAACAAGGAACTAAATTCAAGGAAAATGTTAATAGCATTATGATAGGTTTGTGTAAATTAGAACAGTGTAACCGGTGAGTGGGTGTGTGTGCTCATGTGGGTGGGTGTTACGAAAATGACCTCTCCAAGAGAAAAACATATTTCGATTTACTCATCCGGGCACGCCCCCTTGATTGGATAAAGCTATTAACAGTTTCAGGGAGATCAAACCGCACAACAAGGCAGCAAGTCTGAATATCAAGTCCCTCCTCACCTACACTAGTAGCAACCAAAAGGTTTACCTGCAAAAAAAAGTATTGAAAAAGGCTGTAACACAAGAAGCATAAACATATATACTGGTGTTAGTGGAGATAATAGATAAACCTGACAAGAACTATTAAGGATGGACAGACTTCAGATTATACCTCACCCGAAGAGAACTTTTCAATGATAGAACTCATCTTATCCCTTGACATATTCCTTAACCCCGAGTGGCATCCCACAAGAAACTCACATCTCCAAAAATCAAGGCACTTCAGATTTTGGAGAATTTGAACTACTACTCTTGCGACAATGATTCTTTTCACAAAAACAATGCACTTCATGTTTTCCTCCAACCTGCTCAAGAAACCAAAGAGAAAACAACCAGAATGATGACAATAGAATTGAAGGCAGAAACTTATTTTAAAATTGTTACAGCTAAAACATTGAAATTTCTTGGTTTGTAGTTGGGTTTTGAACATTTTTTTCGAAAACACAGGAGAGCTGCGTATCATTATATTAAGAAGAAAAGGTGAGGATAAAAACCTCATACAATGCCACACGAACCCACACGCACTAAAGGATAGCTAGAAATACAACGATAGTATGAACAGCTATACTCATGACCATGGAAACCCAAAACAGAAGGTCGCCGATTAGTGCGCTGGGGCGGAAAGGATGCTATCTAATCCACTGGCTCCAGCCCTACACCAGAGGTGACTCCTCCTTGACCCACTTGTTGACCATGCTAGAACAAGACTGCACACCATTGAAAACACAACGGTTGCGGTGATTCCAGATGGCCCAAGCTCCAAGTATGATCAAAGAATTGAGGTTTTGAACATATCCAAGCCCTATAGCAAACCAATAGAATATATAATTTCAACAATGTGGCAAATAAGTAGGGGTGTAATCCTGTTAACGACACGCCAATATCGGAACCCAGGTATTGTGTTAAAAGGGCAAGGGCTAGGTTGGCACCCCTCGGTGATATGTTGTGTCGTGATTTGAGCACAATGTCAAGTGAGCAACAATCAGATCGTTGCTTCCTTAGTGGTGTGCTACATCGACGTCTAAGTGAGTAGGTGTAAAAAAAAAACATGTGAGAGTCTTCACATCATCAGCGGGTGCGAAGAGTATGGAAGCTAGTCGAACCTGTTACAGTACCCGTTTAGGGTTTGGGGTTTACCCCGCGTATTTACCTTCTCACCCCTGTGTAATGGGCAAGGCCCAACTAACTCAGTCTATTAATACATCACCCAACACCATGTTAGGGTTAGGGTTTCCCACATGGTATAGAGCTAGGTTTACCTTTTTTTTCCTGTCACCTCTCCTCCCACCTAATCGCCACCCCTTCCAGCCAGCAAACCCCGCCATCGGCGCCGGCACTCCCCTTGCTCCGGCGCCCCTCCCTCCCTCTCCCCTCATGGAAGCCGGCGCCACCCCCACCACCGGCGCGAGCTCAGGCGCCGCCGCCGCCTGGGGGCCTGCCATCGTCGCCCCAGCCAGCGCGGGCACGGGGCCCACCTCGGGCGGGCGGCCCGCAGCCGCCACCGCCCCAACTGGCGCGGGAACTGGCCGCCCCGCCGCCGCCCCTGTGGCCGTGTTCCCACTGGCCATCCCTGCCGCCGCCTAGGGCCTGCCACCGCTACCCCGGCCAGCGCGGGCAAGGGCCCCACCTCGGGCGGGCAGGCCCCAGCCGCCACCGCCCCTACTGGCGCGGGAACTGGCCGCCCCTGTGGCCGCGTTCCCACTGGCCATCCCTGCCGCCGCCTAGGGCCTGCCACTGCTGCACCGGCTAGCGCGGGCACGCCCCACCTCGGGCGGGCGGCCTCACCGCCGCCGACGCAGCCTTTGTGGCCGCGTTCCCACCAGCCGGCCTGCAGGCCCCTTTGGGCGCCGGCCCGCTGGGCCCTTCGGGTGTCGGTTTGCTGCCCTCGCTGGACGCGGACAGCGGGCTCTTCCTTTCCCGCACCCGCGACCTCACCGGGGACGGGGCCCCTTTCATCGCCGACCTTGAACCCTCACTGCGCAGCACCCTCATCGCTCCTCGCTTGGCTTCCTCGCCCGCACCGACCCCTCGTGGACCAACCTCGTCGCGACCATGTCCACCCCCTCCCGCTTCCCCTGCGTTGGTTGCGGCCATAGCCACCATCCAGGTGGCTATCGCTGCTTCCCAGGAGCAGGAGCGTAATGCGACCCTGGCCCTGGAGCAAGAGCGCACCATGGGGGCCGCCCTGACCACTTAGATGGCCGTTGCGCAGCGCCTCCTCCTCGAACGCAGTCCCACTCCACCGGTGGCCCCTGAGACTCCCCACACCTCCGGACTCGACGCCGACACCGTCGCCGCCCTTCACGCTCATGCCATTGGGGTTCAACATCTGGTCTCTTATGAACGTTGTGTTGGACCCGGCGTCCTCCCACTACCCTCGCTGGTGCGCTCAGGTGGTCCTCACCCTTCGATGATTCTCCCTCGCCGACCACGTCCTCGACGATCCCGTCGACCCTCTGTCTCCATCGTGGGTTCAGATGGACAGTGTGGTTGTAGAGAGATAGAATTGGGAAGACACCACACCCAATGAGGGGGGGTGATCTCTCATATATATAGCCAAGGTAACTTGGAGTACAAGTATACAATCTCCTAAACAGGGAAAGCTATATGCTTAAACAAGACTATAATCAGTCTATACTAGTCTATATACGGCTGCACTGTCCATATATGGCTGTACTGTCCATATATGTCTAACACCCGCCCGCAGTCGCAGCGTGAGGGTCCCGGACGCAAAGACTGGATTTGAACTCGTTGAAGAGCTGTACAGGCAAGCCTTTGGTCATGATGTCCGCGAACTGATGAGAAGATGGGACATGAAGCACGCGTACTTGTCCAAGAGCAACCTTCTCACGGACGAAGTGAATGTCGATCTCGATGTGTTTGGTGCGGCGGTGGTGAACGGGATTGGCTGCCATGTAGACAGCACTCACGTTGTCGCAGTAGACGACCGTCGCAGAAGTAATCGACACATGGAGTTCCTCAAGAAGCTGACGCAACCAGCAGCACTCAGCAACAGCGTGGGCCACTGCCCGGTACTCAGCCTCCGCGCTGGACCGAGAGACGGTAGTCTGTCTCTTGGAGGACGCAGTAGCCCGAAGTGGAGCGACGGGAGTCAGGACACCTAGCCCAGTCCGCATCCGAGTAAGCGGTGAGAGACTGGATGTGGCCGACGCCCAGGTGTAGACCGGAGGAAAGCGTGCCCTTCAAGTAGCGCAAGATCCGTTTGAGCAAGGCCAGATGTGGCTCGCGCGGGTCATGCATGAAAAGGCACACCTGCTGAACCGCGTATGCCAAATCAGGTCGAGTCAGCGTGATGTACTGGAGAGCACCGACGATGCTCCTGTACATGGAAGGGTCGGCGACTGGAGCACCAGCAGTCGCGGAGAGCTTGGCATGAGTGTCGACAGGGGTCGTCGTGGAGTGACACTCGGCCATGCCTGCACGCTGAAGAAGGTCGACGGCGTACTGTCGCTGGGACAGGAAGATCCCGGTGGGGAGGCGCTCGACGGAGATGTTGAGGAAGTGGTGGAGATCCCCAAGATCTGTCATGGCGAACTCGGAGTGGAGCCTGTCGATGATGCGCTGGAGAAGAGTTGACGAAGAGGCGGTGAGGATGATGTCGTCGACGTACAACAGCAAGTAGGCCATGTCCCCACCCTCTTTGTACACAAAGAGTGAGACGTCGGAGACGAAAGCAGTGAACCCGAGTTGACGAATGTACGAGGCGAACCGCTGGTACCAAGCTCGCGGTGCCTGCTTCAGGCCGTAGAGGGAGCGCTGAAGGAGACAAACATGGTCAGGAGCCGCTGGATCGACGAAGCCAGGCGGCTGCTGACAGTAGACTGTCTCCTCAAGGTGACCGTGAAGGAAGGCGTTCTTCACGTCCAGCTGGCGAATTGGCCAGGAACGGGAAGCGGCGATGCTCAGAACAGCCCGAATAGTCGGCGGTTTGACCACCGGGCTGAAAGTCTCATCGTAGTCGATGTCGTGCTGTTGGGAGAAGCCCCGGACCACCCAGTGTGCCTTGTGGCGAGCAAGAGTACCGTCAGAGTGGTACTTATGCTTGAAGATCCACTTCCCGGAGACCACATTGGCGCCTGGTGGCCGCGGGACAAGGCACCAAGTGTCGTTGTCGATCAGCGCCTTGTATTCGTCGGCCATAGCTGCACGCCAGTTGGGGTCCGCCAGCCCACTGCGGTAATTTGCCGGGATCGGCGAAGGAGTCGTAGCAGACAGGTTTGTGTACGACACGCTGGATCGTCCCGGTCTGTGTGCGCGTCACAGGACGGGACAGTGCTGGTGCAGGTGGGGGCCCAGCTGGAGCCTGAGGCGCTGGAGGCGGTGGTCGCCTGCTGTAGACGATGTAGTGGTCGCGGGCGGGGACCGGAGGTGGCTGGGAGGAGCAGGGGGCGCCGGCTGCACTGGGTGCTGGCGTCGACGGCGAAGCCCCTGATCCAGAGCCGCTGGGAGCAACGACCCCTGTGTCGTCGAGAGATCCTGACGGGGGCACGAGACCACACCCGCCCGGAGTAGGAGCATCCGAAGCGCCAGATGGGGGTACGAAACCACGCCCACCAGAAGAGAAGATGCCAGGTAGGGGCACAGGGCCACGCCCACCAGGCGAGGAGTCACTAGCTGCATGATCAGTAACACAAGGCGCAGTATCCAAGTCGCGACCAAGAAGAAAATCGAAGGAGCTAGCGGGAGTAGGCGGGTCATGGGCGAACGGAAAACTGAGCTCATCAAATACAACATGACGGGAAATAATAATGCGGCGCGTGGAGAGATCCAGACAGCGATACCCCTTGTGAGCAGAAGGGTACCCTAAGAAGACACATGCGGCAGAGCGGGGCGCAAGTTTATGCGGAGACGTAGCCTGTAGGTTAGGATAACAGAGACAACCGAAGACGCGCAAGTGCTCATAGGAAGGAGGAGTATTGTACAAACGGGTGTATGGAACCTCATGGCGTATGGAGGAGGAAGGTCTGCGGTTAAGCAAGTATGTGGCAGCTGCGAGGGCCTCAACCCAAATACTTGGGTGGCATGGACGCATGAAGGAGCAGGGTACGCACAGAGTTGTTGAGGGTACGGAGAATATGTTCAGCCTTGCCATTCTGTGGTGAAGTGTGGGGACAAGAAAGGTGAAAAACGATGCCATAGGCAGCAAGGAGTTCATCCATGGCATGGTTAACAAATTCTGTCCCATTATCAGCTTGGAAGCATTTAATAGTGTAGCTAAACTGTGTGCGAACATAAGGAATAAAATCAGCAATATGCTGACGGACCTCAGACTTGTGCTTAAGGGGAAATGTCCAGCAAAAATGTGTGAAGTCATCTAGTAAAACCAAGTAATATGAGCATCCAGATATACTAGGAACTGGTGATGTCCAGACATCACAATGAACTATCTCAAAAGGGGAAACAGTGTGGGAAGTAGATGTACTAAAAGGTAGACGGGCATGTTTGCCTAGCTGACAGGCATGACAAAGAGTGTGGTCTACTTTATTACATGAAATTAATTTTTTCCTCTTGAGACTAGATAAGACTGCTGGACCAGGGTGACCTAGGCGACGATGCCACACTGAGGAGGAGGCTGCGAGGAGGGCGCTGGCAGTGGACTGGGCGGCTGGTGAAAGTGTGTAGAGATCGCCTGAGCTATTGCAGCGAAGAATCACTCGCCCCGTCCTGGGTTCCTTGACAGAGAAACCAAAAGCGTCAAATTCGATAGAACCGCCATTATCTCGGGTAAATTGACGAACAGATAATAAATTACGGACTATGGAAGGAGCGACAAGGATGTTGTTCAGCACAAATTTAGTGGAGTTGATGTCAAGGATCGATGAGCCGCGGGTCGTGACAGGAATACTTGCACCATTGCCTACCATGATCGAAGAAGCAGCAGCTGGGAGATGAGAATGAAGGATACCTTCAGAGGAGTGCATATGTGTAGAGGCACCAGTGTCCATCACCCAGGCGTCACCTTGCAGCGACATTTGCTGCAGCGCCGCCATGAGGCCCGCCGTGTCGAAGTACTAGGGACCGGCAGACTGCTGGTCGCTGATCGCAGTGTGGGCCTACAGGGAGGACCCGAGAAGGCCGGGGCCACCACGCTGCTGGCCACTGTTCGCAGCGCGCCATGTCTGCCCGCCACCTCCAGAACCGCTGCTGCCGCCGGCTTGTCCCTGCTGCTGGCCCCACGGATTGATGCAAATCCATGGTCCAGTGGGGTTGGGCGCACGGTGCTGCTGCTGCTGTTGGTTGCCGCCGCCACCGCCCTTGCGAAAATGGGTCTTCTTGCGCTTTGGCTGCCCGCCGCCGCGCTGCTGCTTCCCCGGCTGCTGGTGCTGCACCCAAAACTGCTGGGGAGACGACGTACAGGACCGGCAGGGGCCTGTGCAGCCGGAGGATGACGAAGAGGATGTGGAGGAGACGTGGAGGGCAGTGGACTTGACCATCTTGCCCTCCTCAGCCAGCCGCAGTTCCTTGAGGGCGAGCATGTCGAGGGCGCCGGCGAAGTCCATGGTAGCGTCACCAGCGATGATGTCGCAGGTGGTGCTGAAGCGGGGATTGGCGCCGCGGAGGAGGTTGAGCACCATGGTGGAGTCGTCGACGGGCTTGCCGACATCGCGGAGGCGATCAGCCGCTCTCTTCATCTCCTGGCCATAGGCCTCGACAGATAAGTCTCCCTGAGTCAAGGTCATGAAGGCTTGGCTCAAGAAGATGGCACGCGGCGCCTTGTTCGCCTCGAAGCGGGCGGTGATGATAGCCCAATGCTTGCGTGCCGTCGGTTCGGGCGTCATGATGAGGTCGTGGACGGCGTCGGAGACGGTGCCGTAGAGCCAGGCATGGACGCAACAGTCCTCCTGGAGCCAAACCGGCGTGAGGGGATTGGGAGGCGCCGTCCCGTCGATGTGGGACAGCAGCTCGAAGGTGCCACACAGGGCTTCGAAGCAGGCCTTCCACTTGGAGAAGTTGTCCGCGCGGAGGTCGAGCTTCATGGGGACGTAGGACTGCACAGAGATCGTGGCGTAGGGAAGCGCCATGGGGAGATTGATCTGGGCAGCAAGAACGTCGTCGCCGAACAGGAGAGAAAATCCGACGGAGCAGTCGGAGTCGCTGTCACCGGCGGAGGAGTCCACGTGGGTGATCGTGGACATCCAAGGCTTCTGCGCAGCAGAGGGAGGGGCGGCGCAGGTAGGTGCCGCGCCCTAGGTCAGGCGGCGGCGTGTGGTGGTGGTAGAGGAAGCGGGAGGGAGGGCACAAAATCAGAGAGACCCTGGACTCGTGATACCATGTAGAGAGATAGAATTGGGAAGACACCACACCCAATGAGGGGGGGTGATCTCTCATATATATAGCCAAGGTAACTTGGAGTACAAGTATACAATCTCCTAAACAAGGAAAGCTATATGTTTATACAAGGAAGACTATAATCAGTCTATACTAGTCTATATACGGCTGCACTGTCCATATATGGCTGCACACGGCTGTGCTATCCATATATGGTTGTACTGTCCATATATGTCTAACAGTGGTCCTATCGTGGCTCAACGACACCATCACCGTCGAGCTATAGGACATCGTTCGTGACCAGGCGGACACCGCTCGCCAGGCATGGCTCGCTCTCGAGGACCAGTTCCTCGGGAACCGGGAGGCTCGGGCGCTCCATCTCGACGCCTAGTTCCACCTGTTCTCCCAGGGGGATCTCTCCGTGGGAGAGTATTGCCGCCAGATGAAGGGCATGGCGGACTCTTTCCGTGACCTCGGCGAGCCTGTTGCCGACCGTACCTTGGTGCTGATCCTTTTGCACGGCCTCAGCGTCCCCACCACGCTGCAGTTCATCGACACATTCACCAAGGGGTTACCATCGAGCGTATTTTTAGACTTTCGCTCCAGTCTCAGCATTTGTACGGGATAGAGTTGTGACTGCGAGGGTTGTTAGAGTACCCGTTTAGGGTTTGGTGTTTACCCCGTATATTTAACTTATCACCCATGTGTAATGGGCTAGGCCCAACTAACTCAGTCTATTAATACATCACCCAACCCCTTGTTAGGGTTAGGGTTTCCCACTGAACCAACTAGGATCTAGTCGTTAGAGTGAACACACTAACCAGTTCAACCCAAAAGCTTAAACTGATGGGAGAAGATAGTCAATCCACTTATACACTTCAACACCCCCATTCACGTGGAGCTAGAGAGAAAGGCGGAAACGCAGCCAGAGAGAAAGGCGCAAACGTGGAAATAAATGGGTGGAGGCACAAATAAAGCCTCTGCCAGGATTCGAACTCGATACCTTTGGCTTTGATCAAGGTTTTAAAGTCGTCTGACTAATCGCGATTAGTCGCGATTAGTCGGCCTTATCGCTAGTCCGAGCTCGATTAGGGTCTCCGACTCGACTAGAGCGACTAGGTAGCGATTAGTCGTCCTAGTCACTGACTAATCGCGATTAGTCGTCCGACTAGGAGTTATGGTCGACTAGTTAAGCCTATTTTGGGCCACTAATCCGGCCTCTATTATGAGGGTCGGCCCACCATCTATACACAGCACAAACATTGTTTTGCCCTACACCCCTGCCTGTACCAATACAGTACGCATTGTTGCGCATGCGCCCTTCTCCAATGCCGCCACCCCTTCTCCATCGTCGTCGCCCTCCTCTCTTGTCGCCCTGTTGTGCTCAGGCAGCCCCCTGCTCCAGCAGCAGCTACGCCCCCTCCATCGCGCGACAGTTGTAGTCTGCAGAGGCCCCCTACAACGTGCTCATGTCCTCCTCTTTTGTTTGTTCAGTGGCTGAAAAGGCGAGTAGGCGACCACTCCTCTGTTTAGAATTCAGAGACCAAGATGAGGACCTCTTTAGACGGTAATTGCTCTAATATTTTGGTTGTTCGGTGTTCTCTGTTCACTTACTGAGTAGTATTGTGCCCACCTTGGCCTCCTCTTGAGTTGTGCTTCACTTGATTGCTGTGCCACTACAGATGAGAATAGGAGGCGGCATAATAATGTTGAAGTCATCTTCCCAGAATCTGTGTTGCCCCCGAGCCAGAACTTTGGCAGTGGCGCTGGTACAGTCCCACAATCCAATTAGGCAGCTACAGCTATATGTACATATTCATATATATATTGATATATATATATATACACACACACACATATATGGTCTTGTTATAGGTGGACGACTAGGAGTCGACTAGGCTCGACTAATCGAGCAAATCGACGACTAATCGCGATTAGTCATCTTATCTGTGCTCAGGCGACTAGAGTCGACTAGCCGACTTTAAAACCTTGGCTTTGATACCATGTTAAAGTGGACATACTAACCAGTTCAACCCAAAAGCTTAAGGTGATGGGAGAAAGTAGGCAATCCACTTATACACTTCAACACTATTTAGGTAGTTGGACTGTAGGGTCTCCCACGGGGTCTCTTACATTTAAGTAAAGGGAGTTAGTTGAGATACCGACTTAGAGTTAGTTGTTATCCAACTCACACCAAATTGGCTAAGCTATGAATTGTAATGTGTATGAGGTTTTTTCAGCTAATGAAATTTGTGTTGATGTTTCCAATTCATGGCATAACTAGTCTTTCGAGTAATTCATAGTGAACTTAATAACCATGTTGTCAGCACCATTTTCTACATGAAATCCCAGAAATCAGCTGTATACCTTTCAATTGTGCAAAATCTTATATCCTGAGTCCTGATGTATTTTCTGTAGGTCGAGACCCAACATTCTGAATACCTTCATATTTGTTCATAACTTCATATACATTGCAGCTTGCTAGCTACCATAGTCAAATGGGATCTACTTCAGTGGATGCATATGAAGCTGAGTTGCCTTAAAGGGAGAGTTGCACATCTAACTTGATGAAGACTATGAACTCATACAAAAACACCAACAACAACAAAGCCTTTTAGTCCCGAGCAGGTTGGGGTAGGCTAGACTATGAACTCATATTCTAGTCATTTTAGGCTCAGGTGTTAGCCTATAAAAGTTCTAACTGCTTTTTTGTGTACGAAAATACTGATCCTGGGGCCAACCAATTACTGTAAGCTGGCAGGCTATTACCTGTAGTCTGTACAGTTATGAGATTTTCAAGACAAGGCAAATCTAGGTATTGTATAATTATATACACAACTGATATCATATTTTATGGAAAGAATGTGGTGGCAGAAGACCAAACTCAGACACCCGGCAAGGTTGTAGCTTATAATGCCTTAAGTACACGACTGAAGACCAAATATATGTATCTGAAAAATGATAGTAGCACAAGTGATCATGCTTACCTGTATCTCGATAGAACGTTAATAAGAACTGCAAATTTTTTTGAGAAGAAAGGTTCTTCTATTGTCTCTAAGTCAAATGAATCAGCATCCGGACCTTAAAAACAGAGCTGTCAGATATTTTAATTGATAATATAAAAATATGCATTTTCATATTACAATTATTTCCAACAAAAAGTAATTCCAAAAGGTCCACTACAAACTATATGTATGACATTACATATGCAGATCAGATTGTTGAATAACATATCCGAAACACCAGCAAAGTGTACGAGGAGGGGTCACCTTCTAAGATGTCCCGGCTGAGAAGAGACATTGCTTTGTTTGCATAATCATTAATGTCAGCCCCCTTTCCATCTAGACTAACACTACTGGAAGAGAGAAAAGTCCTTGCAGCCTGCACTACAATCAAACAAATAATATCACATATGTGTTCAGTTCGTACCTAATTTTGCCATTAGGCGAACTGTGTTGTTCTGAAAAAAAATACTGTGGCAGCTGAAATGGATGACACAAGTGGGGATTGGGGAATAGTGAATAGTGTGGCGTAAAAATAGTTCAATGACACGCATGGCATGGGGCTAAGAATGTGTGGTAAGCCATAATCGTGGCATTAAGCAGAACACATACGTCACAAACTGTGGCATGTCAAGGTTTTATCCCAAATTAGACAGGCCAGCATGGAGGGGACCCAAGATTTTTTTTAATAAAAAAAAACCACCATCCATCTATTTGTTGTGGTAGGTATTGGGGAAAATATTGGGCCTGTCCTCTTTTCATGCAAATATTGGGCCTGTTTTTCAGGTGTTTGTATGCGTCTTTCATTTGGCTTTTGTTACATATAAGTACGGGGTTGAGACCTCCTCGGGATGCTAATGATTTGTTTGGGGTTTGGGCGAGTGGGCTGCTGCCCAGATCACGCAACTTATTATTAACCGTTGCATCGGCAATTTGTTGGGCTATTTGGTTAAGTAGGAATGATGTGGTTTTCAATAAATCGTCTCCTAAATCTTGTTTGCAGGTAACCTTCAGGGCAACTTATTGGTGCCGCTTCTGGACATAGCTTCAGCCTAGAAGGGAGGACCAAGAATTAATTAAGTCTTCATGTCGTCATGTGGAGTTGGTGCTACTACAGTTCTTTCACAATTTTGGATGGGGGTCTTCGTTGCGTTTAACTTTGTAGTAGCTTTGATTTAGTAGTTTGTGTTCTTTGGTGAGGTCGTGTGATGGGTCAAGGCAATATGCTGCCTTCAGTTGTAATAAGTGGTCGTAACCTCGTTTGAGGCCAAGGCAATAAGTGATGGGTCAAGGCATTTTTGCACGGCAATTTTGGCACACAATTCTTGCTGCTATTGGCTTGGGGCACCTCACTCCAACAGCTGATGAAGAGAATTTTGCAGACTGGTGGGGAAAGGCAAGCCATAAGGTTGTCAAGACCAGAAAAAAGGGGCTTAACTCTCTGATCATCCTGGGGGCTTGGTGTCTATGGCTTCAGAGAAACAGAGCAGTTTTCCATGGGGAGTCTCCCTCATTATCCAGGATTTTCCGGTGTTTCTCGGATGAGTACGTTTGCTGGGTAATGGTAGGAGCTAACGAGTTTGGGAGCTTGGGCTCAGTTGCTGCCCTGGGCGTGGTCGGGTCAAGTTTCAGCAACAATCTGTAATCACCTTAGGGTTTATTAGGGTTTTTGGGAGAGTTGCTCTGCAACTTCTCCTCTATTGTAATGTTGTCTTTTCCTCTCTAATATATAAGATGCGCAGTTCTCCTGCGGTTTCTTAAAAAAAAAGGCCAAGGTCGGACTATGTTTCCATTATCTATGTCATCTTTTCAGGCCTCTCCTTTCGAGTGCAATGAATCTTGTGTTTATTACTTATTAAAAATGAAGAAAAAGGCAATGCCAAAGCACACCAAAATAAATGCAATTAAAAAAAGATCTTGCAAGGAAGTAAGCTATTTGGGATCAGTAAGCCTTCAAACCTCGTCTTATTGAGGAACTTTGTCTAGTGAACATAATCACAGATGTCTCTCAAAGATACACAAAAAAAAATATATTATAGTCAGTTTATTACACAGCAATAAGAATAAAAAATCATGTACAGAAGAAATCAGTTAATCTTCTTATATGGAATGTAAGGGACCTTAATGAAAGAGCTAGATGGGATACTGTTCGCAAAAACAGTGGATTCTTGTAAACCTGCGGTAGTCTATCTTGAGGAAACTAAGTTAGCTAATTTCTCTATTTGGGATGTGAGATTCATTCTGGGGCAGGAGTTCAATGATTTTGCCTTCCTGGCTTCCTGCCGTCCCCGGGTACTACGGGTGGTATTCTTGTCGCTTGGCGCGATGGCGTGGTGCACTCTGATCGGCGGGATATCAGGTGTTTTTCTGTCTCAGTCAAGCTCAAGTTGGGTGATGAGCAACCTTGGTGGTTAACAGGAGTTTATGGCCCTCAACAAGATGATGAGAAGATCGCTTTCATTTCAGAATTGAGGGAAGTGAGACATCAGTATGCTGGTTCATGGGTGTTGGCAGGGAATTTCAACCTCATCCTCTCAGCTGAAGATAAAAACAATGACAACCTGAATCGTAAGATGATGGGGCGCTTTCGTCGCTTGGTTAATGATCTGGACCTCAAAGATAATCCTCTCCTTGGTAAACGGTACACTTGGTCTAATGGTAGAGTCAACCCCACTTTAGTCAAGCTAGATAAGGATTAGGAGGACTCTTATCCAGACTGTATTCTTCAGAGTCATGCTACAGAGCTCTCCGATCACTGCCCCCTTATTCTCAGTCTTAAGGAAGGGCTGTACTCTAAGAGGAGGTTTCATTTCGAAAGTTTTTGGACCAAACTGCCATGTTTTTTAGAGACGGTCGAAGCTTCCTGGAACCTACTGGTGACAGCTTCCTGTCCTATTTTTTTTTCTTTTTTTTCTCGAACACGCAGGAGAACTGCGCATCATTATATTAAGTAGAGAAAAGGTCTAAAGAAGACCAAGAACAACAGCTATACAAAAAAAAGGAAAAAAAAGGGGGAAAATTAGAAAATAAAGGAGAAAAAGGAAGAAAGAAAGAACAAACAAGGGGGGGGGAGTGAACCAAGCCCCTAATTTAAGGCCACAGCCTTCTCAGAGCCTTAGCACCTGCCATCTCCCAAAGCCTGGCATCCTCCTGGATCTGCTGCAGAACTGTATTCGAATTTGGGGAGACACCATCAAAAACACAAGCATTTCTGTGCTTCCAGATCCACCAAGCCACTTCCACCAAGCCACGAGAATAACCAATGTGTTGAACCCTTTCCTGTGCAAAGATGGCACAAGACCTTCAGCCATACTCCACCAATCCTGGAAAATTGACGTCTCCAGCCCTGGTGCCACAAGCTGCAGCCCCACTTTGCATAAGATCTGCCACCATAAATTCCTGGAGAAGACACAAGAGACCAAGATGTGCTGGATTGTCTCCTGCTGCTGATCACATAGAGCGCATTTCACCGGGTGGTCAAGACCTCTATGAGCTAGACGGTCCGCTGTCCAGCATCTATTAAGGGAAGCAAGCCAAATGAAGAATTTGCACTTAGGGGGCGCCCAACTCTTCCATATCCTTTTACCTGGCTCAAATTCCATAGAACCAGCCAAGAAACGTTGGTAGGCTGTTTTAGCAGAGTACTCCCCTGAAGCACCTGGAAGCCAACGGAAAGCATCAGGTACTCCAGGTTGCAAATGAATATCCTGAGTTAAATCCCAAATTATTAAGAAATCAACAATCACTTCTGCCGGTAAGCTGCCAGAGATGTCACCAACCCAACTGTTGTCCCTGAGAGCTTGCTGAACTGTTTTCCTTTTTCTCACTCGAATTGGAACTCTATTTAACAGGGAAGGGGCAATTTCTGAGATACATTGGCCATGCAACCAGCGGTCAGTCCAAAACAGTGTACCAACACCATCCCCCACTATGGAGCAAACTGAGGCTGAGAACATGGCAGTAACATTAGGATGGACTTGTACATCAAACTCAGCCCAAGGCCTGTCTGGTTGAGTTTTCTTGAGCCACAGCCACCTCAGATTCAAAGCCCAACCAAGAATTTCAAGATTGTGAATTCCCAAACCCCCCATACTTAGGGGTTTACAGACCTTATTCCACCTGACAAGACAATGACCACCTCTTACATCTTTTCTGCCCTTCCACAAAAAGCCCCTTCTGATTTTGTCGATAGCCTTGACCACCCATTTAGGGCAGGGAATCGCAATAAGGTGATAAATAGGGATGGCAGTGAGGACAGATCTGACAAGTGTTAATCTTCCAGCTTGGTTCATCAAAGGAGCCTTCCAGCCTGGCAGCTTATTAGCAACTTTATCAATAACTTCCAAAAACGCACTTCTAGGCATTTTCTTAACAGAAAGAGGAAGCCCCAAATATTTGCAAGGAAATCCAACAATGTTGCAAGGGAATAAGGATTGTACCTCATCAACACATAGATCATTACATTGGATAGGAGTCATGCTGCATTTACTGACATTGGTTTTGAGACCTGAGGCCTCCCCAAAAATCCTTAGAATCTCCTTGATCAGTGTGATCTCTCTTCTGCTAGGCTGTAAGAAAAGTACAACATCATCAGCATACAGGGAAATCCGTTGACCATTTCCATGTCTTAATACAGGCAGCAACAGACCCCTTTCCTGAGCCTTTAAAATAAGTGAATCCAAGGTATCCATTACTAGGATGAAAAGCATAGGGGATAAGGGGTCTCCCTGTCTAAGCCCTCTATGATGCTTGATAATCTCCCCAGGTTCCCCATTCACAAGTACTCTTGTTGAAGAAGAGTACAACAATTTGGAAATGATGCTGCACCAAACAGGACCAAAACCCAAATGCCTGAAAATTTCAAACAAGAAGGACCAAGAAACCGAATCAAAAGCTTTTCCAATATCCAATTTCAGCAGGATACGAGGCACCTTTTGCCTATGAATAGCCCTTGCAGTCTGCTGAACTGAAATAAAATTCTCATGGATGCTTCTACCCTTCACAAACGCACTTTGATTTTTTGACACCAGCACAGGAAGCCTTGGTGCAAGTCTGGTGGCCAACAACTTAGTTATAATTTTTGCAAAACTGTGAATCAGACTTATTGGCCTAAAATCTTTAACTTCTAAAGCCTCCTTCTTTTTAGGTAGTAAGGTCACATAAGCTGAATTAAGGAGATGCAATTTAGAAATATCCCCATGAAGCAATCTGTTAATAGCTGTCATAAGATCACCTTTAATAACTGGCCAAGCCTTTTTATAGAATCTCCTAGTATAGCCATCAGGCCCAGGGGCTTTGTCAGAAGGCAGGGACTTGATAGTATTCCAGACCTCCTCCTCACTGAAATTCTGATCTAGATCAAGTAAATTCAAGGCCGGCCTATGGAAGGCATCTAGATTTAGAGTAGAGTCCCTGCAATGAACTGTCCCAAGAAGATGATTATAGAAATCCCACACTGCCTCTTTTTTATCTTCCTGCTCGAACAATAATCTGTCCCCGACCTTCAACTTCCCAATGAAGTTTTTTCTCTTCTTATACCTGGCATGTTGATGAAAATATGAGGTATTGGCGTCACCCTCTTTCAGCCACAGTAAACCACTCCTCAGACGGGCTACAGTTCTCTCCAAGGATGCCAATGCCAAAATATGATGTTTTAATTTACGACGAAACCATTCTTCAGCGGGGGACAGACTTCTAGAATCCCTCTCAATTTCGAGCCTGTGAAGAATTTCTTTGGCCATAAGGAGTTGCTGATTAATATTGCCCACTTTTATATGACTCCAGGCCTGCAATTGCTTAGATAATCTCTGCAGCTTGGCAGCGAAAATCTGCAGGGGACAAACTGCACCCACAGGTTGGGACCATGAGCACTCAACAACCTCCAAGAAACCCTCCAATCTGGTCCAAAAACTCTCAAAATGGAATCTCCTCTTTCCTTGGGTGAGCTCATTCAGACCCAATAAAAGAGGGCAGTGATCTGAAATTAAAGAGGCAGAGCTTTGAAGAACACAATTAGGGAAATCATCATCCCAGTCTGCTGTACAGAAGACCCGATCCAGGCGAACTAGAGTAGGGTTAGCCCGATCATTTGACCAAGTATATTTTCTACCCAACAGCGGTAACTCCTTTAATTGCAGATCATTAAGCAGCCGCCTAAACCTTCCCATCATTGCCCTGTTCAGATTATCATTGTTCTTATCACCTGCTTGATATATAAGATTAAAATCACCGCCAATCATCCAAGGGCCAATGCAAGCAGAACGGATCATCTGAAGCTCCTGCAGAAATTGTATTTTGAGATCATCTGACTGGGGGCCGTAAACCCCAGTGAGCCACCACGCTGATCTCCCTTCTTGCTGAAATTGCGCTGAAACTGAAAAATTGTCAATCCTTGTCTGAAAAACCTTGCACACAGAGCTCTTCCAAGCCAATAGGATACCACCACAAGTACCAGCCGCAGAC
The DNA here is from genome assembly GCA_029449295.1 of Zea luxurians. Classification (NCBI taxonomy): domain Eukaryota; kingdom Viridiplantae; phylum Streptophyta; class Magnoliopsida; order Poales; family Poaceae; genus Zea; species Zea luxurians. Next base: position 108,851,051 of record JAOPSE010000010.1, read on the forward strand.
AGAACCAATGATTCATCAAATTCATTACCTAATAAGGATAGAAGCATAAAGAGGGAGATGGAGACTTTCTTTGTTTCTTGCAAACAAACAATGTCTGGTCTAGTATCATTTATCATGGTGCGCACCACATCTCTCCTAGCTTTCTGATTGAGTCCCCTAACGTTCCAAAATAGAATTTTCGAAGGATCCATAAAACTAGAGAACAACAACAACCTGTCCTATTGAACAAGCCTCTCTAAAGCTTAAACGTTTAACACATGCTCTTCAATCTATGGGGCAAAGGCAAGTGGGGCATGTTAAGTTGCAATTGGGCATTGATAGAAAAATTCTTCATCAGCTAGAAACTGCCCAAGGTCATCGGCCTTAATCTCCCGAAGAGGGTTGGCTTCGTACTGAGGCTAAGAAACACTATAGATGGCCATTTGGCACTACGATGGGCCAGCCTAGGCACGACACGAAAAAGCACGGCCTAGGCACGACACGGCCCGACTAGTATAGTGCCAGTGCCTGGCACGGCACGGCTATAGTGTCGTGCCTAGGCCACCATCTCGACCCGTAGTGCTGGCACGGGCACGACACGGTTACATTTTTTTAAAAAAATAATAGTTTACATATATTTAAGATAAGAATTCAACATATAACACAATAAAATTGTAGCCGCACTGGCTAGATGGGTGCGTTTAAGTCTCTCATACACTAGGTTGTGTGTTCGAACCCCCGCAGCTACACATTTTTTGCTAAATTATACAATATACTCAGATGGGCCAACGTGCCACCGGGTCGGCCCGGCACGGCTAGCAGGCTGACGGGCCGTGCCTGGGCCACTACCGCGGCACGTGGGCCCATTAGGCACGGCACGGTTCGTTAGGCGGGCCTGACGGGGCGTGCCGAACACGTGTCGTGCCGGGTCGGGCCGTGCCGGCCCGTTTGGCCATCTATAAGAAACACTGCTTGGTCATGGCTTCTCTCGAGCGCACCATAGCACGTCTTCGGTCACGTGGTCATTTCTTGAAGGATGGTGACGCTAATACCTCTCTTCCATAGTCAAGCTAAGACCAGGACGCTTAAAGTCATATTCCCAAGCTGGTGGTAGATGATCAGGTCTATACCACTCAAGATGAGAAGCAAGAGGCGATGTTTTCATATTTTGATGGTCTGCTTGGGACTGCGCTGCAGCGGTTCCATACCTTGAACCTGGGTTTCTTTCACCGCCATGATGTTCTGTTTGCTCCCCTTGATTTGCCCATTTTAAAGGATGAGGTTTGGGTGACCATTAAATCCCTTCCCAAATGACCAAGCTCCAGGGCCCGATGGCTACACCGGGAGGCTCTATAAGGCATGTTGGAATGTGATTAAGGCAGACTTCATGGCAGCCATTATCACTCTTCAGCAAGGTGTTGACAGAAAATTATGGCTGCTTGACTCACCATATATCAATCTTATTGTTAGAGTATTACGGGCCGTATGTTTGCTGGCCCATTAGGGTTCCATATTTGTACCCGTTACTGTAGCTAGGGTTCCATATTTGTGTGACAACGGGCGCGAGTTCTATAACAATGCGTCCCGTGACTTCTTCCTCTCTCGCGGCATCCACCTCCGCATGTCATGCCCCTACACGTCTCCTCAAAACGGCAGGGCTGAACGTATGATTCGCACGACGAACGATGTCGTGCGCTCTCTACTCTTTCAGGCTTCCCTTCCTGCTCACTACTGGGCTGAGGCCCTCGCCACTGCCACCTACCTCCTCAATCGTCTTCCCACCAAGGCGGTTGCCCACCCCACTCCTTACTTCGCTATTTTCGGCATCCACCCCTCCTATAACCATCTTCGTGTTTTTGGGTGCCCTTGCTACCCTAATCTCGCCTCCACTACTCCTCATAAGCTAGCCCCCCGCTCCACTCGTTGTGTCTTCCTCGGGTACTCCCCTGACCATAAGGGGTATCGGTGTCTCGACCTCACCTCCCACAGAGTCCTCATCTCTCGTCACGTCGTTTTCGACGAGTCGGATTTCCCCTTTTCCTCCTCTTCTGCTGCCTCTCTCACCGAGCTCGACGTATTCCTCGACCTCGACTCTGTGTCCCCCACAGTCGTGCCCCCCTTCCCTGCAGGTCCGTCCACTGCTCCGCCTCACTCGGCCCCACCGGCGCAGCCCTCCCTCGCACAGCCACGGGCGGCCTCGGCGTCCCCTCCGTCGCCTCGCGCGGCCCCGTCGTCTCCCGCACAGCCTCGTGCGGCTCCGGTGCCTCCCGCACCGACGCACACTGCCCCGTCGTCTCGCTACACCGACCCCATGCAGACGTACCAGCGCTGTGGTCGACGTGGTGCCCCGGTTCGCTCTCGCGCCGAGCCCCCGGCCTATCACCCCGTCGTCGCCCACCGGGATCCTCGACACATCCACCCGATGGTCACCCGGCGCGCGACAGGTGTCCTCTGGGCACCTGATCGCCTGATTCTCTCCGCGTCCTCTTCTCCGGCTCTTCCGTCGGTGCCCACGATTGTCCGTGGTGCACTTGCCGACCCACAGTGGTGACGTGCCATGGAAGCGGAGTACGAGGCTCTCCAGGCTAACCACACCTGGGACCTGGTGCCCCCTCCCCAGGCGCCAACGTGGTCACCGGGAAGTGGATCTTCAAGCTGAAGCTGAACGGCGCTATGTGCTCCGGGGGTCAAGCCTGCCACCGTCCGGACTGTTCTGGTTCTGGCTCTGTCCAGGAACTGGTCGGTCCACCAACTCGATGTGAAGAACGCCTTCCTCCACGGCACCCTGACGGAGACGGTCTTCTGCATTCAGCCCGTTGGGTTTGTCAACCCTGCTCACCCCGACATGGTCTGCAAGCTCAACATGTCCATCTACGGCCTCAAGCAGGCCCCCCAGGCTTGGTACAGTCGCTTCGCCACCTTCTTGTGTTCGCAGGGTATCGTCGAGGCAAAATCGAACACATCCTTGTTCATCCTCCGTCGCGGTCCGGATAATGCGTACCTCCTCCTCTACGTCGACGATATCGTGCTCACCGCCTCCTCCTCTGGGCTCCTGCGTCGCATCATCTTCTGCCTCCAGCAGGAGTTTGCGATGAAGGACCTCGGGGCCCTCCACCACTTCCTGGGGGTCACCGTCGAGCACAGGCCCCAGGGCATGTTCCTTCACCAACGGCAGTTCACCGTCGACCTCCTCGAGCGCGCTGGCATGGCCGAGTGCAAGCCCTGCGTGACCCTAGTGGACACGCAGGGCAAGGTCTCTTCCGCAGCCCCCCCCCCCCCCCGTCGCCGATCCGACCGGCTACCGCAGCCTTGTTGGGGCCCTGCAGTACCTCATCTTCACCCGGCCCGACATCGCTTACGCCGTCCAGCAAGTGTGCCTTCACATGCACGACCATCGGGAGCCGCACCTCACCGCGATGAAGCACGTCCTGCGGTACTTGCGTGGCACCATCGACATCAGGCTCCTTCTCTGCCGATCCTCGACCACAGAGCTTCGCGTCTACACCGATGCCGACTGGGCGGGCTGTGCAGGCACGCGCCGGTCCACCACGGGTTATGTCGTCTTCCTACGGGACAGCCTTGTCTCCTGATCATCGAAGCGCCAGCCGGTCGTCTCCCACTCCAGCGCCGAGGCCGGGTACCGCGCCGTGGCAAACGGCGTGGCTGAGGCGACCTGGCTCCGTCAGCTGCTCCAAGAGCTCCACAGTCCGCTAGCACGGAGCACCCTCGTCTTCTGCGACAACGTCAGCGCCGTCTACCTCTCCACCAACCCCGTCCAACACCAGTGCACGAAGCATGTCGAGATCGATCTTCACTTTGTCCGCGAGAGGGTCGCCTGTGGAGATGTTCACGTCCTCCATGTCCCGACCGCCTCCCAGTTCGCCGACGTCTTCACCAAGGGGCTTCTGACGACCGTGTTTGTGGAGTTTCGGTCCAGTCTCAACATCTGCAATGGCTAGAGTTTCGACTGCGGAGGGGGGTGTTAGAGTATTATGGGTCGTATGTTTGCTGGCCCATTAGGGTTCCATATTTGTACCCGTTACTGTAGCTAGGGTTTCTCAATTCAGTCTTGCAACACTTATCCCTAAGAAAAAGGAGGCTCTTTCTTTTTTTCCTCAAACACGCAGGAGAGCTGTGTATCATTAAATTAAGAGAGGAAGGAGGGTCCAAAAATAGACCAACTACAAATACAAAGAAAGGACACCCTATGGTGGCCGCAACTTAGAATACATGAAAACATCCATGAAGGAACACCTAAAAAGGCCACCACCTACACAGACCCGACGCACCAGCCCAGCACCAAACAACACCTTCATCTATGATGTTATAATCTGCTCCCTCTACCAGACCCCTGTAAGACACCTGGAATGGGAGATGTAAGAAGAGCTAGATGTTTGGCCCCCGCGAACTTCCATAAATCAATATCTTCTTCAGCTCTTCTTATAGCTACCTCCAAGATGGGTTTAATTCTGTCAAAGACACACCCATTTCTATGGTTCCAGAGAGTCCATAGCCCAAGGGTGATTAAAGAATTAAGCCCTTTTTTGCAATCCCCTGCAGCTGCTCACTGGTTCTACTCCACCACTGCATTGTGCTCTCTTCCCCCAGCTGAGGAACAAAACCAGGCAGATTGACTTGTCCAAGCAGCTGGAACCAAAAATTCCTAGCAAAGACACAACCCACCAAAATATGGTCTATACTTTCTTGTTCTTGGTCACACAAAGGACATTTGTCAGGATGGCTTAAACCTCTTTTCTCTAGTCGGTATGCTTTCCAACATCTTCTTAAATCAGCAAGACATAGGAAGAATTTACATTTAGGAGACCAAGTTTTCCAAATTAATTCCCAATGTTCAGCTTGGGTCGACCCAATGAAGAAACCCTCATAGGCTGCTTTTGCTGAGTAGTTTCCATCAGTAGCAAGCCTGAAAATATGTTTGTCCTCCATGTCTGGATGTAGCTGGATTGTTTGAAGTGCATCCCAGAGTTCTAGGAGGTCAGCAAAAACTCCTACTGTCAAGGCCCCTTTAATATCAGTTAATCATTTTCTATCTGTTAAGGCCTCAAGAACAGTTCTGTTGTTCTTAATCCTGTTTGGCACAGCTGCAATCAGTCGAGGAGCAAGGTCTTCAATTTTCTTTCCATGGATCCAACGATCTTGCCAAAATAAGGTTGATGAACCATTCCTAATTTCAGTGAGCATGGCAGTGGAAAAGAAGGCCTTCATTTTTTTGGAAAACTGCATAGGCAGTGGATTTTCGTCCTATTAGTCTTGTTCACAGCTTTGCCAAGTTAATTACCAAAGTCGTGGCAAACCGGTTGGCACCTTTTCTTAACTCTCTGGTCGCAAACACGCAATGTGCTTTTGTGAGGGGCAGAAGCATTCGTGATAACTTTATTTTGGTACAGCAAACCATCAAATCTTTGCACAGGCAGAAGGTTCCAAGCTTATTTTTCAAGTTGGACATTTCTAAAGCGTTCGACTCAGTTTTATGGCCGTTTCTTATGGAGATTCTTGCTCACTTGGGGTTTGGGGTTAGCTGGAGAATCCTTGTCCTTAACCTATTTGGATCATCATCCACTTGTATTCTTGTTAATGGGCAGCCCGGTCCTGAAATCAGGCACAAGAGAGGCCTTAGGCAAGGTGACCCGCTGTCCCCCATGCTTTTCATCTTGGTCATGGACATGCTTAACAGCCTGTTTCTCAAAGCAGAAGAGTTGGGCTTACTTGAACCTTTGTCTAGAAGACCTCTTGGTCAACGAGTGTCTTTGTACGCCGACAATGTCGCCCTTTTCATTAAGCCATTGGTAGCAGATTTGTCTCTAGCTAAGGAGATTTTGTCCATGTTTGGTGAAGCCTCAGGCCTTAAAACTAATTTTCAGAAGAGTGGTATCTACCCAATCAGGTGCTCAGCAGAACAGCTGGACTATTGATCAGACTCTTCCTGGTTCGGTTTCCCATTTCCCTTGTACTTATTCAGTTATTTGGGCTTGTTGCTTTCTGATAAGAAACTGAGAAACACTCTTTTTTGGACTGATAGATGGTTGTTGGCTGCTGCATCAACAATCTTCCTCCTAAAGTTATTGAAGTTGTTCCAGTTCGCTCTAGATTGAGAAGAAAAGTCGACGAGACTATGGTGCACAATAACTGGACAGCCGACATCCAAGGCAACCTTTATCTCATTGGCTGGATGGAGTATTTTTCAACTATCAGCTTACAGGGCCTTTTTCCATGGTTCCACCCCCTTTGAGCCTTGGAAACAGCTTTGGAAGGCTTGGGTGTCTCCGAAATGCAACGTGTTTCTTTGGTTGGCCATTAGGAACCGTTGTTGGACAGCCGATTGGTTGAAGAGAGCCTCCCTCATCCAGATCGTTGTGTTCTTTGTGATCAAGAGAAAGAGGACATCCAGCACATCCTCACTTCTTGTGTGTTTCCCAGGACTTCTGGTTTAAAGTCTTAACCCCTTTAGGCCTTGCCTCAAAAACACCGGAGCGGCTAGAAAGATCCTTTGCGGAGTGATGGAGGAAAGCGTGCACAAATCTCCAAAAAGATACTAAGAAGGGGCTTAACTCGTTTATCATCTCGGGAGCCTGGACTTTTTTTTTGAAACACCGGAATTCTTGTGTCTTTGAGGGTGTACAGCCGTGTGTTACCACTGTTGTTTAAGCTTTCTCTGAAGAACACCACCTTTGGTGTGCGGCCAGAGCTGTTAAGCTCCATGAGCTAGGTCAAAGCACTGGTGTGTCCTGGGAGGTTTAGTGTGTGTTTTCGTGGTCTAGTTTTGCCCTTTTGTGTCTAGTTTTAGTCCTCTCATCTGTCGTTCAGCCTCCCATTCTTGGTTTGGAGTGGGTGGTGCTGTTTTTGTAAGAACTCCCCTTTTTCTACCTTAATACAATGATATGCAGCTCTCCTGCGTATTCAAGAAAAAATGTATAGAAGAAAACACTAGGTAGCTTTAAACACATATGCAAGCTACTTGCTGGTATGGACTAGTACAACAGTTCTACGTTCCTATTGCTGCCAAAATACAAGTGAAGAACGGCGAAGAAGGAATTCAACTGAGGCGAGACTGCAAATATGTAAATGCTGGTTGAACAAATTGTGCAAACTCACTTGGAGAGCTCCAAAGAGACCAACTTCTTGCAAACAGAAAATCAAATTTTCATGCAACCTCCATAAGGACTTCAGTTTCTTCAGTGACTCATTGAAATTGCATACACTCTCTCTTAACATGCATTCAGACTGTTCAAAGCACATTAGAAGCTGTTCAAGGACAAAAAAGGGAAAGAACCCAAAAGCTTATATTAAGTGGACCAAAGATTAATCCTGTATAATTAAAAAATCACCTGAAACTTATAGCCACCAAGCTCTTTGATATAAGCTGTAGTCAAGTTAGAGTGGACCAACTGGACCATAAAAGTACACTTCAACCTTAGGAGACGCAATCACACTTTCAAGTTCTACATTATCAACTGAACAAACCTATGCACCATGAGAGTACAAGTTTACAAAGCAAACTGTCAAAATCATCTTAGGCCAGCAGATTTATGGAGAACAGTATTGGTATGTACCTTTGCATTAAGTAATTCCTCGAGACTGTTGATACATTTAGTGTAGGTAAGCTTGTTAGAACCACCTGTTGTAGAAAGTATAGGAACGATATTAGGCAGCCATGGGGAAGAAATATAAGCTAAATTGGATGATACAACTTTAGACAAAGATACATATTGGTAGGCAACACTCTACATTTCATCTATTTGTGTTAGTTTGACCACTATTTTGTGTGTCCCTAGATACCTGTAGAATTTCAATCCAAAAACAATTCTGCTGCAACAAAATAATGGAGCAATATGACTATACCAGTATCCTTCAGTCATTGTACTTTGAGCTTTTCGCACTCACAATGAATTGGAATAAAAGGATGAGAAACAGGTGTCCATCTAATTACACTCTAATAATTCACCTCCTCTCCTAGGATTGCTCTCTAGTATGTTTCTTGTGGGAAAACCTAACCCTAACTCAGGGTTGGATGTTGTATTAATAGACCAAGATGTTGGGCCTGGCCCATGACCCAGGGGTGAGACTTTAATTACAAGGGGCTAACCCAAAACCCTAAACGGGTACTCTAACCCCCCACGGTCTCAACTCTATTATGTACAAATGTTGAGACTGGATCGAAAATCGGTGAATACACTCGACGGTAACCCCTTAGTCAAGATGTCGGCGAACTGCAGCGCGGTGGGGACGCTGAGAACCCGAACGTCACCGACAGCGACACGCTCGCGGACGAAGTGCAGGTAGATCTCCACGTGCATCATGTGTTGATGTTGCAAGGGATTGGTGTAGAGGTAGACCGCGCTAACGTTGTCGCAGTAGAAGCTCCTAGAGAAGCTGGCGCAGCTAGGAGGCCTCTGCCACGTCGTTGGCCACAGCGCGGTATCCGGTCTCTGAACTGGAGCGGGAGACGACGGGCTGCCGCTTGGCGGCCCAGGAGACGAGGTTGGCGCCCAGGAACACGGCATAACCGTAAGTGGACCGGTGCGTGTCGGGACAGCCAGTCCAGTCGGTGTTGTAGACCACGAGCTCCGACGTCGAGGAGGGTCGGAGTAGAAGCCACGGAGGTAGCACAGGATCCGCTTGAGAGCGGTGAGATGGCGCTCCCGCGGGGTGTGCATATGCAGGCACACCTGCTGGACGGCGTAGGCGATGTCGATTCTGGAGAAGGCCAGGTATTGGAGGGCACTGGTCAGGCTCAAGTAGGACGTCGTGTCGGGGACCGAGGGCACATCGTCCTCAGAGAGCTTCGCCTGAGTGTCGACACTCGACAGGTGTGGAGCAGGGCTTGCAATCGGACATGCCAGCCCGCTCAAGGATGTCGATGGCATACTGGCGCTGTGGAAGAAGAGACCCTTGAGGCCGACGCTCGGTGGTGATACCGGGGAAGTGGTGAAGAGGCCCCAAGTCCTTCATCGCAAACTCTCGCTGAAGGGCGACGATCGTGCGTCGTAGGAGGTCGGTGGTGAAAGTCGTGAGCACAATGTCGTCGACTGTAGAGCAGGAGATATTCGGTGTCTTCGTCGCGCCGGTAGATGAACAAGAACGTGTCCAACTTAGCCTCGACGAAGCCGATGGAGGCCAAGTAGGAGGCGAAGCGATTGTACCATGCTTGCGGCGTCTGCTTGAGGCCGTACAAGGAGCGGTTCATCCGGCAGACCAGATCCGGACGAGCGGCGTCGACGAATCCGGTGGGCTGGCTACAGAAGACAGTCTCCATCAGACTGTCGTGGAGGAAGGCATTCTTGACATGAAGCTGATGGATCGCCCAATCCCGGGAGAGGGCGAGGGAGAACGGCTCGAACAGTGGCGAACTTGACGACGGGGCTGAAAGTCTCGTCGTAGTCCACTACGGGGCGCTGGGTGAAGCCCCAAAGGACCCAATGGGCCTTGTAGCGGTCGAGGGAGCCGTTTGAGGTTATCTTGTGGCGAAAAATCCACTTGCCGGTGACCACTTTGGTTCCTAGTGGGCGCGACACCAGGTCCTAGGTGTGGTTGGCCAATAGGGTCGTGTACTCCTCCATAGCATGACGCCAGTGGGGTCGGCGATGGCGGCGCGAACGGAGGAGGGGACTGGGGAGGCGTCTGGAGGAGCGGTTGTCGTGTTAGCCACCAGGATCAGTCGGTCCACGGGGCAGAGAAAACCGGCTGTGTGACGAGTGACCATCGGATGGACGTGCACGGGGTCACAGTGGATGGCGATCGGGTGGTACACGGGAGGCTCGATGCGGGTCGGCGGGGCGTCGGGAGCCGACGAAGAGTCCCACTCATGGTGGTGGTAGATGAGGCCGGGGTCGGTGAAGCAAGCCACGCTCGTCGACGGGGCCAGGTCAGCAGGAGTCGAGGGAGTGGCCTGCCAGCAACGATGGTAGACGGGGCCATCGTTGTCAGAGAGATTCGCCTGAGTGTCGATAGACGTGGAGCAAGACTTGTAGTCAGACATGTCAGCCCGCTCCAGAATGTCGAGGGTGTATTGGCGCTGGTGGAGGAAGAGGCCCTAGGTGCGTTGCTCCATGGTGACCCCGAGGAATTGGTGGAGAGGCTCAGGTCCTTCATCGTGAACTCGCGCTGAAGAGCGGCAATATTGTTGGAGGAGTGCGGCACTAGGTGTCACGAGCACGATGTCGTCGACGTAGAGGGGGTAGACGGTGTCGTCGTTGTGTCGATGGATGAATAGGGGCGTGTCCGACTTGGCCTCGGCGAAGCCGAGTGAGACCAAGTAGGAGGTGAAGCAATTGTGCCAAGCCTGTGGTGCCTGCTTGAGGCCATACATGGAGCAGTTCAGCTTGCAGACCAGACCCGAGCAAGCGGAGTTGACGAAGCCGGCGAGCTGGTAGCAGTACACCGTCTTGGTTAGAGTGCCATGGAGGAAGGCATTCTTGACGTCCAGCTAGTGGACCGTCCAGTCCTGGGAGAGGACGGTCCGAACGGTTGCGAACTTGACGACGAGATTGAAGGTCTCGTCGTAGTCCACTCCAGGGCGCTAAGTGAAACCCCGAAGGACCCAATGGGCCTTCTACCAATCCAGTGAGCCATCGTACATGAACTTGTGGCGGAAAATCCACTTGTCGGTGACCACGTTGGTGCCCGAGGGATACGGTGATGGAATAAGTCTTGAGCATCTAGAGGACAACAATCGCTTTTGACTGTCCTCTGTAGTCCTTTAGCATCTAGAGGACAGCAGTCACTTTTTGACTGTCCTCTGTAGTCTCTTTAGCATCTAGAGGACAGCAGTCGCTTTTTGACTGTCCTCTGTAGTCGCTTTAGCATCTAGAGGACAACAGTCGCTTTTGACTGTCCTCTGTAGTCTCTTTAGCATCTAGAGGACAATCCTGTTGTGTAGTGTGTGTGAGAAGGTGTGGTAGTGCAGCCTCTAGGGCTATAAATATGGGTCTCCAACCCTTAGATGGGTATGGCATTGTGTAGTGTTTGAGGAAATAAACAGAAAATTGCCCCAACTCATAGTATCATCCTCTTGATGAGAGTTAGAGTCCCTCTACTTACAATTGGTATCGGAGCCAAACTATCCTGCAGCCTAAACATCTCGCGCTCATCGCCTTCCCGCGCCTCTCCCCACACTCAGTCGGCAGCAAGAGCTCCAACTGTTCCTTCCTCCCCTGCTCAGACGAGCAGCCTTTCGTCTGAGACAGCCTCTTCCACACGCAGCGACCCCTCACTAGCCCACCATGTCCCTACGCTCGGCCACTTCGAGTGCGCGGCGCCAGCAGGAGGCCGAGGTCGCCGCGGCACAAGAACGCGAGCGAGCAGCAGCAGCGGCTGCAGCGACAGCGGCGAGGGCAGCACGGTTGGCGGCGGCGGAACTGGCAGCGGCGAGAGCGGAATTAGAAGCAGCGGAGGCGGCGGATGCTGCACGTGCGGCGGCAACAGAGCTCGAGGTTCTGCGCGGCAGTAGAGCTGGCAGCTCTGCTTCTGTCGACGACAACACCGACGAAGAGCTTAGGCTGGCGAGGGAAGCAGCGCGAGAGCAGGCGGCACAGTGGGCAGCCGCGCATCCCCATGGGGGCACGCGTGGCGGCAGCCCGGATAGGCGTCGACGCGCTGACGGCGCTCCAGGCGGGGGCGCACGCGGCGGCAGCCCAGACGGGCATAGACGCGTCGGCGGTGCTCCCGGCGGCGGCAACCGAGTCGACGGAGATTGCGGCCTCTACAGGCGGCGCGGTTCTCCCTCCCCGGATCAGTACCATGGTCGCCGCATGGCCCAGGCCATTGTCAGGGACATCGGTCCCGGCGGTGGGTGGCCTACCCTCACCAAGACCAACTACGTCGAGTGGGCCGCGGTGATGAGGGTACGGCTCCAGGTTCGCCACATGTGGGAAGCAGTTCGTTACGACGACGTCGACTACCACGAGGATCGGCGGGCGCTGGATGCCCTCATTGCTGCAGTCCCGCCCGAGATGCAGTTTTCGCTTTCCCAGAAGCGGACTGCCAAGGAGGCCTGGGACGCCATCGCTGCGACCCGCATCAGCAGCGATCGTGCCCGCAAGACCACACTGCAGGCACTTCGCAAGGAGTGGGAGAACCTGGCCTTCAAGCCAGGTGAGGATGTTGATGACTTTGCTCTCCGCCTCAACACTCTGTTGCAAAAGATGGTGCAGTTCGGCGACGACACCTACGATGAGGAGAGAGCTGTTGAGAAGCTCTTCCGTTGCATCCCCGAGAAGTACAGGCAGATTGCTCGCTCGATCGAGTCTCTGCTAGACCTCTCCACGATGACGATCGAAGAGGCGATTGGTCGCCTCAAGGTGGTCGACGGCGACGAACCACAGGCTCTCTCTGGGCCTATCACTATCGGCAGGAAGCTACATCTCACTCGGGAGCAGTGGGAGGCCTGCCAGGGTGACAAGAAGAAGGGGGAGTCCTCGACACGAGGCCGCAAACGCGGCAAGCCGCGCAAGGCGCGTGGAGGCGCCCAGGCCGGGGCGCGAGGACATGCTGAGGGTGGTGCACGTGGAGGTGCCCAAGGCGGCGCCGTCGGCAACAAGAAGCCGGCACGAGACGACGGCTGCCACAACTGCGGCAAGCTTGGCCACTGGGCCAGGGATTGTCGGCAGCCACGACGTGGCCAGGCCAACATCGCACAGGCGGAGGCGGAGGAGGAGGCCCTGCTCCTGGCACATGCAAGCATCGAGCCATCTCCAGCGGCACCGGCCGCAGCGGCACTCCTCCACCTTGATGAGTCGAAAGCACGCGCTTTCCTCGGCGACGGCTCCAACACGGACATGATCGAAGGATGGTGCCTCGACACCGGCGCCACTCATCACATGACCGGCCGACGGGAGTTCTTCACCGAGCTTGACTCTAGCGTCCGAGGCTCCGTCAAGTTTGGGGACGCCTCCGGCGTAGAGATCAAGGGCGTCGGCTCAGTCGTCTTCACCGCCGCGTCTGGTGAGCACAGGCTGCTCACCGGAGTCTACTACATCCCCGCGTTGAGGAACTCTATCATCAGCTTGGGACAGTTGGATGAGAACGGTTCGCGCGTGGAGGTCGAGCACGGAGTCATGAGGATCTGGGATCCCTCTCGTCGCCTTCTTGCCAAGGTACACCGGAGTCCAAATCGGCTATACATCCTCAATGTGAAGGTGGCACAACCTTGCTGCCTTGCTGCTCGTCGAGACGACGGGGCATGGCAGTGGCACGAGCGCTTCGGGCACCTTAACTTCGAAGCCCTGAAGCGGCTCAGCACCAAGGAGATGGTACGAGGCCTGCCGTGCCTTGACCATGTGGAGCAATTCTGCGATGTCTGCGTGTTGACAAAGTAGAGACGACTCCCCTTCCCCCAGCAGTCGAGCTTCCGAGCCAAGGAGAGGCTCGAGCTCGTGCATGGGGACTTGTGTGGCCCGGTGACACCAGTCACACCAGGAGGACGACGCTACTTTTTGCTGCTCGTCGACGATCTCTCCCGCTACATGTGGGTGATGATCCTTGGCAGCAAGGGAGAGGCTGCGAACGCCATCAGGCGTGTGCAGGTCGCTGCAGAGGCGGAGTGCGGCCGCAAGCTGCGCGTGCTGCGCACCGACAACGGCGGCGAATTCACGACGGCTGAGTTCGCGTCGTACTGCGCGGATGAGGGCGTTCAGCGCCACTACTCCGCGTCGTACAGCCCGCAGCAGAACGGCGTCGTCGAGCGGCGCAACCAGACGGTTGTGGGGATGGCTCGGGCTCTCCTCAAGCAGAGAGGAATGCCAGCTGTCTTCTGGGGAGAGGCGGTGGTGACAGCGGTTTACATCCTCAACCGCTCGCCCACCAAGGCTCTCAACGGGATGACACCGTACGAGGCTTGGCATGGGCGCAAGCCGGCGGTCTCTCACCTACGGGTCTTCGGCTGCCTCGCGTTCACCAAGGAGCTTGGCCACATCAGCAAACTCGACGATAGGAGCACCCCGGGGGTGTTCATTGGCTACGCGGAGGGCTCGAAGGCCTACCGCATCCTTGACCCAAGAACACAGCGTGTGCGCACGGCGCGCGACGTAGTGTTCGACGAAGGGCGAGGTTGGGCGTGGGACAAGGCGGTGGACGACGGCACGACTCCGACGTACGACTTCACCATCGAGTACGTCCACTTTGAGGGAGCTGGGGGAGTAGGCAACTCTTCTCCGAGCAGGTCTACCCCAGCCCCCAAGTCTCCACCGACTCCAGCGCCACACTCTCCAGCTCCTGCTACAACGAGCTCTTCACCACCACGCACTCCAGCCACGACTCCGGCTACAGCGAGCTCTTCGCCACCACGTACTCCAGCACCGACGGTACCCTCTCCGGGAACGTCCTCTCCGACACCAGCTCGTGTCGAGCACGACCCAGTGGAGCTCGTGACCCCTCTGTCCCGCGACGAGGAGCGCGTCGACGCGTGCTACGACGGCGAGCCGTTGCGGTATCGAAGGGTGGAGGGCCTTCTCCTCGACCCGTCGGTGCCAGGCCCTGCATCTCGCATTCTAGCAGGAGAGTTGCATCTTGCATGCGACGATGGTGAGCCTCGGTCTTTCGCGGAGGCCGAGAAACATGCGGCTTGGCGTGCTGCGATGCAGTCAGAGATGGACGCGGTTGAGACGAACCGCACTTGGGAGCTCACTGATTTCCCTCATGGTCATCGCGCGATCACCCTTAAGTGGGTGTTCAAACTGAAGAGGGATGAAGTCGGCGCCATCGTCAAGCATAAGGCTCGCTTGGTGGCACGCGGTTTCTTGCAGCAGGAGGGGATCGACTTCGACGATTCCTTCGCCCCTGTAGCACGGATGGAATCCGTGCGACTCCTCCTCGCGCTGGCAGCCCTGGAGGGCTGGCATGTTCATCATATGGATGTCAAGTCGGCGTTTCTTAACGGCGACTTAAAGGAGGAGGTCTATGTACACCAGCCGCCAGGTTTTGCGATCCCTGGCAAGGAGGGCAAGGTATTGCGCCTGCGCAAGGCTCTTTACGGCTTGCGACAGGCACCAAGGGCGTGGAATGCCAAGCTGGATTCCACGCTCAAGAGGATGGGCTTCATGCCAAGCCCGCACGAGGCGGCCATCTATCGGCGGGGCAATGGAGATAATGCCCTGCTGGTGGGTGTCTACGTCGACGACTTGGTGATCACCGGCGCCAAGGATGCAGAGGTGGCAGCGTTCAAGGAAGAGATGAAGGCCACCTTCCAAATGAGAGACCTGGGGCATCTCTCCTTCTACCTGGGGATTGAGGTGCACCAGGGAGACTCTGGAATCACACTTCGCCAGACCGCCTACGCCAAGCGCATTGTTGAGCTGGCTGGGCTCACCGACTGCAACCCCGACAGCACGACGGAGGAGGTGGATGCTACACAGTACCGGCGTCTTGTGGGGAGCCTTCGCTACCTCGTCCACACACGGCCTGACTTGGCATACTCCGTCGGCTACGTTAGTCGGTTCTTGCAGCGACCGACGACGGAGCATGAGCAGGCTGTGAAGAGGATCATCCGCTATGTTGCGGGGACTCTCGACCACGGTCTCTACTACCCGAGGTGCCCTGGGGAGGCACACCTTGTCGGGTACAGCGACAGCGACCACGCCGGTGACATCGACACTAGCAAGAGCACAAGCGGGATCCTCTTCTTCCTCGGCAAGTGCCTCATTAGCTGGCAGTCGGTCAAGCAGCAGGTGGTGGCCATGTCCAGCTGCGAGGCCGAGTATATAGCGGCGTCCACTGCTTCGACTCAGGCGCTCTGGCTGGCTCGACTGCTCGGTGATCTCCTCGGAAGAGACACTGGAGCGGTGGAACTCAGGGTGGACAGCCAGTCCGCTCTGGCATTGGCCAAGAACCCCGTGTTCCATGAACAGAGCAAGCACATCCGGCTGAGATACCACTTCATCCGAGACTGCTTGGCAGAAGGGAGCATCAAGGCGCGTTACATCAACACCAAGGATCAGCTTGCAGACCTGCTCACCAAGCCCCTTGGGAAGATCAAGTTTGTTGAGCTTTGCTCCAGGTCCGGGATGGCCCAACTTTCTCACAAGACGACGCCCAAGACTTAGGGGGAGAATGATGGAATAAGTCTTGAGCATCTAGAGGACAACAGTAGCTTTTGACTGTCCTCTGTAGTCCTTTAGCATCTAGAAGACAGCAGTCACTTTTTGACTGTCCTCTGTAGTCTCTTTAGCATCTAGAGGACAGCAGTCGCTTTTTGACTGTCCTCTGTAGTCGCTTTAGCATCTAGAGGACAACAGTCGCTTTTGACTGTCCTTTGTAGTCTCTTTAGCATCTAGAGGACAATCCTGTTGTGTAGTGTGTGTGAGAAGGTGTGGTAGTGCAGCCTCTAGGGCTATAAATATGGGTCTCCAACCCTTAGATGGGTATGGCATTGTGTAGTGTTTGAAAAAATAAACAGAAAATTGCCCCAACTCATAGTGTCATCCTCTTGATGAGAGTTAGAGTCCCTCTACTTACATACGGCACCAAGTCCCAAGTGTGGTTGGCCAGCAGGATCGTGTACTCCTCCATGGCGCAATACAAGTGGGGATCGACGAGAGCGGCGCGAACGTAGGAGGGGACAGGAGGGAGTTGGAGCAGCGTTGGTCGTGAGCACCAGCCAGTCGACGGGCGGAGAACACCGACCGAGCGTCGTGTCACCATCCGGTGGATGTGGCGAGGGTTGCGGTAAACGACGACTGGATGGTATACTGGCGGCTCATCCCCGGAATGGGCCGACACAGCGGAGGGGGCCGAGGGGATCGGTCCGCCAACATCGTTGGTAGATGTGGGCGGGGTCGGCGAAGCATGACGCGGGGCAGAGTCGACGGGGCTGCACATGACGCAGGCGGAGAAGGATCCACACATGGCGTGGAAGAGGTCGGTGAGACCGAGAGTGGGAGAGGAGAGGGTATAACGACGAGATCGGAATCGAGGAGTGTATCAAGGTCGGGAGGTGGGGAAGATCCAACAAGGGGAAAAACATCCTCATTGAAGACATGACGAGAGATGATTATACGATGGGTGAGGAGATCAAGGCATCGGTACCCCTTGTGGTCAGGGGAGTAACCGTGAAAAAGACAGCGAATGGATCAAGGGGAGAGCTTGTGAGGAACGTTGGCGGGGTGTTGGGATAGCAGGCACAGCCAAATACCGGGAGGTGCGCATAGAAGGGGGTTGTGCCGAAGAGGGCGAAGAAGGGAGTGGGGTGACTGACCGCCTTGGAGAGGAGGTAGTTGAGGATATGTGTGGCAGTGTTCAGGTCCTCCACCAAATAGCTGGTAGGGAGAGACACATGGAAGAGAAGGCAGCGGATCATGTTAGTGGTGATGCGAATAATGTGTTCAGCCCGGCCGAGATCGTGTAGGGAGTCCGCCATGCCCTTCATCTGATAGTGGTACTCGCTGACGAAGAGATCCCACTGAGAGAACATGCGGAAGGATGCGTCAAGGTGGAGAGCGTGGGCCTCCTGGTTGCCAAGAAACTGGGCCTCGAGGGCAACCTAGGTCTGGCGAGTAGTGCCCCCCTTCCCTCTCGCGGACGATGTCCTGGACCTCGACGGTGAGTGTGTCGATGAGACACGAGAGGACAACATTGTCCATCTGGTGCCAGGCTGGAGATAGCAGTGCGACAGTGTCGACGAGGACGTGGTCGGCGAGTACGTAGCGTCGGAGCGTGAGCAGCACCTGATCACGCCAACGAGCGTAGTGGGTGGACGACGGATCTAGCACGACAGACGCCAGGGACCGGATGTTGTGGACATCGGCCGCCTGAGCCTGAAGAGTAGTGATGGTGCTGGCATTGATCCAGGAGATGGTGGATGGCGTTGGGGCCACCGGAGGGGGCACAACGATAGGGCCAAGGAGAAGATGCTCAGCCTAAGCCAACCGAGAGGTTAAGGCATCTATCGTGGTACGCTCGTGCACCCAAGCAAGGGCCACGGCACACTCACGCTCCCAAGCGGCGGCCACGACTACCTGGACAGTGGCAAGGGCCGTCACCAGGGCGGAGGATGAGGTTGTGAGTAGCGGTGGATGAGGTGTTGCGAAAACGAGCGATAGTGCGTCAATGGTCATGGCAAAGGGGAGCGTGTCGGAGAAGAACGATGTAGGGTCAACGAGGACGGATGGAGCCGTGAGGGCCCCCGCGAGGTCGAGGAAGCGACGCGCGGAGGGCGGCTGGTTGGAGAGGAGATTTGTGGCCGCGATGGGGTCGTCAAGCATGGCACGCAGGGTCGCAGCAGAGTGGGGTGCCGGGCCTGCACTAGTGAGGGCAGGCATTGTAGACGTGCTGGCCAACGAGCTAGGGTGCAGGGGCGACGAAGGTGACAGGAGCCGTGCTGGGGGCAACTAGGATGGGTGTCGCGCCTGTGCCACGGATGGGGAAGGCAGTCGCACCCACTGCGGCGCTTGGAGTGGGGTCGGCAAGGGAAACGTCGTTGAGGCCGGCAGGAGCAGCATCTGCGGCGCCTGGAGCAGGGCCGGCACGAGCCGGGCCGATGAGGGTAGCGCAGGCAAGGACCGCGCCCGCGCCACATGAGCGAGAGGCGGTGGCGGCGCTCGACATGGGAGGAAGGGTGCAGGCGACGGTGGGGAAACCGGGGGGAATGCATGCAAGCCATGGGGGTGGCGGCAAGGGGAGGCAGGGGAGGGTGGGTTGGCCGCGGCTGGGTGGAGAGGAGGGGAGAGAGGGTAGGAGAAGAGAGACCTAGCTAGATACCATGTTAGAGTGGGAGAAAATCCTAACCCTAACTAGGGTTGTGAATGTATTAATAATAGAGTTAGGTGGGCCAAGGGTCCAAGGACCATTACAATAGGGGTCTATACAGAAACCCTAAACAGCCCTAAACACAGTTACGCTAACAAATACAGTTGCTAGCAGGATATGTTAAGACAATTGACGAGGAATAAAACATTTATGTAAGAACACCGTTACCTTTTCCAATAATTGGTGAAGCAGTCATGCCAAAAACACGAGGATGTTTATCAGCATTATTGTAGAATTCCTGAAATACAGTTACAGATATTTTAAGACTAAAAAGTTTGTAGTTCATGTAACTTTCTAAAAAGTAATATTTAAGAGATTGTACAACTTCCTCATATGTTCCAATTGATTCAAAGCAATAAAATTTCATCAATTTGTCGTTCTAACTACCTGATCAAACCCTCGTAACTGCATGAGTTCTTGTCATGTATCCAATTAAAAATGTTAAGAGGAGAAGGAAACAAGTAGTGCTGGATCATCACCAGGTTGTGGCTGAATGCAACAATACCATGCATCATGAAGAATACAGTGACATATTTCTATAAGAACAGCAAAAGCCATAAAAAATGATGCGCCAGAAATATGGTAACAATTTATATCTGGTGCATCTACCATCCATAACAAAGTAAACGGCTATAGCATACTGTAGCTCAGTTGATGGGAGGTGTAGCTAAGCACCCCCAAGCCTAGGGTTTCCAGTCTTCTTCAACTTGAATTCAGGTGCCTATATTCATTTTATTAACAGTGCAACCTAGTTCCTCCTACGTTGGTTGAGAAAATGAGAAGTGTATGGTTATGAAAATTTACCTCGTTCCTCCTAGGTTGGTTGAGAAAATAAGAAGTGTTATGTCTAGATACACAGTAAATTTGATGTACCAATGTTGGAATAGACTGAAATAATTATCAGATGTGTAGCGAAAGGGCCTCTAGCTGAGTTGGTTAGGTTAGTTAGGTGGTCTGAGTAACATTCATCGAGTCCTGAGTTCGAATCCCCGTGGGAGCAAATTTCAGACTGTGCTTAAAAAATCCTCTCGTCTGTCCCACGCCAAAGCATAGGTCTAAGGTCTGGTCTGGTCGCGGTCGTTTCTCACGTGGGCTACAGTGTCGCAGTGTATGGGTGGGGCCTACACAGTTTAGCCCCTCGGTAAGGTCAGAGCTTTCTTTTCTGTTGTGCTTATTTCAGAGGTTGGCAATGGTGCCAATATTCTATTCTGGACAGACAAATGGATCAATGGAAGGAGAATTGCTGATATAGCTCCAAGATTGCTCAGTACAAACCCAGAAAGAATAGCTGGCAAAAGAACAGTGCAGAAAGCCTTACTGAATAGAAGATGGATTGCATACATCAGGGGGAGCCTTGACCTTGGGAGTTCTGACTGATTATATTCTCTTATGGAATTCTCTCGCAGGGGTGGAATTGCATCCTAACATTAAGGACAAGCACAATTTTTTCTTTTGCTCCCGTTGGACATTACTCTGCAAGGATTGCCTATAGGGGTTTCTTTGTTGGATCTTGCCCCTTTGGCCACTACAGACAGATCTAGAAGGTTTTGGCCCCTCCTAAATGTAGGATCTTTTTATGGTCGGTGGCCATGAATAGGTGCTACACTGCTGATAGACTTGCAAGTAGAGGCATGAGTGACCCAGTCAGATGCCCCTTTGTGACCAAGAACATGAAACCATTAATCATCTGGCGGTCTCATGTGTCTTCTCCAAGGTTTATTGGTACTCTTATCTCACAAGGTTTGGCCTACACAATTTAGCCCCTCAGCATGGAGATACTATGTTTCTGCAATGGTGGGAAAAAGCTTCAGCTATTGTCTCCGGTGGTTTGGTGAGGAAAGGCTTGCACTCTCTCATTGTTTTGGGAGCTTGGATGATCTAGAAGCATAGTAACAGAGTGGTGTTTGATGGTGTTTCGCCCAATCTCTTCCTTCTCTTGGAGTCAGCAAATGAAGAAAGAGAGAAATGGCAAGCTGCAAGAGCCAAGAGTTTATCCTTTTTGGCAACTCCTAGCCCTACTGGTTAGGGTCTACGGTTTGGGTGGTAGCTTCTCTTGTGGTCCCTTATGGATCTTTTTGTGTGAAGTTTCTGGCCCCCGTAAGGTGGGCTTGTACCCAGGGTCCTTTCTAGCCCCTTGTAACCTTTTCTTAACTAGGTGAGTGCTCGTGCGTTGCAACGGGGACATATAATATCACGGTAACTTATATACAAAATGTGTGTTATACTATTATGAGAAAATGTTTCATAATCCATTTGTGATCCTGGCCATACATAAATTTTGTTATTTTAATCTAGCTGTTTCACCACTACATTGCAACCATCAGTATCATGCAGACTTCGATATATGTCATGATTTCTATGGTCTCATCATTGGAGAGCACACCACACGCCTGCCGGAAGAAGTTCCCTCGTACATCGTCAGTCATCAGGCACGCACCACCATACGTGCTTGCTCAAACAAAAAAAACAAGTGTGTGTGTTTGTGAAGAGAATTAAAGGCAGACCAGCACAAAAGCTACCTCGACGGTGGCGAGGATGACGAACTGATCATTGATGTCGGTCCTCCTCTGCGTCACCTCCGGCGTCGAGATGACGCCACAGTCCATGATATAGTAGTCGTCGAACGCGCGCGACACGGCGAGTACCGATGACTCTTGGCTGGGCTGCCAGACAAAGTGCACCTCGGGCTCATCAACAAGGTAGTATGCCTGATCGTTGCACCACCGGATGCGCTACTCCTCTACATACAACATGTTCGATAACACTCACACAACGTCAGCAACGACTGTCGCCACGGCGCACAAGAATTCATGGTCGGTCAGTAGCGACTTACATGGCAGGTTGGCTTCAGATGGACGATGAGCTGGACGGCGTGATGGCACCGTCGTTGGATGCGATGCCCAGAACAACCCGAGAGTCGCCGACGTTGGCAATGACCATGAAGTCCCCCTGCTTGACGATGGACAACGTGGTGCAGCCGCTCTGGACCGCGTCCTAGTGGCGGCTGCGTCGGAGCTTGTCATACACAGCGGCTCATGCGGCCAAGTAGGACTGCTTCCAGAGGTCGAACTGGCAGTCGTCAAGCTTCTTCTCATCGTCGATGAGCGACGCCAACGCGAGCGCATCTTGCTAGTGGTGTTTGTTCGAGGTTTCCGAGCAATAAACATGGATTCATCCTTAGCATTGGTTTATGAAAATGACTCACAAGTCAGATCCATGGAAAAAATATTACGGAGAATAAATGCCACGCATGCAAAAAAGGAATTTAAGTTAAAAACATTATTCAAACAAAAGAAATTGCATGCAAGGCGCTTCTTTAAATACTACTCCTTCCATCCAAAAATATAATTCAAGAATCTCTGTGATACTTATCTACTACTACGCATTGTGCAAGGGTGGCAAGTGGGCTTGAGGAGAGATGTAGTAGATGTTTTTCTTGTCATAGATGTAGACATAAACACATATGTGGTGTAGCGGTAGCTACTGCTCGCATTTGCTTGAGAGGTCGCGGGTTCGAATCCCTTTGGGGTCATTTGTGTTTTTAAATTTTTAGCTAGACGTGGGCTATACGTGGGAATGAGGTTGGGAATGAGCTTTGTGGGGTGGGAATGAGGTTGGGAATGAGCTTTGCGGGGAGGGGGGAATGAGAAAGGCAGAACATGGAATGAGCTATGCGGGGAGGAGGGAATGAGAATGACAGAACAGGGAATGGTGGCAGAACACGGAATGGCATACTACTCTTACAGCCTTAATAAGTAGTAGAGATATAAGGGGGCGCAGTTCTCCTGCGCTTTTTGAGAAAAAAGGGTTCGGGGGAGTCTCGACCTGCGTGAGAAGTTCTTCTTAATATAATGCCCGAGGGTTGTCTTACCCTCCGCAAGTCGGTTTTCTGTATTATCATATGTGTAGGGAATACATTAAATATAGGGTTTCCCCGTAACCCTAAGAACCCTAATAGACTATTGGAAGAGGATAAATGGTTCCATTAACTAGCAGATGAGAGATACATATAGTAGCACCCCTAATGGGCTCTATACAAGTCCTAGCCTAAAGCAGGAAAACATACTCTAACACCCACGCAGCCAAAACTCTAGCGACAAAAGATGTTGAGACTGGAATGGAATTTTCAGAACACCGACAGAGAGAGGCCATGGGTGAAGATGTCGGCAAACTGAGAAGTCATCGGCATAGTTAAGCGGTAAGGCGACCGGTAGCAAGCAAGGCGTCTTGTTGCGTTGCGGCAAGGCTAAGGCAAGGGGAAGAGGCGGCGGTGGCGATGTAGCGCGGGTCATGGGTCACGGTAGCAGTGCTGGTCACGGCGATGAAGGGCGACTGTGGTGAGGAAAAGGTTGCGAGGAGGGAGAGATGCGGCTGTGTGAGTGCTTTCTTTTATGCAAATTGTGGAGTCTCCCTCCACACTTGTGAGTGCTTTCTTTTATGCAAATTGGACAGGTGACATAGATGATAGACGCTCAACAAGAGGCTGTAATGATCTCGACTTCTGAGGTTGTATGAGTGGGTAGTAGGGCGAGGCATTGAAGATTGAGGGCGAGAATATCTACAGTGTTAGTTTCTTTTATTTTCTTTTTTTGGCAAGTTACTGCATTAAAATCATGTCAGCCATAACAACACTTCCTGTCGTCAAGATAAATTCAACAGAAATGAAGAATTAATTATGCACAGGTACCAGAGGAAGTTACGTGGACTGAATATCAATTTCCAAAGATTGCAACAGATGATAGTACAAGCTACAAGCATTGAAATTGTATGGCAAGCAGTTACCTTCATAATTTGTGCATATGGATGCCTTTTTTGTGCTTGTGCATGATGACATTCATCAAATATCAATAGTGCAATTAAGTCCATCCTGATGAAACAATGCCGCAAATTGTGCAATAATATTTGAGGGGTCATTACAAGGACCTGAAGCGGCAGAGAAAGCAGCACAAGTTAGGAGGAAATAGTTTATGTGTAAGAAACAATGTTGGTACAGATAGATTATGTTTGCCCAAAGTTGGGTGCAAAAGTTGATATAAATAGATTATGTTTGCCCAAAGTTGTGTGCTCACATAACTGTTGCTCAAGAATCAGAACAGTGGTTCAAAATGGTCAGAGACTAAACACGTCTGTCTGATTTTTCCAAAACATATCAAGTATTATAGCATTATTAACTTATGCTAAGCCACTAAACATATTCAAAACTAGATTATCAGTGGTCACTTGGCAGCTTCCAGCAAAAAGAACATAGAGCAAACCATACCTCATATTCTCCCATCTCTTTCTCCCATGCCTGGTGATCTCTAGAGTGTTTACCACTTCCATAGTAACGTTGAACTTTAAAATTTGTGGAATCTGCAATCACCATTGCTTGCTACAAAATACAAATACAGGAAAAGAGCACTGACTAAGCATGTAAATGTGCACCTGGTACCAAAAGATGTGGTTACAAACATCCATAAACAAATAAGGGGTGTACTCATAAAAAATTTGATCACATGACTTCATCCCCACCAAAAAAGAATATAGATATAGTGAGAAGAGCAGGGAGCTATTCTACCTGACGGACAAGGGGTATGGTCGGTGCGAGGAAGACGCAGACCTCACGGCTGGGTTTGCGGATGAGGTGACCAAGCTCATACATGAGTAACACGGCAATGTGTGTCTTCCCACATCCCGTTCCAAGATACACTATGATGTTCTCATCGACTGCCCTCTTGCAAAGATCCAGCTGATATCTAAATACCAAAAGCTAGCAAACCATTAGTGTTTTGTCCATACTCCCAGTATTATTTGAAAGAAATAGAGAAAATCCTTGGTTAACAAAAGCTGTAAGGTAATGCAGCAGAGTGACGCTAATTTGTCTGACAATATTTTAAGGAAAAAAACACTTAGGTCTCACACTGCTACACGCAGCAAGCCTGTTCGCTTGGATTTAAACCGGCTTCTGCTGCTTCTACAATGTTTTTGTCTCTATATAGGGCCTGTTTGGTTGGGCTGTGGCCGTGAAAAAAACTGTTGTAGGTTATGAGCCGTGGAAAAAGCTGTTGCGGACTGTGAGCTGTTAAAAAGCTAAAAACCTTTTGGTGGAAACCACTAAAAGCCGTTAAAAATTATTCGATATATGTTTTCACAATTCCATCCGAAAGCCACTAAAAGCAGATTCAGGGGTTCTTTCAGTTTTGCACTATGAAAAAGTTGGCTTTTAGAAAAAACTTCTTCCTGGATCCAGCCCTTTGGTTTGGCTTTTGGTTTTTAGGGGGCAAAAGCCAAATCAAACACACCCATATTGCAGCTGCTGCAGTCAAAACAGCCGTCTTCGCTTCTACATTGTTCATTTATGCATTGACACGTTCTCCCTTATCTGGCGTGTTGCATTGTCATAAAAGTAGTAATTGCGTAGACAGGTTGAGGACGTGCTTTTAATGTTGAGCAGGCGACCAACAGGACCGAATCCTAGTGATTGAAAGGGATATCACGTTCTCGATCTTCGAGACAGGTGGCTGCAGCCTTTGAGAGCGGCGGCAGGAGTATTCTTACGTATTCCTCGGAATAAACATGTTTTCTGTAACAAAAAAATGAATTTTGGGTATACTTAAACGTCTAATTCTACGAGTGCTTTTAGTTCTTGTTGTTTTGGTGAAAATTATTCTCGGACTACCCTAGTGGAGAAGGCGTCCCAATCGCAACTTATACTAACTCTCTCACGAAACGCTTCTATCAAACAATATAAAAATGGGGAAAATCCGGGCGTGAAAAGTAAGTTTAAATGGCAGGGAGGACAAAAAAACAATCGCGTCTCAGAAACCTGCCTAAAACCTTCACGAACTTCGACAGATGAGCAATACACACAACAAATCTATGGTCTCGCACAAAAATAAACAAAACAAAAATCCATCACTCCCATAGAAACCGCGCAGACAAATATGCCGGCCGGCCCTCCGCGTGAAAATCTAAAAACAGATCAGAAGAATAATAGGAAGGTGCGCTTACTTGCGAGCGATCGTTCTCGGATCCTTGGGTTCGCTCGCGGCCGCGCCGGAGCTCGAGCTCTCAGCCTCGTCCTCGCTCATGGCGGAAGCTTCGAGCGGAAGCGTACGATTGTGGGGGAAAGGAACAGAACCCTGGGAGCTGAGTCTGTCGGAGTCTCGGCGTATGTGGAACGGCCGTGCGCGTTCCCCAACTTGAGGTAAGCAGAAAGAGAGAGAGAGAGAGAGAGAGAGAGGTGGGAGCACGAGAAGAATAGCTGAATAGGCCGGGGGGCACTGCTGATGGCCGGCGGGGCCGGGTTCACAGGATACCCAAACTGTCTCGCCTGGTTTTCGTGTGCGGGCTGCGGAATTGCGGATCTGCCGCAGGAGGCGTGCGTCAAATGATGCGGTAGGCGAGGGGCGGGTTAGTTGGTGCTGACGCGAATGGCGATCTAGCCCATGGGCCGTGACGAGGTATAAGAGCAAGTACATTGTCTCGTTTTTTTTCTTAAGGCAAGCTCATTTTTTTCATTTTTCTACGGGCCCGTTTGTTTTTCTTCATTTTTAGAAATTGAAATCTAAATAATGGAATATGTTATTTTTTTAGAATATAACATTCCAAAACTTTTCAAAGTTTATATATAAGTCTATCTCAAATTCATAAGGTAATAAATGGAAATTGGTTCTATAGATTTACATGTTACTTTTCTAATATACAATTTATAGCACACTCTTCTACTTGCTTGTATATAGCATAAGTGTAGTGTATAACTGTCTCTCTCATATGATTTAGGATAATATACAAATATATTAAATATAAAAATATATTAACTCAAGTAGTTTGTGTCTAAATTGTGATTATTAGAATGGAATTCAATTCCAATGAAACAAACGTGTCTAAGGGATTTTTATTTTTCTAACGTCTAGTTTGGCAACCCTATTTGTCCAAAAGATTTTTATTTTTCCAAAGAAAAATAGTCCATCTTTCCTTAGGAAATGAGAATCCCTCGAAAAATAAAGTTGCTAAAGTAGACCTAAAGGAAACTAGTTTATTTTCTCTTGATAAAATATACTTCCCTTAGAAAAATGAAGTTGTCAAAATAGCCCTGGAAATAGTGTTGTACCTTAGGTTCCAATGGTTCACCCTCCCAGATCACTTATTCGTACAATCGTACTTTCGAATTTCTATCCATATTTAAATATTTTCTCCTTTCTCTATTTCACCTCCTCTCCAACTATCCCTCGTATTTAACTTCCTCTGTATACTTTAACTGAGTTATTTCTGCTATTTTAAAGCATGAGTTTCCACCATTGTGTATTGTGTGTCTTACATCACGCGCGAAACATGTAGGTCTATTTTTCTCCCCACGCCTTATCTAACAACCATACAATATTTCATCATGTAGTGGGATAAGCACAACAACAAATGAATAAACTTTTATGCATTTCGTCTCGTCCTATCCTCTTCCCTTCCGAATGTCAACGCAGCCTCGTAACGGCGACCTCACCCTCGACTACGGCCCATCTGATACAGCGTCCGCCTTTGCTTGCCATACACTCGGACCAGGACTCCGGCGATGACTGGGTCATCCTCGCCTCGTCATCCAACGACGAGCGAATCATCACGCTCTTGTCCGGCTCCTGCTCTTACTCTGAGCCCGATCACGTCGTCGGATCCCCAACCTCCTCCTCGCCTGCAATGACCTAGATGACGTCGAGGGCTTGTACGCGTCCACGATGACCATGCCATCGTCATCGCCTTCGACCTCCCCCAACTAGACCATGCCCACGGCGACCTTGACATCGCCATCGCCTTCGACTTCGGCCATTACAACGTCACTCCCGAGTACGAGCGAGTCTGAGGGGTCCTATCGCCACTACCACGTCGTCGATGTGCGTGGGTGTGTTTGATCTACTTGTGTAAGGCTCGTCTGTGTTTGATTTGGTCGTTGCTTATCCTTTCTTCTATGCCTGCGAGTTTCTGAAAGGGAAATGTGTCCTTGGGCCATTTCTAAGTATTTTGGTGATTGAGTGCCAACACATGTGCTTAATTGTGAATTTGTGGACATGGATGAACAAGGTGCAAATCATGAAGTAAAGGTATGTTTCTAAGCCTTAGTACATTGGTTTTGTGGACTAACATATTTGTCTAAGTGTTAAAAACAGAAAGAAGAAAAAGAGAAAAGGGGAGAGAAAGACTTGGCTGTGTGCAGCCAAGTCCCAGCTCGGTCTGGAGCACCGGACTGTCCGGTGTGCACCGGACAGTGTCCGGTGCGCCAGGCCGACTCGGCGCGAACTGGCCGCTCTCGGGAAATTGGCCGACGGCGTACGGCTAAAATTCACCGGACTGTCCGGTGTGCACCGGACTGTCCGGTGAGCCAACGGTCGGCCAGGGCCAACGGTCGGCCGCGCAATCCGCGCGGGACACGTGGCCGAGCCAACGGTCGGAAGACGGCACCGGACTGTCCGGTGTGCACCGGACTGTCCGGTGCGCCAACGGCTCTCAGATCTCCGCCGGTCTGCAACGGTCGGGAAGCGCTGGATAAGGAAAGAAATCGGTCACCGGACATGTCCGGTGTGCACCGGACTGTCCGGTGCCCCCGACGACAGAAGGCAAGGATGGCCTTCCAGATTTGCTCTCAACGGCTCCTAGCTGCCTTGGGGCTATAAAAGGGGGCCCTAGGCGCATGGAGGAGACACACAAGCAACTCTTGAGCATTCTTGATCATCCACACAAGTTCTTTGCGCATTCGTTTGTGATTCTAAGTGATTCGAGCTCTGTTCTAGTGTGAACTCTGAGATAGTCATTCGAGCTCGAGTCTTGGCCGTGTGTGTGCGCTTTTGCTGTGGATTTGTGTGTGTTGCTTCCCTCCCTTACTCTGTGCTTTCTTTGTGATCATATACTTGTAAGGGCAAGAGACTCCAATTTGTGGAGATTCCTTGCAAACGGGATAGTGAAAGGAACAACAAAACAACGTGGTATTCAAGTGGGTCTTTGGACCGCTTGAGAGGGGTTGATTGCAACCCTCGTCCGTTGGGACGCCACAACGTGGAAGTAGGCAAGCATTGGCTTGGCCGAACCACGGGATAAACCACCGTGTCACATTTGTGCTTGATCTTTTGCGGTATTGTGTTTTGTTGAGACTTCACCTTAGCCACTTGGCAATAATCGTGCTAACGCTTAACAAGTTTTTGTGGCTTAAGTTTGAAGTTTTTACAGGATCACCTATTCACCCCCCCCTCTAGGTGCTCTCAATTGGTATCAGAGCCGTTCTATTCACAAAGGGACTAACCGCCCGAATAGATGGATCCTAAGGGGAAGGGTATTGTGATCAACGACAAAGAAAAGGAGACCTTCGTCAACGAGCCGAAGGACGACAAGCCTACCGACTCCGGCTCGGGCCATAGACGAAAGGAAGGGAAGAAGAAGAAGACGAGGCGTATCAAGGAGATCATCTACTACGACGATAGTGATGAATCCACTTCTTCCCAAAAGGACGACGACAACGACTACAGGAAGACGGTCAATTCGAACTTTTCATTTGATTATTCCCGTATTCAACATAGTTCGAATTCGCATTTGCTTTCCATTCCTCTTGGCAAACCTCCACACTTCGATGGGGAGGACTACGGATTTTGGAGTCACAAAATGCGTAGTCACTTATTCTCTCTCCATCCTAGCATATGGGAGATTGTGGAGAACGGAATGAAATTCGATAGCTCGGATAGCCCTATGCTTATAAATGAACAGATTCATAAAAATGCACAGGCTACTACTGTTCTCTTAGCATCTTTGTGCAGGGAAGAGTACAATAAGGTGAGCGGCTTGGACAATGCCAAGCAGATATGGGACACCCTCAAGATCTCTCACGAGGGGAACGACATCACCATGCTCACCAAGATGGAGTTGGTGGAGGGCGAGCTTGGACGGTTCGCCATGATAAGGGGAGAGGAGCCAACTCAGACGTACAACCGGCTCAAGACCCTTATCAACAAAATAAGGAGCTACGGAAGCACGCGTTGGACGGATCACGATGTCGTCCGCCTAATGCTCAGGTCCTTTACCGTACTTGATCCTCATCTCGTGAACAATATTCGTGAGAATCCCAGGTACACGATGATGACGCCCGAGGAAGTGCTTGGAAAATTCGTAAGCGGGCGGATGATGATCAAGGAGGCAAGATACGTCGACGAAGCGTTGAACGGTCCGATCAACGAGCTGCAACCCCTTGCTCTCAAGGCAACACGAAGCAAGGAGGCGCTACCTAGCAAGGTGGCACAGATTGAGGCGGCTGGCCTTAATGATGAAGAGATGGCTCTCATCATTAAAAGATTCAAGACGGTGCTTAAAGGTCACAAGGGACAACCAAGCAAGACCAAAGCCAAGGGGAAGCGCTCATGCTTCAAATGCGGTAAGCTTGGTCATTTCATTGCTAACTGTCCCGATAATGAAAGTGACCAGGAAAAGGGGAACAAAAGAGAGAAGAAGAAGCAATACAAGAAGGCAAAAGGCGAGGCGCATCTAGGAAAGGAGTGGGACTCGGATTGCTCCTCCTCCGACTCCGACAACGAAGGACTCGCCGCCACTGCCTTCAACAAATCGGCTCTCTTCCCCAACGAGCGTCTCACTTGCCTTATGGCAAGGGAGAAGAAGGTGAGTACTCAAGACTCCACTTATGCTTCTTCTAGTGATAGTGAGTCTAGTGACGATGATGACATAGATTATTCTTGCTTGTTCAAAGGCTTAGATAGATCTAAGATAGATAAAATCAATGAATTGATTGATGCTTTGAATGAAAAGGATAGGCTTTTAGAGAAGCAAGAGGATTTATTGTATGATGAACATGATAAATTTGTAGAGGCACAAAAATCATATGCTTTAGAAGTGAAAAGAAATGAAATGCTTTCTAGTGAAATATCTTCCTGTCATGAAACCATTTCTACCTTAAGAAGTGTTAATATTGATTTAAGTGCTAAACTAGAAGTAGCTAGTAAATCAAATTCTTGTGTTGAACATGTTGAAATTTGTACTAGGTGTAAGGATTTTGATGTTAATGCTTGTAGTGAACACCTAGTTCTAATTTCCAAATTAAATGATGAAGTGGCTAGTCTTAATGCCCAACTTAAGACTAGCAAGAATGAAGTTGATAAAATAAAATTTGCAAGGGATGCCTACACGGTTGGTAGACACCCCTCAATTAAGGATGGGCTTGGCTTCAAGAGAGAAGCCAAGAACTTAACAAGCCATAAGGCTCCCGTCTTCGTCAAGGAGAAAGGGAAGGCCCCTATGGCAAATAGTGCTAAAAAGAACCATGCTTTCTTATACCATGATAGGAGACATGCTAGAAATGTTTATAATGATTTTGATTCACATGTTTATGATTCTCATGCCATGTTTGCCTCTAGTTCCTCTCATAAGCATGATAGAAATATGAGTAGGAGAAATGTTGCGCATATGCCTAGGAGAAATATTGCTCATGTGCCTGGAAAGAATGTTATTCATGCTCCTAGGAAAGTAATGAATGAACCTTCTACCATTTATTATGCTTGTAATGCTCCCTTTGCTATTTGTAGAAAGGGAAAGAAGGTTGTTGCTAGGAAATTAGGGGCTAGATGCAAGGGAGATAAATCTTGCATTTGGGTCCCTAAAGATATTTGTACTAACCTTGCAGGACCCAACATGAGTTGGGTACCTAAGACCCAAGCCTAAATTTGCCTTGCAGGTTTATGCATCCGGGGGTTCAAGCTGGATTATCGACAGCGGATGCACAAACCATATGACGGGGGAGAAGAAGATGTTCACCTCCTACGTCAAAAATAAGGATTCCCAAGATTCAATCATATTCGGTGACGGGAATCAAGGCAAGGTAAAAGGGTTAGGTAAAATTGCAATTTCTAATGAGCATTCTATATCAAATGTATTCCTAGTGGAGAGTCTTGGATATAATTTGCTATCTGTTAGTCAATTATGTCAAATGGGATATAATTGTTTATTTACAAATGTAGATGTGTCTGTCTTTAGAAGATGTGATGGTTCACTAGCTTTTAAGGGTGTACTAGACGGCAAGCTTTATTTAGTTGACTTTGCAAAAGAAGAGGCCGGTCTAGATGCATGCTTAATGGCTAAGACTTGCATGGGCTGGCTGTGGCATCGCCGCTTAGCACATGTGGGGATGAAGAACCTCCACAAGCTTCTAAAGGGAGAACACGTGATAGGTCTAACAAATGTTTATTTCGAAAAAGATAGACCTTGTGCAGCTTGTCAGGCAGGTAAACAAGTGGGAGGAGCACATCACAGCAAGAATGTGATGACCACGTCGAGACCCCTGGAGCTGCTGCATATGGACCTCTTCGGACCCGTCGCCTATCTAAGCATAGGAGGAAGTAAGTATGGTTTAGTTATTGTTGATGACTTTTCCCGCTTCACTTGGGTGTTCTTTTTGCAGGATAAGTCTGAAACTCAAGGGACCCTCAAGCGCTTCCTCAGGAGAGCTCAAAATGAGTTTGAGCTCAGGGTGAAGAAGATAAGGAGCGACAATGGGTCCGAGTTCAAGAACCTTCAAGTGGAGGAGTTTCTTGAGGAGGAAGGGATCAAGCACGAGTTCTCCGCTCCCTACACACCACAGCAAAATGGTGTGGTAGAGAGGAAGAACAGGACGCTAATCGATATGGCGAGGACGATGCTTGGAGAGTTCAAGACCCCCGAGTGCTTTTGGTCGGAAGCCGTGAACACGGCTTGCCACGCCATCAACAGGGTCTACCTTCACCGCCTCCTCAAGAAGACGTCATATGAGCTACTAACCGGTAACAAACCCAATGTATCGTACTTTCGTGTATTTGGGAGCAAGTGCTACATTCTAGTGAAGAAGGGTAGAAATTCTAAGTTTGCTCCCAAAGCTGTAGAAGGGTTTTTGTTAGGTTATGATTCAAATACAAAGGCGTATAGGGTCTTCAACAAATCATCGGGTTTGGTTGAAGTCTCTAGCGACGTTGTATTTGATGAGACTAATGGCTCTCCAAGAGAGCAAGTTGTTGATTGTGATGATGTAGATGAAGAAGATGTTCCGACGGCCGCTATACGAACCATGGCGATTGGAGACGTTCGGCCACAGGAACAAGATGAACGAGATCAACCTTCTTCCTCAACAACGGTGCAACCCCCAACTCAAGATGATGAACAGGTTCATCAAAAGGAGGCGTGTGATCAAGGGGGAGCACAAGATGATCACGTGATGGAGGAAGAAGCGCAACCGGCACCTCCAACCCAAGTTCGAGCGATGATTCAGAGGGATCATCCCGTCAACCAAATTCTGGGTGACATTAGCAAGGGAGTAACTACTCGGTCTCGACTAGTTAATTTTTGTGAACATTACTCGTTTGTATCCTCTATTGAGCCTTTCAGGGTAGAGGAGGCCTTGCTAGATCCGGATTGGGTGTTGGCCGTGCAGGAGGAACTTAACAACTTCAAGCGCAATGAAGTTTGGACGCTGGTGCCTCGTCCCAAGCAAAATGTTGTGGGAACCAAGTGGGTGTTCCGCAACAAACAGGACGAGCACGGGGTGGTGACGAGGAACAAGGCTCGACTTGTGGCAAAAGGTTATGCCCAAGTCGCAGGTTTGGACTTTGAGGAGACTTTTGCTCCTGTGGCTAGGCTAGAGTCCATTCGTATCTTGCTAGCATATGCCGCTCACCATTCTTTCAGGTTGTACCAAATGGATGTGAAGAGCGCTTTCCTCAACGGGCCAATAAAGGAGGAGGTGTACGTGGAGCAACCCCCTGGCTTCGAGGATGAGCAGTACCCCGACCACGTGTGTAAGCTCTCTAAGGCGCTCTATGGACTTAAACAAGCCCCAAGAGCATGGTATGAATGCCTTAGAGATTTCTTACTTGCTAATGCTTTCAAGGTTGGGAAAGCCGATCCAACTCTCTTTACAAAGACATGTGATGGTGATTTGTTTGTGTGCCAAATTTATGTCGATGACATAATATTTGGTTCTACTAATCAAAAGTCTTGTGAAGAGTTTAGCAGGGTGATGACGCAGAAATTCGAGATGTCGATGATGGGCGAGTTGAACTACTTCCTTGGGTTCCAAGTGAAGCAACTCAAGGACGGCACCTTCATCTCCCAAACGAAGTACACGCAAGATCTGCTAAAGCGGTTTGGGATGAAGGACGCCAAGCCCGCAAAGACTCCGATGGGAACCGACGGACACACCGACCTCAACAAAGGAGGTAAGTCCGTTGATCAAAAAGCATACCGGTCAATGATAGGGTCTTTACTTTATTTATGTGCTAGTAGACCGGATATTATGCTTAGCGTATGCATGTGTGCTAGATTTCAATCCGATCCTAAGGAATGTCACTTGGTGGCGGTGAAGCGAATTCTTAGATATTTAGTCGCTACGCCTTGCTTCGGGATCTGGTATCCAAAGGGGTCTAACTTTGACTTGATTGGGTACTCAGATTCCGACTATGCTGGATGTAAGGTCGATAGGAAGAGTACATCGGGGACGTGCCAATTCTTAGGAAGGTCCCTGGTGTCATGGAATTCCAAGAAACAAACCTCCGTTGCCCTATCCACCGCTGAGGCCGAGTACGTTGCCGCAGGACAGTGTTGTGCGCAACTACTTTGGATGAGGCAAACCCTCAGGGACTTTGGCTACAATCTGAGCAAAGTCCCACTCCTATGTGATAATGAGAGTGCTATCCGAATAGCGGAAAATCCTGTTGAGCACAGCCGCACAAAGCACATTGACATCCGGCATCACTTTTTGAGAGACCACCAGCAAAAGGGAGATATCGAAGTGTTTTATGTAAGCACCGAGAACCAGCTAGCCGATATCTTTACCAAGCCTTTAGATGAGAAGACCTTTTGCAGGCTGCGTAGTGAGCTAAATGTCTTAGATTCGCGGAACTTGGATTGAATTGTAGCATACATGTGTTTATGCCTTTGATCATGTCCATTCTGCATTCTGTTGCTTATTATGGTGCTCAAGTTGTACAAACACTCCCTGGACCTCACAAGTCCGTTGCAAAGTGATGCACATGTTTAGGGGGAGATGTGTTACAACTTGACCCTTTGAGACTAACCATATGCTTGAGTTTGCTTATTTTAGTCTCAAAGGAGAATTGAAAGGGAAAAGGTGGACTTGGACCATGAAAGACTTCCACTGCACTCCGATGAGAGGGTAACTTATTCCAAGTTCATCTCATTAACTCTTATTGCCATTTGCTCTTAATTGAAGATTTTGGTGAGGCAATGGGGTTAAAGGGCCAAGATTTATCCCGTTTTGGTGCTTGATGCCAAAGGGGGAGAAAATAAAGGCCAAAGCAATAAATGGATCAGCTACCACTTGAGAGATTTTGAAAATAGTAGAATAGAGTTTTTGGTTTGTCAAAATTCTTAAGTTGTCTCTCTTGTCAAAAGTTGGCTTCTTGTGGGGAGAAGTATTGTTTATGGGAAAAAGGGGGAGTTTTTGAAATCTTTGATAAATCTCTTTTTGAATGACTCTCTTTATGCTTAAACATGTGTGTTTAACTTAGAGATAGAGATTTGTGTTTGATTTGCAAAAACAAACCAAGTGGTGGCAAAAGATGATCCATATATGCCAAAATTGATTCAAAATAAATTTAAGTGTTATTTGAATTGAGTTTGCACTTGTTCTAGTTGCTTTATGTTGTGTTGGCATAAATCACCAAAAAGGGGGAGATTGAAAGGGAAATGTGCCCTTGGGCCATTTCTAAGTATTTTGGTGATTGAGTGCCAACACATGTGCTTAATTGTGAATTTGTGGACATGGATGAACAAGGTGCAAATCATGAAGTAAAGGTATGTTTCTAAGCCTTAGTACATTGGTTTTGTGGACTAACATATTTGTCTAAGTGTTAAAAACAGAAAGAAGAAAAAGAGAAAAGGGGAGAGAAAGACTTGGCTGTGTGCAGCCAAGTCCCAGCTCGGTCTGGAGCACCGGACTGTCCGGTGTGCACCGGACAGTGTCCGGTGCGCCAGGCCGACTCGGCGCGAACTGGCCGCTCTCGGGAAATTGGCCGACGGCGTACGGCTAAAATTCACCGGACTGTCCGGTGTGCACCGGACTGTCCGGTGAGCCAACGGTCGGCCAGGGCCAACGGTCGGCCGCGCAATCCGCGCGGGACACGTGGCCGAGCCAACGGTCGGAAGACGGCACCGGACTGTCCGGTGTGCACCGGACTGTCCGGTGCGCCAACGGCTCTCAGATCTCCGCCGGTCTGCAACGGTCGGGAAGCGCTGGATAAGGAAAGAAATCGGTCACCGGACATGTCCGGTGTGCACCGGACTGTCCGGTGCCCCCGACGACAGAAGGCAAGGATGGCCTTCCAGATTTGCTCTCAACGGCTCCTAGCTGCCTTGGGGCTATAAAAGGGGCCCCTAGGCGCATGGAGGAGACACACAAGCAACTCTTGAGCATTCTTGATCATCCACACAAGTTCTTTGCGCATTCGTTTGTGATTCTAAGTGATTCGAGCTCTGTTCTAGTGTGAACTCTGAGATAGTCATTCGAGCTCGAGTCTTGGCCGTGTGTGTGCGCTTTTGCTGTGGATTTGTGTGTGTTGCTTCCCTCCCTTACTCTGTGCTTTCTTTGTGATCATATACTTGTAAGGGCAAGAGACTCCAATTTGTGGAGATTCCTTGCAAACGGGATAGTGAAAGGAACAACAAAACAACGTGGTATTCAAGTGGGTCTTTGGACCGCTTGAGAGGGGTTGATTGCAACCCTCGTCCGTTGGGACGCCACAACGTGGAAGTAGGCAAGCATTGGCTTGGCCGAACCACGGGATAAACCACCGTGTCACATTTGTGCTTGATCTTTTGCGGTATTGTGTTTTGTTGAGACTTCACCTTAGCCACTTGGCAATAATCGTGCTAACGCTTAACAAGTTTTTGTGGCTTAAGTTTGAAGTTTTTACAGGATCACCTATTCACCCCCCCCCTCTAGGTGCTCTCAGTTTCGCCTGCTTGGCCTCAAGGTAATGTACTCCCACCTCTTTCTCCTATCTGAGTTCATTAGAGTTAATCATTTAGCATGCTTTCTTTAGTGACCTTGAGATTTGCTGCTCCACGGCCCCTTGGCATCAGAAAGGTATTGAATTTTGCAATTTCTCGTGTTAATTCTTGGCTCTATTGTCCATCATCTAATATTAGTAACACTACTACAAGTCCTCATATATCAGGAAGTTCTTGGGTTGTTTTGTGGAATTTGATGTTTATGCAATGCGTAGACAAAATGGTGATTGTTATTTTGGCAGACTAGACTGGTTCGAGCTATTATTCTAGAATGCAATGTGCACCTGACAATGATCAAGTACTGAATTTTCTCGGATAAATCTTCTCGGATATCCGGATGTCTTATCCGGATAGCAGTGTGCATTTGTTGATTTTTTGTAGAAAAATAATAATAATACACAAATAGCCTCATAAATTCATGAAAATTTATGGAGGCATACCATATGTTCATATATAATCCTCCAAAATATTTGGACCATAAAATTCAAAATATGATGCTATTTCTTTCATTTCAATTTCACTTGTTGTGTGAATTACACATGAAATCACTCTAAGTATCCAAGTTCACTTTACCATTTTCATGTGGAGACTTGAGGTTATATTCTTATAGAATGTTTATTAGTTTTGGTAACTTATTTTCATTTTGATGATTTTATGCAAAATAAATTAATAACACGCACATAGGCTAAAAATTCATGAATTTTACAAAAAAGTGACATATGTACACATATAATACAAAAAATGTTTATACTCAAGGAGTGGATACATGATTACAACCATGATATGTGTGCAATGATGTCTTACACGATATCCGACAAAAAATTCGTTACCGACAATATCCGTGTCCGACTAGTTCCGTATTCGACACACAACTATCCGGATTTGTATCCGAGAACATCCGTATTCGTATTCGTATCCGAAGCTATCCGTATTCGAATTCGAATCCGAATAAAAATATGAAAACAAATATGGTTTCAGTGATATCCGTCCGTATTCGATCCGATTACATCCCTAGGTGGAGGTGGCGGAGCATGTAATCCCCACTGAGGCATCGGCGGCTGACTCAGGTTTAGGGTTTAGAGAGAGAGAGATTCAATTAGACAACAAAATGCCTCATATGTTATTTCACATTATGATTAGTTGGATCATTGGCTAACTTAGATTTTAATAAACATCGACTTGTGGTGAAAATCTTTGTTTCTTAGAGAAAAGATAATGGTGTCCCTTTAAATTGAATCTACACTAGAACATGGGCACCCCTTCGGGTGCCTTATCAAGCAGTAAGTAACACCTAATTATACGACAACAGTCACACAAATAAGGCATATTGAATAGTATATAGAATATAATGAGATATACAATAAACCACTATATACAATCAGGTTACATAAATGGTAGGCGGACCATAATCCAACCATCAAGACTTTTGTCTAATCACATGATACACTAAGCGTTTGGGGTTCATGGCTGATAGAGCACCATTGCTGCCATTTTTTGAGACAACAGATGCAAAAGCAGCATACAAACATAATTCATTTAGAATTTGAACGGATCCAAAAGTAGCATACACACATAGTTCATTACGAATCTAAGAAACACGTAAGCAAGCACTGCTTGCAAACAAAAGCACATAATATGTTTGTCGGGCAGTGATATTAGTATCACAAGTGACATTTTCGTTGTTCACTAAAGCGCCAAGTTTTCTCTTTTCTGACTAAACATCATCTTCGCTAGACCTGCGAAGAAAAGATGCTCTTTAGGAATTCTTTAAAAGTGACATACAAACGATAGCTTGGTGATAGTGTGAACAAGGTCCACTATTGAAAGAATCAAGAATAAATGACGCATATGGCATGTCTAGTGATTTTACATTGCAGAAGTTGATTTTGAAATCTATACTTGTCTCTATAGCTTAACTAATGCAGGACGTGATGAATTTTTGCTTGTTAGAGGCAATTCGGCAATCCAAAATTCACATACACTTGATCTAGGTCTAATACATGACTACAGAAAATGGCCCTTCTTTTGCAAATAGCACAGCTATGTTGGAATTAAATTGGTTTCTGGTTGCATAGGACATAAACATGCACAAGTGAAATATTTCCCATAGTTCCATATCATAGGAAGCTGTAAAGAAACAAACAGATAGTTCGAACCATGCTGATCTATTTATGGTTTTAATTATCCCTTGTTGCATCGATTTCATTAACGCCCAACATGTTTACTTTGGTTGTTGGTGTTTGTTTCATCAGCGTGAACTGCAGTGGGTGTATACTAATTATTGGGAGAGAATTAAGGAACATGGCAAGCCATTCTCATCCCTCAGCTAAGCCATAAGGATGATGTACACCCTTGATTTTTGTCTGTAAATGAAGTTAGGGAGTTAGCTTTCTATTCAACTGCAATAGGCCAGTATACTGGGCAAAGGCTTATATCTCATGAAAATTCATCAATTCAGATAGAAGGTATAAAACAAGCACGGAACAACAAGTTTGTCACGAGCATTATAAGCTCATTAAGAACACCAATATTTTCACGAGGCTCAAAGTTCCCAACAATATATACTTGTTTTATAACCTTTAGAAATTTTAAAATAGTTAGATTTACACTTGCACTTGACTAATAATATAAGGTCGTACTCATTAAATGAATCTAGACAAAAGTTAGTGGTGACATAAGAAATACAAGAATTGTTCGATGATATAGAGACATCTTTATCCAATATACAAACTTTGTACTATGAATATAAGAGACGTTCTGCAAGTGGAAGAAAACTTACTTCCTCTTCAGAAATCCATCTTAGTGTTGATGACAGACTTCCTGATTCTGTTACAATCCTTAGGCCCTTTTGCTTCTCAGTGTTCATCTATTTGCTAGTATTAAAATGGGGAGCAGACTTGAAATAATGTTGTATATTCATTGTAATCCATGAAGCTGGGATATACATCCACCTGGTTTGTTCATTACATTTTCATTGGATCTGGCACAACCAAGAAAAGTGCACACTATCACCAAAAATAAATGCAGTATCAATCGACAATCTCAGCATCAATTCTGAAGCAACAAGTCAATTCACTAAAATCAGGCACTGCATAGTGAAGGGAAAGAAATAGGATCCAAGGAGAGATGTAGTCAAGCTGTATATAAGTTTATAGTAAAACAAACAGAGTTCCACTCCACAGTTTAGAGGGCTATTTGGCTGACATAGGTCCTCATATTTGTGGAATGAGGAAGTACTCGTGTCATGTCCCATTGCTAGAAAATATAAATCGTGCAAAAGTGAAAGAGTACTGCCACATATTGAACCATTTGAATACAAGTCAATATCCAAGTCCTAAAATCACACAGATGGGTACCTCATAAATGCATGTATGTATTTGAGTTTTACTCAAAACATTTCCTAAACTAAAAGGTTGTAAAAAATGTAAAAGGCTGTATATTTTTGGTCATCCGTTTGTGGCATAATTTATTAACTATATAATTGCCTGATCCACAACAATCACTGCCACTATTTGGCCTACAGAATTCACTGCTAGTGCCATTTTTCTATCTCAAATACCATTGTACTACTGAAGAAGTGCAGCATTTGAATACGACAGTGACGTCTATCCGGACTGAAGTCCAGGATCTTCCGGAGCATTAGTTTGACGTGCTTTGTGTGCCCACTGATGATCTTCCCAAGCAGTTGTTTTTTATAAACCAAAGTGGTTGATAAGAAAAACAGAACTATTAAAATGTCAAAAAATGAGAAGGTAGATATATGCACTGCCCGCATCTTCCTTCGCAGCAGCTGCACATGGACACGAGCCAGAGGAGGGCCTACCAGAGCATAAGGCAACAAGACGTGGATAAAAAGGAAAAATCTATATGCTATTGTGACGTGATAATTTTTAGATGGTTGCTAATATTATTTGGGTCTGGGATGCTTCAGTGCTCCTTTGATAACGTTTTAAGTGCAAAGCACCCAGTCTGAGTCCAAATATCACTATGAAAATGACAGGATATACACAACCATACTGAAAGAAAAGAGGGGCTTGGTTATACGGGCTCCAAGCTGCCAACCACTTACATGCGCTTTGGCCTGTCCTTTCTTGGTGGTAAGCTGCCGAAGGATGGTTTCCAGCTGTGTTTTTCCAATAGTTAGTTCATCACCACGACAAGAAAAGGAAACAGAAGGATAGAAAACATAATAAAGATAATTTGAGCAGTTTAAAACGATATTTGATCAAGAAATTTCAAATAAAATATAGGTTCTCACGTCTTCCTATCTAGAAAGTGAATGTTAATGTTACTAACCTCAGCTTCTAAAATCTCCAGGCTCAGAATCCCTCCAGAAAGTATTTCGAGCCCAGGTTATTTCAAGCAATACACACTCGAGTAAGCAAACAATAAGCGAGAGAAGAGTCGACTTTATCTAAAAGCAATTATGGCACTATGGTAAAAACTAATGGTTTGGTTTGAAATCAACACCGAAAATAGGCCTTTCAATTCTTGTATCACATTCTTTTAAAGACCTGATGCTCCTTAATTAGTTATGCAAATTGAGAATCACAGGAGGCAGCTGAAGCAGTCAGTAACAAAATACAAAACCAAAAAAATCGAGAACACAACGATTCATCCAAGACATCATAATCATCGTTCTCACAAGCATAAGTATAATTGTATGATCAGTGCCTTCAACAGTCTTGAGAAGAGGGTCATTTTTTTTGCTAGATGGTCAGGTTCAACACATGCCCATGTATATTGATTATTGAATGATTCTTTGGTCGGGCATTGAAATAAAAAGTTTCCACTACTCTTGAACATGAAGTATATTTTATTTGTTCTCAACCTGATTTATGTACAAATTTCGTGCATGTACTGTTGAACGTTTTCCTATGTATTTAGCGATTTTCTTTATTTTGAACTACTCAAGGAAATATTATCTTATTGATGAGGATTATTCGAATAGAAAGGCTTTCTAAAAGCTTGCCCAATTTGAGCAGCTGCCAAGGGGTGCTTTTGGCCATTGTAATATACTACATATCATTGAAGTTAAAAATACCCTATGCAACCTCTGGTCACGTATACCTATTTCCACCACACAAATCTGGACCTTTTTAGCCAATCAAAACAAAAGGAACATAATCATAGATTGTCGCTATTACATTACATCACGACGACTAAAACCATTAGCATTCTTGTCAGCTCCTATACACAAGATATGTAAGCTGAAACACGAATTGGATTGTATAAAGTCTGACCTTGTCAGCAGCAGCCTGTAGAGTCTCATGGTCACCCCATTGACTGTTTCTATTAGTTTATATACAAGAAAAATGTCATGTTAGAACAAGCATCCACATGCACTTATTCTAGGTTCCATTATAAAAAATTCTTGGCATGGTGTGGAACTAACCATGCAACTTCCTCCAAGGGGAACATATCTATCATAGGTGTGTTAGTTTTAAGATGGAAGGGATGGTTTACAGAGACAAGACAAAAAAACCGCACACGACTTTTCAAATAAATTATATTGCATTGAAGCTTAAGATGTGCCAAGATACTACACAATTGTCTGTCTAGATATGATTGAAGCATCATGAAAAGAAACTCATTACTTGAATACAGATAACTAACACAACTTATATTAATGAAACAATAAGTAAAAATAAAATGGTACTGCAAAATGCAAATGGACCACACAGGAAACAAGTTAGCTCCATCCAATGGGTTTCCTTCAAAATTAGGCATTAGATATCAATGTCATAGCTTCCCTGTAAATCTAATAACTGAAGACAAATCAATAATAGACATGGTTTCTCATTTCTCATTTTGTTTGAAATTACTGAAGCCAAATTAGTAGAAGGCATGGTTTCTCGGTTATCATTTTGTTTAAAATTATAATGTTGCTTATTACTTACTCTTTTT
The DNA here is from genome assembly GCA_029449295.1 of Zea luxurians. Lineage (NCBI taxonomy): Eukaryota > Viridiplantae > Streptophyta > Magnoliopsida > Poales > Poaceae > Zea > Zea luxurians. The sequence goes on from JAOPSE010000010.1 coordinate 108,893,705, forward strand.
AAAACAAGAGTATGGGAAGATTTTGGAACAATGATGTACAGACCGGCATCACATGCCGCCCACTATAACCTTCAGATCGAATGTAGACAAACCCTCATCTTCCTATCCTCCAAACAGAAAACATATTACTACATATGAACCTACGTATACATGTCACAAACAGTTGTACAGGAAAATAGAAGGGGGCAACAACAAGAATCAAGATCGACAACTAATCCATGCGACTGGGGGAGGAGGAGCAAGGAAGAGAAGAGATTTACCAGCACTTATGCATAGACAGATCTGTCAGGTGAGCTGAGCGGCAGCTCAATCGTTGGTGAGAATTGTCCTCATCAATCCATCCCAACAACGCTTTGTTATTTTCCTTTTTTTTGCCAGGCTTGTTTAGATCCAAGAACTTGCGGCAACAAAAAATCACGAGGTTTACCCACCGTTCTGTTTTTTCTGTCAGAAATCGATTTGCTCCCCCTGCCGCTGTTGCTACCGCCACCTTGAGATCCTGACCCATTACCCACCTGCTCCACTTCCTCCTCCTAGGTAGAGAGCAACACATACATGTGCATAAGTACAACAATGGCTCAGCCTCCAGACGTTTATGCAGCTCCGACTAACGAAATCCATGCGTGCAGGTAGGCAGGTACCTGTTGTGGGCGAGGGTGGCGGCGATGTGGCTAGGGCGCACTCCGCGATCGGCGAGGCCGACCGAGATGGGTCGTAAAAGTCGGAGGTTTGGGACTTACGGGTAGGTTCCGACGCGAGCGGCGTCGAGAAGGCGGAGCGGAAGGCTACCGGAGCGAGAGCTGCGGAGGGAGCCATCAGGGTGACGGGGAGAGGGAGGTGAGGCCACCGCCCCCCGGAGACGAGGGAGAGGGTAGAAAGGAACGGGAAACAGACTTGATTTGAAGGAAAAGAGGACAGGTGACTGATTTGACAGATACTACCAGGCAGCGGTGGCTGTGCGGACAGGTTGCGGTTGGGCGCGTGGCGGAGCTGCCGGAGTAGCCGCGGCGGGCGCGGATGGGGAAGGAGGTGCGGGCGCGGCAACAGGGTAGCGGCTCCTGCACGGGGAGGGAGAGAGCGCGGCGAGGAAGAGGATGAGGTGGCGGTGCAGGTACGAAGAGGATGAGCGGGTGTGCTCGCATCGTCGAAGAAGGGAGGGGATCGGAGGCGGAGCCGACCGCGGAGGAGGAGGCCTGCGCAGCCGTGGCGAACGCGTCGACCGAGTTGGGAAAGGAAGACCGGACGCAACGCTGCAATTTAGTTGATTTGAAGTAAAATTTCGGGTCCGTGGTGTGCGGCCACGCGTTGGCTCGCGCGCGGCCGAGAACGCGTGAAACGCAGGGAGAGGCTGAAACCGGAGCGTCTTTTAACTAAAGGTAATTAGTATTTCAGCAGCTTCAGCGACATGGCTCGAAACTGAAAATATTAGCTTGCCAGTAGGATGAGAGCAGCATTTCGTTTTTTTTTATTAGCCAACTCAAGTATCGATTTTGTTTTACAACGTCCTACCACCAAGTGAAGGCTAGATGAAGTGTTCATGGATCAAATTTGACGCCAGCGATCGACAACAGGGAAGATTCCAGTTGAGCACATTAAAATGTATGTGTTTTCGTAGGTACATAAATCTATTTGCCCAGGAATCTCAATCTATCATTATTGTTTCAGTGCCAAGTGGTTAATATATACTACGCAGGAAGGCAGGGTGGACTTTGCAGCCGCATCTGTTTAAATCATACTAGCTAGCACCTTTCCCAGCCACAGCATCAGATCAGCACCAGGCTATAATAATTAAGAAAACAGCTTGGCGATGTCGAGCCTCCAAGTTGCAGACCATTCAGTCACCGAATAAAAAGTATCTTTTTTTTTTGGTATCATAAATGACATAACAATAAGATTTATATGACGCGAACGGGGTGAATACTGGTGAATGTTCCAGACAAGCATGTGCCAACTGCCTCACAATAATTCAGTACCAATCAGAAGAAGAAACCGACCGGCCATGCAGAGTGCAAAATCGAGCAGATGAATGCTTTGCAGTACTAGTCCGGTAGTCCCACGGAGCAGGTATAATGGGATTCGTCATCAGGGAGGCACTAATCTCTTGATAAAAAAAGGCTTAATCGGCTGCATCTGTGATTGTTTTAAGGCGCCCTATTTCTTCAGTCTGAATGCCCGAATGGATAATAAACCTGCCGCTGGCTATCTACCGTCTACCTGTGTTTAGAAATCAGAACAGAAGTACCACCAATAATGAAATACCTGACACAGGCTGTGTTCGCTGCGGCTTAAAGCGGCTTTAATCCGGCTGCGGCTGCGGCTTCTACAGTATTTTGTCTCTACTGATTGCAGCTGCAGCAGTACAAACAGCCGTAACAGTACGGCTTTAAGCCGCAGCGAACACACTCACAAGTGCTTAGACTGACAGCCCCTTAAAACAGAGACCCTGTTAATTAATGAAACCAGGGTCAGAGACCCCAGCAGCAAAAACAGCTCTTCGGAACAACAAGGAGCATCTCCACACAGCAAAAACAGGAAATGACCGAGGATGCGAAGTGGGATTTGGCTCCCGCAGATGCGACAGGTGGGCACAGTTTTTGCTGCTTCTGAACGCGCCGAATAGTCTACTGATCGCCAGCGCCCAGCAGGCCGTTTAGCGCGCGTCAGCGGGTGATAAACAAGTCGGCCGCGGACGGACCTTAATCGCTCGGGTGGGCGATCGTGATGGCGATCCTGACTGCGTCCGCGGGAGTTGCTCTAACTTGTACTACGGGAGTAAGTGGCAACGTTTTACACTTTTCCTATAGCTCTTGTCAACAGACAACACAGCTTTGTTCTTGTACTTCTATAAAAAACCTATAATTTATTAAATATGATTTATTATGCCAGTATTTCTTTTCCGCCATATTGTATAAAAGGCTGTAAACTATACTTTTTGTGATTTCCTACCATAATTGCTAACAGATTTGGATCGCAAGATGAAGGTCTGCTGGCTGTTAACTGGCCATCCATCCTGAAATATAGCAGATCTACAGACACTACATCTCATCTCACCCCGTCCCCGTGTCGTCTAGCCATGCGGCTCTCTCTCGAGTCTTGTCTGACTGACTCTGATGTTGTTGTCCAGTCCTACGATCATCGATACATGTCGTGAATCGAAAGGAAACTATAGAAAAAGGTTTTCAGGCTACAGAGATTTTTTTTTGCACGATTCGGGACTACCGGGGCCCTTTTCCCTGTCTCTCTCTCGCTATTATCTGAGCTTGCAGGTTCCGTTTCTCAACACAATAGTATTCTTTTTTTTTTCACACAGAAGTCCCTTTGCATGACGTCGCCTGTTTGAATCTTCCCCGTTGACATCGCTCTACACTGATTTCAAATTATTGGTGCACACATTAGTACTCGGCAGTCTAGCACAGCGGTAAAATGGTTCAGCAAGGGGTATGCAATACAGATTCAGTCTTTATTTGGATATTCTAGTACCCTACGTTTGGTTGCCTGTATGAGCTTAGTTTGGCCCATTCGAGATAATGTTTGGTTGGTTGTATAAATGTTTGGTGCATGAGTTTAATAACGTTATTATATTTTTCAAGTGATGATGTTGCGATAGTCTATAATATGTCATATACCAAGCCTTAATCCACTTTTAAATAAATTAAATTTATTTAATAGACACTAATTACATGTTAATATGCCATTAGGAAAAACTAATGGTTACACTGGCAGAGCCTGGCTCTGGAGAAACAGCCAATTCCTACGTATCTCGGGATCCAGGCCCAAGGGAAATATTTGCATCCCGTGAGCCAAGCTGAAGAGGTTGATCAGGCAACCAAACAGAAGAAAGATGCATCTCGTGAGCCTGGTCAGACCATATGCAGGCAACCAAACACACCCGTATTGACCTCAAATCCATATGTGTTGAGCTGTATTGAAGGTATAAATTAGTTTAAGTTATACCTCAATCAAACTCAATACATATGAATTGATGTTAATACTAGAGTAACTAAACTAGACCTAAAGCAGTTTTAGGCCTTTTGCATCTGGACTAAAAAAAATCTTTGTTATTACCCCTGCACACTGAAACACGCACAGTGAGGCACAGCGGGTCCAGCTGGATATTCAGATTCCGCATCGGCCCTGGGATCCTGGCCACCGTGGGGTGGGGGTGGGCAGATTCACAAAAGCAAAATTAGAAGCCAATCTGTTGTTTGTTTTGCCGAATCAAAACTGCAATTTGCTCGGCATCTCCAGCGCCCGCCCGCCCAACCACCCACCTCCTATAAATCCGATCGACGCCGCTGCCTGTTCGTGTCCCGTCCTCGCATCCCACGCCACACCCTCCCAATCCCCTTCCCCTCGCGTCTCCACACCTTTCACACGCGACGCCGGAGAGACAGAGCGCGCGCGCGCCCGAAAGATGTCGACGTGCGCGGCGGACCTGGCGCCGCTGCTGGGCCCGGCGGCGGCGAACGCCACGGACTACCTGTGCGGGCAGTTCGCGGACACGGCCTCCGCGGTGGACGCCACGTACCTGCTCTTCTCGGCCTACCTCGTGTTCGCCATGCAGCTCGGCTTCGCCATGCTGTGCGCCGGCTCCGTCCGCGCCAAGAACACCATGAACATCATGCTCACCAACGTGCTCGACGCCGCCGCGGGGGCGCTCTTCTACTACCTCTTCGGCTTCGCCTTCGCCTTCGGCACGCCCTCCAACGGCTTCATCGGCAAGCAGTTCTTCGGGCTCAAGCACCTGCCCAGGACCGGCTTCGACTACGACTTCTTCCTCTACCAGTGGGCCTTCGCAATCGCCGCCGCGGGCATCACGTCGGGCTCCATCGCCGAGCGGACCCAGTTCGTCGCCTACCTCATCTACTCCGCGTTCCTGACGGGGTTCGTCTACCCCGTGGTGTCGCACTGGTTCTGGTCCGCCGACGGCTGGGCCGGCGCCAGCCGCACGTCCGGCCCGCTGCTCTTCGGGTCCGGCGTCATCGACTTCGCCGGCTCCGGCGTCGTCCACATGGTCGGCGGCATCGCGGGGTTGTGGGGCGCGCTCATCGAGGGCCCCCGCATCGGGCGCTTCGACCACGCCGGCCGCTCCGTGGCGCTCAAGGGCCACAGCGCGTCGCTCGTGGTGCTCGGCACCTTCCTGCTGTGGTTCGGCTGGTACGGGTTCAACCCCGGGTCCTTCACCACCATCCTCAAGTCGTACGGCCCCGCGGGGACCGTCCACGGGCAGTGGTCGGCCGTGGGCCGCACCGCCGTCACCACCACCCTCGCCGGCAGCGTCGCGGCGCTCACCACGCTGTTCGGGAAGCGGCTCCAGACGGGCCACTGGAACGTGGTGGACGTCTGCAACGGCCTCCTCGGCGGGTTCGCGGCCATCACGGCCGGGTGCAGCGTGGTGGAGCCGTGGGCGGCCGTCATCTGCGGGTTCGTGTCCGCGTGGGTGCTCATCGGCGCCAACGCCCTCGCGGCGCGCTTCAGGTTCGACGACCCGCTGGAGGCGGCGCAGCTGCACGGCGGGTGTGGCGCCTGGGGCGTCCTCTTCACGGGGCTCTTCGCGAGGCGAAAGTACGTGGAGGAGATCTACGGCGCCGGGAGGCCCTACGGGCTGTTCATGGGCGGCGGCGGGAAGCTCCTCGCCGCGCAGATCATCCAGATCCTGGTGATCGCCGGGTGGGTGAGCTGCACCATGGGCCCGCTCTTCTACGCGCTCAAGAAGCTGGGCCTGCTGCGCATCTCGGCCGACGACGAGATGTCCGGCATGGACCTGACCCGGCACGGCGGCTTCGCCTACGTCTACCACGACGAGGACCCTGGCGACAAGGCCGGGGTTGGTGGGTTCATGCTCAAGTCCGCGCAGAACCGTGTCGAGCCGGCGGCGGCGGCGGCGACCAGCAGCCAGGTGTAAAAAAATCAGGAGTAAATTGAAACCGAGCTGAAGTTACGTGCTTGCCTTTTTCAGTGTGTTGTCGCGTATCACGTTCGAGGCGGATCGTATCTGCCGGTACGCAGTGTTTGGGCAAATACTTGGCTACTTGGGAGTCGCAAGAAATTGTGTAAATTATAGAAGAGGATGGCGACGAAGCACGCATGTGTTACGTAGTTGGGGTTTGTGTGCACATGGTGGTGGGCAGGGGCTAGGAGAGGGTTTATCTTTGGGTTATTTTCGTAGTGGAATGAATCTTATGATCGGATATCCATCGGAAGGTGTGGCGGGCTGCTGGTCAAGATAGGTGGCTTCTATGAGGGTTGAAACAACAAGTGGACGATTCTGTCCTGTGGTCACTGCTCATCATCCAATCTAGCGGCTTTGACGGTCGTGCCTTTTTAGTATCAATAATATTATTCCAAGTTTAAAATACCACGAATATCTTTATTTGCGGCCTTGTTCCTGCCTGTAAGCTGCTAAACCCAGTAATTTGAAAGTTGAATGTTGTTACTCCTTAAGCTTTCTATAAAAGGTGGGTTTCCTCTTGTCAAGAAAATTTGCATATACAATGCGGTTCTCAGGCACGAATGTAAAGGTGTGACGAGGCTATAGCCCCTCCTACCGCTCTCAAGTCCATGAAACTTCAGTAAAATCTCTTTTAAAATTTTAAGTGTACATGGTATAATCTTATTATATACTAGGTGAGTGCCCGTGCGTTGCAACGGAAACGTATAATAACACGATAATTTAAGTACAAATGTATTGTTATGAGAAAATGTTTCGTAATCCATTTGTGATAATGTTAGTTATTATGTTTAGCTTTAACCGTAGGCTTCATTTATCTGTTTTATAAATGCTTTATTTTTTTGGTTTATAATGTTTATTTTTATTAGTTATTTAGATTAGGCTATTTATCTACATTAATTTGAAACGTTTAGATTGTGTTATAAGGAAAAGAGACTTATTTTTTAGAACACTTTGTTTTAATAGACACAGGACCGAGGCGAGATAAGTAGCAAAAATAGGATTATCTCAAAGATTTATATCCAGATGTATCTTGCAAGGATACACTTGTCCATCGTGGCCCACCTATATTGTAATTATGATTGTGGTAAGATATCTCAGGTGTTTTTACCGAGTCATTCGGATACATATGCACTTTGCTTCTACACATGCGATTGTTTTATTGTAAATAATTGTTTTACAAATATTCTATTTCATTGTTTCTTGATATGTGTTATTAAATTGCTCTTAAGTTCATGTCGTCAACTTGTTTAGGACCAAAAGAGTGTTTTTTCTTTCAATGGTTCGATGGTCATAACAAGTTTGATCCAAGGTACCTTCTTTTCAACCACTTGCGGGATCGTCTATGGACCCATAGATGTAGCTGCAGCTGACCAGTAGACGTGCGTGTGGGGTCAGCCGCGACCTCCCGACACACACCCGTCAGCAGCCAACCGTAACTTGCAAAGGAAAGCTCTTCGTTCACATGCCCTGCGGCATTCAAGACCTTCCTACCTCCAGCGTCTTCTGCTACCTGCAGCCGTGACTGTAGGAGAGGAGCAGCAGTTACTGCAACTGTTCAGACTGCTTCATCTACAATCTATAGAAACACAATACTGTAGAAGCCACAACCTGCAACTGTTCAGACTGCTTCATCTACAATCTATAGAAACAAAATACTGTAGAAGACACAACCGGATTAAAGCCACAGCAGGCAGCAGCAGCGAACAAACAATGAATTAATAAACAGCAATATCCTGATAGCTTCCAATTTGTAATAACAAAAAACAATGGGATTTAGATGCAAAATGGCAATATACGACAGCCTTTTTATACTCCAAAAATTAGATAGAATGGCTCTAAGTCGAATTACAGCGTGATTTAAAATAAGACCACAAAACAACAATGCTTGCTTCCACAGGGAAACGAGAAAACGGGTCTAAAAATGAATTAATAAATATAACCAACTCCCAAGTTGCCGGGACTGACACTATAGTAACCACAACCTTGTAATTACATCAAAATATAAATTCAGTTCTGTCATTAAACACCTGAGGAATTCCATTGCGCTATAGAGCATGCAACAGTGACACACGGAACAACAAAGGTCAGGACACCTAATCTGGCTAATCACCACAAGCTCAGTGTGACAGTGATTCAACGTAGAGATAAATGCATAAACCACCAAGTAATTCAATCCTGAAGTCCCGAAACCAAGGTTAGGGGAATATTAGAAATAATGAAAAGGTGAGCAAAAGCTCATACCAAACTTTCTTACCATGTGAATCTCCTAACTAATAATAACTCAATTTGTAACTGACTGTCATTGGTTGGCATCATCATTTGCATCGGAGTCCGAGTCACTTGCATTGTATCCTGAAATTTAAGAGAAGTCGCGAAAAGAAAAATGTTTAACAACACCCAAGATGTGAAAACCTTTAAATGAGATTAATTCAAACAAACTTTATTAATGAATACCTGGACGTTTCATGCCAACCTTCAAAGCTGAAGAGTGAAGACCTGAATCTTGACGCCCTATCCATCCATTGTTTTCCCTATACATAAAAGACAATAAGGAAACAATAGGAGAAACCGAGGAAGTACAATCAGAATGTAGATTTGTATAGATAATGGGGCAGTCGACAATAGGAACTTCGAAACCACCATATGCAGACATATTTAAAAAAGGGAGATGAATTTGTAAACACTGTTAAAAACATATGTAAGATGCAAAACCATCAACCATATCGTTAAGAAATACGAGAAAACAAAGGCCAGATACAGATCATAGAAATGGTCAAAATAAAAGTAACATGATCATCTAGAAGTGCAGTCAGACCACCTTTTCCTCCTGGATGACTAAATCAGTGATTAAACAAGAAAGTTTGGATAGGGCCGGGGATAGGGGAAGGAAATATAATGGGATAAGAAAGAGGGTATAGCATAGGGATACGTGATTTTATATTCATACCCATGTTTGGGTTGTCATGGTTTGGGTTAGGGATATGTTGTGAGGCCCACCAAAATTAAATATATCCATACCATGACAGGTGCAGCAGTAGCTTTAGGCTCTAACAGGGACTCCGGTATCGGGGGCCACTAAGGGCTTGTTCGGTTATACCTCAATCCATATGGATTGAGGGGGATTGAGGGGGTTTCAATCCCTAGTAAGTCAAAATCCCCTTCAATCCGTATCAATCCCCTCCAATCCATATGGATTGAAAATAACCGAACAAGCCCTAAGGTGGCTGCTGCTCACCTTCTCCAGCAATGAGGGAGGCACAGGAGATGGGGGCGATTCTTGCTCTGGCAACGATGGAAGTTCTTGCTCCGGCAGCAAGGGCGGCTTCAGCTCCTACTCGGCTAGCAGGCGACAAGGCCAAGAATGAGGAACCAGGTTCCCGGATCGATGGGGTCATGGAATGGGAACATGGTACGTGCCCATGATACTTAAAAAAGATTTTAACACTACAGGAACGAGATTGTTCCCACGTTCACAGGAACGTGGACAAGTTCCACGTTCCTGGTTTCTAAGCCCCGAACTTATGTGTGATGTGATCTAGGTCGCTAAGTTTACCTTGGGTGCAAGCATTGGTCCCAACAGGCTCTGACCCACATGCGCCTGAGATGACAAGCTGACTGGGTTTTGATATGGACCCGACACCAAGTGTCACCGTCACTCTTCTCTTTCTCAAAGCCTCTTCCTTCCCAAATCTGGTAAAGGTGCCCACCACAGGGGTCCACACATGTGACCAAGGCCAAGAGTGGAGGTGCTAATTTGGTGCCCAAGGGACGATTTAGTGGCCGAGGCCTATCGAGGCAACGGTGGACAAGGCAGCAAGGAAGCGGCAGAAGAAGACACAAGAGAGAGGGCCCGCTATGCACGGGGGCCTACCATCGCCAGTACGCTGCTCAGCAAGATCGGGAGCTCAAGAGAGATCAAAGCCCATTTGGACCAATTCTAGCACCCGTGACAAGTTCAAGAACCCATATGACATTGTTGTACAAGTTTGGCGATGTTTGGGATGGCTCCAGGTTCCAGCCCCAGTATGGAGTTGTAGTTTATAATATCAATTTAATTAGTTTTTTAAAAAATAATCTAAATAATAAACAAAATGGCTTATCTAAATGTCTTTTAAAGGCTTACAGCTCCAGCTCCACGATTTTCTGGAGCACCTAATGACCTGCTCCACCAACTCCACCAAATTTGTTGGAGCTGGAGCTATCCCAAACAGGGCATATCAAAATTTAAGAGTTGGAGACCAAATGACACCGGGCAAGTTCAAGGACCGTTTGTGAAATTATATTTCACAAGTAAAATAGTGATTTTTCACCTAAACTAAACCCAGATTCACATATCCATGGAAAGTAGATAATGAACTGATCTACCAAAAGAACTACAGGTTGAGAGAGAGTCGAAGCATTGTAAGCCAGTTATTGTTAGTAGCAAAATAAACAGCAATGAACAGAACAACCTTTACTTTTTTAGAAAATAGGTTAGCCCGCTTTATTGATCATAAAACATTCACAAATGTTAATTTCCAAGCATAACAACACGTCTGCCACAAAACAATGCCTAAAGGCCGATGCTGTCAATTATAACAGAAGACAAGTCAGAACAACTTTTATGCCAATCAACCTTAAGCTCCAAGGAATTGCAAACAGGATGCAACCACAAACATAAAGTTAACAACAAAAAATCATATAATTTCCTCACCCAGTAAAAAAGCACAAGTGCATGCTACACCTATGCAGCACTAACAAACCACGGGATGTGCTCAAAACTGAGAAACAATTGTCAGTGTCAGCAGATTGCATAGATGGCCAAGAAAAGCAGCAGATGACCAGTCTGGAAGTACAAAAGCTTGTTGAAACCCACTGGATGGTAGTATCTTACCCGCAAACAAAGCGACTTAAGGCTGGATCTGAATCACTGGAATATTACCGTGGGGTTGTAGTCCATTAGGTAGCTAGAAAACCAGCTAACAACCATCTCGTTGAAAGGCATTTAACGGTAGCACGTTCACAGTTGGTCTACATCATGCCGTTCTTTCAAAAATCCAAGTACTTGCCTGTTCTCAAGAAGCAGGAGCTTCACGCTCTCCCGATCAGATATGAAATAAAAAAATCTGCAAAACTGAATTTGAAAGCTGCTGATTAATTAGATATAAGATAGTAGATAGCAGAATCTATGATGTGTCAACTCTTATAAAGGATCTGCATATAGTACCATCCTGTGCAGTTTGATAGGTTCAATAGTAATTTGAAACACAACAAACTGACTTATTTTATGTCAGCATAATTATAAGCGCAGAAAGAGGCTCAACATTTTAGGGTTATTTAGGAAAGGTGTAGAGAAATATACCAGATTACCTGGACAAGGGACAAAACAGAAAGCTATGGGAGTGGGGGAGAAACCTGTTTTTCCATCTCTTTGGTGGCAGAGAATAGATCAAAGTTGAGGTCATGCTTCTACAAAAACAAGGCCATTGCACAGTGAGAGCACCTAGAGGGGGGGGTGAATAGGTGATCCTGTAAAACTTAAAACTTACGCCACAAAAACTTGTTAAGTGTTAGCACAATTATTGCCAAGTGGCTAGAGAGGAGCCAAAACACAATAACCACAAGAAAGCAATCACAGAGATGACACGGTGGTTATCCCGTGGTTCGGCCAAGTACAAAACTTGCCTACTCCACGTTGTGGCGTCCCAACGGACGAGAGTTGCACTCAACTCCTCTCAAGTGATCCAATGATCAACTTGAATACCACGGTGTTTTTCTTTCCTTTGATCTTTTCCCGTTTGCGAGGAATCTCCACAACTTGGAGCCTCTCGCCCTTACACTTGAGATTCACAAAGAAATATGGAGTAAGGTGGGAATGAGCAACACACACAAGACTCAAAAATCAGAGCAACAACGCACACAAGTCGCAACAAGAGCTCACAACACAACCCAATGAGTTCACAACTCCACTAGAGCTCTATATGCTATCACAATGAAACGAATGCGCAAAATCGATGTCTTGGTGCTTAGGAATGTTGCAAGTATGCTTGGTGGTCTCCTCCATGCGCCTAGGGGTCCCTTTTATAGCCCCAAGGCAGCTAGGAGCCGTTGAGAACAAATCTGGAAGGCCATTCTTGCCTTCTGTCATCGGGCGCACCGGACAGTCCGGTGCACACCGGACACTGTCCGGTGCCCGATTTCTTTCCTTAACAGGCGTAGCCGACCGTTGCCGACCGTTGCAGATCTGGCGCACCGGACAGTCCGGTGCACACCGGACAGTCCGGTGCCTCCTTCCGACCGTTGGCCAGACCACGTGTCGCGCGCAGATTCCGCGGCCGACCGTTGGCGCAGCCGACCGTTGGCTCACCGGACAGTCCGGTGCACACCGGACAGTCCGGTGAATTTTAGCCGTACGCCGTCGGCAACTTTCCCGAGAGTGGCCAGTTCGCCCGAGGCAGTCTGGCGCACCGGACACTGTCCGGTGCACCACCGGACAGTCCGGTGCCCCAGACCGAAGCAGCCTTTTGGCTGTACACAGCCAACTCTTCTTCTTTCTTCTTCCCTCTGTTTCTATCACTTAGACAAGTATATTAGTACACAAAACCAATGTACTAAGGCTTAGAAACATACCTTTACTTGTGATTTGCGCTTTGTTCATCCATGGGCATAGATTTACACTTAAGCACTTGTGTTGACACTCAATCACCAAAATACTTAGAAATGGCCCAAGGGCACATTTCCCTTTCAATCTCCCCCTTTTTGGTGATTTATGCCAACACAACATAAAGCAACTAGAACAAGTGCAAAATCACTTCAAATAAAGTAACTTTGAGTTTTATTCAATTTTGGCATATATGGATCATCCTTTGCCACCACTTGGTTTGTTTTTGCAAATCAAACTCAAATCTCTATCTCTAAGTCAAACACACATGTTGAAGCATAAAGAGAGTCATTCCAAAAGAGATTGATCAAAGATTTCAAAAACTCCCCCTTTTTCCCATAATTACTACTTCTCCCCGCAAGAAGCCAACTTTTGACACAAGAGACAATAAAAGAGTTTTGACAAACCAAAAGCTCTACTTTACTATTTTTAAATTTCTCAAGTGGTAGCTGATCCATTTAGCTTTGGCCTTTATTTTCTCCCCCTTTGGCATCAAGCACCAAAACGGGATCAATCTTGGCCTTTTAACCCCATTGCCTCACCAAAATCTTCAATTAAGAGCAAATGGCAATAAGAGTTCATGAGATGAACTTGGAATAAGTTACCCTCTCATCGGAGTGCAGTGGAAGTCTTTCATGGTCCAAGTCCACCTTTTCCCTTTCAATTCTCCTTCGAGACTAAATTAAGCAAACTCAAGCATATGGTTAGTCTCAAAGGGTCAGGTTGTAACACAGCTCCCCCTAAACATGTGCATCACTTTGCAACGGACTTGTGAGGTCCAGGGAGTGTTTGTACAACTTGAGCACCATAATAAGCAACAAAATGCAGAATGAACATGATCAAAGGCATAAACATATGTATGCTACAATTCAATCCAAGTTCCGCGAATCTAAGACATTTAGCTCACTACGCAGCCTGCAGAAGGTCTTCTCATCTAGAGGTTTGGTAAAGATATCGGCTAGCTGGTTCTCGGTGCTAACATGAAACACTTCGATATCCCCCTTTTGCTGGTGGTCTCTCAAAAAGTGATGCCGGATGTCAATGTGCTTTGTGCGGCTGTGCTCAACAGGATTTTCCGCCATGCGGATAGCACTCTCATTATCACATAGGAGTGGGACTTTGCTCAGATTGTAGCCAAAGTCCCTGAGGGTTTGCCTCATCCAAAGTAGTTGCGCGCAACACTGTCCTGCGGCAACATACTCGGCCTCAGCGGTGGATAGGGCAACGGATGTTTGTTTCTTAGATTTCCATGACACCAAGGACCTTCCTAAGAATTGGCACGTCCCCGATGTACTCTTCCTATCGACCTTACATCCAGCATAATCGGAGTCTGAATATCCAATTAGATCAAAGGTAGACCCCTTTGGATACCAGAGCCCGAGGCAAGGCGTAGCAACTAGATATCTAAGGATTCGCTTCACCGCCACTAAGTGGCACTCCTTAGGATCGGATTGAAATCTAGCACACATGCATACGCTAAGCATAATATCCGGTCTACTAGCACATAAGTAAAGTAATGACCCTATCATTGACCGGTATGCTTTTTGATCAACGGACTTACCACCTTTGTTGAGGTCGGTGTGCCCGTCGGTTCCCATCGGCGTCTTTGCGGGCTTGGCGTCCTTCATCCCAAACCGCTTTAGCAAGTCTTGCGTGTACTTCGTTTGGGAGATGAAGATGCCGTCCTTGAGTTGCTTCACTTGGAACCCAAGGAAGTAGTTCAACTCACCCATCATCGACATCTCGAATTTCTGCGTCATTACCCTGCTAAACTCTTCACAAGACTTTTGATTAGTAGAACCAAATATTATGTCATCGACATAAATTTGGCACACAAATAAATCACCATCACATGTCTTAGTGAAAAGAGTTGGATCGGCTTTCCCAACCTTGAAAGCATTAGCAATTAAGAAATCTCTAAGGCATTCATACCATGCTCTTGGGGCTTGCTTAAGTCCATAGAGCGCCTTAGAGAGCTTACACACATGGTCGGGGTACCGTTCATCCTCGAAGCCAGGGGGTTGCTCCACGTACACCTCCTCCTTGATCGGCCCATTTAGGAAAGCGCTCTTCACATCCATTTGGTACAACCTGAAAGAATGGTGAGCGGCATATGCTAGCAAGATACGAATGGACTCTAGCCTAGCCACAGGAGCAAACGTCTCCTCAAAGTCCAAACCTGCGACTTGGGCATAACCTTTTGCCACAAGTCGAGCCTTGTTCCTTGTCACCACCCCGTGCTCGTCTTGTTTATTGCGGAACACCCACTTGGTTCCCACAATATTTTGTTTATGACGAGGCACCAGCGTCCAAACTTCATTCCTTTTGAAGTTGTTGAGCTCCTCTTGCATGGCCAACACCCAGTCCGGATCTAGCAAGGCCTCTTCTACCCTGAAAGGCTCAATAGAAGAGACAAAGGAGTAATGCTCACAAAAATTAACTAATCGAGATCGAGTAGTTACTCCCTTGCTGATATCACCCAGAATTTGATCGACGGGATGATCCCTTTGAATCATCGCTCGAACTTGGGTTGGAGGTGCCGGTTGCGCTTCTTCCTCCATCACATGATCATCTTGTGCTCCCCCTTGATCACATGCCTCCTGTTGATGAACCTGTTCATCAACTTGAGTTGGGGAATGCACCATAGTTGAGGAAGAAGGTTGATCTTGCACATCTTGTTCCTGTGGTCGCACATCACCAATCGCCATGGTTCGAATAGCGGCCGTCGGAACATCTTCTTCATCTACATCATCAAGATCAACAACTTGCTCTCTTGGAGAGCCATTAGTCTCATCAAATACAACGTCGCTAGAGACTTCAACCAAACCCGATGATTTGTTGAAGACCCTATACGCCTTTGTATTTGAATCATAACCTAATAAAAACCCTTCTACAGCTTTGGGAGCAAACTTAGAATTTCTACCTTTCTTCACTAGAATGTAGCATTTGCTCCCAAATACACGAAAGTACGATACATTGGGTTTGTTACCGGTTAGCAGCTCATACGACGTCTTCTTGAGGAGGCGATGTAGGTAGACCCGGTTGATGGCGTGGCAAGCCGTGTTCACGGCTTCCGACCAAAAGCACTCGGGGGTCTTGAATTCTCCAAGCATTGTCCTCGCCATGTCGATTAGCGTCCTGTTCTTCCTCTCTACCACACCATTTTGTTGTGGTGTGTAGGGAGCGGAGAACTCATGCTTGATCCCTTCCTCCTCAAGGAACTCCTCCACTTGAAGGTTCTTGAACTCGGACCCGTTGTCGCTCCTTATCTTCTTCACCTTTAGCTCAAACTCATTTTGAGCTCTCCTGAGGAAGCGCTTTAGGGTCCCTTGGGTTTCAGACTTATCCTGCAAAAAGAACACCCAAGTGAAGCGGGAAAAATCATCAACAATAACTAGACCATACTTACTTCCTCCTATGCTTAGGTAGGCGACGGGTCCGAAGAGGTCCATATGCAGCAGCTCCAGAGGTCTTGACGTGGTCATCACATTCTTGCTGTGATGCGCTCCTCCCACCTGTTTACCTGCCTGACAAGCTGCACAAGGTCTATCCTTTTCGAAATGCACATTTGTTAGACCTATCACGTGTTCTCCCTTTAGAAGCTTGTGGAGGTTCTTCATCCCCACATGTGCTAAGCGGCGATGCCACAGCCAGCCCATGCAAGTCTTAGCCATTAAGCATGCATCTAGACCGGCCTCTTCTTTTGCAAAATCAACTAAATAAAGCTTGCCGTCTAGTACACCCTTAAAAGCTAGTGAACCATCACATCTTCTAAAGACAGACACATCTACATTTGTAAATAAACAATTATATCCCATTTGACATAATTGACTAACAGATAGCAAATTATATCCAAGACTTTCCACTAAGAATACATTTGAGATAGAATGCTCATTAGAAATTGCAATTTTACCTAACCCTTTTACCTTGCCTTGATTCCCATCACCGAATATGATTGAATCTTGGGAATCTTTATTTTTGACGTAGGAAGAGAACATCCTCTTTTCCCCCGTCATGTGGTTTGTGCATCCGCTGTCGATAATCCAGCTTGAGCCCCCGGATGCATAAACCTGCAAGGCAATTTTAGGCTTGGGTTTTAGGTACCCAACTCATGTTGGGTCCTACAAGGTTAGCACAAATGTCCTTAGGGACCCAAATGCAAGTTTTGTCTCCCTTGCATCTTGCCCCTAACTTCCTAGCAATTACCTTCTTACCCTTTCTACAAATAGCAAAGGGAGCATTGCAAGCATAATAAATGGCAGAAGGTTCATTTACTTTCCTAGGAATATTAGCAACATTTTTCCTAGTCCTATGCATAGCATTTCTCCTAGACATATCTCTATTATGCACATAAGAAGAACTAGAAGCAACCATGACATGAGCATCAAAATCATCATAAGCATTGTAACCCCTATAAGCACTTCTAGGTTGTCTTCTATCATGATACAAAAAAGCATGGTTCTTTTTAGCACTAGTAGCCATAGGGGCCTTCCCTTTCTCCTTAGCGGGAATGGGAGCCTTATGGCTTGTTAAGTTCTTGGCTTCCCTTTTGAAGCCAAGTCCATCCTTAATGGAGGGGTGTCTACCAACAGTGTAGGCATCCCTAGCAAATTTCAGTTTATCAAAATTACTCTTGCTAGTCTTAAGTTGAGCATTAAGACTAGCTAATTCATCATTCAATTTTGAAATAGAAACTAAGTGTTCACTACAAGCATTAGTATCAATGTCTTTACACCTAGAGCAAATTTCAACATGTTCAACACAAGAGTTGGATTTGTTTGCTTCTACTAGTTTAGCATTTAAATCATCGTTTATGCTCTTTAAGTTAGAAATAGAATCATGGCATGTAGATACTTCACAAGCAAGCATTTCATTCCTCTTAATTTCTAATGCAAGGGATTTTTGAGCTTCTACAAACTTATCATGTTCTTCATACAACAAATCCTCTTGCTTTTCTAAAAGTATATTCTTTTCATTCAAGGCATCAATTAATTCATTAATTTTGTCTATCTTAGATCTATCTAGGCCTTTGAACAAACATGAATAATCTACTTCATCCTCATCACTAGACTCGTCCTCACTTGAAGAAGCATAGGTAGTGTTGCGAGTACATACCTTCTTCTCCCTTGCCATAAGGCATGTATGGCGCTCGTTGGGGAAGAGGGTTGATTTGTTGAAGGCGGTGGCGGCGAGTCCTTCATTGTCGGAGTCGGAAGAGGAGCAATCCGAGTCCCACTCCTTGCCTAGATGCGCCTCGCCCTTTGCCTTCTTGTAATGCTTCTTCTTTTCCCTCTTGTTCCCTTGGTCCTGATCACTGTCATTATCGGGACAGTTAGCAATAAAATGACCAATCTTACCGCACTTGAAGCATGAGCGCTTCCCCTTGGCTTTGGTCTTGCTTGGCTGTCCCTTGTGACCCTTTAGTACCGTCTTGAAGCGTTTAATGATGAGAGCCATCTCTTCATCATTAAGTCCGGCCGCCTCAATTTGTGCCACCTTGCTAGGTAGCGCCTCCTTGCTTCGTGTTGCTTTGAGAGCAAAAGGTTGCGGCTCGTTGTTTGGACCGTTTAGAGCATCGTCGACGTATCTCGCCTCCTTGATCATCATTCGCCCGCTGACGAATTTTCCTAGGACTTCTTCGGGCGACATTTTGGTGTACCTGGGATTCTCACGAATATTATTCACCAAATGAGGATCAAGAACGGTAAAGGACCTTAGCAATAGTCGGACGACGTCGTGGTCCGTCCATCGCGTGCTTCCATAGCTCCTTATCTTGTTGACAAGGGTCTTGAGCCGGTTGTATGTTTGGGTTGGCTCCTCCCCCCTTATCATAGCGAATCTCCCAAGTTCGCCTTCCACCAATTCCATTTTGGTGAGCATGGTGACGTCGTTGCCCTCGTGAGAGATCTTGAGGGTGTCCCATATCTGCTTGGCATTGTCCAAGCCGCTCACCTTGTTGTACTCTTCCCTGCACAAAGATGCTAAGAGAACAGTAGTAGCTTGTGCATTTTTATGAATTTGTTCATTAATAAATATAGGATTATCCGAGCTATCAAATTTCATTCCACTCTCTACAATCTCCCATATGCTTGGATGGAGAGAAAATAGGTGACTACGCATTTTGTGGCTCCAAAATCCGTAGTCCTCTCCATCAAAGTGTGGGGGCTTGCCGAGTGGAATGGAAAGCAAATGCGAATTCGAACTATGAGGAATACGAGAATAATCAAACGAAAAGTTCGAATTGACCGTCTTTTTGTAGTCGTTGTTGTCGTCCTTTTGGGAAGAAGTGGACTCATCGCTGTCGTCGTAGTAGACGATCTCCTTGATGCGCCTTGTCTTCTTCTTCTTCCCATCTTTGCGTCTGTGGCCCGAGCCCGAGTCGTTGGACTTGTCATCCCTTGGCTCGTTGACGAAGAACTCCTTCTCCTTGTCGTTGATCACAATTCCCTTCCCCTTAGGATCCATCTCTTCGGGCGGCTAGACCCTTTCTTGAAGAGAACGGCTCTGATACCAATTGAGAGCACCTAGAGGGGGGGGTGAATAGGTGATCCTGTAAAACTTAAAACTTACGCCACAAAAACTTGTTAAGTGTTAGCACAATTATTGCCAAGTGGCTAGAGAGGAGCCAAAACACAATAACCACAAGAAAGCAATCACAGAGATGACACGGTGGTTATCCCGTGGTTCGGCCAAGTACAAAACTTGCCTACTCCACGTTGTGGCGTCCCAACGGACGAGAGTTGCACTCAACTCCTCTCAAGTGATCCAATGATCAACTTGAATACCACGGTGTTTTTCTTTCCTTTGATCTTTTCCCGTTTGCGAGGAATCTCCACAACTTGGAGCCTCTCGCCCTTACACTTGAGATTCACAAAGAAATATGGAGTAAGGTGGGAATGAGCAACACACACAAGACTCAAAAATCAGAGCAACAACGCACACAAGTCGCAACAAGAGCTCACAACACAACCCAATGAGTTCACAACTCCACTAGAGCTCTATATGCTATCACAATGAAACGAATGCGCAAAATCGATGTCTTGGTGCTTAGGAATGTTGCAAGTATGCTTGGTGGTCTCCTCCATGCGCCTAGGGGTCCCTTTTATAGCCCCAAGGCAGCTAGGAGCCGTTGAGAACAAATCTGGAAGGCCATTCTTGCCTTCTGTCATCGGGCGCACCGGACAGTCCGGTGCACACCGGACACTGTCCGGTGCCCGATTTCTTTCCTTAACAGGCGTAGCCGACCGTTGCCGACCGTTGCAGATCTGGCGCACCGGACAGTCCGGTGCACACCGGACAGTCCGGTGCCTCCTTCCGACCGTTGGCCAGACCACGTGTCGCGCGCAGATTCCGCGGCCGACCGTTGGCGCAGCCGACCGTTGGCTCACCGGACAGTCCGGTGCACACCGGACAGTCCGGTGAATTTTAGCCGTACGCCGTCGGCAACTTTCCCGAGAGTGGCCAGTTCGCCCGAGGCAGTCTGGCGCACCGGACACTGTCCGGTGCACCACCGGACAGTCCGGTGCCCCAGACCGAAGCAGCCTTTTGGCTGTACACAGCCAACTCTTCTTCTTTCTTCTTCCCTCTGTTTCTATCACTTAGACAAGTATATTAGTACACAAAACCAATGTACTAAGGCTTAGAAACATACCTTTACTTGTGATTTGCGCTTTGTTCATCCATGGGCATAGATTTACACTTAAGCACTTGTGTTGACACTCAATCACCAAAATACTTAGAAATGGCCCAAGGGCACATTTCCCTTTCACACAGTACATATGTGATATGCTATATGTTACAAAGAAGCAAACAACATTTGCACAGACCTAAAATTGGCAGGCCGCAGGAGGTAGAAAGTACAGATGTTACCCTGCTGCCCAGATTTCACAGGTGAAGGGAGATACCTAAGCACGAACCTGTGCAATAGAAGCAGACCCAACAGGCTCGACATCGACGAATTCAAACATGTCATCGAAGTTCTTCCCCAACTGTTTCTCCACAACATTTCTAACCACATTGAAAGGGAATTAGGCTTACACCTAGTTCCTATATAATTTTGGTGGTTGAATTGCCCAACACAAACAATTGGACTAACTAATTTACTCTAGTGTATAAGTTATACAGGTGCTTAAGGTTCACTCTCAGCCAATAAAAGACCATATTTTGGATTCAACAAAGGAGCAATAAGGCTACCGAGGGCACCTCTGGCTGGAGGCACCGGACTGTCCGGTGTGCACCGGACTGTCCGGTGCGCCCAGAGGACTCTTCGCCCAGAGGAGTCTTCGCCCAGAGGAGTCTTCGCCCAGAGGACTCTTCGCCCAGAGGAGTCTTCGCCCAGAGGACTCTTCGCCCCGAGGACCCTTCGCCCTCGGGAATTCTCGGAAGCCGGCGCGCTATAATTCACCGGACTGTCCGGTGTGCACCGGACATGTCCGGTGCTCCAAGGAAACGCCGCCTCAGGAACTCGCCAGCTTCGGTTTCGCGCAGCAGCCGCTTCGCTATAATTCACCGGACTGTCCGGTGTGCACCGGACTGTCCGTTGTGCCAGCGGAGCAACGACTCTCTGCGGCGCCAATGGCTCCCTGCGGTGCATTTAATGCGCGCGCAGCGCGCGCAGACGTCAGGATCGCCCATACCGGTGCACCGGACAGTGAACAGTACCTGTCCGGTGTGCACCGGACACCCAGGCGGGCCCACAAGTCAGAACCTCCAACGGTCAGAATCCAACGGCAGTGATGACGTGGCAGGGGGCACCGGACTGTCCGGTGTGCACCGGACTGTCCGGTGCGCCATCGAGCAGACAGGTTCCCAACGGCCACTTTTGGTGGTTGGGGCTATAAATACCCCAACCACCCCACCATTCATTGCATCCAAGTTTTCTAGTTTCCAACCACTTACAAGAGCTAGGCATTCAATACAAGACACACCCAAGTGATCAAATCCTCTCCCACATTCCACAAAAGCTTTAGTAACTAGTGAGAGTGATTTGTTGTGTTCTCTTGAGCTCTTGCGCTTGGATCGCTTTCTTTCTTCCTCATTTGTTCTTGTGATCAAACACTCAATTGTAACCAAGGCAAGAGGCACCAATTGTGTGGTGGCCCTTGCGGGGAAGTTTTGTTCCCGTTTGATTGAGAAGAAGAGAAAGCTCACTCGATCCGAGGGATCGTTTGAGAGAGGGAAGGGTTGAAAGAGACCCGGCCTTTGTGGCCTCCTCAACGGGGAGTAGGTTTGCGAGAACCGAACCTCGGTAAAACAAATCCGCGCGTCACACTCTTTATTTTGCTTGCGATTTGTTTTGCGCCCTCTCTCGCGGACTCGATTTTATTTCTAACGCTAACCCGGCTTGTAGTTGTGATTATATTTGTAAATTTCAGTTTCGCCCTATTCACCCCCCCTCTAGGCGACTATCAATTGGTATCAAAGCCCGGTGCTTCATTAGAGCCTAACCGCTCGAAGTGATGTCGGGAGATCACGCCAAGAAGGAGATGGAGACCGGCGAAAAGCCCACTACAAGCCACGGGAGCACTTCATCGGAAGAGTCCCACACCAAAAGGAGGGAGAAGAAGAAGAGCTCCTCCAACAAAGGGAAGGAGAAGAAATCTTCTTCTCACCACAAAGAGAAGAAAGAAAAATCTTCTTCCCACAAGCCGCATCGGAGTGGGGACAAACAAAAGAGGATGAGGAAGGTGGTCTACTACGAGACCGACACTTCATCACCATCTACCTCCGGCTCCGACGCGCCCTCCGTAACTTCTAAACGCCAAGAGCGTAAGAAGTTTAGTAAGATCCCCTTGCACTACTCTCGTACATCTAAACATACACCTTTACTTTCCGTCCCATTAGGCAAGCCACCAACTTTTGATGGTGAAGATTACGCTAGGTGGAGTGATTTAATGCGATTTCATCTAACCTCACTCCACAAAAGTATATGGGATGTTGTTGAGTTTGGTGCATAGGTACCATCTATAGGGGACAAGGATTATGATGAGGATGAGGTGGCCCAAATCGAGCACTTCAACTCTCAAGCGACAACGATACTCCTCGCCTCTCTAAGTAGAGAGGAGTATAACAAAGTACAAGGGTTGAAGAGCGCCAAGGAGGTTTGGGATGTGCTCAAAACCGCGCACGAAGGAGACGAGCTCACCAAGATTACCAAGCGGGAAACGATCGAGGGGGAGCTCGGTCGGTTCCGGCTTCTAAAAGGAGAGGAGCCACAACACATGTACAACCGGCTCAAGACCTTGGTGAACCAAGTGCGCAACCTCGGGAGCGTAAAATGGGACGACCACGAAATGGTTAAGGTTATTCTAAGATCTCTCATTTTCCTTAACCCAACTCAAGTTCAATTAATTCGTGGTAATCGTCGATATACAAAAATGACCCCCGAGGAAGTTATCGAGCATTTTGTTAGTTTTGAGTGCATGATTGAAGGCTCGAGGAAGATCAACGAGCTTGATGTACCCACCACATCCGGAGCTCAACCCGTTGCATTCAAGGCAACGGAGGAGAAGAAGGAGGTGTCTACACCAAGTAGACAACCAATCGACGCCTCCAAACTTGATAATGAGGAGATGGCGCTCGTCATCAAGAGCTTCCGCCAAATCCTCAAACAAAGGAGGGGGAAAGACTACAAGTCCCGCTCCAAGAAGGTTTGCTACAAGTGTGGTAAGCCCGGTCACTTTATTGCGAAATGTCCATTATCAAGTGATAGTGACAGGGGCGACGACAAGAAGGGGAGAAGAAAGGAAAAGAAAAGGTATTACAAGAAGAAAGGCGGCGATGCCCATGTTTGTCGGGAGTGGGACTCAGACGAAAGCTCAAGCGACTCCTCCGACGACGAGGACGCCGCCAACATCGCCGTCACCAAGGGACTCCTCTTCCCCAACGTCGGCCACAAGTGCCTCATGGCCAAGGACGGCAAAAAGAAGGTAAAATCAAGATCCTCCACTAAATACGAAACCTCTAGTGATGAGGATGATGCTAAAAATGAGGAGGATAACTTGCGCACTCTTTTTGCTAACCTAAACATGCAACAAAAAGAAAAATTAAATGAATTGATTAGTGCTATTCATGAGAAGGATGATCTCTTGGATTCTCAAGAGGACTTCCTTATTAAAGAAAACAAGAAGCATGTTAAGGTTAAGAATGCTTATGCTCTAGAAGTAGAAAAATGTGAAAAATTATCTAGTGAGCTAAGCACTTGCCGTGAGATGATTGACAACCTTAGAAATGAAAATGCTAGTTTAAATGCTAAGGTTGATTCAAATGTTTGCAATACTTCAACTTCCAATCCTAGAGATAATAGTGATGATTTGCTTGCTAGGATTGAAGAATTAAACATTTCTATTGCTAGCCTTAGAGTTGAAAATGAAAAATTGCTTGCTAAGGCTAGAGATTTTGATGTTTGCAATGATACTATTTCCGACCTTAAAAGTAAAAATGAAATATTGCATGCTAAGGTTGTAGAATTAAAATCTTGCAAACCCTCTACATCTACCGTTGAGCATGTATCTATTTGTACTAGATGTAGAGATATTGATGTTAATGCTATTCATGATCACATGACCTTAATTAAACAACAAAATGATCATATAGCTAAATTAGATGCTAAAATTGCCGAGCACAACTTAGAGAATGAGAAATTTAAATTTGCTCGTAGCATGCTTTATAATGGGAGACGCCCGGGCATCAAGGATGGCATTGGCTTCCAAAGGGGAGACAATGTCAAACTTAGTGCCCCTCCTAAGAAACTTTCTAACTTTGTTAAGGGCAAGGCTCCCATGCCTCAGGATAACGAGGGTTACATTTTGTACCCTGCCGGCTATCCTGAGAGCAAAATTAGAAAAATTCATTCTAGGAAGTCTCACTCTGGCCCTAATCATGCTTTTATGTATAAGGGTGAGACATCTAGATCTAGGCAACCAACCCATGCCAAGTTGCCTAGAAAGAAAACTACTAATGCATCAAATGATCATGCCATTTCATTTAAAACCTTTGATGCATCTTATGTTTTGACTAGCAAATCCGGCAAGGTAGTTGCCAAGATTGTTGGGGGCAAACACAAGGGCTCCAAGACTTGTGTTTGGGTACCCAAGGTTCTTGTTTCTAATGCTAAAGGACCCAAAACCGTTTGGGTACCTAAAATCAAGAACTAAATTTGTTTTGTAGGTTTATGCATCCGGGGGCTCAAGTTGGATACTCGACAGCGGGTGCACAAACCACATGACAGGGGAGAAAAAGATGTTCTCCGCATATGAGAAAAACCAAGATCCTCAACGAGCTATCACATTCGGGGATGGAAATCAAGGTTTGGTCAAAGGATTGGGTAAAATTGCTATATCACCTGACCATACTATTTCCAATGTTTTTCTTGTAGATTCTTTAGATTACAATTTGCTTTCCGTTTCTCAATTATGTAAAATGGGCTACAACTGTCTATTCACTGATGTAGGTGTCACTGTCTTTAGAAGAAGTGATGATTCAATAGCTTTTAAGGGAGTGTTAGAGGGTCAGCTATACTTGGTAGATTTTGATAGAGCTGAACTCGACACTTGCTTAATTGCTAAGACTAATATGGGTTGGCTATGGCATCGCCGACTAGCCCATGTTGGGATGAAGAATCTTCATAAGCTTCTAAAGGGAGAGCACATTTTAGGACTAACCAATGTTCATTTTGAGAAAGACAGGGTTTGTAGCGCATGCCAAGCCGGGAAGCAAGTTGGTGTCCATCATCCACATAAAAACATCATGACTACCGACAGGCCATTGGAGCTCCTACACATGGATTTGTTCGGCCCGATCGCTTACATAAGCATCGGCGGTAGTAAGTATTGTCTTGTAATTGTGGATGATTATTCTCGCTTCACTTGGGTATTCTTTTTACAGGAAAAATCTCAAACCCAAGAGACCCTAAAGGGATTCTTGAGACGAGCTCAAAATGAGTTCGGCTTAAGAATCAAGAAAATAAGAAGCGACAACGGGACGGAGTTCAAGAACTCTCAAATTGAAGGCTTCCTTGAGGAGGAGGGCATCAAGCATGAGTTCTCTTCTCCCTACACACCACAACAAAATGGTGTAGTGGAGAGGAAGAATCGAACTCTATTGGACATGGCAAGAACCATGCTTGATGAGTACAAGACTTCGGATCGGTTTTGGGCCGAGGCGGTCAACACCGCTTGCTACGCCATCAACCGGTTATATCTACACCGAATCCTCAAGAAGACATCCTATGAACTCCTTACCGGTAAAAAGCCCAATATTTCATATTTTAGAGTCTTTGGTAGCAAATGCTTTATTCTTGTTAAAAGAGGTAGAAAATCTAAATTTGCTCCTAAGACAGTAGAAGGCTTTTTACTAGGATATGATTCAAACACAAGGGCATATAGAGTCTTTAACAAGTCCACTGGACAAGTTGAAGTTTCTTGTGACGTTGTGTTTGATGAGACTAACGGCTCTCAAGTAGAGCAAGTTGATCTTGATGAGATAGGTGAAGAACAGGCTCCGTGCATCGCACTAAGGAACATGTCCATTGGGGATGTGTGTCCTAAGGAATCCGAAGAGCCTCCAAATGCACAAGATCAACCATCCTCCTCCACGCAAGCATCTCCACCAACTCAAAATGAGGATGAGGCTCAAGTTGATAAAGAAGAAGATCAAGCAAATGAGCCACCTCAAGATGACGGCATTGATCAAGGGGGAGATGCAAATGATCAAGACAAGGAGGATGAAGAACAAAGACCGCCACACCCAAGAGTCCACCAAGCAATCCAACGAGATCACCCCGTCGACACCATCCTCGGCGACATTCATAAGGGGGTAACTACTCGATCTCGGGTTGCACATTTTTGTGAGCATTACTCTTTTGTTTCCTCTATCGAGCCACACAGGGTAGAGGAAGCACTACAAGATTCGGATTGGGTGGTGGCAATGCAAGAGGAGCTCAACAACTTCACGAGAAATGAGGTATGGCATTTAGTTCCACGTCCTAACCAAAATGTTGTAGGAACCAAATGGGTTTTCCGCAACAAGCAAGATGAGCATGGTATGGTGACAAGGAACAAAGCTCGACTCGTGGCCAAAGGGTATTCACAAGTCGAAGGTTTGGATTTCGGTGAAACCTATGCACCCGTAGCTAGGCTTGAGTCAATTCGCATATTATTAGCCTATGCTACTTACCATGGCTTTAAGCTCTATCAAATGGACGTGAAAAGTGCCTTCCTCAACGGACCAATCAAGGAAGAGGTCTATGTTGAGCAACCTCCCGGCTTTGAAGACAGTGAGTATCCTAACCATGTTTATAAGCTCTCTAAGGCGCTTTATGGGCTCAAGCAAGCCCCAAGAGCATGGTATGAATGCCTCAGAGATTTCCTTATTGCAAATGGCTTCAAAGTCAGAAAGGCCGATCCTACGCTCTTTACTAAAACACTTGAGAATGACTTGTTTGTATGCCAAATTTATGTTGATGATATTATATTTGGGTCTACTAACGAGTCTACATGTGAAGAGTTTAGTAGGATCATGACACAGAAGTTCGAGATGTCTATGATGGGGGAGTTGAAATATTTCCTAGGATTTCAAGTAAAGCAACTCCAAGAAGGCACCTTCATTAGCCAAACCAAGTACACTCAAGACATTCTTGCTAAGTTTGGGATGAAGGATGCCAAACCCATCAAGACACCCATGGGAACTAATGGGCATCTCGACCTCGACACGGGAGGTAAGTCCGTGGATCAAAAGGTATATCGGTCGATGATTGGCTCTCTACTCTATTTATGTGCATCTCGACCGGATATTATGCTTTCCGTATGCATGTGTGCAAGATTTCAAGCCGACCCTAAGGAAGCTCACCTTACGGCCGTAAAACGAATCTTGAGATATTTAGCTTATACTCCTAAGTTTGGGCTTTGGTACCCTCGGGGATCCACATTTGATTTGCTTGGTTATTCGGATGCCGATTGGGCGGGGTGCAAAATCAATAGGAAGAGCACATCAGGGACTTGCCAGTTCTTGGGAAGATCCTTGGTGTCTTGGGCTTCAAAGAAGCAAAATTCGGTCGCTCTTTCCACCGCCGAAGCCGAGTATATTGCCGCAGGCCATTGTTGCGCGCAATTACTTTGGATGAGGCAAACCCTGCGGGACTACGGTTACAAATTAACCAAAGTCCCTTTGCTATGTGATAATGAGAGTGCAATCAAAATGGCCGACAATCCCGTCGAGCATAGCCGCACTAAACACATAGCTATTCGGTATCATTTTCTTAGGGATCACCAACAAAAGGGAGATATCGAGATTTCTTACATTAACACCAAAGATCAATTAGCCGATATCTTTACCAAACCGCTTGATGAACAATCTTTTACCAAACTTAGGCATGAGCTTAATATTCTTGATTCTCGCAACTTCTTTTGCTAGATTGCACACATAGCACATTTATATACCTTTGATCATGTCTCTTTAATATGCTATGACTAATGTGTTTTCAAGTCTATTTCAAACCAAGTCATAGGTATATTGAAAGGGAATTGGAGTCTTCGGCGAAGACAAAGGCTTCCACTCCGTAACTCATACTTCGCCATCACTCCAAGCAACTCTCTACTCCTTGGGGCGAAATGAGCATCAAGGAAAAGGACTTCACCGTTGGTATAATCTTAACTCATTTATTTATGACCAAAGGGGAAGTTAGCACTCCAAGGGCTCTAATGATTCCGTTTTTGGCGATTCATGCCAAAAAGGGGGAGAAGTGAGCCCAAAGCAAAAGGACCGCACCACCACCTATTTCAAAATTTTTGTGTTCTCCAAAGATTTTTATCAAATTGATATCCCATTGTGTTCAAAAAGGGGAGAAAGTAGTATTTCAAAAGAATATATCAAAACCCTCTTGAACACTAAGAGGTGGATCTCTTTTAGGGGGAGTTTTTTGTTTAAGTCAAAGGAAAAGCCTTTGAAACAGGGGGAGAATTTCAAATCTTGAAAATGCTTTGCAAATTCTTATTCACTATCTTTGACTATTTGCAAAAGAACTTTGAAAATGATTTCCAAAAAGAGTTTGCAAAAACAAAACATGTGGTGCAAGCGTGGTCCAAAATATTATATAAGAAAGGAACAATCCATGCATATCTTGTAAGTTTTAAATATTGGCTCAAATTCCAAGCAATCTTTGCACTTACATTATGCAAACTAGTTCAATTACACACTTCTATATTTGCTTTGGTTTGTGTTGGCATCAATCACCAAAAAGGGGGAGATTGAAAGGGAATTAGGCTTACACCTAGTTCCTATATAATTTTGGTGGTTGAATTGCCCAACACAAACAATTGGACTAACTAGTTTACTCTAGTGTATAAGTTATACAGGTGCTTAAGGTTCACTCTCAGCCAATAAAAGACCATATTTTGGATTCAACAAAGGAGCAATAAGGCTACCGAGGGCACCTCTGGCTGGAGGCACCGGACTGTCCGGTGTGCACCGGACTGTCTGGTGCGCCCAGAGGACTCTTCGCCCAGAGGAGTCTTCGCCCAGAGGAGTCTTCGCCCAGAGGACTCTTCGCCCAGAGGAGTCTTCGCCCAGAGGAGTCTTCGCCCAGAGGACTCTTCGCCCCGAGGACCCTTCGCCCTCGGGAATTCTCGGAAGCCGGCGCGCTATAATTCACCGGACTGTCCGGTGTGCACCGGACATGTCCGGTGCTCCAAGGAAACACCGCCTCAGGAACTCGCCAGCTTCGGTTTCGCGCAGCAGCCGCTTCGCTATAATTCACCGGACTGTCCGGTGTGCACCGGACTGTCCGTTGTGCCAGCGGAGCAACGACTCTCTGCGGCGCCAACGGCTCCCTGCGGTGCATTTAATGCGCGCGCAGCGCGCGCAGACGTCAGGATCGCCCATACCGGTGCACCGGACAGTGAACAGTACCTGTCCGGTGTGCACCGGACACCCAGGCGGGCCCACAAGTCAGAACCTCCAACGGTCAGAATCCAACGGCAGTGATGACGTGGCAGGGGGCACCGGACTGTCCGGTGTGCACCGGACTGTCCGGTGCGCCATCGAGCAGACAGGTTCCCAACGGCCACTTTTGGTGGTTGGGGCTATAAATACCCCAACCACCCCACCATTCATTGCATCCAAGTTTTCTAGTTTCCAACCACTTACAAGAGCTAGGCATTCAATACAAGACACACCCAAGTGATCAAATCCTCTCCCACATTCCACAAAAGCTTTAGTAACTAGTGAGAGTGATTTGTTGTGTTCTCTTGAGCTCTTGCGCTTGGATCGCTTTCTTTCTTCCTCATTTGTTCTTGTGATCAAACACTCAATTGTAACCAAGGCAAGAGGCACCAATTGTGTGGTGGCCCTTGCGGGGAAGTTTTGTTCCCGTTTGATTGAGAAGAAGAGAAAGCTCACTCGATCTGAGGGATCGTTTGAGAGAGGGAAGGGTTGAAAGAGACCCGGCCTTTGTGGCCTCCTCAACGGGGAGTAGGTTTGCGAGAACCGAACCTCGGTAAAACAAATCCGCGCGTCACACTCTTTATTTTGCTTGCGATTTGTTTTGCGCCCTCTCTCGCGGACTCGATTTTATTTCTAACGCTAACCCGGCTTGTAGTTGTGATTATATTTGTAAATTTCAGTTTCGCCCTATTCACCCCCCCTCTAGGCGACTATCACACATCAAATGGCGTGGATGGGGCTTGATCACACAGCGTAACAAGTCTTGGTAATGAAGAACGACTGTTCAGCAGTAGAGGGAACTCCGATGCTAGCATGGCTCAAAGCGGAGATGCAAGGTAGGCTCCTCGCTGACTGTGCTGGTCGTCAAGGCGGCGACGTTCTGGCTGCCGCTGCCGGGGCTCGTGCCCATCTCACAGAAGTCCTCGCTATGAGTATCAAGTTAATTCTGGAGTACCACCAAGAACTTAGTGGCGACGTTCAAAATTCCAGCTTGCTATAACAATATCATCATATAGAGGGAATACATTGATCCTAGAAAAGTGCCAAACACTTGATGAATTAGTTATATACTTCAGTTCTCACACATAAGAAACAATGAAAGGGAGTACATTGATCTGTCAAAATATGGATCAACACAGAAACAAAGTGCATGTGCCATTGGTAGTCTTACAATGCAGACCATACAAGCATATTATCCAATGACTTTCAGAGTGCACATGCATGAACTAACTCATCTAGGAACTACATAGGTCCATGTATTATGTGCTTGTGAAATGTGAATCATTAGCCTTGTGAAATAACAATCCAATTTCATTTCAAATAAGGCTCGATCAACAATTTAGCAAAGCCTAGCATGATTGTCCAATATGAATAGATTATTTATGACAAATAAGGTTGTTCAAAACATACCCTGTCTGGAGGCCCCTTAGCACCACCAATATGTATTTCAACACTACCGACAGGAACCAAAAAAAAGAGGATTAATGAAGTTTAATAGCATAGATGATGGGATGTTTACAAAATCAGACTCGAGATATTTACTTGTAGGATTCTTTCACACCATTATTGTTGACCCCGTTTTTGCCAATAACTCGGCCATTTCCCTGGAGGCACATCTAAGACTGATAGGATATCAGCTTCAGGAACATAAACATAAGCCTCAATGTCATCTATCGCAAACATGGAAAAACAATCAGTGCAAACACTGCAATGTCAAATACTGATCAAATTGAAATTATTTGGTCAAAGAACTACCAGATGCAATGTAAACACATTCATGCCATGAACGTGAGGATTATATCAAGGACCAAGTTAGGCATTCAAAAGTTACATGATATAAAACTCTGGCCCTACTATGTCAACTATGGTTGTTCAAAAGCAGTTTTGTCAACCCCATGAAAATGCTATTTGATTCAGCAGCATTCTTGGTTTGCTGCAGCTATTTGATGTCAGCGTCATGTAGATTGCTCAACACAACAAGCAGTTTACCCGCATTACAATAACAGTCATACATTTCACTTTTTCTGATTATCGTTTAAGCAAAAGCAGACATAAGTGTAGAAAATCTTATATATACCGACAAGGGACATGAGGAAGAGGTGACCAATCTGCAAACTGGTTATCGTTTAAGTAAAAGCATCTCTAATACAGCTCATTGCAAACTGCCAGACGCCATAAAGATACTTTGCTTAACTTTTCCATCGTTTTCTCATGGATATTGAGAAGGAAGCAGACATCATGTGTGGCAGCTCGAACCATCATATCAGACAAGGGCCTAATTGTCCAAAAGTTAGGGTCCTGAAATCTATCAATTAATATTATGTGTCTTCTTTTCTCAAGAAGACATGCTTTCAAAACAACAGAACATCTAATGGTAAGACGCTATCAGAGAAACTAAACACAATGTTATCACCTCGAAATGGAGAAGAGAGAGCTCTCATGTCTGGCAGCAAAGTCGCTTCCAAAGCTTGCGGAGCTTGTGCTTGTTCATCTTTCACTTGTGCTGAGCATAGCTGCCTCGCGAACTACTTGCAACTGTCAAAAGAACAAATATGGTCAACGATTGAACATCAAACAACACAATACACGAGAAAAAGAAGACATGGAAAATATGTAGTTCTACACGCCTATTGTTTATGCACCATCGGTATTGCACAAATCAACTTGTGCTGATGCTAGTACGTCACCCAAAGTTGCAGTCCGCTTGTTCTTCGTCTGCTCTACATTGTCCTGTACCCCATGTACCCCCTGCTGCCACATCCTAATCTTCACCTCGATCACCCTCTGCTCCTCCTATCTAAAACTCGCAACTCCAACCAAAATAGGTGAGCTTGGTATCTAGGTGCATCAACAGAAAAAATGAATTTCTAAACACGATCTTGTATATAACTTCTTAACAGGACAGACTAAAGTGTGCGACTTTTTAGTTGCAGTGCGTAGTTTCTACAAACAAGTACAGTAATTCAGTCACGACACAAAGGAACATCTATTATGATCAGTTAAATATTCAAAGAGAATAAAGAGAATAAGGGGAAAAGGGTAACATTAAGTAAAAGGGAGAAGAATAAATTTAGATTTAACATGCCTTATTGACTACTGACCTTTCTACGAATTTAAGCACATTTAAATGGTCATGCACACCTAAACTGAATACAGCTAGATGCAAGTAAGATAGAATAAAAGAGTGTTGGTAATGTCTTGTAAGAGTATTATTACTATGTTATTTGAATTTATAAGAATCTTTTGCTATGAGTTGCTGAACTAATGATAAAATCCAACTGTATATATATAAGTGAAAGCTTTGACAAAGGAAGTATTCAGGACCTGTGATGAGATGCAAAAGCACTAACTGTTTTGAAATTAGTTGAAAAAATAGATTAAGCAAGACAGAAAAATAAATATCAATACCCCAAGCCGCTTCTTATCCGCTCTGCTCAAGTAAAAATTGTTGCAAGATCGATGGCAACTATCTTAATCTTGGAGCTGGTTAATCTTGTCTTGCAAACCCTGGACACATCAGATTATTGTAAATATTGAACTCTGTTGGCTTTACCTGCAGAGGCAACAATCAGGGTCCAACAGTAATAACTTGTACTACTATATTATCTATGTTATCAAGCAAGACGATCAAGTCCTATCAATATAACAAATTGAAATGCAGAATTGTGCCTCTCAGTATTGTTCCTCATGGACTGTGCACCTTGCATTTCATTGTGCTTGACGGTGTCGGCGGGGACGCCGTCGACGGTGAGGGTCCTGCTCTCGACACCTTCGGCGTGCTTGAGGTCCTTGATCCGCCTTCAAATCTTGTGCGACACACCCTACACGATAACATTGGACTGTGGGTATACAGACAAACACACGATGACACAGAACCAGAGCCTAGTGCCTGGGCCAGCAGGAGAGCGAAGAGCGGGAAGCGAGTGCGGCTAACCTTGACGAGGTCGTCACTAAGGGCAAGGAGCGAGTCGAGGGTGTCGACTCGGAGTTCTGGGACGTTGAACTACGCGGACAGTGAGGCTACGCGATATTAAATTCTGGTGGGTGAAAGAGAGGGGGAGGGGATCGCTTACGCGGTAGAGCGGGGTGTCGAAGGAGTGGTGGAAGATGGAGTCCTGAAGGTGCGACCACAGGGAGCTATGGTGGCGGCGCCGCGTGACTGCACGGGCAGCGACATCATCCAGTAGCGTGTCGCCAAGGGCGCCGGCGGGGAGGCTTCGCTCGGGGGAGGAGGCGGTGGTTTGGTTCGTGTGATCTGGTTGGTTCCAAGTTCCAACCCACGGCGGCTTCGCGATGGAGGAGGAGACGGAGCACAGATTCATGATTTGAGGGGAGGGGGAGCTTCTCCACCGGTGACCCATCTGCACACGGGCCGGGGGTGTTGATACGAGCAAGCATCTAAATGAATCGGAGTGGGACGACAATGTTTACCTTGAAGGCTAGCACCGTATCCACCGCACTGGTACACAGGGGCGCCGGCCTCCTCGAGAACGCAGTGGCACCTCGGGCATCTCACACAGAGAACCGCTCTAGCATTTGGAATTTCCATGGGACATCCGGAGAATGGATGGAGGTGGAGCGTGCGGGCGTGGACCGAAGATGGTGCGGCGGTTGCAAGGAGGAAGGCGATGCTGCGTCTCGGCCTCTCGGGAGACCGATGCGAGGGGCCGCTTGCAGGGAGAGGTGGAGGGGGCCGCTAGGCAGGGAGAGCGGCAGAGAAAGACTCGAACTCTAGGCTGGGCCAGCGCCAGAGGCGTGCTGGGCATTCGACATGGGCCGCACCAAATAACATAGCCCACGCCGACCAAGCTGCACCAAATAACACGTGACCATGACTTGCAAATTTTAGTACCATACTGGCCAGCCAACAATTGTGGTACCGGCTTATAAGCTGTGCTGTTTCGGAGAAAGTAATTCTGGTTAAGTGCACTTGACGGTCTCTACTCCTAACATTTTTTGCGCGAGAGGACACGGAGCTGCAACGAAAAAATAACTGTCACGTGGGCCCATATGGTAGGGCATGCGGTGTGCAGAACATGGGAATGGGGTTTGCACGATGGGAATGGGTTTAGCCTAGCCGCGACGGGAAAAAAGAGACAGAGGCTGTCACGTGGGCCCACATGTGCAGGGCGTGTGTTGAGTGTGCAGATGGGAATGGGTTTTCACGAGAGGAATGTGTGTGGAGTGTGCAGATGGGAATGGGTTTCATGACGGAAATGGCAGAACACGGAAATGGCAGAACATGGGAATGACAGACTACTCTTAGAGCCTTAATAAGTAGTAGAGATTTTATAGTTTTTATCGTTTATTTAGAGTTCGATGTTTTATTATAATACTACTTTAGCTTTCTGGTTTTTTCTAGATCCGTCCCTAACGGTTCTATATATAGATAATCATAAAATAATTTATTTTTTAGACTCTTTAAGCTATGATAATTACTCTACTAGTTTGCGAGAGTACAATAACTCATTCATTTTTTCTAAGTAATTTACCATAATATCATGATAAACATCAATATGAATTATACTAGCATATGTATCACGGACATATATTTATTTAATTGTAATTTGGTATAGATATTGTCATAAATTAAGGAGACTATATTTTTTTAAAGTAATTTACAATAATAGCTTGCTCCCATAGCTCTCTGACCAAGTACTTTCAAAAGGGCACCGGACACAAACAAAAACTGGCCTATCCTATAGTATGCGTCATACACTTGATCGGAGGGGGTCCCCAAAAAAACAAAACGGAGCTATCGGTCTATGTCCATCTCTCATCTACTACGATGCATTGTATCATTCTACCAACCAAACACCCCGTACGTCTCCGCTGAGTGCTGATTGGAGTGGAGGGCAGCAGATAGAACTGCAGGAGATCACTCCCGTAGCACGCATATACAGAAAATTCAAAATAATCAATAATTTAAAATAAAGAGAATATTCTTTTTAGGTACATATTTTTTTAATAACCAGAACTGTTCAGACTCGTGCAAGTTTTTAGCTACGACATTGTCAATGAGCACGCTTATTCAAGGGCAATCAGCATCGAGTTCACCGAAGCTTTGCTCTATATACACTATTTTTCTTGTAAAAGTTTGACTATATTCATATAGAAGGATATTAACATTTTATCACGACAGAGAGCGAAACCATGAAAACATAGCTTAAAACAAAGCTAGCAGTGCTCATTTGATGTCATAATTCATAAATATATGACTGTTTTTTTCTTCTTATAAACTTGGCTTAGAATAGTAATGGCAAAAATATCTTTCCTTTTCTAAAGTCTTGGACGTTCGGGGCACCGAAAAGGACATGACATGGAGAAAGAAGATGCACTTGAGCACTTCCTCCATCGCAGGAGCCCTTTCCTTTGTGAGTTGTGACGTCACAGAGCAAGACCACCTCGAAACAAAGCACGAGCAGTGAGGCTATCCGCAGCGTTCCCCCTAAATTTTTCCCCCTAAATCTTACTATGCAGCCACGTCAGCAAGATTCCCTCCCCTATATTTACTCGTCCCGCAACCGTTCCCCCTAAATATTACCCTACATATCCCTCTACTCATTAAAATATACATTTCCCTACAACTAACATAACCAACTTGTTTTTTTTTATTTTTATTGTTTTTTTCAACACGTTTTGATTACCAGATGATACTTGGTGAACAAAAATATTTTTTAAATTATTTCTCTTAATTAAGACATACTATGTACAAAATCAAATATTATATTATTTAATTGTAATCCTTCTTACATCATTTCATTTCAAATAAATTTACCTTAGCGGTATTCGGAATTGTTCCATTCATATGTGCACGAACTCCTCTGAAGCACACTTACTTTGGAAGACAAACCTTTCAGTCGTACGGTGGAAGCCACGACTATCTTACGATGCAAGACACAGTTGCCTTTCATACGAAGCCACGGATGGCTTTCAATGGAAGCGATCTCCCCCCCCTTTGCTCTCCCCTATATATATTCAATCAACCTCTCCCATATTCTTCGCCCTTACTACTGAGTGAATCAAGTTATCCATAGTTCGGTATGTCTCCGAGCCATACGGAAGATGAGTTTGCTTCGAGTGATTCGAGTGATAGTGAGGACGAAACTCTTTTGCTTGTCAACCTACTAACCCTCAACATTGCGGCTCAACACCATCACCACCGACGGTCGGGTCTACCCCGCCGTGTCATTCACAGAGATCATTTCGCTGGAGAAAACCTCATCCAACATCACTACTTCGCCGCTAACCCAGTGTATCCACCGCATGTGTTTCGTAGAAGGTGCGCACTTCATACATTTGTCTTATGTTATGATTTGTTCAAGTTTTGACAATTATGCAATACCATTTATATAGGTTCCGCATGAGTAGGCCTTTGTTTCTCCGCATTCTGCATGGTCTTCAACAACACGATATTTACTTTACACAAAGAGTTGACGCAACTGGTATGCCCGGACTTGGACCATTACAAAAAGTTTGTGCGGCCATGCGGATACTTGCTTATGGCTTACCTTCTGATGCGGTAGACGAGTATATTCAAATTGGGGAATCAACGGCTAGGGAATGCCTTCATCATTTTTGTCGCGCAATCATTGCCTGTTTTAGTGCATGGTATTTACGCACTCCAACTCAAGATGACATTACTCGCATCATGCATAATAGTGAGTCGCGGGGTTTTCCTGGCATGTTGGGATCCATCGATTGCATGCACTGGGAGTGGAGGAACTGTCCAACGGCATGGCGAGGTCAATTTTGTGGTCGAAATGGTAGGGCATCAATGATACTTGAAGCAGTTGCATCGTATGATCTATGGATTTGGCATGCATTTTTTGGCATGCCTGGGACAAACAATGACATTAACGTGCTCCACCGATCCCCCGTATTTGACCCAATCACTACTGGTCGAATGCCACATGTCAATTACACAGTTAATGGTCATGCGTACAACTTTGGTTATTACCTCGCTGATGGTATTTACCCCAACTGGCCTACTTTTGTGAAAGCAATCCGACACCCATACGAGGAAAAGAAAGTCTACTTCACTCAGATGCAGGAAAGTTGCCGAAAGGATATTGAGCGTGCATTTGGAGTACTTCAAGCCCGGTGGGCGGTGCTCCGTGGACCAGCTTATGGTTGGGATCGTAATCGTTTGACAGAGATAATGACGGCTTGCATCATCATGCACAACATGATCGTCGAAGACGAAGGGCCATTTGCTGCAAACATTGATTTCGGAGACAACTCTTCAAGGATTGATTCATCTCAAATTATAGCGGAAGGCCGTGCCGAATGGGTTATTAACCACTTTGATCTACGTCGCCAAGAAAGATCGTGCTCCCTTCAAAATGATCTTGTCGAGCACTTATGGAATCGCCGTGGAAGTATGTAATAATTATGTGTCGTAGCTGCTTAGTTCGCACTTACTATCAGTTCTTGTAATGTGTTTTCGTATAAGTTTGTATTCGAATAAATAAGCTACGTTTCCGAAATTTTCCATACAGCCGACTACAATTTAGTTGACATATTACGTTTTTCTGTACCTCACACAACGCAACATCAGAAATCATGTTTTGTTCTACAATATATAACATACCATTCGATTGGCAATAAACTTGTTCAAACATTTATGACATCCAAGCTCATTATTGTCTAATAGAACAACGAACAACTTAAGATACACTGGTTCGACCAAACAAATACTGTTGTTGATAATTCAATTTCATAAACGAAGTAACATAAAATTGTCTCAACATGTCTCAACAGCACATGCGCACATCGAACAGAACCGTTCACGATTGCTCAAAAGTAAATATGAACTGCTGCAATTTTTTTTCTGTTCCTTCATCAGAACCCAAACTTCAGGATCTACATCTTCTTCGTTTGTCGATAACAGCATCTGCAAACGTTGTTCTGCCGATTTCAGTTCTTCAAGTTTGAGTTCCCTTTGTCTTATTCTTAACTTTTGGGCTTCCAATTCCAATCTCTTGTTCTGTATCTCCCTGTCTTCTTCAGTGGTATTTTCTTTTTTTTCCCCTTTTCTATGGACCTCTGTATTTGTTTCTCAGTAATTTCTTGTAATCGGCTTAAGTACTCCGGGGACGAAGATGAACCAGCTTTCTTTCTCTCAGCTTTACTGTAATCACGGCCACAGGGCCTTTTTCCTGAGAGCCCAGCGGATCCACTGTCAGTCTCCGGTGTTTCCACTGATGCACACCCCGAAGAAGGTATTGATCTTGCATGTAATCCTCTAAACGAGTGTCCTTGACATATGCTCTCCCATTTCGGTTCCCCCTTCAATTGATGCCAGCAGTGCATATAATGAAATGGTTTGCCCTCCTCATGAGCGAACAAAGTGGCTGCCTTCGATGTCTGCAAATTTGGAATTGATTATATAATTAGTTGCAGCAGAGACACATGTACTACATAAAATCATCGTTTCAATAGTCGTACCTTATCGTCGTCACTTAGACCACTTTGTTTCTCTCTTAGGACTCTGGCGTAGTATCCAGAGAATTTACTGACATCAGCCCTTATCTTGTCCCATCGGCTGCTAAGTGCTCAGTTAAGTCGACAAGGAAATTCCCCCCTTTGTTCATTGTACCTTTTTTCAATTCTGGCCCAGAGACCCTCCCTCCTTTGCCTAGTATTGACAATAGGGT
Source organism: Zea luxurians (assembly GCA_029449295.1). Classification (NCBI taxonomy): domain Eukaryota; kingdom Viridiplantae; phylum Streptophyta; class Magnoliopsida; order Poales; family Poaceae; genus Zea; species Zea luxurians. The sequence goes on from JAOPSE010000010.1 coordinate 108,932,895, forward strand.
CACTACTTATTTGCAACCAAGTAGTACAAAGGAGTCTGTCTTCTGGTGCTGTAAAGTTTTGTTCCTTAGATTTCTTTTGTTTTTGAACTGGAGGTGCATTTTTCTCAGGACTATTTATGTCCTGAACACTGTGTTCAGCATCTGACTCCAAGTGTACAGGCATTTGAGGTATAGTGTTCGAACCCTGCAACGGTGTACTTGATAGTGATGGTGGATAAGAATCTGTGTATGGACTCATTCCAACCGACCCAAGAGGGTTCCTCACAAAATTCATGTAGTGATTCCAATATAGTGCAGATTGGGAAGCAGGGATCATGGTTGATTGGGAACTAGTATTCCCTGGCTGAATTGGAGCCCACATTGTAGTTGGACCTTGTCCAGGACTAGGAAAATTAATGTTTCCCATGATGTTGCAATCGACTGGATTCTGCTGCATGTAGCCCGTTGGCCATAAGGGGGGTGGTGGTGGAAAATGCTGGGAATTTGAGGGATTTGACATCGCCTGCGACGATGTCGCATTGTTGGCAGGGTCCATGCTAGGATATGTGGAGATGGCACACATTTAGTCATATGATACAAAGTGAAGCCAATCGACAAAACGAGGTACGTTATACTTAAGACAAACCATATGAAGACACGCAAATAATAGTACCATAATGTAATGAACTTATTAAGGAGTACCATCAGAACATTTAAGATTCAACATAATTCACATACGACAACGTTCTTAACATCATACTAACTTAAGCTGAGGAGGTAGCATGGAGACTTAGACATACATCACACCACTAGTTCGCCAACATGACAAGTACGAGAACCCGAGTTCTGGGATGTTCAAAAGCCAATCCTGCTTGTACAGGTGGAATACATTGAACTAATAAATATTCCAATAGCTATTACGAGTTGACCTATCTGAGTCGCTGAAGTACCACTCGTCACTCACATCCGGGCAGTAGAACTCCTCTTCGTCGACAGATGGTTCAGTAACTGTTGGAGGGGTCGAAGGAGATGTCGGTTGAACACTTATGTCATCCCCCTCGTACTTAGCAATTTCAGGAAAAGCTTGGACTTTTGCCTCTAAGGCATCTTGGTGAAGCAAATCAAGTTTTTCTTTCATGGCAAAGAGGGTTCTAGCTAATATCTCTTCGTCATGCATGTGGTCTAATGCATGATCTACTAATCCACGAAGGGATTTTGTGGCATCCTCGGCACAGTCGACAAGTACTTTAACCAAAGACTTCATGGTATCTTCTTTCGAGGATGCCATTCGGAACTGTGCTGCAAAGAATAATATATGAACAAAAACTACGATTTCCTTATGAACCATAAAGGCTTAACGAATTGAAAACAGCCCAAAATAATTATCAATTATGTTGCATGCAACAAGTAAATATTTGAATTGTAGCAGTCATATTGCAGCATGGAACATAACATATTTATAGAAGTATAACACTGCAAATGTTATGACTGGTAAGGGCAACATACGGGAATTAGAAATAAAAAAAATTTACTACTTCGATATATAGTTGTTTGTGATAGCTGCCTATAGACTTATAAATATTGTTGTATCTTGTGGTCATGGACGGAATATAAAAGCAATGCACTCATTGTACAGCAGTAACAAATGTTTGATGTCAGTTTTGTAGAAAACAGTTTAGGAGAAAATTAACAAACAATGCAATCCATGTCAGCAGAAACATTACTGTAATGTGAGGGTTGTAGAAAACATTCAAGGATACAAAAAACAAGCTATGTACTCCATGCAAGCACAAACATAATGTACATAATAAACAACTGTCTGGTCATACCATGACTTGCTGAAGAATACATACTGTTAATGGGAGGATATTGTGAAATACTTGAGGGTTGTACACATTAGTACAACAAAAATAAATTAGTTGTTGTATCAATATATAAACCTACTATATGAAGCTGCACAATAGTTCACTATCCTCCACTCGTATACAAGGGTGACAAACAAATTGGGGGGAAGTAGAGCAACACAATAAGGGTTGACATACACCTAACAATATGAATGAACATGAGGCATACTTACTTCAGAAGTAATGCCCCATCTGAGTATGTCGATGAGAGTTTTAAAAAGGATAATAAACAATGAACATTACACTGAGTTGGATGAAGTAACCTATTGTGGGGCACACTACGATGAATCACTCTAGTACATTTACTAAAATGAGCTGTTGTTGTGGACACTGTTCATCCAAAACTAATTCCAGAAGACTACACTTGAAGGCAGTATGGAAGCTAGTCCGTAGTGTAGGGATTACAAAATAATGGAAGGTGAAGAACCTCTGGCCCTAATACTAAGCACAGCCTAATTTAGTTCGAGCAAGTATGAAGGACATTCACCGGGTGAGTACCTTACAATTGTGTAACCCTAAAAGGCAGACCGATCTGCGGAAATTTGTGAACTGGGGATTCATCGTTTCTTTTCGGATGAAATTTGTTACGGTTCAAAGGATTACTGGATTGCCGTAGTAATAAGTTGTTCAAAGTTGTGCGCAAGATTAACATAAACAATACGGGTCCAAGGGCGTACCTCAAGATCCGAAGATTTGGGCGGGGAGAAGTCGAATCCAACTGCTGGATTGCGGATCCGATGAAGGCGTCGTTGCTCGGACGGGGAAAGCAACCAAGCGGTCGCGACGAACCTCGACGCAGCCGGATTTGCGCCCGCTTCGTCTTCGGTCTTGACCGGAGCTGGTTGGGCACCACCTCTACTTCGTCGTCCACAGCTCCGACGGGGACCGGCACGCTTGCGCGCCCGAATCGCCGTCGCCTCGTCGCGAATCGCCGAAACGCAGGCGCCTCGAACGGGAGAGAAGACGACCGCGAAGCTTCCGGTCGGTGCCGCGGGCGGAGTCTTCCGCGCGAAGCAGTGGAGGGGGAGTGCACAGTGACGCCCTGCATCTGGCGTGAGAGAGAAGAGGGTCGCGGCGACGGGAGGGGGATAGCGGCGACCGCTGCGGAGGGAAGGGGTGAACAGTATCCCCTAAACCGTGAACAGTACTAGGGGAGGGGGGGGGGCGAAGGGTTCAGCGTTGCAGTCAGTCTCAGCACCGTGGCTGCTTTTCCCACGACTGAGGGCGAAACCCAGACACTCAGCCGCCAGTCGGCGACTCGGCGCGCACGCGGCCCGTGGTGGCGTGGTGCGCACTGCGCGCCTTCTCCGGACTAGGGATGGCAAACGGACCCAGGGTTTCAGCTCTGTCCCGTTACCGTGATGAAAAAAAATTCTCCACGGTAATCCCATGAACGCTTGCATAGAATATTTCTTCTCTATCTCCGTTTTCCGCGGGGATAAATAATTATCGGGGATCTTCATTCCCAATTAAACTATATTTAGAATGTAATTCATTTGTTATTATTATAAAATATTGTCACTTATACGCATTGTCAAATGTAAAAAATAATTGTGTACATCCAAACGAACACATTTATACAATAAGCGATCTCTTGACAAATTTTTATTTTTATTTTTATTATTAACTATGAAATGAAAACATCGTCACATGTAAGTTTAATGGGTCCCTGCGAGAAACGGTGATGGAAAATCCTCGTCCCCGTTTATCCATCGGGAAAGAATTTCCTCGTTTATATCCCCTTGGGGAAGAAACCTGCTCATCCCGACTCCCGATTTCCCGATTTACCGCGGGGAATTCCTCTATTAGAGGATGGTGATGATGAGGTTTCTTATCCCATAGGGATCTAAACGGGAGAAATTACACATTTATTTCTATTAGAGGAGGAGTGGAGTGAGCGTGGAGGGACATTACACATTTATTTCTATTAGAGGTGGTTCCAAAAATTAGTCATCTCTGCAGTCCGCACATGATGCTTTAGAGGCGGTTGATGTTATCACCCACATCTTAAAAAAAATAGAGATGGATGGTGACGCTAATCACTCATAGTTAGATAATCATTTGTAGGGACAACTCATTGTCTCTATAGAAATGGCTTGATTCTGAATGAACCGTCTTTGTACAAATAGTAGACAAATAGTGATAGTTGTTATAGATTAATTGCGTGAGTTGTTGTTCTTAGGACGATTTTCGCGAGGTTCGGTTTACGGAGCTGTTGTGGCGGTCCTATTTGATAAAAAAAATTGTGTAGTCCTAAATGGCTAAATCTATAGAGTCTCTACCTTTTTATACGTCCCTCTGTTTTTTTTACTTGTCAGTTGTCCTCGCTTCCCTTCGTTTTTCTATTATTCTCTCCTACGGTCCTACACTGGTCAGCTCACCAAGTCGCCAGCTCCATCTGTGACGCACTCGTCGCACGGGATAAAAAGTAGTGCAACCGTACAATCATCCTTTTGAGATGTGGAGGTGCATATACTACAATATAAAGCTTACTTTCCTTTTTTGCTATAAAAAAACTCACAGGGTTCACGACATGGACAATTCACATGGTGTTTTAGGGTCTGTTTAGCTCATTTTTATCTCAAAGTAATATTTTACTCTCCTACTCTTACACCATAATCTGGAGGGAACAAACCCCTTTGTCAGGTCTCTGGTTTTGAAACAAATAGATTTGCCTCTAACTTCTGTATCTAAGCTGCTTTTCTAGAGAAGCCAAAGCCATAAAAAATCATTTGGTAAAAATAACTTCTGCAAAATAAACCATATCACCATCACAGGTATGTAACCGTGCATGGAATCATCACTATTATAGATGGCCAATAAGCACGAGGCCCGCGAGCCCGGCACGAAGCCCGGTGTTTGGGTCCAGTCCGAGCCCGACACGGTCCGGTTTTATACGGGCCCGACCCGACCCGACACAAATAAGCGGGCCGGACTCAGACATGAAACTAGAAACGGTGGGCTAGCCCGACATGACCCGTTTACCTCTAAACCAGTTAAACCCGCTTTTTCACTAAAACGTGCTTGCCGGCCCGCGTAGCCCGCTTTTTTCGTGCTAAACGGGCCTGCCCGGCCTGTTTAGGCCCGCTGCGGGCCAGACTCGGACAGGAAATCGAGTCAGCGGGCTTAGACGGCCCGGTCCAATTTTCTAACCGTGCCTGACGGACCGGGCCCAAAATGGGCCGCTAATCACTGTTACCAAATACACATCGCTTCAAATCAAAGCATTAGAAAAAAAAGGAGAACGTGAGTACTCCTACATGCTAGCTGTTGCTGCCGCCGGCGTCTCTCACTGTTTGGCTCCCACGACGTTGTACCGTACCACCGGCTCGGTGTCGCGCTGCTGGTTCTTGGTGGGGCCGAGGGCCGGGAAGGCCATCGCCGGTTCTAGCTTCGTGGCGCCGTCGGCCGATTCCCATGACCATATATATAGGTCACCCATCGCTGGTGGAGAGTGCCCAGGTGCAGCGTTGGTTGGACAAGGCCGTCGAAGATTTCAGGTGCGCCGCCGGCCGGTGGCCTGCGTTCTTCGCGGCGCCGCAGTGGAATCATCGAAGAAGAAAGAAAACAACAGACGGTAGTGGATGGGAAAGAGACAGTGATGTATTTGGTGGGAGGGGTTTTCACGAGCTAGAGCGAGTGAAGCCACTATTTTTGGCTTCATCAATCTAATAGGAAAGGTGAAGTGCTTATGACCAAAAGCCCTCTGAAAAAATATTTTTTGGTACGACTTATAAATTTAGACATGATGTCGCAGCAGAAACAACTAGAGGAAATCTCTATCAGGGGATTTTAAGGTATGTTTGGTTGAAAAGCCAATTGGACTCTATTTCTGTTTCTGTAAATATAGCTATTTCATTTTGTGTTTGGTGGTTGAAAAGTAGAATAGAACAAAACCGCTCCATTCATTCTTTGGTTGGAGAGTTATACAAATGCGGAGGGGAGCAGAGGAAGACGAGCGCCGACATCCGATCTTTTTGATAGAGCGAGAGCATTCCAAATATTTACCATTTACAGACTTACAGAAGGAGAACTGCTCCACTACTTGTTGGAGACTTGTTCTCAAATGCTTCGGATTAAGAACAAGGCAACATAAAAGTGTCAAATGATAAAGTCCTTCGTCCTCTGAAACATTATTTCCCTTCGGGATATAATGAACTTCGGACGAAGGTCATGACAAACATACCTTCGTAATTACAAGAGTTAATGATGAAGCATTCATATAGAATATGAAACTTAACATAAATATTATTATTAGATCATTTCTATTTTATTGATATAGAAAAATAGAAATGATCGCAGGTTACAAATGTACCTTCGGCTTGAAGGACGACAAAAGTACAAGTGTGACGCCAAAAGCAAATGTCCAGTCAGCGTGAACAGTAAGGGAGTACTGTTCATCTATTTATAGGCGTGGGACGCAGCCCATGTAAAATTACATTCATGCCCATTACATTTGCTAATGACTTATGACAATCTATTAAGGTCTAAGAAGTCTTTTCATCTTTAAGTCGGTTCCCCTTTCTGCTATCATGCCGAAGCTCCCCTGCGCATAGCTTCGGCTATGCACCATCCTTCGTACAGCTTGGTGATCAGCCCGTCCTTCATCTCAATCCTCCTTCGTCTAGCTCAAACTTCGTCCTGAGCGTATTCCATGTTCATAATCTGAGTCCGAAGATACCTGTTCATACATTTCACTTGAAAAACATTGTCAAATCATGTTTTTGAGGACCTTCGGAGGACGAAGGCCCCCAACACTACTCTTCCTTTAAAAACCAAACACACACTCTTCCCGTTCCACACCCTACGCACGTACTTTCGGTCTCGCTGCCTCTCCACGATACTATTGGATACCGTACGTAAACAAACAACTCCATCATCGTAGGCAGTAAAATACTGATACTCCACGCACGCAAGGCAGGCCGGGTGGGTAGGTGAAGCGGTGGACGCGCAACAACCAACAAGGCCACGCTTGAGTTGAGACCCGATCGAGGCCCCGCAAGAATCTCCATCCGCCCGCCGCCTCTTCCAATACGATGCTCTATTTTCTGATCGGTGCGCACATGTAGCCAACACGGACTGCGTTGGCTCCTGCGCAACTCGCTGCTACTCGTTCCGTCATAAAATGTCATAAAATACTGACGTCGTAGATTTGGACACAAAAATTAAAGAGAAATAAAAAAGGTTTGACACGTAGGAAAAAGATGAAGAGAAATAGAGACCTTACGTGCAAACCCGTAAGCTAGTTCGTGATAGAGGAATTTAAGGGCCTGTTTGGGAATGCAGTTCTGAAATACTGTAGTTTTGAGATATCATAGTTTACAATTGTACAAGACATAAATACTACGATATTGTTTTACCACAGTAAAACTCTAGTATTGCTCAAAACCGAGATCTGTTTGATCCTATTGGAAAAACAAAGTATATGTAGAGAGAAGAGAAGAAAACTGAGGTTCTGAGTGGAGTTTCGAAAACTCCAAAAATACCGTAGTTTTAGGTAAACCATGATATTTAAAAATGAGTTTTGACTATGCAAACCAAACACCTTTTGAGCTGCAATACTATAGTATCATCAAATACTATAGTATTGTTTCAAAACTGCAAAAATACTACAATTCCAAACATGGCCTAAGTGTTAACAGGGGGCTCGCTTGCGTTAAAGTCTATTTGCACAGTATTCGTTCCTAATAAAAAAATAGGAGTATCTCGTTTTGCTGCATGCGTGGTCGGCACGAACCGTCCAAACGTACGGAAAGATATAGCCTCTGCTTGAGTGCTTGACTGAATCACCGGCAACACGCCAAAAAGCCGCGGTGACCTAAATTATCGCTATTATTTGATTCAAAATGACTAATCGATGCGCTAAGATATCTTTTGACGTGAGAAAATGAAAGGTAAGGTTGCCAACAAGGTAGCAGTGTGCTACTTTGACAGCTGCTGCGTGCTATATAGCCCCTGCCCCTGTTTGTTTCAGCTTTTTAGAGCTTCTGACCACCAAAAGCTGCTACGGACTACCAAACGCTCAGCTTTTCAGTCAGCTTTTATAAAATTTGTTTAGGTAAAAACTATTCAAAATCAACATAAACACATAATCGGTTGAGTCGTTGCAATAATAGAAATCCGTCACTTTCTAGATCCTGAGTCCTATGGACACCTTTATCTTCCTCCGCACGTAATCCTAATAATACTTAGATTCTCTATACATCCAGATTCTCCCCACAGCCAGATTCTCAGAAAAACTAGTAAAAAAAAAGCTGAACCAAACAACCCCATAGTAGCCTGCATGCTAGCAGCAGCTAGCACCACCGTCGCCCGTAGTGAACTCACTCGCGGACAGAATGGGGCGTGGGATTCGGTCGAATCGTTATCTCGTTTTGTTTCTATCTCGTGACCGATGCTAGCTGCGGAGCTTTCGTCAGGCACGTGGAGTCATGGAGAAGGGGAACTATCACGCGGGCATCTCTGAAATATGGTAGCGTAGTTAGAGCAGGAAGAAATGCTCGTTGGCTAGTTCGGTTTGTGGTCAGCTCGGCTCGTTAGAACGTTTTTTACGAGCTGAGTTAATAGTCTAGATTGATTAGTTAACGGACCAACACGTGAGCTAAACGAGCTATCACATTTCATCAAAAAACGAAAATATATTCATACCATTTACGTTCCCAAACCCGCTCTCTAGCTAGCGCTAAATTCCACATACTTTCTTCTTACATAAGAAGATACAGTCATGATATTCGTGTCAGCCAGTTTAGTTTAAACTTAACCGAAATTTATAGTAAATATTACTAGTATTTATATCCCCAAATAAATTTATTATGAAAAAAATATTTTTTTTATAACTGATTTGATTTTACCTATTCTGTATTATAAATATTTATACCCTTCTACATATATTTAGATAGAATTTAGACTATTTGGAAAAAAAATATATTCTTTTTTAGATGGATGGAGTGTATGCTTATACAAGATAGTCTGCGTGGCGGTAAACAACACAAGGCGAAAATCGTAGTACGTACTAGGCTGCAGCTAGCTACAACAGACTTGACCCGACACCAAGAAGAGGCGACACAAGTTGTTGCGGCGAGGTAGTACGACCGTACGGGCGGGGCCGGGGAGTAGTACCAGCTACCGCTGACCCGACCGACGCGAGCGAGGTCAATTTGTGTAGCCTCGCGATGCGATGCGACTGACTGGGATGAGCCCAATCACACACCTGTACAGTCATGGGTCGCGCGTAGCATCAGCGGTTTGGTCGTGCATGTGCTCGCGCAGCCATGTTTGAATCTCTCAGTGCAAGTACGTACGTAGTCTCAAAGTCTCAACCCATAAACCCAGAGACGTAACTTTGGAAGTCTACTATATTTATTAGGGTATATAAAAAAAAACAGTATTCTGAACGTGATATTCACATCATTCTATTTAGCATTATAATATTCATGAAGCATGAACTGGTAATTCAAGTTTTACTAATTAATAACAGTATTCATTATATAGATGTCAGCTGCTTCAACTTGCGTGTTCGTTTGCTCCATCACGTAATGCTTGACGTACGCTGACAAATCGTCGATCTGTGTCCGGGTACTGACTGCCGTACTGGGTACACATATATAGTAGTAAACAGTAGCTGACGACAAACAGTAACAGCGAAAGCTCGTACAAGTCGACGAAAAACTCGACACCGACCGCTAGTTTCTTTCTTTGATCAGATGAGTCTACTGCACACGGCTGCAAGAGTGAAATAACCCCACTCCATTATGCACGCATGGGCAGGGGCAGGGGCAAGAGAGTGTGCAATGCAACTGCAACCTCTCGTCCTCGCGCGCGGTGTGTCCTCCCGGCGACCACACGCACTACTGCACCACCACCACGTCAATGCCCTCACGTGCGCATTGGGTTTCCGCGCGGCCTCCTTTCTCTGATAATCGCTCGGGGGGATGTCCGCTGCCCGGCCGCAGAATGTGGCGGTCGGTGTGCAGTCAACAAACAAAAAGTCAACAGCTATATATACGTAACCTCGCTCCGTTACATTATGCAAATAGCAATCGAACAAGTAATTACGCTCATAGAGTGGAGGATAAAAATAGCAATCGAAGTAGTAATTACGGATGAAAGAGAAGGTGTTTACTATCACATTGGATATATAATGCCTCCAACAATCAATTCGAGGAAGTGATAATGCACGCGCCCCCAACAATCAATTCGAGAAAGACATGTTATTTGGAGGCGAGCATCTTCATGCCTCCAACAATCAAATTAGAGAAAGGTGTTTACTATCACATTGGATTTATGTGTCATGAGGGTTGGTTATACAACACATGGGTATTTATGTGTCATCACACGCATAGGTACCTTCGGATTGGTTTTGATTTAGTGACTAGAGAATTAGAGGAAATCAGAATCATCTTCATATTTACATCTTACTATCTAAAATGTTAAGGAGATTCATGAGAAGAAATCTCCTCCAATTTCCTCCCCTCCAATGATCACCAAACCACCTAATAAAACTATAGGCCACATTATAAAATATACATTCATGATTTTATTATCATGGACGTTCATTATTTATATTATAGTTTATAATAGTAGTATGAAAATAAATAAAAACATCTTACGATGACCTGGAGAGTTAATTTTTCAAACTAGTTTTTATAATCTGACAAAAATATGAGCTAGAGAGTTTATTTTTAAAATATAGACAAAAACGAACTGAAGAGCTATTTTTTTTAAAAAAAAACAAAAAATATAGCCCATACGAGACCTGCGACCTTTTTAAAATATAGACAAAAAAAAACGAACTGAAGAGCTATTTTTTATAAAAAAAACAAAAATATGGCCCATGCAGGTCTCGAACCTGCGACCTTCGCGTTATTAGCACGACGCTCTAACCAACTGAGCTAATAGGCCAATTTTATTCATTTCAGTGATTGTTTGTAATTAAACTATACTTATTTTCATGTCTCGCCCTACCACCTCGGCATGGATCTGCACAGTTTCAGACAGCCACATAAACCGCGCGCAAAACAAGGTTGAAGTAGGAAAGATGGCGAGGTCCCGGTCCGGCGAACTCTGCGTTATTGATGGGAACTGAGGGAGTAGTACACACGGCTGCTTGTTTTCCGCACTATCTACTACATACCGAGACAGGTTCACTTGGCTTCCATTTCATTCACGCGCGCGCGAACGAGGCCACGTCGCATCCTCTTCCTCTAGGACATCTTGGCGTGCTGCGCGCGCTGCCTCTCCACGTACTCGAAGAGGCTGCCGTCGTACACGCGCCGCATGGCCTCACGCGACAGGTACCCCTCGTCGTCCCGCGCCAGCACGTACAGGATCGTCCACTCCAGCTTCGCCGCAATCCTGTGACGGCGGCGAGATCGCAAAGTAAGCCAGAGCAGGCAGGCATGCATGCAGCCAGCTGGAGGAGGAGAAGATGGACGCTCACCAGCCGTAGAGGTCGAAGGCGTCGCGGAACCCCTCCGTCATCGACCAGAGCTCCCTGTAGGTGAGCCTGTCCGGGGAAGTGCGCGCGTACTTGCTGAACAGGTTCTCGAAGTTCACTGGCATGAACCTGGACCAGACGCGTTAGCATTTGGGACTGCAGACTGCAAACTGCACAAGCACAAGCACAGGAACCATCAGCAGATCAGTGTACCTGCCCTCGTTGTCGTAGGTCCCAGAGTCACTGCCATGCTTGCTCTTGTGGATGTTGTGGACGTAGATCGGGAACAGAGGGGACGGCAGCCACCCCTACAAGTACAACCACAAATACGTACAGTACAGACTACAGACGGACAGGAGAAAAAAAAAGACGACATGGATTGCATGAACCAAATTGAAGACGACATGCATGGATCGGAGCTTTGTACTCACAGGCAGCGTGGCATAGCTCATGGTCCCGTTCACGACAAGAGCGATCAAGAGAGACAGGATCATGTTGAACCCAAGCGCACGGCATCCTGCATCGTTTGCAGTTAGTGTATCTCGTCTCAGCGCGGAGATCACATTTGGTATTTGCACGAGCAATCAGTGCCGACTGCTACTCGATCTGGTGGAAGAACTAGCTAGAGAACGATCGACGCAGGCAGCAATAATACAATTCGCATGCACGCATACCGGAGTACGTCTCCCAAGGGTAGATGATGCCGTTGTCGTCGCGGTCGAAGAAGGCGACGTGCTGCTGCAACACGCTCATGTGGTGGTGCCCGTGCTCGTCGGCCGCGGTGCCGTCGGGGTGGTAGATGTCCGGCGCCACCAGGGCTCGCGCCAGATCTGTGCTCCTCGTCTCAGCGGACGACGCGTCAGTAAGTAAATAATGCAAATGAAGCACCAGGCCTCAGCGACGACAAGAGTGGCGCGCGCTCACATGGCTTGGGGAGGTGCTCCTCGAGGTCGCCGCGGACGGGGCGCATGACGGTCACCGGCGACTGCAGCGCGACGATGGTCTGGGAGTCCTTTGCCTCCACGGCCGACAAGCCGTGATGCATGGCCCCGGCGCCGGCCTTGTTGCCTGCGTAGCCCTTCCCTACGACGTCGTCCCCAGCAGCCTTGGCGACGGCGGCGTCGCCCTTCGCCACGTCGGCGCTAGCCTTGGCGCCGGCGGCGTCTCCCTTCCCCTCCGTCGTCGGCGTCTTCGCCGCGCCGCGGTCACCGTCTCTCGCCTGCTGCTTGGCCGTCGCCCCTCCCTGCATCTCGGCTCCACTACCGCGCGCGTTCGAGTTTGTTGCCTAGTGCAGTTCGTCAGATTGAAGTGAGAAATTAAAGGCTAGCTAGCTGAATTAGTTTCTGGCGTGTATTCCGCTGCGGTGTAGTACAGTACAGATATATAAAGCGGCTCGACGGTGGCGCGGGACGTGGCGCGTCAGCGGACGCGACGTGGGCGCGTGCATGGCGGCCGTCCCTGCTAGGCTGTAACGTGTCGCGAGCCGTACCAGATAAATGGTTTCTTGTCGTCCGGCCTGCTGGTTTTGGTGCCGTGATGGTATACCTAAATACGAACACCGAAAAAGCCTGGTATCGGCACCTAGACCCTCTGGAGCACGTTCGTTTCAATCTTAATAATTCATGGAACGTTAGAAGGTTAGATGGATTTAAATCCTTAATAAATCAAAATCATTTTTAATTCATACTAATTATCTTTAATTTATATAGACTAAAAATAATGGAACAAACCCTTAATCGTGTCGCAAAACAAAAAAAAATCATCTCGAGCAGCAAGCACGGGCGAAAGAAACAACAAAAGCCAAATTTTCGTCGATATAGAGAGGAGATAACCTAAATTTAGAACATTTAGTGTTTCCAAATTTCACTCTCTAAATTATTATTTAAAGAGTTATTTACATAAAAAACTGTTTTTATATTTAAATTATTATTTAAAGAGTTATTTGTATAAAAACTGTTTTTATTTCTTCTTAATCTCCAACAATCTTTTTATATTTGTTATACTTTTTTTTAACAGAAATGGGATTCCCTCCTATTTCATTAAAAAATAGGAACACAGTTTCATAGACTAAAAAAACAAACTACTTATTACAGGATTTAGCCCATCAGGCTAAAATCAGTAACAAACCATCCGGAAATGTTTTGGATCACTCAAGTTTTCAACTACCAATCAGACCACACAGACAAAAAGCATTCGCCCACAGAAACCGACAACTACCAAAAAGTTTTGGTAAGGGCCATCTACTACATACCAACTACATCCAGAATCATAAAAAAGGACAGAGAGCAGAAGCTAGAGCAGACAGGCTTGCGAACAACCAAGACATTTCAGCCTCGCCCAGACATTAGTTGCACAGACGATTATCCACCGGCACCCAGCCAAAATTTCTATTGAAGATCTCTTTAGCAATTCTTCTAAGAAGGGAGCTTCCTTCTAACAACATCTTTCTTGACGTTTCTTTCTGGAGAATCACCCAAGCATCCAACCAGGAGCAGCAAAGAAGCACAATGTTAGCAGCACTAGAAGGAGAGATGCTGTTGAAACAACAATCATTTCTAGTTTTCCACAGAGTCCAAAGAACTGCACTGCATCCAATAGTGATCAAATTTCTTTCATGAATTTTGAAGCTGCATAACCACATCCCATCCATGTGCCAAGGGCCACACCCCATACCCTATGAATTCCTCAACCAGATCACGCCCGCTACTCCTACGGGCAGCGATCCGAAGGGCCCGTTCATTCTCATCATCCTCTGCCACTTCAAATGGCGGGTACGCCACATAATAATGAGAACACATGATGGCAGCAGGGAGCCCAGGGTGATTTTCGACTTCAGCCTCTGAAACATAGAACCAGTAGTCCCACCACTTGCCCCACTTATTTCGGGCACAGGGGACCAGCTCCACAACCTCCATCGAAGTCTTCCCGGACTTTGGTGTGAAAGTGCACGATCCGAATTGCGCAATCTCATCTCCAATTCTTCTCTTCTGCCAGTGCAAACAGTAGTGCTTTGCGAAGACTTCCACCGAAGGCTGACCGCCATACGACGTTGTTGCCCAGACATACTTCACCAACGCTACCACGGCGTTCGGTGTCAGCTAATGAACCTGGACTCCGAACTTCTGCAGCGCCTCCGACACGAAACGATGCGCAGGCAGACGAAGGACGGCAATAAAAAATGCCTCAAACACAACCAATTCACCCTCGGGCTCGGGAATCTCCTCTGCCCCCGGCACCCGCCCGACCCCGCCGCCAAAATACCCCAACTGTTGCATATCTTGCACGCGGCCTGACGACATCCGCGAAACACCAAATTCCACCGTATCACCCGGTCGCAATTCCGTCGCCGCCGCACCGCCCGAGAGATCCTCGGAAGGCGTCTCAGCCGTCGGCGTGGTCGCAACAGACGAGGAGGAGGACGGCATGGCTACGTACCATCGACGGTGGCGCGCGGTCTGCTTCACGCGGGCTAGTTTTCCGGTGAGCAGGAGCAAGGAGGGCAGACGAGCAAGCGAGTAGTTTGAACAAGGGAGGTTAGGGTTTTCGCGGTGCGCAGAAAGGTAAATTTCAATCCACGCCGCCCCAACCCTTTTTATACACAGGACGCAACGCTTAGGGAAACCCGCAATCCAACAGTGCGACGTCAATCAACGGTCATGTCAAAAACCCCCGCGGAACCACTTCGAGCGAGGGCAGTGTCTCCACCATCTAGCGATGCCTTCGGCACCAGATGACTTAGTCGAACTGGTCCCTCGGAGGGCAAATGTTGGGGCGAAGGCGAAGACGCCACCTTTCGCTCGATGCCTTCGCCAGACTCGCTGCGACAACGGAGACAAGACGACTGGCGGACTCTACCCTTCGTCCCACGCATTGGAAGACGAAGGCCTACGGCAAAGTCGTCCCATCCCGCGACCTCGTCCAACATGGAGGCCCACGTGTGACCAGGCCCATTACGACAGGCCCTGCGTGGCCGCTACGTATTACGGGCCTAATCTGTAAAGGCTTCCCTATAATTACAATCTGTAACCCTGCTTTATGGGAATATTCCGGGGATAACCAGGGCGCCTGAGGGCACATGCGTCCTTAACCCGAGACGCTGGGCACTCAGGCACCTATAAATACCCCCGTACAGTGCCCTTGAGAGGCTGAATTTGAGAGAGCTATCGCCATCTCGAGTTGAAACCTTGCTTACACTGTTTTCGCTCCCACGTTGGATTAACTTGCCCAGGAGAGCAAGTTCCAACAGTGGCCTTCGCAGAAGTCTAGGAACTTTTTCCTAGTGAATTGCATGGCATTGTCAGTGATGATGGAGTTTGGGATCCCAAAGCGGTGGATGATATTTGTAAAGAACGCCACCGCCTGTTCGGACCCGATGCTAGTTAAGGGTCGGACTTCGATCCACTTGGAGAAGTTGTCGATGGCGACCAGCAGGTGCGTGAAGCCCCGGGTGCCTTCTGCAAGGGACTGACGAGGTCCAGACCCCACACGGCAAACGGCCAAGTGATAGGTATTGTCTGTAGGGCCTGAGCGGGCAGGTGCGTCTGTCTCACGTAGAATTGACACCCTCGGCAGGAGCGTACAATCCTAGTGGTGTCGGCCACTGCGGTCGGCCAGTAGAAACCTTGTTGGAAAGCGTTTCCCATGAGGGCTCAAGGTGCTGCATGGTGACCGCAAGCCCCCAAGTGTATTCCTTGTAACAGCTCTTGTCCTTGGGCGATGGATATGCATCGTTGGAGAATGCCTGAGGGGCTGCGGTGGTACAACTCTTTTTCATCACCCAGTAAAACGAACGACTTGGAGCGCCGAGCCAGTCACCGAGCTTTGGCCTTGTCGAGGGGCAGCTCTCATCGAAGGAGATATTCCAGGTACGGGATCTGCCAGTTTAGGTTTGGTGTGACCCCATTCTGCTCTATCTCGACGCGCTTGGCCTCACCCTCAGCGGCCGAGGGTACCTCGGGTTCGGGTGCGTCGTTGAGTTTGACGGATGGTTGATATATGTCCCTGGAGAAGACATTCGGGGGAACCGTCGTTCGTCCCGAGGCTATTTTAGCCAGCTCATCCGCAGTCTCATTGTACCGTCGAGCAACATGGTAGAGTTCCAGCCCATAGAACTTATCTTCCAAGCGCCGAACTTCGTCGCAGTAGGCCTCCATTTTTCGATTGCGGCAGTGAGAGTTCTTCATGACTTGGTCAATAATGAGCTGCGAGTCGCCACGAGCGTCGAGGCGCCGAACCCCTTGAAAGTCGCCTAGAGGGGGGTGAATAGGGCGAAACTGAAATTTACAAAGTTAATCACAACTACAAGCCGGGTTAGCGTTAGAAATATAAACGAGTCTGAGAGAGAGGGTGAAAAACAAATCGCAAGCAAATAAAGAGTGAGACACAAGGATTTGTTTTACCGAGGTTCGGTTCTTGCAAACCTACTCCCCGTTGAGGTGGTCACAAAGACCGGGTCTCTTTCAACCCTTTCCCTCTCTCAAACGGTCACTTAGACCGAGTGAGCTCCTCTTCTCAATCACACAGGACACTAAGTCCCCGCAAGGACCACCACACAATTGGTGTCTCTTGCCTTGGTTACAATTGAGTGTTCACAAGAAAGAATGAGAAAGAAAAGAAGCAATCCAAGCGCAAGAGCTCAAATGAACACAAATGTCGCTCTCTCTAGTCACTATTGATTTGGAGTGATTCCGGACTTGGGAGAGGATTTGATCTCTTTGGTTGTGTCTAGAATTTAATGCTATAGCTCTTGTAATGTGTTGGAAGGAGGAAGACTTGGATGCAATGAATGGTGGGGTGGTTGGGGTATTTATAGCCCCAACCACCAAACTAGCCGTTTGGTGGAGGCTGCATCGCATGGCGCACCGGACAGTCCGGTGCGCCACCGGACACTGTCCGGTGCGCCAGCCACATCACCCGGCCATTAGGGTTCGACCGTTGGAGCTCTGACAGGTGGGGCCTCTGGGCTGTCTGGTGGTGAACCGGACAAGTCCTGTAGACTGTCCGGTGCGCCTGCTGCGCGTGCTCTGACCTCTGCGCGCGCAGGCGCGCATTAAATGCGTTGCAGTCGACCGTTGCGCGTGAAGTAGCCGTTGCCTCCGCTGACACACCAGACAATCCGGTGCATACACCGGACGGTCCGGTGAATTATAGCGGAGCGGCCTCCATTTTCCCGAAGGTAGCGAGTTCAGCGTCGAGTTCCCTGGTGCATCGGACATTGTCCGGTGGTGCACCGGACACTGTCCGGTGCGCCAGACCAGGGACTTCGGTTGTCTTTGGCTCTCTTTGTTTGAACCCTTTCTTGGTCTTTTTATTGGTCTATTGTGAACCTTTGGCACCTGTAAAACTTATAATCTAGAGCAAACTAGTTAGTCCAATTATTTGTGTTGGGCAATTCAACCACCAAAATCAATTAGGAAAATGTGTAAGCCTATTTCCCTTTCAATCTCCCCCTTTTTGGTGATTGATGCCAACACAAACCAAAGCAAATATAGAAGTGCAGAATTGAACTAGTTTGCATAATGTAAGTGCAATGGTTGCTTGGAATGAAACCAATAAATATTACTACTAGATGCGCATGGATGTATTTTCTTCTTATTAACATTTTGGACCACGCTTGCACCACATGTTTTGTTTTGCAGAATGTTTTGGAAATTCTTTTCAAAGTTCTTTTGCAAATAGTCAAAGGTAAATGAATAAGATTTTTGAGAAGCATTTTCAAGTTTTGAAATTTTCTCCCCCTGTTTCAAATGCTTTTCCTTTGACTAAACAAAACTCCCCCTTAATGAAATCCTCCTCTTAGTGTTCAAGAGGGTTTTAGATATTAATTTTGAAGAGAGTATACCAATTTGAAATTATATCAAAATAAGATACTAATTGAAAAAACTTCTTTTAATATCAAATAAAGGACTACATTTTTTGAAATTGGTGGTGGTGCGGTCCTTTTGCTTTGGGCTAATACTCTCTCCCCCTTTGGCATGAATCGCCAAAAACGGATGCTTGAGTGAAATATAAGCCCTTTTAAACTACTCTCTCCCCCATTGGACGGAAGTAAAGGAGTGAAGATTATACCAAAGTTGGAGAGTTGTGCGGAGCGACGATGAAGGATGAATGAATCGATGGAGTGGAGTGGAAGCCTTATCTTCGCCGAAGACTCCTTTTCCCTTTCAATCTATGACTTAGCATGAAATGGACTTGAGGAAACACATTAGTCATAGCACATGAAAGAGATGATCAAAGGTATACATATGAGCTATGTGTGCAAAACATCAATAAAAATTCCTAGAATCAAGAATATTTAGCTCATGCCTAAGTTTGGCTATGTGTTTAGTGCGGCTAATTGTTCTTTGGTGCTAACATATGCAATCTCGATATCCCCCTTTTGTTGGTGATCCCTTAGAAAATGATACCGAATGGCTATGTGTTTAGTGCGGCTATGCTCAACAGGATTATCTGCCATGCGGATTGCACTCTCATTATCACATAGAAGAGGAACATTGGTTAATTTGTAACCATAGTGTCGGCGTTTCGAGACCGGGGGGTCCCTAAGCCGACGAGTGAATGTCGCTGCGTGCCCCAGCCCAGATGGGTCGACGCGAGGCCGAGCGCGAAGGGGGGAAGTGAGGTGGCCGGAGATGGGCGTGAGAGAGGTGGAAATCCCGCGGCCTTCGTGTTCGTCCCGTGCCCAGGTCGGGTGCGCTTGCAGTAGGGGGTTACAAGCGTCCACGCGGGAGAGGGAAGCGAGCGGCCCCAAGAGAGCGCCTGTCCCGTCCTCATCCCCGCGCGGCCAACCCTCTCTAAGAGGGCATTGGTCCTTCCTTTTATAGGCGTAAGGAGAGGATCCAGGTGTACAATGGGGGTGTAGCAGAGTGCTACGTGTCTAGCGGGGGAGAGCTAGCGCCCTAAGTACATGCCGATGTGGCAACCAGAGAGATTTTGGCACCCAGCTGGTATGATGTCGTGGCCGTCGGAGGAGCGACGGAGCCTGGCGGAGGGACAGCTGTCGGGGCGGTTGAGTCCTTGCTGACGTCCTCCTGCTTCCGTAAGAGAGCTGAGAGCCGTCGTCGTCACAGAGCATGCGGGGCGCCATCATTGCCTATCCGGCGGAGCTAGCCAGATGGGACACCGGTCTTGTTCTTTGCGGCTCGAGTCAGCTCGGGGTAGGGTGATGATGGCGCTTCCTGTTGACGTGGCTGGCCTGCGCCCTAGGTTGGGCGACGTGGAGGCTCCTCCGAAGCCGAGGTCGAGTCTGTCTTCCATGGCCGAGGCCGAGTCCGAGCCCCTGGGTCGGGCGAAGCGGAGGTCGTTCGGCAGAGGCCAGGGCGGAGTCCGAGCCCTGGGGTCGGGCGGAGCGGAGTTCGTCGTCTTCTGGGGCTGAGCCCGAGTCCGAGCCCTGGGTCGGGCGAAGCGGAGTTCATCGTCTTCCGGGACATAGCCCGAGTCCGAGCCCTGGGTCAGGCGGAGCGGAGTTCGCCGTCTTCCGGGACTTAGCCCGAGTCCGAGCCCTAGGTCGGGCGGAGCGGAGTTCGCCGTCTTCCGGGACTTAGCCCGAGTCCGAGCCCTGGGTCGGGCGGAGCGGAGTTCGCCATCTTCCGGGACTTAGCCCGAGTCCGAGCCCTGGGTCGGGCGGAGCGGAGTTCGTCGTCTTCCAGGGCTTAGCCCGAGTCCGAGCCCTGGGTCGGGCGGAGCGGAGTTCGCCGTCTTCCGGGGCTTAGCCCGAGTCCGAGCCCTGGGTCGGGCGGAGCGGAGTTCGCCGTCTTCCGGGGCTTAGCCCGAGTCCGAGCCCTGGGTCGGGCGGAGCTTCCTATGGTGCCTTTGGCAGGGCCTGACTACCTGTCAGTCTCACTCTGCCAAGCGGTACTGCGGTCGGAGTGGCGCAGGCGGCGCTGTCCTTCTGTCAGGCCGGTTAGTGGAGCGGTGAAGTGACGGCGGTCACTTCGGCTCTGCCGGGGGGCGCGCGTCAGGACAAAGGTGTCAGGTCACCTTTGCATTAAATGCCCCTGCTACTTGGTCGGTCGGTGCGGCGATTAGTCAGGGTTGCTTCTTGGCGAAGGCAGGGCCTCGGGCGAGCCGGAAACATGTCCGCCGTTGGAGGGGGGCCTCGGGCGAGACGGAAATCCTCCGGGGTCGGCTGCCCTTGTCCGAGGCTAGGCTCGGGCGAGGCGTGATCGAGTCGCTCGAATGGACTGATCCCTGACTCAATCGCACCCATCAGGCCTTAGCAGCTTTATGCTGATGGGGGTTACCAGCTGAGAATTAGGAGTCTTGAGGGTACCCCTAATTATGGTCCCCGACAGTAGCCCCCGAGCCTCGAAGGGAGTGTTAGCACTCGCTTGGAGGCTTTCGTCGCACTTTTTTGCAAGGGGACCAGCCTTTCTCGGTTGCATTTTGATCCGGTGGGTGCGCGCGAGCGCACCCGCCGGGTGTAGCCCCCGAGGCCTCGGAGGAGTGGTTTCACTCCTTCGAGGTCTTAATGCCTCGCGTAATGCTTCGGCCGGTCTGGTCGTTCCCTCATGCGAACTGGCCGTAGCCTGGGTGTACGGTCGGGGCCCAAGCTCTCGGGCTGGTATGTTGACGCTGTCAACGGTTCGGCCGGAGCCGGGTTTGCGAGAGCAGCCCCCGAGCCTCCGCACAGGGCGAGAGGGCGATCAGGGACAGACTCGGCTTTTTTACATACGCCCCTGCGTCGCCTTTCCGCAAGGAGGAGGGGGGGAAAGCGCCATGTTGCCCTCGATGGGCGCCGAACATGGTGTCTCCGGTGAGCTGCAAGCGGGTAATCCGAGTGGACGTCCGTGCCCCGTTCGTTAGGGGTCGGCTAGGGGCCCAGAGGCACGCCCAAAAGTACCTGCGGGTGATCTGCCGGACCCGGTCCCCTGGCGACGGGGTCCGAGGGCTCGATGCCTCCCTCTGATCGCTCCCACTGGTCTCGGAAATGTCCTATGGTACCTCGGGAGCACAGCCCGAGCCTTGGTTATGTATCGAACGTACCCCTGGTCATCCCTCGCTCGGCGTCTGAGGCGACTGTGAACCCTTCGGGGGCTAGCCTTCGAACCCCTGATCAGTAATGGGCGCGGAGCCGGAGTAGCCTGAGGCGGCCGTGGAACCCTTCGGGGGGCCGGCCTTCGAACCTCTGACCAGTAGTGGGTGTAGGGCCCACGCGATCTGAGGCGGCCGTTGAAACCCTTCGGGGGGCTAGCCTTCGAACCTCTGATCAGTAAGGAGGCTCGGAGCCTGGTTCCTTCATGGGGAAGGATCCTTTTCGGGGTATCCCCCTTTCCCGGTCCCTGTTGCAAGAGATAGAGAAAGAGGAAAAAAGGAAAAGGATACGAAATCGAATGACGTGGCGTACCTTTTTTTTTGGCACGGTTTTTACGGCGAAGGCGAAGCGTCGCCCGCTTCTCCTGCCAGAAGCGTCGTCTATCCCTCCACGGAGTTAATGCGACGGGGCGAGTCGTTGGCAGGGCGGCCGTTGCTCGTGCACGAGCCGTTCGAGGAACGGATCACGGGCGCGTTGTCTTCTCGCCGTGAGAGGGGGTTCTCTAGCTGCCCCCGGATGGGACGTGAGCTTGGTTGACGACGTGACCGCTGCTCCCGCCCGCCTGCCACCGTCATCACTGCCAGCCCACTGTTGGCCGCATTGACTGCCGCGTCAGGCTGGCGCTGCTGGGTCGTGCGCCTGGTCGCCTCGAGTCGCGGTATTGATTCCGCAATCGAGGAGGTGCGGTGGTGGCACAAGTGGCGGTGCAGTTGCTTGCATGCGGCATCCGGCGCCGGTTGCGTGACGCGTGGGCCTGGGCCTCCATGCTGGCGTGTCGGGAGTCGGAGGAGCGCGTCCACTTGGCGCGGTTGCATGCCGCCTGCATGGCTGCCCGCCTCTTTCGCCCGTTGGTCCGGGCAAAAGTGGAGGGTCACTTGTAACCGCTGGGCGGTTGTGTGCACCACGCGCGGCGGTTTGGCTTCTTCTGCTCTGAGCCGGTTTGCTTGACATGTGGGACCCAGCCCCCGCGCCGCAGGGAGGGCCTTGGAGCGTGTTGGAGAAGACTCAGCCCGTGACGGTTGGGGGCGCAAGTAGGGAGAGTTGCCTTTAAAAGGAGGGTGACCCCCTTCGGAAGGCGACCATGTCTTCTCGCTCCCTTATGCATCGCGTCTTTCTACCTTCCAAGCCCCTGGATGGGGGATACCCGCCGTCTTTTCGCCTCATCGTTGGAGGAACGCAACTCCATAGGAGTTGGTACCTTTCAGCCATCGTTCGGCTTCAAGGATTTTCATCATGCAGCCCGGCCGCACCCCTCTACTGGCGGTCACCCAAGATGGTGACCTCCAGCTTGATGGTGGGGGAAAGCGAGCCAGGCCGCGGCCTCTGCCCCTCCCTCAGCCTCAAGGATTTTCGTCATCCAGGCCAAGATGGAGGATGAGGCGAGTCGGGGGGCTGCCTCCGCGTGGGTCGGTTACCCCTTTCTTCCCCTGGCGTCCGGGGGAGAATGGCATCCTCCAGCTTCGCGGAGACTTCCTCCAGCCATGTCGGGATAGGCGGGCCGCCATCACTCAGCTAGGGCGCAGCACTACGCCCTCCGTCCGGACGACGGTTGCGCCACGTACCCCGAGGGCGGCGCTCGCGCTCTGGGCGGTTCTGGCTAGGGCGAAGAGCTGTCGGCGCGCTTCGAAGCGTCGGCAGCCGGAGATGGCTTCTCTACCGATGAGATTGCCAACTCCGCCGGTTGCCCTGAGTCTCCGTCTCCCGGCCTGAATGGCTGGCTCTCGTCCTCGGCGGGTGAGAGTCCTCCTGCCGTAGCATTTGCCCCAAAGCCGCTGCTGAAGCTGCTTCGTCGCCCGGGGCGGGGGTCGTTGTCGTCGTAGTTAGAACGGGCGGCCGCGAGCCGCTCGTCAGTCTTCTGTTGTTCCGCAGGCCCTCCCCCATGGAGTGGGGTTGTTCGTACCTGCGGAGGGGGAACCGGAGTTCCGTTTGTAATGGCACTTCGAATGCCAGTGTTTTTGTTCATTATGGCTGTCGAGGCCTGAACATGTATGTAATTTTGGCACGGAGCCATGTTTTTTCCTCATTTTCGAGCATAAAGACTCGCCTGTTGATTATCTGAACCGCTTCACCAAGCATGAGTTGCCCTGTGTCAAGGTGACGAGTGAGGTATCCGTATCCCGGAGGCGTAGGAGTCCCTCGGCTCGGTCGGCCTTGTTGTCTGAGGCTCCTCTAGCTTAGTTAAAGGGACCCCCTGGCCGCTCTTCGACGAGCCGAGGCCAGGGGTAGCGATATCAGCATGAACAGAGGCAGAGTTGGCTCGAAAATGAAACCTGGTCGGCCGGAGCCTAGCCGGGTTGTCCGTTAGCGGGACCGACGCCGGAGTTGATCAGCCGAGGCCTCGGGTCGGGCTGGCGCCCTTGGGAGATGGTTGGCCGAGGCCCCAGGGGTACCCGGCCGAGCCGCCTGCTCGGGCCGGATTCCCGAAGAAGTCCCTGGCAGCGATTGTCCGGGTGTGACGATGACGTCGTCCTCCAGAGTGGGGATCCCTGGACCGCGTCGCCGTCCGAGGCTAGATCGGACCTCGCTGAAGGTGTCGTCGATGCCGAGGGTGCTACTGCCCCCTTCCAGCGTCAAGACCCGAGCCTGCAGGGTCAGAGTGTCTTGTAGCGTGTGCCTTCTGCGGCCGCCGAGGCCAGAATTTACACACCCTCGCTGTGTTGTAAAGCTGCGTCTCCTTTCCTCTTGTTTCGAGTATCTGGACTTTTTTGTCGGTAACAGGGATGTTTGTGCGAGCGAAAGTTGCTTCTCACGGAAGGTGATGAGTGAGGTATCCGTATCCCGGAGGCGTGGGAGTCCCTCGGCTCGGTCGGCCTTGCCGCTTACGCGCACTTTCACCCGTCCATGAGGCCCTGTCACCGACTCAGTCGAGAAGGCTCGAAGGATCGCTTCGGCAGAAGAGCTTCCGAGCGTGAAGACTTGTTCGGTCCGCGGAATCACTTTATCCGAACGTGAGTTACTTATCGCAGAAGGTGATGAGTGAGGTATCCGTATCCCGGAGGCGTAGGAGTCCCTCGGCTCGGTCAGCCTTGGCTGCTTACGTGTACTCCGTCGTTTTCAGGGTCCACTTTTCGAAATAGTCAGAAAGCACGAAAGATATTCTGGCAGAAGAGATCTTTTTTCGAGGAAAATTTCAACGCAGAGGGGGTCCCCCCCCTTTTAGCCCCCGAGGGAGGGTCGGGCTTTGCCGAGGCGAGGCCGACCCTTCCTTGATGACTAAACTTTGCATGGGTGCGAGGTATATGAACAACTTGAAAACATCTTAAGGATAGAAGCGACGTAGCTCTTGGATGTTCCAAGCGTTGTCGTAGACCTTGCCTTGGCTGTTGGCCAGCTTGTACGTTCCGGGCTTCAGAACTTTGGCGATGACGAATGGCCCCTCCCAGGGGGGCATGAGCTTGTGCCTCCCTCGGGCGTCTTGCCGCAGCCGAAGCACCAGGTCGCCCACCTGGAGGTCTCGGGGTCGGACACCTCGGGCGTGGTAGCGTCGCAGGGACTGCTGGTACCGCGCCGAGTGTAGCAAGGCCTTGTCCCGAGCCTCTTCCAGCTGGTCCAGCGAGTCTTCTCGGCTAGCTTGGTTGCTTTGATCGCTGTAGGCCCTCGTCCTCGGGGAGCCGTACTCCAGATCAGTGGGCAAGACGGCCTCGGCCTCGTAGACCAGAAAGAACGGCGTGAAACCCGTGGCCCGGCTCGGCGTTGTCCTCAGGCTCCAGACCACCGAGGGGAGTTCCTTCATCCATCGCTTGTGTCACACCCGGTTTTTAGAAGGTAAACCGAATGCGAACCATGTACGTGCCAGGATCAGTTATTCACGTACACAGCAGTTACATAACATGGACATCATCACACAGTGCTCAAATAGTATTAAAAGGGAAATAATAGTCGATTACATCATACGTCTGAGACGTCCATATAGTCCTTACAATAAATCAAAGTGCGGAAAAGAAACGTAGATAACGCGGCCTTCACAGGCAGCCGACTGGGGGTTGCCGCTAACCCACGCCTAGAACTCGTCGTAGTCTTGGAACTCCTGGAAGTCTTCTTCCACAACTTCATCTTCTCCTGGGCAGTGGTTGCAATGCTGACAACCTGGGGGGGGTTTGGTGTGTAGAGCAAGGGTGAGTACACATCAACATACTCAGCAAGCATCCCGTTTGGCTCTAGTGGACTAGCTTTATGTGGGGATAAGTCAAGCAGTTGCTTTTAGTTGGTCAGGTTATTACTTACTAGTAGAAAGCCAGGTTTTAACATTAACCCAAGTTATTAGCCCAATGTATCCTTTCCAAACGGAAAGAATACCACTTACCATTACCATAATCATAATCAGAACCATCAATCTCATTGCCACCTGTACCAAAGTATCTCTGATCAAGTATCACTAATCTCTGGAGCTCCCTTGGCCGCTCATAACCGTGAGCACGGCTGATATATCAGTTTCATAACACTCTGCAGAGGTTGTGCACTTTACCCATAAGCCGTGTTTCCCTCTCTAGCCCGGGCTTGCAAGACCCTTATTCACTCCCAAGGTGAATGGCTAGGGATTCACTACGAAGCCTTTACAAAGATTCCCCGGGGCTGTAGCCACCCGTTAGGTTTCCTAAATGTACCGCACTCCTCCCCAAGGGACAAATCAACCTTGGCAGAGCGAGCCGCATACACCGAGCCCCATTGACGGCACAACGGCGAAGTGATCTACACCCCGGTTCCTCTAATTATTCAGCTAAGGGCGTCCCATTCCACCCTCATGGTTGCACTGTTTTCCCGGGCGGTCATCCATTGAACAGGTCCTTACGGAGAGGCACTCGAGAAACCGCTCGAGTCCCCTTGAAGGTCACAAATATAATCATAAGTAAGAAGGGAAAACAGCGTATCATAGATAATCACACCATGTTCATTGATTAGAGTTGAGCAATAGCATCAGACTAAGCAGTAATAATCCGACCCAAATAGGTAAACAAGGACATGGATAACAAAAGCTAGTCAATCCTTAGGTATAAATGTGTAATGCGGGAGGTGAATTAAAGAATGAATAGGACTGAGATGGGTCAAAGGACACTTGCCTCCACCAACCGACTGCTGCTCAGGGGCTTCTCCTGCGAATTCCTCGGGCTCTTCGACCGGATTGTTCTCTATGCGAGCGCAAACGTACATACATCCACATATTTAATACAACAGAACAGTACACCATACAAGGGAACAAATAAAGTGAATATGCATCAAGTATGACATTCGATATCGCATTTGTTATGGTTAGAAAGAAACGGGGAAAGGTCTCGCAGGGGGTTAAAGCTTATGCACTAATGATTAGTTACAATTGGTTCTTAACAAAAGAATTCGGTTATATGCACTAATGGAAACCTAGTCATTTTTAGTTGATCAACATTGAATGAAATAAACAATTAATTACGTGAATCAACTAGCGTAACAGAATTTTAAATTGAGCTTCCTATTTCAATAGCATGAACAATGATTAGCCTACCTAAAATAAAATAACTATGATCACAGAAAGTAAAATAAAATAAAATAAAATAAAAATAATAATAATAATAAAAAAGGGGGGGCGGTTGAACCGGCCGGCGCAGGGGCGGGGGCGGCTAGGGTGGGGAGAGGGAGAATGGGAGGGAGAGAGAGAGGGAGTTGGGGAGAAAAGGGGAGGGGGGCGGTTGGGCCAATTAGGCCCAAAGGGGGCACGCAGGGGGGCGGCTGGGCCGGCCAGGGACGGCCCACGGCGCGGGAGAGAGAGAAAAAGAGGAGAGAGAGAAAGAAAAAGAAAAAGAAAGAAAAGGTTTTCTCCTTATTTTCGAAATCCGATCTTCCTAGATGAATGCATTTGCACTTTCAAACAATCAAAGAATGCATGGTTCGGCATGGTGCATCAAACAACATAAAACAATTTAGGGTTTTTCTTTACACGGGAATTCCAAACCGAATCCCGCTAAAACTTTGGAAAAGGTCAAGGTTTAGCGAGAGAACGAGAAAAGAAAAGAGTAACGCCTGAATTTGGTGAGAGAAAAGAAGAAAAAATTCTACCCCCCAAATTCAGGGCGTTACAAACCTATCCCCCTTAAAAGAATCTCGCCCTCGAGATTCAGGGCTGGCTAGCAAAGAGCTCTGGGTACTTAGCCATCAGATCATCTTCACGCTCCCAGGTTGCTTCTTCCTCAGAGTGGTGATTCCATCTGACTTTGCACATTCTGATGGTCTTCCTTCGTGTGACTCTGTCTGCAATCTCAAGGATCTGAGCTGGCTTCTCAACATAGGTCAAGTCCTCTTGGACTTCCAGACCTTCCACTGGCAACTGCTCTTCTGGCACACGCAAGCACTTCCTCAACTGAGACACATGAAAGACATCATGCACAGCAGACAAATTCTCTGGCAGGCTGAGCTGATAAGCCACTTCTCCACGCTTTGAGAGGATTTGGTACGGACTAATGTAGCGGGGTGCTAGCTTGCCCTTCACTCCGAACCTTCTGACTCCTCTGATCGGTGACACTTTCAGATAGACAAAGTCTCCGACTTCGAAACTCAGCTCTCTTCTTCTTGTGTCTGCATAGCTTCGCTGCCTTGATTGCGCTATCTTCAGATTCTCTCGGACCATCTTGATGTTCTCTTCGGCTTCAAGCAGAATGTCTGGCCCAAACACTTGCTTCTCTCCAGGCTGATCCCATTGCAACGGAGTTCTACAACTCCTTCCATAGAGCGCTTGAAATGGTGACATCTTCAAACTGGCCTGATAACTGTTGTTATAGGAAAACTCTGCATAGGGCAATCGCTTATCCCATCCGGACTGATCTTGCAACGCACAGGCTCCCAACATGTCTTCAAGAATTTGATTGGTCCTTTCGGTCTGGCCATCTGTCTGCGGGTGATAAGCTGAACTGAAATTCAGATGTGTGCCCAAGGCTTCATGCAACTGCTGCCAGAAATGAGAGGTGAACTGCGTTCCTCTGTCTGACACTATCTTCTTTGGCACACCATGAAGACAAACGATCCGAGACATATACAACTCTGCCAATACTGCACTGTTGTAGCTGGTCTTGACAGGTATGAAGTGGGCTGACTTGGTTAAGCGGTCCACCACTACCCAAATGGAATCGTAGCCGGCTCGAGTGCGAGGCAATCCGACTATGAAATCCATACTGATCTCATCCCATTTCCACTGAGGAATTTGCAACGGTTGCAACAATCCAGCAGGTCTCTGATGTTCGGCCTTGATCCGCCGACAACTATCACACATAGCCACATGCTCTGCGATTTCCCTCTTCATTCCATACCACCAGAATTTCTTCTTCAGATCCTGATACATCTTCTCACTGCCAGGGTGAATCGAATAAGCTGTCTCATGAGCTTCCTTGAGAATCAACTCCCGAATGGACTGGACATTGGGAACACACAAGCGGTCTTTGAACCATACCACGCCTTCTGCATCTTCCCGAAAATCTTTGCCTCTGCCATCTAGAATCAGTCGCCGGATCTCACTGATCTTCTCATCATTCTTCTGCGCTTCTTTGATTTCTCGCTCCAAGGTAGGTTCCAATTCAACTGTGACTCCTCGCGAATTGTTCAGAAATCCGAGACTCAACCTGTCAAACTCTTTGGCCAACTCATAAGGCATCGGACGAGCGACCATCAGATTGACTAGACTCTTTCTGCTCAAAGCATCTGC
Source organism: Zea luxurians (assembly GCA_029449295.1). NCBI lineage: Eukaryota > Viridiplantae > Streptophyta > Magnoliopsida > Poales > Poaceae > Zea > Zea luxurians. Next base: position 108,961,910 of record JAOPSE010000010.1, read on the forward strand.
CACTACGTTCGCTTTGCCTGGATGGTAATGGATCTCCAACTCATAGTCTTTGATCAACTCTAACCATCTTCGTTGCCTCATGTTCAATTCTGACTGAGTGAATATGTACTTCAGACTCTTGTGGTCTGTGTAAACATCGCATTTTTGCCCATACAAATAGTGCCTCCATGTCTTCAGTGCGTGAACCACTGCTGCCAACTCTAGATCATGGATTGGGTAATTCTTCTCATGAACCTTTAACTGTCGGGACGAGTAAGCCACAACTCTTCCCTCTTGCATCAACACGCATCCCAAACCTGTGTAACAAGCATCACAATACACAGAGAAGGGCTTGTGCACATCAGGCAAGACTAGGACAGGCGCTGTTGTCAACTTCTCTTTCAGCGCTTCGAAGGCTTCTTGGCATTTCTGGGTCCACTTGAACTCAATCTTGTTGCCTAGCAACGCTGTCATTGGTTTCGCAATCTTCGAAAACCCTTCAATGAATCGCCGATAATATCCGGCCATTCCAATGAAGCTCTTGATTCCTCGAGCATCTGTTGGCGCTTTCCAGTTCAGAATGTCTGCCACTTTCTTCGGATCCATAGCTAATCCTTCTTTGTTGATTATGTGACCCAAGAACAGGACTTCACTGATCCAGAACTCACACTTGCTCAACTTTGCATACAACTGGTGCTCTCGCAATCTCTGCAATACCATCCTCAAATGATCTGCATGCTCTTCTTCACTTTGAGAATAAATCAGAATGTCATCAATGAATACCACCACAAACTTATCGAGATAATCCATGAATACACTGTTCATCAAGTTCATGAAGAACGCTGGTGCATTGGTCAAACCAAAAGACATCACTGTGAACTCATACAAACCATACTTGGTAATGAATGCCGTCTTCAGAATGTCCGAAGGTCGGATCCTGAGCTGATGATAACCTGACCTCAGATCAATCTTGGAGAACACACTGGCTCCTCTCAACTGGTCGAACAGATCTTCTATTCTGGGCGAAGGGATACTTGTTCTTGATCGTGACTTCATTCAAAGCTCGATAATCGATGCACATCCTCTTGGTGCCATCTTTCTTTTCCACAAACAAGACAGGGGCGGCCCAAGGCGAGGTGCTTGGCCGGATGTAACCTTTCTCTGATAGCTCATCAATCTGCTTCTTAAGCTCAACCAACTCTGGTCCAGATATTCTGTAAGCTCTCTTAAAGATAGGGGCGATTCCAGGAAGAAGCTCTATGGCAAACTCAACTTTCCGCTCTGGTGGCATACCCGGTAAATCCTTTGGAAACACATCTGGGAATTCAGACACAACCTTGATACTCTCAATTGGGTCTGCTTCACTGCTATCGACAGCCATCTGATAACAACTTCCTCTCTTCGGCTCAGGCGGGACTAACTCGGTCACCACTTCCTCTCCTAGTGGGGACACCAACTTGATTGTCCTTTTATCACAACTGATAACTGCCTGATACTTATCTAGCCAATTCATCCCTAGGATGACATCTATTCCCTGAGCACCCATTACTATAAGGTTAGCGGGAAACGCTATCCCCCTTATTTTCACACTTACATTCAAACAAATGCTATCGGCTCGAATTCTACCACCGGCTGAGTCGATTTGAATGGGGGTTGACATGGTAGTAATTGGAAGATTATGTGCTTCTACCCATGATGCAGTAATAAAAGAATGCGTTGCTCCAGTATCAAATAACACTTCTGCAATATGAGAGTCGACTAGGAACATACCTACTGTCATGTCGGGGGTCTCCTGAACTGCTTTAGCCTCCAAGTGGTTCAGTCTTCCATGATTGTAACGCGGCTGAGAGCGGTTGCCTGCTCCAGGCTGGGACACATTCTACTTCGCCGGGGCATTGGGGCCTGACTGCTGCTGGGCTGCCTTCTTCGGACATTGCATCACCTAGTGGCCTTGCTCTCCACAGTGGAAACATGCTCTGTTTCCAACCTGAGCTGGTGCTGCCTGACTGCTCTGCTGAGTTGCGGGGGCAGGAAGACGAGGTGCCTGCTGATTCTGCCTCTGAAACTGACCTCCTGACTGATTGCTCTGACGGTTCTGGTACTGATGCTGAGGATACTGCCTTTGGAACTGCTGATACTGCTGATGCTGCTGATGCTCCTGAGGTGGACGCTGGTTCTGCCTGAACTGCTGAGGTTGATTGCCTGAAAAACGAGGACGGCTGCTGCTTCCAGGCTGGGGTCCACTGATCTTGCGCTTACGATCCTCCATCTCCTTACGCTTCCTTTCTGTCATGATTGCTCTGTCAATCAAGTGCTGGAATGTCGGGAAGGTATGATTCATCAGTTGATACTGCAGAGGGTCAACCAAGCCTCTCAAGAAACGGTACTGTCGCTTGGCGTCAGTGTTGACATCCTCAGGAGCATAGCGGGACAACTGTAGAAACCTGTCCCGGTACTCACTGACAGACGATGACCCTTGCTTAAGGGCCAGGAACTCCTCCTTCTTCACTGTCATCAGACCTGCAGGCACATGGTACTGACGAAAGCTACCTCTGAACTCTTCCCAGGTGATGGTGTCGGGGTTGGCATGGGTGGCGAGGTAAGACTCCCACCATGATTGGGCTGCTCCTCTCAACAGACGGGGACCATACAAGACTTTCTCCCTGTCATCACACTGAGCGGTATGCAACTCCCGCTCCACGGTGCGCAGCCAATCTTCAGCATCCATGGGGTCAGAAGAGTGAGCGAACGTTGGTGGATGACCTCTCATGAATTCAGCACGCTTGTCTCTAGGCATCTGAGGCATCTGAGGCTGGGGTGGAGCCTGCTGCTGCTGCTGCTGAATGGCGGCCAGAGTCTGACCGATGGCCTGAACTGCCTGAGTCTGCATCAGAAACATCTGCTCGATCGACATCGGGGGCGGGGGCGACAGCTGCTGTTGATGGGGCGCCTCATCCTGCGGAGCGGCTTGCTCCTGCTGAGCACGCCTTCCTCCTCTGCGCCTGTTCTCTGACATCTGCAGAACGCAACCACACATCAGAACTGATCTGGCAAATCTTGCAGCATAAGAAAAGAGTATAGAATTCTCCAACAGCACTGAACAGATGAGCATCTTCACTGATCTCCAACACAAACCACACAGCTTCTCAGATAAAGAGGAAAGTAGAATAAAGGTTTTCCCAACTATATAACTAACTCCATTAACATAATAGGTAAACCAAAATGCAGGGGATACCCACACTCTGGTGACAATCATTACAAAGATCCAAACCAAACATAGTTCATCATGACAAACATAAATGCACAGGATATAGCAAACTACCCTGTCTAACTAAGACTAACTAAGACCGAGACTAACACTAAGACTGAAGCTTCTATGTATATATATTTTGTATTAATTACAAGATCCAACTCTAACGATCTATGGTTCTAGATTTATCTTGGTCTTGCAGTCGGGATTGCCATAAGACTGGTGTCCACGCCGAGGTGAGCGGTACGGGTGCTGAGTCCCAACGGGGGCGGGGGAACCATCATCCAAGTGACGACGTTCCGCGCGCTCAGCCCGCAGCAGGGCGATCTCAGCACGAGCCCTACTCAGCTCGTCTAATGCATGGTCCAGCTCCGTGTTTAGCACGACAGCTAGGTTGACTGTGCTGCTCAACCTAGGATTGTCCTCACCAGTAGGTGAAACAATCACGCCTCCTGTGCTGCCAGATGGACGGCGGGGGTAATACTTCAGGTCGAGACCGTCAGCTACCCCACCAAGAACCGAGCAGTAGTGCGAAAGCGCACGCCGTGCAGCATCCTGCATGGCTGCCTCAGCTGAGCCCCGCTCAGAGATAGAATAGTGCTCTGAGTAAGCCTCCGCGCCCTGGAGACTGTTCTCCGGACGGCGCACCAAGCAGGTCGCCTCCCAGCGGTCCGGGTAGACCCCGCGACTATGCTGGTAGACCACACAGCGATACTCGATGGACCAAGTACGCCGGTCAAGTGCCCGACGTAGCAGGGTGTCGAGCGCATCGTGGAAGTGACACCCGCGAGCAGCGTCGTGAGTGATGGGTCGAGCAACCCATCCTTCCGGCTCATGGTCAGCAGAGAAGTCGATGTCGTGGCTCAAGCTGTCGTCGCCATCTCCGTCGTCTGGGTCTCCTCCAGCAGCTATTCCAGAAGCTGGGGCGCCCAGTGGTGGTGCAGGGGGCGCCTCCAGGGGAAGCACAGGAGAGCAGCTCCTCACAGACTCTATCTCCTGCTGGAGCGAGAAGGAAGAGCCCTGCTGCTCCTGTCGTCGACGTTCCTGCTCCTCATGCAGGCGGTGGTGCAGTCTCTCCAAGTGGCTGGACTGTCCGGCCACGGGACGGCGAAGCGGACGCTCAGCAAGGCGGGAGGGTAAGAAGGGGATGACGGACTTTCGTGCAGTGTGTCTAAGTCGAGCCATCTACAAAAGACACCGCAAGCAAAAGGGTGAGAACAGAATTAATATGACCAGCAAATAATGAATCATAAATAAATGAAGGATTAGAATAAAACATAATTTTCAGCAAGGTATAATATATAGTAGAACATAGGTTTGGTCGGTATGACCAACTTTTGAAGGGATACCAAAGTCAAGGCAGTGACAGAGGTCTATAATCCTTAGAACGACCATTCTACTCTAGGTTAGCGGTCCTACAGTCAGCACGGCTCTGATACCACTTATGTCACACCCGGTTTTTAGAAGGTAAACCGAATGCGAACCATGTACGTGCCAGGATCAGTTATTCACGTACACAGCAGTTACATAACATGGACATCATCACACAGTGCTCAAATAGTATTAAAAGGGAAATAATAGTCGATTACATCATACGTCTGAGACGTCCATATAGTCCTTACAATAAATCAAAGTGCGGAAAAGAAACGTAGATAACGCGGCCTTCACAGGCAGCCGACTGGGGGTTGCCGCTAACCCACGCCTAGAACTCGTCGTAGTCTTGGAACTCCTGGAAGTCTTCTTCCACAACTTCATCTTCTCCTGGGCAGTGGTTGCAATGCTGACAACCTGGGGGGGGGTTTGGTGTGTAGAGCAAGGGTGAGTACACATCAACATACTCAGCAAGCATCCCGTTTGGCTGTAGTGGACTAGCTTTATGTGGGGATAAGTCAAGCAGTTGCTTTTAGTTGGTCAGGTTATTACTTACTAGTAGAAAGCCAGGTTTTAACATTAACCCAAGTTATTAGCCCAATGTATCCTTTCCAAACGGAAAGAATACCACTTACCATTACCATAATCATAATCAGAACCATCAATCTCATTGCCACCTGTACCAAAGTATCTCTGATCAAGTATCACTAATCTCTGGAGCTCCCTTGGCCGCTCATAACCGTGAGCACGGCTGATATATCAGTTTCATAACACTCTGCAGAGGTTGTGCACTTTACCCATAAGCCGTGTTTCCCTCTCTAGCCCGGGCTTGCAAGACCCTTATTCACTCCCAAGGTGAATGGCTAGGGATTCACTACGAAGCCTTTACAAAGATTCCCCAGGGCTGTAGCCACCCGTTAGGTTTCCTAAATGTACCGCACTCCTCCCCAAGGGACAAATCAACCTTGGCAGAGCGAGCCGCATACACCGAGCCCCATTGACGGCACAACAGCGAAGTGATCTACACCCCGGTTCCTCTAATTATTCAGCTAAGGGCGTCCCATTCCACCCTCATGGTTGCACTGTTTTCCCGGGCGGTCATCCATTGAACAGGTCCTTACGGAGAGGCACTCGAGAAACCGCTCGAGTCCCCTTGAAGGTCACAAATATAATCATAAGTAAGAAGGGAAAACAGCGTATCATAGATAATCACATCATGTTCATTGATTAGAGTTGAGCAATAGCATCAGACTAAGCAGTAATAATCCGACCCAAATAGGTAAACAAGGACATGGATAACAAAAGCTAGTCAATCCTTAGGTATAAATGTGTAATGCGGGAGGTGAATTAAAGAATGAATAGGACTGAGATGGGTCAAAGGACACTTGCCTCCACCAACCGACTGCTGCTCAGGGGCTTCTCCTGCGAATTCCTCGGGCTCTTCGACCGGATTGTTCTCTATGCGAGCGCAAACATACATACATCCACATATTTAATACAACAGAACAGTACACCATACAAGGGAACAAATAAAGTGAATATGCATCAAGTATGACATTCGATATCGCATTTGTTATGGTTAGAAAGAAACGGGGAAAGGTCTCGCAGGGGGTTAAAGCTTATGCACTAATGATTAGTTACAATTGGTTCTTAACAAAAGAATTCGGTTATATGCACTAATGGAAACCTAGTCATTTTTAGTTGATCAACATTGAATGAAATAAACAATTAATTACGTGAATCAACTAGCGTAACGGAATTTTAAATTGAGCTTCCTATTTCAATAGCATGAACAATGATTAGCCTACCTAAAATAAAATAACTATGATCACAGAAAGTAAAATAAAATAAAATAAAATAAAAAAAATAATAATAATAATAAAAAGGGGGGGGCGGTTGAACCGGCCCTGGGGGCGGTTGAACCGGCCGGCGCAGGGGCGGGGGCGGCTAGGGTGGGGAGAGGGAGAATGGGAGGGAGAGAGAGAGGGAGTTGGGGAGAAAAGGGGAGGGGGGCGGTTGGGCCAATTAGGCCCAAAGGGGGCGCGCAGGGGGGCGGCTGGGCCGGCCAGGGACGGCCCACGGCGCGGGAGAGAGAGAAAAAGAGGAGAGAGAGAAAGAAAAGAAAAAGAAAGAAAAGGTTTTCTCCTTATTTTCGAAATCCGATCTTCCTAGATGAATGCATTTGCACTTTCAAACAATCAAAGAATGCATGGTTCGGCATGGTGCATCAAACAACATAAAACAATTTAGGGTTTTTCTTTACACGGGAATTCCAAACCGAATCCCGCTAAAACTTTGGAAAAGGTCAAGGTTTAGCGAGAGAACGAGAAAAGAAAAGAGTAACGCCTGAATTTGGTGAGAGAAAAGAAGAAAAAATTCTACCCCCCAAATTCAGGGCGTTACAGCTTGCCGAACTTGTTGAGGTCGTTGTAGATCCGAGGCTTGAGCCCTTGTAGAATCATGCCGTTGGCACGCTCTACTTGCCCATTCGACATGGGATGAGCCACGGCGGCCCAGTCCACCCGGATGTGGTGATCCTCGTAGAAGTCCAAGAATTTTTTGCCGGTGAACTGGGTACCGTTGTCGGTGATGATGGAGTTCGGGACCCCGAAGCGATGGATGATGTTGGTGAAGAACGTCACCGCCTGCTCGGACCTGATGCTGTTCAGAGGTCGGACCTCAACCCACTTGGAGAACTTGTCGATGGCGACCAGCAGGTGCGTGTAGCCCCCGGGCGCCTTCTGCAAGGGGCCGACGAGGTCCAGACCCCACACAGCAAAGGGCCAGGTGATAGGTATCGTCTGCAGAGCCTGAGCGGGCAGGTGGGTCTGTTTCGCATAGAATTGACACCCTTCGCAGGTGCGGACAATTCTAGTGGCATCAGCCACCGCCGTTGGCCAGTAGAAGCCTTGCCGGAAAGCATTCCCGACAAGGGCTCGAGGCGCTGCGTGATGGCCGCAAGCCCCCGAGTGTATCTCTTGCAGGAGTTCCTGACCTTCGGCGATGGAGATGCATCGCTGGAGGATGCCCGAGGGGTTGTGGTGGTAGAGCTCCTTCTCATCGCCCAGCAAGACGAACGACTTGGCGCGTCGCGCTACCCGCCGAGCCTCGGCTCGGTCGAGGGGTAGCTCTCCTTGGCGGAGATATTGTAGGTACGGGGTCTGCCAATTTCGATCAGGCGTGGCCCCGCTCCGCTTCTCCTCGATGCGTAGTGCCTCACCCTCGGAGGCCGAGGGTACCTCGGGTTGAACCGAGGCCGCCTCGGGCCGAGCTGAGGGTGCCTCCGGCTGTGCCGAGGGCACCTCGGGCTGGACCGAGGGCGCCTCAGGCTCGGGCGCGTCGTCGATCTTGACGGAGGGTTGATGCAGATCCTGGGAGAAGACGTCCGGGGGAACCGTTGTTCGCCCCGATGCGATTTTTGCCAGCTCGTCCGCAGTCTCGTTGTAGCGCCGAGCGATGTGGTTAAGCTCGAGCCCGTAGAACTTGTCTTCCAGGCGCCGAACCTCGTCACAGTAGGCCTCCATCTTCGGGTCGCGACAGTGGGAGTTCTTCATGACTTGGTCGATGATGAGCTGCGAGTCACCGCGAGCGTCGAGGCGTCTGACCCCTATCTCGATGGCGATCCACAACCCGTTGACCAGAGCCTCGTACTCAGCCACATTGTTGGACGCCGGGAAATGGAGGCGTAGCACATAGCGTAGGTGTTTCCCGAGGGGGGAGATGAAGAGTAGGCCCGTGCCGGCTCCCGTCTTCATCAGCGACCCGTCGAAAAACATGGTCTAGAGTTCTGGTTGGATCGGAGCCGTCGGTTGCTGGGTGTCGACCCATTCGGCTACGAAGTCCGCCAAGACCTGGGACTTGATGGCCTTCCGAGGGGCGAACGAGATTGTCTCGCCCATGATTTCCACTGCCTACTTTGCAATCCTGCCCGAGGCCTCTCGGCACTGGATGACCTCCCCCAGGGGGAAGGATGACACCACAGTTACCGGATGAGACTCGAAGTAGTGTCGCAACTTCCGCCGCGTCAGGATCACTGCATACAACAGCTTCTGAACTTGTGGGTAGCGGATCTTGGTTTCGGACAGTACCTCGCTGACGAAGTAAACTGGCCTCTGAATGGGCAATGCATGCCCCTCTTCTTGCCTCTCGACCACAATCGCGGCGCTAACAACCTGGGTGGTGGCGGCGACGTAGACCAAGAGGGCTTCTCCGTCAGCTAGGGGCACCAAGATAGGCGCCTTTGTGAGGAGCGCCTTCAGGTTCCCGAGAGCTTCCTCGGCCTCAGGGGTCCAAGTGAAGCGCTCGGCCTTCCTTAAGAGGCGGTACAGAGGCAGGCCTCTTTCGCCGAGGCGTGAGATGAAGCGGCTTAGAGCCGCGAGACATCCCATGACTCTCTGTATGCCCTTTAAGTCCTTGATGGGACCCATGCTGGTGATGGCTGCGATCTTCTCCGGGTTGGCTTTGATGCCCCGCTCGGAGACGATGAACCCCAAGAGCATGCCCCGGGGCACCCCGAAGACACACTTCTCAGGATTGAGCTTGACGCCTTTCGCCTTGAGACATCGGAATGTCACTTCAAGGTCGGAGAGGAGGTCGGAAGCTTTCCTCGTCTTGACTACGATGTCATCGACGTAGGCTTCGACCGTGCGACCGATGTGTTGGCCGAACACATGGTTCATGCACCGCTGGTACGTCGCGCCCGCATTCCTCAAACCGACCGGCATGGTGACATAGCAGTACATGCTGAAGGGCGTGATGAAAGAAGTCGCGAGCCGGTCGGACTCTTTCATCCTGATTTGGTGATACCCTGAGTAGGCGTCGAGGAAAGACAGGGCTTCGCACCCAGCAGTGGAATCCACGATTTGATCGATGCGAGGCAGAGGGTAGGGAACCTTCGGACATGCTTTGTTGAGACCAGTGTAGTCTACACACATCCGCCATTTCCCCCCTTTCTTTCTCACAAGCACAGGGTTGGCAAGCCATTCGAGATGGAATACCTCTTTGATGAACCCGGCTGCCATTAGCTTGCGGATCTCCTCGCCTATCGCTCTGCGCTTCTCCTCGTCAAATCGGCGCAGAGGCTGCTTGACGGGTCGGGCTCTGGCCCGAATATCCAGCGAGTGCTCGGCGACATCCCTCGGTATGCCGGGCATGTCCGAGGGACTCCATGCGAAGACGTCGGCGTTCGCGCGGAGAAAGTCGACGAGCACTGTTTCCTATTTGGGGTCGAGCCCGGAACCGATCCGGATCTTCTTGGAGGCGTTGCCGCTGGGGTCGAGGGGGACGGCCTTAACCGTCTCCACTGGCTCGAAGTTGCCGGCATGACGCTTCACGTCTGGCACCTCTTTGGAGAGGCTTTCCAGGTCGGCGATGAGGGCCTCGGATTCGGCGAGGGCCTCGGCGTACTCCATGCACTCCACGTCGCATTCGAACGCGTGTCTGTACGTGGGGCCGACGGTGATGACCCCGTTGGGGCCCGGCATCTTGAGCTTCAGGTAGGTGTAGTTGGGGACGGCCATGAACTTCGCGTAGCATGGCCTCCCCAGTACCGCGTGGTAGGTTCCTCGGAACCCGACCACCTCGAACGTCAGGGTCTCCCTTCGGAAGTTGGAGGGTGTTCCGAAGCAGACGGGAAGGTCGAGTCGTCTGAGGGGCTGGACGCGCTTCCCGGGAATGATCCCGTGGAAGGGCACAGCGCCTGCTCGGACGGAGGACAGATCGACGCGCAGGAGCCTGAGGGTCTCGGCGTAGATGATGTTGAGGCTGCTGCCCCCATCCATAAGGACCTTGGTGAGCCTGACGTCGCCGATGACGGGGTCGACGACGAGCGGGTATTTCCCCGGGCTCGGCACGTGGTCGGGGTGATCAGCTTGGCCGAAGGTGATGGGCTTGTCGGACCAGTCTAGGTAGACTGGCGCCGCCACCTTCACTGAGCAGACCGCCCGGCGCTCTTGCTTGCGATGCCGAGCCGAGGCATTCGCCGCATGCCCTCCGTAGATCATGAAGCAGTCGCGGACCTCGTGAAACTCTCCTGCTTGGTAATCTTCCTTCTTGTCGTCGTCGCGGGCCCTGCCACCCTCCGCGGGTGGCCCGGCCCTGTGGAAGTGGAGCCGAAGCATGACGCACTCCTCAAGGGTGTGCTTGACGGGCCCCTGATGATAGGGGCACGGCTCCTTGAGCATCTTGTCGAAGAGGTTGGCACCTCCGGGGGGCTTCCGAGGGTTCTTGTGCTCGGCGGCGGCGACAAGGTCCGTGTCGGCGGCGTCGCGTTTCGCTTGCGACTTCTTCTTGCCTTTCTTCTTGGCGCCGCGCTGAGTAGACGCCTCGGATGCATCTTCCGGTGGGCGGCCCTGGGGCTGCTTGTCCTTTCGGAAGATAGCCTCGACCGCCTCCTGGCCAGAGGCGAACTTGGTGGCGATGTCCATCAGCTCGCTCGCCCTGGTGGGGGTCTTGCGACCCAACTTGCTCACCAGGTCGCGGCAGGTGGTGTCGGCAAGGAACGCGCCGATGACATCCGAGTCGGTGATGTTGGGCAGCTCGGTGCGCTGCTTCGAGAATCGCCGGATGTAGTCCCGGAGAGACTCTCCCGGCTGCTGTCGGCAGCTTCGGAGGTCCCAGGAATTCCCGGGGCGCACATATGTGCCCTGGAAATTGCCGGCGAAGGCCTGAACCAGGTCATCCCAGTTGGAGATCTGCCCCGGAGGCAGGTGCTCCAACCAGGCGCGAGCGGTGTCGGAGAGGAACAGGGGGAGGTTGCGGATGATGAGGTTGTCGTCGTCCGTTCCACCCAGCTGGCAGGCCAGGCGGTAGTCCGCGAGCCACAATTCCGGTCTCGTTTCCCCCGAGTACTTTGTGATAGTAGTCGGGGGTCGGAACCGGGTCGGGAACGGTGCCCGCCGGATGGCCCGGCTGAAGGCCTGCGGACCGGGTGGTTCGGGCGAGGGACTCCGATCCTCCCCGCTGTCGTAGCGTCCCCCACGCCTAGGGTGATAGCCTCGGCGCACCCTCTCATCGAGGTGGGCCCGACGGTCGCGGTGATGGTGCTCGTTGCCGAGGTGGCCCGGGGCCGCAGGCGCGGTGTTGCGCGTGCGCCCGGTGTAGACCGAGGCTTCCCGCATGAATCGGGAAGTCGCGGCATGAGGTTCCGAGGGGTATCCTTGCCTTCGGGAGGCAGAGCTCTCGGCCCGTCGGACCGCAGCGCCTTCCAGGAGATTCTTGAGCTCCCTTTGGATTCGCCGACCCTCGGTGGTTGATGGCTCCGGCATTGCGCGGAGAAGCATCGCTGCTGCAGCCAGGTTCTGACCGACCCCGCTGGATGCGGGTGGCGGCCTGACCCTGACGTCGTTGGCGACGCGGAGCGGGAGACCCTGGGGCAGGTGACGTATTTCTCCGGCCGGGGGTTGGCCCGCCCATGCCTGCCCGACGTCCCGGCGGATCGGCTCAAGCGCTCCTGCTCCCTCGTCGAGCCTGGCCTGCGCCCCGCGGACTTGCTCGAGCTGTGGGTCGTGACCCCCCGCCGGAACGGGGACCACAGCTAGCTCCCGCGGGATGTCAGCGCGGGGCACCGGCCTAGGGAGATCACCGTCCTCCGGCACGCCAAGATGATTGCCTTCGGAGGGACCCCCTAAATCGACGTGGAAACATCCGCGGCTTGGGCCGCAGTCCTCGTCGTCGAGGCTGCGGCTACCGTCGGAACAGTCGGAGAGGCAGTAGTCACATGCGGTCATGAAGTCCCGCATGGCACTAGGGTTGCCAAATCCAGAGAAATCCCAACAGATGTTGGGGTCGTCATCTTCCTCGGACCCAGAGGGCCCGTAGGTCGAGACGTCCGTCAGCCGGTCCCAAGGCGACCGCATGCGAAACCCCAGAGGGTTTGACCTCGCCTCTACGAGAGCGCCCGCCAAAGCAAGGTCGCTAGGCGGGTTGAGGCTGAATCTAAATGACGTAGGATGGGAATCGGTCGGTACCTTTCGGTCGACGAGCAGCGACATAGTCACGTCGGGGGCTGATTGCACCGTCGTCTCAGGTACGAGGGTGACGTCCTGCAGGCTCTCCGCGAGCGCACTGGCGTCGTCCACTTGCTCGAGATTGGCGTGTCGCGGGGAGACGGCGCTCGCCTTCGTCTCAAACGCGAGGTCGACGCCCGACGCGCCCCCCGTTGGAGCGCTGGGGACGTCGACTCGCTCGACAGCCGACGAGGCGCGGCCTTCCGCTTGGCCTTGGTTGCCCCGCCTCCTCCTCCGTTGTCGGGGGAGAGAACGGGGCGAGCTTGAATGTTGTTCTCCCACCATGCGGGGAAGACGTCGTCGATTCCGCCGCCGGCGGGCGGGCTGTCGGCCGCCATCGTCGTTGTCGCGCGGCGGTGGAAGGAGTATCATGTTGTAGCTACCATCGAAGGACATGAACTCAAGACTCCTGAAATGGAGCACCGTCCCGGGTTGGAGAGGTTGCTGGAGACTACCCATCTGGAGCTTGACGGGAAGCTGTTCGTCAACACGCAGCAGGCCCCTACCTGGCGCGCCAACTGTCGGCGTTTCGAGACCGGGGGGGGTCCCTAAGCCGACGAGTGAATGTCGCTGCGTGCCCCAGCCCAGATGGGTCGACGCGAGGCCGAGCACGAAGGGGGGAAGTGAGGTGGCCGGAGATGGGCGTGAGAGAGGTGGAAATCCCGTGGCCTTCGTGTTCGTCCCGCGCCCAGGTCGGGTGCGCTTGCAGTAGGGGGGTTACAAGCGTCCACGCGGGAGAGGGAAGCGAGCAGCCCCAAGAGAGCGCCTGTCCCGTCCTCGTCCCCGTGCGGCCAACCCTCTCTAAGAGGGCCCTGGTCCTTCCTTTTATAGGCGTAAGGAGAGGATCCAGGTGTACAATGGGGGTGTAGCAGAGTGCTACGTGTCTAGCGGGGGAGAGCTAGCGCCCTAAGTACATGCCGATGTGGCAACCGAAGAGATTTTGGCACCCAGCTGGTATGATGTCGTGGCCGTCGGAGGAGCGACGGAGCCTGGCGGAGGGACAGCTGTCGGGGCGGTTGAGTCCTTGCTGACGTCCTCCTGCTTCCGTAAGAGAGCTGAGAGCCGTCGTTGTCACAGAGCATGCGGGGCGCCATCATTGCCTATCCGGCGGAGCTAGCCAGATGGGACACCGGTCTTGTTCTCTGCGGCCTGAGTCAGCTCGGGGTAGGGTGATGATGGCGCTTCCTGTTGACGTGGCTGGCCTGCGCCCTAGGTTGGGCGACGTAGAGGCTCCTCCGAAGCCGAGGTCGAGTCTGTCTTCCATGGCCGAGGCCGAGTCCGAGCCCCTGGGTCGGGTGAGGCGGAGGTCGTTCGGCAGAGGCTAGGGCGGAGTCCGAGCCCTGGGGTCGGGCGGAGCGGAGTTCGTCGTCTTCTGGGGCTGAGCCCGAGTCCGAGCCCTGGGTCGGGCGAAGCGGAGTTCGTCGTCTTCCGGGACATAGCCCGAGTCCGAGCCCTGGGTCGGGCGGAGCGGAGTTCGCCGTCTTCCGGGACTTAGCCCGAGTCCGAGCCCTGGGTCGGGCGGAGCGGAGTTCGCCATCTTCCGGGACTTAGCCCGAGTCCGAGCCCTGGGTCGGGCGGAGCGGAGTTCGCCGTCTTCCGGGACTTAGCCCGAGTCCGAGCCCTGGGTCGGGCGGAGCGGAGTTCGCCGTCTTCCGGGGCTTAGCCCGAGTCCGAGCCCTGGGTCGGGCGGAGCGGAGTTCGCCGTCTTCCGGGACTTAGCCCGAGTCCGAGCCCTGGGTCGGGCGGAGCGGAGTTCGCCGTCTTCCGGGGCTTAGCCCGAGTCCGAGCCCTGGGTCGGGCGGAGCGGAGTTCACCGTCTTCCGGGGCTTAGCCCGAGTCCGAGCCCTGGGTCGGGCGGAGCGGAGTTCGCCGTCTTCCGGGGCTTAGCCTGAGTCTGAGCCCTGGGTCGGGCGGAGCGGAGTTCGCCGTCTTCCGGGGCTTAGCTCGAGTCCGAGCCCTGGGTCGGGCGGAGCTTCCTATGGTGCCTTTGGCAGGGCCTGACTGCCTGTCAGTCTCACTCTGCCAAGCGGTACTGCGGTCGGAGTGGCGCAGGCGGCGCTGTCCTTTTGTCAGGCCGGTCAGTGGAGCGGTGAAGTGACGGCGGTCACTTCGGCTCTGCCGGGGGGCGCGCGTCAGGACAAAGGTGTCAGGTCACCTTTGCATTAAATGCCCCTGCGACTTGGTCGGTCGGTGCGGCGATTAGTCAGGGTTGCTTCTTGGCGAAGGCAGGGCCTCGGGCGAGCCGGAAACATGTCCGCCGTTGGAGGGGGGCCTCAGGCGAGACGGAAATCCTCCGGGGTCGGCTGCCCTTGTCCGAGGCTAGGATCGGGCGAGGTGTGATCGAGTCGCTCGAATGGACTGATCCCTGACTCAATCGCACCCATCAGGCCTTAGCAGCTTTATGCTGATGGGGGTTACCAGCTGAGAATTAGGAGTCTTGAGGGTACCCCTAATTATGGTCCCCGACACATAGTCCCTAAGGGTTTGCCTCATCCAAAGCAATTGCATGCAACAATGGCCTGCGGTAATATACTCGGATTCAGCGGTTGAAAGAGCCACAGAATTTTGCTTCTTTGAAGCCCAAGACACCAGAGATCTTCCCAAGAACTGGCAAGTCCCCGATGTGCTCTTTCTATTAATTTTACACCCTGCCCAATCGGCATCGGAATAACCAATTAAATCAAATGTGGATCCCCTAGGGTACCAAAGGCCAAATTTAGGAGTATAAACTAAATATCTCAAGATTCGTTTTACGGCCCTAAGGTGAGCTTCCTTAGGATCGGCTTGGAATCTTGCACACATGCATACGGAAAGCATAATATCCGGTCGTGAAGCACATAAATAGAGTAAAGAACCTATCATCGACCAGTATACCTTTTGATCTACGGATTTACCTCCCATGTCGAGGTCTAGATGCCCATTTGTTCCCATGGGTGTCTTGATGGGCTTGGCGTCTTTCATCCCAAACTTGGTTAGAATGTCTTGAATATACTCCATTTGGCTAATGAAAGTGCCCTCTTGGAGTTGCTTGACTTGGAATCCCAGAAAATACTTCAACTCCCCCATCATTGACATCTCAAATTTTTGTGTCATGATCCTACTAAATTCCTCACATGTAGATTCGTTAGTAGACCCAAATATAATATCATCAACATAAATTTGGCATACAAACAAATCATTTGCAAGAGTTTTAGTAAATAAAGTAGGATCGGCTTTTCCGACTTTGAAGCCATTAGCAATAAGAAAATCTCTTAGGCATTCATACCATGCTCTTGGGGCTTGCTTTAGCCCATAAAGCGCCTTAGAGAGTCTATAAACATGGTTAGGATACTCACTGTCTTCAAAGCCAGGAGGTTGCTCAACATAGACCTCTTCCTTGATTGGTCCATTGAGGAAGGCACTTTTCACGTCCATTTGATAAAGCTTAAAGCCATGGTAAGTAGCATAGGCATGTAAAATGCGAATTGATTCAAGCCTAGCTACGGGTGCATAGGTTTCACCGAAATCCAAACCTTCGACTTGTGAGTATCCCTTGGCCACAAGTCGGGCTTTGTTCCTTGTCACCACACCATGCTCGTCTTGTTTGTTGCGGAAGACCCACTTGGTTCCTACAACATTTTGGTTAGGACGTGGAACTAAATGCCATACCTCATTCCTCGTGAAGTTGTTGAGCTCCTCATGCATTGCCATCACCCAATCTGAATCTTGAAGTGCTTCCTCTACCATGTGTGGCTCAATAGAGGAAACAAAAGAGTAATGCTCACAAAAATGTGCAACACGAGATCTAGTGGTTACCCCCTTATGAATGTCGCCGAGGATGGTGTTGACGGGGTGATCTTGTTGGATTGCTTGGTGGACTCTTGGGTGTGGCGGCCTTGGAACTTGCTCATCCTCCTTGTCTTGATCATTTGCATCTCCCCCTTGATCATTGTCGTCTTCTTGAGGTGGCTCATCCTCTTGATCTTCTTCTTCATCATCTTGAGCCTCATCCTCATCTTGAGTTGGTGGAGATGCTTGCATGGAGGAGGATGGTTGATCTTGTGCTTGAATGGGCTCTTCGGATTCCTTAGGACACACATCCCCAATGGACATGTTCCTTAGCGCGATGCACAGAGCCTCTTCATCATCTAGTTCATCAAGATCAACTTGCTCTACTTGAGAGCCGTTAGTCTCATCAAACACAATGTCACAAGAAACTTCAACTAGTCCAGTGGACTTGTTAAAGACTCTATATGCCCTTGTGTTTGAATCATATCCTAGTAAAAAGCCTTCTACAGCCTTAGGAGCAAATTTGGACTTTCTACCTCTTTTAACAAGAATAAAACATTTGCTACCAAAGACTCTAAAATATGAAATATTGGGCTTTTTACCGGTGAGGAGTTCGTAAGATGTCTTCTTGAGGATTCAGTGTAGATACAACCGGTTGATGGCGTAGCACGCGGTGTTGACCGCCTCAACCCAAAACCGATCCGAAGTCTTGTATTCATCAAGCATGGTTCTTGCCATGTCCAATAGAGTTCTATTCTTCCTCTCTACTACACCATTTTGTTGTGGCGTGTAGGGAGAAGAGAACTCATGCTTGATGCCCTCCTCCTCAAGGAAGCCTTCGATTTGCGAATTCTTGAACTCCGTCCCATTATCGCTTCCAATTTTCTTGATCCTCAAGCCGAACTCATTTTGAGCCCGTCTCAAGAATCCCTTTAAAGTCTCTTGGGTTTGAGATTTTTCCTGTAAAAAGAATACCCAAGTGAAGCGAGAATAGTCATCCACAATAACTAGACAGTACTTACTCCCGCTGATGCTTATGTAAGCGATCAGGCCGAATAGGTCCATGTGGAGGAGCTCGAGTGGCCTGTCAGTCGTCAAGATGTTCTTATGTGGATGATGAGCGCCAACTTGCTTCCCTGCTTGGCATGCGCTACAGATCCGTCTTTCTCAAAATGCACATTTGTTAGTCCCAAAATGTGCTCTCCCTTTAGAAGCTTGTGAAGATTCTTCATCCCAACATGGGCTAGTCGGCGATGCCAGAGCCAACCCATGTTAGTCTTAGCAATTAAGCAAGTGTCGAGTTCAGCTCTATTGAAATCAACTAAGTATAGCTGACCCTCTAACACTCCCTTAAATGCTACTGAATCATCACTTCTTCTAAAGACAGTGACACCTACATTAGTAAATAGACAGTTGTAGCCCATTTTTGCATAGTTGAGAAACGGAAAGCAAATTGTAATCTAAAGAGTCTACAAGAAAAACATTGGAAATAGAATGGTCAGGAGATATAGCTATTTTACCCAAACCTTTGACCAAACCTTTGTTTCCATCCCCAAATGTGATAGCTCATTGGCGATCTTGGTTTTTCTCATAGGAGGAGAACATCTTTTTCTCCCCTGTCATGTGGTTTGTGCACCCGCTATCGATGATCCAACTTGAGCCCCCGGATGCATAAACCTACAAAACAAATTTAGTTCTTGTTTTTAGGTACCCAAACAGTTTTGGGTCCTTTGACATTAGATACAAGAACTTTGGGTACCCAAACACAAGTCTTTGAACCCTTGTGTTTGTCCCCAACATACTTGGCAACTACTTTGCCGGATTTGTTAGTCAAAACATAAGATGCATCAAAAGTTTTAAATGAAATGCTAGGTTCATTTGATGCACTAGGAGTTTTCTTCGTAGGCAATTTAGCACGAGTTGATTGCCTAGAACTAGATGTCTCACCCTTATACATAAAAGCATGATTAGGGCCAGAGTGAGACTTCCTAGAGTGAATTCTCCTAATTTTGTGCTCGGGATAACCGGCAGGGTACAAAATGTAACCCTTGTTATCCTAAGGCATGGGAGCCTTGCCCTTAACAAAGTTAGATAACTTTTTAGGAGGGGCATTAAGTTTGACATTGTCTCCCTTTTGGAAGTCAATGCCATCCTTGATGCCAGGGCGTCTCCCACTATAAAGCATACTACGAGCAAATTTAAATTTTTCATTTTCTAGTTCATGCTCGCCAATTTTAGCATCTCATTTTGCTATATGATCGTTTTGTTGTTTAATTAAAATCATGTGATCATGAATAGCATCAATGTAAACATCTCTACATCTAGTGCAAATAGAAACATGCTCAATAGTGGATGTAGAGGGTTTGCAAGTTTTTAGTTCAACAATCTTAGCATGTAAAATGTCATTTTCACTTCTAAGATCGGAAATGGAAGCATTGCAAACATCTAAGTCTTTAGCCTTAGCAATCAATTTTTCATTTTCAATTCTAAGGCTAGCAAGAGAGGCATTTAATTTTTCAATCTTAGCAATAGAAATAGCATGATCATTTCTAAGATTGGCATCAGAATCATCACAAACATTTGAATCAACCTTAGCAATTAATCTAGCATTTTCATTTCTAAGGTTGGCAATGACATCATGGCAAGTGCTTAGCTCACTAGTTAATTTTTCATATTTTTCCATCTCTAGAGCATAAGCATTCTTAACCTTAACATGCTTCTTATTTTCCTTAATTAGGAAGTCTTCTTGGCTATCCAAGAGATCATCCTTATCATGAATAGTGCTAATCAATTCATTTAACTTCTCCTTTTGTTGCGTGTTAAGGTTGGCAAAAAGAGTAAACAAATTATCATCCTCATTACTAGAATTGTCTTCATCACTAGAGGATGCATATTTAGTGGAGGATTTAGATTTAATCTTCTTCCTTTTGCCGTCTTTTGCCATGAGGCACTTGTGGCCGACGTTGGGGAAGAGGAGTCCCTTGTTGACGGCGATGTTGGCGGCTTCCTCATCGGAGGAGGAGTCGGTGGAGCTCTCGTCGGAGTCCCACTCCCGGCAAACATGGGCATCGCCGCCCTTCTTCTTGTGGTAGCTCTTCTTCTCCTTTCTTCTCCCCTTCTTGTCGTCGCCCCTGTCACTATCACTAGAAATAGGACATTTTGCTATAAAGTGACCGGGCATACCACACTTGTAGCAAACCTTCTTGGAGTGGGGCTTGTAATCCTTCCCCCTCCTTTGCTTGAGGATTTGTCGAAAGCTTTTGATGATTAAAGCCATCTCCTCATTGTCGAGCTTTGAGGCGTCGATGGGGAGCCTACTTGATGTAGACTCTTCCTTCTTCTCCTCCGTTGCCTTGAATGCGACGGGTTGTGCCTCAGGCGTGGAGGAGGTGCCTTGCTCGATGATTTTCTTTGAGCCTTTAATCACTAGCTCAAAGCTCACAAATTTTCCTATAACCTCCTCGGGAGACATTAGCTTATATCTAGGATCACCTCGAATTAATTGAACTTGCGTAGGGTTAAGAAAAACGAGGGATCTTAGAATAACCTTGACCATCTCATGGTCATCCCATTTGGTGCTCCTGAGGTTGCGCACTTGGTTCACCAAGGTCTTCAAGCGGTTGTACATGGCTTGCGGATCCTCTCCTTGGTGAAGCATGAAGCGACCGAGCTCCCCCTCGATCGTCTCCCGCTTGGTGATCTTGGTCACCTCGTCTCCTTCGTGCGCGGTCTTGAGCACATCCCAAATTTCCTTTGCGCTCTTCAACCCTTGCACCTTATTATACTCCTCTCGACTTAGAGAGGCGAGAACTATAGTAGTGGCTTGGGAGTTGAAGTGATGAATTTGGGCCACTTCATCTGAATCATAATCTTCATCCCCTACAGATGGTACCTGTACACCAAACTCAACAACATTCCAAATGCTTGTGTGGAGTGAGGTTAGATGATGCCTCATTTTGTCACTCCACATATTATAATCTTCACCGTCAAAAACCGGTGGTTTGCCTAGTGGAACGGAAAGTAAAGGAGTACGCTTTGAAATACGAGGGTAGCGTAGGGGAATCTTACTATACTTCTTGCGCTCATGGCGCTTAGAAGTTATGGACGGCGCGTCGGAGCCGGTGGTGGATGGCGATGAAGAATCGGTCTCGTAGTAGACCACCTTCCTCATCTTCTTTTTCTTGTCGCCACTCCGATGCGACTTGTGGGAAGAGGATTCCTTCTCCTTCCCTTTGTTGCGGGACTCTCCCGATGGAGCCTTCCCGTGGCTTGTAGCGGGCTTGTCGCCGGTCAACGTCTCCTTCTTGGCGTGATCTCCCGACATCACTTCGAGCGGTTAGGCTCTAATGAAGCACCGGGCTTTGATACCAATTGAAAGTCACCTAGAGGGGGGTGAATAGGGAGGAACTGAAATTTACAAAGTTAATCACAACTACAAGCTAGGTTAGCGTTAGAAATATAAACGAGTCCGAGAGAGAGGGTGAAAAACAAATCACAAGCAAATAAAGAGTGAGACACAAGGATTTGTTTTACCGAGGTTCGGTTCTTACAAACCTACACCCCGTTGAGGTGGTCACAAAGACCGGGTCTCTTTCAACCCTTTCCCTCTCTCAAACTGTCACTTAGACCGAGTGAGCTCCTCTTCTCAATCACACGGGACACTAAGTCCCCGCAAGGACCACCACACAATTGGTGTCTCTTGCCTTGGTTACAATTGAGTGTTCACAAGAAAGAATGAGAAAGAAAAGAAGCAATCCAAGCGCAAGAGCTCAAATGAACACAAATGTCGCTCTCTCTAGTCACTATTGATTTAGAGTGATTCCGGACTTGGGAGAGGATTTGATCTCTTTGGTTGTGTCTAGAATTTAATGCTATAGCTCTTATAGTGTGTTGGAAGGTGGAAGACTTGGATGCAATGAATGGTGGGGTGGTTGGGGTATTTATAGCCCCAACCACCAAACTAGCCGTTTGGTGGAGGCTGCTGTCGCATGGCGCACCGGACAGTCCGGTGCGCCAGCCACGTCACCCGGTCGTTAGGGTTCGACCGTTAGAGCTCTGACAGGTGGGGCCTCTGGGCTGTCCGGTGGTGCACCGGACAAGTCCTGTAGACTGTCCGGTGCGCCTGCGGCGCGTGCTCTGACCTCTACGCGCGCAGGCGCGCATTAAATGCGTTGCAGTCGACCGTTGCGCGCGAAGTAGCCGTTGCTCCGCTGACACACCGGACAGTCCGGTGTGCCACCGGACACATTCCGATGCATACACCGGACGGTCCGGTGAATTATAGCGGAGCGGCCTCCATTTTCCCGAAGGTAGTGAGTTCAGTGTCGAGTTCCCTGGTGCACCGGACATTGTCCGATGGTGCACCGGACACTGTCCGGTGGCACACCGAACAGTCCGGTGCGCCAGACCAGGGCACACTTCGGTTGTCTTTGGCTCTCTTTGTTTGAACCCTTTCTTGGTCTTTTTATTGGTCTATTGTGAACCTTTGGCACCTGTAAAACTTATAATCTAGAGCAAACTAGTTAGTCCAATTATTTGTGTTGGGCAATTCAACCACCAAAATCAATTAGGAAAAGGTGTAAGCCTATTTCCCTTTCACCCCTAGCTCGACGGCGATGCGCAACCCATTAACCAAGGCCTCGTATTCGGCCATGTTGTTTGACGCCGAAAAATGGAGGCGTATCACGTAACCCACATGTTTCCCGAGGGGTGAGATGAAGAGCAAGTCGGCACCTGCTCTGGTTTTCATAAGTGACCCATCGAAGTACATGGTCCAAAGTTTGGCCTGGATTGGGGCTGTCGGCAATTGGGTGTCGACCCATTTAGCTAGGAAGTCTGCCAAGACTTGGGACTTTATGGCCTTACGAGGAGCGAATGAAAGTGTTTCCCCCATGAGTTCCACTGCCCACTTTGCTATCCAACCCGAGGCCTCTCGGCACTGGATGATGTCTCCCAGGGGGAAGGATGACACCACAGTCACCGGATGAGACTCGAAGTAGTGTCGCAGCTTTCGCCGTGTTAGAATCACTGCGTACAGTAGCTTCTGGATTTGCGGGTAGCGGATTTTGGTCTCGGATAGCACCTCGCTGATGAAGTAGACTGGCCTCTGGATGAGCAGTGCATGCCCCTCTTCTCGTCTCTCGACTACGACCGCAGCGCTGACCACCTGAGTGGTTGCGGCTACATAAATCAAGAGGGCTTCTCCCGCAGCGGGGGGCACCAAGATGGGCGCATTAGTAAGGAGTGCCTTTAAGTTTCCGAGGGCTTCTTCGGCCTCGGGAGTCCAAGTGAAGCGCTTGGCCTTCCTTAAGAGGCGGTACAAGGGCAATCCTTTCTCGCCAAGGTGCGAGATAAAGCGGCTTAGAGCCGCAAGGCATCCCATGACCCTTTGTACTCCTTTTAAATCTTTGATGGGTCCCATGTTGGTGATGGCCGCGATCTTCTCCAGGTTAGCCTCGATGCCTCGTTCGGAGACGATGAACCCTAGGAGCATGCCTCGGGGGACTCCGAAGACACACTTCTCGGGATTGAGTTTTACGCTCTTCGCTTTTAGGCACCTGAATGTCACCTCAAGGTCAGAGAGGAGGTCGGAGGCTTTCCTTGTTTTGACAACGATGTCATCGACGTAAGCCTCGACCGTTGTGCCAATGTGCTCTCCGAACACATGGTTCATGCACCTCTGGTTTGTTGCACCTGCATTCCCCAAACCAAATGGCATAGTAGTATAACAATACATGCCAAAAGGTGTGATAAAAGAAGTCGTGAGCTGGTCGGATTCTTTCATCTTGATTTGGTGATAGCCTGAATAGGCATCGAGGAAAGACAGGGTTTCGCATCTAGCGGTGGAGTCCACAATTTGATCGATGCGAGGCAGAGGGTACGGAACCTTTGGACATGCTTTATTTAACCCAGTGTAGTCTACACACATCCTCCATTTCCCACCTTTTTTCTTTACAAGTACAGGGTTAGCTAACCATTCTGGATGGAATACTTCTTTGATGAACCCTGTAGCCATTAGCTTGTGGACCTCCTCGCCTATGGCTCTGCGCTTTTCTTCATCAAATCGGCGCAGGTGCTGTTTCACGAGTCGGGCACCGGCTCGGATGTCCAGTAAGTGCTCGGCGACACCCCTCGGTATGCCTGGCATGTCCGAGGGACTCCACGCAAAAATTTCGGCGTTTGCGCAGAGAAAGTCGACGAGCACTGCTTCCTATTTGGGGTCGAGCTTGGAGCCGATCCTGTCTTTCTTGCTGGCGTCGTTGCTGGGGTCGAGAGAGACAGATTTAACTGCCTCGGCTGGTTCGAAGTTGCCGGCGTGTCGCTTCGGGTCGGGCGCCTCTTTGGAGAGGCAATCCAGGTCGGTGATGAGGGCTTCGGATTCGGCGATGGCTTCGGTGTACTCCACGCATTCCACGTCGCACTCGTAAGCGTGGCGGTATGTGGATCCGACGGTGATGGTTCCCTTGGGGCCTGGCATCTTGAGCTTGAGGTACGTGTAGTTGGGGACGACCATGAACTTGGCGTAGCACGGTCTTCCCAACACCGCGTGATAGGTCCCTCGGAACCCGACTACCTCGAAAGTGAGGGTTTCCTTTCGGAAGTTGGAGGGAGTTCTGAAGCAGACGAGCAAATCAAGTTGCCCAAGGGCAGGACACGCTTGCCGGGGACAATCCCGTGAAAGGGTGCTACACCAGCCCGGATCGTGGACTGATCAACCCCCAAGAGCTCTAGGGTCTCGGCGTAGATGATGTTGAGGTTGCTGCCTCCGTCCATGAGGACCTTGGAGAGCCTAGCGTTGCCGATGATAGGGTCGACGACAAGAGGGTACCTTCCTGGGCTCGGTACGCAGTCGGGGTGGTTGCCTTGGTCGAAGGTAATGGGTTTGTTGGACCAGTCTAGGTAGACTGGCGTCGCTACCTTCACCGAGTAGACCTCCCGGCGTTCTTGCTTGCGGTGTCGAGCCGAGGCATTCGCCACTTGCCCACCATAGATCATGAAGCAGTTGTGGACCTCTAGGAACTCCTCTTCCCCGTTGCCTCCTTTCTTGTTGTTGCCTTGGTCCTTGCCACCCTCCGCCGAGGGTCCAGCCTTATTGAAGTAACGCCGGAGCATGTCACACTCTTCAAGGGTGTGCTTGACGGGACCCTTGTGATAGGGGCACGACTCCTTGAGCATCTTGTCGAACACGTTGGCCCCTCCGGGAGGCTACCAAGGATTCCTGTGCTCGGCAAGCAGCGACGAGATCCGCGTCAACGGCGTTGCGTTTTGCTTACACCTTCTTCCTGGTCTTCTTCTTCGTGCCACGCTGGACAGACGCCTCGAGGACGTCTTCCTTCTGCCTTCCCTGAGGCTGCTTGTCCTTCCGGAAGATGGCTTCGATCGCCTCCTGACCAGAGGCAAACTTGGTGGCTATGTCCATCAATTCGCTCGCCTTGGTGGGTGTCTTGCGTCCCAGTTTGCTTACCAGGTCCCGGCAAGTGGTGTCGGCGAGGAATGCTCCGATGACGTCCGAGTCGGTGATGTTAGGCAACTCGGTGCACTGCTTTGAAAACCGCCGGATGTACTCTCGCAGGGATTCCCCTGGCTGCTGGCGGCAGCTCCGGAGATCCCAAAAGTTCCCAGGGCGCACGTACATACCTTGGAAATTTCCAGTGAAGGCCTTGACTAGGTTGTCCCAGTCGAAGATCTGCACAGGAGGCAGATGCTCCAGCCAGGCCCGGGCAGCGTCGGAGAGGAAAAGGGGGAGGTTGCGGATGATGAGGTTGTCATCGTCCGTCCCTCCCAACTGGCATGCCAGCCGGTAATCCGCGAGCCACAACTCCGGCCTCGTCTCCCCTGAGTACTTGGTAATGGTAGTCGGGGCTCGGAACCAGGCCGGGAACGGCGCCCGTCGTATGGCCCGGCTGAAGACCTGTGGACCTGGTGGTTCGGGTGAGGGGCTCCAATCCTCCTCACTGTCGGAGCGTCCCCCGCGTCTGGGGTGGTAGCCTCGGCGTACCTTTTCCTCGAGGCGTGCTCGACGGTCGCGGCGGTGTTGCTCGTCGCTGAGGCGATCCCGGGCTGCAGGTGTCTCGTCTCCTGTGTGCTCGGTGCGGACCGAGGCCTCGCGCATGTGTCGGGAGGACACTGCATGATGCTCCGAGGGGCATCCTCGCCTTCGGGAGGCAGAGCTCTCGGCTCGTCGGGCTGCAGCATTTTCCAGGAGGTCCTTGAGTTTGCCCTGGATACGTCGCCCCTCGGTGGTGGATGGCTCCGGCATTGTTCGAAGTAACATCACCGCTGCAGCTAGGTTTTGGCCGGCCCCGTTGAAGGCCGGGGGCAGCCTTGCCCTGGCATCGTCAAGAATACGGTGCTGGATGTCTCGGGCCCGATGACGCGCTCCTCCGGCGAGTGCTCGACCTGCCCACTCTTGCTCAAGGTTTTGTCGGAGCTGCACAAGTCGCTCCGTTTCTTCGTCGAGCTTGGCCTACATCTCACAGAGTTGCTCGAGCTGTGCGCCCTGACCCCCCGCAGGGACCCAGGCCACAGCTAGCTCCCGCGGGATCACAACGCGAGACGCAGGCATAGGGGCGTCGCCGTTTCCTGGCATGCCGAGGTGGTTGTCTTCGTCGTGATCCCCCTGATCGATGTGGAAACACTCGCGAGTTGGGTCGTAACCCTCGTCGTCAAGGCTGTGGCCATCGTCAGAGCAGCCGGAGAGGCAGTGGTCACATGCGGATATGAAGTCTCGCATGGCACCGGGATCATAGAGTCCGGAGAAATCCCAACTGAAGTCGGGGTCGTCCTCTTCCTCGGAACCCGCGGGTCCGGAGGTTGAGACGGCCGTCAGTAGGTCCCAAGTTGACCACATATGGTACCCCGGAAGGTCAGGATATGCCCTTGCGAAAGCGCTTGCCGAAGTGGGGTCGCTTGGTGGGTCGAAGCTGAATTTAAAGGGAACAGGATGGAAAACTGATGGTACCTCCTGATTGGTGGACGGCGGTGAAGTTGCATCGGAGATGGAATGTGTCGTTATCTCAGGTGCGAGACTAATGCCCGACAAGTCCCTCGCAAGGGTGCCGGCGTCATCAATCCGCCTGGGGTTGGCACGTTGCTGGGAAGCGACACCCATCGTTGTCCCAGGTGCGAGGATAACACCCGACATGTCCCCCGCAGGGGTGTCGGCGTCGTCGACTCGCTCTGGTCCGACAGCCGACGAGGTGCTGCCTCCTGCCTGGCCATGGTCGCTCCGTCTCCTCCTCCTCCAGCGAGGAGGGTGGCGGGGCAAACCCGGGTGTTCCTCTCCCGCCACGGGGAGATGTCGTCGTCGAGTCCGCCTCCGCCGGGCGAGCCGACGACCGTCGTTGTTGTCGTGTTGCGGGGAGAGGAGTACCATGTCGTAGCTGCCGTCGGGGGACATGAACTCGAGACTCCCAAAGCGGAGCACCATCCCGGGCTGAAGAGGCTGCTGAAGATTGTCCATCTGGATCTCAACGGGAAAGTATTGCCAACACGCAGCTGGACCCCCTACCTGGCGCCCCAACTGTCGGTGTTTCGGACCTGGGGGACCCTCAACCGAACCGACTAGTGAATTTTGTGTCGCGTGTCCCTGCCCAGATGGATTGATGCAAGATGAAACATAAGAGGAGGGATGAGGCTTATATTATCTTGCACCGGGGTGTTTGCAGTAGGGGTTACAAGCTTCGTGAGAGAGGGTTTGGCCTTGAGGTGAGACGTCTGAGTTAGCCCCCTTCCTTCTTTTTCCTCCCCCCCTTGGGAAGGCCCTGGGCATCCCCTTTTATAGATACAAGGGGATGGTCTAGCTGTACATATGGGGGTGTAGCTATGTGCTAACGTGGCCGGTGGAGAAGTGCTTGAGCCCTGTAGAAGCGTAGCTGGCGGTGCGGCCCTGGGTCCTACTGACGTTTCTTTGCCTTCGTAGAGAGCTGAGAACAATCGACATCATGGACGCATGCAGGGAACCATCATTGCCTGTTGCCAGAGTAATCTAGATGTGACACTAGTCTTGTTCCTTTGTAGCCTGAGGCGGCTAGCTAGAGGTAGGGTAATGATGTATCCCCTGTAGCGTAGTCGGTCTGAGGCCGAGGTCGGGCGAGGCGGTGACTTCTCCTGAGGCCGAGGCTGAGGTCGGGCGAGGCGGGGACCTTCTCCCGAGGCCGAGGTTGAGGCCGAGGCCCGGGGTCGGGCGAGGCGGAGACCTTCTCCCGAGGCCGAGGCTGAGGCCTGGGGTCGGGCGAGGCGGAGCTCCCTGTTGCGCCCGAGGCTGAACTCGGGAGAGGCCATGACTTACTGTTGTTAGTCTTACCCTGGTGGTTGGCACAGTAGTCGGAACGGGGTGAATAGTGTTGTTTTCCTGTCAGAACGATCAGTAAAGGGGCGAAGTGACTGCGGTCATTTCGACCTTACCAACTGAGGCGCGCGTGTCAGGATAAGGTGTCAGGTGATCCCTGCATTAAATGCGCATACGATACGGTCGGCGGTAAGGCGATTTGGCCAAGGTTGCTATACGACAAAGTTTGCCCGAGCTTAGCCTCGGGCGAGCCGGGGGTGCGCCCGCTGCCTGAGGAGGCTCTCGGGCGAGGCGTGAATCCGTCCGAGACTACTGTTCTTGCCCGAGGCCGGGCTCGGGCGAGACGAGATCGCGTTTCTTGGTAGATGAGGCTTTAACTTTGAGTTGTGCTTACCAGTCTTTACGGTCTGTTTTGAAGATGTTTTTCATCCATGCTTAGGAGTATTGGGGGTACCCCTAATTACGGTACCCGACACAGGGCGTGATGCTTCGGGAAGCCCACAGTCCAACAGTACCACGTCCATCAACGGTCACATCAAAAACCCCCGTGGAACCACTTTGAGCGAGGGCAGCGTCTCCACCATCTAGCGACGTCTTCAGCACCAGATGACTTAGTCAAACTGGTCCCTCGGAGGGCAAATGTTGGGGCGAAGGCGAAGACGCTACCCTTTGCTCCAGTAACGAGAATGTTGGGGTGAAGACGAAGATGCTACCATTCGCTCCAGGTCTTCGTCACCTCGCCACCCTTCGCTCCAGGTCTTCGTCACCTCGCTTCACCAATGGAGGCAAGATGACCGGCGCGGCCCTCCCTTCGACCTCCACACTGCAAGACGAAGGACCAACGACGAAGTATCTCCATCCCACGTCCTCATCCGACCTGGAGGCCCACGTGGGATTCGGCCCACTGTAACAGGCCCCGCACGGAGAAGCGTGTTACGGGCCCGATTTGTAATAGTTTTTCTGTAATGACGGTCTGTAACCCTCCCTTATGGGAATATTCTAGGGATAGTCTAGGTGCCCAAGGGCATAAACGTTCTTACATCGGGACGTTGGACACTCGGGCACCTATAAATATCCCCGTACAGTGCCCTTGAGAGGCCGAATTAACAGAGCGATCGCCATCTCGAGTTAAACCTTGCTTGCGTTCTTTCCACTCCCCCGTTGGATCAACTCGCCCAGGAAAGCGAGTACCAACAACCATTAAGTCTGCCGCCTCTTTTTCATTGATCCTCCTTTTATTAGGTGTACACCTAACCTTGGGAGAATTCTTTTTCTTTTTATTTCTCAGAGAATATTTTTTTCTCTTCTCAAATCCTCTTTTCTGTTGTAAACAATCATTTTCTCTTTCTCAGATTCGCTATCTAATAAATCCTGAACCATTTTATCTATAGAATCAGAAATCTCATTTACTTTTTCAGCATCAGTTATGTTCATTACATCACCAAGATCAGTGTTGGAATCACACACAATAGATCTTTCTGTTTCAACCATTTTAATTTCATTAAGGTTCAAAATAATTTCCTCCAAAGTCTTTCCTAGGCTAACATTAAGCAACTCAGCCATCTCAATTAAAATATTATCACTAGAATTCAAAACAGAGAAAGGGTTGGATGACATACCTTTATTCAGGAAAGCGTCTTTAGCCACCGCCCTTGAGATAGCTTTTTTAGTTATCTTGATATCTTCATTTGTTTGTATAAAATGAACAAACTTTAGTCATTTAGATAGCATTTCGTTCCAGAGTATACGGTGGGATCATGGGATAGAGCCACTCACGCTCTACTCTTAATTTATTATTGTTTTTATTGATTTCATATAGGAGGGAGTAGTTCTAAAAATAAAAAATTATACTTAAATGTTAAATTATTTAGCTCTTTAAAATCTCTTGAATAGAGCCGCTGCCGAAGACAAAGCCGTTCCATTCCATCTGACTTTAGAACCAAACGCTACTTTAGTCACATCTTTGTTCAAGCATAGTAAAGGCTATGAACTTGACAGCAATTTTGGACAACCAAATAAATGCTACAATCCAAGGATCTTTTTGGCAATAAATCCAAAGATGCCAAAACAGTTTTTGGCTAGTGTCCCGTGACATCTTTTCAAGTTGCATCTCCTATAGCTAATTCGAGCAAAGCAAACGCAGGATGTCTGTACCCCCATATGCATAAGAGCATCTCCTGTTCGTTTGCCAATGGCTTGTAGTTCAGTGCTTTTGTACTTGGAAGTTTTATTTCATCTTAACTCATTCAGTGAAGTGCA
Organism: Zea luxurians; assembly: GCA_029449295.1. Lineage (NCBI taxonomy): Eukaryota > Viridiplantae > Streptophyta > Magnoliopsida > Poales > Poaceae > Zea > Zea luxurians. The sequence continues at coordinate 108,991,833 of JAOPSE010000010.1, forward strand.
GAATGTATCTTCATCACCAAATGGTAAAAAGTAAAAAGGAAACAATTTTGAATGTTTGCGGCACTAATGTCACAAGCCACCCCAGTGCTAAAATCAAGATTAAATGCTCTAGAACAAAGTATAGCAGCTACCAAATGTCGTATTTGCATAACAGAATGACTAATACCTCATTTTTTTCACTTCTTGGAAATCTAGAGAGAGAGCAGCAGCAGCAGATGGCCTATTATAAACTGCCACTACGAATTATTGCTACTTCTACTTGAATCTAGATAACAGAACAAGTGGATTTCATGGCGGGGTGAGGCCAATATCACTGTTCTTCGCCGGCTCGATGCTGCTGCTGCCACCATGGTACCTCTTCCAGGGCTTGTAGTCCTCCCTTTCCAGCATCCGCTCCACTTCCTCGAACTGCAGGCCTTTAGTCTCCGGCACGGTGAGGAAGACGATGACAAGCGCCAGCAAGGAGACAGCACAGAAGAGGAAGAAGGTGGCCGATGTTCCGAGCGCCTTGGTCAGGGACAGGAACGTCTGCGTCACGATGAGATTGGAGACCCAGTTGGCGACGGCAGCGATGCCGCCGCAGATGCCCCTGAACCGCAGCGGGTAGATCTCCGAGTTGACGATCCACGGCACCGTGCCCATGCCGGGCGAGTAGGAGACGATGTACGCGCCCAGGCCGATCAGTGCCAGCCACCCGAAGTTGTTGGGGCACCCCTCCGTGTAGAACTCCCGGTGGTCTGCGCGGCACGCATGCCGAGACGCGTTGTTCAGCGCCAAGCACGCCCCCGGAAGAAGCTGCAATTCCGACGACATCGATTCCGTTAGGATGAACGTGCAGCAGAAACCTTACAGACAGCAACGAAGAAATGGTGCACTTGCCTTGTCTCCCTGGTGAGCACAGAAGCTGCACGTGGACGCGGCCTTGAGGCAGTCCATGCAGCTCCAGCGGACGTTCGGGTTGAACTCGGGACACGTCTGGGTCTGGGTCTGGGTCTGGGTCTGGTTCGCCAACAGTCGGGTCTCCAGGTCGCTGACGGGTGGGGCGTGGTGTGCGGCGCCCAGGAACGTGCCGCCGAGCACGGCGAGCCACACGACGATTCCGACCAGGCTGATCAGCATCAGGCGCCTCCGGCCTGCCCTGTCCACGAAGAACATGCTGACGATCGAGCCGATGGCGTTCAGGCCCGAGGTGATGAGGGACAGTGCCATGGCTGTGTTGTTGGACGCATAGCCGGCCAGCTGCACGATCGTCGGGCTGTAGTACATGACGGTATTGATGCCCACGAACTGCTGCGCGACCTGGACGATGACGCCGGCCGTTAGCCCGCGGCGAACGACCTTGCTGCCCATCGCCTTCCTCAGCTTGCCCATGAAGCCACTCTCACCGATGGAGCCCTCAAGGAGCACCTCTTCTTCGACAGACCGGCGCATTGAGTCAATCTCTTGCTCGACCTCATTCGCAGGGTAAATCTTGTGCAAGATTGCTGCTGCTTCCTCTTTCCTGCCCTGTTTTGTTTCACCAAGAAAGTGCAAATTGTCAGTATGTTCCTTCCCTTTCGCAGCATAATCCTTTCCTCGTGTTGGCATTGGATAATGACTCACTACATTATGTAGCTATCTATAAGGTACAGACAAAGATGTGGTATTTGAATCCAAAGTAATTCTTGTACACGAACTACTTTTTGTAATAAAAAAAAAATACTACTATCAACCTTCCTGTAGAGCCATCTTGGTGATTCTGGCAGCATCAGCATCAGTACGAACTGGACCAGGGCAGGAACCCCTGCAATGCCAAGCATCCACCGCCAGGTCCCTGGCACCTGACACAGGCAATGGATGTAACATCAATTATTCCTTTTTCTTAATGAAAAGACAGGAGCTCTACCGCTCAATTAAAAAGAATCGAAGTTCAGATAAAGATGTGACACAGACTTTGCAAAACAATGTTTTCCAAACTTGTAGAAGATGACAAGAGTTGAATGTTTAGTTGAGCGGGTACCTTAGTGAAGGCTAGATTGATGAGGTAGGCCAAGAACTGGCCACCAGTGATGAGAAGCCCATTTGTGCTCACTAGAGCACCTCTGATCCTAGCAGGGGAGGCTTCAGAGATGTACAGAGGAGCTGTCATGGAAGCCATTCCAACACCAAGACCAACAAATACCCTCCCAACAATGATAACTCTAGGTGTTGGGGAAAACGCCATGATAACGGCACCTCCAAAGAACAGTGCATCGGCAAGTATGATGGAAGGCCTCCTTCCAAACTTGTCATTCATCCAGCCACCAAATGCAGCTCCAACTATAGCTCCAGCAACAGCCATACTGACTATTGTCTCCTGTTATTTGGACTAAACAGTGAGTCCGTGACATCAGATATCAACCTTGCTAGAATGTTAGTATTGTCTGAAGAAAATGTTAGATGAACTGAAGTTAAACTTGAACCACCGTGCATAATGGGAAATATTGTCATGTACCCTTAATACAGTGCTCTTTTCCACCGCAGCAAAGTCATCTCTAATGTACAGGAGGGCTCCCGATATGACACCTGGCAAGGAAAATGTCAATAAGGTGATAAATCAATCAGCTACACTAAACTTCTTGAGTATGTAAATGAGATGATATGGCAGGCGGGAAGTAAGGATGTCAAAACGTTTTTAAGCACAAGCACAGCATGCAAGATGTACTACAGGATTAATATCATCATGACAGTTGTAAATAGAAAGGAAAATTTTCTGGATTTCCATCAGAATTTCAGGGTGTCGGATAAAGGTTAAAAGCAATTCCTCTTGATTTCTTCAGTAATTTTAAGAAAGATATATTGAGCGATTGTGGATTCATAGTTAAAACTAGAACATTTTTCCCTTCAGTATATATTCATGTCATTTGGCAGGTTTATTGTGTTTCAATGCAGTACTAAAATCTCAACTATGAGAAAACCAATCACAGGAGTGGATTGAAACATCTATATATATCAGCTATGGTTACCAGCTATTACTACAACTAAATGCCTTGAAACAAAAGTCCAGCATCGATCTCTATAACTTGTCAAGTTCAGATACCTGTATCATATCCGAAAAGAAGACCGCCAATGCCAGCAGACAGGACAAGCTGAAGGATGTAAGGCTGTGTCCAGGACAGCCGCAGGCACTCCTTGAATTCTGCCTTGTCCGCTAGAGTCACACCGCCCTCCATTGATATCCAAGTTTAAGTTGGTGTAGATACTCGGTCCGTCGTCCACTTCACTGTACCAGTGAAACGGGAATTCGCTGGAGTTAACAAGAACGACACAGGCTTTATTAAATCGTGCTGGAAGTGCAGATTGCGACGGTTCAGTAAAGCAAACATCAAGATATTGTTTATTTATATATATGGCCATAATAGCGTACGAAATTATGAGCATCACGATCAATCTGAACAGGCCGATCCGCATCTGTGGTTTAAAATCTCTGGCGAAATGAAAAGCGGGGATCGTATAAAGACGCTTTTACATGAAAAAGACAACTGTATTTTGCAGGCATGTTACATGTTGCGATAATCCTATCTTCTGGATGGCAAAACAAGCGGCCTGCATTGCAGAGAACTACTGCATCTTGTAGCCATAAACCATGATCCCACTCACCAAACCATGGCGAAAGGTATAAACGAAATCTTAGGCTACCAAGCAGACGGGACCGAATCTTATAACGATACGATCAGGCTATCAAGGAAAACAAAAATCAGACGGAATCTCGTATAACGATACGATCTTCCATCGCAAACTAACGAACCGAATCTTATGGAAACTAGGATCTGCAGAAGGAACCGCGCGCACACTGACCCCAGAACAACCACCCCTCCCGTAGCCGTACTTCCCGTGAAACCCCTTCACATTCTTGAAGAGGAGCGAACGAGTAAAAGGCAACCATCAAAATCCCCGACCCCTCCTCACGGAGGAGGACGAGGAGAAGGACGAGAACGAGAACGGAATGCCAGTAGCGGCGCAAGCCAGAGGTCAGTGCCTCACCGACAGAGAGACGAAGGAAGCGATCAAAACCCCACTTCCGCCAGCGCCGCGCAGCAGAGAGCCGAGACTATCTCCTCCCCCCGAGAGAACGAAGACAAGTGGCAGCGTCGCCGTGGACGTTCGCTTTATGGCGGACGCCTCTTCGCACACGCGGTGTTCAGTGCGGCCCGGGGCGGGCGCGCTTGGTCGGTCCCGTCTCGTGCTCTCCTCGGCGGGGTGCGCCGCGATGATGACGAGATCCCGGCCGTCCGACACGATGGACGCGTGCGATCCGCCGAGTGGGTAAAAGCAGCGGCCGCGAGCGCAGGCTCGCCCGTATTCTGGCTTGCGCCGCGGTCCAGCCCGTCAGTTTTCGCCTGCGCGCGATCCTTTTGACCAGCCCGGATCCGACCGACTTTGCCCGCGCGGCGGGTCGGGCATGGCAGGAACTCTGGAACTGAGGCCTGCTGCGCTGCGATGCTAGAGCTTCCAACAACAATACTTAAACTGGTATCTTAAATTGAAATACAGTACTCTAAATAAAAAATTACTCCAACAATATATTATTTTATAAAATTTGAATAAAAAATTATAAGACACAATCTCATATGTCTTAAATATACTATACCATAGTGACTATCTTATAATCTAGATTTAAAGTTTACTGTTAGAACGAAATGTTTTAATAATATCCCAAATTTTATAAAATATATTTAATTTTAAATTATAGAATATCATTGTTGCAGTTGCAGGCTTGAAGAAGCACGCAACTTCCTGGATCGGCTGCCCAAATTAGCATACGGCACGGGGCGTGGGTTATTGCGAAAAGAATAAAGACTATCGGAACCATAAAAGTTGCTACACATATCCAAAACTGAGCAGTAAGGATGTGTATGGTTGCCTGGCCCAGCCTAAGCCTGGCCCAGTGAGAGAACCAGACTCAGGGGAGCCCGCATGTACAGAACCAACAAACAATGTTTGGTTGTCTGGTCAAAACGAACCAGTCCCATATTATACATTGTTTGGTTCTTTTTTTTAGCTTGGCCCAATTAGATTGCCGTCAGTTTTCACGTGTAAAATGAAGCTCCCGCCAAATTTCAAAATTTTAAACGCTATTAAACAAATTACTACAGATTTGAACTAAAAATATGATTTTGACCCATAAAATGAACTAATTGCAATCATCTAAATATGATTTACAATCATTTGAATTACAATCATATGAACTATAGTATTTGAATAAACAGAAACAGACAAACATGGTACATCTTGCCTATCCCCTACAGGTTGTTTCCATCTTCAAATACCAGACGAACATGGTACCTCTGTATACTGTAAAACACCAGATGTGTATCCTGTTTCTGTTTGCAGGCGTTTCAAGTGAAACACCAGCTGTTTGAAGTGAAAAATCTCATGAAAAATCCCCCGCTGTTTCAAGTGTTTGCAGGCGTCAGCTCTGTATACTGTGTAAAACACCAGCTGTTTCAAGTGAAAAATCTCATGAAAAGTGTTTGCCTATCCTCTGCTTAAAATACCAGGAGTAAACAGAAACTGAAACTGAAACTAACAAAAGTCATGAGACCTGTGTATTGCTAGGCTACGCCCGTGCAGTTGATCACTTGATAATAACAGGTTGTTTCTGTGTATGATAGTAAACAGAAACAGAAACAGAAACACCACTGGTTCCTTGCAGTGACCCAATGTAAACAGAAACAGAAACAAAAATTGAAATAGAAGAAAAGAGAAGGAAGTCATGAGAGTAAAATCACTTGATCATGAGAGTAAAATCACTTGAGAAGAAAAGAGAAGTAACAACTTACCATAACCATAATTGTATGAACTATAGTTTGCCTCAGAAATTATTATCAATTAAAATCACTTGATCAACTCATGAGAGTAATACAATAAATTGCCTCAGTTTTGTATGAATAAACACCTCATTTGACCATACATGGGAGAACATAGGGCAGGTGGAGAAATCTGATTAAAGGATAGAGTATGTTTGGTTGCCTGACCCAAAATAAAACATAGATAGGAAGAAAACCAAGAGCAAGGAAAACAAAGCAGTAAGTCAACCTCCCATGAATGGTCATCAGTCAAATATATTTCATCACAGGCAAAATTTACAAAATGAGCAAGGAAAACAAAGCAACAAGTCATACTCCCTTGATTGATCATCATTATAAAACATATCAGCATAGGCAAGTAAAGGCAACAGTTAAATATAAAATCATCACAGACCGGTAGAAAAGTCTCAGAATTATTAATTATCATCCACAGTTCTAGATTCAGTGTCATAGGCATAGAGCAAAGTATTAGGCATAGATCAAAGTATTACGCATAGAGCAAGGTATTAGGCATCATAGGCATAAGACTGGTCTGCTCAAATCTTTGCAAGGTGCTGCCTTAGCCAAAGCACACGGTGTTTAGGCTCCATCTTCACAAAGCTATCACCTTGCCTTTTGTTGTCCAATAGGTAGGTAAGGCAAGTCATCAACTCCTCATCAGTGAAACCTGGAATACTCATGCAAATTTGATACAGATCAGGGTGGACATATGTGGTCTGGACTACAACAGGTGCTTGGACAGCTTCAGCCAATTTGTTCACAGCTCTAGTAAGCCCTGTCATAATCCTTAGCTCTTCATCACCGAGTCTCCTTTTCTTTCCATTTGATCCATAGGAACTACCAACACCAGCACCACTATGAGAAGGGCTAGCACCAGCAGAACCAGAAGCAGTAGTACCAACAGGACATGGTTCTTCAGATGCACCAACACCTTTAGTGACATCCGAGATGGTGCCAAGGGGCTCATTTGAGGCCATGGCATACCTGCCAGTAGCCTGCCCAGCTCCAAATATAATTTGCATCTGTACATAGTTTTCAATTGGCACATTGAGGAATTCAGCATCCTTTGGGTTGTCTTTTGTATGGCCCAGCAGATGTTCATCATCAAGGATGATTGTGAATGTATTCTCATCCCAATGAGCACCACTTAGGTCCTTGAGCCTACAAACCCTGATCCATTTTTGACGCCTGTTGGGGACTTGTTCTCAAATGCTTCGAATTAAGAACAAGGCAACATAAAAAGTGTTAAATGTTAAAGTCCTTCGTCCTTCAAGACATTATGTCCCTTCGGACATAATGAATTCCGGACGAGGGTTATGAAGGAAGAGACCTTCGTAAGCTCGACAGATGGTGAAGGAAAATACATATATGAAATATGAATAATAATACAGATATTATTATCAATCTATTTTTATTTTGCATTATCAAATTCATAATAACAAATTATAAATGTACCTTCGAATTGACGAAAGGTAAAGGTACAGGCGTGATGCGAAAAGCAAATGCCAAGTCAGCGTGAACAGTACGGGAGCACTGTTCATCTATTTATAAGCACAGGACGCAACCCGTGGAGAATTACATTAATGTCCTTTACATTTATCAATAACTCTATAGTGATTCTTCGAGGTCTGATTTGGCTTTTCATCATATAAGTCGGTTCCCCTTTTCTGCTGTCATACCGAAGCTTTTTCTGCGCATAGCTTCGTGATCATCTTATCCTTCGTCATGATCGCCTTCCGTCCTACTCAAGCTTCGTCTTGACCATACTCTTGTATACTCGTGACCCGATTCCGAAGATACCTGTTCACATATTTCACTTGGAAAACATTGTCAAATCATGTTTTTGAGGACCTTCGGAAGCCGAAGGCCCCCAACAGTAGCCCCTCGCAATATTAATTTGCTGGAATGATAAATTCATATTGCGACATGGACGAAGGCTTTAAGCCGAAGGTCTGAAAAAACACCTTTCCTTTGCTAGAATAGCAACAGTCTTTGACAAGCGGGACCCTCCAGTTTTCAACGCACTGGGTGTATAAATAAGAGCTCACCACCAGTTTATTTGGCACACTCCCTTGCCATCTGCTTTTACTCACCCAACTTTTAGCCTGCGCGCAACAACACTTGCTTGGCTTTTTAAATTTTTAAGCTTCGGTTTTGAGAGCACTTTCTCAGCGTTTGCGAAGATGTCTGAAGATAAAAAAGCTGTTGGTGATTCAAAGCTAAGCCTTTCTGAGGAGATGCATCTGGGCTTTCTTGAATCAATATCAAAGACTAATGCAGAGAAGATTACTAGGGAGATTTTGGAGGGTTTATCTGAAGATACTGGTGACAGTGACAGTTATGATGTGGATAGTGGTGGTGAAGATTCCGAAGATCGACCTTGGCGACCAAGCCATGCGGTTTTTGGTAAATCCAGTATTAAAGAAAATCATCTTGTCAATATGAGGGGCAGATATTTTCGGGACTTGTCTATTGTGAGGGCTGACGAAGGAGAGAAGACTTGTCCGACTCCCGAGGAAAATGAAGTCGTGATAATTCGAAGCTTCTTAAAGGCTGGACTGCGATTTCCCTTGAACAGTTTTGTCGTGGAAATACTGAAGATATTTGAAATCTACCTTCACCAACTTACCCCCGAAGCAATCATAAGGATGAACATCTTTGTGTGGGCCGTGAGGAGCCAAGTTTTGGAACCTAATGCAAAAAGCTTCTGCAACATACATGAGCTATTGTATGAGACAAAACCCTAGGGTAAAGAGCAGTATCACAACAATTTTGGCTGCTACAGCTTTGGCGCCCGGTCTGGGTCAAGCTGCCCCGTGCCAACCTTTCGAAAGAGGTGGCCCGACGACTGGATGATGGAATGGTTTTATGTGAAAAATGACTTGAAATCATGGGAAGATATTAAAGGTATCATTATGCGCCCTATCTGGCAACACTTCGGCCTCCGGAAGCCAAAGGTGGAAATGAATGAAGCAGCCGAAGAATGCCAGAGAGCCTTCGGCGTTGTTTGCTCTTTTATTGGGACAAGGGATTTGGTCCAAGAACACATTGCTTTCAGAGTATGGCCACTTGTGGAAAAGTGGGAAATGCCGGAGGAGACCATTAAAGAAACTGACGAAGGTGGACTAGTCAGGCTAAAATACACATTCAAATACGGAGATAAGTTCGTTGAGCCAGATGATGACTGGTTGAAAAGTATTGAGGCCATAAGTGACAAATTGCTTGGGGTATACTCAAAGGCCGAAGATACTACATTATCAGCGGCCTTCGGAGGCCGAAAGAAGAAGAGACTCAACCGAGTATTTGATGCAATTGGGTTTGTTTACCCCGACTACCGCTATCCAACGCGGGGTCAAAAAAGAAAGAATACATCTTCTGCGAAGGAAACTGCTTCAGCCGCTCCTAGCGAGCCAGCGCCGAAGAGGAAAAGGGTAAAGGTTCTCACACACCGGCCACGTTATATTGAACCGGCCACAGTGCCTGAGTTTATCGGTGAGACCTCTTCGGCCACCGAAGCTAAAGAACCAACTCCACTGCCAAAAATCGAAGAGCTGGCCGAAGTGCCAGCAACAGAAAAAACAGAAGAACTGAGGACTGGAGAAACAAAGACATCAGAAGTTTTAAGTCCTTCAGCAAAAATTGAGGCAGCAAAAAGCCAAAAGGGTCCAGCAGTGACCCCGAAAAGAAAAAGGATGGTTAATGTGCTGGATGTTTTGATTGAAAGGGAAATGTGCCCTTGGGCCATTTCTAAGTATTTTGGTGATTTAGTGTCCAACACAAGTGCCTAAGTGTAAAATGGTGGACAAAGTACAAATCAAGGATAAAGGTATGTTTCTCAGACTTAGTACATTGTTTTAGAGACTAATGTATTATGTCTACGTGCTGGAAACAGGAAAAGATCAACTGGAAATGTCTTGGCTCGAGCAGCCAAGACTCTGCTCAGTCTGGGATCACCGGACTGTCCGGTGGTGCACCGAACAGTGTCCGGTGCGCCAGGCTGGCTCGAGCGAAGTGGCCGCTCTCGGGAATTTACCGGCGACGTACGACTATAATTCACCAGACTGTCCGGTGTGCACCGGACTGTCCGGTGAGCCAACGGTCGGCAGGGCCAACGGTCGGCCGCGCGATCTGCGCGGGACACGTGGCCGAGCCAACGGCTAGAAGGGGGCACCGGACTGTCCGGTGCGCCAACGGCTCTCAGGCTGCCAACGGTCGACTGCGCCATTTTTGGAAGGAAATCGGGCACCGGACAGTGTCCGGTGTGCACCGGACTGTCCGGTGCGCCAGTCGACAGAAGGCAAGATCAGCCTTCCTAGATTGCTCTCAACGGCTCCTAGCTGCCTTGGGGCTATAAAAGGGACCCCTAGGCGCATGGAGGAGCACACCAAGCATTCCTACAACATTCCTAAGCACCAAGACATCGATTCCGCGCCTTTGATTCTTTGCGATAGCAATTAGAGCTCTAGTTGAGTGGTGAACTCATTGAGTTGTGTTGTGAGCTCTCGTTGCGACTTGTGTGCGTGGTGTTGCTGTGATTTCTTGTCTTGAGTGCGTTGCTAATCCCTCCCTTGCTCTGTGCTTCTTTGTGAACTTCAAGTGTAAGGGCGAGAGGCTCCAAGTTGTGGAGATTCCTCGCAAACGGGATTGAGAAAAGCAAGCAAAACACCGTGGTATTCAAGTGGGTCTTTGGACCGCTTGAGAGGGGTTGATTGCAACCCTCATCCGTTGGGACGCCACAACGTGGAGTAGGCAAGCGTTGGTCTTGGCCGAACCACGGGATAACCACCGTGCCATCTCTGTGATTGATTTCGTGGGTTATTGTGTTTTGTTGAGACTCCTCTCTAGCCACTTGGCATTTACTGTGCTAACGTTTAACCAAGTTTTTGTGGCTTAAGTTTTCAAGTTTTACAGGATCACCTATTCACCCCCCCCTCTAGGTGCTCTCAATTGGTATCGGAGCCGTTCTCTTCACAAAGGGACTAACCGCCCGAAGAGATGGATCCTAAGGGGAAGGGTATCGTGATCAACGATAAAGAGAAGGAATCCTTCGTCAACGAGCCGAAGGATGACAAGCCTACCGACTCGGGCTCGGGCCATAGACGGAAAGATGGGAAGAAGAAGAAGACGAGGCGCATCAAGGAGATCGTCTACTACGACGACAGCAATGAGTCTACTTCTTCCCAAAAGGACGACGACCACAACGACTACGAGAGAAGGAAACCGGTTAATTCGAACTTTTCTTTTGACTACTCTCGTATTCCGCAAAGTTCAAATTCACATTTGCTCTCCATTCCTCTCGGCAAGCCTCCACACTTTGATGGGGAGGACTACGGATTTTGGAGCCACAAATGCGTAGTCACCTATTCTCTCTCCATCCTAGTATATGGGAGATTGTAGAGAGTGGAATGCACTTTGATAGTACGGATAGTCCCATTTTTATTAATGAACAAATTCATAGAAATGCACAAGCTACTACTGTGTTGTTAGCCTCCTTGTGCAGGGACGAGTACCATAAAGTGAGCGGCTTGGACAATGCCAAGCAGATCTGGGACACCCTCAAGATTTCTCATGAGGGGAACGACGTCACCTTGCTCACCAAGATGGAGTTGGTGGAGGGCGAGCTTGGACGATTCGCGATGATAAGGGGCGAGGAGCCGACACAAACATACAACCGGCTCAAGACCCTTATCAACAAAATAAGGAGCTACGGAAGCACGCGATGGACGGACCACGACGTCGTTCGACTGATGCTAAGGTCCTTTACCGTTCTTGATCCTCATTTGGTGAATAATATTCGTGAGAATCCTAGGTACACCAAAATGTCGCCCGAAGAAGTCCTTGGAAAATTCGTAAGCGGGCGAATGATGATCAAGGAGGCAAGGTACGTGGACGACGCTCTAAACGGTCCAATCAATGAGCCTCAACCCGTTGCTCTCAAGGCAACAAGGAGCAAGGAGGCGTTACCCAGCAAGGTGGCACAAATTGAGGCGGCCGGACTTAATGACGAAGAGATGGCCCTCATCATCAAAAGATTCAAGACGGCGCTAAAGGGTCGCAAGGGGCAGCCAAGCAAGACCAAGACAAAGGGGAAGCGCTCATGCTTCAAATGTGGTAAGATTGGTCATTTTATTGCTAACTGTCCTGACAATGATAGTGATCAGGATCAAGGGAACAATAGGGAGAAGAAGAACTATAAGAAGGCAAAGGGCGAGGCACATCTTGGCAAGGAGTGGGATTCGGATTGCTCCTCGTCCGACTCCGACAATGAAGGACTCGCCGCCACTGCCTTCAACAAGTCATCCCTCTTCCCCAACGAGCGTCACACATGCCTTATGGCAAGGGAGAAGAAGGTATGTACTCGAAACTCTGCTTATGCTTCTTCAAGTGAGGACGAATCTAGTGATGAGGATGAAATAGATTATTCATGTTTATTTAAGGGCCTAGATAGAACCAAGGTAGATAAAATTAATGAATTGATTGATGCCTTGAATGGTAAGAATAGGCTTTTAGAAAAACAAGAGGACTTGTTGTATGAAGAACATGACAAATTTGTAGAAGCACAAAAATCTCATGCCTTAGAAGTTAAGAGAAATGAAATGCTTTCGTGTGAGTTATCTTCTTGCCATGAGACAATTTCTAGCTTAAGAAGCATTAATGATGATTTGAATGCTAAGTTAGAAATAGCTAGTAAATCAACAACTTGTGTAGAAAATGTTGTTATTTGCAATAGATGTAAAGATTTTGATATTGATGCTTGTAGTGAACACATAGCTTCTATTGCAAAGTTAAATGATGAAATGGCTAGTCTTAATGCCCAACTTAAGGCTAGCAAAAGTGATTTTGATAAACTAAAATTTGCTAGGGATGCCTACACGATTGGTAGACACCCCTCAATTAAGGATGGGCTCGGCTTCAAGAGGGAAGCCAAGAACTTAACAAGCCATAAGGCTCCCATCTCCGCCAAGGAGAAAGGGAAGGCCCCTATGGCAAGTAGTACTAAAAAGAACCATGCCTTTATGTACAATGATAGAAGACAGTCTCATAGGAGTTGTAATGTTTTTGATTCACATGCCTATGATTCTTATGCTATGTTTGCTCCCAGTTCTTCCTATATGCATGGTAGAGATATGCCTAGGAAAAATATTCATCATGTGCCTAGAAAGAATATTGCTCATGTTCCTAGGAAAGTTATGAATGAACCCTCTACAATTTATCATGCTTTAAATGCTTCCTTTGCTATTTGTAGAAAGGATAGGAAGATAGTTGCTAGGAAATTAGGGGCAAAATGCAAGGGTGATAAAACTTGTATTTGGGTCCCTAAGACAATTGTGACTAACCTTGTAGGACCCAACAAGAGTTGGGTACCTAAGACCCAAGCCTAAATTTGCCTTGCAGGTTTATGCATCCGGGGGTTCAAGTTGGATTATCGACAGCGGATGCACGAACCATATGACGGGGGAAAAGAAGATGTTCACCTCCTTCGTCAAGAATAAGGATTCCCAAGATTCAATCATATTCGGTGATGGGAACCAAGGCAAGGTGAAAGGTTTAGGCAAGATTGCAATATCAAATGAGCACTCTATCTCTAATGTGTTTTTAGTTGAGTCTCTTGGATATAATCTACTATCTGTCAGTCAATTATGTAATATGGGATATAATTGTCTATTTACAAATGTAGATGTGTCTATCTTTAGAAGATGTGATGGTTCACTAGCTTTTAAGGGTGTACTAGACGGCAAACTTTATTTAGTTGATTTTGCAAAAGAGGAGGCCGGTCTAGATGCATGCTTAATTGCTAAGACTAGCATGGGCTGGCTGTGGCATCGCCGCTTAGCACATGTGGGGATGAAGAACCTTCACAAACTTCTAAAGGGAGAACACGTGATAGGTTTGACTAACGTGCAATTCGAAAAAGATAGACCTTGTGCAGCTTGTCAAGCAGGTAAACAAGTGGGAGGAGCACATCACAACAAGAATGTGATGACCACTTCAAGACCTCTGGAGCTGATGCATATGGACCTCTTCGGACCCGTTGAAAGGGAAATGTGCCCTTGGGCCATTTCTAAGTATTTTGGTGATTGAGTGCCAACACATGTGCCTAATTGTAAAATGGTGGACAAAGTACAAATCAAGATTAAAGGTATGTTTCTAAGCCTTAGTACATTGGTTTTGAATACTAATATACTTGTCTAAGTGTTAGAAACAGAAAGTAGAAGAAAAGAAGAGAGGAGTAAAAGACTTGGCTGAGTGCAGCCAAGACTCAGCTCGGTCTGGAGCACCAGACTGTCCGGTGTGCACCGGACAGTGTCCGGTGCGCCAGACTGACTCGGCGCGAACTGGCCGCTCTCGGGAATTCGCCGACGGCGTACGGCTAAAATTCACCGGACTGTCCGGTGTGCACCGGACTGTCCGGTGAGCCAACGGTCGACCGGGCCAACGGTCGGCCGTGCAATCTGCGCGGGACACGTGGCCGAGCCAACGGTCGGAAGACGGCACCGGACTGTCCGGTGTGCACCGGACATGTCCGGTGCGCCAAAGGCTCCAGATCTGACAACGGTCTGCAACGGTCGGCTTCGCTGTTTAAGGAAACAAATCGGGCACCGGACAGTGTCCGGTGTGCACCGGACTGTCCGGTGCCCCCGACGACAGAAGGCAGGGATAGCCTTCCAGATTTGTTCTCAATGGCTCCTAGCTGCCTTGGGGCTATAAAAGGAGCCCCTAGGCGCATGGAGGAGATACACAAGCAACCTTTGAGCATTCTTGATCATCCACACTCAGTCTTTGCGCATTCGTTTGTCATTCTAAGTGTTTCGAGCTCCGTTCTAGTGAGAACTTTGTGATACTCTTGTGAGCTCGATTCTTGGCCGCGTGTGTGCGCGTTTCGCTGTGGATTTGTGTGTGTCGCTTCCCTTCCTTACTCTGTGCTTCGTTGTGATCATATACTTGTAAGGGCAACAGACTCCAATTTGTGGAGATTCCTTGCAAACGGGATAGTGAAAGGAAAAACAAAACACCGTGGTATTCAAGTGGGTCTTTGGACCGCTTGAGAGGGGTTGATTGCAACCCTCGTCCGTTGGGACGCCACAACGTGGAGTAGGCAAGCGTTGGTCTTGGCCGAACCACGGGATAAACCACTGTGTCACCTCTGTGCTTGATCTCTTGTGGTATTGTGTTTTGTTGAGACTTTTCTTTAGCCACTTGGCAATCATTGTGCTAACACTTAACAAGTTTTTGTGGCTTAAGTTTTAAAGTTTCACAGGATCACCTATTCACCCCCCCCCCTCTAGGTGCTCTCAATTGGTATCGGAGCCGTTCTCTTCACAAAGGGACTAACCGCCCGAAGAGATGGATCCTAAGGGGAAGGGTGTCGTGATCAACGACAAAGAGAAGGAATCCTTCGTCAACGAGCCGAAGGACGACAAGCCTACCGACTCCGGCTCGGGTCATAGACGGAAGGAAGGGAAGAAGAAGAAGACAAGGCGCATCAAGGAGATCGTCTACTACGACAGCGATGAGTCTACTTCTTCCCAAAAGGATGACGACCACAACGACTACGAGAGAAGGAAACCGGTTAATTCGAACTTTTCTTTTGACTACTCTCGTATTCCGCAAAGTTCAAATTCACATTTGCTCTCCATTCCACTCGGCAAGCCCCCACACTTTGATGGAGAGGACTACGGATTTTGGAGCCACAAAATGCGTAGTCATCTATTCTCTCTCCATCCTAGTATATGGGAGATTGTAGAGAGCGGAATGCACTTTGATAGTTCGGATAGTCCCATGTTCATTAATGAACAAATTCATAAGAATGCACAAGCTACTACTGTTCTTCTAGCTTCTTTGTGCAGGGATGAATACCATAAAGTAAGCGGCTTGGATAACGCCAAGCAGATCTGGGACACCCTCAAGATTTCTCATGAGGGAAACGACGTCACCTTGCTCACCAAGATGGAGTTGGTGGAGGGAGAGCTTGGACGGTTCGCAATGATAAGGGGCGAGGAGCCGACGCAAACATACAACCGGCTCAAGACTCTTATCAACAAGATAAGGAGCTATGGAAGCACGCGATGGACGGATCACGACGTCGTCCGCCTAATGCTCAGGTCATTTACCATTCTTGATCCTCATTTGGTGAACAATATACGTGAAAATCCCAGGTACACCAAGATGTCGCCCGAAGAAGTTCTTGGGAAATTCGTTAGCGGGCGAATGATGATCAAGGAGGCAAGGTATGTGGACGACGCCTTGAATGGTCCGATCAACGAGCCGCAACCCCTTGCTCTCAAGGCAACACGAAGCAAGGAGGCGCTACCTAGCAAGGTGGCACAGATTGAGGCGGCTGGACTCAATGATGAAGAGATGGCTCTCATCATCAAGAGATTCAAGACGGCGCTAAATGGTCGCAAGGGGCAGCCAAGCAAGACCAAGACAAAGGGGAAGCGCTCATGCTTCAAATGCGGTAAGCTTGGTCATTTTATCGCTAACTGTCCCGATAATGAAAGTGACCAGGAAAAGGGGAACAAAAGAGAGAAGAAGAAGCAATACAAGAAGGCAAAGGGCGAGGCACATCTAGGAAAGGAGTGGGACTCGGATTGCTCCTCCTCCGACTCCGACAATGAAGGACTCGCTGCTACTGCCTTCAACAAGTCTTCCCTCTTCCCCAACGAGCGTCTCACATGCCTTATGGCAAGGGAGAAGAAGGTGAGTACTCAAGACTCCACTTATGCTTCTTCTAGTGATAATGAGTCTAGTGATGATGATGACATAGATTATTCATGCTTGTTCAAGGGCTTAGATAGATCTAAGATAGATAAAATCAATGAATTGATTGATGCATTGAATGAAAAGGATAGGCTTTTAGAAAAGCAAGAGGATTTATTGTATGATGAACATGATAAATTTGTAGAGGCACAAAAATCATATGCTTTAGAAGTAAAAAGAAATGAAATGCTTTCTTATGAACTATCTACTTGTCATGAAACCATTTCTACTTTACAAGGTGTTAACAATGATTTAAATGCTAAGTTAGAAGTAGCAAATAAATCTAATTCTTGTGTAGAACATGTTATGATTTGCACTAGGTGTAAGGATTTCGATGTTGATGCCTGTAGTGAACACCTAGTTTTAATTTCCAAATTAAATGAGGAATTGGCTAGTCTTAATGCCCAACTTAAGACTAGCAAGAGTGAAGTTGATAAAATAAAATTTGCAAGGGATGCCTACACGGTTGGTAGACACCCCTCAATTAAGGATGGTCTTGGCTTCAAGAGAGAGGCCAAGAACTTAACAAGCCATAAGGCTCCCATCTTCGTCAAGGAGAAGGGGAAGGCCCCTATGGCTAGTAGTGCTAAAAAGAACCATGCTTTTATGTATAATGATAGGAGACATGCTAGAAATGCATATAATGATTTTGATTCACATGTTTATGATTCTCATGCCATGTTTGCTTCCAGTTCTTCCTATAGGCATGATAGAGATATGTGTAGGAGAAATGTTGTGCAGATGCCTAGGAGAAATTTTGCTCATGTTCCTAGAAAAGTTGTGAACAAACCTTCTACCATTTATTATGCTTGCAATGCTCCCTTTTCTATTTGTAGAAAGGGTAAGAAGGTAATTGCTAGGAAGTTAGGGGCAAGATGCAAGGGAGATAAAACTTGCATTTGGGTCCCTAAGGATATTTGTGCTAACCTTGCAGGACCCAACATAAGTTGGGTACCTAAGACCCAAGCCTAAATTTGCCTTGCAGGTTTATGCATCCGGGGGTTCAAGCTGGATTATCGACAGCGGATGCACGAACCATATGACGGGGGAGAAGAAGATGTTCACCTCCTACGTCAAAAATAAGGATTCCCAAGATTCAATTATATTCGGTGATGGGAATCAAGGCAAGGTAAAAGGGTTAGGTAAAATTGCAATTTCTAATGAGCACTCAATTTCCAATGTGTTTTTAGTTGAGTCTCTTGGTTACAATTTGCTATCTGTTAGCCAATTATGCAATATGGGATACAACTGTTTATTTACAAATGTAGATGTGTCTGTCTTTAGAAGATGTGATGGTTCACTAGCTTTTAAGGGTGTACTAGACGGCAAGCTTTACTTAGTAGATTTTGCAAAAGAAGAGGCCGGTCTAGATGCATGCTTAATGGCTAAGACTTGCATGGGCTGGCTGTGGCATCGCCGCTTAGCACATGTGGGGATGAAGAACCTCCACAAGCTTCTAAAGGGAGAACACGTGATAGGTCTAACAAATGTTTATTTCGAAAAAGATAGACCTTGTGCAGCTTGTCAAGCAGGTGAACAAGTGGGAGGAGCACATCACAGCAAGAATGTGATGACCACCTCCAGACCTCTGGAGCTGCTACATATGGACCTTTTCGGACCCGTCGCCTATCTAAGCATAGGAGGAAGTAAGTATGGTTTAGTTATTGTTGATGACTTTTCCCGCTTCACTTGGGTGTTCTTTTTACAGGATAAGTCTGAAACCCAAGGGACCCTCAAGCGCTTCCTCAGGAGAGCTCAAAATGAGTTTGAGCTCAAGGTGAAGAAGATAAGGAGCGACAACGGGTCCGAGTTCAAGAACCTTCAAGTGGAGGAGTTTCTTGAGGAGGAAGGGATCAAGCACGAGTTCTCCGCTCCCTACACACCACAGCAAAATGGTGTGGTAGAGAGGAAGAATAGGACGCTAATCGATATGGCGAGGACGATGCTTGGAGAGTTCAAGACCCCCGAGTGTTTTTGGTCGGAAGCCGTGAACACGGCTTGCCACGCCATTAACAGGGTCTACCTTCACCGCCTCCTCAAGAAGACGTCATATGAGCTACTAACCGGTAACAAACCCAATGTATCTTACTTTCGTGTTTTTGGGAGCAAGTGCTACATTCTAGTGAAGAAGGGTAGAAATTCTAAGTTTGCTCCCAAAGCTGTAGAAGGGTTTTTATTAGGTTATGATTCAAATACAAAAGCGTATAGGGTCTTCAACAAATCATCGGGTTTGGTTGAAGTCTCTAGCGACGTTGTATTTGATGAGACTAATGGCTCTCCAAGAGAGCAAGTTGTTGATTGTGATGATGTAGATGAAGAAGATGTTCCGACGGCCGCTATACGAACCATGGCGATTGGAGACGTTCGGGCACAGGAACAAGATGAACGAAATCAACCTCCTTCCTCAACAACGGTGCATCCCCCAACTCAAGACGATGAACAGGTTCATCAAAAGGAGGCGTGTGATCAAGGGGGAGCACAAGTTGATCTTGTGATGGAGGAAGAAGCGCAACCGGCACCTCCAACCCAAGTTCGAGCGATGATTCAAAGGGATCATCCCGTCGACCAAATTCTGGGTGACATTAGCAAGGGAGTAACTACTCGATCTCGATTAGTTAATTTTTGTGAACATTACTCCTTTGTC
The DNA here is from genome assembly GCA_029449295.1 of Zea luxurians. Classification (NCBI taxonomy): domain Eukaryota; kingdom Viridiplantae; phylum Streptophyta; class Magnoliopsida; order Poales; family Poaceae; genus Zea; species Zea luxurians. The sequence continues at coordinate 109,011,066 of JAOPSE010000010.1, forward strand.
TCCTCTATTGAGCCTTTCAGGGTAGAGGAGGCCTTGCTAGATCCGGATTGGGTGTTGGCCATGCAGGAGGAACTTAACAACTTCAAGCGCAATGAAGTTTGGACGCTGGTGCCTCGTCCCAAGCAAAATGTTGTGGGAACCAAGTGGGTGTTCCGCAACAAACAAGACGAGCACGGAGTGGTGACAAGGAACAAGGCTCGACTTGTGGCAAAAGGTTATGCCCAAGTCGCAGGTTTGGACTTTGAGGAGACTTTTGCTCCTGTGGCTAGGCTAGAGTCCATTCGTATCTTGCTAGCATATGCCGCTCACCATTCTTTCAGGTTGTACCAAATGGATGTGAAGAGCGCTTTCCTCAACGGGCCAACAAAGGAGGAGGTGTACGTGGAGCAACCCCCTGGCTTCGAGGATGAGCGGTACCCCGACCACGTGTGTAAGCTCTCTAAGGCGCTCTATGGACTTAAACAAGCCCCAAGAGCATGGTATGAATGCCTTAGAGATTTCTTAATTGCTAATGCTTTCAAGGTTGGGAAAGCCGATCCAACTCTTTTCACTAAGACTTGTGATGGTGATTTGTTTGTGTGCCAAATTTATGTCGATGACATAATATTTGGTTCTACTAACCAAAAGTCTTGTGAAGAGTTTAGCAGGGTGATGACGCAGAAGTTCGAGATGTCGATGATGGGCGAGTTGAACTACTTCCTTGGGTTCCAAGTGAAGCAACTCAAGGACGGTACCTTCATCTCCCAAACGAAGTACACGCAAGATCTGCTAAAGCGGTTTGGGATGAAGGACGCCAAGCCCGCAAAGACTCCGATGGGAACCGACGGACACACCGACCTCAACAAAGGAGGTAAGTCCGTTGATCAAAAAGCATACCGGTCAATGATAGGGTCTTTACTTTATTTATGTGCTAGTAGACCGGATATTATGCTTAGCGTATGCATGTGTGCTAGATTTCAATCTGATCCTAAGGAGTGTCACTTGGTGGCGGTGAAGCGAATTCTTAGATATTTAGTCGCTACGCCTTGCTTCGGGATCTGGTATCCAAAGGGGTCTAACTTTGACTTGATTGGGTACTCAGATTCCGACTATGCTGGATGTAAGGTCGATAGGAAGAGTACATCGGGGACGTGCCAATTCTTAGGAAGGTCCCTGGTGTCATGGAACTCTAAGAAACAAACCTCCGTTGCCCTATCCACCGCTGAGGCCGAGTACGTTGCCGCAGGTCAGTGTTGCGCGCAACTACTTTGGATGAGGCAAACCCTCCGGGACTTTGGCTACAATCTGAGCAAAGTCCCACTCCTATGCGACAATGAGAGTGCTATCCGAATAGCGGAAAATCCTGTTGAGCACAGCCGCACAAAGCACATTGACATCCGGCATCACTTTTTGAGAGACCACCAGAAAAAGGGAGATATCGAAGTGTTTTATGTTAGCACCGAGAACCAGCTAGCCGATATCTTTACCAAGCCTTTAGATGAGAAGACCTTTTGCAGGCTGCGTAGTGAGCTAAATGTCTTAGATTCGCGGAACTTGGATTGAATTGTAGCATACATGTGCTTAAGCCTTTGATCATGTTCATTCTGCATTTTGTTGCTTATTATGGTGCTCAAGTTGTACAAACACTCCCTGGACCTCACAAGTCCGTTGCAAAGTGATGCACATGTTTAGGGGGAGATGTGTTACAACTTGACCCTTTGAGACTAACCATATGCTTGAGTTGCTTAATTTAGTCTCGAAGGAGAATTGAAAGGGAAAAGGTGGACTTGGACCATGAAAGACTTCCACTGCACTCCGATGAGAGGGTAACTAATTCCAAGTTCATCTCATAACCTTTTATTGCCATTTGCTATTAATTGAAGATTTTGGTGAGGCAATGGGGTTAAAGGGGCCAAGATTGATCCCGTTTTGGTGTTTGATGCCAAAGGGGGAGAAAATAAAGGCCAAAGCAATTAATGGATCAGCTACCACTTGAGAGATTTTGAAAATAGTAGAGTAAAGCTTTTGATTTGTCAAAAAATAGTAGAGTAGAGCTTTTGATTTGTCAAAACTCTTTATTGTCTCTTTTGTCAAAAGTTGGCTTCTTGTGGGGAGAAGTAGTAATTATGGGAAAAAGGGGGAGTTTTTGAAATCTTTGATCAATCTCTTTTGGAATGACTCTCTTTATGCTTCAACATGTGTGTTTGACTTAGAGATAGAGATTTGAGTTTGATTTGCAAAAACAAACCAAGTGGTGGCAAAGGATGATCCATATATGTCAAAATTGATTCAAAATAAATTTGAGTTCTATTTGAAGTGTTTTTGTACTTGTTCTACTTGCTTTATGTTGTGTTGGCATAAATCACCAAAAAGGGGGAGATTGAAAGGGAAATGTGCCCTTGGGCCATTTCTAAGTATTTTGGTGATTGAGTGCCAACACATGTGCCTAATTGTAAAATGGTGGACAAAGTACAAATCAAGATTAAAGGTATGTTTCTAAGCCTTAGTACATTGGTTTTGAATACTAATATACTTGTCTAAGTGTTAGAAACAGAAAGTAGAAGAAAAGAAGAGAGGAGTAAAAGACTTGGCTGAGTGCAGCCAAGACTCAGCTCGGTCTGGAGCACCGGACTGTCCGGTGTGCAACGGACAGTGTCCGGTGCGCCGACTGACTCGGCGCGAACTGGCCGCTCTCGGGAATTCGCCGACGGCGTACGGCTAAAATTCACCGGACTGTCCGGTGTGCACCGGACTGTCCGGTGAGCCAACGGTCGGCCGGGCCAACGGTCGGCCGCGCAATCTGCGCGGGACACGTGGCCGAGCCAACGGTCGGAAGATGGCACCAGACTGTCCGGTGTGCACCGGACATGTCCGGTGCGCCAAAGGCTCCAGATCTGACAACGGTCTGCAACGGTCGGCTTCGCTGTTTAAGGAAACAAATCGGGCACCGGACAGTGTCCGGTGTGCACCGGACTGTCCGGTGCCCCCGACGACAGAAGGCAGGGATAGCCTTCCAGATTTGTTCTCAACGGCTCCTAGCTGCCTTGGGGCTATAAAAGGAGCCCCTAGGCGCATGGAGGAGATACACAAGCAACCTTTGAGCATTCTTGATCATCCACACTCAGTCTTTGCGCATTCGTTTGTCATTCTAAGTGTTTCGAGCTCCGTTCTAGTGAGAACTTTGTGATACTCTTGTGAGCTCGATTCTTGGCCGCGTGTGTGCGCGTTTCGCTGTGGATTTGTGTGTGTTGCTTCCCTTCCTTACTCTGTGCTTCGTTGTGATCATATACTTGTAAGGGCAAGAGACTCCAATTTGTGGAGATTCCTTGCAAACGGGATAGTGAAAGGAAAAACAAAACACCGTGGTATTCAAGTGGGTCTTTGGACCGCTTGAGAGGGGTTGATTGCAACCCTCGTCCGTTGGGACGCCACAACGTGGAGTAGGCAAGCGTTGGTCTTGGCCGAACCACGGGATAAACCACTGTGTCACCTCTGTGCTTGATCTCTTGTGGTATTGTGTTTAGTTGAGACTTTTCTTTAGCCACTTGGCAATCATTGTGCTAACACTTAACAAGTTTTTGTGGCTTAAGTTTTAAAGTTTCACAGGATCACCTATTCACCCCCCCCTCTAGGTGCTCTCACCCGTCGCCTATCTGAGCATAGGAGGAAGTAAGTATGGTCTAGTTATTGTTGATGACTTTTCCCGCTTCACTTGGGTGTTCTTTTTGCAGGATAAGTCTGAAACCCAAGGGACCCTCAAGCGCTTCCTAAGGAGAGCTCAAAATGAGTTTGAGCTCAAGGTGAAGAAGATAAGAAGCGACAACGGGTCCGAATTCAAGAATCTTCAAGTGGAGGAGTTCCTTGAGGAGGAGGGGATCAAGCACGAGTTCTCCGCTCCCTACACACCTCAGCAAAATGGTGTGGTAGAGAGGAAGAACAGGACGCTCATTGATATGGCGAGGACTATGCTTGGAGAGTTCAAGACCCCCGAGCGTTTTTGGTCGGAAGCCGTGAACACGGCTTGCCACGCCATCAACAGGGTCTACCTTCACCGCCTCCTCAAAAAGACTTCATATGAGCTGCTGACTGGTAACAAACCCAATGTGTCTTATTTTCGTGTATTTGGGAGCAAGTGTTATATTCTTGTGAAGAAAGGTAGAACCTCTAAATTTGCTCCCAAAGCTGTAGAAGGGTTTTTATTAGGTTATGATTCAAATACAAAGGCGTATAGGGTCTTCAACAAATCATCGGGTTTGGTTGAAGTCTCTAGCGACGTTGTATTTGATGAGACTAATGGCTCTCCAAGAGAGCAAGTTGTTGATCTTGATGATGTAGATGAAGAAGACGTTTTAACGGCCGCGATACGCACCATGGCGATTGGAGATGTGCGGCCTCAGGAACAATTGGAGCAAGATCAACCGTCTTCCTCAACTATGGTGCATCCCCCAACCCAAGATGACGAACAGGTACCTCAAGTGGAGGCGCATGATCAAGGGGGAGCACAGGACATTCAAGTTGAAGAGGAAGAAGCACCTCAGGCACCTCCAACCCAAGTTCGAGCGACGATCCAAAGGGATCATCCCGTCGACCAAATATTGGGTGATATTAGCAAGGGAGTAACTACTCGTTCAAGATTAGTTAATTTTTGTGAGCATTACTCTTTTGTCTCTTCTATTGAGCCTTTCAGGGTAGAAGAGGCCTTGCTAGATCCAGACTGGGTGTTGGCCATGCAGGAGGAACTCAACAACTTCAAGCGCAATGAAGTTTGGACACTGGTGCCTCGCCCCAAGCAAAATGTTGTGGGAACCAAGTGGGTGTTCTGCAACAAACAGGACGAGCACGGGGTGGTGATGAGGAACAAGGCTCGACTTGTGGCAAAAGGTTATGCCCAAGTCGCAGGTTTGGACTTTGAGGAGACTTTTGCTCCTGTGGCTAGGCTAGAATCAATCCGTATCTTGCTAGCATATGCCGCTCACCATTCTTTCAGGTTGTACCAAATGGATGTGAAGAGCGCTTTCCTCAACGGGCCGATCAAGGAGGAGGTGTACGTGGAGCAACCCCCTGGCTTCGAGGATGAACGGTACCCCGACCACGTGTGTAAGCTCTCTAAGGCGCTCTATGGACTTAAGCAAGCCCCAAGAGCATGGTATGAATGCCTTAGAGACTTTTTAATTGCTAATGCTTTCAAGGTTGGGAAAGCCGATCCAACTCTTTTTACTAAGACTTGCGATGGTGATCTTTTTGTGTGCCAAATTTATGTCGATGACATAATATTTGGTTCTACTAATCAAAAGCCTTGTGAAGAGTTTAGCAGGGTGATGACGCAGAAATTCGAGATGTCGATGATGGGCGAGTTGAACTACTTCCTTGGGTTCCAAGTGAAGCAACTCAAGGACGGCACCTTCATCTCCCAAACGAAGTATACACAAGACTTGCTAAAGCGGTTTGGGATGAAGGATGCCAAGCCCGCAAAGACTCCGATGGGAACCGACGGACACACCGACCTCAACAAAGGTGGTAAGTCCGTTGATCAAAAAGCATACCGGTCCATGATAGGTTCTTTGCTTTATTTATGTGCTAGTAGACCGGATATTATGCTTAGCGTATGCATGTGTGCTAGATTTCAATCCGATCCTAAGGAGTGTCACTTAGTGGCTATGAAGCGAATTCTTCGATATTTAGTCGCTACGCCTTGCTTCGGGATCTGGTATCCAAAGGGGTCTAACTTTGACTTGATTGGGTACTCAGATTCCGACTATGCTGGATGTAAGGTCGATAGGAAGAGTACATCGAGGACGTGCCAATTCTTAGGAAGGTCCCTGGTGTCGTGGAACTCTAAGAAACAAACTTCCGTTGCCCTATCCACCGCTGAGGCCGAGTACGTTGCCGCAGGACAGTGTTGTGCGCAACTACTTTGGATGAGGCAAACCCTTCGGGACTTTGGCTACAATCTGAGCAAAGTCCCACTCCTATATGATAATGAGAGTGCTATCCGAATAGCGGAAAATCCTGTTGAGCACAGCCGCACAAAGCACATTGACATCCGGCATCACTTTTTGAGAGACCACCAGCAAAAGGGAGATATCGAAGTGTTTCATGTTAGCACCGAGAACCAGCTAGCCGATATCTTCACTAAGCCTTTATATGAAAAGACCTTTTGCAAGCTGCGTAGTGAGCTAAATGTCTTAGATTCGCGGAACTTGGATTGAATTGTAGCATACATGTGTTTATGCCTTTGATCATGTTCCTTCTGCATTTTGTTGCTTACTTGTGGTGCTCAAGTTGTATAATCAATCCCCAGACCTCACAAGTCCTTGTGCAAGTGATGCACATATTTAGGGGGAGTTGTGGTACAACTTGACCCTTTGAGACTAACCGTTTGCTTGAGTTTGCTTGATTTAGTCTCAAAGGAGGTTTGAAAGGGAAAAGGTGGACTTGGACCATGAAAAGACTTCCACTGCAGTCCGATGAGAGGGTAACTTATTCCAAGTTCATCTCATGTACTCTCATTGCCTTTGTATTCTTATTGAAGATTTTGGTGAGGCAATGGGGTTCTAGGGCCAAGATTGCTCCCGTTTTGGTGCTTGATGCCAAAGGGGGAGAAAATAAAGGCCAAAGCGATAAATGGATCAGCTACCACTTGAGAGATTTTGAAAATAGTAGAATAGAGCTTTTGGTTTGTCAAAACTCGTTTATTGTCTCTCTTGTCAAAAGTTGGCTTCTTGCGGGGAGAAGTGGTGATTATGGGAAAAGGGGGAGTTTTTGAAATCTTGAATCAATTTCTCTTGGAATGACTCTCTTTATGTCTTAACATGTGTGTTTGACTTAGAGATAGAAATTTGAGTTTGATTTGCAAAAACAAACCAAGTGGTGGCAAAGAGTGATCCATATATGTCAAATTTGAATCAAAACAATTTGAGTTCTTATTTGAATTGATTTTGTATTTGTTCTACTTGCTTTATATTGTGTTGGCATAAATCACCAAAAAGGGGGAGATTGAAAGGGAAATGTGCCCTTGGGCCATTTCTAAGTATTTTGGTGATTTAGTGTCCAACACAAGTGCCTAAGTGTAAAATGGTGGACAAAGTACAAATCAAGGATAAAGGTATGTTTCTCAGACTTAGTACATTGTTTTAGAGACTAATGTATTGTGTCTAAGTGCTGGAAACAGGAAAAGATCAACTGGAAATGTCTTGGCTCAAGCAGCCAAGACTCTGCTCAGTCTGGGATCACTGGACTGTCCGGTGGTGCACCGGACAGTGTCCGGTGCGCCAGGCTGGCTCGAGCGAAGTGGCCGCTCTCGGGAATTTACCGGCGACGTACGGCTATAATTCACCAGACTGTCCGGTGTGCACCGGACTGTCCGGTGAGCCAACGGTCGGCAGGGCCCACGGTCGGCCACGCGATCTGCGCGGGACACGTGGCCGAGCCAACGGCTAGAAGGGGGCACCGGACATGTCCGGTGCGCCAACGGCTCTCAGGCTGCCAACGGTCGACTGCACCATTTTTGGAAGGAAATCGGGCACCGGACAGTGTCCGGTGTGCACCGGACTGTCCGGTGCGCCAGTCGAGAGAAGGCAAGATCAGCCTTCCTAGATTGCTCTCAACGGCTCCTAGCTGCCTTGGGGCTATAAAAGGGACCCCTAGGCGCATGGAGGAGCACACCAAGCATTCCTACTGAAAGTCGCCTAGAGGGGGGGGTGAATAGGGCAAAACTGAAATTCTCAAAAATAATCACAACTACAAGCCGGGTTAGCGTTAGAAATATAATCGAGTCCGCGAGAGAGGGTGCAAAACAAATCGCAAGCGAATAAGAAGTGTGACACGCGGATTTGTTTTACCGAGGTTCGGTTCTCACAAACCTACTCCCCGTTGAGGAGGCCACAAAGGCCGGGTCTCTTTCAACCCTTACCCTCTCTCAAACGGTCCCTTGGACCGAGTGAGCTTTCTCTTCTCAATCACTTGGAACACAAAGTTCCCACAAGGACCACCACAAGATTGGTGTCTCTTGCCTCAATTACAAGTGAGTTTGATCGCAAGAAAGAATCAAGAAAGAAGAAAGCAATCCAAGCGCAAGAGCTCGAAAGAACACAAGCAAATCTCTCTCACTAATCACTAGGGCGTTGTGTGGAGTTTGGAGAGGATTTGATCACTTGGGTGTGTCTAGAATTGAATGCTAGAGCTCTTGTAAGTGGTTGGAAGTGTGAAAACTTGGATGACTTGAATGTGGGGTGGTTGGGGGTATTTATAGCCCCAACCACCAAACTAGCCGTTTGGTGAAGCTGTCTGTTCGATGGTGCACCGGACAGTCCGGTGCACACCGGACATGTCCGGTGCGACAGCCACGTCACCAAAAGCCGTTGGGTTTGACCATTGGAGCTCTGTCTTCTGGGCCCGCCTGGATGTCCGGTGGCGCACCGGACATGCACTGTAGATTGTCCGGTGCGCCAGTATGGGCGTGCCTGACCTCTGCGTGCACAGCGCGCGCATTTAATGCGTCGCAGGTAGCCGTTGGCGCCGAAATAGCCGTTGCCCCGCTGTTACACCGGACAGTCCGGTGTACATCGGACAGTCCGGTGAATTATAGCGGAGCAGCTGAAGTGAATTCCCGAGGCTGGCGAGTTTCGGAGGCCACCCTCCCTTGGAGCACCGGACATGTCCGGTGTACACCGGACAGTCCGGTGAATTATAGCGGAGTCGCCTCTGGAATTTCCCGAAGGTGACGAGTTTAGAGTTGGAGTCCTCTGGTGCACCGGACATGTCCGGTGGCACACCGGACAGTCCGGTGCGCCAGACCAGAGGTGCCTTCGGTTGTCCCTTGCTCTTTTGTTGAACCCAATTCTTGGTCTTTTTATTGGCTAAATGTGAACCTTTGGCACCTGTATAACTTATTCACTAGAGCAAACTAGTTAGTCCAATATTTGTGTTGGGCAATTCAACCACCAAAATTAATTAGGGACTAGGTGTAAGCCTAATTCCCTTTCAATCTCCCCCTTTTTGGTGATTGATGCCAACACAAACCAAAGCAAATATAAAAGTGCATAAATGAACTAGTTTGCATAATGTAAGTGCAAAGGTTGCTTGGAATTGAGCCAATAAAAGTTACTTACTAGATGTGCATGGATTGTTTCTTTATTTTTAATATTTTGGACCACGCTTGCACCACAAGTTTTGTTTTTGCAAACTCTTTTGTAAATTCTTTTCAAAGTCCTTTTGCAAGATAGTCAAAGGTAAATGAATAAAATTTGAGAAGCATTTTCAAGATTTGAAATTCTCTCTCCTTGTTCCAAATGCTTTTCCTTTGACTAAACAAAACTCCCCCTCAAATAAATTCTCCTCTTAGTGTTCAAGAGGGTTTTAAGATATCAAGTTTTGAAAATACTACTTGCTCCCCCTTTAGAACACAAAGAGATACCAATTTGAAATTTTCAATTGAAAACCATTAATTTTTAAAATTAGGGTGGTGGTGCGGTCCTTTTGCTTTGGGCTCATACTTTCTCCCCCTTTGGCATGAATCGCCAAAAACGGATACTTTGAGTGAGATATAAGCCCTTGCCTAACTATTTTCTCCCCTTTGGCAAATAAGACATAAGAGTGAAGATTATACCAAAGACGGAGAGTGATGCGGAGCGACGACGAAGGATGAGTAGTAGAGTGGAGTGGAAGCCTTTGTCTTCGCCGAAGACTCCAATTCCCTTTCAATATACCTATGACTTGGTTTGAAATACACTTGAAAACACATTAGTCATAGCATATATCAAAGAGACATGATCAAAGGTATACTTATGAGCTATGTGTGCAAGTTTAGCAAAAGAAATTCCTAGAATCAAGAATATTGAGCTCATGCCTAAGTTTGGTAAAAGATTGTTCATCAAGTGGCTTGGTAAAGATATCGGCTAATTGATCTTTAGTGTTAATGTATGAAATCTCGATATCCCCCTTTTGTTGGTGATCCCGAAGAAAATGATACCGAATGGCTATGTGTTTAGTGCGGCTATGCTCAACGGGATTATCCGCCATGCGGATTGCACTCTCATTATCACATAGAAGAGGAACTTTGGTTAATTTGTAACCATAGTCCCGCAGGGTTTACCTCATCCAAAGCAATTGCGCGCAACAATGGCATGCGGCAATGTACTCGGCTTCGGCGGTAGAAAAAGCGACCGATTTTTGCTTCTTTGAAGCCCAAGACACCAAGGATCTTCCCAAGAACTGGCAAGTCCCCGATGTGCTCTTCCTATTAATCTTACACCCCGCCCAATCGGCATCTGAATAACCAATCAAATCAAATGTGGATCCCCGAGGGTACCAAAGCCCAAACTTAGGAGTATAAGCCAAATATCTCAAGATTCGTTTTACGGCCGTAAGGTGTGATTCCTTAGGGTCGGCTTGGAATCTTGCACACATGCAAACGGAAAGCATAATGTCCGGTCGAGATGCGCATAAATAAAGCAATGAACCAATCATCGACCGGTATACCTTTTGATCGACGGATTTACCTCCCGTGTCAAGGTCGAGATGCCCATTGGTTCCCATGGGTGTCTTGATGGGCTTGGCATCCTTCATTCCAAACTTGGTTAGAATGTCTTGAGTGTACTTTGTTTGGCAAATGAAGGTGCCCTCTTGGAGTTGCTTGACTTGGAATCCTAGAAAATACTTCAACTCCCCCATCATAGACATCTCGAATTTCTGTGTCATGATCCTACTAAATTCTTCACATGTAGATTCGTTAGTAGACCCAAATATAATATCATCAACATAAATTTGGCATACAAACAAATCATTGTTAAGAGTTTTAGTGAATAAAGTAGGATCGGCTTTTCTGACTTTGAAGCCATTAGCAATAAGGAAATCTCTAAGGCATTCATACCATGCTCTTGGGGCTTGCTTGAGCCCATAAAGCGCCTTAGAGAGCCTATAGACATGGTTAGGGTACTCACTATCTTCAAAGCCGGGAGGTTGCTCAACATAGACCTCCTCCTTGATCGGTCCGTTGAGGAAGGCACTCTTCACGTCCATTTGGTAAAGCTTGAAGCCATGGTAAGTAGCATAGGCCAATAATATACGAATTGACTCAAGCCTAGCTACGGGTGCATAGGTTTCACCAAAATCCAAACCTTCGACTTGTGAATACCCCTTGGCCACGAGTCGAGCTTTGTTCCTTGTCACCACACCATGCTCATCTTGCTTGTTGCGGAAGACCCACTTGGTTCCTACAACATTTTGGTTAGGACGTGGAACTAAATGCCATACCTCGTTCCTCGTGAAATTGTTGAGCTCCTCTTGCATCGCCATCACCCAATCCGAATCTTGTAGTGCTTCCTCTACCCTGTGTGTCTCAATAGAGGAAACAAAAGAGTAATGCTCACAAAAATGTGCAACACGAGATCGAGTAGTTACCCCCTTATGAATGTCGCCGAGGATGGTGTCGACGGGGTGATCTTGTTGGATTGCTTGGTGGACTCTTGGGTGTGGCAGCCTTGGTTGTTCATCCTCCTTGTCTTCATCATTTGCATCTCCCCCTTGATCATTGCCATCATCTTGAGGTGGCTCATCTCTTTGAGCTTGTCCTTCATCAACTTGAGCTTGGTCCTCATTTTGAGTTGGTGGAGATGCTTGCATGGAGGAAGATGGTTGATCTTGTGCATTTGGAGGCTCTTCGGATTCCTTAGGACACACATCACCAATGGACATGTTCCTTAGTGCGATGCACGGAGCCTGTTCTTCACCTATCTCATCAAGATCAACTTGCTTTACTTGAGAGCCATTAGTTTCATCAAACACAACGTCACAAGAAACTTCAACTAGTCCTGAGGACTTGTTAAAGACTCTATATGCCTTTGTGTTTGAATCATATCCTAGTAAAAAGCCTTCTACAGTTTTAGGAGCAAATTTAGATTTTCTACTTCTTTTAACAAGAATAAAGCATTTGCTACCAAAAACTCTAAAATATGAAATATTGGGCTTTTTACCGGTTAGGAGTTCATAGGATGTCTTCTTGAGGATTCGGTGAAGATATAACCGGTTGATGGCGTAGCAGGCGGTGTTGACCGCCTCGGCCCAAAACCGATCCGGTGTCTTGTACTCATCAAGCATGGTTCTTGCCATGTCCAATAGAGTTCGATTTTTCCTCTCCACTACACCATTTTGTTGTGGGGTGTAGGGAGAAGAGAACTCATGCTTGATGCCCTCCTCCTCAAGGAAGCCTTCTATTTGTGAGTTCTTGAACTCCGTCCCATTGTCGCTTCTAATTTTCTTGATATTTAAGTCGAACTCATTTTGAGCCCGTCTCAAGAATCCCTTTAAGGTCTCTTGGGTATGAGATTTTTCCTGCAAAAAGAACACCCAAGTGAAGCGAGAATAATCATCCATAATAACTAGACAGTACTTACTCCCGCCGATGCTTATGTAAGCAATCGGGCCGAATAAATCCATGTGTAGGAGCTCCAGTGGCCTGTCACTTGTCATGATGTTCTTGTGTGGATGATGAGTGCCAACTTGCTTTCCTGCTTGGCATGCACTACAAATCCTGTCTTTCTCAAAATGAACATTTGTTAGTCCTAAAATATGCTCTCCCTTTAGAAGCTTATGAAGATTCTTCATTCCAACATGGGCTAGTCGGCGGTGCCAGAGCCAACCCATGTTAGTCTTAGCAATTAAGCATGTGTCGAGTTCAGCTCTATCAAAGTCTACCAAGTATAGCTGACCCTCTAACACTCCCTTAAATGCTATTGAATCATCACTTCTTCTAAAGACAGTAACACCTACATCAGTAAATAGACAGTTGTAGCCCATTTGACATAATTGGGATACGGAAAGCAAATTGTAATCTAAAGAATCTACAAGAAAAACATTGGAAATAGTATGGTCAGGTGATATAGCAATTTTACCCAATCCTTTGACCAAACCTTGATTTCCATCCCCGAATGTGATAGCTCGTTGGGGATCTTGGTTTTTCTCATATGAGGAGAACATCTTCTTCTCCCCTGTCATGTGGTTTGTGCACCCGCTGTCGAGTATCCAACTTGAGCCCCCGGATGCATAATCCTACAAAACAATTTTAGTTCTTGACTTTAGGTACCCAAACGGTTTTGGGTCCTTTGGCATTAGAAACAAGAACTTTGGGTACCCAAACACAAGTCTTAGAGCCCTTGTGTTTGCCCCCAACAAACTTGGCAACTACCTTGCCGGATTTGTTAGTAAGCACATATGATGCATCAAAAGTTTTGAATGAAATAACATGATCATTTGATGCACTAGGAGTTTTCTTTCTAGGCAACTTAGCACGGGTTGGTTGCCTAGAGCTAGATGTCTCACCCTTATACATAAAAGCATAGTTAGGGCCAGAGTGAGACTTCCTAGAATGAGTTCTCCTAATTTTGCTCTCGGGATAACCGGCAGGGTACAAAATGTAACCCTCGTTATCCTGAGGCATGGGAGCCTTGCCCTTGACAAAGTTAGACAAATTTTTAGAAGGGGCATTAAGTTTGACATTGTCTCCCCTTTGGAAGCCAATGCCATCCTTGATGCCAGGGCGTCTCCCATTATAGAGCATACTTCTAGTAAATTTAAACTTTTCATTTTCTAAGTTATGCTCGGCAATTTTAGCATCTAATATTGCTATATGATCATTTTGTTGTTTAATTAAAGCCATGTGATCATGAATAGCATTGATATCAACATCTCTACATCTGGTACAAATAGAAGTGTGCTCAACGGTAGATGTAGAGGGTTTGCAAGATTTTAATTCTACAACCTTAGCATGCAACATTTTATTCTTAGTTCTAAGGTCGGAAATAGTAGTATTGCAAACATCAAAATCTTTAGCCTTAGCAAATAATTTTTCATTCTCATCTCTAAGGCTAGCAAGAGAAATATTCAACTCATCAATCCTAGCAAGTAAATCAACATTATCATTTCTAGGATTGGAAGTTGAATCAATACAAACATGAGAATCAACCTTAGCAATTAATCTAGCATTTTCATTTCTAAGGTTGTCAATAGTCTCATGGCAAGTGCTTAGCTCACTAGACAATTTTTCACATTTTTCAACTTGTTGAGCATAAGCATTTTTAACCTTAACATGCTTTTTATTTTCCTTGATTAGGAAGTCCTCTTGGGAGTCCAAGAGATCATCCTTCTCATGGATGACACTAATTAATTCATTTAATTTTTCTTTTTGTTGCATGTTTAGGTTGGCAAAAAGGGTACGCAAATTATTTTCCTCATCACTATCATTATCATCACTAGAGGATTCATATTTAATGGAGGATTTAGATTTAACCTTCTTCCTTTTGCCGTCCTTTGCCATGAGGCACTTGTGGCCGACGTTGGGGAAGAGGAGTCCCTTGGTGACGACGATGTTGGCGGCGTCCTCGTCGGAGGAGGACTCGGTGGAGCTCTCGTCGGAGTCCCACTCCCGGCAAACATGGGCATCGCCGCCCTTCTTCTTGTAGTACTTCTTCTTTTCTCTCCTCTTTCCCTTCTTGTCGTCGCCCCTGTCACTGTCACTAGATATAGGACATTTTGCAATAAAATGACCGGGCTTACCACATTTGTAGCACACTTTCTTGGAGCGGGGTTTGTAGTCCTTCCCCCTCCGTTGCTTGAGGATTTGGCGAAAGCTTTTGATGATTAAAGCCATCTCCTCATTATCGAGCTTGGAGGCATCAATTGGTTGTCTACTCGATGTAGATTCCTCCTTCTCCTCCGTCGCCTTGAATGCCACCGGTTGTGCTTCGGACGTGGAGGGTTCATCAAGCTCGTTGATCTTCTTTGAGCCCTTGATCATACATTCAAAGCTCACAAAATTCCCGATTACTTCCTCGGGAGTCATTAGTGTGTATCTAGGATTACCACGAATTAATTGAACTTGAGTGGGGTTAAGGAAAATAAGAGATCTTAGAATAACCTTAACCACCTCGTGGTCGTCCCACTTCTTACTCCCGAGGTTGCGCACTTGGTTCACCAAGGTTTTGAGCCGGTTGTACATATCTTGTGGCTCCTCCCCTTGGCGAAGACGAAAGCGACCGAGCTCCCCCTCGATCGTTTCCCGCTTGGTGATCTTGGTGAGTTCATCACCCTCGTGTGCGGTCTTGAGAAGGTCCCAAACTTCCTTTGCATTCTTCAACCCTTGCACCTTGTTGTATTCCTCCTTGCATAGAGAGGCGAGGAGTATGGTTGTAGCTTGGGAGTTGAAGTGCTCGATTTGGGCCACTTCGTCCGTATCATAATCCTCATCCCCTATGGATGGTACCTGTGCTCCAAACTCAACAACATTCCATATACTTTTGTGGAGTGAGGTTAGATGAAATTTCATTAAATCACTCCACCTAGCATAATCTTCGCCATCAAAAGTTGGATGTTTGCCTAATGGAACGGAAAGTAATGGAGTATGTCTAGATGTACGAGGATATTGTAAGGGGATCTTACTAAACTTCTTGCGCTCTTGGCGCTTAGAAGTTACAGACGGCGCATCGGAGTCGGAGGTCGATGTTGATGAAGTGTCGGTCTCATAGTAGACCACCTTCCTCATCCTCTTGTGCTTGTCGCCTTTCCGATGCGACTTGTGGGAAGAAGATTTTTCCTTCTTCTCTTTGTGGTGCACTGGTGTGAGGAATAAGATCTTTTCTCCTTCCGTTTGGAGGAGTCCTTCTTCTTCTCTTTCCTCTTGGTGCGGGACTCTTCCGATGAAGTGCTCCCTTGGCTCGTAGTGGGCTTGTCGCCGGTCTCCATCTCCCTCTTGGTGTGATCTCCCGACATCACTTCGAGCGGTTAGGCTCTAATGAAGCACCGGGCTTTGATACCAATTGAAAGTCGCCTAGAGGGGGGGTGAATAGGGTGAAACTGAAATTCTCAAAAATAATCACAACTACAAGCCGGGTTAGCGTTAGAAATATAATCGAGTCCGCGAGAGAGGGTGCAAAACAAATCGCAAGCGAATAAGAAGTGTGACACACGGATTTGTTTTACCGAGGTTCGGTTCTCGCAAACCTACTCCCCGTTGAGGAGGCCACAAAGGCCGGGTCTCTTTCAACCCTTACCCTCTCTCAAACGGTCCCTTGGACCGAGTGAGCTTTCTCTTCTCAATCACTTGGAACACAAAGTTCCCACAAGGACCACCACAAGATTGGTGTCTCTTGCCTCAATTACAAGTGAGTTTGATCGCAAGAAAGAATCAAGAAAGAAGAAAGCAATCCAAGCGCAAGAGCTCAAAAGAACACAAGCAAATCTCTCTCACTAATCACTAGGGCGTTGTGTGGAGTTTGGAGAGGATTTGATCACTTGGGTGTGTCTAGAATTGAATGCTAGAGCTCATGTAAGTGGTTGGAAGTGTGAAAACTTGGATGACTTGAATGTGGGGTGGTTGGGGGTATTTATAGCCCCAACCACCAAACTAGCCGTTTGGTGAAGCTGTCTGTTCGATGGTGCACCGGACAGTCCGGTGCACACCGGACATGTCCGGTGCGACAGCCACGTCACCAAAAGCCGTTGGGTTCGACCGTTGGAGCTCTGTCTTCTGGGCCCGCCTGGATGTCCGGTGGCGCACCGGACATGCACTGTAGATTGTCCGGTGCGCCAGTATGGGCGTGCCTGACCTCTGCGCGCGCAGCGCGCGCATTTAATGCGTCGCAGGTAGCCGTTGGCACCGAAATAGCCGTTGCCCTGCTGTTACACCGGACAGTCCGGTGTACACCGGACAGTCCGGTGAATTATAGCGGAGCAGCTGAAGTGAATTCCCGAGGCTGGCGAGTTCCGGAGGCCACCCTCCCTTGGAGCACCGGACATGTCCGGTGAATTATAGCGGAGTCGCCTCTGGAATTTCCCGAAGGTGACGAGTTTAGAGTTGGAGTCCTCTGGTGCACCGGACATGTTCGGTGGCACACCGGACAGTCCGGTGCGCCAGACCAGAGAAGCCTTCGGTTGTCCCTTGCTCTTTTGTTGAACCCAATTCTTGGTCTTTTTATTGGCTAAATGTGAACCTTTGGCACCTGTATAACTTATTCACTAGAGCAAACTAGTTAGTCCAATATTTGTGTTGGGCAATTCAACCACCAAAATTAATTAGGGACTAGGTGTAAGCCTAATTCCCTTTCACCTACAACATTCCTAAGCACCAAGACATCGATTCCGCGCCTTTGATTCTTTGCGATAGCAATTAGAGCTCTAGTTGAGTGGTGAACTCATTGAGTTGTGCTGTGAGCTCTCGTTGCGACTTGTGTGCGTGGTGTTGCTGTGATTTCTTGTCTTGAGTGCGTTGCTAATCCCTCCCTTGCTCTGTGCTTCTTTGTGAACTTCAAGTGTAAGGGCGAGAGGCTCCAAGTTGTGGAGATTCCTCGCAAACGGGATTGAGAAAAGCAAGCAAAACACCGTGGTATTCAAGTGGGTCTTTGGACCGCTTGAGAGGGGTTGATTGCAACCCTCATCCGTTGGGACGCCACAACGTGGAGTAGGCAAGCGTTGGTCTTGGCCGAACCACGGGATAACCACCGTGCCATCTCTGTGATTGATTTCGTGGGTTATTGTGTTTTGTTGAGACTCCTCTCTAGCCACTTGGCATTTACTGTGCTAACGTTTAACCAAGTTTTTGTGGCTTAAGTTTTCAAGTTTTACAGGATCACCTATTCACCCCCCCTCTAGGTGCTCTCAGAGACAATTAAGTCTTCAAGCACAACTCCAAAGAAAATTATTGAAACTTCCGAAGTGCATACTGAAGCCTTTGTTGCCGAAGCTTCAAAGCAACAATCTGAAACTGAAGCTGGGCCTTCAGAGCCCATCAAGGTAAAATCCTTGGAAGCCGAAGAAACAAAAATGGCAGAGCCAATTTTGGTTGAAGAAACTGGCACTGCTGCCCCCGAAGCATCCTCCAAAGCCCTCGATTATATTGTACGACATGCTTCGAGAAAAAGATTATGTGAAGAAGAGATTTTTGAAGCTAATCACTATGCCGAGAACTGAAGTATCCAAAGGGGGCCTTAGTATTCAATGGCACAGACGAAGATGACTTCTTATACTGTCTCCCAGATAACAAAGAATTATCCGTCTGTCGAGAGATGGCTAGAAGTATGGGGTTCCGGAAGCTTGAGGCTGGCCTCTGCGCTATGACAAAGGACGATCTTGCAGATAGCTTCGCATATAATAGTCTGAAGGTATAAAAATTGTATATTTGGAAACTTATAATTTTTGAATTATTCTTTTATTCTTATACTAATTCTTTTCATATAGGGTTTAATACTTAGCAACGCTTTGAGAGCGCAAAGGAATGCTGAAGACGAGAGCTATAATATTGCTTTTAACAACCTACGAACGGAGGTTATTAAGCTGAGGAACGAAGCTTTGGAAAAAGATAAAATTCTGCTTACATTGGTGGATAAGATAAAGGAAGACGAGCTACTTCTAAAGCTCAAGCTGAGGCTCAGAAACACGAAATAGAGGATCTTCGGAAATAGTTAGCCAGAGCTAAAGAAGAACGCATACTTGAAGAGATGAAACGAGAACTTAGCGATCAATGGGCAAATCATTTAGAAGGAAACGTTGAAGAGCTTCGTGCATCCAAGAAAAGGTACTATGACAAATCTATAGAATGCGCTAAGAAAATAAAAACTAGCTTCGCCAGCGTTGGCGCATTTTCGAGCGAGGAAAACTTTACAAGAGGTAACCCCGAAGGCCCGATTGAATGGATCAATCACGAAGCTGAGGCCTTTGAGGAAATTTTGAATAGCCGCGGAGACATATGTGCCTTTTCGGGTGCCAGGGGATTGCTACTATTTTGGAGAGGAAAGGTTGTGAGCATGTGAAATCTTTGGCACAATCCGAAACTGCCTTATCCTCCGAAGATATAAAAGACCCCTCGGCCGAAGCAAGCATGGTTGGTGGAAAATTTTTCACTGACATCTGGGACAATGGTGGCCGGGAAATGGCCCAAGAAATTATTCAAAAAAGCGAAAAAGGCATTCATGATGCTAGAAAAGTAGCAGAGGACGCTGAGAAAAGCGCAGAGCCCGAAGGGCAAATAGGTATTAACTAGTGGTTTTTGGCTCTTTGTTGTATTTTTTTTATTTCGACCTTGTTCACGGTTTGTAATAGTAATAAATCCGTATCTACTCTTCCCTCAGAACCTGCTGAGTCATCTGCGGGCCCCCACACGAAGGGGGATGACGAAATTAGACAAATGGCCGAAGCCATCATGGATAGAGTTGTTGATCAGCTTCTAAACGAAGCTGCAGAAGTAGTCTTAAGGGAAGATTAGATGCTGTTGCAAAAACATTTAGAATGTAATGTTTGTTGAGAATCATGTGTAATATTGTGTAACTTAGGGTGTAATATATTAGCTGTTTATAGTTCTATTCTTTGCGATGCATGAAACATTATATACATACCATTTTTGAGCCTTCGGCGAAAAAACACCTTCCCTTCTTTTCATGCTTCGTAAATAATATCCGTGTTCTCATAAAATCAATAGCCAATCCTCATAAAATCAATAATCAATAGATCTTTCCATTTCAGAATTTGACGAAGATATAACTCTTCAATGGCTATTGTTTGTGCCGTGTCACTATTTCTTCAAAACGATCTTCGAATATCAATATTGAGACCCCCCTTCTTGCGTTGTTGATGCACTATGATGTATGATGTTATGCTATGCAAATGATGTAATGATGTGATGTTATGCAAAATGATATTTGCTGAAGGTTGACATTTATTTTTCATTGTAAGCCTCCCTTAGGAGCTTCTTCGCCTTTTACTTCAGCGGAATCAGCGTTTATTTTTCGCTGTAAGCCTCCCTTAGTAGCTTCTTCACCTTTTACTTTCAGCGGAATCAGCGTTTATTTTTCGCTGTAAGCCTCCCTTAGGAGCTTCTTCGCCTTTTACTTTCAGCGGAATCAGCGTTTATTTTTCGCTGTAAGCTCTGCATTCCCTTCGGAACGACTTTTGAGCAGAAAACTTACACTGCGCTCCCTTAGGAACGACTTTTTGCTGCTTCGAAGAAATTGCACTGTATTCCTTAGAACAAATTTTTGATAATTCGAAGGTCCTCCTTGCCACCATAAATTCTTATGCTTCGGCAACTTAAGCCTATGGAGACGACATATTTTTATTATGGTAAAAACCGAAACTGTTACAAGAAATTAAAAAAACGATAAAAAGCACTTAAACTTCCCATAATTGTTCCTTATTAAAAAGAAAGTAAGACTGAAATGCGAAAATGCGAAAAGCCGCTGTTGAGGTAGGATATTTGTCAGTAAATATGCTTCGACTCTGGCACAGTGCTATTGACTGTGCGAGCTTCGGACTCCTCTCTGAAGTCCCGCTGAAGGTGAGTGTGCTGACTCCCTTCTGGCTGCTGACCTCGTTGCATTGGTGGTGGCGGTGGAGGCTGTTGCCAAGATGCTTGGGGTTGACTTGCCAAAGCAACAGAAGCTGCAGGGTGATTGCCTACATATTCTGGAATGTAAGGTGAATGGTACGAAGCAGTATGCATGACTTGCTTCGGCTGACTCTGTTGCGTTGCAGCTTCTGCTATCTCCTTTTGCTTCTGGATGGTAACATGGCACATCCTGGTGGTATGGCCCTTGTCTTCACCACAAAATAGGCAGTAAATTTTTCTTGGCTGATCCCCAAATCTTCCCCCGAAGCCCCTGGTGCCTCTGCCCCTTGGCGCTGGCGGCCGGAAAGAGCTTTGCTGCTGCCCCGAAGCTTGCGAGGAGCACTGTGGCCTTTGCTGTTGACTCCCTCTGTCATCACTTTGAGTAGAGTTGTGAATTGACCTGACGTGCCTCGGATGGAATCTTCCTCCGAAGCCCCTGGTCATTTCAGAGAACCTGAATGCTTCCTCCCTTCTTTGGCGAAAATCATTGTCAGCTCGAATATACTCGTCCATCTTCTGGAGCAGCTTCTCCAAAGTTTGAGGAGGCTTTCTGGCAAAGTACTGAGCTGAAGGTCCCGGCCGAAGCCCCTTGATCATGGCCTCAATGACAATTTCATTGGGCACTGTTGGTGCCTGTGCCCTCAGACGCAGGAACCTTCGGACATACGCCTGAAGGTATTCTTCGTGGTCCTGGGTGCACTGGAATAAAGCTTGAGCAGTGACTAGCTTCGTTTGAAACCCTTGGAAGCTGGTTATCAACATGTCTTTCATCTTTTGCCATGAGGTGATTGTCCCTGGCCGAAGAGAGGAGTACCAGGTTTGTGCAACACTCCTGACAGCCATGACGAAAGACTTTGCCATGACCGCCGTGTTGCCACCATACGAAGATATGGTTGCTTCATAGCTCATCAAGAATTGCTTCGGGTCTGAATGACCGTCGTACATGGGGAGCTGGGGTGGCTTGTAAGACTGTGGCCAAGGTGTAGCCTGCAGTTCTGTTGACAGAGGAGAAGTATCATCAAAAGCAAAATTTCCATGATGGAAATCTTCATACCAGTCGTCCTCGTTGTAGAAGCCCTCCTGATGAAGCTCTCTGCGCGGAGGCCTTCGGTTCTGGTCATCTTGAGCAAGATGACGAACTTCTTCAGAGACTTTGTCTATCTGCCTTTGTAGGTCAGCTAGACGAGCCATCTTTTCCTTCTTCCGTTGGACCTGTTGATGGAGCATCTCCAAGTTTTGGATTTCTTGATCCAAGTCGTCCTCCAGAGGCGTTGGACTGGTGGCCTTCCTCTTCTGGCTTCGGGCCTCCCTGAGAGAAAGGACATCCTGATTGGGATCCAGCGGCTGCAGAGTGGCAGCCCCTGTGGCTGAAGCTTTCTTCGGCGGCATGACGAAGGTGATGCTTGCCGAAGATGTTCAAAACTCAAAAAATGGACGTGAGTTCACCGGCGGTGGGCGCCAATGTTGGGGACTTGTTCTCAAATGCTTCGAATTAAGAACAAGGCAACATAAAAAGTGTTAAATGTTAAAGTCCTTCGTCCTTCAAGACATTATGTCCCTTCGGACATAATGAATTCCGGACGAGGGTTATGAAGGAAGAGACCTTCGTAAGCTCGACAGATGGTGAAGGAAAATACATATATGAAATACGAATAATAATACAGATATTATTATCAATCTATTTTTATTTTGCATTATCAAATTCATAATAACAAATTATAAATGTACCTTCGAATTGACGAAAGGTAAAGGTACAGGCGTGATGCGAAAAGCAAATGCCAAGTCAGCGTGAACAGTACGGGAGCACTGTTCATCTATTTATAGGCACAGGACGCAACCCGTGGAGAATTACATTAATGCCCTTTACATTTATCAATAACTCTATAGTGATTCTTCGAGGTCTGATTTGGCTTTTCATCATATAAGTCGGTTCCCCTTTTCTGCTGTCATACCGAAGCTTTTTCTGCGCATAGCTTCGTGATCATCTTATCCTTCGTCATGATCGCCTTCCGTCCTACTCAAGCTTCGTCTTGACCATACTCTTGTATAGTCGTGACCCGATTCCGAAGAAACCTGTTCACATATTTCACTTGGAAAACATTGTCAAATCATGTTTTTGAGGACCTTCGAAAGCCGAAGGCCCCCAACAACGCCACTTCCTCAAATGATTGTAGACCTGGGTTCCTGTGACTTCTTGGCCACTGAATTCAGTCAATGCATTGGCAATAGAGTTGACATGGACCTCCTTGAACCCTTTATCCGTTTTTACTCCTTGCCCAACCAAGTCTGCAAACTTCCTCAGGATAAAGCCTGACATCACAGGGGTCCAGCGCATGGCAGTCCTTGAGGTACTACCAGCAGCAACTTGCTCAACTTCCATAGTCTATATACATTTGATAAGACATTTATAAAATTGAAGTCAAAAGAAGAGGTAATGAAATGGCATCATAGCATAGGACCAGTTTTCTCAGCATATAAAAATAACTAAGCTTCAAAGCAGAAAGTACAATTTCTCAGATTGTAAGGCTAATAACAAAAAAACATCACTGCAGATCATAATTTCTCTCAGCATATAAAAAATGATACAGTTTCAAGACAACAAACATAAAACATCACTGCAGATCACAATTTCTCTCAGCATACAAAAATAATTAAGTTCCACAAAAAACATCACTGCAGAGTACAATATTTCTCAGATTGTAAGGCTGATAACAAAAAACATCACTGCAGAGTACAATGTTTCTTAGAAGAAAACCCCAAAGAAATTACACACGGCTAAACCCCCTATGCTGCCACATTTGAGTTGATATAGCATCTCTTTGTTGGGTCCAAGTTTGGTTATCATGAACTGCATCAATGGCACCTTCCACATTGGTAATGTTTGGAGCCCAAGTGTTTTCCGAAGGAAAATGTGAATCCAACCCATATCTAAGAATCCAGTTGTGAAGGATGGTGCATGCTAACACAAGCCTAACTTGTGTCGGATATGGATGAAAAGGCTTGTTGTATAGAATCTTGAATCTATTCTTCAAGGCACCGAAAGCTCTCTCAATTGTTACTCGGAGGGAAGAATGCCTTAGATTGAAGAGTTCTCTTGGATTGAGTGGATGATTTCCTCCACCAAATTCACTTAGATGATATCTTGTGCTACAATATGGAGGTAGAAATCCAGGTCTAACAGCATAACTAGCGTCAACTAAATAGAATTTTCCTAGTTCAAAGAATTCTAGTTAGTTTGATTGTGAAGTAATTTCAAAAAGCATATTCAAACACGTTATGGAATTACCTGGTGGCACAATGAGGCCATCAGATCTTTCTAATGCATCCGATAGAATCAAGGCATCATGAGCTGAACCTTCCCAGCCAGCAAGCACATAGGTAAATCTCAAATCAAAATCAACAGCTGCTAGAACATTTTGTGTCGTTGTGTGCTTTCTACCCATGAAGGCTGCTCTCATTAAACTAGGAACCCTAGCCAATACATGTGTGCCATCAATGGAACCAACGCAATCCTAAATGTTTAAGTTCAAATTATTAAAACAAAGACAATGCTAACAGATTTCAATTAAATGGTTAATATGCAAATCCTAAATGGAATGGTAAGTACCTTGAAGTACGGGTACCATCTTCTACTAACATGAATTTTGGGATGGACATAGGTGGAAGGAGGGGTGATCATCTCAGTGCGTAGCTCACCAATTGCACTTAACACCTCGTGAAAATATCTACTAATAGTCTCAGTAGATCTTCGGAAGGTGAATTTGAGAACCCTAAACCTTTGATTATGACCAACAACATGTAGAAACATTGCAACTTGTTCTTCTACAGAACTGTGAATACTATCCCTTAGCAAGTGTCGAGACCGAAACAAACCACAAAACTCAAAGAAAGGGACCTTAGACATTCTAAGCAGCTCCACACATTGGATATCATCAGATTCATAGATAAATCTAAGATTTGCCTGCCTCTCAATGTCCCTTTGAAACATTGGACCATAAGTGACACGAGGATGAAAGAGTCTACGCGTAAGGCATGCAAACAGCCAACAAGATATAGCAACAACCAATGCCGATGCTCTCAACTTCAGCAAATGACGATTTGGACCCAACATATCTGAATAAATAAGAGAAGGGAATTGTTGAATGAGAAAAAAAAATTGTACTCTGCTCAGATTGAAAAAAAGCCAGGGTTGCTACATCTGATGTTCCTCCAAATTGGCTTGGTAACATCACAGAAAAATTGTACTCTGCTCAGATTGAACTAAAAAACATCACTGAGAAATTGAGATCTGCTTAGATTTAACCAAAAAACATCACTGAGAAATTGAGATCTGCTCAGATTGAACCAAAAAACATCACTGAAAAATTATGGTCTGCTCAGATTGAAAAAAAAACATCACTGAAAACTGGTCCTAAGCTCAGACTTTACATAATTTCATCACTTAAAAATGATCAGAATAAAAAGAAGAGAGTTATGGAGGTAACAGCATAATATAATGCATTAACTACCTGCATAATATAAAAAGAAGATAGTTATGGAGGTAACTGCATAATATAATGCATTAATCCATTGAATTAAAAGACAAGAGCCTAAAGAGGGAGAGAAGAAAAGAGGAACAAAAGGTAAGATTGTTGTATGGGAAGAGGAAAACAGGAATAGATGAAGGTAAGAGGGGGAGAATTAAAGAGGAACAACTAGCTACTTAATATAATAGACAGATTATGCTAGTTGCATAATCTATTATATTAAACAAGAAGAAACATGGTAAAACAGTTAACAAGCAGTTCAGTTAAGCATTTACTTAACAAGCAGTTAACAAGCAGATATATATTTAACAAGCATAAAATCATGTATAAATTTCATTACATCATAAATAAGCATTTACTTAACTAACCATAAAAGCATGTACAATTTTCACGTTAAAGTGTAGTTTAACTAACCATAAAGATTATACTTAACTAACCATAAAAGCATGTACAAATATGTCATGGATTGAAATATCTCATCATCTCAGGTGAACAGGTCTACAAGTCAAATCAATAACCTAGAACAGACCTAGTGCAGAGCAACAAGTGATTAGGCAAAATGGAGCAAACTAAAAACTGGAATTAACTGGATCTAGCATGGGACAAAATAGCACATCATTGTCCTTTTAATAACAGAAAATGGACTGCAGAGCAACAAGTGATTAGGCAAAATGGAGCAAACTAAACACTGGAATTAACTGGATCTAGCATGGGACAAAATAGCACATCATTGTCCTTTTAATAACATAAAATGGACTGCAGAGCAACAAGTGATTAGGCAAAATGGAGCAAACTAAAAACTGAAATTAACTGGATCTAGCATGGGACAAAATGGAGCTAGATATCGACATCTACAAGTGATTCCAATGCGCAAGGTAGCCAAGTGTGCACAACAACAAGATAAAACAACAGGCCAACAACTAAACACAACAGGAAGAGACTACACAATATAAAAGTCAAGAAATAGAGGAGTATGAGGTAAAGAATGGCCTGTGTATGAGGTATTAGCGAATCTAGATCAGGCAGCAGATCTTGGTTAGGGGTAGATGGACCTTGCAACAAGACCGAAGGTTAGTATAATCGAAGCAAAAAATACAAAAAAATGTTAAAGAACAACATATCTAGATGGGGGATAAACCTGAGAAGATGAAGATGTGATTGTTGGTACGGTGAGCTGAGAGAGATGAGATCCTTGCAAAAAAAGAAACCAATCGTCCAAATCGTTCGCCAGGTCTGGACGAGTTCGTCCACCAGCAGCGAGTCTACCGAATGGTCAGCGTTTCCGACGGCCAACCTTATCAGTGAACTAATTTGTCTGCCATATATTAACGCTCGGAGGCGGATAACATAATTACCGTGGGGACGAATCCTTGGTGCAAACACTTTCGTTACGTATCTCTCCGCACACCGTAATTAGAGTGGGGACGAATCCACATGGTGCAAAGTTGCAAACAGTGGTACAAGAACGTAAAATAAAAATAAATTGATGCCAATTGGTGGATCATATATGCGGCGACATAAATGATTGACAAGATGCTGGTAACCGATTCATGGGAATTGGTGGATCACGACAACAAAAATAGCAAGAAAAACGTGCGTGCATACAAAATGATGCCCAAAAGCGCAGATCACAGCAATACATTGTTTTTTTTATCTTAGACAAAAAAAAAATCTCTGCAGAAAAGCATCCCGTATGAGAAATTGCAGCACCTCGTCGCTGCCACTACCAAGTAGAACTCCACTGTAGACTGGTACGGCAAACTTCAGTTAATCCCAAACTTGCAGACTGGGCACAGTTTCTTTCTCCTAAGCCACTCGTCAATACACTGTAGCTTGCAAACAGTTTGTCATCAGAAATGTGACAAAATTCAACGAATGTGACTGAAACATAACAATCAGGGGGATAACCTCTTTATGGAACTTGTGAAAGCAAGGCAAATGGCGGATAGTATCTCCCACAGAAGGATTTTCAAGGCAGACAGAACATGGATCTTCAATGCTATTGGACTGTCCGAAACGGGAAGTCATAAGAAACTAATTAGAATTTTTCAGACAGAGGGAAGGGAAAAAAACTTATACCAGTTTGGAAGTTACCTGAACTACTGACTGTGGCAAATTATTGATCTGGCTTTCTGAAGCACCAGTGTGCTGGTGGTTATTTTCGTCCAGAGCAAGCAGTGCATCATAGTCATTTCTGCAACAAGCCAACAAGTGCTCTATTAGGACGTTCACATTTTGTCTTTTTTTAGAGGTGGGAGTGTAGAAGTGAGAGTCGCTATAGTAGCATAAATGGAGATAAATAAACCACCCAGTAGAATATTTTAAACAAATGAATAAGCAGAAGATAAATTCATTTTTTAACAGTTTTCCTTCAGAAAGAATGATGCAGACGAAGAATGACATAGATGATAAATACGTAAAGCTTTCATTTCGAGCAATATAATGAATTGAACATGTAGACTGTTTTGAATTCTCAAGTCACTCAAGCAATTTGAACACCAGTGGAACTATAAAAGATGAATAAGAGAACAATCACTTACAAGTCAATGTTTGGTTGAATGTGCAAAGCACCAGGATATCTTGCTAAAGCAGCTCTCTGAAAGTAGCAAAATAGAAGCTGTTAATACCCTTCTATCTAAGGTAGCAAAAAAACGGCTAACTCAAGAAAGACTATCATCACAACTGAGTACAGAGA
This sequence comes from Zea luxurians, assembly GCA_029449295.1. Lineage (NCBI taxonomy): Eukaryota > Viridiplantae > Streptophyta > Magnoliopsida > Poales > Poaceae > Zea > Zea luxurians. Next base: position 109,038,634 of record JAOPSE010000010.1, read on the forward strand.
GCAGCAGAGAACGCCCCCGTGGTAAGTTAGGAGAACAAAGCATCTACCAGAAAAGTACAAACAGAAGCCAAGGTATGACAGATTGATAGTGCTTTTGTCCATACACCAACATATAACTGACCCAGTATTTAACCAATCAAATTCCAATATACATTAATAATCTAGTAATACAATCTTCCAAAAAATATTCTACTAATACAACTGGAAACTTAAAAAGTTGTATAATGTTGCCATATGATTTCATTGCATTGAAGCTGAATAACATGTAGGTTTACCTAAAGAAACCAAGAAAGTTTCATTTTACTGAGACGCTAATATTCAATTATTCATAGTAAAAATGAAAAGGGCAAGGAAGAATCATTACCAATCCCAAATTTATTGGAGCAGTATTCCGCTGACGGGAAATCATATTGTTTGCTGTTGCTAATTCAGCCCTAAGAGCATTTCGATAAGAACTCAAACGAGTAGCCCGAGCACCTCTCTAATAAAAAAGGATTAACCATGTCAATTTCGATAGACAGAAAAGCAAATGCATTTTGTCATAAAGAATACTTCTTGTTTTTAATATTTAAAAAACATTAACTTCATATTCAGATCTTGTAAAATGACAGTATATAGTGTTAGCGCCGGCCGCCGGAGTTGGAGGCGCGACAGCGAACTACGGCGACGGAATTTGTGCTCGGACGCAAATACACTGAAAACACAGTTGTTTTCTGCCGCCACACTGAAAACTCGCTTGGTGTTTACACATCGTTACAATCCGTTTTCTCCGCCACGCCCGCTCACGCTGCGTCGTGCCCGCCTTAGGCGCGGGAGCGTTGACGTGTGTTGCTTGGCGAGAATACTGCTAGGCCGCGCCGTGAACGCAGCACGGTTCTGGCCGTACACCAGGCATTCTCCTTTGTACAGCTAACTAAACTTGCAATTTAAAAAACTGAGTATGCAGCTAGGCCTTATTACATAATAGAACGTGGACTGCTAGTGATTAGAATCAACATATCACCCCCTTAATCACTGCACTTCAATTACCCCAAGCTTCTGTCGCAACTCAGCAAACCTGACGCACCCAAGAGCCTTGGTCAGAATGTCTGCCAATTGTTCTGCAGTGCTCACATGATCAACGTCGACCTCTCCTCTATCAACACAATCACGTATGAAATGGTACCCTGTGTCGATATGTTTGCTTCTATCATGATGAACTGGATTTTTGCTCAATGCAATTGCTGATTTGTTATCAACTAGGAGATTTACCTTGGGCGTTGGAATGCCTAACAGTCCAGCTAGAAGCCTGCTAAGCCATATACCTTGACAGGCAGCGTTGGCACTTGCAATATACTCAGCTTCACAAGATGATAGGGCTACCACCCGCTGCTTCTCAGAGGCCCAAGTCACCAGACTGGTTCCCAGGAGAAATACTGAGCCACTTGTGCTTTTTCTGTCATCAACATCTCCAGCTAGATCACTATCGCTGTAGTCGATCAGTTTTGTTTCAGAAGTGTTCAGCCTCCTGTAAATGCACCCATAGTTCACAGTCCCAGATAGGTAGGTACCTGAGAATCTGTTTCATTGCTGCCCAATGACTTGCTTTAGGATCCTCCATGAACCTGCTTACTATCCCAACCGAGAAAGTAATGTCTGGTCTAGTATTTACCAGACTTCCAATAACACTCCTATACTTTGTCTTGTCAACTGAGGGTGTTTTGTCATTCTTGCTAAGCTTCAACCTATTTTCCATGGGTACATGACAAGAATTACAACCTTTCATGCCTGTCTGTTCTAGAATTTTCAAAGTATAAGCACTCTGGCACAGTGATATCATTCCCTCCTTTTGTACACAAGGATGCCTAGATAATAACTTAGTAGCCCAAGGTCACTCATACTGAAACTCTTCTTCATCTCCCTTTTAAATGCCTCAATGTGTGTGCAGCTTGGTCCTGTTATGATCAGATCATCAACATAAACACCTACTAGGAGATTTATATCAGCCTGCGCCCTTCTGTAAACAGCATGTTCAAGAGGATTCCTTTCAAATCCTAGCTAGATCAGTTCACTGTCTAATCTGGCATTCCATGCCCTAGGAGCCTGACGCAGACCATATAACGCTTTTTTCAGTCTAAGCTCCTTGTCACTACCTCCCTTAACAGCAAAACCAGGTGGCTGATGAACATAAACCTCCTCTTCCAGTTCACCATTTAAGAAAGCCGACTTCACATCCATGTGATGTACATTCCAACCTCTCTGTGCAGCAAGAGCAATCAACAGCCCCACCGTTTCTATTCTTGCCACAGGAGCAAATACTTCTTCAAAGTCCACCCCCTTTTTCTGTGCATACCCCTTAGCAACCAGTCTAGCTTTATATTTCATAATATTGCCTTCAGGGTCTTTTTTCACTTTAAACACCCATTTAAGCCCTATAGCTTTGTGTCCTGCAGGTAGTTCTGACAATACCCATGTCTTATTCGACTGAATTGAGTTCATTTCAGCCATCATGGCCTCTCTCCAGCACTTCTCTGTTAAGGCTTCATCCACTGTTCTCGGCTCCTCTGCAGCATGAAAACAAACACCACTGTACTCGAATTCATGAATTTCTTCAGTTGTATCATATAAGTCAGACAGATTTCTATATCCTGTTGGAACCCCCTTCAGAATTACTTGACCATTCCAGCTGTGGTGTTTGTGAAGCTTCTCCATGTGTAGTGCTCCCTTCAGGAGTATGTGGCCTAGAACCTTCTTGTGAACTGCCACTCGGATTCCACTCACCTGGAACTGGTGAATTCAGAGTAGTGTCATCAAGCATTCCAGCACCCTCTCCTTCTGACACTATTTCTTCAGTAGCTGTTCTAGGTCCGAGAGCAGAAAAAAACTCTACATCAAACACTGAACCAACAGACTCAGTGTTTTCTTCTTGCTTCCAATCCCATGCCCGTCCTTCCTCAAAAATTACATCACGGGATATATGAAGTTTCTTTGCTGCTGGATCATAAACCCTATAAGCCTTTGTGCCATTCTCATATCCAACAAACACCATTTTGGTAGACCTGTCAGTAAGCTTGGAAATCCCCGGCCCAAGTTTTTTCACATAAACAACACTACCAAATGTGTGCAAATGATGTACCTTGGGTTTCTTGTTATACCAGGCTTCATACGGTGTGCGCCCTTGCAAACTCTTTGTTGGAGCACGATTTAGCAGGTAGACTGCAGTTGATACTGCCTCTCCCCAAAATTCAGCTGGCAAACCTTTGCTCTTCAGTAAACACCTTGCCATCCCCACCAACGTACGATTTCGGCGCTCAACAGCGCCGTTCTGTTGAGGTGTGTACGGTGTTGTGGTAAAGTGCTTTATGCCGTGCTCGTCACAATACTCCTTGAACTCAATTGAGTTGAATTCTCCACCACGATCACTACGGAACGCGCGGAACTTCAGATTTCGCTCAGTTTCAGCTAGCGCTTTCACCCGCTTGAAACACTTAAACGCTTCGTCTTTTGTTGACAACAATTCAATCCACATGAACCGACTAAAATCATCAACAATTAACAAGAAATAGCTCTTACCACCAGGTGTTTTTGGTCTGATTTGGCCACAGAGATCTATGTGAACAAGTTCTAGTCCCTTCTTAGCTCGGTAATTTGCCACCTGAGGAAACGTGTGTCGTTGATGTTTGCCCAATGCACATCCATCACAGACTTCTTCTACTCAATCTAGCAGTGGTATTCCTTCTACCATTCCCTTATGTCCGAGTTCCTGAGTGCTCTAAAATTCAGATGACCATATCTCCCATGCCAGAGCCAGGCCTGATCATCTGTCTTCGCATTTAGACAGACAGGAGCGGCAAGATGCAATTTCAGCAAGTAGAGACGATTTGATACCCGAGGTGCGCTTGCCAGCAACGACTGCTCAATGTCGTATACATTGCAATATCCATTCTGCAGCACCACCCTGCATCCCCCTTCCTCCAACTGACCTAGGCTCACAATATTACTTTTCAATTTAGGAATGCAATATACCTCTGTCAGTACCTTGTGTCCCTTCTTCTTTGTCTGGAGCACCACTGATCCGATGCCCTCGATCTCCACGAGTGAGCCACTGCCAAAACGCACTGTGCCACGCACTGATGTGTCCAGCGATGCGAGTGCCTCGCGCCGCCCTGTCATGTGATTGCTGGCCCCCGTGTCGAGAACCCAAACATCATTCTCTTCATCACCAATCTCCGTCGGATCCTTCTTCTTCTCGTTGAGGTGCACAACTTGATGTGTTGTGCGCACCCCAACTGGTTTGGCGATGATTGGAACTCTGTGAACATGCACCGTGGCTACCGTCGTCAGAAACAGTCAAGGATTTTCCTACTCCGTCTGCATGACATGTGCCTCCTCCTTGCGTTCCTTCTTGGGAGGTCGCTTGCAGTCTACTCGCCAGTGGCCGTAAATACCATAGTTCCTGCATTTACCTTTCCGCCGCGGTGTCCCTTCTGAAGTCAGCTTCACAGGGTTGTCCTTCTTGTCACCGCGCCGCCCGTTCTTCCATTTTCCGGGATTATAGCCCGACTTCTTCTCGCCACCGCTCGACGACGACGACTCCGGCAGAAGCCGGTATCAATTCCTCAAAGCCCAGTCATCCTCTGTCAGCAGTAGCCGTCTCGCCTTGTCAGTGACCGTTTCGATCCCGATCTGATCCTCAGCCATCCAGAGACAGCCGACCAGCTCCTCGACCCGTCAGGGTCTTCAAATCTGAGTAGGGTTTCGATCGAAATTGCGATCTGGGCATAACGCTGAGGCAGCACGCACAACATCTTCTTCACGACTCGGGTATCCTCAATTTCTTCCCCAGACATGCGCAGATCTGCTGCAAGTGCATTGATGCGCATGGCAAAATCATCTACTGACTCACCGTCGTGGAAGGCGATATTCTCGAACTCCTTCAACAGGCGTTGTGCATTCGCCTCCTTCACACGCTCCGCTCCCACTCGCATATTCTTCACGGCCGCCCAGGCGTCCTTCACCGTCTTCTTGGATCCGAGCATTTGCCACATTTCTTTTGGTACTGACCACAGCAGACAGCCCATAGCCAGTCTGTCTTGCGACCGCTTCACACCATCACCACCAGGCTCGATTACATCCCAAATCTCCATAGCTTCATAGTTACACTGCATGAGCATTGCCCACTCCGAGTAATTGGAGCGACTGAGCATCGGCCACATCAACGAGCTTTCGCGGACTCCGCTCACCGACCCACTGCTCGATCCCACCTCCTTTTCGCTCATCTCTGTCGCCGGACGTCTCCGGTACGGAACGACGAATTTCTTCTTGGGGGGCTCACGCGGTGGACTAATGGAACCACTATAGAACATGCGACGGCTTTGATACCAGATGTTAGCGCCGGCCACCGGAGTTGGAGGCGCGACGGCGAACTACGGCGACTGAATTTGTGCTCGGACACAAATACACTGAAAACACAGTTGTTTTCTGCCGCCGCACTGAAAACTCGCTTGGTTGAATGCCTTTATTTCTCTCTGGTGTTTACACATCGTTACGATCCGTTTTCTCCGCCACGCCCGCTCACGCTGCGTCGTTCCTGCCTTCGGCGCGAGAGCGTTGACGTGCGTTGCGTGGCGAGAATACTGCTAGGCCGCGCCGTGATCGCAGCACGGTTCTGGCCGTACACCAGGCATTCTCCTTTCTACAGCTAACTAAACTTGCAATTTAAAAAACTGAGTATGCAGCTAAGCCTTATTACATAATAGAACGTGGACTGCTAGTGATTAGAATCAACATATAGTTGCAAGAAAAGCTAGAATACCTACTGGTCACTAGCTCACACATGCAAAACATAAAATGATTTCAGTACTCTCACAGTATGGTTTTGGAACCTCCTTAAGGTCCTAGATGTCCGATGAGTATCTTCTTCATGTTGAAGTGACATTGCTACGATTGCATCAATCTGTTTTATGGAAAACTCAGAATCTGGCTGTTTTCTAGTCATCAAGATGTTAATGGAGTACTAAAGAGAGATGATGAGAAATTACCTCTTCTGTTGGGGCAAAACGAGCAGATTCATTGTAGAGCTGCTCCTGGAGTTGGCGAGCCAATAACTCATCCGACTCCAATTGTGCTTCTATGGTAGGATCAACAGTTCTATTAGTGAATCCACTCGAACTAGGTCTAGCTTCAGGGGATATGTCATCAATGTTTATTACAGGAATATTATGCTGATGATTGCTATGGTTTGGGCCAGCTGATATTTTTGACGATTGAAGATCACCTCTAGGTTCGTCAGCAGCACTAGAGCTTTCACCAATATGGGAAGAAATTGAGGTTTGTTTTCTCCTTTCTCTACCAAGCATTATTGTTTTATTCCCTATCTTATCAGGAACTATTATGTTTGCTCCACTAACAGAGCTATGATTGCCTCCAGCAGATCCATGGTTTTGATTAGATCGTGTGGTAGAAGATCCAGATTCCCATCCGGAACTGCTAGTTATATTACCCATAAACGAAATGGGTAATTTACTTGTGTGGTTGTGTGTTGTTCTCCAACCTTGCTCCGTGCTTATATCAGAAAAGTTTTTGTTTAGATAAGTTCCAGCAGTACTAAGATCAACCCTGCAACAGCAGATATAACAGAAGTAAGACATGCCACATGTTGGTTCTCCAACAGTATATTGACCAGAAAAACAAAGTATTCATTTCATAATAATATAAGGTACCTTGCTGAGCAAAGTCGAATGGACAAAAAAATTGCCTTCTAAAGTAATCAGTTGGGTTTCAACATAATCCTTGTCAATCAAGCTAACTATACTGTATGTATATCAGTTCATTCACTATCATTTCTTACATAAGCCATATTGACATGTTTTAGACTTTTATAAGAGAAGACAGTATTCAAATGTTTCAGCTCATATCAGCACTCAAAACGACTATAGCATGAAATGAACTAGTTATTCCAGTCGTAAAAGAGATCAAGACAGCTATTATGAGAACAGATAGAACATACCCCCTCAAATTAGCTTCTCCAGTTTGATCACTATCCAAGATATCACAGTCAATTCCTTTTCCATTGTTGTTGAGGCCTGATAAGCTAACTTCAGAAGAACTGCTGCTGTTTGCATGACATTTGGACTGCCGAATCAAAGTCCTGCCAAATCTGTCTGTTCTCAGCTTTTTTGTGGCCCTTGTGTCCATATTATGTCCAGACATCAATTTATTGTTCACTTCAGATCTCTGCCTTGTCATTATTGGTGAATTCTCCGTGAGGTCAATCACATCACCTCCGTCAAATGCATCAGGCTGATGTGGATGGTCCAAATGTTCACTTAAAGAGCACATTTCCTGTTTTTCATTAACTTTTACATCTGTCTTGGCTATGTTAGAGGGGGAAATACATCCATTGCGTACCAGCCTTTTTTGGCCCACATGCCTTCGAGGAAAAACACGCAGAGGGCTTGTAGGTCTTGCAATGACCTTGTTAGTGATCAATTCCCCTTTGACCTCCCCAGAACTTGATCCTGGACAAACATCAGCACCTGTTACACCTTTCAGCTTATCAGTAGTGCGAGTGCATAATCTGTATCCTGGTTTTCCCACTTGAATAGTAGGAAAACCTGATCCTATGTCTAGAAAGTTTGTGCTCTGATGACCTGCATCTTGCTGACCAACCTCTCCATCTTTAACTTGGAAGGTAGGGTTCCTTCCTCCAGTCACACTACATCTTATATTGTTCGAAATGCTTCTGCTCTGATCAAAGCCATGTTTTCCAGCCCTCTTTTCACTGTCAACAGATATCCTTGTGCTGTGAGGTTTCTGTAGGGAAAATTTTGCCTTATAGTCTTTAGACAGTTCCAGAATCTGTGCTGCTTCAGCTTGTTTGAAAATATGATCAGTATCTAAAGCTGCAGGCAGTATGCTACAACCATTATTTTGACTTGATGAACCTTGCACGGAATTGTTCTTGAATCTAATTCTAAATTTGCGCTGTGGTGATGGATTAGCAGCTGTCATTGTACCATCCCTCCCAACAATAGAGCTGGAAACATGGTATTTTGACTGCTGTAATCGGTCAGGAGTGTCAGGAACCTCAAGAATCTCATCAGAATTCATGTCAGTCATATTCACTCTATTTATTTAAGTTGCAGAAACTTGCCCCTTCACCTGTGCATGCAAATTTAAGATTCAACACTTTTTCCAATGGTTACTTTACAAAACAAGTATTAACACTATAATGAGAACATTACCTATATAAACAAGAAAGGAAAACCAATAAGAAATAAGAACATGCAAAAGCTTGATTGGGGATCTTAAAGCAGGAAGCACGACTGTTACACATCAAGATAACTTGAAAAGCGCATGGCCCTAACAATGGGAACATTTGACTTTGATGATGATAGCATGGTAGTGATACAGGGATGTTGAGAGAGCTCATGGCGATATAGTCATGGATAGAATAGCAGGTGACAACAGAGGGGGAAAAAGGAAGGTTGGGACGTGGAAGCAGGTAGACTAGGGGATGGTGTGGTGTGATTAGAAGTATGGGTGTAGGACAAGATCGCAACAGTTGTACTGGAACTGGATACAGCTAGTCAGATACCAAAAAACAACAGAAGCAGGACAATAAACTAAACTAGGTGAATGTTTTCTTTAAAAATAATGCTTTTCAGAAAAGTTTATCCTAACCAAATAGGATTGAGGATTCAAGACAAAAAAAAAACAGTTAGCATTGAGCATATTTAGTATGTAGCAGCTTGCTTAATTTTGAAGTGCAATATACTGTCGAGTTGTTACAAATGACTTTGTACTTTACTTAAAACAATTCAAAACAACATAACCTAGCTTTCACGTTTTCCCAAATCAGCTACTATGTTGTACTGGTAACATCAAACGACAACTTAGAACACATTTCACACATCCCAGAGTTACAGGTAAATATATGCATCGTACTATAACATCAAATTATAAATCTTATCACTCTTAAGCTGAGGTTTACTATCAGTGACAACTCCAGTGCTGGCCAGAACACCCTATTACCCCTACTGGTCCACAATAACTTTTGCCACCACCATACCTGCGGCGCACAAAAGTACGGTTGTCATATGAAAAATTGGCGGCTTCGCCTCACCTGCTTATCCCCTCTAGAGATAGCTCCACGAGACGGCGCTACCAGGCCGGTGCAGACCTTCCTTCAGCGCGTTAGGGTTGAGATTCGTCTACGCCGCGAGTAGAAGGGCGCCGCGACAGAATGGAGAAGAACAACATCGGTCCCATCGCATCGTATCGGATGGAGATGGAAAGGAGCGCAAAAGCGGCGGAGAAGGACCGCGGCGTGGAGGAAGAGGAAACGCTGTGGCGGGGAGGCGATTGGGAGAGGACGCGAAATGTGGCGACACAACCCAAAACTCATGGAATTCGCAGTTGGAAACCCTAGCACGTAATAATCTGATGACATCGACAGAGATTACCTTGATTTTTCTTCTCCCGATCTGATGGCGAAACGCACGATCCCCAAATCGTGCGAATCTGGAGCGATCCGGGGAGGGGGCCCCGAATCAGGAGGACGGCGGCTGCAAAGCCTGCAATAGCCGCCTGCTCCAAACGTCCTTCCTCTCCGATCTCTCCCTCTATCTCTCTCTGGTGGTCAGTTTGAGTTTGAAATCTATTGTATCATCGCCGCCCCTCTCCCTGCGTTTCCGCTGCCGCCTGGGATCAGGTAGTGGGTTGGGTTTTGGTGGGCTCCATATGGGAATCGGTGGGCCTATGGGTGAATCCGGCTGTGTGGTACACGACGGTTTCTAGCGTCAAACGTTACGATTGAGGTCAAGAAGAAGGTATGCAGATGCAAGTGTACATGGCACTATGGCAGGGAGGAACATGCTGACGCACGTAGGCACGCCCAACCAGGCCCTGTTGTCATCGCATTCGGCCCGTGGGCCTGTGGAACAGCTTCTCCGAGGCAACTCTAGTGCCTTTCGGAATTTTTTTCTTGCAAGTTTTTTACGAGACCGGGTATCACTGTGCAGTGAATGCACATTTATTCCTACAAACGCATCTTCAAATAACTAAATTAAACCAATACATCTCGAAATTGATAAAGTTATCGTATCAGCTCGCTATTAAGGAACATGTTATCTTCTATTAATGTAATAATGTCGTTAAAATCTAAAATAAATTAAGAGAATTATGAGCATTCATCTCGTCAGCTCGTGAATTTAAATACCGATAGACAGGTTCCAAACCTGACCAGCTGATGCTTAGCTCGCATCGCTGCAAGTTCCATTGGAACAATAACTCTTAGAAAAAAATAAGTTTCTTTGAAATAATAACACATTAGCACGGACTTGTTAACTTTCTAAGAAACTCCTATAAAAAAACTTGGCGACACGACATTTGTAGAATTTAGAACACGAGTTTAATCCACAAAATGAGAGAATTTAAGGGGGATAAAATCACTCTCAGGCCCCTCCAATCACTTGGACTATAGATTAACCGAACAAACCTAAAAGAAACTAGTTTCATGTCGTCCAATGAGGTTGAGATAGTCGGTCACTATGCTAAGGGTCCGTTTGTTAGATTGTGTTAGAAAAAAGTTGTTATGATATGTGAACTTTGAAAAAATCTATTGTATGCTATGCTAAAAAAAAAGCTAAAAACCATTTGATAGAAACTAATAAAAAACACTAAAATTCTTCCATATATATTTTTATAGTTTTATCTGAAAAGTCGCTAAAAACAAGTTTAGAGATGCTTTCAGTTTTACACTGCATGAAGTCGGCTTTTAGAAAAAAAAATGTTTTCTGGATCTAGTTATTTGGTTTGACTTTGGACTTTTAGGGGATGAAACGCCCTAAGGTTGTTATCATTGGTGATTTCATGCACATTTAATAATGTGTCACATCAGATTTTTTTAGTGACATGGCATATCATTTAAGAGGATTGAGTTTCATGGGATGAAACTGAAACCATGTCAACTCGTTTTCAAGGTCTTAGAAACTGTGTGAATCCTGGATTGAGAATGATTTGTTTCATGTTCATATAATTTGATAACTTCTATTGGCTATTGGGTTACGATATTTAATTGGTATGTTAATCTATAAAATAGTGACATAAAATATTGCATTGAGAGACATTGTTTCATTTATATTTTTCATAGCACTTGTGAAGATGTGGCAGTGTTGAAAAGAGTATTGTAATACTTCCATTGTAAGTAGCCTAAGTCATCGTAAGAGTGCACGAAATTAGTAACTCTCGTGTAGTCATATGGGCAATGCAGGGCAGGCAAGAGAAGCCTCTGCATTTACACTTCGTGGTGTGACTGATGTATTTTGGATTTCGTCGTGAAGAGCAAGTTTAATAATACAGTCGATTATTGACTATAGTGGTCTTTGTAGTCAACATTTTCAGCATATCTGTATCTATACCACTGTATAATTCACCAGTTTTAATTCTACAAAACCCATCCAACCAAATCAGCCCCACGTCCATAACCTTCAGTAAATCTACCAAACAAATTTCAACCAGACTTAACACCACCATCAAATTCAACGGTTCAGATCACTAGATATCCCTATCTGCCTTCATCACTCAAATACAATAATAATATTATTTAGATCATTCATCATCTCTAATCCCCCCTTTCCTAGCGTCCTCGTCGCCCCTCCTCTCGTGCCACAGCCTCCATCAATCCCTCCCCTTGTGTTGTCGTCGTTGTCGATCCAATTCATTCTTTCTATAGGATCGTGGCGTTAGCGTAGACTATATGATAGTAATAGTTAGTTGTACACTGTAAATATATGATATATATATATATATATATGTCTCTCACAAAACTTTTTAGTTGTTATGTCCAAACTAGCTGGAAATTTATAGTCCGCTTCTCTCGCTCATCTTTTCTCTTCTTTACATTAACATTTAGCCTGTTTATGATCTCTTATTACACTTGTTCGAACAAAGTAAGTAACTAGCCTGTTGGTTTGAGCTGGGAACGAAAGGATATGATAGTTTAATACTAACCAAAATGGCATGTAGATTAGCCGGATAGCAAAAAAGTTCGGGGTTTGTTTCAAAGAGGAAATTAACAAGGATGCTGCGATCGAGCTTCAGAACTTATTTGGAAGCATCTAGTTTTTAAGAAATTGGTTTATAGAAAATAGAGTGGTTTCAAATGTTATTTTATGTTCTAATTTATAAAAACTAGGTTCTCAGGTTCTTAAAAACAAGAAGCTACATTTTCCCAGCTAAAATTAATTTTTATTTGTTTAGTTATATCATGTCCTTGCTGGTTTCATGAAATTTATATTTATTAACACCGTTTTTAAAATAGAGGAACGATATTCCGATAATTGTGTCTAAAAAAACTAGAAACAGTTTCTTAGAAACTGAGTTCCAAACACCTTCATCCAACTTCTTTTTTATAAACTAGTTTCTAGAATCCGGGACAAAAACTAGTTTTTTTTAAAAAAAAAAATTGATGTACTTTCAAACGGGCCTTAGACGACAGAGTCATCCAATGAGTCATAGTTCCAAAACATGGATACAAAATTGTATCTTGAGATAAAATACAGGGTCGATTTAGAAGCACCTAGTTTTTTTAAGAAACTGACGTGCTTCCAAACAAGCCTTAGACGACAGAGTCATCCAATGAGTCATAGTTCTAAAACATGGATACAAAATTGTATCTTGAGAGAAAATATAGGGCCGGTTTAGAAGCATCCGGTTTTAAAGAAACCGCATGGGTATTTATGCTCTAGCTTGTGGAAACTGGATTCATAATTTCTAAGAAACCAAGAAGGTGGCCTTCCCTAGCTAAAAAACCAATTTTGTCTGATGATCAATGCAAATAAGCACAGGCCCCACCCATCTGTACTATCTATTAAGTCAACAGTGACACCGATACTGTGCCCCCGCCTCTACTTTGCGCATAGCCTGTCCCGGCCGCAAACATCACAACGACGCCAAGTCGCCAACGACCTCCGCCGTCCTCATCCCGGTCACCCCTTTCTCACGCACTTGGATAGGGATGCATGTAACCTCCACCTGCTTCTTCCTCCGCCCGCTTCTCACGCGCCTGCCATCCCCAGGCGCCATCACGCAACCTCCACCTGCTTCTTCCTCCCTATTTTTTTCTAAATCAACCCTGTTGGTCACTTGTTCTCAAATGCTATGAATTAAGAACAAGGCAACACAAAAACAGATTAATGATTAATGCCCTTCGTCCTTCGAAGCATTATCTCCCTGAGGATATAACGTTCTCCAGACGAAGGTTATGAAGGACGTACCTTCATTATTGCAACATAAATCAATGAAAGACGAAGCATATGAAACATGATAACATGAATTATTATATAACATCATGATATATCTTTCTTTTATATAATCAGGAATAAATAAGAACAATACCAAATTACATTTATACCTTCGACTTGATTGAAGGCAAAAGTACAAGCGTGACGCACAAGCGAGTACAATTCAGCGTGAACAGTACGGGGTACTGTTCATCTATTTATATGCACATGGCGCAGCCTGTGTGAAATTACATTCATGCCCTTCATATTTACTACTGACTTATGGACAACTCAACGAGGACTAGATGGCCTTTTCTCTTTAAGTCGGTTCCTTTTTCCGCCGTTAAGCCGAAGCTCCCTCGCACGTAGCTTCGGAGCAACATCAACCTTCGTCTTGACCATGCTTTTCACATCGTGTACAGTTTTGATCCATGTTCGAAGGTACCTGTTCATCTGTTACACTTAGGAAACATTGTTAAATCATGTTTTTGAGGACCTTCGGAGGGCGAAGGCCCCCAACAGTAGGCCCTCGCAGTATTAATTTGTTAACAAATTCAGACTGCGATATGGACGAAGGCCTTAAGCCGAAGGTCCGAAAAAAACACCTTCCCTTTGCTAGAATAGCAACACTCAATGATAGACGGGGCCCTCCAAGTTGCAGCGTGCTAGGCGTATAAATATGAACTCACATCGGCATAATTTGATACACTATTCCTACCATTCGCATTTATTTTCTCAATCTTTTGGCTCCTGCTCACTAGCACTCTCTGGATTTTCAAGCTTCCTGAGCTTCGGTTAAAAGTCGTGTTTTCTCGATTTCTGGAGAAAAAATGTCTAAGGAAAAGAAGGTTGCTGCAGAGACAAAGCAGACTGAAGAGACGAAGCTGTTTGAGGAGAAGAAGGATGTGGATCCTTATATTGCTGGATTTGTTGAATCAATGACAAGGACAAACACAGAGAAGATTACTAGAGAGATACTGGAAGGTTTATCTGAAGATACTGGTGACAGCGATAGCTATGATGTGGAAAGCGAAGGCGAAGATTCTGAAGATCAGCCCTAGCGGCCAAGCCATACAATTTTCGGGAAATCAACAATTAAGCAGAGTCATCTTGACAACATGAGAGGAAGGTACTTTCGAGACATGTCTATCGTGAGAGTTGGTGGAGACAACACCGCCCCCGCCCCTGAGGAAAATGAAGTTGTAATTTACCGAAGCTTTTTCAAGGTTGGACTTCGATTTCCTTTGAGCAAGTTTGTAGTTGAAGTGTTGAAGACCTACTAGATCTTCCTTCATCAAATCACCCCCGAAGCCGTACTAAGGATGGGGCTTTTTGTCTGGGCAGTAAAGAGTCAAGGGCTAGAGCCAAGTGCAAAATGCTTCTGCAACATGCACGATGTGGCGGAACTGCCCGAGTTATTCCAACTTAAGTGCCTAAGCCCTGCCTTAGAGGCTAGACCACACTTAAATGGGAATAATCCGTCAATCCCTCGGATCTAGTCCGACACGGCCACTGACAGGATCAAGTACCACAATCTCACTCGATGGTGAGTCACAGAGCAAATACAATAAAGCATAAAACCATACATGTCAGAGTATTAAATTATTACATCATCATCATCATCATCGGAGTTTCTGCAAAAGTGACCATCATTGTTTCGAAGTGCAGCGGAAATAAACTAGCGGTAAATAAATAGAGAGATGGGGAAGCCTGTCCCATCACTCCTCATGCTCCTCCTCAGCCGAGGCAGGGTCCCACTCGACAGTCCAACCTGGTGGCAAGGTGGACAGCCAAGTCACTCCAGCAACCATTTCCTCCAGAGAACCTGTAAAATTATGCCACAAGCAAGGCTGAGTATACTAATACTCAGCTAGACTTACCCGGTGTGAGGAGTCTACTCCTCTACCTCTAGACATGCAGCTGTTTGGCTGTGGGATTTGGTTGCCAAAAGCACTAGCTGAGTTTCTAAATCAAGATTTTAACTTTGTCAAAATTAAGTGTGACTCTCTTAAGGCTAAAAGTGTACTATCTACTCATACATAGTAGCAAGCATTTTTAGCAATCAATATCTTGTATCATCTCAACACAGTTCCACTTGTTACTCAATGTAGCAGCATGGATCAAGCAGTCTCATTAGCTGCGAGAAGCAGACGATTCGAATCGAGTTTTTAAACCTTGCAAGGTAAACCTAAACACACGACATGCAGGGGCACTCCATCCCCACACACATCAACCATCCCCATCGATTCCCTGTCAGCAGATCAGGGCTCACCGCCTTGGCGTACAATGCCTCACTGACCCCGACTGGCCGTCGTGCAGTGACCGCACTTGTACCCACCATAACCGGAATGGGAGACTACGTCTCAGGTCGCGTGAGGGGTAAAGTCTACTGCCAGGTTCACTCAGGTACTAGGCTTACCGATTTACCATATTTCTCGGCATGTGCTTAGTACGTTCAAACGCTTGACTCACGGTACCACACCTTAATCCTTATTCCGGTTCCCATCTCGTAGACAACCAATCCCCATGGATTGTTGTCCACAGACCAACACCATTATGATATAAAAATGGATACAACCAATTTCCTGATCTCGCGCGAGTGCTAGAAAATCACTCGACTTCTACCGAGATCCTACTTAATAAAGCAGCTACTCGACTTAGCATACTAGTATTCATCACAATGGGGTTCCTGAGATCATGCAACTATGGTTTCAAACAACTCCTACACTTAAGTGCACAAACAATCCTACAATCATTAAGTGTAGTAAAATAGCATAAATAACAGGTTATGCATAAAACCGGGGCTTGCCTTCCAAAGCAGTGGCAGGCAGGTCCTCTGGTGCAGGCTCTGGTGCTGGGTCTGGGGCTACCTCCTGAGCAGCTCCTTGCTCCGTCACGAGGACGTACTCTCCGTCAGCAAGATTACAGTCTATCGAATGCAATGAACATGTATGTTATGATTATGCAGGATTAATAACATTATGCAAAAAGAAGACTGAGTTAAGGAATAACTTAGGGTTTCTGGGTCATACGGGGCTTTTAGTGGTTTAGGCTTATTACTCCTAGGTTTAGATGTTTGTTGAGGATAACATAGTGGATTTGCATTGTCCTTACACATTTCAATGGGAAATGTTATAAGGGTTTTAGGGTGACACTAATTACCAGTATTTATTTTCCTTTCTTTAATTTCTACTTATGGTTTTTAGTGTAGGTTTGAACTATGACAGTGGGTTAATAATTTCCAAAAATTCTGTAAAAATTGCAGTGGGTTGCCATTGGCTATCCTAGCTGGTTTTAGGAATTTGAGGCTTAAACTATAAGGTCTATGCTTTAGACAAAAAAATAACAAGGGTGGTGTAAAATGGGCCACTTTACACTACACCTCACCATTAGAGTTGAGTTTCTTCCTAAGGGTCATTTTTGTTGGGATCTAATAGTAATACTAAACCTCTGTGCCAAAATCCATAGAAAGTTAATTGGTGATTATTTAATTGTGATTTTCTAAAGTTTAATGCCAAAAAGGTGCTTATAACTAACTTGTCATTTGAAAAATATCAAACAACAGATTTTGTATTTTTCCTCTGTGCATAATAACCAAACATTAGTTATCCCAAGGTTTGGGGTGTCTTTGCCTTAGGGTTATTTTTGTAGGGTTTTTCTAATTTATCCTTATTTTATTAATTTAAAAGGTATCCTTCTTATTTTATACTAAACCAGGGTATGATATATTTTTCCAGTGAACTACATTAAATAAGTATCCTAACAAAAATAGGGGTGCTCTCTGGTTCATGGTTTAAATTACATTTTCTATTTTTCTTATCTTTAAGCATATTATGGAATAAGGGGTAAAAACCAACTTAATAGAGTGGACAGAGAGGTTCAACATTTTTAAACAGGTCAGTAGGTAGATATAAACTTCTCCAAATTTTTCTAACCCTAGTCAAATAGCACAACTATTTTTCTTACTATTATTGAGCTTTTGGCCAAAACTAACATTAAATCAGAGTTTTAAAATCTTCCTTAATACCAAGGAGTTTTATATTTTTCTTAAATAGGTTACATTAATTAGAGTCTGACAAAATTGGTTTGACCAAATTTGGATGAACTAAACATAAGTTATGAATTTTTAAAGTCTTTGTTCAATTTTAAAATAGATTTTAAAAAGAGTTTCCTGGAAAAACAGTTTACACCGGGGTCCCTGGGTTTAAATCAAATCAACCCTCGCAGATCTACCCTTGCGCCACTGTTCCCCTGTGTCTCTGACATTTCACAAAACCCCCCGACCTTCTCTCCCTCTCACCCGCAGTCCTTCCCCCAACTGAAACAGTAACCGCGGGAAAGAAAAGGGTGGCGCGGCTTACCGGCGGCGAGGGAGGTCCGGCGAAGGGTGGGGTTGGCTCGGGGAGACTCTGGCGGTCACGTCGAGGTACGGCTTGACGTCGGGGATGGCCGGAATCGCCCGGTCCACGAGCGCAGGCGGGTGTGCTCGTCGGCGGCGAGTGTACCGGCCAAACTACGGCGAACTGGTTCAATCCAAGGGCACGGTGAGCTTCACGGTGTAACGTAGCGACTGTGTGCACAAGGAATCGAAGGATGGTTGAGCGGTTTACCCGGTCCACGTACTCCGGCGGGGTTGAGAGCTCCGGCGAGCGTGGACTGGTTTCTCCGGCGAAGCAATCTCCGATTCCTCGCTCGGGGAGCTTCACGGAGGCGTGCACAGTCTTCTCCGAGGGCTGGACGGGGTTGGGAATGGCTCTGCTGGCCGGTCTACGGTGACAGGGGGATTGGGCGGCCGCGGACTCGCTGCGCACGGGCAAACGGCGACGAGCTAACTCCGGTGAGGTTTTGAGGGTGCGCGGAAGAGTGTATTCGAAGCCTGGGAGGGTTTTATAGGCTCGGCACGGGCCACGGTGCTGGTTTGGCTCGGGCGCGGTGCTGGGCACGCGGGAGCGCGCGCGGGCGTGCTCTGGCGCGAGCAGAAGGCGTCAAACACGTGGAGGTGAGTTTCTTCCATTGTTCAAACGTCTCCAGAGATCGCAAACGTGCGAATCTTGCCATGAATCCGGCGCAGACCTCCTCCTGGCACCTAGGGCTATCTCACATGTGTGAGTTCCAAAGGAAGATACGCCCTAGATCAGGAGATAGACGGGCGCCAAATCTGGCTTGTCTCACTGCCCACCACGCGACAAAACTGATGCCAATCCCTGTCAAACGTCCAAGTCTCGGTCTCCACTTCTTCCAGGGGGTGCCTTAGGTGGTATACCACATTTTTGGTATAGAACCCAAGTGGTTTTGGTGCCATCTTCAAGGTGAACACGGTTGATCCTTAAACTAGGGTTAAAAATGGACTTAGAGAGAAATAGAGAGCTCTAGCTCTCTCTCCACTTGGAGATTTGAATTGGGGTTTCTCCAGGGGTCTTTTTGCATTATTTCCCTCCCCTAATTGCTGGTTACAAGGTTGCTTAGGGTTTGGGTAAAGATTGCCCATGCTTTACACATTTGCTCACTCTCTTTCCCCCCCTTTACTTAGGGTTTTGGAAGATAGAGTTTAAAAAGAGGTCTAGGGTTCTTCTCCCCTCTTATCCAAGGTAGTAAGTGAGCAAGGATTAGAGTAATGCTTCTTAGGTCATTGGCAACATGGTTAGCACATGATCTCCAAAGTTCTTTGGTGTGGCCCTAAGCCTCTACCACATGTGATCAAAGCCTTTAGTATCAAGGTGGGC
This sequence comes from Zea luxurians, assembly GCA_029449295.1. NCBI lineage: Eukaryota > Viridiplantae > Streptophyta > Magnoliopsida > Poales > Poaceae > Zea > Zea luxurians. Next base: position 109,057,622 of record JAOPSE010000010.1, read on the forward strand.
TCCAACCAAGGTAACACCTGGGGTGTTACAGCCCTCCCCCTTAAAGGAATCTCGTCCCGAGATTTTAGGTAGAGTCCCTTGGAGGGTGCTTGAAGGTGTGTTAGTGCTACTCTTCCTTTATGCTCAAGTTTCACTTATTAACTGCTCTTCGAATATCATCCTCTTTGCAACTTCAGAAGGAAGCCCTTCTTAAGTTAAATCCACAACTTAGACTATCCTTGTTATCTAAGTTTTTCTTATAATTGAATTCAAAGGGCAGGTGGGGGTTGGGTTTTTGGGGTTACATACCGACTCCTTTGGGCAGAAAGTCGGGGAAGCGAGAGCGTAGAAAATCCTCCGTCTCCCATGTAGCTTCTTCTGCTGAATGGTGACTCCACTGAACCTTATACATTCTGATTGATCTTGCCCGAGTTGATCTTTCCTTCTGATCCAATACCTTGACGGGGTACTCTTGGTAGAACAAGTCTGGTTCTATCTCAATGTCCGGTTCCGATAGCACTTCAATGGGTAGACGAACACATTTCCGCAGCTGAGATACATGGAACACATTGTGAACTGCTGACATGCGGGGTGGCAATTCCAATTGGTAAGCTACGGGTCCACAACTTGCCTTGATCTCATAGGGTCCAATGTAACGAGGGGCTAACTTGCCCTTGATCCCGAATCTCTGGACACCCTTGGTTGGTGATATCTTAAGGTAGACATGATCTCCCACCTCAAACTGTAGAGGCTTCCGCCTCTTGTCATGATAACTCTTTTGCCTGGCCTGAGCAGCTTCTAGGTTCTTCTTGATAATTCTGACTTTTGCTTCTGCTTCAAGTACCAAATCGGGCCCAAAAATTTCCCTTTCTCCTGCTTAAGACCAATTTAGTGGGGTCCTACATCTTCTCCCATATAATGCCTCAAAAGGTGCCATCTTGAGACTGGACTGATAACTGTTATTATAAGAAAACTCTGCCAAGGAAAGACACTTGTCCCAATCCTTTCCATAGTGTAGTGCACATGCTCGCAACATGTCTTCCAAAATCTGATTTACCCTTTCTGTCTGACCATCTGTTTGGGGATGGTATGCTGAGCTTCGTATAACCTGGGTTCCAAGTGATTCCTGCAATTGCTCCCAAAATCATGCCACAAAAGGTGCTCCTCGGTCGGAGACTATAGTCCTTAGTATCCCATGCAGACGAACTATCTGGTCAATGTAGATCTCTGCATACTTCTCCGCCCGGTGGGTGGTGTGCACTGGTAAGAAATGAGCAGTCTTGGTCAATCTGTCCACAATAACCCATATAGAATCATGGTGCCTGTAGGTATTGGGCAATCCCACTATGAAGTCCATGCAAATGTCCTCCCATTTCCAAGATGGTATGGGAAGAGGTTGCAAAGGGCCTGCTGCCTTCAAGTGACTAGCTTTTATTCTCTGGCAAGTGTCACACTCGGAGATGTACTTGGCAATTTCCCTCTTCATTCTGGTCCACCAGTAAAAAGGTCTAAGATCATGGTACATCTTGTTGCCACTAGGGTGCATGGAGAATTTGGAAAGGTGAGCTTCATCCAGTATCTTCTTTCTAAGTTCAGGGTCCTTGGGAACCACCAATCGGTCTCCAAACCATAAAATTCCCTTGCTGTCCTGACGGAAACACTTGTATTTTTCTGCCTTTTGCTTGAGCATATCTTTGATAACCTGAACACCCTTATCCCCAATCTGTGCCTGAACTATTTGCTCTTGCAATGTGGGCTCTACCGAGATATATCTCAATTCACCGGAAGGAACAACTTCCAGGTTCAGCTTACACAGCTCATCACACAGGGTGGTGACTCTTGCATCCATGTTCATACAATTGCACTGGGCCTTTCTGCTCAAAGCATCTGCCACAACATTGGCTTTGCCAGGATGGTAATGCACCTCCAAATCATAGTCCTTGATTAATTCCAACCATCTCCTCTGCCTCATGTTCAGATCTGCCTGAGTGAAGATGTATTTGAGGCTCTTATGATCAGTGTAGATGTTACAGTGAGCCCCCATCAAGTAGTGTCTCCATATCTTAAGAGCATGAACCACAGCTGCCAATTCCAGATCATGTGTAGGGTAGTTCTGCTCATGGGGCCTGAGTGCTCGGGAAGCATAAGCAATCACTCTGTTCTCTTGCATCAAGACACATCCCAATCCTGTACCAGAAGCATCATAATAAACTTCGAAGGGCTTAGTGTTATCGGGTTGAGCCAGCACTGGGGCTGTTGTCAAATGTTGCCTCAGTGTATGAAAAGCATCTTCGCACTTCTGGCTCCAAGCGAACTTGGCTCCCTTCTTCAATAACTCAGTCATTGGCTTGGCAATTCTGGAGAAATCCGGAATAAATCGTCGGTAGTACCCTGCCAATCCCAGAAAACTCCTAATCTGTCTCACTGTAGTTGGAGGTTTCCAGTCCATCACTTCTTGCACTTTCTCAGGGTCAACTGATATCCCCTCCTGAGAGATTGTGTGACCCAAGAATTTTATTTCCCTTAGCCAGAATTCACATTTAGACAATTTAGCATAAAGACGATGACCGCGTAGTCGCTGAAGCACGATATGCAAATGCTCAGCATGCTCGTCTTCATTCTTGGAATAGACCAGAATATCATCAATGAAAACGACCACGAACTTGTCCAGCTCTGGCATGAATACTGAGTTCATCAAGTACATGAAATAAGCCGGGGCATTGGTCAGCCCAAAAGACATCACCAAAAACTCATACAACCCATATCTGGTAGAGAAGGCCGTCTTGGGAATGTCGCTGGCACGGATCTTGATCTGATGGTAACCTGAGTGAAGGTCTATCTTGGAGAATACCTTGGCTCCTACCAACTGATCAAACAGAACATCAATGCGGGGTAACGGGTATTTGTTCTTGATAGTCACCGCATTGAGAGGGCGGTAATCAACACACATCCTCAAACTCTCATCCTTTTTCTTCACGAATAATGCAGGACATCCCCAAGGTGAAGTACTTGGGCTAATAAACCCCTTGTCCAACAGTCCTTGCAGTTGCTTCTTCAGTTCTGCCAGTTCTGCGGGAGGCATCCTATAGGGTCTCTTGGAGATAGGAGCAGTCCCGGGTTGCAATTCAATTGCAAACTCAATGTCTCTGTCAGGTGGCATTCCTGGCAATTCATCCGGAAAAACGTCGGGGTAGTCACAGACTACTGGGATCTTTCTTACTGGGGATTCTGTCATGATATAGGCACAAGAACGGGTACAACCCTGATCGGGCAAGTATAATGTGGTTTCACCACAGGTTGGTGAGTGCACTTCAATGGCCCTAGCTGCAATGTCAAGAACTGCCCGATGCCTTGTTAACCAGTCAGTTCCTAATATGATATCCACGCTGTCCAAACCCAAAATGAGGAGGGTGGTTTTAATTATTAGACTACCAAACCTTATGGGCACATGCCTGCTGATTTGATTAGTGGCAATCCTGCCTCCTGGTGTTGAAATTGTGATTCCCCCATTGGTGTGGTGAAAGGGCAATTGACACTTGGCACTAAATTTGGCACTAACAAAGCTATGTGATGCACCAGAATCAAAAAGAGTGATAGCAGGATAATTTAATACTGTAAAGATACCAGTCATGACGGGTGCTCCCTCTGGAATATCAGCCATGGTGGTGAAGTTCAGCCTACCCTGCCTCACTTGCACCTTCTGCCTCTTCCCTTGGTTCTGATTAACATTCTGCCCCTGCCTCTGCTGATTCCTGGGGCAATTCTTGGCATAATGCCCAGTGTTACCACAGGTGAAACACCTGTTGTCATTTGCCTGGCGGTACTGCTGCTGCTAATTGTTCCTCTGAGCTGGAAACTGGGTGCGGTTGGGTGCCTGCTGCTGCTGCTGCGGTGGTCTGATCACCCATCTCCCTTGCTGCTGCTGGGGTCCCCTGTTCTGCGTGTCGGACACAATCCTGAAGCGCTGTGGCTGAGCTGAGGGTCCTGCCACAGGGGTCTTCCTCTTCTTCTCTGCCTGTCAAGCTATAATGCAGTCCTCCTGGGAGATAGCCATGTTGACCAACTCATTGTAGCTGTTGGCCGTGACGGTGTTGAGACGATCACGGAGCTTGGTGCTGAGCCCCCGTCTGAACCTGTCCCTCTTCTTCTCGTCCGTGTCTGCATGGTATCCAGCATACTGGCACAAGTCATTAAAGGCCTGGGCATACTGCAACACTGTCCTGTTGCCTTGAGTGAGTGCCAAAAACTCATTGAGCTTCCGGTCCATGATCCCGGCTGGTATATGGTGTCCTCTGAAAGCTGCCTTGAACTCCCTCCACTCCACCTCTCGGTCCTCTGGCTGCATAGCAAGAAAATGATCCCACCAAGTCCTTGCGGGTCCGCGAAGCTGTTGGGTGGCAAACCTGACTTTGGTGACCTCTGAACAAGCTCCATGGAGCAGTGGGAATTTGGATTCCACCACCCGCAACCATACATCTGCATCAAGTGGGTCCTCTGCCCTTGTGAACAATGGAGGCTGGGTGCTGAGGAACTCCTGATAGGTAGCCGCCGCGGGGTGACGCTGATGGTCTCCACCACCATAGTGCTGAGGTGGTGGCTGACGCTGAGCCAGCTGCCTCAAGATCTCATTCTGCTGAGCCATGAGCTCCTGCAGAGTGGGAGGCGGTGGCGGTGGAGGAACGTGCTCATTCTGGCCACGACGCTGCCTCCCGGCCATCTGAAAAGCCACATACATGCTTAACACCACATCTCCAAGTTCAAGATTTTATCGCGGAGAAAAAGTTAAAACAGCATGATAGACTCCAACTTCAACATAAAGATTTTTAAAAGTCATAAATTCCTCTTTCCAAATTTAAACCGATAGTAGCATCCATCAAACAGGCTTCCAGGAGAGTTTAGCACGATTACATCGATTTGTCCCAAAATGACTCAACTCTATCTAGCCTAGTACCCCCAAGGGCGCAAAAGCTAAGCTAGCCACGAGGAGTCCTACCATTACCAACGTCTAACTCTACTCTGGTCACCTAGTGCGCGAATGAGGCCGCACTCGACTCGGGGGAAGGTGGTCTTCCCGAGCCAGCAGTGTCTACACTGGAGGCAGGCTCATCTCCTCCCTCGATGTCGACGTCCTCGTTGGCCTCCTGGTCCTGGATCTCCTGGTGATGCATGTCCAGGTGCTCGTTAGCCTCAGCAAGCTACTGCTGAGTGTTAATGAGCTGATCCTCTAAAACCTCGATGGTGTTCTCCCTGGTGCCCACTAGCTCCTCCAACTCATGAACCTCATCAGACAGCTGCTCCACTTGCAAATCTTTTTCTACCAGCTCCTGGGACAAGTCAACCATGAGCTCCTCCCTGTTGTCCAAGGTGATCTTGGTCGCCTCTAGCAGTGCCATCAAATGAGACATTGCCTCCCCACGCATCACTTGCAGACGATACAGGGCGTTCATGCATCGCACCGACAAGTGAGTCGTGTGGCCTGGGTAGAGAGCCCAGATGTCCTTGGCATGCTCCACCCGATCCTTCCACATCGGGTCGTCCTCCTTTTCCGCGGGGAACAACCCAATGGGGTGGGTAGAGAGCTCCAAGGGATGGAACCCACAAAAAGTCGTCAACCCGTGCAGAGCGATCGCCTCGATCGTGTCCTCCGCCCGGTATCCGAAAGACTCGGAGTCCAGAGAACGCCAGCCTGGCTGCAGGGGATGAGGCTCTAAGATCATCCTCACCCTACAGCGAGGCACCCGGTGCTTCTCAAATTGTTGCACCGTGTACTGAGGGGGTGTCAAGTATCCGGCCCCCTGAAGTACCTCCCACAAGATGCGGGGAAAACCCTCTCGTGCAAGTCCGTCAGTGTGGGTCAGTGCATTTCCGTCATCGGAGGATCCGTGGGAAGTCATCTGTGTATGGTTAAGCGTAAGTAAAAGAAAACGAATTATAAAAAAGAACAAGGAAAAATAAAACTCAGCCTTTCTCTAGTTAAATGAAAAGGCACTGGGGACCTAGTTGGTTGTTATCTTGTTTTTAAGTCCTCTTTCTCAGTTATCCATTTGCTTAATTAAGAATGCATGCATGCTCGTCCTGAACGACCTCACAAGAAGATAAAAGGAATAGGGAAGAACTCCCATCCTGTAAAAGTGGCCTGTAGGGCCTAGTTACTTAGCCACCTAGCTACCCTTCTATCATCCTAAGGCTTCACGTCCTAGGTCTATCCTGCTCGTCCTACTATCTATCCAACATTGTTTCTATCAAATTTTACTTTAGAAAAGGGATGGCATTCATGTTTTATTGATTCCTCTGTGGTGGTACAAGCTCCGATACCAGCTGTGGCGGAACTGCCCGAGTTATTCCAACTTAAGTGCCTAAGCCCTGCCTTAGAGGCTAGACCACACTTAAATGGGAATAATCCGTCAATCCCTCGGATCTAGTCCGACACGGCCACTGACAGGATCAAGTACCACAATCTCACTCGATGGTGAGTCACAGAGCAAATACAATAAAGCATAAAACCATACATGTCAGAGTATTAAATTATTACATCATCATCATCATCATCGGAGTTTCTGCAAAAGTGACCATCATTGTTTCGAAGTGCAGCGGAAATAAACTAGCGGTAAATAAATAGAGAGATGGGGAAGCCTGTCCCATCACTCCTCATGCTCCTCCTCAGCCGAGGCAGGGTCCCACTCGACAGTCCAACCCGGTGGCAAGGTGGACGGCCAAGTCACTCCAGCAACCATTTCCTCCAGAGAACCTGTAAAATTATGCCACAAGCAAGGCTGAGTATACTAATACTCAGCTAGACTTACCCGGTGTGAGGAGTCTACTCCTCTACCTCTAGACATGCAGCTGTTTGGCTGTGGGATTTGGTTGCCAAAAGCACTAGCTGAGTTTCTAAATCAAGATTTTAACTTTGTCAAAATTAAGTGTGACTCTCTTAAGGCTAAAAGTGTACTATCTACTCATACATAGTAGCAAGCATTTTTAGCAATCAATATCTTGTATCATCTCAACACAGTTCCACTTGTTACTCAATGTAGCAGCATGGATCAAGCAGTCTCATTAGCTGCGAGAAGCAGACGATTCGAATCGAGTTTTTAAACCTTGCAAGGTAAACCTAAACACACGACATGCAGGGGCACTCCGTCCCCACACACATCAACCGTCCCCATCGATTCCCTGTCAGCAGATCAGGGCTCACCGCCTTGGCGTACAATGCCTCACTGACCCCGACTGGCCGTCGTGCAGTGACCGCACTTGTACCCACCATAACCGGAATGGGAGACTACGTCTCAGGTCACGTGAGGGGTAAAGTCCACTGCCAGGTTCACGCAGGTACTAGGCTTACCGATTTACCATATTTCTCGGCATGTGCTTAGTACGTTCAAACGCTTGACTCACGGTACCACACCTTAATCCTTATTCCGGTTCCCACCTTGTAGACAACCAATCCCCATGGATTGTTGTCCACAGACCAACACCATTATGATATAAAAATGGATACAACCAATTTCCTGATCTCGTGCGAGTGCTAGAAAATCACTCGACTTCTACCGAGATCCTACTTAATAAAGCAGCTACTCGACTTAGCATACTAGTATTCATCACAATGGGGTTCCTGAGATCATGCAACTATGGTTTCAAACAACTCCTACACTTAAGTGCACAAACAATCCTACAATCATTAAGTGTAGTAAAATAGCATAAATAACAGGTTATGCATAAAACCGGGGCTTGCCTTCCAAAGCAGTGGCAGGCAGGTCCTCTGGTGCAGGCTCTGGTGCTGGGTCTGGGGCTACCTCCTGAGCAACTCCTTGCTCCGGCACGAGGACGTACTCTCCGTCAGCAAGATTACAGTCTATCGAATGCAATGAACATGTATGTTATGATTATGCAGGATTAATAACATTATGCAAAAAGAAGACTGAGTTAAGGAATAACTTAGGGTTTCTGGGTCATACGGGGCTTTTAGTGGTTTAGGCTTATTACTCCTAGGTTTAGATGTTTGTTGAGGATAACATAGTGGATTTGCATTGTCCTTACACATTTCAATGGGAAATGTTATAAGGGTTTTAGGGTGACACTAATTACCAGTATTTATTTTCCTTTCTTTAATTTCTACTTATGGTTTTTAGTGTAGGTTTGAACTATGACAGTGGGTTAATAATTTCCAAAAATTCTGTAAAAATTGCAGTGGGTTGCCATTGGCTATCCTAGCTTTAGGAATTTGAGGCTTAAACTATAAGGGCTATGCTTTAGACAAAAAAATAACAAGGGTGGTGTAAAATGGGCCACTTTACACTACACCTCACCATTAGAGTTGAGTTTCTTCCTAAGGGTCATTTTTGTTGGGATCTAATAGTAATACTAAACCTCTGTGCCAAAATCCATAGAAAGTTAATTGGTGATTATTTAATTGTGATTTTCTAAAGTTTAATGCCAAAAAGGTGCTTATAACTAACTTGTCATTTAAAAAATATCAAACAACAGATTTTGTATTTTTCCTCTGTGCATAATAACCAAACATTAGTTATCCCAAGGTTTGGGGTGTCTTTGCCTTAGGGTTATTTTTGTAGGGTTTTTCTAAGTTATCCTTATTTTATTAATTTAAAAGATATCCTTCTTATTTTATACTAAACCAGGGTATGATATATTTTTCCAGTGAACTACATTAAATAAGTATTCTAACAAAAATAGGGGTGCTCTCTGGTTCATGGTTTAAATTACATTTTCTATTTTTCTTATCTTTAAGCATATTATGGAATAAGGGGTAAAAACCAACTTAATAGAGTGGACAGAGAGGTTCAACATTTTTAAACAGGTCAGTAGGTAGATATAAACTTCTCCAAATTTTTCTAACCCTAGTCAAATAGCACAACTATTTTTCTTACTATTATTGAGCTTTTGGCCAAAACTAACATTAAATCAGAGTTTTAAAATCTTCCTTAATACCAAGGGGTTTTATATTTTTCTTAAATAGGTTACATTAATTAGAGTCTGACAAAATTGGTTTGACCAAATTTGGATGAACTAAACATAAGTTATGAATTTTTAAAGTCTTTGTTCAATTTTAAAATAGATTTTAAAAAGAGTTTCCTGGAAAAACAGTTTACACCGGGGTCCCTGGGTTTAAATCAAATCAACCCTCGCAGATCTACCCTTGCGCCACTGTTCCCCTGTGTCTCTGACATTTCACAAAACCCCCCGACCTTCTCTCCCTCTCACCCGCAGTCCTTCCCCCAACTGAAACAGTAACCGCGGGAAAGAAAAGGGTGGCGCGGCTTACCGGCGGCGAGGGAGGTCCGGCGAAGGGTGGGGTTGGCTCGGGGAGACTCTGGCGGTCACGTCGAGGTACGGCTTGACGTCGGGGATGGCCGGAATCGCCCGGTCCACGAGCGCAGGCGGGTGTGCTCGTCGGCGGCGAGTGTACCGGCCAAACTACGGCGAACTGGTTCAATCCAAGGGCACGGTGAGCTTCACGGTGTAACGTAGCGACTGTGTGCACAAGGAATCGAAGGATGTTTGAGCGGTTTACCCGGTCCACGTACTCCGGCGGGGTTGAGAGCTCCGGCGAGCGTGGACTGGTTTCTCCGGCGAAGCAATCTCCGATTCCTCGCTCGGGGAGCTTCACGGAGGCGTGCACAGTCTTCTCCGAGGGCTGGACGGGGTTGGGAATGGCTCTGCTGGCCGGTCTACGGTGACAGGGGGATTGGGCGGCCGCGGACTCGCTGCGCACGGGCAAACGGCGACGAGCTAACTCCGGTGAGGTTTTGAGGGTGCGCGGAAGAGTGTATTCGAAGCCTGGGAGGGTTTTATAGGCTCGGGCGCGGGCCACGGCGCTGGTTTGGCTCGGGCGCGGCGCTGGGCACGCGGGAGCGCGCGCGGGCGTGCTCTGGCGCGGGCAGAAGGCGTCAAACACGTGGAGGTGAGTTTCTTCCATTGTTCAAACGTCTCCAGAGATCGCAAACGTGCGAATCTTGCCATGAATCTGGCGCAGACCTCCTCCTGGCACCTAGGGCTATCTCACATGTGTGAGTTCCAAAGGAAGATACGCCCTAGATCAGGAGATAGACGGTCGCCAAATCTGGCTTGTCTCACTGCCCACCACGCGACAAAACTGATGCCAATCCCTGTCAAACGTCCAAGTCTCGGTCTCCACTTCTTCCAGGGGGTGCCTTAGGTGGTATACCACATTTTTGGTATAGAACCCAAGTGGTTTTGGTGCCATCTTCAAGGTGAACACGGTTGATCCTTAAACTAGGGTTAAAAATGGACTTAGAGAGAAATAGAGAGCTCTAGCTCTCTCTCCACTTGGAGATTTGAATTGGGGTTTCTCCAGGGGTCTTTTTGCATTATTTCCCTCCCCTAATTGCTGGTTACAAGGTTGCTTAGGGTTTGGGTAAAGATTGCCCATGCTTTGCACATTTGCTCACTCTCTTTCCCCCCCTTTACTTAGGGTTTTGGAAGATAGAGTTTAAAAAGAGGTCTAGGGTTCTTCTCCCCTCTTATCCAAGGTAGTAAGTGAGCAAGGATTAGAGTAATGCTTCTTAGGTCATTGGCAACATGGTTAGCACATGATCTCCAAAGTTCTTTGGTGTGGCCCTAAGCCTCTACCACATGTGATCAAAGCCTTTAGTATCAAGGTGGGCTCCAACCAAGGTAACACCTGGGGTGTTACACACGAACTCTTATACGAGACGAAGGTCATCGGTAAAGAGCAGTACCACAACAACTTTGGCTGTTATGGATTCATTGCTCGTCCGAACGTAAGCCACCCAGTGCCAACTTTTTAGAAAAGGTGGCCCGGATCTTGGATGGAAGAGTGGTTTTATGTGAAGAATGATCTAAAGATGAGGGAAGATATAAAAGAAGTCATCATGTGCCCTATCTGGTCCTGCTTCGGCCTCCGAAGGCCGAAGGTCGAAATTGATGATTCCGCCGAAGCGTGTCGGAAGGCCTTCAACACTGTTTGCTCTTTCATTTGCACAAGAGATTTAATTTAAGAACATATAGCCTTCAGGGTATGGCCGCTTGTGGAAGGCTGGGAGATGCCTAAGGAGACCATCACTGACTCTGGCGAAGGTGATTTGGTCTGGCTGAAGTACATCTTCAGGTTTGGAGATAAGTTTGATGAACCAAATGATGACTGGCTGAAATGCATTGAAGCTATTAGCGACGAGTTACTTGGGGTGTACTCCAAGACCGAGGACAATGCCTTGTCTGCAGCCTTCGGGGGTCGAAAAAAGAAAAGGTTGAACATGGTATTTGATGCTATTGGCTTCTGAGAGCACCTAGAGGGGGGGGGGTGAATAGGTGATCCTGTAAAAACTTGAAACTAAATGCCACAAAACTTGATTAGGAGTTAGCACAATAAAGCCAAGTGGCTAGAGAGATGTTCTTGCAAAACACAATAACCAAAAAGAGATCAACACTGAGATGGCACAGTGGTTTATCCCGTGGTTCGGCCAAGTCCAACACTTGCCTACTCCACGTTGTGGCGTCCCAACGGACGAGGGTTGCACTCAACCCTTCTCAAGCGGTCCAAAGACCCACTTGAATACCATGGTGTTTTGCTTTCACTTTACTATATCCCGCTTGCGAGGAATCTCCACAACTTGGAGCCACACGCCCTCACAATTTGATTATCACAAAGAAGCACAGAGGTAAGGATGGGATGAGCAACGCACACAAGACACAAAATCAGAGCAACAACACGCACACAAGTCACAACTTGAGCTCTCAACACAACTCGACAAGTTATCTACTCAAATGGAGCTCTAGTTGTTATCACAAGGAATCGAATGCGCGGAATTGGAGTCTTGGTGCTTAGAAATGCTTAGAGAATGCTTGGTATACTCCTCCATGCGCCTAGGGGTCCCTTTTATAGCTCCAAGGCAGCTAGGAGCCGTTGAGAGCATTCCAGGAAGGCAATTCTTGCCTTCTGCCGACTGGCGCACCGGACAGTCCGGTGCACCACCAGACACTGTCCGGTGCGGATTTCTTTCCTTCTGTGGCGCAGCCGACCGTTGAAGATCCAGAGCCGTTGGTGCACCGGACACTGTCCGGTGCGCACCGGACAGTCCGGTGCCCCCTTCTGACCGTTGGCTCGGCCACACGTCGCGCGCGGATTACACGGCCGACCGTTGGTCTGGCTGACCGTTGGCTCACCGGATAGTCCGGTGCACCACCGGATAGTCCGGTGATTTATAGCCGTACGCAGTTAATCGCTTCCCGAGAGCGATGACTTCGCCTGTGAATGGCTCACTGGACAGTCCGGTGCACCACCGGACAGTCTGGTGATTTATAGCCGTATGCCATTGATCGCTTCCTGAGAGCAGCCAGTTGACAGTTGCCAGCCTGGCGCACCGGACACTGTCCGGTGCACCACCGGATAGTCCGGTGCACCCAGACTACGCAGAGTCTTGGCTGCATAGCCAAGTCTTTTCCAAATTGGTCTTTTCCTGTTTCTAGCACTTAGACACAATACATTAGTCTCCAAAACAATGTACTAAGTCTTAGAAACATACCTTTACTCTTGATTTGCACTTTGTCCATCAATTGGCATAGATTAACACTTAAGCACTTGTGTTGGCACTCAATCACCAAAACACTTAGAAATGGCCCAAGGGCACATTTCCCTTTCAATCTCCCCCTTTTTGGTGATTTATGCCAACACAACAAAAAGCAACTAAAGAAGTGCAACATCAATGCAAATGAGAACACAAATTTGTTTTGATTCAAATTTGGCATATTTGGATCATTCTTTGCCACCACTTGGTTTTGTTTTTGCAAATCAACCTCAATTTCCTATCTCTAAGTCAAACACACTTGTTGAGACATAAAGAGAGTTGTTCCAAGAGAAATTGATCAAAGATTTCAAAAACTCCCCCTTTTTCCCATAATCAACTATTCTCCTCACAAGAAGCCAACTTTTGACAAAAGAGACAACAAGAGAGTTTTGACAAACCAAAAGCTCTATTCTACTATTTTCAAAATTCTCAAGTGGTAGCTGATCCATTTATTGCTTTGGCCTTATTTTCTCCCCCTTTGGCATCAAGCACCAAAACGGGATCAATCTTGGCCCTTTAACCCCATTGCCTCACAAAAATTATCAATTAAGATCAAAAAGGCAATATGAGCATGGAAATGAACTTGGAGGTAGTTACCCTCTCATCGGAGTGCAGTGGAAGTCTTTCATGGTCCAAGTCCATCTTTCCCTTTCAATCTACCTTTGAGACTAAATTAAGCAAACTCAAGCGCACAGTTAGTCTCAAAGGGTCAAGTTGTAGCATATCTCCCCCTAAATATGTGCATTACTTGCAAAAGGACTTGTGAGGTCCGGGGAGTGTTTGTACAACTTGAGCACCATAAGTAAACAACAAAATGCATAAGGAACATGATCAAAGGCATAAACACATGTATGCTATAAATCAATCCAAGTTCCGCGAATCTAAGACATTTAGCTCACTACGCAGCCTGCAAAAGGTCTTCTCATCTAAAGGCTTGGTAAAGATATCGGCTAGCTGGTTCTCGGTGCTAATATAAAACACTTCGATATCTCCCTTTTGCTGGTGGTCTCTCAAAAAGTGATGCCGGATTTCAATGTGCTTTGTGCGGCTGTGCTCAACAGGATTGTCCGCTATGCGGATAGCACTCTCATTGTCACATAGGAGTGGGACTTTGCTCAGATTGTAGCCAAAGTCCCGGAGGGTTTGCCTCATCCAAAGTAGTTGCGCGCAACACTGTCCTGCGACAACATACTCAGCCCCAGCGGTGGATAGGGTAACAGAGGTTTGTTTCTTAGAACTCCACGACACCAGGGATCTTCCTAGAAATTGGCATGTCCCTGATGTACTCTTCCTATCGACCTTACATCTAGCATAATCGGAGTCTGAGTATCCTATTAAGTCAAAGGTAGACCCTTTTGGATACCAGATCCCGAAGCAAGGTGTAGCGACTAAATATCTAAGAATTCGCTTCACGGCCACTAAGTGACACTCCCTTGGATCGGATTGAAATCTAGCACACATGCATACACTAAGCATAATATCCGGTCTACTAGCACATAAATAAAGCAGGGAACCTATCATGGACCGGTATGCTTTTTGATCAACAGACTTACCTCCTTTGTTGAGGTCGACGTGTCCGTCAGTTCCCATTGGAGTCTTTGCGGGCTTGGCGTCCTTCATCCCAAACCGCTTGAGCAAGTCTTGCGTGTACTTCGTTTGGGAGATGAAGGTGCCGTCCTTGATTTGCTTCACTTGGAACCCAAGGAAGTAGTTCAACTCGCCCATCATCGACATCTCAAACTTTTGAGTCATCACCCTGCTAAACTCTTCACAAGACTTTTGGTTAGTAGAACCAAATATTATGTCATCGACATAAATTTGGCACACAAATAAGTCACCATCACAAGTCTTAGTGAATAAAGTTGGATCGGCTTTCCCAACCTTGAAAGCATTAGCAATTAAAAAGTCTCTAAGGCATTCATACCATGCTCTTGGGGCTTGCTTAAGTCCATAGAGCGCCTTAGAGAGCTTACATACGTGGTCGGGGTACCGTTCATCCTTGAAGCCAGGGGGTTGCTCCACGTACACCTCCTCCTTGATTGGCCCGTTGAGGAAAGCGCTCTTCACATCCATTTGGAACAACCTAAAAGAATGGTGAGCGGCATATGCTAGCAAAATACGAATGGACTCTAGCCTAGCCATAGGAGCAAAAGTCTCCTCAAAGTCCAAACCTGCGACTTGGGCATAACCTTTTGCCACAAGTCGAGCCTTGTTCCTTGTCACCACCCCGTGCTCGTCTTGTTTGTGCGGAACACCCACTTGGTTCCCACAACATTTTGCTTGGGACGAGGCACCAGTGTCCAAACTTCATTTCTCTTGAAATTGTTGAGCTCTTCTTGCATGGCCAACACCCAGTCCGGATCTAGCAAGGCCTCTTCTACCCTGAAAGGCTCAATAGAAGAGACAAAGGAGTAATGCTCACAAAAATTAACTAATCTAGAACGAGTAGTTACTCCCTTGCTAATGTCACCCAAAATTTGGTTGACGGGATGATTCCTTTGAATCGTCGCTCGAACTTGGGTTGGAGGTGCCGGTTGTGCTTCTTCCTCCATCACATGATCATCTTGTGCTCCCCCTTGATCACACGCCTCCTCTTGATGAACTTGTTCATCATCTTGAGTTGGGGGATGCACCATTGTTGAGGAAGAGGGTTGATCTTGCTCCTTTTGTTCCTGTGGCCGCACTTCTCCAATCGCCATGGTGCGTATTGCGGCCGTTGGAGCGTCTTCTTCATCTACATCATCAAGATCAACAACTTGCTCTCTTGGAGAGCCATTAGTCTCATCAAATACAACGTCGCTAGAGACTTCAACCAAACCCGATGATTTGTTGAAGACCCTATACGCCTTTGTATTTGAGTCATAACCTAACAAAAACCCTTCTACAGCTTTGGGAGCAAACTTAGAACTTCTACCTTTCTTCACTAGAATATAACATTTGCTCCCAAATACACGAAAGTATGACACATTGGGTTTGTTACCGGTTAGAAGCTCATACAAAGTCTTCTTGAGGAGGCGATGAAGGTACACCCGGTTTATGGCATGACAAGCCGTGTTCACGGCTTCCGACCAAAATCGCTCGGGCGTCTTGAATTCTCCAAGCATTGTCCTCGCCATGTCAATGAGCGTCCTGTTCTTCCTCTCTACCACACCGTTTTGCTGTGGTGTGTAGGGAGCGGAGAACTCGTGCTTGATCCCTTCCTCCTCAAGGTACTCCTCCACTTGAAGGTTCTTGAACTCGGACCCGTTGTCGCTCCTTATCTTCTTCACCTTAAGCTCAAACTCATTTTGAGCTCTCCTTAGGAAGCGCTTGAGGGTCCCTTGGGTTTCAGATTTATCCTGCAAGAAGAAAATACCCAAGTGAAGCGGGAAAAATCATCAACTATAACAAGACCATACTTACTTCCTCCTATGCTTAGATAGGCGACGGGTCCGAAGAGGTCCATATGAAGCAACTCCAAAGGTCTTGATGTGGTCATCACATTTTTGGTATGATGAGAGCTTCCCACCTGTTTGCCTGCTTGACAAGCTGCACAAGGTCTATCTTTTTCGAAAGTAACATTTGTTAGACCTATCACATGTTCTCCCTTTAGAAGTTTGTGAAGGTTCTTCATCCCCACATGTGCTAAGCGGTGATGCCACAGCCAGCCCATGCTAGTCTTAGCAATTAAGCATGCATCTAGACTGGCCTCCTCTTTTGCAAAATCAACTAAATAGAGTTTGCCGTCTAATACACCCTTAAAAGCTAATGAACCATCACTCCTTCTAAAGACAGACACATCTACATTTGTGAATAAGCAGTTATATCCCATATTACAAAGCTGACTCACAGACAACAAGTTATATCCAAGCGACTCAACTAAAAACACATTGGAAATGGAGTGCTCGGATGAAATAGCTATTTTTCCTAACCCTTTCACCTTGCCTTGATTCCCGTCACCGAATATGATTGAGTCTTGGGAATCTTTGTTCTTGACGTAGGAGGTGAACATCTTCTTCTCCCCCGTCATGTGGTTTGTGCATCCGCTGTCGATAATCCAGCTTGATCCCCCGGATGCATAAACCTGCAAGGCAAATTTAGGCTTGGGTCTTAGGTACCCAACTCTTGTTGGATCCTACAAGGTTAGTGACACTATCCTTAGGGACCCAAATGCAAGTTTTATCTCCCTTGCATTTTGCCCCTAATTTCATAGCAATCACCTTTCTATCCTTTCTACAAATTGCAAAGGAAGCATTGCAAGCATGATAAATTGTAGAAGGTTCATTAATTTTCCTAGGAACATGAACAACATTTCTTCTAGGCATAACATTTTTCTTAGTCAAATTTCTATTATGCATAATAGAAGAACTTGAGGCAATCATTGCATTTGAATTGTAAGCATTACAACTCCTATCATAATGAACATTTCTAGAAAATTTCCTGTCATGGTACATGAATGCATGGTTCTTTTGACAACTATTAGTCATAGGGGCCTTCCCTTTCTCCTTGGCGGGAATGGGAGCCTTATGACTAGTTAAGTTCTTGGCTTCCCTTTTGAAGCCAAGCCCATCCTTAATTGAGGGGTGTCTACCAATAGTGTAGGCATCCCTTGCAAATTTTAGTTTGTCAAATTCATCCTTGCTAGTCTTAAGTTGGGCATTAAGACTAGCCACTTCACCATTTAGTTTTGCAATGTAAACTAGATGTTCACTACAGGCATCAACATTAAAATCTTTGCACCTATTGCAAATCACAACATGTTCTACACAAGAGTTAGATCTATTTGCTACTTCTAGTTTAGCATTTAAATCACCATTAACACTTTTTAAATTAGAAATTGTCTCATGGCAAGTAGATAGTTCACAAGAGAGCATTTCATTCCTTTTAACTTCTAAAGCAAGAGATTTTTGTGCCTCTACAAATTTATCATGTTCTTCATACAAAAGATCCTCTTGCTTTTCTAACAATCTATTCTTATCATTCAAAGCATCAATCAATTCATTAATCTTATCAATTTTAGTTCTATCTAAGCCCTTGAACAAAGTAGAGTAATCTATTTCATCATCACTAGATTCATCATCACTAGAAGAAGCATAAGTAGACTTTCGAGTACATACCTTCTTCTCTTTTGCCATGAGGCATGTGTGACGCTCGTTGGGGAAGAGGGATGATTTGTTGAAGGCTGACGCGGCGAGTCCTTCGTTGTCGGAGTCGGACGACGAGCAATCCGAGTCCCATTCCTTGCCAAGGTGTGCCTCGCCCTTAGCCTTCTTCTTTTCCCTCTTCTTATCTTGTTCCTGGTCACTATCATTATCGAGACAATTAGCGATAAAATGACCAATCTTACCACACTTGAAGCAGGAGCGCTTTCCCTTCGTCTTGTTCTTTTTGGGATGCTCCTTGCGACCCTTTAGCGCCGTCTTGAAGCGCTTGATGATGAGGGGCTGAGGGCCATCTCTTCCTCATTGAGCCCCGCCGCCTCAACTTGCGCCACCTTGCTAGGTAGCGCCTCCTTGCTACTCATTGCCTTGAGAGCAATGGCTTGAGGCTCATGAATTGGACCATTCAACGCCTCATCGACGTATCTTGCCTCCTTGATCATCATCCGCCCGCTTACGAACTTTCCAAGTATTTCTTCGGGCGACATCTTGGTGTACCTAGGATTCTCACGAATATTGTTTACAAGATGTGGATCAAGGATAGTGAAAGACCTTAGCATTAGGCGGACGACGTTGTGGTCCGTCCATCGCGTGCTTCCATAGCTCCTTATTTTGTTGACGAGGGTCTTGAGCCTGTTGTATGTTTGGGTTGGCTCCTCCCCCCTGATCATTGCGAATCTCCCAAGTTCACCCTCCACCAACTCCATCTTGGTGAGCATGGTGACGTCATTTTCCTCATGAGAGATCCTGAGGGTGTCCCATATCTGCTTGGCGTTATCCAGGCCGCTCACCTTATGGTACTCATCCCTGCACAATGAGGCTAACAACACAGTAGTAGCTTGTGCATTTTTATGAATCTGTTCATTGATAAACAAAGGACTATCCGTGCTATCAAATTGCATTCCATTTTCTACTATATCCCATATACTTGGATGGAGAGAGAACAAGTGACTACGCATTTTGTGACTCCAAAATCCGTAGTCCTCTCCATCAAAGTGTGGAGGTTTACCAAGAGGAATGGAAAGCAAATGTGCATTTGAGCTATGCGAAATACGAGAATAATCAAAGGAGAAGTTTGAATTAACCGTCTTCTTTTTCTCATAGTCGTTGTCGTCCTTTTGGGAAGAGGAAGATTCGTCGCTGTCGTAGTAGACTATCTCCTTGATGCGCCTTGTTTTCTTCTTCTTCCCGTCTTTTCTTTTGTGGCCCGAGCCCGAGTCAGTAGGCTTGTCATCTTTCGGCTCGTTGACGAAGGACTCCTTCTCCTTATCATTGACCACCATCCCCTTGCCCTTAGGATCCATCTCTTTGGGCGATTAGTCCCTTCGTGAAGAGAACGACTCTGATACCAATTGAGAGCACCTAGAGGGGGGGTGAATAGGTGATCCTGTAAAAACTTGAAACTAAATGCCACAAAACTTGATTAGGAGTTAGCACAATAAAGCCAAGTGGCTAGAGAGATGTTCTTGCAAAACACAATAACCAAAAAGAGATCAACACTGAGATGGCACAGTGGTTTATCCCGTGGTTCGGCCAAGTCCAACACTTGCCTACTCCACGTTGTGGCGTCCCAATGGACGAGGGTTGCACTCAACCCTTCTCAAGCGGTCCAAAGACCCACTTGAATACCACGGTGTTTTGCTTTCACTTTACTATATCCCGCTTGCGAGGAATCTCCACAACTTGGAGCCTCTCACCCTTACAATTTGATTATCACAAAGAAGCACAGAGGTAAGGATGGGATGAGCAACGCACACAAGACACAAAATCAGAGCAACAACACGCACACAAGTCACAACTTGAGCTCTCAATACAACTCGACAAGTTATCTACTCAAATGGAGCTCTAGTTGTTATCACAAGGAATCGAATGCGCGGAATTGGAGTCTTGGTGCTTAGGAATGTTTAGAGAATGCTTGGTATACTCCTCCATGCGTCTAGGGGTCCCTTTTATAGCCCCAAGGCAGCTAGGAGCCATTGAGAGCATTCCAGGAAGGCAATTCTTGCCGTCTGCCGACTGGCGCACCGGACAGTCTGGTGCACCACCGGACACTGTCCGGTGCGGATTTCTTTCCTTTTGTGGCGCAGCCGACCGTTGAAGATCCAGAGCCGTTGGCGCACCGGACACTGTCCGGTGCACACCGGACACTGTCCGGTGCACACCGGACAGTCCGGTGCCCCCTTCTAACCATTGGCTCAGCCACGCGTCGTGCGCGGATTACGCGGCCGACCGTTGGCCCGGCTGACCGTTGGCTCACCGGATAGTCCGGTGCACCACCAGACAGTCCAGTGATTTATAGCCGTACGCCGTTAATCGCTTCCCGAGAGCGATGACTTCGCTTGTGAATGGCTCACTGGACAGTCCGGTGCACCACCGGACAGTCCAGTGATTTATAGCCGTACGCCGTTGATCGCTTCCCGAGAGCAGCCAGTTGACAGTTACCAGCCTAGCGCATCGGACACTGTCCGGTGCACCACCGGACAGTCCGGTGCACCACCGGACAGTCCGGTGCACCCAGACTGCGCAGAGTCTTGGCTGCATAGCCAAGTCTTTTCCAAATTGGTCTTTTCCTGTTTCTAGCACTTAGACACAATACATTAGTCTCCAAAACCATGTACTAAGTCTTAGAAACATACCTTTACTCTTGATTTGCACTTTGTCCATCAATTGGTATAGATTAACACTTAAGCACTTGTGTTGGCACTCAATCACCAAAACACTTAGAAATGGCCCAAGGGCACATTTCCCTTTCAGCTTCGTATAACCTGACTATTGCTACCCGCTGCGAGGGCAAGGAGTAAAAAGAAAGGTTGCTACTTCTAGAAAGATTGTTGCTTCGGCCATTACCGCTGAGCCGAAGGGCAAGAAGATGAAGATTCTAACTTACCGGCCGCGTTACATTGACCCGGCCACAATACCTAAATTTGGCGAAAGGGCCACTTCAGCTGCCGGAACAAAGGAAACTGTTCCGTCTGCGCAGAGTATTGAAGAGCCGACTGTAATACCGAAGTTACCTTCAGTCGAGCTAGTTGAGACGAAGGCTGATAAGGCTGAAGGGCCTAAAATGGAAATAACAAAAATGCTAGAGATTTTGAGCCCTCCAACAGAGGCGACAGTGTCGAAGGTGCAGAAGGGTTCTGCCGCAACTCCTAAGAGGAGAAGGATGGCAAATGTGCTAGATGTTGTGTTAGAAACAACGAAAACCTTGAGTCCTACTTCCCCAAGGAAAATTGCCGAAGTTGCCAAAGCGCAACCCAAAGCTGATACTAAGCATGCAGAAGTCGAAACTACAACAATTCAGGCTGAAACCGAAGCTGGGCCCTTAGAGCCCACCGAGATGGAGCCTGCTGACCCCAAAGAAAAATCAACAGAGAGGATTGCAACTGAAAGAATTGAAGCTTCTGCTCCTGAAGCTTCGGACAAAAGTATTGACTACATTATTCGTCATGCTTCAGGAAAGGTACTATCCCAAGAAGAGATGTTAGAAGCACAACACTATGCCCAAAGATTGAAATATCCGAAGGGGGCACTAGTGTTTAATGGGAGTGGTGAAGAAGACTTTTTGTACTGTCTCCCGGATAACAAAGAAATATCCGTTTGCTAGGAGATAGGTAAAAGCATCAGATTCCCGAAGCTAGAAGATGGTCTTTCGATTTTATCGAAGGACGAACTTGCTGACAGCCTAGCATACAATAGCATAAAGGTATAAAAGCTAATTTTGTTTTTTTGAAAATGAAATATTTTTTACTATATTCAATTCTGTCCCCTCTTGCAGGGCTTAATCCTTAGCAATGCGCTTAGGGCTCAGAAAAATATTGAAGATGAAAGCTATATGATGGCTCTGAATAATCTTCGATCAGAGGTGATCGAATTAAGAAACGAAGGTCTTGAAAAAGACAAAATCTTAATTTCGTTGGTAAACAAAGTGAAAGAAGACGAAGCTAGTTACAAGGCTCAAGCCGAAATCCAAAAAGCTGAAATCGAAGACCTTTAGAAACAGCTGGCGAAAGCTAAAGAAAAATGCGCACTCACAGAAGCTAACCAAGATATCAGCAAATATTGGAAAAATTATTTGGAGAAAAATGTTGAAGAACTTCGCACATCCAATGAAAGATGCTTTGAAAAATCCTTGGAGCGCGTGAAGAAAATAAAAGGTAGTTTCGCCAACGTGGGTGCCTATTCTACCGAAGAAAACTTTATACGAGGCGACCCCGAAGGTGTTATTGAATGGATAAGTGGGGAGGCCGAGACCTTCGAAGAAATCTTGAGTGATCGCGGGGATGTTTGTGCATTTTCCGGTGCACGGGGGATTTTGGCTATCTTGGAGAAGGAGGGATGTGATCACATCAAGACCATGGCCCAATCCGAAGCTGCCTTCTCTACAGATGACACGAAGGATCCTTCAGCTGAATCGACTTTAATGGACGGAAAGTTCTATAATGATGTCTGGGTGAATGGTGGCCGAGAGATGACTCATGAAATTATAAAGAATAGTGAAAAAGACACCCATGACACCCGGATAGAAGCAAAACAAGCTGAAGAAGCTGCAGAGCGTGAAAGACGTTTAGGTAATATCTTTTGATGTTTATCTTCGGCACTTGTTTCTGTGGCTTTGGACTAATTAATAATTTTTTTCATTTCAGCTGAATTATCTCCGCCACCGGAACCATTCGATCCCCTGGCCGATCCAGAAACCAAGGAAGCACTAGAGATCATTAATATGGCTGAATCTATCGTTGACGAAGTCGTCGATAAGTTGCTAAATAAAATTGCGGAGAAGGTCCTGAAAGAAGACTAGCACTTACTGCGAAAACATTTTTAAATGGCAAATGCACGAGATACTGGAATAGACATTGTGCTTTTATTGTAACGAAGCTGTAATATTTGACGTGTGTAACTTTGGATTGAATATGTAAGTTATTGTAATTTATTTCTTTATGATGCATGAAACTTTCATACATACTATTTTTTAGCCTTCGGCGAAAAGACACCTTCCCTTCTTTTCATGCTTCGTGAAGAAAGAAAATCCGTGATTCACGAGAATAAAGATATCCTTGCTTCAAAAAGAGATCCCTTTCTTACGTGTAGGCTGACGAGGCTGTAATTCGAAGCTTACTTCGTATAACTTTGACAATATTTTTTGAAAATCGGCTCCGTATTCCATTCTTGTGTCATTGATGCAATATGATATATGATGTGATGCTATGCAAAATGATGTGATGATATGGTGCAAAATGATAATGATGCCGCAGACACATACTCACACTCCCACACTGAAACACATAATCTCTCCATTCCCTTAGAAACGATTGGTATCTCTTTGCTGTTTATTTTTCGGCTTCACCATTTATTTTTCGATGTAAGTTCTGCATCCCCTTAGGAACGTCTTTTGAACTTCTTCGCCTTCTATTTCGGTAGTTTAAGTTCTGCATCCCCTTAGGAACGTCTTTTGAACTTCTTCGCCTTATATTTCGGCGGTATTTGGCTCTGCATTCCCTTTGGAACGACTTTTGAGTAGAAAACTTACACTGCGCTCCCTTAGGAATGACTTTTTGTAGCTTCGACAAAACTTATGCCGCACTCCCTTAGGAACGGCTTTTTGTAGCTTCAGCAAAAGTTACGCTGCGTTCCCTTAGGAACAGCTTTTTATAGCTTCGGCAAAACTTACGCTGCGTTCCCTTAGAAACGACTTTTGAGCTTCGACAATTTTTAGGTTTCATAAGTCTGTAAAGAAGATATATTCCATCTTGATAGAAGCAAAAATTATTACAAGAATTTAAAACTAGATTTACATTGTTTATTCGTTACTAAAAAACAAAATGACATAAAACATAAAGGTATTTCAGAGGGAGGATATTGCTCAATAAATGTGCTTTGATTCTGGCACAGTACTGTTGACTGTACGAGCTTCGGATTCCTCCCTGAATTCATGTTGTTGTTGAGAGTGCTGGCGCCCTTCTGGCTGCAGGCTTCGGGAATGTGTAGGTTGCAGTGGTGGTGGCGGTGGAAGCTGAGGCCAAGAAGCCTGAGAATGGCTAGCCGAAGCAACAGAGGCTGCAGGATGATTGCCCACATACTCTGGTATGTAGGGAGAATGGCACGAAGTAGTGTGCAGGACCTGCTTTGGCTGATTCTGTCGAGCTTCGGCTTCTGCGATCTCCTTTTGCTTCTGGATTGTGATTTGGCACATTCTTGTAGTATGGCCCTTGTCCTCACCATAGAATAGGCAATAGACTTTCCTGGGATGATCCCCATATCTTCCTCCGAAGCCCCTGGCGCCTCTGCCCCTTAGAGCTGGTGGCCTAAAGGAGCTTTGCTGTTGCCCTGAAGACTGTGAGGTATACTGTGGCCTCTGAAGCTGGCTTCCTTTGTCGTCATTCTAACTGGAGCTGTGGATTGATCTGACGTGCCTAGGGTGGATTCTTCCTCTGAAGCCCCTAGTCATCTCAGAGAATCTGTAAGCTTCCTTCCTTCTTTGGCGGAAGTCGTTGTCAGCCCGGATATACTCATCCATCTTCTGAAGCAGCTTCTCCAAAGTTTGTGGAGGCTTCCTGGTGAAGTATTGAGCCATAGGTTCTGGCCGAAGACCCTTGATCATGGCCTCAATGACAATTTCATTGGGCACTATGGGCGCTTGTGCCCTCAACCGCAAGAACCTTCGGACATAAGCCTGAAGGTATTCCTCATGGTCTTGTGTGCACTGGAACAAGGCCTGAGCTGTGACTGGCTTCGTTTGAAAGCCTTAGAAACTGGTAATTAGCATATCCTTGAGCTTCTGCCACGCGTGATTGTCCCTGGCCGAAGAGAAGAATACCATGTTTGGGCTACGTTCCGGACTACCATGACGAAGGACTTTGCCATGACAGCCACATTGCCTCCGTATGAGGACATTGTTGCCTCATAGCTCATCAGAAATTGCTTTGGGTCTAAGTGCCCATCGTACATGGGTAGCTGGGGTGGCTTGTAGGATTGTGGCCATGTGATAGCCTGCAATTCTGCTGCTAAGGGAGAAGCATCAACAAAAGTAAAGGTATCATGATTAAAATCATCATACCATCCATCTTCGTTGAATAAGCCCTCTTGACAAAGATCCCTGTATTGAGGCCTTCGGTCTTGGTCATCTTGAGTAAGATGACGGACTTCCTTAGTAGCTTCATCGATCTTCCTTTGAAGATCGGCTAGTCGAGCCATCTTCTCTTTTTTCCTTTGCACTTGTTGATGGATGATTTCCATATCCCTGATCTCTTGGTCCAACTCTTCCTCCTGGAATGTTGGACTAGTGGCCTTTCTCTTCTACCTTCGAGCCTCTCGGAGAGAGAGAGAGTCTCCTGGTTTGTGTCTAGTGGCTGTAGTGCAGCAGCCCCTGGCGCTGTTGTCTTCTTCGGCGGCATAACGAAGGTTAGTGCTTTGTCGAAGGTTGTGGAAGTGAGTACACCGGAGGTGGGCGCCAATGTTGGTCACTTGTTCTCAAATGCTATGAATTAAGAACAAGGCAACACAAAAACAGGTTAATGATTAATGCCCTTCGTCCTTTGAAGCATTATTTCCCTGAGGTTATAACGTTCTCCAGACGAAGGTTATGAAGGACGTACCTATTGAGGGTCTGCTCCGAAGCCGAAGGTCCTGTGAGAAGAAACACCTTCGGAAGATCACCACGGAAATAACGCCGAAGCTACCTCAGAGGGAACTTCGGCATAGTGACATACCTAAGATGAAGGGTTGCACCGACTTAAAAGATGAAAAGACAGATTGACCCATGATAGCTTATGTCATGAATGTAACCAATTGTAGAGGGTATGAATGTAATTCCACACAGGCTGCACCCTGTGTCTATAATAGATGAACAGTACCCTCGTACTGTTCACGCTGATTTGTACTCACTCGCGCATCACGCTTGAACTTTTGCTTTCTGTAAAGCCGAAGGTATAAATGTAATTCAATATCGTTTTTGTTTATCCATGACAATACAAATATACTAATAACGTCATATGATTATTCATGATTATTCATGTTGTCTTTCATATTTCATACGTTTCTTCTTGCACAAATATGCACTATGATATGAAGGTTCGTCCTTCATAACCTTTGTCTGAAGATCATTATATCCTAAGGGAAATAATGCTTCGAAGGATGAAGGGCATTAACCTTTAACATTTTGTGTTGCCTTGTTCTCAACTCATAGCATTTGAGAACAAATCCCCAAAATTGGCGCCCACCTCCGATGAACTCACTTCTACTGTTGAGCTGATGGCTTCGTTCAACAATCAAGCTGAAGTACCTTCGGGTATGAAGCTGGTGCTTCCGATAACAGGTGGTTCAAGCTCGGAACCGGCTAACAAGAAGCAGAAGAAGGAAGTGTAGAGAAGGGTGCAACATGTTGTGGTGTAGGGACCCTTCATCAAATCAAAATGGTCCCACATCCCAATCACCTTCTCCCAGGAGGATCTTCAGCTTAAAGATTACCCTCATAATGATGCATGGTCATATCTTGTGTCATCAAGGGATTTCTGGTCCATAATGTTCTGGTTGATACAGGCAGTGCAGCGGATATCATATTTACTAAGGCCTTCAGACAGATGCAAGAGCCAGAAGACAAGATTCATGATGCTACTCACCCTCTGTGGCTTCGGAGGAAGGCAGATTGTAGCACTCGGCAAAATCACAATGTCGGTTACCTTCGGCTTTGTTCATAACACAAGGACTGAATAGGTTGTCTTTGATATTGTTGATATGGAGTACCCATACAATGCAATCATTGGTCGAGGGACACTCAATGCTTTTGAAGCTATACTTCATTTAGCATACTTATGTATGAAGATACCTTCAGAGCAAGGGCCTATTGCTATCCATGGAAGTCAAGAGGCTGCTAGAAAAGTTGAAGGAAATTGGACAGATTCAAAGGCAATCCATAATATAGATGGAACCGAAGCCTGTGAGCAGTACAAATACAAAAGAGAGAAGGCTGCTTCGGCGGATCAGCCGAAGCCTATGCTTCTATGTGAAGACATAGCAGAGCAAAAGGTCCTTCTGGGGTCTCATCTATCTGAAGAGCAAGAGAAAACTTTGATAAGATTTTTATTCAACAACAAAGATGTCTTTGCTTGGTCAACCAATGATCTCTGTGGTGTCAATAGAGATGTCATTGAACATTCACTCAATGTGGACCCGTCCTTCAGGCCAAGAAAGCAAAGGCTTCAGAAAATGTCTGATGACAAAGCCGAAGGTGCTCGGAATGAAGTGAAAAGAATTCTCAGTGCTGGTCTCATCAGAGAGGTAAAATATCCAGAATGGTTAGCCAATACTGTTATGGTGAAGAAGGCCAATGGCAAATGGAGAATGTGTATTGATTTTACAGATCTTAACAAGGCTTGTCCGAAGGATGAATTTCCATTGCCAAGAATAGATTCTCTAGTAGACGCAGCAGCTTCTTCAGAGCTCATGAGTCTACTGGATTGTTACTCTGGCTACCACCAAATCTGGATGAAAAAGGAAGATGAGCCAAAAACTAGCTTCATAACCCCTAGTGGCACATATTGCTATCTTCAGATGCCTGAGGGGCTCAAGAATGCTGGAGGAAGCTTCAGCAGAATGACAACCAATGTTCTTCATTCTCAAATAGGCAGAAATGTGTTGACCTATGTTGATGATATCATAGTGAAAAGCACGAAGCAAGAAAATCATATTGCTGATTTGCAAGAAACATTTGCCAATTTCAAACAAGCTGGTCTGAAGTTAAACCCAGAAAAATGTGTTTTTAGGGTGAAGAAGGGCAAGTTCCTTGGTTGTCTGGTATCAACGAAAGGAATTGAACCTAACCCAAGCAAGATCAAAGCTATCCTTCGGATGGAGCCACCAAGTATGAAGAAAGGAGTTCAATGGCTAGCAGGAAGATTGGCTTCATTGAACAGATTCATATCAAGATCAGCAGAAAGGAATCTGCCATTTTTTGAAATACTGAAGTCAACCGAAGTCTTTCAGTGGGGCCCGACGCAACAAAAAGCTTTTGAAGAGTTGAAACAATATTTGATTGATTTAACAACGTTAACCCCACCTGCGCCAGGGGCTCCATTGCTTTTATATGTGGCAGCTTCGCATTCTGCAGTAAGCGTAGCACTGGTGCAGGAGAATCTAGATGGCCAAGCTAAAAAGCAAGTTCCAGTATACTTTGTCTCTGAAGTTTTAAGTCCATCAAAGAAAAATTACACAAAATTGGAGAAGGTATTATATGCTGTGTTAATGGCCTCTAGAAAGCTTTGGCATTATTTTCAAGCATACCACATAATTGTTCCTTCGTCACAACCTCTAAAGGACATCATGAGGAACAGAGAAGCTACTGGGAGGATTAGAAAATGGGCTGCAGAGCTTAACGAATTCATCATTGATTATGTGCATAGATCTTCAATTCAGTCCCAGGCGTTAGCAGACTTCATCGCTGACTGGACGCCAGGGGCTCAGGAAGAAGAAATAAATAAAGATGCCGAAGCTTGGACAGTGTTCTGCGATGGCTCTTGGGGGACCTTCGGCGTAGGAGCAGCTGCCGTTCTAGTAGCACCTTTGAAAGTCAAAACATGTTATGCAGCCAAGCTTGATTTCAGTTGCACAAATAATATTGCTGAGTACGAAGCACTTCTGTTGGGGCTTCGGAAGTTAAGGGCAATGGGAATAAGAAGGGCCATTCTGAAAACTATTTCTCAAGTTATTTCTAGCCATGTGGACAAAAGTAGTAGGGCAATAGATCTGAAACTTGAAAGATATCTGGATACAGTTCGAAGCTTGGAGGCTTCTTTAGAAGGTTTTTCTGTTAAGAATATCCTAAGAGGTGAAAATGAACACACAGATTTATTAGCCAAATCAGCGGCCCAGGGGCTCCCTCTACCTTCGGAAGTATTTTTTGAAATAATAAAGGCACCTTCGGTTGAACTCATGGAGAGAGCAGTGCTAGCTATTTCTCCGGTACATAGTGAAGATTAGAGGACTGAAATTATGTCTTTCCTCCAAGGTAATTGTCTTTCAGATGATGAAACTTATAATAAGAGAATGGAGGCAAGAACAAGACCATATGTGATAATAGAAGGGGAGTTATACAAACATGGATTCTGCTCTCCACTTCTCAACTGTTTATCCAGAACCAAAGGTATAGAGCTGATGAAGGAAATACATGTAGGTTTGTGTGGATCTCACATTGGGTCTAGGCCTCTACTGGGGAATGTTTTTAGACAAGGATTTTATTGGCCGAAGGCAGCTTTGGATGTAGCGGGTCTGGTTCAAAAGTGTGAAAACTGTCAAAAATGTGCAAGAGACCAGAAGCAACCTTCGTCGCTAACCCAGTTAATACAGCCAACCTGGCCATTGCAAAGATGGGGCCTGGATTTGTTAGGTCCACTTCCACCAGCACAAGGCAATTTAAGATATATTGTGGTGGCTTTAGAATATTTTTCCAAGTGGATTGAAGCGAAGCCTTTGGCCACAATAACTTCGATCACAGTCCAGAAAATTCTTCTAGCAAAACATTGTTTGTCACCTCGGTGTGCCAAAGGCTATAACTGTGGATAATAGAACACAGTTTGATGCCGAAGCTTTCAAGGAGTTCTATGATCAAATTGGCACGAAGATTCACTTTGCGTCAGTCAGACATCCAGAGTCAAACGAACTTGTTGAAAGAGCAAATGGTATTATAATGACAAGAAATAATGAAGCTAATCTTTAATCAGCCCAGAGGAAAGTGGCAGATGAGTTAATTAAAGTGGTGTGGAGCCACAATACGACCGTATCAAGATTAACAGGTTTTACGCCATTCAAGTTATTATTTGGGGACGAAGCTATAACCCTAGAAGAAGCTAAAGCAGGATCAATAAGAACAGCAGCTTCGGTAGAAGACGAAGCTGACTATCATGTAGCAAAAGACACCATAGAAGGGACCAGACTTCAGGCCATAGAACACATCAATAAGTATCAAGCCGAAACAATAAAATGTCGCGACAGAAAAGTCCGGCTAAAAAAAATGAAGCCAGGGCATCTGGTGCTTCGGAGAGTGGCTAATCCAGACACAGTAGGCAAACTACAGCTGAAGTGGGAAGGACCTTTTCTGGTGGTATCTTTGTCAAGGCCCGGTTCTTACAGGTTGAAGGATATGGACGGCAACGACATTCCTAGATCTTGGAATGCGGATGAGCTTCGACGATATTATGTGTAACTTGATGTAATCTTTTTTCATTTTTCCTATGGCACCCTTTTCCTTTCCAAAGGGGGAGAAAGGTTTTTAATGGGGCCATAGTTTGTAATTTTTTCCTTTTTTATCCAGCTCTAAGAGAGTAAAATCCCCCAAAAATATGTAAAATGTAAAATCTGAGCATGCACCATCGAGTGCAAGAAAAAATAGGAAGAAGCTCGAAAGTCGTCCCTAAGGGGATGCGGAGCACGACGAAGCTACAAAAAGTCGTTCCTAAGGGAGCGCAGCATAAGTTTTCTGCTCAAAAGTCGTTCCTAAGGGAATGCAGAGCTAAATATCGCCGAAATATAAGGCGAAGAAGTTCAAAAGACGTTCCTAAGGGAATGCAGAACTTACACCGAAAAGTCAACGGTGATACCACTGAAATAGAAGGCGAAGAAGTTCAAAAGACGTTTCTAAGGGGATGCAGAACTTACACCGAAAAGTAAGCGGTGCAGCCAAAAAATAAACGGCAAAGAGATTTCAGCTATTCCTAAGGGAATGAAGAGTTTTGATGCGGCTTCGCAAGCATGTGTTTGGACATTCATTTGCACAATACATCACATCATTCATCGCATTCATACATTCATTTAGACATACAAAGGATCATCATCATATCATACAAATACAGACAGTTGCTTCGGCTTTAATGATAAGGCTTCGGTGAAAGGAAAAGAAGCAAATTTATGCTTCGTTGTGTACGAAAAGAAGGGAAGGTGTTTTTCGCCTTTGGCTCAAAAAATACAAGTTTCGTCCACATCAAAGCAGTTCATACATGGTCGGAAAGGTAAAAATATATTACAAGGTATGGACAAATTTATAGAGTAGTATCTGATTCTTAAATTACAATATTATTTACAAGAATGATTCAACAGTTTCTCTAAAAGTTTTTCATAGCAATGTTTTCGGCTTCAGCATCATTCGATAAGCTTCGGATCATCCACCAAGCTTCAGATCATTGCTCTTCGGCTTCGTCATCCTGTACACAACAAAGAGTTATGAGGTAAATTCAAGTTTCAAGGAAAAGGTAAGCACAAGGTATGAGTTTATTACCGGTTTGAGGTGACTTCGAGCTTCGTCACCAGCTAGGCTTCGTCCACCCTTCGCCCAAATCTGAGTTACAAATCTGTTCCCAATGCTTCGGGCTAGGCCGGGGATGTCATGCAAGTCCGCTGGTGATAAGCTGAAGTTCAGCCTGTTTACAATATTCTCGTGCGTGCAACCAGCCTTCATAAAAGCAACAGCTGTGCCACGAGAAGCTAGCAGAGCGCAGAAGTCACCATGCCCAGCTATGACTTCATCAAGAGCATCAACTTCGCCTTTAATGTGATCGAAGATGCCTGGCAGGTTTTGAGCTGAAGGTTTAAACTTTTTAGAACTGGCTCCAACTGAGTTGAAGACCTGCTTCAGTCGTTGCACGCAACGGTTGCTGAAGTCCAGACATTTATCTTGAAGTTCCTTCAATGACTTTTGCAAGTTCGAACTCTTTGCAACTTCAGCTTCAAGCTTTGCATCAAAATTTTTCTTCTCTTGTTCGAAGTTTTTTGACATTGTGGAGAGCTCACTGTTCAATTTAGCAATCTTGGCTTGGGTTTCTGCCAGTGAACCCTCCATCGTTTGAAGCATAAAGTCTTTCTTTTCCAGGGCAGATTCATGATCATTAATTTTGCTCTCTAAGCCCTCAATTGTAGCTTCATTTTTGTTCTCCTCGAGGTCTTGTTGCATCCTTAAGGTTTTGCTTAGTAATAGGCTCTGGAAAAAATAATCTTCGTCAAAAAACACCTTAATCTCAAAATAATAAAAAGTTGAGGAAGAAGCCTTACCTTAAAATTAGAATAAAACAAGCTACCGACGATGTTGGTGACTTGTTCTCAAATGCTTCGAACTAAGAACAAGGCAACACAATAAATGTTATACATTAAGACCCTTTGTCCTTCGAAGCATTATTTCCCTTAAGATATAATGTTTCGCGGACGAAGGCAACGAAGGACATGCCTTCGTTAATATAACATATAGGAATGAAGAAGAAAGGATCATATAAACTATAAAAAAAATATAAATAGTCATATATTAACATTATTTCATTTTTATTTCATTACTATGGAAAAACAGAAACATTATTAGATTACAAGTGTACCTTCGACTTGAAAGAAAGTGAAAATACCAGCGTGACACAAGGATCAAATGTCAAGTCAACGTGAACAGTACGGAGTTACTGTTCACCTATTTATAGACACGGGACGCAGCCCATGTGAAATTACACTCATGCCCTTTACATTTGCCAACAACTCTATAGTAGCCCATCGAGGTTTAAATAGCCTTTTCATCTTTAAGTCGGTTTCCTTTTTCTGTTATCATGCTGAAGCTCTCCTGCGCACAGCTTCGGCTTTGTGTTATCCTTCGTACTCCCTCTCATGCTTCTTCACGCTGTGGTTTCAACTCAAGTCCGAAGGTACCTGTTCATGTAATGTACTTCCAGAAACATTGTTAAATCATGTTTTTGAGGACCTTCGAAAGCCGAAGGCCCCCAATAGTGGCCCCTCGCAATATTAATTTGTTAGAATGATAAATTTAGATTGCGACAAGGACGAAGGCTCTGAGCCGAAGGTCCAAAAAAACACCTTCCCTTTGCTAGAATAGCAACAGCCACTGACAAGCGGGCCCTCCAGCACGCAACGCACCAGGCGTATAAATAAGAGTGCACCACTAGTTTATTTGGTACGCTTTCTTGCCATCTGCTCTTACTTACTTAATTTTTAGCTCTTGCGCATCAACACTTGCCTAGATTTTTAAATTTTTAAGCTTCGGCTTTGAGAACACTTTTCTCAGCACTTTCGAAGATGTCTGAGGATAAGAAAGCTACCGCTGAAATGAAGCTGAGCCTTTCTGAGGAGATGAATCTTGGCTTTATTGAATCGATAGCAAGGACAAATGCGGAGAAGATTGCTAGGGAAACTTTGGAGGGTTTGTCTGAAGATACTAGTGATAGTGACAGCTATGATGTGGAGAGCGGCGGGGAAGTCTCCGAAGATCGACCCTGGCGACCAAGCCATGCAGTTTTTTGGAAAATCAACTATTAAACAAAGCCATCTTGACAACATGAGGGGGAAATACTTTCAGGATATGTCTGTTGTGAGGGCTGACGATGGAGAGAAAACTTGTCCTACTCCAGAGGAGAATGAAGTCATGATCTTTCGGAGCTTTTTGAAGGCTGGGCTTCGGCTTCCTCTGAGCAGCTTCGTAGTCGAGGTTTTGAAGATATTTCAGATTTACCTTCACCAGATTACCCCCGAAGCTATTATAAGAATGGGAATCTTCGTGTGGGCTTTAAGGAGTCAAGGCTTGGAACCAAATGCAAAAAGTTTCTGCAGCATACATGAATTGTTATATGAGACGAAGCCCTGGGGTAAAGAACAGTATCATAATAATTTCGGCTGCTATAGCTTCATTGCTCGTTCTGGTTCAAGCTCCCCAGTACCGACTTTTCGGAAGAGATGGCCCGGAGACTGGACAAAAGAATGGTTTTATGTAAAGAATGATTTAAAGGCACGAGAAGACATTAAAGATATAATCATGCGCCCTATCTGGCAACGCTTCGGGCTCCAGAAACCGAAGGTAGAAATTGACGGAGCGGCCGAAGAATGCCGCAAGGCTTTCGGCTTAGTCTGCTCTTTCATTGGGACAAAGGACTTAGTTCAAGAGCACGTGGCCTACAGGATATGGCCATTGCTAGCCGACTGGGAGGTGCCAAAAGAATCCATCAGCAATCCCCACGAAGGTGGTCTGGTTCGACTAAAATATACCTTCAGATTCAGAGACCAGTTTATCGAGCCAGACGACGACTGGCTGAAAAGCGTCAAAGCTACAAGCGATGATCTGCTTGGGCTGTACTCCAGAGCAGAAGATAATGCATTATCTGCGACCTTCGGGAACCGGAAGAAGAAGAGACTAAACAGAGTTTTTGATGCCATTGGGTTCATGTATCCCGACCACCGTTACCCGCCCCAGGGGCAAAAAAGAAAAAGTGGAGACTCCGGGAGAGATGATGCTTCAGCTGCTCCGGGCGAGCCCGCGCCGAAGAGGAAAAGGGTGAAGGTCCTTACTCATCGACCACGCTATATTGAACCGGCCATAATGCCTGAATTTGGCGGTGAGACCTCTTCGGTGGCCGAAGGCAAAAATCCTGCGATTACGCAGAAAATTGAACCGACTGTATCGCCGAAGGCATCATCAGCTAAACCGGAAGAGCCGAAGGCCATTAACATTGAAGAGATGAAAATTGAGAAAACAAGAATATTGGAAGTAATAAGTCCTTCGGCGGAGGTGACAATGCCGAAGGCACAAAAGGATCTCTCGACAACCCCCAAGAGAAAGAGAATGGTCAACGTATTAGATGTGCTAGAGACAATAAAAACTTCAAGCTCTACTCCAAAGAAAGCTGTCAAAGCTTCGGAAACACACCTTGAGGCCGAAACTTCCAAGGTCCAAGTGGAGACCGAAGCTGGGCCTTCAGAGCCCGCCAAGGAGAAATCCTTGAAAATCGGAGACAAGATAGATAGAGAAGCTGCAGAAGCAATTCTGACTGAAAAAAACCGCCATTCCCTTTCCCGAAGCATCTTCTGAAGCTACTGATTATATTATACGACATGCTTTGGGAAAAAGACTATCTGAAAAAGAAAAGCGAGAGGCTCAATTTTATGCTCAAAGATTGAAATATCCAAAGGGGGCCCTGATATTCAACGACAGCGGGGAGGAAGACTTCTTGTATTGTCTCCCAGACAGTAAAGAGATTTCTGTCTGCTGAGAGATGAGCAAGAGCTTCGGTTTCCCTACATTAGAAGATGGGCTCTCAGTGTTATCAAAAGATGAGTTGGCCGACAGCTTAGCATACAATAGCTTAAAAGTGAGAAAGTTAGACTTTTGTATTTAAAAACAGAATCTTCCATTTACTTACACTTAACACCGCATTTTTTGCAGGGCCTTATTCTTAGCAACGCCCTCAGGGCACAAAAAGGTGCCGAAGATGAAGGGTATACCATGGCCTTGAACAACCTTCGTTCCAAAGTGATTGAACTAAGAAACGAAGGTCTTAAAAAAGACAAAATATTACACTCATTGTTGAACAAAATAAGGGAAGACGAAGCTGTTTCCAAAGCCCAAGCTGAAGCTCAAAAATGCGAAATCGAAGATCTTCGGAAACAACTATTCGAAGCTAAAGAAAAATACGGTGTTGCAGAGGCTGAACGAGATATTAGTATATATTGGAGGAACCATTTACAAAAAACAGCTGATGAACTTCGTGCATCCAAGGAGAGGTGCTATGAAAAATCTATAGAGTGTGTTAAGAAAATAAAAACTAGTTTCGCCAATGTTGGCGCATTTTCTAACGAAGACAACTTCATAAAGGGTGACCCTGAAGGACCAATTGATT
Organism: Zea luxurians; assembly: GCA_029449295.1. Classification (NCBI taxonomy): domain Eukaryota; kingdom Viridiplantae; phylum Streptophyta; class Magnoliopsida; order Poales; family Poaceae; genus Zea; species Zea luxurians. The sequence continues at coordinate 109,092,941 of JAOPSE010000010.1, forward strand.
GGATCAATAACGAAGCTGAAGCTTTTGAAGAAGTTTTGAGTGGTCGTGGGGATATTTGCGCTTTCTCAGGTGCCAGAGGAATCGCAGCTATTTTAGAGAAATCAGGCTGCGACCATGTGAAAACTTTGGCTCAAGCCGAAACTGCTTTATCTATTGAAGATACTAAAGATCCCTCGGCCGAAGCAAGCTTAATTGGCGGAAAATTCTTTACTGACATATGGGAGAATGACGGCCGAGGGATGGCGCATGAAATGATAAAAAAGAGTGAAAAAGATTCTCATGATTCAAAAGAAGCGACGAAAGCGGCTAAGAAAGCAGCAAAACTTGAGAGGCGAATAGGTATTACTTAATAACTTTTTAGCTTTATTTACTGATTTTGCGACTTTGGACTTATTTACGTTTTATATCGCAGCTGAACTATCTCCTCCTCCAGAGCCCCTCGAGTTGATGGCCAACCCCGAAGCAGAAAAAGAAGATGAAGTTACTAAAGTGGCCGAAGTTATTCTGGACGAAGCTGTTAATCGACTGCTGAACAAAGCTGCAGAAGTAGTTTTAAAAGAAGAATAGCTTCTATTGTAAAAACATTTGTAATATAACATTTGCTGAACAAAGTGTGTAGTATTTTTATAATTTTGAATGCAATATTTAATCTGCTTGTAATTGTATTCTTTACGACGCATGAAACCTTACATACATACCATTTTTGAGCCTTCGGCGAAAAACACCTTCCCTTCTTTTCATGCATGGTGAAGAACATCCATATTTCGTAAAAAACATCCGATCTTCGTAAGATCATTATGCTTCGTAAGCAATAAATCACCTTTTCATCTGAGAGTTTGACGAAGCTATATTTTCCTCAGTACTTATGCTGTGCCTTGGCACTACTTTTTCAAATCATTCCCCGAAGATCAACATTGAATCCCCTTCTCGCGCCATTGATGCAAGATGATGTATGATGTTATGCTATGCAAAATGTTATTTGTGCCGAAAATACACACCCATTCTCTTCAATGAAGCACACAATATTTTTTCCGTTTACTTTTCGGCTTCACCGCTTATTTTTTGGTGTATCAGCGCTGACTTTTCGCTGTAAGCCTCCCTTAGGAGCTTCTTCGCCTTTTACTTCAGCGGAATCAGCATTTATTTTTCACTGTAAGCCTCCCTTAGGAGCTTCTTCGCCTTTTACTTCAGCGGAATCAACGTTTATTTTTCGCTGTAAGCCTCCCTTAGGAGCTTCTTCGCCTTTTACTTCAGCGGAATCAGCGTTTATTTTTCGCTGTAAGCTCTGCATTCCCTCTGGAATGACTTTCGAGAAGAAAACTTACACTGTGCTCCCTTAGGAACGACTTTCTATTGCTTCGGCAAGACTTGTAATATGATTATGAACCCCGCTCCCTCTTGAGAGCAATTCTCGCGCTTCGCCAATTTTTTGGATTTCGTGAGTCTGTAAAAGAGATATATTTCCACTATGACCAAAACGAAGCTATTACAGGGAATTGAAAACAATAGGAAAAAATTGAAGCCTTTAATGATTGTTCTCTATTAAAAAAGAAAAATGATAACGAATGTGAGAACTATTTTAGAAGTAGGATATCTTTTAGTAGATGTGCTTTGATTCTGGCACAATGCTGTTGACTGTGCGGGCTTCGGACTCCTCTCTGAAGTCCCGTTGCTGATGAATATGCTGGCTCCCTTCTGGCTGCTGGCCTCGTTGCAATGGTGGTGGGGGTGGAGGCTGTTGCCAAGATGCCTGAGATTGGCTTGCCGAAGCAACAGAGGCTGCAGGATGGTTACCCACGTACTCTAGAATGTACGGCGAGTGATATGAAGCAGTATGCATAACCTGCTTCGGCTGACTCTGTTGGGCTGCAGCTTTTGCTATCTCTTTCTGTTTCTGGATGGTGACATGGCACATCCTGGTAGTGTGGTCCTTGTCCTCACCACAGAATAGACAATAAATCTTCCTGGGTTGATCCCCAAACCTTCCTCCGAAGCCCCTGGCGCCTCTGCCCCTTGGAGCTAGGAGCCGAGGATTGCTCTGTTGCTGCCCCGAAGCCTGAGAAGAATATTGCGGCCTCTGTTGTTGACTTCCCCTGTCGTCATTCTGAGTGGAATGGATTGATCTGACGTGCCTAGGGTGAATCCTCCCTCCAAAGCCCCTGGTCATTTCGAAGAACCTATAAGCTTCCTCCCTTCTTTGTCGAAAATCATTGTCAGCACGGATGTATTCATCCATTTTCTGAAGCAGTTTCTCCAGGGTTTGAGGGGGTTTCCTGACGAAGTACTGGGCTGAAGGTCCTGGCCGAAGCCCCTTAATCATGGCCTCAATGACAATTTGATTGGGCACTGTTGGCGCTTGTGCCCTCAGACGCAAGAACCTTTGGACATACGCCTGGAGGTATTCCTCTTGATCTTGCGTACACTGGAACAAGGCTTGAGCGGTAACCGGCTTCGTCTGAAACCCTTGGAAACTGGTGATCAACATGTCCTTTAGCTTCTGCCATGATGTGATTGTTCCTGGCCGAAGAGAGGAATACCAAGTTTGTGCAACATTTTTGACTGCCATGACGAAGGATTTTGCCATGACAGCAGTGTTGCCACCATACGAAGATATAGTTGCTTCGTAGCTAATCAGAAACTGCTTCGGATCTGAGTGTCCGTCATATATGGGGAGCTGGGGTGGCTTGTAAGATGGGGGCCAGGGCGTAGCCTACAGTTTTGCTGACAGAGGAGAAGCATCATCAAAAGCAAAATTTCCGTGATGGAAATCCTCATACCAGTCATCCTCGTTGAAGAAGCCCTCTTGGTGCAATTCCCTGTGGTATGGCCTTCGATTCTGCTCATCTTGAGCGAGATGACGTACTTCTTCGGTAGCTTCATCAATCTGCCTTTGCAGATCAGCTAACCGAGCCATCTTCTCCTTCTTCTTCTGGACCTACTGATGAAGCATCTCCATATTCCTGATTTCCTGGTCCAACTCATCTTCTTGAGGTGTTGGACTAGTAGCCTTCCTCTTCTGGTTTCAGGCTTCCCAAAGAGAAAGGGTCTCCTAGTTCGGATCTATCGGCTGCAGAACAGCGGTCCCTGTTGCCGAAGCTTTCTTTGGTGGCATGACGAAGGTCGATGCTTGCTGAAGGTGGTCGAAAAAAGGGTTCACCGGAGGTGGGCGCCAATGTTGGTGACTTGTTCTCAAATGCTTCGAACTAAGAACAAGGCAACACAATAAACGTTATACATTAAGACCCTTTGTCCTTCGAAGCATTATTTCCCTTAAGATATAATGTTTCACGGACGAAGGCAACGAAGGACATGCCTTCATTAATATAACTTATAGGAATGAAGAAGAAAGGATCATATAAACTATAAAAACAATATAAATAGTCATATATTAACATTATTTCATTTTTATTTCATTACTATGGAAAAACAGAAACATTATTAGATTACAAGTGTACCTTCGACTTGAAAGAAAGTGAAAATACCAGCGTGACGCAAGGATCAAATGTCAAGTCAACGTGAACAGTACGGAGTTACTGTTCACCTATTTATAGACACGGGATGCAGTCCATGTGAAATTACACTCATGCCCTTTACATTTGCCAACAACTCTATAGTAGCCCATCGAGGTTTAAATAGCCTTTTCATCTTTAAGTCGGTTTCCTTTTTCTGTTATCATGCCGAAGCTCTCCTGCGCACAGCTTCGGCTTTGCGTTATCCTTCGTACTCCCTCTCGTGCTTCTTCATGCTGTGGTTTCAACTCAAGTCCGAAGGTACCTGTTCATGTACTGTACTTCCAGAAACATTGTTAAATCATGTTTTTGAGGACCTTTAGAAGCCGAAGGCCCCCAACAGATGATATGTTGCCGTCGGTACCTGCTGAGATCGGCCTCGAGCTTCGGAAAACCAACACTCTTCGATAGAGTGCTGATAACCTTCGCTCCAGTTCGGTCTCGGAGGCAACATAAGCTCTCTTCGTCAATGCCACCGAAGAGCAGCGCTCCTGGCTGGTAGCCACAAGATATAGCATATTCTCTTAGCTCTTCTTTTTCAGCCTTAGATAACTCTTGCCCGATTATGTTTTGAAAGTTGAAGTCCCTTTCCCCCGAAATATCTTTGGCAGACCCCTTCTCTTTTCCAGGCTTTGTGGCTAGGGTTTCTGCAGCAGCCGCAACAGTTTCTTCCGCGGTCAAGTCCAAAATCATTTTATCAATGTCAGAGAACGTGCTTTTCAAGATTTGTGGTTTCGGCCGCAGCAGCTTCGGAAGTTGTAGCTTCGGTGGCAGCAGCTCCGGTAACTGTAGCTTCTTCGGCGGCTGGTGTTCTTGATGCTGGCATCGACGGTGGCGTTTCTTCAATGGCTTCGATCATAGTAACAATCATTCGTTTTTTCAGCCCAGCAGACTTCTTTGCTACCGAAGGCTCCTCCTTCTGTAAAAGCTTCGTCAGATGTAGCCCTAGTGGACTTAGCTTGATAGGCAAGGATTCAGTCATTACGTTTAAAATTTCTTCCACATCAGTGGTAGAAGGTGTTGCAGGAGCTTCTTCCTCTATATCAGTTGTTTCTGGCCTCGGAGCTGTAGCTTTTCTCTTCTTCGGAACAACCTCCTTCGGCTCAGGGCTAGTTTTTCTCTTTTTCAGTAACCTTTCATCTTCTTTTATCATTCTAGCAACTTGTTTCTTCATAACACTGACAACTCTTTTTTGCTTTGGCCCTTCGGCACCCTTGCTTAATCGTTCATAATCAGGGTATTCAAAATTCAACGCATCCATTACTCGGTTCAACCTTCGTTTCGGTCGGGTGCTGAAGGCTGCGGTCATCAATTGATCTTCTTTCTTAGTATAGTTGCCCAAAATTTCATTGCACATATCTTCAATCATCTCCAACCATTCTTGGCAAGGCTCTTTGAAATGTTTCTTGAACTTGAAATGATAAGGCAGTCGAACAAGTTCGTTCTTTTTCTTTTCTCTCTTAAGCTTCGGCATATTCCATTCACTCAACGTCGGAAATACTCTATTAGCTAAGTATTGTTGCACCAAATCTCTAGTGCCGATCTGCTCAGACATGACTCAGAATTCTGCCACAGCCTGTTGGCATGGTGACCCTGGCTCCATGCAGCACAGTGGCCTAGTCAGCCCGAAGCTTAGGTTTAGAAGACTCAGTACTAGCGTCTTAAGCTTCTCCCTTTTCTTCTCATCAGCCTTCACATAAAACCACTCATTCTTCCAACCAGTTGGCCATTTGGTGCGATAGCTAACTACCAGAGTCTTCATATCTTTGCGGTAGGCAAAATTGTAGCAGCCAAAGTTCTCATGAAGACCATCTTCTCTAGCCTTTGTCTGATAATGAAGCTCGTGCACTCGGCAGAAGGCTTCAGCATTCGGGTCTCTTCCTTGGCTTCAGAGAGCCCAGATGAATACGCTGAGCCTAACGATGGCGTTAGGAGTCAGCTGGTGAAGATAGATCTCGTAGTTTTCCAAAACTTCTCCAATCATTTCATGCAACGGAAATCTCAATCTTGCTCTGAAGAAGCTCTTGAAAACTACCACCTCATCTTTTTCTGGTGTCGGAGTGGTTTCTTCTCTGCCAAAACAAATCAGTTTTTTCTCAGCTTCTCCAAAGTACCCTAGCTTTATCATCATAAGCATGTCAGCCTCAGAAACGGTAGATTTTCCAAAGTCCAGGTGACTAGGCTTGGATGGCTTGTAATCTTCTTCTTCTTCATCATCAACAACATCTTCTTCAATGTCAGCCTGTTCAGCTTTGGAAGCATGTGCACCTTCGTCAGAGGCACCCCCTGTTACAATCAGTCCTGATTGCCTCATTACTTTGGAGATTGGGGCAGTTTCAGCAGCTTCGGCCTCCTCCGTCGCGCGTAATTCTAGCGGTTGAACGCACTCTAGCCATTTGATTGATCTTCTTGTAGTTCTTACGAAGTTGATTGTTTTTTCACAGTTTTTTTATGAAGCTCCCTCTTTTGACGAAGCTAATTCAGAATAGTGGCTTGCTTGGAAATATAGTGAAAAAGCTTTGGCTATGGTTAAAATTTTCAACAGCACAATAGTGCAATGGCAATGAATGCTATGATAACTTCACAACTACCCGTCTGTTTATATAGTGCTGTAGGTCGAAAGGTGAATCACCAAACTAACCGCACCCGCTGAATAGTTACTCACACCCGCTGAACGGTGGACCAACCGATGCTCGGGAAGAGAACCGCCAGACTGCGCATACCCGCTGCATGGTGAACTATTTCTCGCGCATGGAATATTTTAATCGTTTCTCGGCAACGAGCTTAGGGAAGGTGTTTTTCGGACCTTTGGCATTTCGAAGCCTAAGAGAACTTTTTCACGGATCAAGCTCGTTACGAAAAACGATCTAGCACCGTGAAGGGGCTACTGTTGGGGGTCTGCTCCGAAGCCGAAGGTCCTGTGAGAAGAAACACCTTCGGAAGATCACCACGGAAATAACGCCGAAGCTACCTCAGAGGGAACTTCGGCATAGCGACATACATAAGACGAAGGGTTGCACCGACTTAAAAGATGAAAAGACAGATTGACCCATGATAGCTTATGTCATGAATGTAACCAATTGTAGAGGGTATGAATGTAATTCCACACAGGCTGCGCCCTGTGTCTATAAATAGATGAACAGTACCCCCGTACTGTTCACGCTGATTTGTACTCACTCATGCATCACGCTTGAACTTTTGCTTTCTGTAAAGCCGAAGGTATAAATGTAATTCAATATCATTTTTGTTTATCCATGACAATAAAAATATACTAATAACGTCATATGATTATTCATGATTATTCATGTTGTCTTTCATATTTCATACGCTTCTTCTTGCACAAATATGCACTGTGATGATGAAGGTTCGTCCTTCATAACCTTCGTCTGAAGATCATTATATCCTAAGGGAAATAATGCTTCAAAGGACGAAGGGCATTAACCTTTAACATTTTGTGTTGCCTTGTTCTTAACTCATAGCATTTGAGAACAAATCCCCAACAGAACCTTCATTATTGCAACATAAATCAATGAAAGACGAAGCATATGAAACATGATAACATGAATTATTACATAACATCATCATATATCTTTCTTTTATATAATCAGGAATAAATAAGAACAATATCAAATTACATTTATACCTTCGACTTGATTGAAGGCAAAAGTACAAGCGTGACGCACAAGCGAGTACAATTCAGTGTTTACAGTATGGGGGTACTGTTCATCTATTTATATGCACATGGCGCAGCCTGTGTGAAATTACATTCATGCCCTTCATATTTACTACTGACTTATGGACAACTCAACAAGGACTAGATGGCCTTTTCCTCTTTAAGTCGGTTCATTTTTCCGTTGTTAAGCCGAAGCTCCCTTGCATGTAGCTTTGGAGCAACATCAACCTTCGTCTTGACCATGCTTTTCACATCGTGTACAATTTTGATCCATGTCCGAAGGTACCTGTTCATCTGTTACACTTAGGAAACATTGTTAAATCATGTTTTTGAGGACCTTCGGAGGGCAAAGGCCCCCAACAAACCCACACCCCACTGATGCACCCACGTATGGTTCAATCCCCGCTTGCAAGCAGCTCTCGCTGCTCGACGGCGAGTCGCTCTTCTGGCGCTCATCGGCCGATCACCCCATCGTCGTGGAGTACAGCAGCGATGGCTCTAGGTTCACCCCTTGCGTCGCACACCTGGCATAGCTACCACCATCGAGTACATCGTCTGCACCCTCAATAGTGGAGGAGGTCATCGTGGTCATAGGCCATAGCCACTGCGGGGGATCAAGGTGCTGCTCTCCCTCGAGGATGGCGCACCACAAGTTGAAAGCCTAGATGAACGATCGATTTAGACTCTGGCGACAGCGCTGGCGTGTTCAAGCTGTCAGTTTTATTTCTTCCTGCATTGCTTTTTCTGTTGTCATTGTTGATGAGAGCCTGCATTTTGCTGTTGTTCCATTACCTGTCCAGCCACTTCGTCGAGGAATGAGTCGAGAGAATCCGCGGCAACAACGTGAAGGGTGGAATCCCTGCCCAGCAGCAGCCGTGCCCGGCGGCCGTTGTCGTCATGGCCGCTTTGCCTGTTAGACAACGAGAACTGAGGGGAAGGGAAGAGCGAGGGTGAACTTAGTAACTAGGCTATCCACCGTAGCCCAGGAAAGGCCCGTTTAACACACCTCTCTGCAGCCGCTTTAGGTCGTCCAGCGTCACGGTCCGGTGGAGATGGTTCTCCGTTCTCGTGCTCTTGCTGCTTCTGCTATCCTTAGCCTAACTGAGTGAGCCTAACGCTGACGGTATCTGAGCCTATCCCTCTCATCGCACATTCTCATCAACGGCCTTTTGATCCGAGTAGAACATCCTCGCGTAACATGTATCACATCTGAGAGCACCTAGAGGGGGGGGGGGTAAATAGGTGATCCTGTAAAATCAAACACTAAATAGCCACAAAACTTAGTTAGAAAAGTGTTAGTGCGACTAAATAGTTTTGAGGTGAGTTCTTGTGGATAAAACAATCACAGAGAAAGCAACACAAGAGATACACGATTTTATCCCGTGGTTCAGCCAAGTAACACTTGCCTACTTCTACGTTGTGGCGTCCCAATGGACGAGGGTTGCACTCAACCCCTTTCAAGTGATCCGATGATCAACTTGAATACCACGGTCTTTTCCTTTAGCGTTTTCCCGTTTGCAAGGAATCTCCACAACTTGGAGCCTCTCGCCCTTACAATAGATATCACAAAGAAAGCACAGAGTTAGGTTGGGAAGAGCAACACACACGACTCAAAATCACAGCACAACCACGCACACAAGTGAGAAGGTGAGCACACAAACACAGCACGAGGAGTTTACAACTCAAATAGTGCTCAAATATCAAGAACGATGATCCGATTGCGTGAAAGCGAAGTCTAGAAGTCTTAGGATGCTTAGAGTGTGCTTGATGATCTCCTCCATGCGCCTAGGGGTCCCTTTTATAGCCCCAAGGCAGCTAGGAGCCGTTGGAGACCAACTTGGAAGGCCATCCTTGCCTTCTGTCGAGTGGCGCACCGAACAGTCCGGTGCGCCACCGGATAGGTCCTATAGACAGTCTGGTGCACGATCTCCTTCCAAAATAGGCATATCTGACCGTTGCAGCTCTGGGCCCGTTGGCGCACCGGATAGTCCGGTGCCTCCTTCCGACCATTGGAGCTACCACGCGTCGCCAGCAGATTTCACGACCGACCGTTGGCGCTGGCGACCGTTGGCTCACCGGACAGTCCGGTGCACCACGGGATAGTCTGGTGAATTATAGCCACGTCGCCTTTCTTCATTCTCGAGAGCAACGAGTTCATCGCAGATGACTCACCGGACAGTCCGATGCACCACCGGACGGTTCGGTGAATTTTAGCCGTACGTCGTCGTTGAGTCCCGAGAGCGGCAAGTTCACGCGGACCAGCCTGGCGCACCGGACACGGTCCGGTGCACCACCGGACAGTCCGGTGTGCTAGGCCGAACTAGAGTTTGCTGCACATAGCCAACTCTTTTGCAATCCTTTTCTTCTCTTTTCTCACTGTTTCTAGCACTTAGAGAAACACATTAGCGTTCAAAAACCAATGTACTAAGTCTAGAAACATACCTTGTGCCTTGATTTTCACTTCTCACTTTATTTGGCCCATAAGAACTTATTCAAACGTGTTGGGCACTTAATCACCAAAACATTTTAGAAATGGCCCAAGGGCACATTTCCCTTTCAATCTCCCCCTTTTTGGTGATTTATGCCAACACATCAAAAAGCAACAAAAGAAGTGCAAAATCAATGCAATTGAGGACCAAATTGTTTTTGACTATTATTTGGCATATTTGGATCACTCTTTGCCACCACTTGGTTTGTTTTTGCAAATCAAATTCATTTTCCTATCTCTAAGTCAAACACACTTGTTTGGGCACATAGAGAGTTATTCCAAGAAAAATTGATCAAGTGCCAAAAACTCCCCCTTTTTCCCATAATCAAAATTCTCCCCCACAAGAGACCAAATTTTGCAATAAGAGTATTTTGGACAAATCAAGAGTTCTAACTCTATGGTTTTCAAAATTCACAAGTGGTTGGCTGATCCATTTGCTTTGGCCTTAATTTCTCCCCCTTTGGCATTAAGCACCAAAACAGGATCATTTTTGGCCCTTTAACCCCATTGCCTCACCAAAAGTGTCAATTAAGAGCAAAAAGGCAATGAGATTGCAAGTATGAACTTGGAAGTAAGTACACTAATACCAGAGTGCAGTGGAAGTCTTTTCATCATCCAAGTTCATTTTTCCCTTTCAATGCACCTTTGGGACTACATCAAGAGTACTCAAACAAATAGGTTAGTCTCAAAGGGTCAAGTTGTAGCACATCTCCCCCTTAATATGGGCATCATTCGCATATGGACTTGTGAGGTCCGGGGATCACTTGTACAACTTGAGCACCAGAAATAACAATAATCGATTTAAATGCACAAAGTAACATGATCAAAGGCATAGAACACATGTATGCTATAGATCAATCCAAGTTACGCGAATCTAAGACATTTAGCTCACTACGCAACCTGCAAAACCTTTTCTCATCTAAAGGCTTGGTGAAGATATCGGCTAGCTGGTTTTCGATGTTAATATGATACACCTTGATATCTCCCTTTTGCTGGTGGTCTCTCATGAAGTGATGCCGGATGTCTATATGCTTAGTGCGGCTGTGTTCAACAGGATTGTCCGCCATGCGGATTGCACTCTCATTGTCACATAGGAGTGGGACTTTGCTCAGATTGTAGCCAAAGTCCCGGAGGGTTTGCCTCATCCAAAGTAGTTACGCGCAACACTGTCCTACGGCAACATACTCGGCCTCAGCGATGGATAGGGCAACGGATGTCTGTTTCTTTGAACTCCAGGACACCAGGGACCTTCCTAGAAATTGGCACATCCTCGATATGCTCTTCCTATCAACCTTGCACCCGGCATAATCAGAGTCTGAGTATCCAATCAAGTCAAAGGTAGACCCCTTTGGATACCAGATCCCGAAGCAAGGCGTAGAAACTAAATATCTAAGAATTCGCTTAACGGCCACAAGGTGACATTCCTTGGGGTCGGATTGATATCTAGCACTCATGCATACACTAAGCATAATGTCCGGTCTACTAGCACATAAATAAAGCAATGAACCTAACATGGACCGGTATGCCTTTTGATCAATGAACTTACCTCCTTTATTGAGGTCAACATGCCCGTCGGTTCCCATAGGTGTCTTCGTGGGCTTGGCGTCCTTCATCCCAAACTGCTTGAGAAGATCTTGTGTGTACTTCATTTGGGAGATGAAGGTGCCATCCTTGAGTTGCTTCACTTGGAATCCAAGGAAGTAGGTCAACTCGCCCATCATCGACATCTCGAACTTTTGTGTCATCACCCTGCTAAACTCCTCACAAGACTTTTGATTAGTAGAACCAAATATTATGTCATCGACATAAATTTAGCACACAAAAAGATCTCCATCACAAGTCTTTGTAAAAAGAGTGGGATCAGCTTTCCCAACCTTGAAAGCATTAGAAATTAAAAAATCTCTAAGGCATTCATACCATGCTCTTGGGGCTTGCTTAAGTCCATAGAGTGCCTTAGAGAGCTTATACACGTGGTCAGGATACCTGTCATCCTCAAAGCTAGGGGGTTGTTCCACGTATACCTCCTCCTTGATTGGCCCATTGAGGAAAGCGCTCTTTACGTCCATTTGAAACAACCTAAAATAGTGGTGAGCGGCATAGGCTAATAAAATTTGAATAGACTCTAGCCTAGCCACAAGAGCAAAAGTCTCCTCGAAATCCAAACCCGCGACTTGGGCATAACCTTTTGCCACAAGTCGAGCCTTGTTTCTTGTCACCACCTCGTGCTCGTCTTGCTTGTTGCGGAACACCCACTTGGTTCCCACAACATTTTGCTTTAGACGTGGCACCAGGCTCCAAACTTCATTTCTCTTGAAGTTGTTGAGCTCTTCTTGCATGGCCAACACCCAATCCGGATCCTACAAGGCCTCTTCTACCCTGAAAGGCTCAATAGAAGAGACAAACGAGTAATGCTCACAAAAGTTAGCTAATCTTGAGCGAGTAGTTTCTCCCTTGCTGATGTCACCTAGAATCTGGTCGACAGGGTGATGTCTTTGGATCGTTGCTCGGACTTGGGTTGGAGGGGCCTGTGGTGCTTCTTTCTCCATCACTTGATCTTCCTGTGCTCCCCCTTGATCATGCCCTTCTTCTTGAGGAACCTGTTCATCATCTTGAGTTGGGGGTTGCACCATTATCGAGGAAGATGGTTGATCTTGTTCCTGTAATTCCTGTGGTTGCACATCACCTATTGCCATCGTGTATTGCGGCCGTCGAAATTTCTTCTTCATCTACATCATCCAGATCAACTTGCTCTCTTGGAGAGCCATTAGTCTCATCAAATACAATGTCGCTAGAGACTTCAACCAATCCCGAAGATTTGTTGAAGACCCTATACGCCTTTGTATTTGAGTCATACCCTAGTAAAAACCCTTCTACTGCCTTAGGAGCAAACTTAGAATGTCTACCTTTCTTCACCAGAATGTAGCATTTGCTCCCAAATACTCGAAAGTAAGAAACGTTGGGTTTGTTACCGGTAAGGAGTTCATAGGAGGTCTTCTTGAGAAGGCGATGCAGATAGAGCCGATTTATGGCGTGGCAAGCTATGTTCACAGCTTCCGACCAAAACCGCTCGGGCATCTTGAACTCTCCAAGCATCGTTCTTGCCATGTCGATAAGTGTTATGTTCTTCCTCTCTACCACACCATTTTGTTGTGGTGTGTAGGGAGCAGAGAACTCGTGCTTGATGCCTTCCTCCTCAAGATACTCCTCCACTTGCAGATTCTTGAACACGGACCCGTTGTTGCTTCTTATCTTTTTCACCTTGAGCTCAAATTCATTTTGGGCCCTCCTTAAAAAGCGCTTTAGGATCCCTTGGGTTTCTGATTTGTCCTGCAAAAAGAATACCCAAGTGAAGCGGGAAAAATCATCAATAATAACAAGACCATACTTACTTCCCCCGATGCTAAGGTAGGCAACGGGTCCAAAAAGATCCATGTGAAGAAGCTCCAGTGGTCTTGATGTTGTCATCACATTCTTGCTGTGATGAGTGCTTCCCACCTGTTTTCCTGCCTGACATGCTGCACAAGGTCTGTCTTTCTCAAAACAGACATCGGTTAGTCATAACACATGATCTCCCTTTAGAAGCTTATGAAGGTTCTTCATCCCAACATGTGCTAGACGGTGATGCCACAGCTAGCCCATACTAGTCTTAGCTATTAAGCATGCATCTAGATCGGCCTCCTCTTTCGAAAAATCAACTAAGTAGAGTTTGCCGTCTAATACACCCTTAAAAGCTAATGAACCATCACTCCTAAAGACAGATACATCAATGTTTGTAAAAAGACAATTGTAACCCATGTGACACAATTGACTTACAGACAAAAGGTTGTACCCAAGCGACTCTACTAGGAATACATTCGATATGGAGTGCTCGTTAGTGATGGCTATCTTGCCCAAGCCTTTGACCTTGCCTTGGTTCCCATCTCCAAAAATAATCGTATCCTGGGAATCCATGTTCTTGATGTAGGAGGTGAACATCTTCTTCTCCCCCGTCATGTGGTTTGTGCATCCGCTGTCTATTATCCAGCTAGAGCCCTCGGATGCATAAACCTGCAAGGAATTTAAGCTTGGGTTTTAGGTACCCAACTCTTGTTGGGTCCTACAAGGTTAGTCACAATAGTTTTTGGAACCCATATGCAATTTTTGTCTCCCTTGCATTTGGATCCCAATTTCCTAGCCACTACTTCTGCACTCTTGCATGAAAGAACAAAAGAAGTGTTGCAAGCATGGAAAACAGTAGTGGATTCATTGCACATTTTCCTAGGCACATGATGCACAACATGATTTCTCCTAAGCCTACTTCTACCATGAACAAAGGTAGAACTAGAAGCAACCATAGCATGTGAATTAAAAGCATCATGATCACAACTCCTATTATAATGAGCATGATTAGCAATTTTCCTATCATAAATAAAGGCATGGTTCCTTTGAGGATTACTAACCATAGGGGCCTTCCCTTTCTCCTTGTTGGGAATGGGAGCCCTTTGACTTGTTAAGTTCTTGGCTTCCTTTCGAAAACCAAGCCCATCCTTAATTGAGGGGTGTCTACCAACGGTGTAGGCATCCCTGGCAAATTTTAATTTATCAAAATTAATTTTGCAAGTCTTAAATTGAGCATTAAGACTTGCCACCTCATCATTTAATTTGGTAATAGAAATAAGGTGTTCATCACAAGCATCAACATCAAAATCCTTACATCTATTACAAATAACAACATGCTCTACACATGAACTAGTTTTGTTGACTTCCTCTAGCTTAGCATTTAGTTCATCATTTAAACTCTTTAAACTAGAGACATATTCATGGCAAACAAACAATTCAGAGGATAATATTTCATTTCTCTTAATTTCTAAAGCAAGGGATTTTTGCACACTAAAAAATTTGTCATGTTCCTCATATAAAATATCCTCTTGCTTTTCTAACAATCTATCCTTTTCATTTAGAGCATCAATTAATTCATTAATTTTTCTACCTTAGCTCTATCTAAACCTTTAAATAAACTAGATGAAGTGTCCTTGGGTGTGTCCCGAACACGTACCTTTTTCTCCTTGACCATAAGACATGTATGGCGTTCGTTGGGGAAGAGTGAGGATTTGTTGAAGGCCGAAGCAGCGAGTCCTTCGTCATCGGAGTCAGAAGAGGAGCAGTCCAAGTCTCATTCCTTTCCAAGGTGCGCCTCGCCCTTTGCCTTCCTGTAGTACTTCTTTTTCTCCTTCTTCCCGTCCCTCTTCTTGTGACTTGAGCCTGAGTCGGTGGGCTTGTCGTCCCTTGGCTCGTTGAAGAGGGACTCCTTCTCCTTGTAATTGACCACCATCCCCTTTCCCTTAGGATCCATCTCTTCGGGCGGTTAGTCCCTTGAATGAAGAGTACGACTCTGATACCAATTGAGAGCACCTAGAGGGGGGGGGGGTGAATAGGTGATCCTGTAAAATCAAACACTAAATAGCCACAAAACTTAGTTAGAGAAGTGTTAATGCGACTAAATAGTTTTGAGGCGAGTTCTTGTGGACAAAACAATCACAGAGAAAGCAACACAAGAGACACGCAATTTTATCCCGTGGTTCAGCCAAGTAACACTTGCCTACTTCCACGTTGTGGCATCCCAATGGACGAGGGTTGCACTCAACCCCTTTCAAGTGATCCGATGATCAACTTGAATACCACAGTCTTTTCCTTTAGTGTTTTCCCGTTTGCAAGGAATCTCGACAACTTAGAGCCTCTCGCCCTTACAATAGATATCACAAAGAAAGCACAGAGTAAGGTTGGGAAGAGCAACACACACAAGACTCAAAATCACAGCACAACCACTCACACAAGTGAGAAGGTGAGCACACAAACACAGCGCAAGGAGTTTACAACTCAAATAGTGCTCAAATCTCAAGAACGATGATCCGATTGCGTGAAAGCGAAGTCTAGAAGTCTTAGGATGCTTAGAGTGTGTTTGATGATCTCCTCCATGCGCCTAGGGGTCCCTTTTATAGCCCCAAGGCAGCTAGGAGCCGTTGGAGACTAACTTGGAAGGCCATCCTTGCCTTCTGTCGGGTGGCGCAGCAGACAGTCCGGTGCGCCACCGGACAGGTCCTGTAGACAGTCCGGTGCATGATCTCCTTCCAAAATAGGCATATCCGATCGTTGTAGCTCCGGGCCCGTTGGCGCACCAGACACTGTCCGGTGCACACCGGACAGTCCGGTGCCTCCTTCCGACCGTTGGAGCTGCCACGCGTCGTCCGCAGATTTCACGGCCGACCGTTGGCGCTGGCGTCCGTTGGCTCACCAGACAGTCCGGTGCACCACCGGACAGTTCGGTGAATTATAGCCACGTCGCCTTTCTTTATTCCCGATAGCAACGAGTTTGTCGCAGATGACTCACCGGACGGTCCGGTGATTTTTAGCCGTACGCCATCGTTGAGTCCCGAGAGCGGCGAGTTCACGCGGACCAGCCTGGCGCACCGGACACTGTCCGGTGCACCACCGGACAGTCCGGTGTGCCAGGCCGAACTAGAGTTTGCTGCACATAGCCAACTCTTTTGCAATCATTTTCTTCTCTTTTCTCACTGTTTCTAGAACTTAGAGAAACACATTAGCGTTCAAAAACCAATGTACTAAGTATAGAAACATACCTTGTGCCTTGATTTTCACTTCTCACTTTATTTGGCCCATAAGAACTTATTCAAACGTGTTGGGCACTTAATCACCAAAACATTTTAGAAATGGCCCAAGGGCACATTTCCCTTTCAACATCCACGTAACCAGCAATGGTACATTCCAACAAACCCACATCGAAATACAAGGGTTTGCGCTCTATAAATATATGGCATCAAAGCCTTAATCTGCATCTCTATCTACTCTTTTAGTTTTGTTTTATTGGAAAGCCAAGGATGCATTTGGAATTGTGGGAAGTATAAGCAAAAAAATGACCTACTCTGCACCAGCCATGGATACATTTGGAATTTAGCATTACAACGTATGCTCTTCTGTAGGCATATATGTTACCATTGCAATGTAGCTACAGTAATATATACCAATGTAGTCATATAATACATTACAACGTATATGTACAAAAATGACCTACTCTGTACTACGTTACTGTTGCAATGTAGCTGTGTGAGCACAGGGGGATCTGCAAGGAACGTACAAAAAGACACAAGCCTCACCAGTCACCACCTTTGGCAGCTGTAATAGGAGATCAGGGGCTCAGAGCTTCTTCACTATTTCTTCCACTACACGTTCATAGTACCTCATTCTCTGTGTGGCTTCCACTGCACAGTCAAAATCCTTCCTGTCAAATGCCCAGTGGCGGATCCAGAAATGGTTTAGAGGAGGGGCTACTAAGACAAGACTAAAATAATTTGTTCCAAACCTTGTGTTAGAACCATCTTTTGATGAGAAACATATCCATTATATCATTATAAACATAAGCATTAATTTTATTAACTAACCTAGTAAATAATTAATGAAAGAAAATTAATTAAAATCTAAAAAACCAACGTACATTTACATGGAGTTGCTGGCCACAAGCCTGCAATGACGTTGTTGGCTAGCTTGCGCGTGGTGGTCTACTGGCTACTGTCCATCGGTCCTTGGCAGCGTCTACTAGTTGGTGCACTGTATAGGCTATTGAGCAATGTTGCTGCGCTTGCTAGTAGTTGCTAGCGCTGCTAGTTGCTGGCCTGCTAGGCGCAGCCTGGAATAGTGCATGCGCTGGGTGCTGGAGGTGTAGATGATGAAACTAGAGTACGAGACGGGGGCAGGTTGCAGCTGTCACGACCGGGGCTGCAGCCCGGGCAGCCCCGGGTGTGAATCCGCCACTGCAAATGCCTCCTGGAAGGAATCAGACCAGGTTTCGAGCTTTGCCTTAATCTGGAAAAGGGAACAAAAGGCTATGAGACCAGAAACCATTATGACGCAATCATGCTCCCTGGTTATGTTATGGCACGTGTAGCTTTATTCAGAGATCAGAACCTGAGATTGGATCTTCTCCAGGGTTTGAGAATCACTGGCATCACTAACAGCTTCCCGTATATCCATCATCTGCAAGCGATTTGTGAATAACTTTGTCATCTTCATATCGTGTAAGTTAATGGATTAAGATGTATATAAATAAACCGTTTGTGTTGTTGTAATCATCTCAATTCGGAGTTCATTCATTTTAATGTACTTTACATAGGATGTTTAACACATTGAATGTGTGTTCCAATCGTTGCAATGTTATTCACAGTTATCAAAAGATACATGAAATGAGAGGGATGGTTATATTTACTGCATGCCAGCACGTGTATTCCAATTTCCAAGATGAATGAAATTACCTCCATAAGAAGTTCTGGATCATTGATAATCTTTTCTTCATCCACATGTATACCCTCGAGTTTCAATTGCCAAAAAAATTAGTACAGATGAGATGCTTCCAAAGATGAGTAAAATGATTGTGTTTATTCATAGTGGAGAAACTTCCAACATAGAAAATTAAAGGATGTAATTAACACATCACAACAATCAATACACCCAGCACAAAGTTGTGATTACTTGTTACTCCGTATTTCTTTTCATGTACACATAGGTGAAGACTGAAGAGTTGTAACACCCTCATTTTGGGTATAAAAGTTTCTTTCTAATTATCACCTAAAATCATGTGTTACTCTTGTAACAGCCCAGGTGTTTATCGTCTGCTTGACAACGAGTTTGGAGTTAAGCACGTAAGATCAGTGGATAAAACGGATTTTAAATTCTAATCATCTTCGCCTATCGTGATTTTTATATCGCATCTGTTTTGTCTGTCGCGAGTTCGACGTTATTTTTATCTATCCGGGCTCTTCCGAAATTTTCGTGTTGTTAGGAAAATCGGTGCGTCCGGTGATTATTTAAAATTCATCGCTCGCGCGAATACGAATTCAGAAGCCCGACCCACTCGGACGATTTTATCCCGGGCAAATTAGTTTGAACTCGATGACTAAAATATTTGGGGCAAAATAATTTGAATCACGCAGTGTCTGAGAGAAATCGTGCGCGAGGTTGATAATCAAGGAATTATAATTGAGATCCGATTATCACACAAATTGTCTGTAACCATGGAATCAGATGTTCAGACCGCAGGTAAATTTATCAGATTTTGAATCGAATCAAACCATGTCATAAGTACTGTCGACCCAGTATACATCACTAAAATTGTGATCCAAAATATCTGCGATTTTTGGTATAAAAAAGAGAAGAAATGAAAAAAAGAAATATCTTCCACCTAATATTTTTTTCTAGCCCTTATCCCCTCCACGGACAAACATACTAGCTTCTATTTTATTTTTCTATCAGCCAACCTTATTGTGCTAGGCTCCTGGAAGTTTCGTGTGCATTTTCTTTCCCACTTATCCCATTGCCGATGGACACATCCTCATGTATCTTCTCCACGCTCAATCCCCAGCACAAAAAAATCCTATCGCCGTTCTCATCCCTTCCCAGCCGCCGCTCCTGTTGATTTTTTTCCTGACCGCCCTCTCCGTCGGATTTTTGTTCCAGCCACGATTCTCCTTGCCTTTCAGCCGTGCTCCCTGCGCAGCTCACTCTCCACGTTCCATGGCCGCGCCCATGGCTTGGACCCAGCTCGGCTGCGCCGCTCTCTGATTTCCGGTGGCCGGTATCTTCCTCTGCGCCGTCAGCTTGCCGGACTCGTGCCATCCTCCAGCTCGCGACCCTCTTCCTCTCCCTAGGTCCTCACGCGCGCCGGCTCTGGCTCGGCCACTCCTCTTCCTCCTTCCGTTCCCTACTCGCCCCTAGAAGATGCAACAGCTCCTCTGCTTGCGGCGTCCCTGCTCGCCCAGCCGAGTTCTCCACTGCCCAGCTCCATCTCACGGCGCTCTGTCTGCTCGGTTCCATGCTGCGTTCCAGCTCGCGGCGTCCCTATTTTTCCTGCCGTCGGTGCTCTGCTCGTGGTGCTCCCTCCAGTCGGCTGTGTGTCCAGTCGCTTCCTTCTCTCTCCTTTCTTCCTCCTGGCGCCCGCGCGTGGAGTTTCTTCATCGGCTCGCCCCGATGGCGCTTGGTCGAGCTCCCTGCGCGCGCCTGCTACTCGCAGCGCCCTGCTCCCTCTGTCTATTTGCCGCGCGAGCTTGCCCTGCTCGGTTTTCTCCATGACGCCGTTCCCATGCAAGTTCGCCCCGGCTCGGATTCCAACGTCCCGCTGCTTGTCGGTGCTCACCACACGCGCTGCGGCCACCTATTTTTTTTCAGCGCGCCCAGCCACTCCTCCGTTGTCTCTCTCTGCCGCGCGCAGCTCGCCTAGATCCTCCCTTGCCATAGCCGCGCGCCGGCGCTCTTCCTTTGCCACATCCTGCTTCCTGCGTGCCCGGTCACAGCTCGAAGTCCCTCCCATGGCGAGTTCGCCGTTCCTCCCATGCCGCCTCCCATGCCACGGTCTTCCCTGCTCCAGCTCTGTTGTCGCGCAGGTCGCCGGCGTTGCCCTCTGCTTGCCACGCGCAGCCGTGTCCCTATGTTCGCCGTGGCCGGTTTCCTGCGTCGTGCCCGGGATTTCGCCGCGCATCCCGCTTGCCGTCTGTCCACGCGTCATGCGTGGAGCAACAAAACCAAAAATCTATGCGCGTCGAGCTCGCGCGCCGAATTTTTTTCTAGCTCGCCAGCGTGCCCTCTTGGCTCGCTCGGCTTTAAAATCCCTATCTTCTCGTCGACCTTGCCGCGACTTAGTTCGTCTGTCGTGCTGGTCGCTGTCCCATACTGTGCCTATTAGCTCGGATCCTGCCCCCGCTCGTCGTTGCGTCGTGCACAGTCAAGTCGTCGAACCCGTCATCCCCTGCTCGACCCCCACCTCACCAGCTCGCTCCAAACACGATCTCGTCGTCGTTCCGTGCGTCAGCAAGAAATTTCGAGAATCGGGTGAAGACGGAGCCAGCAGCGTGGTGTTCACCAAGTGCGTGAACAAATCGTCGAGCGTCATCCTCGTCTACGCCCAAGCCGTGAAGACACTTTGGTGTTGGCCACACGTCACCAGCTCGACAAAATAAATCCCATGGGTATCTGATCGAGAAGTGAAGCTGTGTGCATCACTCGCTAGACATGTGTGATCAAAGACGTCAATCGGAAACCGTAGTCGTGCTTGCGACTATCGCGTCGAATTAGTAAGGGTAAGTAAATTTGTTACTCGTGTTAGTAGATTGGTGGATGGTTTGACTAGGTTTAATATTTATTAGATTGTCTGAGTCATTTTAGTAATTTGGTTGATGTCGTAGGATGAAAAAGATCTCAATAGGTCTCAGTGTTTACGGAATTGTAGATGTTAAAAATGGGAAGTTATATTAATATATATATGATACACAGGTTAATCGGTAAATTAAATAATTAAGATACACAGTTTAAAGAGTTAATAAAAAGCTAGGAATAAAAATAGATTTTCTAGTGTAATATGTCAATTTGGTTAATGGATGTAGCCGATGCCCTGCTGTGAGCCTGTGATATCCATGATGCTTAATGCTTGGTTTTAAGTGTTTCGTCTTTTTTAGCGTAGATTATCTATCTCGTGCTATGTATACTCGTGCTCATACATATGCATCGTGCATCTCATGAGGTACGATAATTAATCACGTGATGCGGAAGACGACCCAAGTCGACCCCAAGCACGGGCTAATCCACAAGATGAAGCTGATGGACCAACTTGAAGATGGTTAAATCAATCAAGTGCTCGGTCGAAGGATACTCGTCAAGCGGACATCGTCTAACAAACACTAACCTAGTGTTATTCAGGCAAGCCCCGATGCATTCGCCACCTCCTTGTGTTTTAAAATCTTTATCACCTTGTTTGATGCATTAGGTGATAGGAGTTGTGTGCTAAACCATTGATGCATTTCCTTCCTTGAAAATTGATTACCCTTCCTTGATCCCCTTTGATAAAAAAGATTTTGATGCTTAACCTTGCTTTAGAAAAACAAAATGCTTTGTTTTTACAACAAAGGTGATGCTTCAGTGGGTGGGAATGTTTTCAAAAATAAAACTTGATGATGAATCCATCATGGCCGTGATGGGTTCAACATCAGAAAAGATGTACCTCTGCCAGGTACCAAACTTTGGGTTGAAAATAATAAGCTGAGACCGGGCGGTTGACTTGCACGAGAAGGAGTCTCGGTGTAGTGTCTCCGTCTGAGTTGATTAAGGACCGTGTCGATGTAGGCTTGATGATCGAGGACCCTTTAACTGGTCACATGCCTCATCATGGGTAAGCTTTGCCTCGGGCTGACTAATACCAGAATAAGATACCACACAATGGGAGTGGAGAGATGGCGAGAGTAGCGTGTACCCTCCGTGGCAAGAGGCTGGACGGTGGTGTATCTGTGCTCTCCGTTGGCGTGAACCTGATATGGTCTTAAGAACCCCGGTGACGAGTTGACATATGCAAGGGTTAAGTGCTACATATGTCGTGTGATTGGAGATCCTCAGCTAAGTATAATCGATTCGGATCGCCGTACCTTCGCGGTTATGAAGACTTGGTCACTGACTTACACGTAGAAATCTAGTGAACTGAAGGGATGACGAAAAGACGACTAATGTAGGCCAAGTGCTTGAACTAGGGTAAAAATAACTTTAGATGCAGGTAACTTTACCTGTCCTAACAATAAAATTGGATTTTAAGGATCCACTCATAGTAAGCTTTTCTGCAAAACAGAGTCCTTGATTCTTGATAAGCCTTTCCTTGAATCCTTTTAGAGCCAGCATACCCTTGAGAGTCTTTTCTTTAGTCGGGTAAGTCTTGCTGAGTAATTCAATACTCAGGGTTTTATTTCCTGTTGTTTTTCAGGTTCTAACCTTGTGCTGCTGTGATGGTGTTAAGTACCGGTGGGCTCGGCCTTCTTATATGTCTAAGTAACCCTTCTATACTTCTTACTGAGGATGGTCGTTTGAGCTAGCATATATTTCAAACTTATACTTTTGTAATCACTCCGATAAAATAATGTAAAGTTTTTGTAACTTGTAAAATTTGGTAATAAGATTTCCGCTGCAAAAATATTGGTGTGTGTGATTTGTATTACTTAATCCCGCGATCTTGGTTGTAAGTGGTTTATCCGATGTCCTTGGGGCAATCGGACAGATCCTGTTATGTTATCTGGTGCACATGCATAGCCATCTGAGGTCTTTGGGACAAGGACAGGTGCATGTGGGCCCAATAACTTGGAGGTTCTGCCACAACTCTTCTTTTTCTCACTCTTGGGTTTCTCTCTCTCTAGATTCTTTCTCCCTTTCTCCTTTTGATTAGAAATAACTTAAACTAGTGGAGGTTAATTATTTATTTTTGCCAAAACCTTATGGGTCATGACATGTTGCATCATGCTGAGCTTAAAATATTCTTTAGGAGTGTTGCACATGTTTGAATTAATTTGAATTTGAAACCTAGTTTGAATTTGTCACACCCGGGTTTGAAGGTAAACCGAATGCAAACTATGTACGTGCCAGGATCAGAAATTCACGTACACAGCGATTACATAAATGACTCATCATAGCACAATGCTTCGAATAACAATAAAGAGTAAGTAATAATATTATAGACTAGAGCCATTTACATAATATAAATCAAAGTACACAGAATCGAAACGTAGCCAACGTAAACAACCCACCACAGACAGCTGACTGGGGGAGGTCGCTAGCCTAATCCTCGAACTCGTCGAAGTCCTAAAACTCCTGGAGATCCGCCTCGACACCTTCTTTACCTGAGCATAGATTGCACCAAAAGCAACCTGGTGTTTTGTGAAAGCAAGGGTGAGTACACATCAACGTACTCAGCAAATGTCCCGTTTGGCTGTAGTGGACTAGCTTTATGTGGAGTTAAGGTCAAGCAGTTGCTTTTAGTTGATCAGGTAATTATTACTAGTAGAGAGCCAGATTTTAATATTAACCCAAGTTATTAACCCAAAAGTACCCTTTCCAAACGGAAAGAATACCACTTACCATTACCATAATCATAATCAAAACCATCATCCTCATCACCACCTGTAAACCAACCATCTCTAATCAAAGTACCTCTAATCAATGGAGCTCCCTTGGCCGCTCATAACCGCGAGCACGACTGATATATCAGTTTCATAACACTCTGTAGAGGTTCCACACTTTACCCACAAGCCGTGATTCCCTCTCTAGCCCGGGCTTGCAAGACCCTTATTCACTCCCGAGGTGAATGGCCAGGGATTCACTACGAAGCCTTTACAAAGATTCCCTGAGGCTGTAGCCGCCCGTTAGGTTTCCTAAATGCACCGCACTCCTCCCCAAGGGGCGAACCAACCTTGGCAGAGTGAGCCGCATACACCGAGCCCCATTAACGACACGATAGCGAAGCGAACTACACCCCAGTTCCTCTAATTATTCAGCTAAGGGCGTCCCATTCCACCCTCATGGTTGCACTGTTTTCCCGGGTGGTCATCCAACGAACAGGTCCTTACGGAGAGGCACTCGAGAAACTGCTTGAGTCCCCTAAAATGCCACAAGTATATCATCATATCCAGAATAAAATCATAGTATCATCATTGTATCTCATCATGTTCATTGATTAAAATAAAGCGCTAGCATGAAGCTAACCCATAGTAAGCCAAAAGGTAATCAAGGACAAGGTAAATAGAAAGCTAGTCAATCCTTAGGTTGTTCATAGTATGCGGGACAATGAATTATAAAGTAAATGGGACATAATGGGTCAGAGGACACTTGCCTTCACCAAACAGATGCTCAGGGTCTTCAGCCTCGTAGAACTCAAAGAGCTTGATCTCGGGACCAGTGGTTCACTAAGTCTTGATTGTCGATTCCTCGAAGCTCAGGAACAGATCGCAATCTATTCACGATGCTCAACGAATACAAATAGGCACAAGCAAACATATACTTGCATAAGAACATTACACCATACAAGATAAAATATTATCAAAATGAGCAATAAAAACAGAGAGCGCTTCTAAGGTAACGCGAGGATAAGAAACGTGACGGTCGAAGCTACGGTCGAGAAGTTATCGCTTTTACACTAAACAATTAGTAGTTAGAACATTTAATTCGACATTATCAAATATAAATTATAACAACTATTTAATTTCGACTAACTTACTGTTTTAGTAGCGGACGATTAAACAAATCATTAATCAACTGACATGAGTGGTTATGAGCGAACAGTTTAATATCACGCATGGACGACGCACGATACGTGAAAACTGCGTGCACGACAGACACACGTGAACGACACGAACAACACGACGTCACGCGTGAACTGCATGCGACAACACACGAACTAGACGCGCGGCACGAACGCGCGAACGAACGATGACGCACAAATAGCGCGTGAATGACACGCGAAACAGTACGCCACCACGTGCAAAACAACACGTGCGACAGACAGAGAAATACTAATTAGATGTTGTGTTTAAACAAAACAAGTATTAAATAAATAAAAAGTATTTAAGTTAATATTAACTATGTTAATGTTTATTTATAAAAGCGCAAGTTGAAAACTATATATTTAAATACTAATCTAATAAACATAGTCGAGCAAACATTAAATAAATTATTTAAAATATGCGACCTGATGAATTAATATTATTAACATATGGACAACGCATTTTGAACAGTACGAAACAGACTTAAAATACAAAAGATATCACATTTTTATTAACTCTTGCATAAACTATTAACTGAATAATTAATAAGACATGTGTTGCGACAACAAAATTAATTTAACGTGTACACGATATTATTACGAAGCGAACATAACTGGAACCGTACAAAACAATTTTACTAAGCAAATTGTATTGAATTCTTAGTAATTCACAGATTATAACCAAATGATACGTTCCTATTAGCCAAACACGAGACCACATATAGGGCCACAAGGTGCTAGCGCAGAAGATCCCACCTATCAGCCGAATGTGTAGGGCACTTTTCACGCTTTGGATGCATGTTTGCATGCACCTATCGTGTGCCATGCAATGGGTGGGGCCTAGGCGGGAGATTATACAGGTTACATGCAAGAGTGGCCAGGGCGGTTATCTTCCCTTGACCAAGCACGCACGGAACGCTTCCTTTCCTTCTCAACACAGACGGCGACTGTAGAGTGCAAAGACGGGCAGGCAGCCGGCGGTGGCATGACAATGGTGAGGCAGGGCTGGACAGCACCGGCGACCAGCAGGCGGGCTTGCCGGAGCGCGACTAGCACCAGGCACGCGACGCACAGGGGCAGATGGCTGAGCAGCAGCGCCGAGCAGAGAGAGAGCCGAGAGCCGGGGAGTGGGGATGGTTTTCTCTCTGTTTTTTCTGCAACCGAACAACAACTTTCTTCTTCCTCGGACGAAGCAGAGAACGAAGGGAGAGGAGATCGGCCAGCAGGGGATCTCGCCGTCCATGGAGACTGCGCCTGGCGCGCGCAAAGCAGGGGGCTCCGAGGGGCTCACCTGCCATGGGGAACGCCTTCGGGAACGACATCACGGACGCTTCGCCCGGGAACTACGTAGCAGCAGGATTGGTCGGGTGGCTCTGGCCAACGGCCATGACACACACGGGGCTGCATCTGGGGGCACTGAGGCTCGACGGCGAGGGGGCTGGGTGCACGCCGCGCGGGCTGCTTGACGGCCCAGAGCGTGACCCGAAGTAGCAGCATGGCACGGATAGGCTGCTACGGTTGCGCAGCGCGAGGAGAGGGGAACACGGGGGAGGAGAGAGAGAGGCGTCATACCTTCGCAGCACGACGACGAGGCCTCTAGGGGCGCGACGTAGAGATGCTGTAGCTGCACGCAACTGCAAGGCAAAGCGCGGGCTTAGCGACTGCAAGGCGTGGATGAGTTTTTTTGAAGATGGGGTTGTAGACAGCGACGCCGAGCGCTTGAATAGGGGTGTGTGAGCGGTTGATGCGAAACCCACGAGACGTGGACGGGATTTCCTTGGCATGCGCATAGAGGTGGTTGCGAGGGAGAAGAAAACAGAGCTGACCAGTGGAGGCCCTGCCGGGATGGGCACGACTAGGGACGGCCGCAGGTAGGCTACGCATGGGCATGCGCGAAATGGTTTGCGGGAGGACGTGGGTGAGGTGGGCAAGGTGATTTGGGTATGAGGCTAGCTGTGTCTAAGTCAGTCGCGGGACCGAGAAGATGAAGCTGACACATGAGCGCGATATGACAGAGAGAGAAACCGATGAGGGGAGACGGTTGTGCATGTGGGGTGTTGCGCGACGAAGCGAGAGAAGGTGGTTGAGGGTTAGACGAGAATAGCATATGCGAGCAGTATTCCGTTCGCGAGAGGAAGCGGTTCGATGATCTCGTGAAAAAAAGGACACGACATCTGGAACAGGCTCGACGAGAGGAAAATATATATACATATATTATCAAGTTTCTAGAGTTTTATAATTTTCGGAAATACTAAATTTTAGGTAATTAAATAATATTAGAAAAACTAAGATTCATATCAAATACTCAAAGAAACGTTTCAAAAGTTTTCGAAAACATAAACAAGATAATCCGATATAGTTTGAAAACCTTTGCACTTATAAACACTATGCAACGACATGAATGCAACAATCAAAGCTTCTCTAGGATTTTATTTTACTCACTAAAAACTTATATGTATATATAATAAAATTACTGTCCATTATTTAAAAAAAAGAGAAGAAAAACAAGTAAAGAAGAGGGTAACATCTGAATTTGGTGAATATCAGAAAAGAAATTTTGTACCCCCAAATTTAGGGGGTTACAAATCTAACCCCCTTAACAGGAATCTCGCCCCCAAGATTCAAGAAGAGGCTAGCAAGAAAATGAGATTGATTCATTGGTTGATCACGACTTTCTTGGGTTGACTTTGACTCTGCAAACTTAACTTGGGGACTGGTTTGCTTTGACTTTCAGATGCTTGAGACCGTTCGATGCAATTCTTGAGGACCTCTTGGACCTGTGGGTTAGGACGCACACATGCTTCGTTGCGCCACTTTGATCTTGTTGGTTGATGTTGATCGCATTGTCTTCATTGGGGTTTGCGGCTAACCCCCTTAACAGGAGCGTAGATACCCACTTGGTGAAGACGTTGTTGACTCTGATCTTGATTGATTAAGAGAAGTTGGAGAATGCCAACGAGACAGGTGCAAGAGGGAAGTGTATAGATAGAAAAGGTAAGCATAGATGGATTAAGAAGAGAAGGGGAGAGAACCCAACTACCTAACTCTATGGCACTCACCTAATAAATTGATGACATTGCGAACCAAGGGCCACAACACATCAACACTCATCACAAAGAAGCAAATCAGTCATAACACAAAAACAAACAGCACGGGCACACAACAACAAGCATCTCGTTGCTACACATTAATATCAACTAGATGGTGGTCTTTCCTTACCAAAGGGAAACTACTCTAAGGCCATCGAAAGGCAAGGGGAATGATAAGACATGCATAATAGGGGTATGAACATAGTAAAGGCTAAAGCTAAAGCAAGGATTGTAACCGGCAAGGGAGAGAATGCAACCAAGGTCAAGATAGGTAAAACACCATTCTCAATTCGAGACGGAAAAGATGATATTTCAAAAGGTAGGCATAAGATAGCATCATGGAAAGATCTAGAGATTACAAAGGTAAGGGAGGTGAAAGGCAAAAGCACACCAAAAGATAAGAGTTAGGACAAGACTTGCAACGCGACAGAGGAAAAAGGGAACGAACAAGAGCGAGATGGGTAAGACATCTCTCTTGAAATGAAATGGGGGAGGCGGCTTTAAAATGCAGGTACATGATAAGCATCAAAGTAAAGATTGAGGGATGACAAGGGTTAAGGTGATAACGAACAAACACACAACAAAGGACGTATTTTAGACAAAACTTGCATGGCATCAAAGAAGGGGGAGTAGTCAATAGGGAAATAGGTGAGACATTATCCTCGAACAAGGATGGAAAAGAGAAGGCTTTAAATGGGAGGTTCAAAGTAAGCATGAAGGTAAGGGTATGAATATTGCAAGGGTTAAAGGTGATACCGTACAAGAATGTAAGAGAGGAGGTAAATGCGCATAAGAACCAAAGATATAAGTAGCATAAAGGATGGAGTTAAGATGGGACCTGCAAATGGAAAAGGAGAGGGTGCGTCCAAGAGTCAGATAGGTAAATTGCCACTCTCAAATTGAGGTAGAAGAGAGGGGTTTTTTAAGAACTAGGAATAAAGATGAGTATCAAGGGTAAGATCGATGGACGGCAAGGTGAGAGTGATAGAAAATAAAAAACACATCAAGGGTTGGAATTAACACAAAACTTGTAAGGCAACAAGAAGTGAAAAGAAATCAAGAGAGAGATGGGTAACTCGCAACTCTCAAATTGGGTTGAAAGAAAGGGGAGGCTTTTAAAGGATAAGTTCAAGGTAAGCATTTAGGTAGAAGGCCTCAATATCGCAAGGGTCAAAGGCGACAACAGATAAGGGTATAAGAGAAAAGATGAAGGTATGGAAGAGTCAATGGAATAATTACAACAAAGAATGGAGGTATGTCAAGGCTTACACGCAGTAAAGAAAAGGATGTTGCCAAGGATAAGATAAGTAAAACACGTTCTCAAATTGGGATAGGAGATTGGACATTTTAGAGAACGGACATAGTGTAATCACCGAGGTAAGATCAAGAGATGAGAAAGGTAAAGGTAATACCCAACCAAAGCACAATAAAGGATGGAGTTAGAAACTCGCAAGCGACAAGGAAGAGGATACGACCAAGGGAAAAATAGGTAAAATACAACTATAAAATTGAGATGGAAAAGAGGGTATTTTAAAGGTCGGTATAAGATAAACATTAATGTAAGATATAGAGGTGATAAGGATAAAGATACTAATGATGAAAAACATAATTCATGGACAGAGTTAAGGCAAGACTCGCAAAGTGACAAGGTGGAGAAAACAATCAAGGATAGATAAGTGAGGTTCCGACAGAAGAGTTGAAGTAAGAATTCATTACTGAAGGAAGTTAAGAGGAATTAACGAGATCACCAAGGATGTGCAAAATAAAATGACCGCTCCTAGATCATTAAGAAACCAGGGTAGCCAGGGACATGTTAACTTAAATGTCTTAAACAGACTCTGTGATATAAAGGTAAGCATATATAAAAATAAGAATATGCCAGATTCCAATGGTACGAGCGTACCAAGACCAAGAGAATAGAAAAAGCCAAAAGATAGCGGCTTCACAACGGAATAGGGAGGGGTCTCCGAAGACAAGGAGTTCATGGACATATAAACTGAAATGTCTAAGTAGGCAGTAAAAACTCAGATGTAAGTATTTGAAACAAGAGTATTAAAGAATTCAGGGATACGAGTATGTCAATAACAAAGGAATAAGGATTGTCAAATGGTAGAAATTTAATGATGGGAGAGGATTAAATCCCAAAAGGCAAGAAGGTCATGGTCAGGGGCATCTACAAGGATGTCGTAAGCACAAGAGCGAGATCAGATCTAGTAGATTGAGAAAAGTATAGACCATACTGGAATAAAGTACTTTTGGCAAGGGGGCATATAGGAGCACAACATAGAATTAGTCGAGGTGACTAATATTTTTGAAGCAGCATCAAGGATGAGGTGAAGTAATAGTCAATAAGTCCTTAAAACGGCCAATGCTACTCTAGGCTAGCGGTCCTACAGTCAGCACGACTTTGATACCACTTATGTCACACCCGGTTTTGAAGGTAAACCGAATGCGAACTATGTACGTGCCAGGATCAGAAATTCACGTACACAGCGATTACATAAATGACTCATCATAACACAATGCTTCGAATAACAATAAAGAGTAAGTAATAATATTACAGACTAGAGCCATTTACATAACTAGGTGAGTGCCCGTGCGTTGCAACGGAGACCTATAATACCACTATAATTATGTACAAATAGGTTTATGCCCGTGCGATGCTACAAGGAAACATATGGAATCATTATCTATGTGGTACCGCAAATCAAACAAAGCATAAAATTTATACACATGACACGACAGTATCACCAAGAGAAAATGTTTGGCGTATTTTTAGAGTATTGTAGCCATGGATGCTCTGCCCATTCAACTAACGTTGTCAGAAAAGCAATGACAAAATAATTTCGTACATAAAATTAGTGACAACATAATAGTTTTGAGCATCATATTTCAATAAAATAAACCCGATGATGGTCACTGCAGCTATTTTAGTTCTCGAGATATTTTTAGCCACTGACCCTATAAACCACTATCCCTAAAAGATGTCTCTTGGTGTTAAGCCGTTTAGTAACACATCCAAGCCAATGTAATTTGAGGTTCCAAGATCCACCCGAAAGAGAAAAAAAGTGAGGGTAAATTAAGAATTTGCACACATCCTTTTGTAAAGTGGCCAGACTGTCCAATGATTCCAACGCTCACCAAACCCTGCCCCAATTTCAGAATCATATGAAGGGTCATAGTCCATCATGGAGTTGGCCAGCTGACATTGGACTTGACAACATTACATTTTTTAGAAAGAGATTACGAGTTAAGTAGCCAATGAAGGGAGTAAAAAAGATAAATTTGCATGAGCCCAACCTCCAAATTTGAAGAATTATAAGCTCATAGCCTTCCCATGACGTACCAAGCTTGAATTACCTGTGAAGAACAATTTATGTCAAGACAGTAAGTTGTTTTCTAAATAAGTTGAATCTAGTGAAATTGTACAATGCCACTTTACACCGCCCAGCAGGTCAACATCTCGATCTGTTGGTTAACCAAAGAGCTAAAACCAAATGAATGAATGCAATGGGTTGAAGCTGCAATAATAGAAGAACAAGTGTCAGTAAAGGTTAACTCTTGCTAAAGCTCTTCTTTTTTTGGAAAACAAGGATTTCATCAACCTCAGCCTCTACGGAAGGTAGGATCTATGGTTTATTACATGTGAAAGCGGTATAAACAAGAAACAAACATGAATATTCAGATATTAGCACAACTCATTTGGACTCGAAGAACCAGATATACACAGATCCAGAGAAGGAATGGTGTGACAAGAAGGATGCGTGTGAAATGTGTGCCATTAATCTAGACACCTATTTGATAGTTTTGACGATGGTGAAGAACCAACAAGATAATATCAGGGTGTGATGAGTGCATCCCTCGATGCGCCAGCTACCGACCCGTACAATGACAACCACAGCACATTCCGATCTACGCAACCCAATCCACAAAACTCACAGCAACCTGGCCGCCGCAGTGCTAGAGAGGACCCTCCACCATCACCAAAAGAAAGAGTAAGCCTAATACATAAGCATCCAATTAAGAGGCCACCACGACATGTGTTAGGGCGAATGAGGATGGATGGATGCGCGCACAATGTATTCTTGAGCCGAGCCGAATTTCATTCTTGAGCTCATGCAATGGACGAGCCAAACCAAACTCGATCAATCATCGAGCCGAGCTCTCAATTAGGCACCAAGCCGCACCAAGCTCCACTTGTTTCTAGCCCTAATAATATCCTTAAGAACCTTGTTGCAAGATCTGTGAGTCCTTTACATTCATTTTAAAGAAATTAGAATCTACTTACATTCATTTTAAAGAAATTAGAATCTATGTTATTTCACTTGATATTTCACAACTTTTTATAGTTCAAACATAATCTTACTTTATAAATAAATTTATAAGGTGAAAGACATAAATTAATTTTATAGATTATCATGACATATTTTTAATTTGTAACTTATAACATGCTCTTCGGCTCACTCCTCTACGACTACCCATGTACAAATATATTATACATACAACCATATTAACTAAATTGATCTATATCTAAATTGTGATAATTAGATGGATTTCAATTCCAAAAATACCTAAGAGTAGACTATATTACCTACTTCTCTGTCCCAAATTATAGGTAAATCGTATTGCCTACTTCCCTGTCCTAATCTATGTATGATACATACCTCTCATTTTAAATTGTAAGTCATTTTGGCATCCCTAGATCCATAGTTTTATAATATATATCTAAAAATAAAAAAATATGGACCTAAAAAAAAGGTCAAAACAACTTGCAGTATATTTCTAGAAAAAATAGCCTATAATTTTTTTAAGAACAGAGCACATTTTTCACGTTTGACAGGTTTGTTAGTTTTGAATAAATTAGCTTTGCCCTAAATACCGAGAGAACAACAGAACTTCCAATAGAGCTTTCCTTTGGTATGCCTTGATTATTGCCGAAGTACCCAATGACCAGTCAGGAGACGCTTCAATGCCAAGAACTATTAGTTCCAATAGAGCCACTAACTATTAGTTCTAGTACATTCAAACACCCCCATAATCATAATTTGTCCCCTTTATATTTCTATATATGCATTAGCCATCGATCTGGTATCGACGATGGGAATTCGAAGGCAACTGACACGTACTCATGAGCCATGATGGAGCTTTTCCAAGAACATTCATTTACATATCATAAAAAGGACAAGGGGACTTGTACATTAGGTGGAACCTGTCTTGCAGAAATCAGCCACACACAAAAAGAAAGTGTGCGAGAGACAATTTCCAGTCCTGGGCCAGATACCTTGGACAACATTGAGGTAATTGTTAGTGCCAGCGTCCATATGTAAAATTTCTGGGAAGTCAACGTATGTACAGAAATCCTGGGAAGAACAAATAAAGTTGCCACAATTCAGGTGATGTGACCATAGTTGAACTAAGCATACCAAGCATTAGAAGTAAATCAGGAAAACCTATTCAAAATGTTAGTAGTCCACCCTAGCCAGATGCAGATGCTGGGGGTTCCATTTGCCTATTGGGATGTCTCTGTGAGCTTCTGATCGCGAGGTCGCTTACTTTTTCCATTGGCTGAAGTATCCTGCACGGTCTCATTTGGCTTCAGAGGCACCTAGCCATACCACCGTGCCATTGAATGCAATCAGTTCATGCCCCCCAAAAAGAAGTCCTTGCAAGATGAATGGAACTTGCAAACAAACATAAAATCAAACCTGGAACATCTGCTGGTACATCACTGGCATCATAACATTTCCAAAAGCATGTGGGTCAACACCACTCTGAAAATTTAACCAGCAACAGTCAGTAGCATATTCCTACACAATAAAATCTGCCTCAAAAGTAAAAAAATAATAAAGAAAAAAACTTGAAAATAAAGAACAATTATCAATTAACATTATAAACTCGAATTGAAGAACCAGCAAGATAATATCAGGGTGTGATGAGTGCATCCCTCCATGCGCCAGCTACCGACCCGTACAATGACAGCCACAGCACATTCCGATCTACGCAACCCAATCCACAAAACTCACAGCAACCTGGCCACCGCAGTGCTAGAGAGGACCCTCCACCATCACCAAAAGAAAGAGTAAGCCTAATACATAAGCATTCAATTAAGAGGCCACCACGACATGTGTTAGGGCGAATGAGGATGGATGGATGCGCACACCTTCAATTCGATCGCGTATATGAAGAGCACGATCGAGCCGAGCGGGCCGAACCACCACCACCGCGCCGGGGGAGCACAGCGTCAACATCAAGAGGACGGACACGACGACAACATCAAGAGGCCGAAGAAGCGTGGAGGCGGGAGGTGCCTAGAGCCATGTGTGCTTGCCGACAGGGGCGCCACACGAGAAGCGGTGGTTGCGATGCCAAGGAGTTGTGGGGCGATAACTCGACGAAAAGGGTGAAGCGGTGGGCATGGACTCCATCTCCATCCTCCTCGTCGATGAGGTTTGGGGGGATTTTGGTGAGAGACGAGCAGTCGAGCCGGCTTAACTGCTTGTTCCTCTTCCTCCCCCGCTTCCCCCTCCCACACGACGGAGAGAGTAGGCGCCGAGGCCAACAAGGACGAGGGGTGGAGGGGGAGTCGCCGAGGACGGGGGCGACGAGGGGCGTCAGGCTGGGGCGGGCATGGAGCGAGGCGTCGAGGACGGGGAAAACGAGGCCACGCGGCGCGGCGAGCAGAGGATGGGGGCTGGATCGAAACTTCTGGGGTCGCGATGAATTCGGGCCAGGTAGGTGGGATCGGGGCACACGATCGGGGGCGTGGGATAAGACTAGATCGAACGGCTGAGATTGCAAAACGACATAACGGACGTCTGAGATTGCAGAACGGCAGGCTACCCTTACAGCCTTAATAAGTAGTAGAGATTTTGGAAACAGGCAATCAGCCTTTGTAATATTTCCCCACCAGCGTAGGATCATTTAAGTTGGACATATGAAAATGTGCTTGTTTGATTTCTGAAGTACTAAATATTGTAACATTAATATTTCTACAAATACTATAGTAGAAATAAGTTTTTGAAGTTGTTGTTTGAAAATTCCAACTATATTATAATATTAAAAAACAAAAAATAACTTCAAAAAGTAATACACAATCAAGGAGTCCAATGAACAACTGAATTCCAATGTAACATTTACTGAGAAGAGGAAGCTAATGCTTGTGGATGTACATTAGGCTCCACCAGTCCATATAGCTGGGCCTCATTGGTTGTATGAATATTAGGATCTTTATGACCATAAGCCTGCATATATTCACGTTCTGCATGTCATGGACGATGCCAAAAGACTCTAGAAACGAGAATTGCAATTTCACTATCTAACTAATAATCTGGCAAAGAAAATGTCAAATAAAAACTCCTCAACACATGTGAAGCATCAACAAAGATACCCACGGATAAGCCAACTATAGAAATATTCCTCATTACCGAAAAAGCAGTCAAAGTCGAGGTGATCTGGGTACTGTCACCATCTGCTGCTCCAACTGGAGTGTCACTCTGAACTAAGCCCAGCCCATCATCATTCTCTACTTGCCCACTCATTCGATCACTATCCTCAGATGGGGGCAAGGAAATCTCAGTTGTTGATGAGGACAGGTGTTGTGAAGATCTAGCTTGCTCATCCATGTCATCATTTCCATCATCCAAACTATCGCCTTCACTAACCTGTTGAACTGGTTCTTGTACACTACATATAATAAAGGGATTGTCCCAAAGAAAAGTTGAAATGGATAGCTGCTCCACTGGTACACTTTCTTTTGTTTCCTATATGTGCATGCCTTATATGCTTCGGTTGCTGTTTTTTTTGCAGTAGAGAAGGATTACTGAGGATTCAAACATGTGCCATCAGTGCCAGATGAATGATAGCAGAAGAGTTGTACGGTGCCAAGGCTGTGTCATCCAAAAAAGAAAATACAGATATTGTGTGAAGTGCATTAAACACTGGTTTGTGCCCTTCTAAAAGCCACCTGAGATTGCATTTGACACCCTGCTTTTGGATAGTGATGATTTATGGTTTCTCTCATCTCTAATTTTGCTAGTGTGTTACTTTTAGTTACTATATTAGTGCCTATTTCAACTTGTTTTTATGGTTTCCTCTTAGTATTTTCACTGTTTGGCATGATTGAATCAGGTATCCACATTTATCAGAGGATGATTTTGCGAACAATTGCCTAGTTTGTCAAAATAATTGCAATTGTAAGGCTTGTCTGTGGGGAGACATAACCTGAGCCAACTCGAGGAACAAAAAGAAGTTACTGCAAATAAATGTGTGCCTTCGTCTTGCTTCATTTCTCCTGTCTACTGGGCCAATGTGTTTACTGTTTACCTATTTGCTCATATTTCTTTTCCACAGTCTGGAGGATATAGTGTATCTGAACAAGATAAAATTAAATTCTCAATGTGTATCATGCACTTTTTGCTTCCTTGACTGAAACAATTCCATCAAGAGCAGATGCAAGAGAAAAGTGCCGAGGCTGCAACTAAAGGTAGTATGATTGCAATGCCAGCATTTGGATTTCTAGTTCACGTGCATGGCTTCTACTCATAGTCATTAATGTTTTTGGTTCTCCTCTTTCTAATTTTGCTATATCCGCAGGTATTGATGCAGACAAACTGGAGGTCCCTCTAACCATTTGTGGAAAAAAGGAACGGATATACTGGTCAGTTTGGCTTTACTTACAAATTATATGCAATTTATTGGTTTTATAAGCGTCTAATTCCTTGTTATATCTGTAACAGCAACAACTGCAGGACATCTATTGTTGACTTCCACAGAACATACCAGCCCTACCAGACATAAATTAGGATTCCAAAGCTCTATTTAACCATAGACTACTCTTCTCAAAAGAAAAGTATCATCAAATTAAATGAAGCAATCAACCAGTAGCAACAGGGCTAGCGAGATACCTGATTAAAAATTGCCTTTACTTCTGATATCTTCAACCTCATTGATATTACAGGTTCAACAAAATTGTCTGCAATTGAGACAACCACATATCCCACTAGTGGCCACGAGGTTGCTGTACACATAGGAAGAGAAATTGGTAATGGGATCAGATTATGATGAATCAAAAGCTTGACTATGGTCAAAACTAACACCTAATCCAACAAGTACTAACAGCCGCGATATCAACATGATGACCCTAAAAAAAGCTGGACGTTGGCTTACCCCCTTGCGGTGGGACGGGCGCAGATATTACAAAAATAATACAAAAATGAGAGATATCCTACCAAATTAAGCATCTCTAGTGTATATCATAAGCAACATTACAATTTTAGCATCTTAATTAGCAGTAGTAAAAAACTAACCTGGAGTCGTGATGTCCCTCCATTATTACAAAAATGAGAGATATCTTACCAAATTAAGCATCTCTAGTGTATATCATAAGCAACATTACAATTTTAGCATCTTAATTAGCAGTAGTAAAAAAACTAACCTGGAGTCGTGATGTCCCTCCGCATCTTCAGAACGTGCAAGGGTAAGGACCTCCTTATAAACGAGATTTGCATACTGAACATTGTTCTTCTATTTAAGTGAGATGCAGTTATCTATATCTAGTTAAGTTGGGTCCAAAGACCCAAGACTATTTACTAAACAATACATGAAACATAATAAAAAGAGACCGATAACATCTATTCAATGCTCATCTGCTTTCTTTGTTGTATCAACCAAATGACCACTAAACAATAGGAAGCTAAAAAAGGAGCCAAAATAGATAAATAAAAGGCAAAAATACATCTTCACCTAAAAACCAAAATAATTAAGTGCATTACAAGTTGTTAATTGCCATATATTCATCAATCTCAGCTACGGCGTAAGGACCTCCTTATAAACGATATTCTTTGTGTATGTTGCGCCATTTATCGCTGAGTTCCTTTCAACCCCCTTCTTCTTCTCATCAGTGACTGGAATGGCAAGTATCTTCACTTTCGATCGAGCGGTGGCCCTTGATAGAGCAACATAAAGCTGGCCATGAGAGAACACTGGTTCCGGCAAGTACACACCAACATTAGGAATAAGTCTGGCCCTGGGCCTTGTTAACCGTCATGGCAAAACTTAGTCTTATCGGAAACTGCTTCCTTTTAAACTGGAAAGGGAACATCTCATCATCAGAGGGGCACAGAGGTATACGAGGCAAGAAAATTCGCATTCCAGCATACCGGCCAAGGACAATTTCAGCATCAATACTGTTTTTTTGGAAACCACGAACCACCAACCTCGCGCCGTTGCAAAGTCCATTAGCAGGGTCTATATTCCTAAGCAACATGATTGGGCATCCAACTTTGAGCTTTAGAATGTGCAGGGGTAGTCCATTAGGAGTCAGCGTGTTTAGAAACTCTGATGGGTAATAGTTATTAGGATCATCCACCGCGGTGTCAAAACTATGGTACATCATCTGCTCCCCTTGGAAATGATTGATCATCCTCATATTTATCATATCCACCCAGTCATTCCGTGTAGACAATATTGCTCTTGAATTGATGTAGCTTGTGTTAGACATATTTTCATTTAGATTGGGGTAAATGTCATCTATCAGTCTATCAAGGTCACGGTCATTACCAGTATATGGCACACACACCTCATCTGGAAGACGAATATCACCATCGTTGTTCGCTTCCTCAGTTCCACCACCGACGCGCAACAAATATTCATCAAACCATGGGTCGCTCTGTGCCCTCATGTTTTGAACAAGCTTTAGGTGGCACATGGATTCCCAGAGGTAAGAACTCCGTAGAGAGGCAGCAACTATCTGAGCCCTTGACCCCTTGCGTACAACGGGGAGTACTTATTTGAAATCACCCCCGAACACAACAGTCTTCCCACCAAAGGGCAGCCCAAGCCGTCCCATTATATCACGCATGCTATTGTCTAGCGCCTCAATTGCTTGTCTCTTAGTCATTGATGCCTCATCCCAGATAATGAGCGATGCTTTTTGTAGCAACTTTGCTGTCCCACTTTGTTTCGTGAAGCTACATATAGCACCATCATCAATAGTAAGTGGTATCTTGAAGCGCGAATGGGCAGTCCTCCCCCCAGGCAATATGGAAGCCACAACACCAGATGTAGCTGTTGCAACTGCAATCTTGTCCTAACTGCGTAGTGCCGCAAGCAGTGCCTTATACAGATAGGTCTTTCCAGTCCCACCAGGCCCATCCACAAAGAACACTCCACCGTTATTGGTGTCAACGACAGATAGGATCTTATCATAGGCAGACCTCTGCTCCTTGTTTAGGGTTTCTTTCATAGCAACGTCTTCTATCATCGGCTCGATACTTTCCTCCTCGTAAATCTCTCAAACAGTACCATGTGAATTGTCATATCTGTCAATGATAGCAGGGAGAGGGAATGTCTTTATGTCCTTACCCATTGACTGCAAAATGTTTCTAATGTCAATCAAGACCATCTGCTGCACATGGGTTTTGCTTTGAGTACTACGGTGATAGTCCTCTGACATTGAGTCAAGGTGTCTGAGAGCACCTAGAGGGGGGGGGGGTGAATAGGTGATCCTGTGAAACTTGAAACTTAAGCCACAAAAACTTATTAAGTGTTAGCACAATAATTGCCAAGTGGCTAAAGAGAAGTCTCAACAAAACACAATACCACAAGAGATCAAGCACAGAGGTGACACAGTGGTTTATCCCGTGGTTCGGCCAAGACCAACGCTTGCCTACTCCACGTTGTGGCGTCCCAACGGACGAGGGTTGCAATCAACCCCTCTCAAGCGGTCCAAAGACCCACTTGAATACCACGGTGTTTTGTTTTGCCTTTCACTATCCCGTTTGCAAGGAATCTCCACAAATTTGGAGTCTCTTGCCCTTACAAGTATATGATCACAACGAAGCACAGAGTAAGGAAGGGAAGCAACACACACAAATCCACAGCGAAACGCGCACACACACGGCCAAGAATCGAGCTCACAAGACTATCTCAGAGTTCTCACTAGAATAGAGCTCGAATCACTTAGAATGACAAACGAATGCGCAAAGACTGAGTGTGGATGATCAAGAATGCTCAAAGGTTGCTTGTGTGTCTCCTCCATGCGCCTAGGGGCCCCTTTTATAGCCCCAAGGCAGCTAGGAGCCGTTGAGAGCAAATCTAGAAGGCCATCCTTGCCTTCTGTCGTCGGGGCACCGGACAGTCCGGTGCACACCGGACAGTCCGGTGAATTTTAGCCGTACGCCGTCGGCGAATTCCCGAGAGCGGCCAGTTCGCGCCGAGTCAGTCTGGCGCACCGGACACTGTCCGGTGCACACCGGACAGTCCGGTGCTCCAGACCGAGCTGAGTCTTGGCTGCACTCAGCCAAGTCTTTTACTCCTCTCTTCTTTTCTTCTACTTTCTGTTTCTAACACTTAGACAAGTATATTAGTATTCAAAACCAATGTACTAAGGCTTAGAAACATACCTTTAATCTTGATTTGTACTTTGTCCACCATTTTACAATTAGACACTTGTGTTGAGCACTAAATCACCAAAATACTTAGAAATGGCCCAAGGGCACATTTCCCTTTCAATCTCCCCCTTTTGGTGATTTATGCCAACACAACATAAAGCAAGTAGAACAAGTACAAAAACACTTCAAATAAGAACTCAAATTATTTTGATTCAATTTTGACATATATGGATCACTCTATGCCACCACTTGGTTTGTTTTTGCAAATCAAACTCAACTCTCTATCTCTAAGTCAAAACCACATGTTGAATCATAAAGAGAGTCATTCCAAAAGAGATTGATCAAGGATTTCAAAAACTCCCCCTTTTTCCCATAATTACTACTTCTCCCCACAAGAAGCCAACTTTGATAAGAGAGACAACAAAAAGAGTTTTGACAAACCAAAAGCTCTACTCTACTATTTTCAAATTTCTCAAGTGGTAGCTGATCCATTTATCGCTTTGGCCGTTATTTTCTCCCCCTTTGGCATCAAACACCAAAACGGGATCAATTTTGGCCCTTTAACCCCATTGCCTCACCAAAATCTTCAATTTAGAGCAAATGGCAATAAGAGTTCATGAGATGGACTTGGAATAAGTTACCCTCTCATCGGAGTGCAGTGGAAGTCTTGCATGATCCAAGTCCACCTTTTCCCTTTCAATTCTCCTTTGAGACTAAATCAAACAAACTCAAGCATATGGTTAGTCTCAAGGGATCAAGTTGTAACACATCTCCCCCTAAACATGTGCATCACTTTGCAACGGACTTGTGAGGTCCAGGGAGTGTTTGTACAACTTGAGCACCATAATAAGCAACAAAATGCAGAATTGTAATACCCACTTTGTAAGAAAAGACTAAAATGAGAAATCATATCCTTTTATATATATGTGTGTTATCTATGTTTATCATTTGATGAGAACACCACATATAACAAATAACTAAA
Organism: Zea luxurians; assembly: GCA_029449295.1. Classification (NCBI taxonomy): domain Eukaryota; kingdom Viridiplantae; phylum Streptophyta; class Magnoliopsida; order Poales; family Poaceae; genus Zea; species Zea luxurians. Next base: position 109,134,180 of record JAOPSE010000010.1, read on the forward strand.
TGACAAAAGGCACGTAAAAATAATACACGCATCATGTTGGGGTTTTATTTTGTGCATTTTGGGACAACATAAAATGACAAGAAATATATTAAAGCTTAAAGTGGAATTTAAATTCTAAAAGGAATTCCAGAATTTAGAAAAGAAAAGCAAACAAAAATTATGTGAAATAAAATTAAATACTATATATATATAAATATATCTCCAAATTAGAACTTGTCATGGCATAATATAACCTAAGGATAAATTGGTCACAAGTTTGAATTTAAACTAGAATTAAATTTGAACTTGGGAAAATCTAAAATGTAAAAGGGAAAAATCAGGAAAAAAAAAATAAAAAATGAAGGAAGCTCTGTTGGGCCGTGACTAACATTTCAGCCCACGCCCACTCCATCCTCACTTCGCCTGATGGGCTGAAACGCGCCGCGCGGCCCAACTGGCGCCACTAGCACACTTTCGCCGCATGTGTCAATGACGGTGGACCCAGATCGTCAGCCATGTCTCCTATCCTCAACGCCTGCAATATCTTCTCCTCCGTTGCAAGCGCAGAACCGAAGCTCCACAAATCCCGGGGGGAAATCGGCCGGGGATTAGTGCTATTTTCGCGGGGTTTGTTGGGATTCAGCTTCGTGGATGGCTATATGACCCGGGCCTCTCCCCGTTGGGCAACCAGAAGAACACTTGAGCTGGGAATCCATGGCGGCAAACCGGGAAAAGTGACAGGGGGTGTGGCGTCGTGCGTCTTCAAGCAATCCAGCGTGCGTCGGTTCGCCAACCCCGCCAGCCCGCTCTGTGACCGCTCGGACTCTAAATCCCGAGCGTCGCGACCTCCTTGTCCTCCGAATCCATGGTGTCATGCCCAAACCGGGTCCCGCCGCGGGTGAAGCTCGGATGAACACCACCGCCCAGGAAACTCACCTGCGCTGTCATTCTGTGCGCCTGATTGGGTCGATAAGGTACGCGCGAACTTGGGCATCGCGCTCCTAACAGCAATCGGGGCCGGAGTTGGTAGTTTGAGGACAATTTCTCACCGCCGATTGTGCTCCGTCGCGTGCCGCCTGGGTGCGTGGTCGGAATTCTCTACGGCATAAATCCTGGTAAGCAAACCCCTACCAAGTTCGCCGTGTTCATAGCTTCGTATAGCTCTATGGGATCGAAATATAGACTGGGTGTTCACTGGATGGCTCATCACCGGCGTACCGCCGCCGTGACGTCGCGGGCAGGGCCGCTCACACCACCTTGCGTTTGGGGAAGAAGTCAATCGCACCGTAGGATCTCTACCCGGTGGCCGGGATTGGGGGCTGACTCATCCCTTCGCCGCGTTGAACCAGGGCCACAGATCGTTGATCATGCGGCCAGGGGCAGATCTTGGCGCCGTGGTATTTGGGCCGTTCGATCCGAATGGGCGGACGAGGTTAGACGACCGCGTACAACTTTATGAATAAAATCCGGACCGTGCGATGAAATCTGGGCAGACCAGATTTGGTGACTGACGTGGCGAATCTTGAATCGTCAGTTGCAAATCAATCGGCCACTATCGTGTACCGGTTGAAGTTCTAATCCTGGCCATCGATTCAGATCGCGCGGCTCTCATTCGCCCATCCCCCTTCGGTGGTTGATTTGCTAAAGTGCCCCTCCGTTTCTGCGGATTCAACCCGCAGTCCTGGCGCCTGCCGTTCTGTGTCTTGGGAAGTTTTGCCCCGAGGCCCCTGGCTTTTCTGGGTATTGTGCGCCCTGTCCAGAGAACTGGAAAAATCAGAAAAACAATTAGGAAATGAATTTTAATGAGAAAATAAATGATAGCAACTTGTATAATTCATAGAAAATCCATTTTTTGTCCAAATTAATCCATTCCACTTTCTAAAATTTTGTAATAATATTCTCTATCACCTAGTGTCTCTGTTTTGACATGAACTCAGTTAGAAAATTAATTTATCATCTAATCCTATTTTAATCACATTAAACCTTAAGAAATTCATAACTTAAAATCTATAATTCCAAAAGTAATAATTCTTTTTTTCCTGTGATCTTATTTTAATATGTAGATTATTAATATGTATTTTGGCATACATGTTTGGTGTAATGTTAATCTTGTCCTGTTCGTTTGTATTGCTACGACTAGCAGTGAGAATACGTACCACCTGAAGATCATCCTGGTACCTGGAATCTCAAGTCCCAGGCAAGTTGTGCCCTTGATCACTTCTTTTTACCCAGCCATGTTCTGATTAATCATAATGATCTGCATAGGTTAATTTTGATGGGACCCAATAGGTTACCCTAGTTTGTCTATCTCTATACCTTGTTTACCACTGAACTTTCTGGGTAGTACTTGCTAGTGCTATATGTGGTTTTGGGTATGGAGAGACACTATTCATGGTTACACTTTTGTTATCAGTTGTTATTTATTGTTCATGATGAGATCATTATGTTAATTGGAACATGGAGAACCACCCGGGAAAACAGTGCTACCACAAGGGTGGAATGGGACGCCCTTGGCTGATTAATTAGGAAAGCTAGTGGAAGACTACCTTACCCGAAAGGGGCAAGGGCAGTAGGGGAGAGGTCAGTGTAGGGAGGCCCTCGGGAGGATTTTGCTGCGATGGCGGTCCTGCAAGGGATTCCTGCACTGGATCTTCCTATAAACTGTAGCGGGTTTTCGGAAACTAGTGGAACTTTGTAAAGGCCTCGTAGTGGATCCCTAGCCATTCACCTCGGAAGTGTCTAAGGGCTTTGCAAACCCTGGCGACATGGGATACACGACTTGTGGGTAAAGATGCGCAACCTCTGCAGAGTGTAAAACTGGTATACTAGCCGTGCTCACGGTCATGAGCAGCTCGGACACTCACATGATTAATTTATGGAACTAAATTCAATTTGTCATATGCATTGCATCGCAGGTGATGTTGTTACTTTGGTTCTACTATTTTAATTGGGTTGGTATTTACTTATACTTAGTAACTGCTAATAAAATTTTGACCAACTTTAAAAGCAATGCTCAGCTCTAACCATCTTCTTTGGTAAGCCTTACACTTCACATGAGCTCCCACCTTTGGCGAGTTCATGCACATTATTCCCCACAACTTGTTGAGCGATGAACGTATGTGAGCTCACTCTTGCTGTCTCACATACACCACAGGTCAAGAGCAGGTACCACAGGATGAAGCTTGGAGGATGCTGAGATGTGTTCGTGAGAGCTCTAGGTCGTCGTCTCCCAGTCAACTTTGGGTTGCTGGACCGTTGTCTCCTTATAATGTAATTATTTATTTTGTATAGAACTCCTGTTATATATAAAGTTGTGACATTCGATCCTGTGCCACTATACATCATATGTATGAGACTTGGTCCCAGCATACCTGGTGTTTATGTTAACCCCGGGTTTTGGACCCCTAAAATCCGGGTGTTACAAGAATGAACATGATCAAAGGCATAAGCACATGTATGCTATAATTCAATCCAAGTTCCGCGAATCTAAGACATTTAGCTCACTACGCAACCTGCAAAAGGTCTTCTCATCTAGAGGCTTGGTGAAGATATCGGCTAGCTGGTTTTCGGTGCTAACATAAAACACTTCGATATCTCCCTTTTGCTGGTGGTCTCTCAGAAAGTGATGCCGGATGTCTATGTGCTTTGTGCGGCTGTGCTCAACAGGATTTTCCGCTATTCGGATAGCACTCTCATTGTCACATAGGAGTGGGACTTTGCTCAGATTGTAGCCAAAGTCCCTGAGGGTTTGCCTCATCCAAAGTAGTTGCGCGCAGCACTGACCTGCGGCAACGTACTCGGCCTCAGCGGTGGATAGGGCAACGGAGGTTTGTTTCTTAGAGTTCCATGACACCAGGGACCTTCCTAAGAATTGGCACGTCCCCGATGTACTCTTCCTATCGACCTTACATCCAGCATAGTCGGAATCTGAGTACCCAATCAAGTCAAAGTTAGACCCCTTTGGATACCAGATCCCGAAGCAAGGCGTAGCGACTAGATATCTAAGAATTCGCTTCACAGCCACTAAGTGACACTCCTTAGGATCGGATTGAAATCTAGCACACATGCATACGCTAAGCATAATATCCGGTCTACTAGCACATAAATAAAGCAGAGAACCTATCATGGACCGGTATGCTTTTTGATCAACGGACTTACCTCCTTTGTTGAGGTCGGTGTGTCCGTCGGTCCCCATCGGCGTCTTTGCGGGCTTGGCGTCCTTCATCCCAAACCGCTTTAGCAGATCTTGCGTGTACTTCGTTTGGGAGATGAAGGTACCGTCCTTGAGTTGCTTCACTTGGAACCCAAGGAAGTAGTTCAACTCGCCCATCATCGACATCTCGAATTTCTGCGTCATCACCCTGCTAAACTCTTCACAAGACTTTTGGTTAGTAGAACCAAATATTATGTCATCGACATAAATTTGGCACACAAACAAATCACCATTACAAGTCTTAGTGAAAAGAGTTGGATCGGCTTTCCCAACCTTGAAAGCATTAGCAATTAAGAAATCTCTAAGGCATTCATACCATGCTCTTGGGGCTTGTTTAAGTCCATAGAGCGCCTTAGAGAGCTTACACACGTGGTCGGGGTACCGCTCATCCTCGAAGCCAGGGGGTTGCTCCACGTACACCTCCTCCTTGATTGGCCCGTTGAAGAAAGTGCTCTTCACATCCATTTGGTATAACCTGAAGGAATGGTGAGCGGCATATGCTAGCAAGATACGAATGGACTCTAGCCTAGCCACAGGAGCAAAAGTCTCCTCAAAGTCCAAACCTGCGACTTGGGCATAACCTTTTGCCACAAGTCGAGCCTTGTTCCTTGTCACCACTCCGTGCTCGTCTTGTTTGTTGCGGAACACCCACTTAGTTCCCACAACATTTTGCTTGGGACGAGGCACCAGCGTCCAAACTTCATTGCGCTTGAAGTTGTTAAGTTCCTCCTGCATGGCCAACACCCAATCCGGATCTAGCAAGGCCTCCTCTACCCTGAAAGGCTCAATAGAGGAGACAAAAGAGTAATGTTCACAAAAATTGACTAGTCGAGACCGAGTAGTTACTCCCTTGCTAATGTCACCCAGAATTTGGTCGACGGGATGATCCCTTTGAATCATCGCTCGAACTTGGGTTGGAGGTGCCGGTTGCGCTTCTTCCTCCATCACATGATCATCTTGTGCTCCCCCTTGATCACACGCCTCCTTTTGATGAACCTGTTCATCGTCTTGAGTTGGGGGATGCACCGTTGTTGAGGAAGAAGGTCGATCTCGTTCATCTTGTTCCTGTGGCCGAACGTCTCCAATCGCCATGGTTCGTATAGCGGCCGTTGGAACATCTTCTTCATCTACATCATTATAATCAACAACTTGCTCTCTTGGAGAGCCATTAGTCTCATCAAATACAACGTCGCTAGAGACTTCAACCAAACCCGATGATTTGTTGAAGACTCTATACGCCTTTGTATTTGAATCATAACCTAATAAAAACCCTTCTACAGCTTTGGGAGCAAACTTAGAATTTCTACCCTTCTTCACTAGAATGTAGCACTTGCTCCCAAATACACGAAAGTACGATACATTGGGTTTGTTACCGGTTAGTAGCTCATATGACGTCTTCTTGAGGAGGCGGTGAAGGTAGACCCTGTTGATGGCGTGGCAAGCCGTGTTCACGGCTTCCGACCAAAAGCACTCGGGGGTCTTGAACTCTCCAAGCATCGTCCTCGCCATATCGATTAGCGTCCTGTTCTTCCTCTCTACCACACCATTTTGCTGTGGTGTGTAGGGAGCGGAGAACTCGTGCTTGATCCCTTCCTCCTCAAGAAACTCCTCCACTTGAAGGTTCTTGAACTCGGACCCGTTGTCGCTCCTTATCTTCTTCACCTTGAGCTCAAACTCATTTTGAGCTCTCCTGAGGAAGCGCTTGAGGGTCCCTTGGGTTTCAGACTTATCCTGCAAAAAGAACACCCAAGTGAAGCGGGAAAAGTCATCAACAATAACTAAACCATACTTACTTCCTCCTATGCTTAGATAGGCGACGGGTCCGAAGAGGTCCATATGCAGCAGCTCCAGAGGTCTTGACGTGGTCATCACATTCTTGCTGTGATGTGCTCCTCCCACTTGTTTACCTGCCTGACAAGCTGCACAAGGTCTATCTTTTTCGAAATAAACATTGGTTAGACCTATCACGTGTTCTCCCTTTAGAAGCTTGTGGAGGTTCTTCATCCCCACATGTGCTAAGCGGCGATGCCACAGCCAGCCCATGCAAGTCTTAGCCATTAAGCATGCATCTAGACCGACCTCTTCTTTTGCAAAATCAACTAAGTAAAGCTTGCCGTCTAGTACACCCTTAAAAGCTAGTGAACCATCACATCTTCTAAAGACAGACACATCTACATTAGTAAAAAGACAATTATATCCCATATTGCACAGTTGACTAACAGATAGCAAATTGTAACCCAGAGACTCAACTAAAAACACATTTGATATTGAGTGCTCATTAGAAATTGCAATTTTACCTAACCCTTTTACCTTGCCTTGATTCCCATCACCGAATATAATTGAATCTTGGGAATCCTTATTTTTGACGTAGGAGGTGAACATCTTCTTCTCCCCCGTCATATGGTTTGTGCATCCGCTGTCGATAATCCAGCTTGAACCCCCGGATGCATAAACCTGCAAGGCAAATTTAGGCTTGGGTCTTAGGTACCCAACTCATGTTGGGTCCTGCAAGGTTAGCACATATGTCCTTAGGGACCCAAATGCAAGTTTTATCTCCCTTGCATCTTGCCCCTAACTTCCTAGCAATTACCTTCTTACCCTTTCTACAAATAGCAAAGGGAGCATTGCATGCATAATAAATGGTGGATGGTTTGTTCACAACTTTTCTAGGAACATGAGCAAAATTTCTCCTAGGCATATGCACAACATTTCTCCTACACATATCTCTATCATGCTTATAGGAAGAACTAGAAGCAAACATGGCATGAGAATCATAAACATGTGAATCAAAATCATTATAAGCATTTCTAGCATGTCTCCTATCATGGTACAAGAAAGCATGGTTCTTTTTAGCACTACTAGCCATAGGGGCCTTCCCTTTCTCCTTGACGAAGATAGGAGCCTTATGGCTTGTTAAGTTCTTGGCCTCTCTCTTGAAGCCAAGACCATCCTTAATTGAGGGATGTCTACCAATCGTATAGGCATCCCTTGCAAATTTTAATTTATCAAATTCGCTTTTGCTAGTCTTAAGTTGGGCATTAAGACTAGCCACTTCATCATTCAATTTAGAAATTGAAATTAGGTGTTCACTACAAGCATCAACATTAAAATCTTTACACCTAGTGCAAACCATAACATGTTCTACACAAGAGTTAGATTTACTAGCCACTTCTAGTTTAGCATTTAAATCATTATTAACACCTTTTAAAATAGCAATGGTTTCATGACAAGAAGATAATTCACTAGAAAGCACTTCATTTCTTTTAATTTCTAGAGCAAGAGAATTTTGTGCACTAACAAATTTATCATGCTCCTCATATAAAAGATCCTCTTGTTTTTCTAGTAATCTATTCTTATCATTCAAAGCATCAATCAACTCATTAATTTTATCTATCTTAGATCTATCTAAGCCTTTGAACAAGCATGAATAATCTATGTCATCATCATCACTAGACTCATTATCACTAGAAGAAGCATAAGTGGAGTCTTGAGTACTTACCTTCTTCTCCCTTGCCATAAGGCATGTGAGACGCTCGTTGGGGAAGAGGGAAGACTTGTTGAAGGCGGTGGCAGCGAGTCCTTCATTGTCGGAGTCGGAGGAGGAGCAATCCGAATCCCACTCCTTTCCTAGATGTGCCTCGCCCTTTGCCTTCTTGTATGCCTTCTTCTTCTCCCTCTTGTTCCCTTTTTCCTGGTCACTTTCATTATCGGGACAGTTAGCGATAAAATGACCAAGCTTACCGCATTTGAAGCATGAGCGCTTCCCCTTTGTCTTGGTCTTGCTTGGCTGCCCCTTGCGACCATTTAGCGCCGTCTTGAATCTCTTGATGATGAGAGCCATCTCTTCATCATTGAGTCCGGCCGCCTCAATCTGTGCCACCTTGCTAGGAAGCGCCTCCTTGCTTCGTGTTGCCTTGAGAGCAAGGGGTTGCGGCTCGTTGATTGGACCATTCAAGGCGTCGTCCACATACCTTGCCTCCTTGATCATCATTCGCCCGCTAACGAATTTCCCGAGAACTTCTTCGGGCGACATCTTGGTGTACCTGGGATTTTCACGTATATTGTTCACCAAGTGAGGATCAAGAACGGTAAATGACCTTAGCATTAGGCGGACGACGTCGTGGTCCGTCCATCGCGTGCTCCCGTAACTCCTTATCTTGTTGATAAGAGTCTTGAGCCGGTTGTATGTTTGCGTCGGCTCCTCGCCCCTAATCATCGCGAACCGTCCAAGCTCTCCTTCCACCAACTCCATCTTGGTGAGCAAGGTGACGTCGTTCCCCTCATGAGAAATCTTGAGGGTGTCCCAGATCTGCTTGGCGTTATCCAAGCCGCTTACTTTATGGTATTCATCCCTGCACAAGGAAGCTAGAAGAACAGTAGTAGCTTGTGCATTCTTATGAATTTGTTCATTAATAAACATGGGACTATCCGAACTATCAAAGTGCATTCCACTCTCTACAATCTCCCATATACTAGGATGGAGAGAGAATAGGTGACTACGCATTTTGTGGCTCCAAAATCCGTAGTCCTCTCCATCAAAGTGTGGGGGCTTGCCGAGTGGAATGGAGAGCAAATGTGAATTTGAACTTTGCGGAATACGAGAGTAGTCAAAAGAAAAGTTCGAGTTAACCGGTTTTCTTCTCTCGTAGTCGTTGTGGTCATCGTCCTTTTGGGAAGAAGTAGACTCATCGCTGTCGTAGTAGACGATCTCCTTGATGCGCCTTGTCTTCTTCTTCCCTTCCTTCCGTCTGTGGCCCGAGCCGGAGTCGGTAGGCTTATCGTCCTTTGGCTCGTTGACGAAGGATTCCTTCTCTTTGTCGTTGATCACGATACCCTTCCCCTTAGGATCCATCTCTTCGGGCGGTTAGTCCCTTTGTGAAGAGAACGGCTCTGATACCAATTGAGAGCACCTAGAGGGGGGGGGGGTGAATAGGTGATCCTGTGAAACTTGAAACTTAAGCCACAAAAACTTATTAAGTGTTAGCACAATAATTGCCAAGTGGCTAAAGAGAAGTCTCAACAAAACACAATACCACAAGAGATCAAGCACAGAGGTGACACAGTGGTTTATCCCGTGGTTCAGCCAAGACCAACGCTTGCCTACTCCACGTTGTGGCGTCCCAACGGACGAGGGTTGCAATCAACCCCTCTCAAGCGGTCCAAAGACCCACTTGAATACCACGGTGTTTTGTTTTGCCTTTCACTATCCCGTTTGCAAGGAATCTCCACAAATTTGGAGTCTCTTGCCCTTACAAGTATATGATCACAACGAAGCACAGAGTAAGGAAGGGAAGCAACACACACAAATCCACAGCGAAACGCGCACACACACGGCCAAGAATCGAGCTCACAAGACTATCTCAGAGTTCTCACTAGAATAGAGCTCGAATCACTTAGAATGACAAACGAATGCGCAAAGACTGAGTGTGGATGATCAAGAATGCTCAAAGGTTGCTTGTGTGTCTCCTCCATGCGCCTAGGGGCCCCTTTTATAGCCCCAAGGCAGCTAGGAGCCGTTGAGAGCAAATCTAGAAGGCCATCCTTGCCTTCTGTCGTCGGGGGCACCGGACAGTCCGGTGCACACCGGACAGTCCGGTGAATTTTAGCCGTACGCCGTCGGCGAATTCCCGAGAGCGCCCAGTTCGCGCCGAGTCAGTCTGGCGCACCGGACACTGTCCGGTGCACACCGGACAGTCCGGTGCTCCAGACCGAGCTGAGTCTTGGCTGCACTCAGCCAAGTCTTTTACTCCTCTCTTCTTTTCTTCTACTTTCTGTTTCTAACACTTAGACAAGTATATTAGTATTCAAAACCAATGTACTAAGGCTTAGAAACATACCTTTAATCTTGATTTGTACTTTGTCCACCATTTTACAATTAGACACTTGTGTTGAGCACTAAATCACCAAAATACTTAGAAATGGCCCAAGGGCACATTTCCCTTTCAGTGTCTCTACCATAATTCTGCCACATCGTTCGGCTCGCAGTATACCAGTATTGTTGCAAACAACCTTCGTAGTGCTGACGACATTTGGTAAATAGCGGCTTCATTGAGACACTCATCTATTGTGTCATCTGCTTCAAGCAGTCCCCTCCTTTGTGCTGCCTCACGAAAAGATGGTAGTGTGTCACCATCTACTGTCCTTAGATCCGCATAGGAGGTAGCACCTGTCACATGGTTTAAGAGAAGTCGAAGATAAAAGCGCTCCCCCTCAGCTAGATGAGCAGAGACTATTCTACCAACCTGTCCACCCGTGTTTCGTTTCCTCCTTTGCCACACTTTGCCCTGCTGCAAAGTGTACCACTCAGGAAAATCACGGTAAAGGATGCCCCGAGCCTCCTCATGTAGCCTATTTGCCTCAAAATATGCCGTAAGCATTGACCTATCTGCACCTGGACGTTGGACAATATGATTTACTTTAGCACGCTCATGAAATGACACCATATGCATGTTTTCAAGATGGAGCTGCAGTTGCATCACTGGTGGAGAGTTTTGACTTAGATCAAAGCTGAATATCCTCCAAAGGGCTTCTGGAGGGGTCACCCACCTAGCATCTCTATACTGGTTGATCTCATCAACGTCACCATCAACCTTGTTTGCATCTGTCACAGCCACAGACGCACGATCGTGGCCTTTGTATATGTATTTGAACAAGTATTTGACATCCTTGATGCTCCCGCACGCCTCAACATTGATGTGACAGTTGAAGAGCTGGAGGAGGTAAGGGTTGTAAGGGACGACCCATCTGTTGTCCAATTCACAACCTCAAACCGTTTCCTTACGCCCATTGTAACACCCTGAATTTGGGGGTATAAAATTTCTTTGCTCATATTCACAAATTTAGGTGTTACTTTTCTTTTCTCATCCTTCCCCAATCTTTTCTTTCTCATTTCTATAGGAGAAAATGCTTATTTTATTTGTAATAATAGTGTGATAGGTTAAACCCTAAGGGGGTATGAATTGTTGCATCATATTGAACCCTAGATTTCACTTTTGTTTGGTGCATAATTCTCAAAAGGTCTAATTTGAATTTGTGGCTTATTTGAATTTGAATCAGATGGAGAAAATAAAAAGAAAAGAGAAAGGAAATTCCAGAATAAAAGAAAAAGGAAAAGCAGCCCGTTACCTCAGCCCGCTCGGCCTTTCGGCCCACCAGGCCCAACCCGCGCGCCCGCGCGCGTTCTCCCTCCCGCCCCTTCTCTCTCTGCGCGAGCGGGCCCGCCTGTCGGCGCGGCCGCCGTCTCCGCGCTCGCTCCCCCGCTCTCTCTGGTTGCCCGGTCCCACCTGTCGGCGCTCCCGCTTCACCGCGCGTGCGCCATCTCCCTCGCTCTCTCTCTGCCCGTGGGCCCTCCCGGTCAGCCCCTCTTTCCTCGCGCCCGCGCCCGACTTCTTCTCTCTCTCTACGTCGCGGGCCCCGGCTGTCAGCTTCGCCGTTCTCGCGTAACCGCCGCCGAGCCGCGCGCGCCCGCCTTCCTCGCGCCCACGTCGCGCGTGGGGAGCTCGCCCCACCTCGCCCTCGGCCACTTGAGCCCCGAATCTCACTGGCCCTCTCCCCCTCCCTCACTTGCGCACCAACCGGCCCTCTCTCTCGCCCTCTCCCTCGCTGCGCGCACGCCCAAGCGCCATCGCCGCGAACCGCCGCCGCCCGAGCTTGTTCCTCCGTCGCCGTTGGAGCTCCGCCGCGTCCCTTGCCACGGTGAGCTCCGCCCCGACGTCCACAACCCGGGACGCGCCCCAATTCCCTCTCCCCCTCCCTATTTCTCTCTGCCCGCGCTCACCCGTCGTCCGCCGTGCAGCCGCCGTCGTCGACCCGGGCCACCGTCGCGTCTCCGTCGTCGCCGAGGAGTCCCCGGAGTTCGCCGTGAGGTAAGGAACCTCTCCCGCCCCTATTGGCCCTTGTCTTGCACTCTAGCGCGCTTGATTTCTCGCCGGAGTCGCTTAGCGCCGCCACCGAGCTGCTTCGCCGTGAACCGCCCTCCTCCGGCGCCCCTACCCCGACCCAGACCCCGCCAATAGGTTTCCCGTGCCCTCCCCAACCTCCCCGGCCACTCAGGTCGCCCTGGGAACCCGCAGGGCCCCCAATCCCCTCGTCTCCGGCGAGCTCTTTCGCCGCGGGTGCGAGCGCCGCCGCCCCAGCTAGCTGAGGGAGACGGGAGCCAGCCACCCCCATCCCCGCCGTCTATCTTAGATCGGACGGCGCGGATTCAAATAACCCGAACCCAATCTCAACCGTCCGCCCAAGATCCAACGGCCCAGAGTCGTTTCCCCGCGCCCTGTCCCTCTGCCCGCTGGGCCCCGCCTGTCGGCGCGCCCGCGCACTCGCTCTGCCCGCTGCCCCGCTTGTCAGTCGCCGCGCCCGCGCTCGCGCTGCCCGCTGGCCCCGCCTGTCAGCCACCCCGAGCCGCCGCGCGCCCGCGCGCCCGCCGCAGGATCTAATCCTGGCCGTTGATCTGAGATCTAACGGCTGTAAGCGCCCGATACCCCTTCGCCCGCGCTTTTTCTTAAAGAACCCCCCGGTTTTCTGGATTTTGTGCCCGCCGTCCCTGGTTTCTCGCAGTTAAGTCCTCAGCCCTTTTATTTAATTCAAAATAGGTCCTTAGGGCATATTTTTAACCCCTAATCTTGTAAAATTCATAACTTTGCCATATGAACTCCAAATTAGGTGCTTCAAATTGCAAAATGTTCATAAAATTTTTATCTATCTGTTTATGCACTGTTTCCCTGCTGTTTCCATGTTCCAATTAATGGTTAATCATTAGGATAGGATTAAGGTTATTGGAACCCTATTTGAGATAAATAAAAGGTAGTAGACTTTAATAAAAGTTGGAGCACTTAAGTTTATGGACTCAAACACTTAAGTTTAGGAACTTAAACCAGATAATTATTTAATCCCACCACTGACTTAAACCTGAGTAGTGGATAATGACTCATTTTGTATAGTCCTCTACCCCAGACCTAGGGAACACCAGAGTGCCTATCCCTTTTCTGTTATGAACTTGTGACCACTCTCTGCTGCATATGTTTGGTATATTGTTTTTGTTTGTTATTTTCCCAAGTGCATAGTGTGAATGATTACTTTACGTAGACAACGAGCAGTCTGTGTTTCCCGAGGAAGTTGCAGAGGAAGTCCCTGAGCAACAGTTTGGTGAAGGCAAGTGTCCTCTGACCCATTATGTCCTATTCACTTATAACTTACTATCCCGCATTACTTACTTGAAACCTAAGGATTGACTAGCTTTACACTTTACTTTATCCTTGATGACCTTATGGTTAGCATTCTGCTATTGCCTTAACTTAATCAATGAACATGATGTGAATATTTATGATACTGTTATCCTGATGATGTTGATGATCTTGTGATACTCTAGGGGGCTCAGGCTGTTTCCTGAGTACCTCTCCGTAAGGACCTGTTCGTTGAGAGACCACCCGGGATAACAGTGCAACCATGAGGGTGAAATGGGACGCCCTTAGCTAATTAATTAGAGGAACTAGAGGTGTAGTTGCTTCGCCATCGTGCCGTCAATGGGGTCCAGGCACAGTGCTTGCTCTGCCGAGGCTGAGTGCCGAGGTTCTTTCGTTTTGCTTTTGTTAGTCACTCTCCTGCGGGGAGGGGTACTGTGTTTATCAAACTGGAGAAACCTAACGGGCAGCTATGATCTCTAGGGAATCTTTGTAAAAGCTACGTAGTGATGCCCTGCCGGACCACCTAGGTAGTGGTCAATGGGGATTAGCTCTCCCCGGGCAGAAAGGGAATCACGGCTCATGGGTAAAGTGTGCGACCTCTGCAGAGGGTAATGAAACTGATATATCAGCCGTGCTCACGGTTAAGAGCAGCCTTGGGATCCTCTTTGATTAGAGATACAGATGGTTCGAGATATAAGGATTATGTTATGGTTTTGGTTCGAATATGATGATGTTGTTCCTCGATGAGGAAATGGTTCATGGGTTGGTTAATGATAAAATCTGGCTTCTACTAATGATAAACACCTGACCAACTAAAAGCAACTGCTTGAGCCTAACCCCACATAAAGCTAGTCCACCTCAGCCAAACGGGACATTTGCTGAGTACGTTGATGTGTACTCATCCTTGCTTTACCACAAAACACCAGGTTGTCCGCATTGCAACCACTGCTCCGGAGAAGGCGAGGTCGTGGAAGGAGACTTCCAGGAGTTCCAGGACTACGACGAATTCTAGGTGTGGGTTGGCGGCAACCCCCAGTCAGCTGCCTGTGAAGGCCTTATCTTTACTGCGTTTCGCTAGCACTTTGATTTATCAGTTAAGTTGATGACTATGTGGATGTCTATGACTCTGTGATGTAATCAGTTAATACTCTTTTATGTTATTATTCGAGCATTGTGCGACGATGTTCATTTATGTAATCGCTGTGTACGTGAGTTCTGATCCTAGCACGTACATAGTTCGCACTTGGTTTGCCTTCCAAAACCGGGTGTGACACCCATCATCACGACGCCTATAAATAGGATATGAATCCTTTCCTTGAGACGTTGCATTGCTAAAAGCTCTAGGATAATGGTTTTTGCATGAAGCACGACCCTTATTGCATGGGCATTTAGGATTTAACAACCCACACGGTCCATGCATCATATGCTTGATAACCATCTTGTACAGCTGAGGGTACTTCTTCTTATCAGGGATCTCAGCGGAGATCAGGAGATCATACTGCTCAAGACATGTTAGCTTGTACTTTCTCTGCATGATGAGTAGAAAATGGGCATGGGCCAAACCTCGCTTCTGGAACTCCACGACATAGACATAAGCACGGATCTTTCCAAGAATATGTTGCTTAGTCAATCTCTTCTTCAATTCCTCTAGTTTCGCACGGAATATGCGAACAACAAGGTCTGGACGATCCTGTGGTGACTGCATAGGATGAAGCTCCCTTGTTATTTCATCCCAATTGGGGTTGCATGTCATAGTAAGGAATACATCTGGTTTCCCAAACTTCCGCACAAGGGCCATAACATCCATATACCGGCGTCTCATGTCACGAGGACCACCGATAAATGATGTAGACAACACAGTTCGCTTTCCAATTTTGTCTGCTCTGTTCTCGCCTTCATGCAAGCTATCTACCAAACCCTTGTATAGATCTGCCCTTAATCTGTCTTGGTTTCTACGTATGAAATCCAAACGAGAGCTCTCAACCTTGATGTAGCCGTCGACAGCGAACTGTTGGAAAAGACGCTTCCCATGAAGTCTCTACTACTTATTAAGACTACAATAGTAGTCGGCCATTCCGCGTTCTGCCATTCCCTGTTCTGCCCATTCCGTGTTCTGCCTTTCCGATTCCCTCCTCCCCGCGCACAGTCCATTCCCATGTTCTGCCACCATTCTATATCTATCATTCTCATTCCCCCTCCCCATAAAGCCCATTCCCATTCCCCCGTACATCCGACGCCTAGCTAAAATTAAAAAAAATACACATGGTCCCAAGGAGATTCGAACCCACGACCTCTCAAACAAATGTTACAGTAGCTACCACTACACCACATGTGTGTTTATGTCTACATCTATAACAGAAAACACATCTACTACATCTCTCCCCAAGTCCACCTACTACCCTTGCACAATGCGTGGTAGTAGATAAGTATTACCGAGATTCTTGAATTATATTTTTGGATGGAGGGAGTACTATTTAAAGAAGAGCCTTGCATGCAATTTCTTTTGTTTGAATAATGTTTTCAACTTAAATTCCTTTTTTGCATGCGTGACATTTATTCTTCGTAATATTTTTTTCCATGGATCTGACTTGTGAATCATTTTTATAAACCAACGCCAAACATGAATCCATGTTTCTTACTTGAAAACCCCAAACAAACACCATTAGCAGGAGGCACTCGCGTAGGGTCACTCATCGACGACAAGAACAAACTTGGCGACTGCCAGTTCGACCTCTAGAAACAGTCCTACGTGGCCGCATGTGACGCTATGTACGACAAGCTCCGGCGCAGCCGCCGCTTGGATGCGGTGCAGAGCGGCTGCTCCGCGTTGTCCATCATCAAGCAGGGGGACCTCATGGTTGTCGCCAACGTAGACGACTCAGGCTGTTCTGGGCACCGCATTCGACGACAACGCCATCACGTCGTCCAGCTCATCGTCCACCTGAAGCCCAACCTGCCACGTAAGTCGCTACTGACTGGCCATGAATTCTTGTGCGCTGAGACGATGGCTGTTGCTGACGTTGTATGAGTGTCCTCGAACACGATGTATGTAGAGGAGTAGCGCATCCGGTGGTGCAACGGTCTGGGGTACTACCTTGCTGATGAGCCCGGGGTGCACTTCGTTTTACAGCCCAGCCAAGAGTCATCAGTACTCGGTATGTCGCGCGCGTTCGACGACTACTATATCGAGGACTGTGGCGTCATCTTGGCGCCAGAGGTGATGCAGAGGAGGACCAACAACAATGACCAGTTCGTCATCGTCACCATCGTTGGGGTAGCTTTTTGTGCCGGCTTGCCTTTAATTCTCTTCGCAAACACACACTTGTCTTTTTGTTTAAGCAAAAGCGTATGGTGGTACGTGTCCGATGACTAACGATGTACGAGGGAATTTCTTCCGGTATGTGTGAAACGTGCTCTCCAATAATGAGACCATGCAAATCATGACATATATCGAAGTCTGCATGATACTGATGGTTGCAATGTAGTGGTGAAACAGATAGATTATAAATAACAAAATTTATGTATGGCCAGAATCTGAAATTGATTATGAAACATTTTCTTATAACGGTATAACACACATTTTGTATATAACTTATCATAGTATACTGGTATTATATATTCCCGTTGCAACGCACGGGCATTCAACTAGTATTGGATTGAATATACCTGGGCGAATTTGGAATCTGTAGCAGTAATAGTCACGTACAGAGACACATAGATGGCTGGGTCATTCTGCAAGCTGCAAGTTGTAGTAATTAGTGTTGCTAAAAACATACTTAACAAAGGATTATATAAGACTCACAAAGAAACAACTAACCTGTATCATCATCGTTTGCATCCCTTGTCCTGTGTTGGTCACGATACGCCTCTACTTCATCCATGGAAGCATTGGACTTCGGAATATTTGCATGCCATCCAAGTTCACCTTTAGGGAAGAACAATGGGTATGATAGTGCATCATAGCATCCATGATATGAACGGATGCCGTGGCTTGACCTATCCTTCCCATGCAACATAACACTATTATTGAATTGACCTCGACGTTCACTTTCCTCAATCCAAACTGCAGCGACCTCCGAAGTGATGGGTGCTGTTGGGGACTTGTTCTCAAATGCTATGAATTAAGAACAAGGCAACATAAAATGTTAAATATTAATGCCCTTCGTCCGCCGGAGCATTATTTCCATAAGGATTTAATGAACTTCGGACGAAGGTCACGAGCATAATATTACGAAGGTTTCACCTTCGTAATTAAACTTGTAAAGATGATATGTAGTAAAGTAAAACATTAAAGATAAATACATCGAAAATAAATGACAACATTCACATATCTTATTATATGAATTTAAGATATTTGAATACAACGTTTTTAGGTACATTTATACCTTTGCCTTGACAAACAATGATTCCCGAATGATGTGTTAGCAATTACAGGAATCCGTGAACACTAAAGGAATACTGTTCACTATTTATAGGCACAGGACATAGCCTGTGAGGAATTACAATCATGCCCCTCATAAAAGTTTACAACAATGACTCAGACCTCTATGGGCTAAAAGGTCATTCTATCTTTAAGTCGGTTCGACCCTTCATCTTCGGATATGTTATAATACCAAAGCTTCATGAATGATGCCTTCGGCGTCACGTACGAGCAGCTTCAGCCGAAGCTGTTTCTTTCTGCAGGACCTTCAGCGACGAAGCATGGTCCCAACAGTAGCCCCTTCGCGGTGCTAGATCGTTTTTCGTAACGAGCTTGATCTGTGAAAAAAGTCTCTTAGGCTTCAGGAAGCCGAAGGTCCGAAAAACACCTTCCCTGAGCTCGTTGCCGAGAAACGATACAGTTTTCAAGCGCGTAGCGGTTCCACCATGCATGTTCACTATTCTGGTTTTTGCGGCCCACCGTTCAGCGGGTGCGAGCAACTGTTTGCTTGGTGTAAAAATCCTGACGATTCACCTTCTTTCCTGCAGCACTATATAAACATACGGGTAGGTGTGAAGTTACCACAGCATTCATTGCTATTGCACTGTTTTGCTGCCAAAATTTTTAACCATAGCCAAAGCTTGACTTTCGCATTCAAACGAAGCTCCAGTTTAGCGTCTGCTTCGTCAGAAGAAGGGCTTTGGGAGAAAGGTTATTAATTTCCGAGCAATTTTTAAGATATTCAAAATCAAATGGCCAGAGTGCACTCTACTGCTAGAGCTGAGCGCGAAGGAGATGAAGCCGAAGCTACGGAAACTGTCCCTATCTCAGAAGCAATGAGGCGATCTGGGTTGGTGACATCGGAGAACACCCCTGTTGCCGAAGCAGAACAAGCAGATATTGAAGAGACTGATTCTGAAGATGATCACAATATCGCAATACCAAGCAAGCCTAGCCACCGGGATTTCGGAAAGTCAACCATCTCCAAGGCTGATTTCCCGAAGATGGTAAAGTCGGGCTACTTTAGCGAAGATGAGAAAAAGGTGATTCGCTTCGGTGGAGAAGAAACTACCCCGAAGCCACAGAAAGATGAAATAGTGATTTTCAAGAGTTTCCTCAAAGCTGGTTTGAGATTTCCTTTGAATAGGATGATTGCCGATGTGCTAAAGAAGTTTGGTATCTATTTTCATCAACTAACTCCTAATGCTATTGTTAGGCTTAGTGTTTATATTTGGGCTCTCCGAAGCCAGGGGGTGGAGCCATTTGCTGAAGGTTTCTGCCGGGTACACGAGTTACATTATCAAACTAAGGCCAGAAAGGATGGGTTACATGAAAATTTTGGTTGTTATAATTTTGCCTATCGGAAGACTACAAAATTTCCTGTGATCAGCTATCGAAGCAAGTGGCTGGCAGGCTGGAAATCGGAATGGTTCTACGTTAAAGTTGACGATGACAAGGAGAAGCTAGTACAGAGTCCGCTTGAATTGATCTTCGGAGAGACCAGACCTCAATGCAGTATGACACCAGAAGGTCCAACTCAAATCGCGTTGGCTGAATTCAGGATTATTGCTGAGCACATTGGCACTAGAGATCTTGTGCAAGAATTTCTTTCGTTCAAAATATTTCCAACTATGAAGGAATGGGCTATGCCGAAGCTCGAAAGAGAGAAGAAAGAGGGGGAACTTGTCCGCCTGCCCTACCACTATAAGTTCAAGAAGTATTTTAAAGCACCCTGCCAAGAATGGCTCGAAACAATCGAAGTAATGAGTACTGAAATTCTTGGGAATTATTCTAAAAAAGAAGATCAATTGATGACAGCAGCCTTCGGCACCCGGCCGAAACGAAGGCTAAACAGAGTGCTTGATGCTATAGGCTTTGAATACCCTGACTACGAGCGGCTAGACAAGGGTGCCGAAGGGCAGAAAAGAAAACGAGTGGCTAGCACTTTAATTAAAGACGACGAAGATCAGCCAAAAAAGAAGAAAGAAAAGCTTGAACCAAAAGTAGTTGCTCCAAGAAAGAGAAAAGCTGCATCTCCGAAGCCTGCATCTCCAGAACCAGAGAGATTGGTCCGAGATGAGGAAGTGTCTGTGACACCTTCTGCTACCGAAGTAGAAGAAATTTTGAAGGTAATGACTGAATCTTTGCCTGTCAAGCTAAGTCCGCTGGCACCGGAACTGACAAAGTTTTTTCAGAAGGACAAAAAAACTTCGGCAGCAGAAAGTCCTGCGAAGCCGAAAAAACGGAGAATCATTCAAGTGACAGATGTGATCCATCAGACGCCGCCACCGGCGACGGTGTCAAAAATTGTCTTTGCCGAGACTGTCGAAGCCGAAGGCGCCGTAGCCGAAGCTACCGGAGTGGAAACCACTGAAGCTAAAACCGGCGAAGCCGAAGCTATCGGGGCCGAAGCCGCGACCGCCGAAGAGTCGAACCTGGAAACCACACTTGAGGTTATTGACAATATACTCCTGAAAATGGCTGAAGAAGAAGCTGTTATGGCTGCGGTGAACACAACAACTGAAAAGGGGAAAGAGCAGATTGATGAAATTTCGGAGGAAGGAGATTTTAACTTTCAAGATTTGCTTGGACAAGAGTTAACAGACGCCGAAAAAGAAGAGTTGAAAAAATATGTCATATCTTGCGGATATAAATCAGGGGCTATGCTATTTGGTGGGGTCAACGAAGGGAAGCTAAGATGCCTTCGGAACCGCAACGAGGCCAAAATTGTTAGAACCCACTCCAAAAGCGTTGGCTTGCCGAAGATAGAAGCAGGCCTCTGCAGGTACCAGCGACATCATGTCGCTGGCAGTCTGCTCTACGCTAATTTTAAGGTAAAAATATTATTATTATTTTATTATTATTATTTTTTATGTATTTCTCTGACGAAGGTTGTTTTGGCAGAGTATATTATTAAGTAAAGTGCTGAAAATGCAACAAGATCTTGAAGAGGAGAAGAACAAAGCTATCATCAAAGATTTAGAAGAAAAAGTTGAAAACTACGAAGCTGTTCTGAAGAAGAAGGACTTCGCCATTCAAGATCTTGAAATTATGGCTAAAGAACACAAAGGTGCTTTAGAAAAGAAAGATTTTATTATTCAGTCTATGGAAGGCTCCTTGGCTGAGGTCCAAGCCGAAAATGATAGTTTAAAGAATGAATTACTCAAAAAGTCGGAAAAATATGAGCAAGAAAAGGAGAAGCTTGAAGCAAGTCTCAAGACTGAGGTCGAGAAAAATTCAAATTTGCAAAAATCATTGAAGGATCTCCAAGAGAAATGTCTAAATTTTGGCAGCCGATGCGTGCAGCGGCTGAAGGACGTATTTCACTCTATCGGAGCCAGTTCTGAAAAATTTTCACCTTCAGCCGAAAACCTGCCTAGCACCTTGGAACATATTGAAGGCGAGGTTGATGCTCTTGACGAAGTTATTGGTGGGCATGCCGATTTCTGCGCCCTAGTAGCTTCTCGAGGCACAGCTGCCGCTTTTCTGAAGGCCGGCTGTACTCATGGGAAAATTGTGAATAGACCAAACTTTAGCTTGTCAGCAGTAGACTTGATTGATATCCCGAGCCTAGCCCGAAGCATCGAAAATAGATTTATGACCCAGATTTGGGTAAATGGCGGGCGAACGATGGCTGGTGACGAAGCTCGAAGTCACCTTAAGCCGGTAAGAAACTTATATTTGTTACTTTTACCTTCTCCTTGAAATTTGCACCTTTCTTATTCTGCTCCTTAATATGTGCAGGATGACGAAGCTGAAGTATGACGAAGCTGAAGCTTGATAGTTGCTATAATAGACTTTCCTACAAAAAATTCTGAAGGGATCTTTGTAATATCATTATGGAAAAAACTTATGTAAATTTGTACATACCTTGTAATATATTCTGTCTCCTTTATCCATGTACAATCTGCTTTGCTGTGGACGAAACTTCTCTTTTTGAGCCGAAGGCGAAAAACACCTTCCCTTCTTTTTGTACACAACGAAGCACGAAAAATTTTCTCTTTCTTTGAAATTTTTGCTCATTGCCGAAGCATCTGTCTTTTTTGTGTGGTATGATGATGATTCTATATATGTCTAAATAAATGTTTATGAATGCAAATGACATGATGTAATGTATCGTGCAGATGAATATCAAAACACATATTCAAAAACCATAATCATAGCCCTTCATCCCCTTGGGAATGATTCAAATCTTTTGGCCGTTTCCTTTTCGGCTTCACCGTTTACTTTTCGGTGTATCAGTGTTGACTTTTCGCTGTAAGCCTCCCTTAGGAGCTTCTTCGCCTTTTACTTTCAGCGGAATCAGCGTTTATTTTTCGCTGTAAGCCTCCCTTAGGAGCTTCTTCGCCTTTTACTTTCAGCGGAATCAGCGTTTATTTTTCGCTGTAAGCTCTGCATTCCCTTAGGAACGACTTTTGAGCTTCTCCCTGTTTTCTTTTCTTTATCCTTTGCATTTACATTTACATTTCTGGGGGATATCACTCTTATAGAATTGAAATAAGGAAAATTACATGTTGTGCCCCATTAAAAACCTTTCTCCCCTTTGGAAAGGAAAAGGGTGCCACAAAAAAGAATAGGAAAAGGAAATTACATCAAACTAAACATAATATCGCCGAAGCTCATCCGCATTCCATGATCTAGGAATGTCGTTGCCGTCCATATCCTTCAATCTATAGGAACCGGGTCTTGACGAAGATGCTACCAAAAAAGGTCCTTCCCACTTCAGCTGTAATTTGCCTATTGTCTCAGGGTTGGCTATTCTTCGAAGCACCAAGTGTCCTGGCTCAATGTTCTTCAGCCTAACCTTTCTGTCACGCTATTTTATTGTTTCAGCTTGATATTTGTTGATGTTTTCCACAGCTTGAAGCCTGATCCCTTCTATAGCATCTTTTTCCACAGAGTGATCAACTGCATCTTCGCCTTCTGCCGAAGCTACTGTTCTTATTGATCCTGCTTTGGCTTCTTCCGGGGTTATTGCTTCGTCACCAAACAATAGTTTTAATGGCGTAAAACCTGTTGATCTTGACACTGTTGTGTTATGGCTCCACACCACTTTGATTAATTCTTCTGGCCACTTTCCCCTGGGCTGATTGAAGATTAGCTTCATTATCCCTGTCATTATGATCCCATTAGCTCTTTCAACAAGTCCGTTTGACTCCGGATGTCGAACTGATGCAAAATGGATCTTCGTGCCAATTTGATCACAAAATTCTCTGAAAGCTTTCGAATAAAACTGTGTCCCATTATCCACAGTAATGGCCTTCGGCACTCCGAAGCGACAAACAATATTTTGTCAGAAAATTTTTTGAATGGTAACCGAAGTGATTGTGGCTAAAGGCTTTGCCTCAATCCACTTAGAAAAATATTCCACTGCCACTACAACATATCTTAAGTTCCCCTGTGCTGGTGGTAATGGACCTAGCAAATCAAGGCCCCACCTTTGCAACGGCCAAGTGGGTTGTATTAATTGTGTTAAAGACGAAGGTTGTTTTTGATCTATTGCACATTTCTGACAACCTTCGCACTTTTGAACTAAATCCGCTGCATCCGAAGCTGCTTTTGGCCAATAAAATCCTTGACGAAAGACTTTTCCGAGCAGAGGCCTAGATCCAATGTGAGATCCACACAGGCCTGCGTGTATTTCCTTCATCAATTCTATGCCTTCGGTTCTGGATAAACACTTGAGTAACGGGGAACATACCCCCCGCTTGTATAATTCCCCTTCTATTATGACATATGGTCGAGCTCTTGCTGCTATCCTCCTATTATAAGCTTCGTCATCTGAAAGAAAATTGCCCTGAAGGAAAGAGATGATCTTAGTTCTCCAATCTTCACTATAAACAGGGGATATGTTGAGGACTGTTCTTTCAAGAAGCTCAACCGAAGGTGCTTTTATTGTTTCGAAAAATACTTCCGAAGGTAAGGGCAGCCCCTATGCTGCTGACTTGGCTAGTAGATCAGCATATTCATTTTCTTCACGAGGAATATTTTTTACAGAAAATCCTTCGAAGGAAGCCTCAATCCTTCGGACTGTATCTAAATATTTTTCAACTTCGGATCTCTTGCTTTGTAGCTTTTGTCAATATGACCAGAAATAACTTGGGAATTAATCAGTTTTAAGAATGGCCCTTCTGATTCCCATTGCCTTTAACTTCCGAAGACCCAAAAGCAGAGCTTCGTACTCAGCAATATTGTTTGTGCAACTGAAATCAAGTCCTGTCGCATAACAAGTTTTAACTTTGGAAGGTGAAACCAACACAGCAGCTGCTCCTGCTCCGAAGGTTCCCCAAGACCCATCGCAAAACACTGTCCATACTTCGGCATCTTTATTCGTTTCTTCCTCTTGAACCCCTGGCGTCCAGTCAGCAATGAAGTCTACCAACACTTGGGATTGAATCGAAGACCTATGCACATAATCAATGCAAAATTCATTGAGCTCTGCAGCCCATTTTCCAATCCTTCCAGTAGCTTCTCGATTTCTCATGATGTCCTTCAATGGTTGTGTAGAAGGAACAATTATATTGTAAGCTTGAAAATAATGCCGAAGCTTCCTGGAGGCCATCGAAACAGCATACAGTACTTTCTCCAATTCCGTATAATTTTTCTTTGATAGACTCAGAACTTCTGATACGAAGTATATTGGGGCTTGCTTTTTGTCTTGGTCTTCAAGCTTCTCCTGGACGAGTGCTGCACTTACTGCTGAGTGCGAAGCTGCCACATATAATAACAGAGGAACCCTTGGCGTTTGTGGAGTTAGTGTTGTTAGGTCTATTAAATATTGCTTCAGCTCTTCGAAGGCTTTCTGCTAAACTGGTCCCCATTGAAAAACTTCAGCTGATTTCAGTACTTCGAAAAATGGTAAGTTTCTCTCTGCCGATCTAGATATAAATCTGTTGAGAGATGCCAGTCTTCCTGTCAATCTTTGAGCCCCCTTCTTTGTACTTGGTGGCTCCATTCGAAGGATAGCTTCGATTTTGTTTGGATTAGCTTCAATCCCTTTTGTTGAGACTAGACAGCCAAGAAATTTTCCTTTCTTTACTCTGAAGACACATTTTTCTGGGTTCAACTTTAAACCAGCCTGTCTAAAATTAGCGAAGGTCTCCTGCAGATCAGCAATGTGATTATCTTGCTTCGTGCTTTTTACAATGATATCATCAACATAAGTTAGCACATTTCTGCCTATCTGGGAATGAAGAACCTTCGCTGTCATTCTGCTGAAGCTTCCTCCAGCATTCTTAAGGCCCTCAGGCATCCGAAGATAACAATACGTTCCACTAGGGGTTATGAAGCTGGTTTTCGGTTCATCCTCCTTCATCCAAATTTGGTGATAGCCTGAATAGCAATCCAGCAGACTCATAAGCTCTGATGAAGCTACTGCATCGACTAGAGAATCTATCCTTGGCAATGGAAACTCGTCCTTCGGACAGGCCTTATTGAGATCAGTAAAATCGATACACATTCTCCATTTACCATTGGCCTTCTTCACCATAACAGTGTTAGCCAACCATTCTGGGTATTTTACCTCTCTGATAACTCCGACACTGAGGAGTCTTTTCACTTCATTCCGAGCACCTTCGGCTTTGTCATCAGACATCTTCCGAAGCCTCTGCTTTCTGGGTCTGAAGGATGGATCAACATTGAGCGAGTGCTCAATAACATCCCTGTTAACTCCGCAGAGATCATTAGCTGACCAAGCAAAAACATCTTTATTGTTGAACAAAAACCTTATCAAGGTTTTTTTCCTATTCCTCGGACAGTTGAGATCCCAATAGCACCTTCTGCTCTGCTATATCCTCACATAAGAGCATGGGCTTCGGCTGATCAGCCGAAGCAGCTTTTTCTCTTCTGAACTTGTATTGCTCACAAGCTTCGGCTCCATCTATATTATGGATTGTTTTTGAGTCTGTCCAATTTCCTTTGACCCTTCTGGCAGCTTCCTGACTTCCATGAATAGCAATGGGCCCTTGGTCCGAAGGTATCTTCATGCAAAGATAAGCTGGATGAAGAATTGCTTCGAAGGCATTGAGAGTACCACGACCAATGATTGCATTGTAAGGGTATTCCATGTCAACAATATGAAACACAACTTGTTCAGTCCTTGTGTTGTTGATAAAACCGAAGGTCACTGGCATTGTGATTTTGCCGAGTGCTACAATCTGCCTTCCTCCGAAGCCGCAAAGGGGGTGTGTGGCATCATGAATTTTGTCTTCGGACTCTTGCATCTATCTGAAGGCCTTAGCAAATATGATATCAGCTGCGCTGCCTGTATCAACCAAAACATTATGGACCAGAAATCCTTTGATCACACAAGAGATAACCATAGCATCGTTGTGTGGGTAATCCTTGAGTTGAAGATCCTCTTGGGAGAAGGTAATTGGAATGTGAGACCATCTTGACTTGATGAAGGGTCCTTGCACCCCGACATGCTGTACCCTTCTCTGTGCCTCCTTCTTCTGCTTCTTGTTGGCTGGCCCTGAGCATGAACCGCCTGTTATCGGGAGTACCAGCTTCAGAGCCGAAGCAGCTCCAGCTTGATTGTTGAACGAAGCCATCAGCTCAAAAAAGTGGAAGTGAGTTCACCAGAGGTGGGCGCCAATGTTGGGGACTTGTTCTCAAATGCTATGAATTAAGAACAAGGCAACATAAAATGTTAAATATTAATGCCCTTCGTCCGCCGGAGCATTATTTCCATAAGGATTTAATGAACTTCGGACGAAGGTCACGAGCATAATATTACGAAGGTTTCACCTTCGTAATTAAACTTGTAAAGATGATACGTAGTAAAGTAAAACATTAAAGATAAATACATCGAAAATAAATGACATCATTCACATATCTTATTATATGAATTTAAGATATTTGAATACAATGTTTTTAGGTATATTTATACCTTTGCCTTGACAAACAATGATTCTCGAATGATACGTTAGCAATTACAGGAATCCGTGAACAGTAAAGGAATACTGTTCACTATTTATAGGCACAGGACACAGCCTGTGAGGAATTACAATCATGCCCCTCATAAAAGTTTACAACAATGACTCAGACCCCTATGGGCTAAAAGGTCATTCTATCTTTAAGTCGGTTCGACCCTTCATCTTCGGATATGTTATAATACCGAAGCTTCATGAATGATGCCTTCGGCGTCACGTACGAGCAGCTTCAGCCGAAGCTGTTTCTTTCTGCAGGACCTTCGGCGACGAAGCATGGTCCCAAAAGGTGCATTATATAACTTCTGGTTCAATGTTTGGTCAAGGTTCAAGGCAATATGGTAGTCTTCAATGTTATCAACGTGCCCCATACTCCTAAGGTGCTCAGAGTATGGGTTTCCCTTAAGTATCTCAACTAACTGTTTAATAATGCCTTGTCTTTATCAAGTTGCTCTTGACGACATTTACGATATCTATGCTTGAGGCTAGGATCATCATCGTAGAAGTAAAGCTCAAGGTGCTTCTGTTCCGCCCCAGCTTCCCTACCGAACGACCTTACGTTGTGGTACATCATGGCATGTGCACGGAACGTGTAGATACCATGATCCATATTAGTAGTCATATTGTCAAGGCAACATACAGAGAAGTGAACGAGAAATGGCCGTTAAAAAATCGAATGTTATCATGGAAGTGCCTCGCATCAGCATCTGCACACTCCCACAGCCTCCTAAGCTGAGATGGTGTCTCGAATGGGGCTAGATCAATCTATCCATTACAACAACAAAATCCAGGTGGTTCATATTGAAACTTCTTTGCCTTGCAGTAGTCACAGTCAGCAATAGTGTTCAACAAATATGTTTCTTCAGGTATGTTACTATACACCTTGTCGTACGGGTCAGGTACGTCAGGGATAACAGTAAAGGCATCTTGTGTTTCATCAATATCGATATCCTCACCAGATTCACCATCTAAATTTGTGTTCGAAGAACAATGGATAAGACGTACAGGTCTAGAAACTTTCAAAGTCTATATTAAAAACATTACGCAAGTACCTTGCCCAGCGAATAGGTATCCTTCGTCTTCGTCATCTTCAAAAAGTACAGCTTCATCATCATCCTCTGTAAAGAGCACATCTTCAACATCATCTATTGTTTCACATGAATTTAGCCACTAAGAATATTTAGGGAATTAATAGTGGAATGGGCTTGTAATTACCATTGGTGGTGACATTCGGGGCTGCCTGGTGTTGCATCCCAGTGTCTGCTCCTTCAGTCATATTGTTACTCTCCGTGTGAGGGAATGGACACAGACCGGTACTTTCTATTGATGGCAAGTTGTGTTAAGTCAGTTTACCACTATAATTAATGTGTCAAATTAATAAGGATGGATTAGTAATTACCATTGTTGTTGATCTCTGAAACAGTCTGATGATCAATTTCATTATCCCCATCATTCTCCATTACACGATCCCTAGTTGCAGTAGCGAAGTTTATTCCAATGGCTAAATGAAATTTCTGATTTTGACGAGACACCAGGGTCTGTCTTTGGCTGGACGACACATGACGTTTATGTCTTTGTCGTCTAGGAGACTCTATCTTACTGTCTTTCTCGACATCTGTCACACCCGGTTTTAATGGACAAAGCCGGGTGCATCTCATACATGCGCCAAATAAGACAACATATATAGTAACAGAGTGTATAGAGATAAATGTCACAAAACATCAGAGTATTTATTACATGGGCGAATCGGTATGGGGAGTACTTACTGACGGCGGCGAAGCAGGGACACCCGGTCACGGCGCGAAGCGGTCCCACGGTGGAGATCGAACTGCGGCGAGCAATTCAAGTTGCCCCGAGGCTCCGCAGTTCGAATTGAGCACTCCAGCAACTTCACGGGTCCCCGGCGAACGCCCCTGACCACACGCGCGGACCCGTGCGCGAGCACAGATGAGAATCACCGGCGGCGGCGCGACGGATTTCTATTCCCCTCCCCTCTGCTACAACGGTGGTGCTCAGGTCGCGGGGCAAGTGCGGCAAAGCGGTTAGGGAAGTGCCGCAACGGAGCTTTTATACGCGAGGGGGAAACAGGGTCAGTCTTCAACGGCCCGCCGACTTCGGCGCGGTCTCCCGACGAGCTCGGGAGCGTCTGTTGCGGGAGGTTGACGACGCGCATACGAGTGGGTGACAGGGAGGGCCCACACGACAGAGACTCTAGTGACCACGCGGTGGAAAAAGAAGGCTGACAGAGTGGCCCCAGCTGTCAGCGCGAGCTTCTGGTGTGGGCTGCGCAGTGTGAATACAGAGTTAGGCCGGATTAGAGCAGAAACGGCCCGTGAAGCATTTTATTCTTTTTCCTTTTCCATTTCTAATTCCTTTTCCTTTTCTCTTCTTTCCAAATTCAAACTTCTCTTCAACTTTTAAATTTGAATTCTGTGGCAAACTTGTCTTCCAATTAAATATCCCACTTGAATATGACATGATCTAAATTGATTTATGTTTAAGAAATTTATTTGGAGATGGCTAATGCTTTTCCCCCCTTCTCCACATTTCTTTAGAATTTTGCTTTCCAAGTTAGAGTTTAAATTCCATGTGTCCTTTAATATTTTAATATATTGTTAACACCACCTTTATTTTATTATTCATAAATGCACAATCAAGTAAAAATTCAGCATGATGCATGGCTCATTTAGGTGTTATTGGTTATTTAATCCCCTTTTTGGGGGTGTTTATTCACATGTGATAGTAACTAGAGATGGTACACACATATAGACAAAGGAAATATTCTCTTATCATATGATTTACAAATTTGGGTATTACAAATCCTACCCCCCCTGAAAAATAATCTCGTCCTCGAGATTTAAGAAGATCTAGGGAAAAGGTGGGGAAAATCTATGCGAAGCTCTTCTTCTCTTTCCCAAGTTGCTTCATCTTCGCCGTGGTGGCTCCATTGCACTTTGCACATCTTTATAACCTTATTCCTCGTGACACGAGTCTGTGTATCCAGAATCTTGATGGGGTACTCAGCATAAGTTAGATCATCTTGAACGCTAAGGTCCTTCATTGGTAATTGCTCCTCAGGTACCCTGAGACATTTCTTCAGCTGAGATACATGAAAAACATCATGAACATCCGCAAGATGATCTAGTAACTCCAATTGATAGGCAACCTCTCCCACTTGCCTTAAGATTAAGAAGGGTCCAATAAAGCGAGGGGACAACTTCCCTTTGACTTTGAACCTTCTCATACCCCTGAGTGGTGACACCTTTAAATAGACATAATCTCCCTCTTTAAACTCAAGCAGTCTTCTCCGGGTATCAGCGTAGCTCTTCTGCCTTGACTGTGCAGTTCTCAAATTCTCTCTTATTTGCTGGACTTGTTCCTCTGCTTCCTGTATAATCTCAGGCCCAAACAACTATCTTTCACCAGTTTGATCCCAATACAATGGAGTCCTACACTTTCTGCCATACAAAGCCTCAAACGGTGACATCTTCAAACTGGCCTGATAGCTATTATTATAGGAGAACTCCGCATAAGGCAAACTCTTACCCAACTTCCACCATGTTTAAGAGCACAAGCTCTTAACATATCTTCTAGCACTTGGTTGGTCCTTTCAGTCTGCCCATCAGTCTGGGGATGGTAAGCCGAACTAAAATTCAATCTTGTATCCAATGACTCGTGCAACTTCTTCCAATACCGAGAGTTAAACTGTGATCCCTGGTCTGACACAATCTTCTTTGGCACACCATGCAGGTAGACAATCCGTGTCATGTACAACTCTGCCAACTTGGCTCCTGAATATGTGGTCTTCACTGGAATAAAGTGGGCTACTTTAGTTAGCCTGTCCACAATCACCCATATAGAATCATATCCAGCAGACGTGCGGGGTAATCCAACAATGAAGTCCATGCCAATCTCTTCCCATTTCCACTTAGGTATCTTCAGTGGATGCAGTAGTCCGGCTGGCCTCTGGTGTTCAGCCTTAACTCTTTGGCATACATTGCACATAGCCACATGTGCAGCCACATCTCTCTTCAATCCACACCACCAATATTTTTGCTTCAAATCCTGATACATCTTAGTACTCCCAGGATGGATAGATAAAACTGAGTCATGTGCCTCCTTCAATATAGTTTCCCGAAGACTATCAATATCGGGAACACAGATCCGATTCTTGAACCATATCGTGCCTTGCTCATCCTCTGTGAACTCCGGGCCTCTACCCTCTGTTATCAGATCCTTGATCTCCTAAATCTTAGCATCACCAATCTGACCTTTACGAATTTCTTGTTCCAAGGTAGGTTCCAATTCAATGGTGACTCCTTCCGTATGTGTAACAATTCCCAGGTTGAGCCTCTCAAAATCTTTTGCTAATTCATCAGGTAGCTGGACAACGAAAGCGAAGTGAACATGCTCCTTCCGACTCAAGGCATCTGCAACCAAATTTGCCTTGCCTGGGTGGTAATGAATCTCCAAGTCATAATCTTTAATAAGTTCCAACCAACGGTGTTGCCTAAGGTTGAGATCCTTCTGAGTGAATATGTACTTCAAGCTCTTATGATCCGTGTATACTTGGCACTTAGTTCCCATAATGTAGTGTCTCCAAATCTTAAGTGCATGCACAACGGCAGCCAGCTCCAAGTCATGAGTGGGGTAGTTCAATTCATGCTTCCTCAACTGACGAGATGCATAGGTGATCACATGTCCTTCTTGCATGAGCACACATCCAAGTCCTTGGCCACATGCATCACAGTAAATGTCAAATCCCTTCTGTAGATCTGGCATAATCAATACTGGTGGTGACATCAATTTCTCCTTCAATTGATCAAAGCTGTCTTGGCATTTCTCATCCCACTTGAATTCTCTTCCTTTCTCCAAAAGCGAGGTCATAGGCTTGGCAATCTTAGAGAACCCTTCAATAAATCTCCAATAATATCCTGCAAGTCCCAAGAAACTCCGAATCTCCGTAACTGTAGTGGGCACTCTCCACTCCATTATCTCCTTGACCTTAGCAGGATCCACTGCTATTCCTCCATTAGAAATAATATGACCAAGGAATGGCACCTTGTCAATCCAAAACTCACACTTGCTGAACTTAGCATAGAGTTGATTATCTCGTAGCTTCTGTAGCACCAACCTTAGGTGTTGTTCATGATCACTTTCATTCTTAGAATAGATAAGAATATCGTCGATAAACACCACGATGAATCTGTCCAAATACTCCATAAACACCTTATTCATCAAATTCATGAAATAAGCCGGTGCATTGGTTAATCCAAATGACATAACAGTAAACTCATATAATCCATATCGGGTTGAGAAAGCCATCTTAGGAATATCTGATGGTCTAATCTTCATCTGATGGTATCCCGATCGGAGATCAATCTTCGAGAATACCCTGGCTCCTCTCATCTGATCAAACAAATCCTCAATACAGGGTAATGGATACTTGTTCTTCACCGTGACATCATTAAGTGATCTATAGTCCACACACATCCGTTGCGATCCATCCTTCTTCTGCACAAATAACACCGGTGCTCCCCAAGGTGAGGAACTCGGACGAATGTACCCCGCTTCTTGTAACTCAGTTAACTGCTTCTTAAGCTCCTTCAGTTCTTCTACAGCCATCCTGTATGGTCGCTTAGAAATAGGGGCAGTTCCAGGTAAAAGATCAATCACAAACTCAACTTCCCTATCTGGTGGCATCCCTGGTAACTCCTCTGGAAAGACATACGGAAAAAATCCCTAACTACACGGATGTTGTCACCCACCAACTTCTCATCTGCTAAGAATGACGCTAGTCCGATGGTGGTAGTTACTGCAACTTCAACTTCAAATCTTTCTCCTTTGGAACTGGTGAATTCTACGGTTCCCTTTAGCACAGTGTATCTACTGCCTTTGCCTTTCTTAACCATGACATACCAAGGATCACGTCTATAGTGCTCTCTTCTAACACTATAGGGGTAGCCCATCTAGGTCAGAAACACAGGGTAAGAAAGGAAGAATTGTAGACAAGGCGAGTAATTACGATAAATGTTACTGCGGGGGATTTATTAGCTAAGTAGATTAGTGTGTTATCCACTAAAGCTAATACATTACCTTATGGTGGTACATGCTAAGATGCCCGTCTATACTATTTCAATCAATCAAAGAAGCAAATCAGACATTGATCATCAGAACAATCAACCAACATTTTTTAATAGAGAAAATAATTTTCATTTCGTCTTAGGTTCCCTATCTCTGAAAAAGTTCATAGTTGTAGGGTTCCAAGGTGTGAAATCCATCTTGTCTTAGAGTAGTAAAGGTAAGAATAATCAGAGTAGAATAGCAAAAGGTGAGACAAGATCAAGATAAGGTAAGTATGGAATGAATCAGAGTAAGGTAAGTAGGTAAGGGTTTTGTCCATTTCTATCTAGGTTTCGTCCTACAGTCAACATTTCCTCTGATACCACTTCTGTCACACTCGGTTTTAAAGGACAAAGCCGGGTGCATCTCATTCATGCGCCAAAGAAGACAACATACATAGTAACAAAGTGTATAGAGATAAATGTCACAAAACATCAGAGTATTTATTACATAGCAGAAGACTGGTTACAAAGTAAAAGAATAAATATAAACCGAACTAAGGATCGTCGGCGCCAATGTCAACTGAGAAACGCCACCTAGATCAAGTCGAATGCCTCAGTGTTAGGCGGCTCCTCTTCGACCACCTATTCTTCTCCTGTGGGGGGGTGTGAGACAGCAAGAGTGAGCTCACATACGTTCATAGCTCAACAAGTCGTGGGGAATAACGTGGCATGAACTCAACAAAGGTGGGAGTTCATGAAGTGTAGGGCTAATCAATGAAGTAAAGGCTGAGGCTGAGCATTGCTTTTATAAGTTGGTCAAAAATTTATTAGCAATTACTAAGTGTAAGTAAATACCAAACCTTAATAATAATAAAGAAAAGTAATAGTAAAATAATCCCAAATGCGATGCAAATGTCAAATTAAATTTAAGTTCCATAAATTAATCATGTGAGGGTCCGAGCCGCTCATGACCGTGAGCACGGCTAGTATACTAGTTTTACACTCTGCAGAGGTTGCACATCTTTACCCACAAGTCATGTTACCCATCTGCCGAGAGACGGCCAATCCCATACACCTCTACCGAGGAGGCGAGGCAGGATAACACTACGATGCCTTTACAAAGTTCCACTAGCTTCAGAAATCCCGCTACAGTTTATAGGAAGCTCCAATGCAGGAATCCCTCGCCTAACCGCCATCGCAGCAAAATCAACCCAAGGACCTCCCTACACTGACCACTCCCCTACTGCCCTTGCCCCTTTCGGGTAAGGAAGACCTCCACTAGCTTTCCTAGTTAATCAGCCAAGGGCGTCCCATTAAACCCTTGTGGTAGCACTGTTTTCCCAGGTGGTCGCTCCATGTTCCCATTAATTTAATGATCTTAACATGAATAGCAATAATAACAAGATAATAAAAGAGTAATCATGAATGTTGTATCTCCATACACAATCCACATAAAGCAATAGCTGGTACTACCCAAAAAATATTTCAGTGGTGAACAAGGTATAAAGATAACCAAAACTGGGGTAACCTAAAGGATCCCATCAAAATTATCCTATGCAGATCATTATAATTAATAAGAACATGGCTGGGAAAAAGTAAGTGATCAAGGGCATAACTTGCCTTCAATGAGCTCCTGCTCAGCTACTTCTACTTGTTGAACCTCCGAATCCACAGTGGCTTGCTCGTCTACTCGCATCAACACAATACATACATAGTATAGCATAAATTAACATCACATCAAACATGCAAATAAAATATACAGTAAAAATCTACACATTAAAATGAGATCATAGGAACTGGAATCATTAAATTTGAATTTATAGATTTCAAGTTATGAATTTCCTAAGGTTTAATGTGCTTGAAATAGGATTAAATGATAAATTAATTTTCTTACTGCTTTCATGTCAAAACAGAGACTCTAAGTGATAGAGAATAAAATTATAAAATTTTAGAAACTAGAATGGATTAATTTGGTCTAGAGATGAATTTTCTATGCATTTTACAAGTTTCTAGATTTGTTTTTGTATAAAAAACGAATTTCCAATATTATTACTCTATTTTTAATCCACTCCGGACTGGGCCTCGAATTCCAGAAAGCGCAAGGGTCTCTGTGAAAGAATTCTAAGACTCAGTGAATAGCTACATAGGACTGCGGGTTCTAAATCCTAAAAACATAAGGTTTCTTTTGTAAAGTGTACCCGCGAAGGGGTATCTTCTAATCTGAGCCCTCCGATCAGGAATCTAGGGTTCAAAATAGATCAAGCGTTATGAACCGGTATTGAACCCGAGCCGCAGGATCTTGATCCAACCGCCCAGATTCAATGATGCTTGACCTAACCTAAACCGTAGGATCCCCGATCTACGCTTCTAATTCAATATCGCGTATAGGTTTGTTCCATCTATTCACAGCCGTGCGATGCCAATCGGACGGCCCCGACGCCGTCTCCCTAACACAACCACGCCCCGACGACGGAGCAGAGCTCCCCACGGTGGCGCCACTCCGGCGAGCGCGCGATTCAAGCCCCCCAGCGCACGATTCCCAAATCAAACTGATGCTACACGGTGTAGGTGCACGGGCGAATCGGTGTGGGGAGTACTTACCGACGGCGGCGAAGCAGGGACACCCAGTCACGGCGCGAAGCGGTCCCACGGTGGAGATCGAACTGCGGCGAGCAATTCGAGTTGCCCCGAGGCTCCGCAGTTCGAATTGAGCACTCCAGCAACTTCACGGGTCCCAGGCGAACGCCCCTGACCACACGCGCGGACCCGTGCGCGAGCACAGATGAGAATCACCGGCGGCGGCGCGACGGATTTCTATTCCCCTCCCCTCTGCTACGACGGTGGTGCTCGGGTCGCGGGGCAAGTGCGGCAAAGCGGTTAGGGAAGTACCGCAACGGAGCTTTTATACGCGAGGGGGAAACAGGGTCAGTCTTCAATGGCCCACCGACTTCGGCGCGGTCTCCCAACGAGCTCGGGAGCGTCTGTTGCGGGAGGTTGACGACGCGCATACGAGTGGGTGACAGGGAGGGCCCACACAGCAGAGACTCCAGTGACCACGCGGTGGAAAAAGGAGGCTGATAGAGTGGCCCCAGCTATCGGCGCGAGCTTCTGGTGTGGGCTGCGCGGTGTGAATACAGAGTTGGGCCGGATTAGAGCAGAAACGACCCGTGAAGCATTTTATTCTTTTTCCTTTTCCATTTCTAATTCCTTTTCCTTTTCTCTTCTTTCCAAATTCAAACTTCTCTTCAACTTTTAAATTTGAATTCTGTGGCAAACTTGTCTTCCAATTAAATATCCCACTTGAATATGACATGATCTAAATTGATTTATGTTTAAGAAATTTATTTGGTGATGGCTAATACTTTTCCCCCCTTCTCCACATTTCTTTAGAATTTTGCTTTCCAAGTTAGAGTTTAAATTCCATGTGTCCTTTAATATTTTAATATATTGTTAACACCACCTTTATTTTATTATTCATAAATGCACAATCAAGTAAAAATTCAGCATGATGCATGGCTCATTTAGGTGTTATTGGTTATTTAATCCCCTTTTTGGGGGTGTTTATTCACATGTGATAGTAACTAGAGATGGTACACACATATAGACAAAGGAAATATTCTCTTATCATATGATTTACAAATTTGGGTATTACAACATCCTTAGTCTGTGATGGATTAGGAACGAAAGGTGTTGGGCTTAACTCAGGGATAGCCATGCCCTCGGAGCTACATAGAGACCCATGAGGCGCTTCAGCATCTGTTGAACTCCACACAAGCTCCGGGGTAAACTTTGGGTCCTCAATGCCGATTAAGTCCTGGAGTTTAATTTCTCGTTGTCTTCTTTTATAGTTTTTCCTTGCCATCTTATTACATGATTCCCTATTACGCAATGCCCTTTGTTCTTTTGTTTGAGATGCAAATCGAGTTCTTTCTTGTATTCTCTTACGTTCCCTTGGATCTAAAACTTCTGAACTTTGATTGGAATCATGTTGATGACTCGTCTGACCCAATGCGACTTTAAAGTTGAAAATAGCAAAGGTCTTAGGTGTACATATAGGTTGAATGATGAGAGCTCAACCAACTAATGGTGCACGTTATCTAGAGTGTTACAACACGATATAGTTAAATAACATAACAGATAAATGTAATTACCTAAAGTGTTATCACAATGTACAGTCGGATTTTTGATGCTTCTGTCGCTTACAAACACCTGTGGACATTCATCTACACAATGTAAACATTGATTTAGTAGATAGTTGCAATAACAGTCATTATAACAGAATTTTAGTAGATATTTATAACAAAATAATAAATCTAACTACTTCTAAATAAATCTAACTACTTCTAAATAAAACATCATCTCAACCAGCACCTGACAAATGTGTGGAAAGTTTTTCACTGCCAAGTCTTCTATGCACCTCAAATGAGTTATTCTTATGCAACCGATAAGAATCATCATCAACATCCTCAATTTCATTGTTTTGATGATTATTGTTGTCCTTGTTTGCAGGGATGTTGCAAACTACAAAGTAAGCCCGAGAGAACATAAGAAAAGTATTACTTTAAAGATGAGTGACAGACGAGCATAGTTAATATACCTTCTGAATACTCATGGTGCATAACATTTCCCTTTTTTTGTGACTCACGACGCTTCTTCAATTCATTTTTCTTTTCAGCACTCATCGTAGCATATCGTACTCTTTCTCTTTCCCTCCTACGTTGTCTTGCATCATCACGTCCTCCTAACACGTCATATACATTTCCATTATTAATCTTTGTTGTTCATTAACATATCAGAGAAATGTAATTACCTGGAGTGGTATCACACGATATAGTACAATCAATGATGCTTGTGTCGCTTATAGACACATCTGGACATTCATCTACATAAAGTAATCCGACAACACATAAGAAAAGCATTACTTTAAAGATTAGTGATGCACAGGTATAGCTAACATACCTTTTGAGTGCTTATGGTGCTCAAGGTTTTCTTTTGTGCGTGACTCACGACGCTTCTTTAGTTCGTTTTTTTCATCACTCATTGCTGCATATCGTGCTCTTTCTCTTTCCCTCTTACGTTGCATTGCATTAGCACGTCCTCCTGAACCATTGTTTTTTCCATTTTAAAACCTTGTTGAGAGGCCACATAAGGCATTTTATTAGTAGGTATACCTTCAAGGGTGTTGTTAGATAGTTCTCTTAATGGAGGACGAACATCGTTATTTTTGAATAGATCCATCTACGTCTTTCAGTTAGACACCAAACCTGTGTAGAAAAATATTAGTTCTATTCAGACTTAGACCAGATAATAACAAGACACGACAAAAAACTCCACTCAATTCGTGCGCTTAGCATCGATTAAGGACAGACCATCACCATCAATGCCATGGTGTGACGCCGCCTCCAAACATTATCCCCTGTTGTCCTCACCATGACATAAGTCGAGGAGAAGATATCCCATGGGTTCTTAATCCCCTTCCCTCTTCCTTTCTTCCTTCTCACCCCACTGGTTTGAACCTCACCGGCCGAACAATATATCGTTGTATTTTATTAATATGACTGAATATAATGAGAAATAGGTAAATAAATAAATCACAGAACTTAGCATCAAACAAAGTCCCTTTGTCAATTTAAAGGTCTCAGAATTTAGCAGCAAACAAATAGATTTTCCTACATCATAATGAAATTACAAGATTTTCTTATTAACGAGAAGTTTGTTGATTTCTTATGTGTCGGGGACCATAATTAGGGGTACCCCCAAGACTCCTAATCTCAGATGGTAAACCCCATCAGCACAAAGCTGTGAAGGCCTGATGAGCGCGATTCAGGCCAAGGCTCCGCTCAAGGGACACGATCCCGCCTCGCCCGAGCCCGACCTCGGGCAAAGACAGCCGACCCCGGAAGATTCACGCCTCGCCCGAAGGTCCCCTCAAGCAACGGACGCACCGTCGACTCGCCCGAGGCTCAGCTCGAGTAGGCTTTGCGGAGAAGCAACCTTGGCCAAATCGCCACACCAACCGACCATATCGCAGGAGCCTTTAATGCAAGGATCGCCTGACATCTTATCCTGACGCGCGCTCTTCAGTCGACAAGGCCGAAGTGACCGCAGTCACTTCGCCGCTCCACTGACCGACCTGACAGGAATACAGCGCCGCCTGCCCTGCTCCGACTGCCGTGCCACTCGCCAGAGTGAGGTCGACAGCAGCTAAGTCCAGCCTCGAGCGACATAGGAAGCTCCACCTCGCCCGACCCTAGGGTTCGGCCCCCGCCTCGGCCTCGGAAGATGGACTTCGCCTCGCCCGACCCCAGGGCTCGGACTCAACCACGACTTAGAAAACGACGAACTCCGCCTCGCCCGACCCTAGGGCTCGGACTCTGCCTCGGCTCCAGAAGACGATGGACTCCTCCTCGCCCGACCCCAGGGCTCGGACTCAACCTCGACCTCAGAGGAATCGCCACCTCGCCCAAACTCGGGTCCGGACCGGCCACGTCGCCAGGGGGCCATCATTACCCTGCCCCTAGCTAGCTCAGGCTACAGGGAACAAGACCGGCGTCCCATCTGGTTCGCCCCAGTAAACAAGTAATGATGACACCCCGCATGCTCCACGACGGCGGCAGCTCCCAGCCCCTTAAGGAGACGTCAGCAAGGATCCGACAGCCCCGACAGCTGTACTTCCGCAGGGCTCCAGCTCTCCTCCGATGGCCACGACATCACTTGAACAGGGCAGCAACACCTCTCCGACAGCCACGACGGCATGTACATAGGGCACTAGCTCCTCTCTGCTAGACACGTTAGCACATTGCTACACCCCCCATTGTACACCTGGGCCCTCTCCTTATGCCTATAAAAGGAAGGTCCAGGGCTCTCGTACGAGGAGGTTGGCCGCGCGGGAGAACGGGCCGACGCATAAGGCTCTCGCTCTCTCTCTCTCTCCCACGCGAACGCTTGTAACCCCCTACTGCAAGCGCATCCAACCGCCCTGGGCGTAGGACAACACGAAGGCCACGGTTTCCCCTTACTGTTCTCCCCCCTTTGTGTCCCGTCTTGTGCCGACCCATCTGGGCTGGGACACGCAGCGACAATTTACTCGTCGGTCCAGGGACCCCCCGAGGTCGAAACGCCGACATTATGTAATTATAGATTTGCCATGTTAATTTGTTGTTTGCTACTTTCTTAGTCTATTTCTGTCGCCTTCATGATGTACCGGCATTTTTGCAATGCATTTTCTTTAACGTTCCTGCCATCTTTGTTGTCACTATCCTTTATTCAAACAGAAGGAATGAACTGGCAAGAACTACTGCAAATGATTTCTTCCAAAAATTGCAAAGTGGAAATCTGGACATGTGAGATGTTCTCTCTCTCTTACACACACCATGGGCATGCATGGCGCACAAGGACATACACACTTGCACTCATGATGACTCTCTCACTCAAACACACAGGTCACCCAATAACACGTGCATTCATTAAGAGTGTGTATTAATTATTACACTTTTTTGTACTGCATAGCGGTCCAGGTTTGACGGGTTCGACAGTGAGGAAATCAGGAAATAATAGCAGTAAAAATCTAGATGCTATGGAAGGGGATGGTAAAAAGGGAAAACATGGAAAGGGTTCAGATGATTCATATTATGCTACTTCCAAGGCTCACCCAGTTAGTTCTGAGGTTCGTCGAATTCAAATTGACATTGAGCAAGCTCAAGCTCTCATCCGTAAACTTGATTCTAAGAAGGGTATTGAAAACAACGTTCTCTCAAGTAGTGACCATGAAAAGTCAGACATGAATAAGTCACATGGTTCAGTGGGGCCGATTGTTATAATACAAGGATCATCTACTATGAAGGGTCTTGAGGGTGCTGAGTTGCTGGACACTCTTGTTACTTATTTATGGCGTATCCATGGTGTGAATTATTATGGTATGTCTGAGACAAATGAACCTAAAGGCCTAAGGCATGTGAAAGCTAATGCAAGGACATATAATGGGGCTAGCTCAAATGGTGCTGAATGGGAGAATAAACTTGATTCATTCTGGCAAGATAGAATTCAAGGTCAGAATCCATTAGAAATGTTGAAAGGAAAGGAGAAGATTGATGGAGCTGCTACTTAAGTCTTGGATCCATATGTGAGGAAAAAAAGGGACGAGAAATATGGGTGGAAATATGGATGTGGAGCCAAGGGCTGCACGAAACTTTTCCATGCTGCTGAGGTTGTCCAGAAGCATCTTAAACTGAAGCATGCAAACTTGGTGGTTGATCTAACTTCAAAAGTGACAGAGGATATTTTTACTTTGAGAACTATATGAAGTATATGTTTCTGCAATCCCATTCGTTTAACTATTAAGTTAGCCAGGTTTAAAAATTGCAAGATAATTATGAGTTTTTTTATCTCGAATGCTGTGACCCAAAGGCACCTGGTGGTACACCTATCATGCAGCAACCTGCTCTAGTAAGCTCCATCACTAAGTTTGTGTTGACTTGCAAATTATATTGTCTAACTGTTTGTACTGATCAATGTTTAGAGGGGAAATGGAAGACAAAGACCACCAATAGAGAGTCGGCTGAGGGATGAGCGTGGCAATCATAGGTTCGACAGGAATGTTGATTCACCAACACGTGATGGGTCTGGTGAAAATCCCGACGATCATATTTATGATTTGTTTGGTGATCCAGCTATGCATGGTGCCTTCCCTCCAGATATCCCTGCTCCCCCGGTTCTAATGCCTGTGCCTGGTGTTGGGTAAGCCTGCAACTTCTACTTGCTGATGGGTTCATCCATTTGCAGGTAACACCATTTCCTAAATTCTAGCATTCTACATTTGTAAATGCTTTTTTCTGTCTCTTTTTACATATGTGATGAAAAGTTTTAACTATAGAAAATTCATAATAGTATAGAACTTTGCATTATTTTATTTTTATCATCATGTGAACCTATGCAGATATTGCATTCTGTTTAGTTAAGAACATTACCTTTTGTGCTCACCATCCAACTAAAATAATTCCTCTACTGCTCTTTTCCCCCATTGAAAGACCATTATTTTATATTAGTATGTCATTCACCTTCATTTATCTCTAACATATGGTTTGTAGATTGAAAGCCAAGATATGCCTGGGCTTAGCGTCAAAACACACCCAAATATCAATAAGGACAGTCAACAAATTTTGGGAGCAAAAGATCCAAACAGGCCCTTTCCGAGTGGTCAAAAGGAAACTCCTCTGGTGAAATGGAGAATCTAGGGGATAGATGAGTATGGAGTAAAACTCGTTATAAGTAATTTCAGCTGCAAATTTGTCCTCTAGGTGTTCTCCATTTGAACCTATGGTTTACCATAAATCATACAGTCCATAGAACTATAATGAAAAGAGATGCAATAGATGCTGAACATTAGAGTTGCAGTGAAAGAAGGTGCAGATTTTTAGTGGTTACCTGAACACCACTGGACCTGACAGCACGTTGAGAGGCTTTGCAGTCGTCCTTGCTCTCTGTCACGCGCGTAGTCCTCGTCTTCCTAGGAGTCGTGGTAGGGATATCCTGACAAAGATAGTGTCGGTGACCATAATTAGGGGTACCCTCAAGACCCCTAAATCTCAGCTGGTAACCCCCATCAGCACAAAGCTGCAAAGGCCTGATGGGTGCGATTAAGTCAAGGATCGGTCCATTCAAGGGACATGATCATGCCTCGCCCGAGCCTAGCCTCGGGCAAGGGAAGCCGACCCCGGAGAACCTACGTCTCGCCCGAGGACCCCCCTCCAGCAACGGGCACACTATCGGCTCGCCCGAGGCCCAGTCTTCACCGAGAAGCAACCTTGGCCACATCGCCACGCCGACCGACCAAATCACAGGGGCATTCAATGCAAAGGTGGCCTGACACCTTTATCCTGACGCACGCCCTCCAGTCGACAGAGCCGAAGTGACCGCAGTCACTTCGCTGCTCTACTGACCAGTCTGACAAGAGGACAGCGCCGCCTGCGCCGCTCCGACTGCTGAGCCACCCAACAGAGTGAGGCTGACAGCAGCCAAGGCCGACCTCGGGCGTCATAGGAAACTCCGCCTCGCCCGACCCCAGGGCTCGGACTCGGGCTCAGCCCCGGAAGACGACGAACTCCGCTCCGCCCGACCCAGGGCTCGGACTCGGGCTCAGCCCCGGAAGACGGTGAACTCCGCTCCGCCCGACCCAGGGCTTGGACTCGGGCTCAGCCCCGGAAGACGGCGAACTCTGCTCCGCCCGATCTAGGGCTCAGACTCGGGCTCAGCCCCGGAAGACGGCGAACTTCGCTCCGCCCGACCTAGGGCTCGGACATGGGCTCAACCTCGGAAGACGACGAACTCCGCCTCGCCCGACTCCAGGGCTCGGACATGGGCTCAACCTCGGAAGACGACAAACTCCGCCTCGCCCGACCCCAGGGCTCAGGCTCAGCCCTGGCCTCAGCCGACGGTCTCCGCCTCGCCCGACCCAGGGGCTCGGACTCAACCACAGCTATGGAAGACAGACTCAACCTCGACCTCAGAGGAGCCTCCACATCGCCCAACCTAGGGTGCGGACCGACCACGTCGACAGGAGGCGCCATCATTACCCTACCCCGAGCTGACTCAGGCTACGGGGAACAAGACCGGTGTCCCATCTGGCTAGCTCCGCCAGATAGGCAATGATGGCGCCCCGCACGCCCTGTGACGACGGCGCCTCTCGGCCCCCTTACGGAAGCAAGAGGACGTCAGCAAGGACTCGACAGCCCCAACAGCTGTCCTCTCGCCAGGCTCCAGCACTCCTCCGACGGCCATGACACCACACGAACCGGGTGCCAAAACCTCTCCGGCCGCCACGACGGCGTGTACTTAGGGCGCTAGCTCTCCTCCGCTAGACACGTAGCACTCTGCTACACTCCCCATTGTACACCTGGATCCTCTCCTTACGCCTATAAAAGGAAGGACCAGGGCCCTCTTATAGAGGGTTGGCCCGCGCGGAGAAGGATGGGACGGCGCTCGCGCAAGGCCGCTCGCTCCCACTCCCGCGTGGACGCTTGTATCCCCCTACTGCAAGCGC
Organism: Zea luxurians; assembly: GCA_029449295.1. NCBI lineage: Eukaryota > Viridiplantae > Streptophyta > Magnoliopsida > Poales > Poaceae > Zea > Zea luxurians. The sequence goes on from JAOPSE010000010.1 coordinate 109,178,007, forward strand.
ACCCGACTCAGGTGCGGGGCTAACACGAAGGCTGCGGGATCCACTCTCTCACGTCCGCCTCTCTCCGACCGCTTCCTTTCCCCCCTTCGCGTTCCGCCTCGCGTCGACCCATCTGGGCTGGGGCACGCGGCGACAATTCACTCGTCGGTCCAGGGACCCCCCGGGTTTCGAAACACCGATAGTTGGCGCGCCAGGTAGGGGCCTGCTGCGTGTTGACGAACAGCTTCCCGTCAAGCTCCAGATGGGCAGTCTCCAGCAACCACTCCAGCCCGGGACGGTGCTCCGTTTCGGGAGTCTTGAGTTCATGTCCCTCGACGGCAGCTACGACATGATACTGCTTCCCCCGCGCGCGACAGCGACAATGGCAGTCGACAACCCGCCCGCCGGCGGGGAAATCGACGACGCCTTCCCCACGTGGTGGAAGGACGACATTCAAGCTTGTCCCGCCCCCTCATCACCAACCGTCGACCGAAAGGTACCGACCGATTCCCATCTCGCGTCTTTTGGATTCGGCCTCGACCCACCAAGCGACTCCGCTTCGGTGAGCACTCTTTTAGAGGCGAGTCCAAACCCTCTGGGGTATCGTGTGCGGTCACCCTGGGACCGACTGACGGCTGACTCGACCTATGAGCCCTCGGGGTCCGAGGAAGATGGCGAGCCCGACCTCTATTGGGATTTCTCCGGACTTGGTAACCCCAGTGTCGGGCAGGACTTCATGACCGCATGTGACTACTGCCTTTCCGACTGTTCTGACGGCAGCCGCGGCCTTGACAATGAGGACCGCGACCCAAGTCGTGAATGTTTCCACGTCGATCTAGGGGATCCCGGCGAAGGCAACCATCTTGGTATGCTGGAAAACGGTGACCCCCTAGGCCCGCGCCTCGTGTTGACATCGTTCGGGAGCTAGCTGTGGTCCCCGTCCCGGCGGGGGGTCCTGACCCACAGCTCGAGCATATCCGCAAGAGGCAGGCCAGGCTCGACGAGGGAGCAGGAACGCTTGTGCCGATCCGCCGGGACATCGGGTAGGAATGGGCGGTCCAACCCCCAGCCGGAGAAGCGCGTCATCTCCCCCAGGACATCCAGCACCGCATCGCCGACGACGTCAGGGTGAGGCCACCGCCGGATTCCAGCGGAGTCGGCCGGAACCTGGCTGCAGCAGCAATACTCCTCCGTGCGATGCCGGAGCCATCAACCACCGAGGGGCGGCGTATCCAGGGAGAGCTTAAGAATCTCCTGGAGGACGCCACGGTCCGACGGGCCGAAAGCTCTGCCTCCCGAAGGCAGGGGTTCCCCTCGGAACATCACGCCGCGACTTCCTGATTTATGCGGGAAGCCTTGGTCCACTCCGGGCGCACGCGCAACACAGCGCCTGCAGTCCCGGGTTGCCTCGGCAGCGAGCGTCATCACAGCCGTCGGGCCCACCTCGACGACAGGGCGCACCAAGGCTACCACCCCAGGCGTGGGGGACGCTACGACAGCAGGGAGGATCGGAGTCCTTCGCCCGAACCACCCGGTCCGCAGGCTTTCAGCCGCGCCATACGACGAGCACCGTTCCCGACCCAGTTCCGAACCTCGACTACTATCACAAAGTACTCGGGGGAGACGAGACCGGAACTGTGGCTCGCGGACTATCGGCTGGCCTGCCAACTGGGTGGAACGGATGATGACAACCTCATCATCCGCAACCTCCCCCTGTTCCTCTCCGACACCGCTCGGGCCTGGCTGGAGCACCTGCCCCCGGGGCAGATCTCCAACTGGGATGACCTGGTCCAAGCCTTCGCCGGCAATTTCCAGGGCACGTACATGCGCCCTGGGAACTCCTGGGATCTCCGAAGCTGCCGCCAGCAGCCTAGAGAGTCTCTCCGGGACTACATCCGGCGATTCTCGAAGCAACGCATAGAGCTGCCCAACGTCACCAATTCAGATGTCATCGGCGTGTTCCTCGCCGGCACCACCTGCCGCGACCTGGTGAGCAAGCTGGGTCGCAAGACCCCCACCAGGGCGAGCGAGCTGATGGACATTGCCACCAAGTTTGCCTCTGGCCAGGAGGCGGTTGAGGCCATTTTCCGAAAGGACAAGCAGCCCCAGGGCCGCCCACCGGAAGATGCTCCCGAGGTGTCAACTTAGCGCGGCGCCAAGAAGAAGGGCAAGAAGAAGTCGCAAGCGAAACGCGACGCCGCCGACGCGGACCTTGTCGCCGCCGCCGAGCACAAGAACCCTCGGAAACCTCCCAGAGGTGCCAACCTCTTCGACAAGATGCTCAAGGAGCCGTGCCCCTATCATCAGGGGCCCGTCAAGCACACCCTTGAGGAGTGTGCCATGCTTCGACGACACTTCCACAAGGCCGGGCCACCCGCGGAGGGTGGCAAGGCCCTCGATGACGCAAAGGAGGAAGATCACAAGGCAGGAGGGTTCCCCGAGATCCGCGACTGCTTCATGATCTACAACGGGCAAGTGGCGAACGCCTCGGCTCGGCACCGCAAGCAAGAGCATCGGGAGGTCTGCTCGGTAAAGGTGGCGGCGCCAGTCTACCTAGACTGGTCCGACAAGCCCATCACCTTCAACCAGGCCGACCATCCAGACTACGTGCCGAGCCCGGGGAGATACCCACTCATTGTCGACCCCATCATCGGCAACGTCAGGCTCACCAAGGTCCTCATGGACGGAGGCAGCAGCCTCAACATCATCTACGCCGAGACCCTCGGGCTCCTGCGGATCGATCTGTCCTCGGTTCGAACGGGCGCTGCGCCTTTCCACGGGATCGTCCCCGGGAAGCGCGTTCAACCCCTCGGACGACTCGACCTACCCGTCTGCTTCGGGACGCCCTCCAACTTTCGAAAGGAGACCCTCACGTTCGAAGTGGTCGGGTTTCGAGGAACCTACCACACAGTGCTGGGGAGGCCATGCTACGTCAAGTTCATGGCCGTCCCCAACTACACCTACCTCAAGCTCAAGATGCCGGGCCCCAACGGGGTCATCACCGTCGGGCCCACGTACCGACACGCATTCAAATGCGATGTGGAGTGCGTGGAGTACGCCGAGGCCCTCGCCGAATCCGAGGCCCTCATTGCTGACCTGGAGAGCCTCTCTAGGGAGGCGCCCAACGTGAAGCGCCACGCCGGCAACTTCGAACCAGCGGAGACGGTCAAGTCCGTCCCTCTCGACCCCTGCAACAACGCCTCCAAGCAGATCCGGATCGGTTCCGAGCTCGACCCCAAATAGGAAGCAGTGCTCGTTGACTTTCTCCGCGCAAACGCTGACGTTTTCGCATGGAGTCCCTCGGACATGCCCGGCATACCGAGGGAAGTCGCCGAGCACTGTCTAGATATCCGAGCTGGGGCCCGACCCGTGAAGCAGCCACTGCGTCGATTCGACGAAGAAAAGCGCAGAGCCATAGGCGAGGAGATCCACAAGCTACTGGCGGCAGGGTTCATCAAAGAGGTATTCCATCTCGAATGGCCTGCCAACCCTGTGCTTGTGAGAAAGGAAGGAGGGAAATGGCGGATGTGTGTAGACTACACTGGTCTAAACAAAGCATGTCCGAAGGTTCCCTATCCTCTGCCTCGCATCGATCAGATCGTGGATTCCACTGCTGGGTGCGAAACCCTGTCTTTCCTCGATGCCTACTCAGGGTATCACCAGATCAGGATGAAGGAGTCCGACCAGCTCGCGACTTCATTCATCATGCCCTTCGGCATGTACTGCTACGTTACAATGCCGTTTGGTTTGAGGAATGCGGGGGCAACGTACCAGCGATGCATGAACCATGTGTTTGGCGAGCACATCGGCCGAACGGTCGAGGCCTACGTTGATGACATCGTAGTCAAGACGAGGAAGGCCTTCGACCTCCTTTCCGACCTTGAAGCGACGTTCCGATGTCTCAAGGCGAAAGGCGTGAAGCTTAATCCCGAAAAGTGTGTCTTCGGGGTCCCCCAAGGCATGCTCTTGGGGTTCATCGTCTCCGAGCAGGGCATCGACGCCAACCCAGAGAAGATCGTAGCCATCACCAGCATGGGGCCAATCAAGGACTTGAAAGGCGTACAGAGGGTCATGGGATGTCTCGCGGCTCTGAGCCGCTTCATCTCCCGCCTCGGTGAAAGAGGTCTGCCTCTGTACCGCCTCTTAAGGAAAGCTGAGTGCTTCGCTTGGACTCCCAAGGTCGAGGAAGCCCTTGGGAACCTGAAGGCGCTCATGAACGCGCCCATCTTGGTGCCCCCCACTGCCGGAGAAGCCCTCTTGATCTACGTCGCCGCAACCACCCAGGTGGTTAGCGCCGCGATCGTGGTTGAGAGACGAGAAGAAGCGCATGCATTGCCCGTCAAGAGGTCAGTCTACTTCATCAGTGAGGTACTGTCCGAGACCAAGATCCGCTACCCACAAATCCAGAAGCTGCTGTACGCGGTGATCCTGACACGGCGGAAGTTGCGACACTACTTCGAGCCTCATCCGGTGACTATGGTGTCATCCTTCCCCCTGGGAGAGATCATCCAGTCCCGAGAGGCCTCGGGTAGGATTGCGAAGTGGGCGGTGGAGATCATGGGCGAGACGATCTCATTAGCCCCTCAGAAGGCCATCAAGTCCCAGGTCTTGGCGGACTTCGTGGCTGAATGGGCCAACACCCAGCTCCCGACGGCTCTGATCCAACCGGAGCTCTAGACCATGTTTTTCGATGGGTCGCTGATGAAGACGGGGGCTGGCGCAGGTCTCCTCTTTGTCTCGCCCCTCGGGAAGCACCTACCCTACGTGCTACGCCTCCACTTCCCGGCGTCCAACAATGTGGCGGAGTACGAGGCTCTGGTAAACGGGTTGCGAATCGCCATCCAGCTAGGGGTCCAACGCCTCGACGCTCGCGGTGACTCGCAGCTCGTCATCGACCAAGTCATGAAGAACTCCCACTGTCGCGACCCGAATATGGAAGCCTACTGCGATGAGGTTCGGCGCCTGGAAGACAAGTTCTACGGGCTCGAGCTCAACCACATCGCCCGACGCTACAACGAGACTGCGGACGAGCTGGCTAAAATAGCCTCGCGACGAACAACAGTACCCCTGGACGTGTTCTCCCGAGACCTGCATCAACCCTCCGTCAAGATCGAGGACACGCCCGAGCCCGAGGCACCTTCGGCTCCGTCCGAGGCACCCTCGGCCCAGTCCGAGGTACCTTCGGCACGGTCCGAGGTACCCTCGGCTCAGCCCAAGGTACCCTCGGCCCCCGAGGGTGAGGCACTGCGCGTCGAGGGGGAACCGAGCGAGGTCACGCCTAATCAAAGCTGGCAGACCCCGTACCTGCAATATCTCCACCGAGGGGAGCTGCCCCTCGACCAAGCCGAAGCTCGGCGGTTGGCGCGGCGCGCCAAGTCTTTCGTCTTGCTGGGGGATGGGAAGGAGCCCTACCACCGCAGCCCCTCAGGCATCCTCCAGCGATGCATTTCCATCGCCGAAGGCCAGGAGCTCTTGCAAGAGATACACTCGGGGGCTTGCGGCCGCCACGCAGCACCCCGAACCCTCGTTGGAAACGCCTTCCGACAAGGATTCTACTGGCCGACGGCGGTGGCCGACGCTACCAGACTTGTCCGCACCTGCGAAGGGTGTCAGTTCTACGCGAGGCAGACCCACCTGCCCGCTCAGGCTCTGCAGACCATACCCATCACCTGGTCGTTTGCTGTGTGGGGTCTGAACCTCGTTGGCCCCTTACAGAAGGCACCCGGGGGCTACACGCACCCCTGGGAAGGGCCGCTCGTCATCACCAAAGTTTTGAAGCCCGGAACAAACAAACTGGCCAACAGTCAAGGCGAGGTCTGCACCAACACTTGGAACGTCTAACAGCTACGTCGCCTCTACCCTTAAGATGCTTCTAAGTTGTTCATATACCTCGCTCCCACGCAAGGTTTATTCATCAAGGAAGGGTCGGCCTTGCCTCGGCAGAGCCCGACCCTCCCTCGGGGGCTAAAAGGGGGGAACCCCCTCTGCGTCAAAATTTTCAACCAAAAAGGCTTTTGCGTTCCCCTGGCTATGTCGGAAGCAGGACCCCAAGGAGCGAACGCGGGTGCATGTAAGTGGCAAGGCCGACTGAGCCAAGGGACTCCTACGCCTCTGGGTTACGGATACCTCGCTCGTCACCCACCACGAAAAATGACTCCTACTTGGGGAAGCCACCCTGCTACTAACGGACGGGGCCGGACACGCAAAATAGAACGAAAAGGGGCACGACTTTATGCAACGATAACAAAGTGTTCAGGCCTCAGCGGCCGCAAAAAGACACACGCGCATCCAACAGAAACTGCTCCGACAAAGTTAGGCGTCGCCCGGGGAAGGAGCCGCGCCTTCGGCTTCGTCCCCGCCCTCGGTAAAGTCCACCTCGGCTTCGGACGACGGCGCAGGCGGGAGGATCTCTGCCTCGAAGGTGATCGCCAGCACTGCGCTCGGACCCGTGGCGGCCGCGTCGAGCCTCTGGACTTCTGCCAGGGCGGCTTCATCTTCGTCAGGAAGGCAATACCCCTCGCTGACCCGCTCCAGGTCCACGACGTAGTGGGAAGCGAGCACGGCGAAGGCCCGCCTGACGCCATGGTGTAGCGCCTCGCGGAGTCTGTCGCGCACATGATCGCCCAAGGCCTGCAGGCGACTTTGAGGGGAGCTTCCTGAGGGGACGTCGCCGAAGCCAAAGACCCGGCAGAAGTCCGAGATGGCCTCGGACATGGCCACGTGGTCGGCCTCCCTCTGCTCGGCCGCCCTGACAAGCGCCCTGGTGGACTCATCAAGGGCGGACTCAAGCTCTACAAACAGCCAGAACGCAAGGGCCTCAAACACAAGCGGAGAAACAAGCTGAAACGAAAACCGGAAATGGCTAGGACATACCTCCGACTCGGGCACGCTGCTCCGAAGCCGCGGCCTGGGCTACGGCTAGGTCCGCTGCAAGGGCTCCAGCCCGGCTTTCGGCCTCGGCGGCCCGGCTCCGGGATTGGTCTCGCTCATCGACGACCTGGTCGAACTCCGACTGCCGTCGCTGCGCCTCTGCTCGTGCCGCTGCCACCTCTGCGCGGGCCGCTGCCGCCTCTGATCTCATATCAGCTCAGAGCGACCGAAGGTCTGCCACTTCGGCGCCCTGTAGCCCCGGCAAGCGAGGTCCTCAGGGATCGCAGCGAGCCCCAGATATCGACCTCGTGGCGGATGAACGACGACTTGGCGGCGCTCAGATCCGTCAGATCCCAAGGGAAGGAAGCGGGGCGTCACAAGAGACGCCTTGGTCACAAAAAGGTATGCCTGAAACCATTACCTAGAGGATTTTGGGGATGTCCCTGCAGAAGACCTCCAGCGATGACCGGAGCGACCCCACCGTTGCTTCGGCGCACTTGCGGAGCTTGTCCCAAGACTGCTCCTCCCGCTCGTCGTCGAGAACGAAGAAGGGATCCGAAGCCCCACGGGTCCAGAACCGGAGCAACTGGGGCCGCTCCTCGGAGCTCCGCCGCGCAGCGACAAGGCCGCCGCTTGGTGGGATGGATCGCGCTTCCACGCCCCCTCCTCCGAGGCACCGAGCGCCGACGCCTCGGCCATCTTAGCGTCGGCAGCAACGAGTCGCTCCCTGACTGGGACGGCGGCGGCATCAGCAGCAGTAGGCGCCGGCACCGGCGGCATGTCCGGTGGGCCCGGGGCCACGTCCGCGCCAGCCGCCTCCTCCAGCACGATGGCCGCCTCGGTAGAAGAGCCGGCCTCGGGAGCTCGCTCCACGACGGCTGGTGCCGCCAGAGCCCCCCGCTGTGGAGCACCTTGCGAGAAGGCCAGCTGAACAGCGAGGCCCAGCGCGATGCTGGCTGCGGAGGTCGACGCCGTCTTAAGGGCCTTCTGGGGAGCCAGATCGGTCAGGCCGTGGCTTCGCTTGCTGAGGAGGAAGGGAAAGTTGCGGTCGGGACATACGAATGAGAAGCCAGGACGAAGACGCTCCAAGATACTTACCCGCTCCGGGCCATGATCAACCGCGCCTGAGGGGAGGTCTCTCGGATCTCGACCCCCGAAGACACCGCCGAGGTCCGCCTCGCCGCCAGCTTCGGCATCACCCTCGCCTTGGGCACCTTGGACGCCCGGGAGACAGACTGCCCGGGCGTTGCCATGGCGACCTGAGGGTCACCCTCCTGCGCTAACGGCGTGGCCGACGGCTCCCGGGAAACAGACGCCTCGGCCTGACTCCCCGGGGTCACCTCGACTTCCCCGGCCGAGGGGTCAAGTACCCCCTCGGTCTACCCCCGCTCGTCGAGCCGGGATCTCGGCGTCCTGACTCCGGGAACTGATGGCGCCAGCCCACTCGGGGGCTGGCTTGACGACTCCTAGCCTAGCCTCAAACCCGGGCTGAGGCCGAGGCGGGCAGCCATGTCGTCGTCCTCGTCGTCATCTTCATCGTCGTCGTCATCAGGCGTCTCCGGCGACGGCTCCCTCAGGAGCCCCTCCCTCTCCTGCCGACGACGGAGCTTCTCCAAGGCGTCTCGGGCCCGCGTCCGCTCGCGGGCCCAGGCTTTCTCCACGTCCTTCTTCTTCTTCTCCTCCGTGGCAACCCGCCGCGCTGCTCGGTCCACCGCGTCCTCTGGGACCCGTGGCCGGGAAGGCTTATGCCACCCTACCTCCTGGAGGCGAATGGAAATCCCGACCGTAAGGACCAAAGGCAACCTGACGCAAGGAGAAGGAAGGAGCGGGTACTCACCAGGGTCACACACCCGTGGTCGGGGCGCATCAAGGGATGAGAGAGGACACTGGCGTTCGGTTTTCCCAACGCAACGGCCACCCGCCCGTGGAGAACGTCGATGGGGAGAGGATCCGAGGACATCCGCGAGCCCTCCAAGTCAGCCTCCTGTGTCATCTCCCAAAGCGGCAACCGCCGCTCCGCCAAGGGAAGCACCCTACGGCGGTGAATGGCGGCAATCACTCCCGCGGCAGTAAGTCCTCCTTTCCGCAACACCTCCAGGGCCTTGAGAAGGGGCTCGAGGTTTTTCTGCCTGTCGTGCGGGGTCCCGTAGCGCCAGGTATCGGCAGCGGCGGTGACCACCCGTTGAGAAAATGGTGGAAGCATTTCGCCGTCATTCCGGAGGTAGAACCACCGGCGCTGCCACCCTTTGTTCGAGGACGCGAGGATGGCGGGGATGTACAGCGACGCCCGCGACTGCCTCAGCTGGAGAATGCAACCGCCGGCCTGCACTGCCGCGCGGACCCTTCTCTCTCCCGTCGGCGAAGCAAAAAGCTCCGCGGAGAAGAGATGAGTCCAGAAGTCCTAGTGGGGAGCGATCCCCAAGTATCCTTCGCACAACGCTGCGAAGATGGCGTCCTGCGAAATGGAGTTGGGACTAAGGTTGTGCAACTCCACCCCGTAGTGATGCAGGATCGCCCGCATGAAGCGGCTTGCCGGCACACCGAACCCCCGCTCGTGGAAGGAGACGAAGCTCACGACGTACCCCGGCGGCGGGGACGGGGCGGTTCCGCTCGCGGGAGGAATCCACTTCGGCTGCCTCTCATCGAAGAGAGGGCAAAGTAAACCCTCGGCAACAAGATCCTCCAGGTCCTCCGCTATGACTGTGGAGAAGGGCCATGGATTGCGCGGTGAGATGATGGTCACCCAGTCGGCCATCGCTGAGCAAAAGGGGTGGCGGCGGAAAGGACTGGGTGGGTGGTTTCCTTTTTCTCCGGCTAAACCTCTCAGGTTGCGAAAACCTAAGAAGGAGGCAAGAAGTGGAGCAAAGGACCGTCACCAGACCTTCCCCCGAGTATATAAAGACCAAGGCAAGACTCGTTCAACGTTTCGCCCGGACCTGCCGCGGGATTCAAAGACCCAAGGCGAAACGGCCGTTCCTCGAACGGCTCGCACACACGCAGCGACCGCCCCGCGAACCGCTCGCCCCGTCGCATTAACTCCACGGCGGGACAGGCGGCATCTCTGACAGGGGAAGCGAGCGACGCTTCGCCTTCGCCATAATGGCCGCGTCAAAAAAGGTACGCCGCGTCATTCGATTTCATGTCCTTTTCTTTTCCTCTTTCTCTCTCTTACAACAGGGACCGGGAAAGGGGGATACCCTGGAAAGGACCCTTCTCCGTGAAGGAAACAGGCTCCGAGCCTCCCTACTGATCAGAGGTTCGAAGGCCGGCCCCTCGGAGGGGTTCAACGACCGCCTCAGATCGATTGGGTTTTGCGCCCACTACTGGTCAGAGGTTCGATGGCCGGCCCCTCGAAGGGTTCAACGGCCGCCTCAGGCCACTCGGGCTCCGTGCCCACTACTGATCAAGGGTTCGTAGGCTGGCCCTCGAAGGGTTCACAGCCGCGTCAGACACAGAGCGAGGGATGACCATGGGTACGTTCGATACATAACCAAGGCTCGGGCTACGCTCCCGAGGTACCCTAGGACATTTCCGAGACCAGCGGGAGCGATCTTGTAACGAAATCCCATCAGAGGGAGGCATCGAGCCCTCGGACCCCGTCGACAGGGGACCGGGTCCGGCAGATCACCCGCAGGTACTTTTGGGCGCGCCTCTGGGCCTCTAGCCGACCCCTAACAAATGGGGCATGGACGTTCGCTCGGATTACCCGCCAGCAGCTCACCGGAAACACCATGTTCGGCACCCTCCGAGGACAACATGGCGCTTTCCCCCTCCTCCTTGCGGAAAGGCGACGCAGGGGCGTATGTAAAAAAGACGAGTCTGTCCTTGACCGTCCTCTCGCCCTGTGCAGAGGCTCGAGGGCTGCTCTCGCAAACCTGGCTCCGGCCAAACCGTTGATAGCGTCAACATACCAGCCCGAGAACTTGGGACCCGACCGTGCACTCGGGCCAGCCCGCATGAGGGAACAACTAGACCAGTCGAAGTGTTGCGAAGCGCACTAAGACCTCGAAGGAGTAAAATTACTCCTCCGAGGCCTCGGGGGCTACACCCGGCGGGTGCGCTCGCGCGCACCCACCGGAACAGAATGCAACCGAAAAAGGCTGGTCCCCTTGCAAAAAAGTGCGGCAAAAGCCTCCAAGCGAGTATTAGTACTCCCTTGGAGGCTCGGGGGCTACTGTCGGGGACCATAATTAGGGGTACCCTCAATACCCCTAAATCTCAGCTGGTAACCCCCATCAGCACAAAGCTGCAAAGGCCTGATGGGTGCGATTAAGTCAAGGATCGGTCCATTCAAGGGACATGATCGTGCCTCGCCCGAGCCTAGCCTCGGGCAAGGGAAGCCGACCCCGGAGAACCTACGTCTCGCCCGAGGACCCCCCTCCAGCAACGGACACACTATCGGCTCGCCCGAGGCCCAGTCTTCACCGAGAAGCAACCTTGGCCACATCGCCACGCCGACCGACCAAATCGCAGGGGCATTCAATGCAAAGGTGGCCTGACACCTTTATCCTGACGCACACCCTCCAGTCGACAGAGCCGAAGTGACCACAGTCACTTCGCCGCTCTACTGACCAGTCTGACAAGAGGACAGCGTCGTCTGTGCCGCTTCGACTGCTGAGCCACCCGACAGAGTGAGGCTGACAGCAGCCAAGGCCGGCCTCGAGCGTCATAGGAAACTCCGCCTCGCCCGACCCCAGGGCTCGGACTCGGGCTCAGCCCCGGAAGACGGCGAACTCCGCTCCGCCCGACCCAGGGCTCGGACTCGGGCTCAGCCCCGGAAGACGGCGAACTCCGCTCCGCCCGACCCAGGGCTCGGAGTCGGGCTCAGCCCCGGAAGACGGCGAACTCCGCTCCGCCCGACCCAGGGCTCGGACTCGGGCTCAGCCCCGGAAGACGGCGAACTCCGCTCCGCCCGACCCAGGGCTCGGACATGGGCTCAACCTCGGAAGACGACGAACTCCACCTCGCCCGACCCCAGGGCTCGGACATGGGCTCAACCCCGGAAGACGACAAACTCCGCCTCGCCTGACCCCAGGGCTCGGGCTCAGCCCTAGCCTCAGCCGACGGTCTCTGCCTCGTCCGACCCAGGGGCTCGGACTCAACCACGGCTACGGAAGACAGACTCAACCTCGACCTCGGAGGAGCCTCCACATTGCCCAACCTAGGGTGCAGACCGACCACGTCGACAGGAGGTGCCATCATTACCCTACCCCGAGCTGACTCAGGCTACGGGGAACAAGACCGGCGTCCCATCTGGCTCGCTCCACCAGATAGGCAATGATGGCGCCCCGCACGCCCTGTGACAACGGCGGCTCTCGGCCCGCTTACGGAAGCAAGAGGACGTCAGTAAGGACTCGACAGCCCCAACAGCTGTCCTCTCGCTAGGCTCCAGCACTCCTCCGACGACCACGACACCACACGAACCGGGTGCCAAAACCTCTCCGGCCGCCACGACGGTGTGTACTTAGGGCGCTAGCTCTCCTCCGCTAGACATGTAGCACTCTGCTACACTCCCCATTGTACACCTGGATCCTCTCCTTACGCCTATAAAAGGAAGGACCAGGGCCCTCTTACAGAGGGTTAGCCCGCGCGGAGAAGGACGGGACGGCGCTCGCGCAAGGCCGCTCGCTCCCACTCCCGCGTGGACGCTTGTATCCCCCTACTGCAAGCGCACCCGACTCAAGCGTGGGGCTAACACGAAGGCCGCGGGATCCACTCTCTCACGTTCGCCTCTCTCCGGCCGCTTCCTTTCCCCCCTTCGCGTTCCGCCTCGCGTCGACCCATCTGGGCTGGGGCACGTGGCGACAATTCACTCGTCGGTCCAGGGACCCCCCGGGTTTCGAAACACCGACAGATAGCGCTTACTGAGCAAGACTGACAAACATAGGTGTTAGGAGGGACATCGGAGGAGTTACCAGAACTACTGGCATGTCGCGGTCGTCCACGCTCTCTGGGGAACTACTCCGGCTCTGGCACACATGCATGCTCGTACAAAGAGGAGAAGGCCTGACGCGTCGCACAAGCTCACTAATTATCTTCATCGACTGTGTGCTGTCCCAGGCGAAGTGGAAGTCATGTAGCCAATTGTGTCGTGGGAGTGGTGCGCTGGAGTGGTGCGTGGGAGTGGGCGGAATCCGCTGACCAGGGGAAATGTGGTCGTGGGAGAGCGGTTGCTCCGATTGTGAGTGGATCTACGGCACGGGGTGGTTGGGTGGGGCAGTGAAGGCCACCGAGGTAGGGAAGGAGCTGTGGAAGCCGCCAGCTAGGGAGAGAGGCGGTGGAGGCCACTGGTTGGGGGAGAAAGCCGTCGTCGACCGCCGGGCTGGGGAAGCGGTTGAGGAAGTCACTAGCTAGTCGAAGAGGCGGTGAAGGCCACCGGCCGGGGGAGAAGGCCGCCATCGACCACCGGGCTGGGGAACGAGCTGTGGTAGCCGCCAGCTAAGGGGAGAGGCGATGGAGGCTGCCGTCGGTGGAGGAGGACGCCTGGAGAACAAAGACCAGACGCCTGGAGAACGAACATCGTGGCTTAGGGTAATCCACCGCCGGCTAGGGGTAAATGTGGTTGGCATTGTTTGCTGAACACCCTAAAACGACACAAAAGACCTTTTTAGTTGAGGTTGTACATAATTCAACACAAGTCACGTTGGCTAGAGGGTGGAAGGTAGGCATTTCTCTCAAGAGATCCACGGTTCGATCCCTGAGCCACAGTTGGAATGTTTTTTTTGCTGCGCGCGGAACAGTAACAGAACGGTGAGGCAGAACGGGAGAGGGCAGAATGGGGTGGCAGCCAACCCCCTTACATTCTTCATAGAAGTAGAGATATAAATTAAAGTACACAGAATCGAAACGTAGCCAACGTAAACAACCCACCACAGACAGCTGACTGGGGGAGGTCGCTAGCCTAATCCTCGAACTCGTCGAAGTCCTAGAACTCCTGGAGATCCGCCTCGACACCTTCTTTACCTGAGCATAGATTGCACCAAAGGCAACCTGGTGTTTTGTAAAAGCAAGGGTGAGTACACATCAACATACTCAGCAAATGTCCCGTTTGGCTGTAGTGGACTAGCTTTATGTGGAGTTAAGGTCAAGCAGTTGCTTTTAGTTGATCAGGTAATTATTACTAGTAGAGAGCCAGGTTTTAATATTAACCCAAGTTATTAACCCAAAAGTACCCTTTCCAAACGGAAAGAATACCACTTACCATTACCATAATCATAATCAAAACCATCATCCTCATCACCACCTGTAAACCAACCATCTCTGATCAAAGTACCTCTAATCAATGGAGCTCCCTTGGCCGCTCATAACCGCGAGCACGGCTGATATATCAGTTTCATAACACTTTGCAGAGGTTGCACACTTTACCCATAAGCTGTGATTCCCTCTCTAGCCCGGCTTGCAAGACCCTTATTCACTCCTGAGGTGAATGGCCTGGGATTCACTACGAAGCCTTTACAAAGATTCCCTGAGGCTGTAGCCGCCCATTAGGTTTCCTAAATGCACCGCACTCCTCCCCAAGGGGCGAACCAACCTTGGCAGAGCGAGCCGCATACACCGAGCCCCATTAACGGCATGACGGCGAAGCGAACTACACCCCAGTTCCTCTAATTATTTAGCTAAGGGCATCCCATTCCACTCTCATGGTTGCACTGTTTTCCCGGGTGGTCATCCAACGAACAGGTCCTTACGGAGAGGCACTCGAGAAACCGCTCGAATCCCCTAAAATGCCACAAGTATATCATCATATCCAGAATAAAATCATAGTATCATCATTGTATCTCATCATGTTCATTGATTAAAATAAAGCGCTAGCATGAAGCTAACCCATAGTAAGCCAAAAGGTAATCAAGGACAAGGTAAATAGAAAGCTAGTCAATCCTTAGGTTGTTCATAGTATGCGGGACAATGAATTATAAAGTAAATGGGACATAATGGGTCAGAGGACACTTGCCTTCACCAAACAGATGCTCAGGGTCTTCAGCCTCGTAGAACTCGAAGAGCTTGATCTCGGGACCAGTGGTTCACTAAGTCTTGATCGTCGATTCCTCGAAGCTCAGGAACAGATCACAATCTATTCACGACGCGCAATGAATACAAATAGGCACAAGTAAACATATACTTGCATAAGAACATTACACCATACAAGATAAAATATTATCAAAATGAGCAATAAAAACAGAGAGCGCTTCTAAGGTTACGCGAGGATAAGAAACGCGACGGTCGAAGCTACGGTCGAGAAGTTATCGCTTTTACACTAAACAATTAGTAGTTAGAACATTTAATTCGACATTATCAAATATAAATTATAACAACTATTTAATTTCGACTAACTTACTGTTTTAGTAGCGGACGATTAAACAAATCATTAATCAACCGACATGAGTGGTTATGAGCGAACAGTTTAATATCACGCACGGACGACGCACGATACGTGAAAACTGCGTGCACGACAGACACACGTGAACGACGCGAACAACACGACGTCACGCGTGAACTGCATGCGACAACACGTGAACCAGACGCGCGGCACGAACACGCGAACGAACGACGACGCACAAATAGCGCGTGAATGACACGCGAAATAGCACGCCACCACGTGCAAAACAGCACGTGCGACAGACAGAGAAAACTAATTAGATGTTGTGTTTAAACTAAACAAGTATTAAATAAATAAAAAGTATTTAAGTTAATATTAACTATGTTAATGTTTATTTATAAAAGCGCAAGTTGAAAACTATATATTTAAATACTAATCTAATGAACATAGTCAAGCAAACATTAAATAAATTATTTAAAATATACGACCTGATGAATTAATGTTATTAACATATGGACAACACAATTTGAACAATACGAAACGGACTTAAAATACAAAAGATATCGCATTTTTATTAACTCTTGCATAAACTATTAACTGAATAATTAATGAGACTTGTGTTGCGACAAAATAATTAATTTAAAGTGTACACGATATTATTATGAAGCGAACATAACTGGAACCGTACAAAACAATTTTACTAAGCTAATTGTATTGAATTCTTAGTAATTCACGGATTATAGCCAAATGACACGTTCCTATTAGCCAAACAAGAGACCACACATAGGGCCACAAGGTGCTAGCGCAGAAGATCCCACCTATCAGCCGAATGTGTAGGGCACTTTTCACGTTTTGGATGCATGTCTGCATGCACCTATCGTGTGCCATGCAATGGGTGGGGCCTAGGCGGGAGATTATATAGGTTACATGCAAGAGGGGCCAGGGCGGTTATCTTCCCTTGACCAAGCACGCACGGAACGCTTCCTTTCCTTCTCAACGCAGACGGCGACTGCAGAGCGCAAAGACGGGCAGGCAGCCGGCAGCGGCATGACAATGGGGAGGCAGGGCTGGACAGCACCGGCGACCAGCAGGCGGGCTTGCCGGAGCACGGCTAGCACCAGGCGCGCGACGCACAGGGGCAGATGGCTGAGCAGCGATGCCGAGCAGAGAGAGAGAGAGCCGAGAGCCAGGGAGTGGGGATGGTTTTCTCTCCGTTTTTTCTGCAACCGAACAACAACTTTCTTCTTCCTCGGACGAAGCAGAGAACGGAGGGAGAGGAGATCGGCCAGCAGGGGATCTCACCGTCCATGGAGACTGCACCTGGCGCACGCAAAGCAGGGGGCTCCGAGGGGCTCACCTGCCATGGGGAACGACATCACGGACGCTTCGCCTAGGAACAATGTAGCAGCAGGATTGGTCGGGTGGCTCTAGCCAACGGCCATGACACACACGGGGCTGCATCAGGGGGCACTGAGGCTCGACGGCGAGGGGGCTGGGTGCACGCCGCGCGGGCTGCTTGATGGCCCAGAGCGCGACCCAAAGCAGCGGCGTGGCACGGATAGGCTGCTACGGTTGCGCAGCGCGAGGAGAGGGGAACACAGGGGAGGAGAGAGAGAGGTGTCATACCTTCGCAGCACGACGACGAGGCCTCTAGGGGCGCAACGTAGAGACGCTGTAGCTGCGCGCAACTGCAAGGCAAAGCGCGGGCGTGGCGACTGCAAGGCGTGGATGAGTTTTTTTGATGGGGTTGTAGACAGCGACACCGAGCGCTTGAATAGGGGTGTGTGAGCGGTTGATGCGAAACCCACGAGACGTGGACGGGATTTCCTTGGCATGCGCACAGAGGTGGTTGCGAGGGAGAAGAAAACAGAGCTGACCAGTGGGGGCCCTGCCGGGACGGGCACGACTAGGGACGGCCGCAGGTAGGCTACGCACGGGCATGCGCGAAATGGTTTGTGGGAGGACGCGGGTGAGGTGGGCAAGGTGATTTGGGTATGAGGCCAGCTGTGTCTAAGTCAGTCGCGGGACTGAGAAGATGAAGCTGACACATGAGCGCGATATGACAGAGAGAGAAACAAGTGAGGGGAGACGGTTGTGCATGTGGGGTGTTGCGCGACGAAGCGAGAGAAGGTGGTTGAGGGGTAGACGAGAATAGCAGATGCGAGCAGTATTCCGTTCGTGAGAGGAAGCGGTTCGGTGATCTCGTGAAAAAGGACACGAGATCTGGAACAGGCTCGACGAGAGGAAAATATATATACATATATTATCAAGTTTCTAGAATTTTATAATTTTTGGAAATACTAAATTTTAGGTATTTAAATAATATTACTCGAAGAAACGTTTCGAAAATTTCCGAAAACATAAACAAGATAATCCGATATAGTTTGAAAACCTTTGCACTTATAAACACTATGCAACGACATGAATGCAACAATCAAAGCTTCTCTAGGATTTTATTTTACTCACTAAAAACTTATATATATATATATAATAAAATTACTGTCCATTATTTAGAAAAAAAGAGAAGAAAAACAAGTAAAGAAGAGGGTAACATCTGAATTTGGTGAATATCAGAAAAGAAATTTTGTACCCCCAAATTTAGGGTGTTACAAATCTAACCCCTTTAACAGGAATCTCGCCCCTGAGATTCAAGAAGAGGCTAGCAAGAAAATGAGATTGGTTCATCGGTTGATCACGACTTTCTTGGGTTGACTTTGACTCTGCAAACTTAACTTGGGGACTGGTTTGCTTTGACTTTCAGATGCTTGAGACCGTTCGATGCAATTCTTGAGGACCTCTTGGACCTGTGGGTTAGGACCCACACATGCTTCGTTGCGCCACTTTGATCTTGTTGGTTGATGTTGATCGCATTGTCTTCATTGGGGTTTGCGGCTAACCCCCTTAACAGGAGCGTAGATACCCACTTGGTGAAGACGTTGTTGACTCTGATCTTGATTGATTAAGAGAAGTTGGAGAATGCCAACGAGACAGGTGCAAGAGGGAAGTGTATAGATAGAAAAGGTAAGGATAGATGGATTAAGGAGAGAAGGGGAGAGAACCCAACTACCTAACTCTATGGCACTCACCTAATAAATTGATGACATTGCGAACCAAGGGCCACAACACATCAACACTCATCACAAAGAAGCAAATCAGTCATAACACAAAAACAAACAGCACGAGCACACAACAACAAGCATCTCGTTGCTACACATTAATATCAACTAAATGGTGGTCTTTCCTTACCAAAGGGAAACTACTCTAAGGCCATCAAAAGGCAAGGGGAATGATAAGACATGCATAATAGGTGTATGAACATAGTAAAGGCTAAAGCTAAAGCAAGGATTGTAACCGGCAAGGGAGAGAATGCAACTAAGGTCAAGATAGGTAAAACACCATTCTCAATTTGAGATGGAAAAGATAATATTTCAAAAGGTAGGCATAAGATAGCATCATGGAAAGATCTAGAGATTACAAAGGTAAGGGAGGTAAAGGCAAAAGCACACCAAAAGATAGAGTTAGGACAAGACTTGCAACGCGACAGAGGAAAAAGGGAACGAACAAGAGCGAGATGGGTAAGACATCTCTCTTGAAATGAAATGGGGGAGGCGGCTTTAAAATGCAGGTACATGATAAGCATCAAAGTAAAGATCGAGGGATGACAAGGGTTAAGGTGATAACGAACAAACACACAACAAAGGACGTATTTTAGACAAAACTTGCAAGGCATCAAAGAAGGGGGGTAGTCAATAGGGAAATAGGTGAGACATTATCCTCGAACAAGGATGGAAAAGAGAAGGCTTTAAATGGGAGGTTCAAAGTAAGCATGAAGGTAAGGGTATGAATATTGCAAGGGTTAAAGGTGATACCGTACAAGAATGTAAGAGAGGAGGTAAATGCGCATAAGAACCAAAGATATAAGTAGCATAAAGGATGGAGTTAAGATGGGACCTACAAATGGAAAAGGAGAGGGTGCATCCAAGAGTCAGATAGGTAAATTGCCACTCTCAAATTGAGGTAGAAGAGAGGGGTTTTTTTAAGAACTAGGAATAAAGATGAGTATCAAGGGTAAGATCGATGGACGACAAGGTGAGAGTGATAGAAAATAAAAACACATCAAGGGATGGAATTAACACAAAACTTGTAAGGCGACAAGAAGTGAAAAGAAATCAAGAGAGAGATGGGTAACTCGCAACTCTCAAATTGGGTTGAAAGAAAGGGGAGGCTTTTAAAGGATAAGTTCAAGGTAAGCATTTAGGTAGAAGGCCTCAATATCGCAAGGGTCAAAGGCGACAACAGATAAGGGTATAAGAGAAAAGATGAAGGTATGGAAGAGTCAATGGAATAATTACAACAAAGAATGGGGGTATGTCAAGGCTTACACGCAGTAAAGAAAAGGATGTTGCCAAGGATAAGATAAGTAAAACACCGTGCTCAAATTGGGATAGGAGATTGGACATTTTAGAGAACGGACATAGTGTAATCACCGAGGTAAGATCAAGAGATGAGAAAGGTAAAGGTAATACCCAACCGAAGCACAACAAAGGATGGAGTTAGAAACTCGCAAGCGACAAGGAAGAGGATACGACCAAGGGAAAAATAGGTAAAATACAACTATAAAATTGAGATGCAAAAGAGGGTATTTTAAAGGCCGGTATAAGATAAACATTAAGGTAAGATATAGAGGTGATAAAGATAAAGATACTAATGATGAAAAACATAATTCATGGACAGAGTTGAGGCAAGACTCGCAAAGTGACAAGGTGGAGAAAACAATCAAGGATAGATAAGTGAGGTTCCGACAGAAGAGTTGAAGTAAGAATTCATTACTGAAGGAAGTTAAGAGGAATTAACGAGATCACCAAGGATGTGCAAAATAAAATGACCGCTCCTGGATCATTAAGAAACAAGGGTAGCCAGGGACATGTTAACTTAAATGTCTTAAACAGACTCTGTGATATAAAGGTAAGCATATATAAAAATAAGAATATGCCAGATTCCAATGGTACGAGCGTACCAAGAGCAAGAGAATAGAAAAAGCCAAAAGATAGCGGCTTCACAACGGAATAAGGAGGGGTCTCCGAAGACAAGGAGTTCATGGACATATACACTGAAATGTCTAAGTAGGCAGTAAAAACTCAGATGTAAGTATTTGAAACAAGAGTATTAAAGAATTCAGGGATATGAGTATGTCAATAACAAAGGAATAAGGATTGTCAAATGGTAGAAATTTAATGATGGGAGAGGATTAAATCCCAAAAGGCAAGAAGGTCATGGTCAGGGGCATCTACAAGGATGTCGCAAGCACAAGAGCGAGATCAGATCTAGTAGATTGAGAAAAGTATAGACCATACTGGAATAAAGTACTTTTGGCAAGGGGGCATATAGGAGCACAACATAGAATTAGTCGAGGTGACTAATATTTTTGAAGCAGCATCAAGGATGAGGTGAAGTAATAGTCAATAAGTCCTTAAAACGGCCAATGCTACTCTAGGCTAGCGGTCCTACAGTCAGCAAGGCTTTGATACCACTTATGTCACACCCGGTTTTGAAGGTAAACCGAATGCGAACTATGTACGTGCCAGGATCAGAAATTCACGTACACAGCGATTACATAAATGACTTATCATAGCACAATGCTTCGAATAACAATAAAGAGTAAGTAATAATATTACAGACTAGAGCCATTTACATAATATAAATCAAAGTACACAGAATCGAAACGTAGCCAACGTAAACAACCCACCACAGACAGTTGACTGGGGGAGGTCGCTAGCCTAATCCTCGAACTCATCGAAGTCCTAGAACTCCTGGAGATCCGCCTCGACACCTTCTTTACCTGAGCATAGATTGCACCAAAGGCATCCTGGTGTTTTGTGAAAGCAAGGGTGAGTACACATCAACGTACTCAGCAAATGTCCCGTTTGGCTGTAGTGGATTAGCTTTATGTGGAGTTAAGGTCAAGCAGTTGCTTTTAGTTGATCAGGTAATTATTACTAGTAGAGAGCCAGGTTTTAATATTAACCCAAGTTATTAACCCAAAAGTACCCTTTCCAAACGGAAAGAATACCATTTACCATTACCATAATCATAATCAAAACCATCATCCTCATCACCACCTGTAAACCAACCATCTCTGATCAAAGTACCTCTAATCAATGGAGCTCCCTTGGCCGCTCATAACCACGAGTATGGCTGATATATCAGTTTCATAACACTCTGCAGAGGTTGTACACTTTACCCACAAGCCGTGATTCCCTCTCTAGCCCTGGCTTGCAAGACCCTTATTCACTCCTGAGGTGAATGGCCAGGGATTCACTACGAAGCCTTTACAAAGATTCCCTGAGGCTGTAGCCGCCCGTTAGGTTTCCTAAATGCACCCCGCTCCTCCTCAAGGGGCGAACTAACCTTGGCAGAGCGAGCCGCATACACCGAGCCCCATTAACGGCACAACACCGAAGCGAACTACACCCCAGTTCCTCTAATTATTCAGCTAAGGGCGTCACATTCCACCCTCATGGTTGCACTGTTTTCCCGGGTGGTCATCCAACGAACAGGTCCTTACGGAGAGGCACTCAAGAAACCGCTCGAGTCCCCTAAAATGCCACAAGTATATCATCATATCTAGAATAAAATTATAGTATCATCATTGTATCTCATCATGTTCATTGATTAAAATAAAGCGCTAGCATGAAGCTAACCCATAGTAAGCCAAAAGGTAATCAAGGACAAGGTAAATAGAAAGCTAGTCAATCCTTAGGTTGTTCATAGTATGCGGGACAATGAATTATAAAGTAAATGGGACATAATGGGTCAGAGGACACTTGCCTTCACCAAACAGATGCTTAGGGTCTTCAGCCTCGTAGAACTTGAAGAGCTTGATCTCGGGACCAGTGGTTCACTAAGTCTTGATCGTCGATTCCTCGAAGCTCAGGAACAGATCGCAATCTATTCACGACGCGCAACGAATACAAATAGGCACAAGCAAACATATACTTGCATAAGAACATTACACCATACAAGATAAAATATTATCAAAATGAGCAATAAAAACAGAGAGCGCTTCTAAGGTTACGCGAGGATAAGAAACGCGACGGTCGAAGCTACGGTCGAGAAGTTATCGCTTTTACACTAAACAATTAGTAGTTAGAACATTTAATTTGACATTATCAAATATAAATTATAACAACTATTTAATTTCGACTAACTTACTGTTTTAGTAGCGGACGATTAAACAAATCATTAATCAACCGACACGAGTGGTTATGAGCGAACGGTTTAATATCAAGCACGGACGACGCACGATACGTGAAAACTGCGTGCACGATAGACACACGTGAACGACGCGAACAACACGACGTCACGCGTGAACTGCATGCGACAACACGCGAACCAGACGTGCGGCACGAACGCGCGAACGAACGACGACGCACAAATAGCGCGTGAATGACACGCGAAATAGCACGCCACCACGTGCAAAACAGCACGTGCGACAGACAGAGAAATACTAATTAGATGTTGTGTTTAAACTAAACAAGTATTAAATAAATAAAAAGTATTTAAGTTAATATTAACTATGTTAATGTTTATTTATAAAAGCGCAAGTTGAAAACTATATATTTAAATACTAATCTAATGAACATAGTCGAGCAAACATTAAATAAATTATTTAAAATATGCGACCTGATGAATTAATGTTATTAACATATGGACAACGCAATTTGAACAGTACGAAACGTACTTAAAATACAAAAATATCGCATTTTTATTAACTCTTGCATAAACTATTAACTGAATAATTAATGAGACATGTGTTGCGACAAAATAATTAATTTAACGTGTACACGATATTAATACGAAGCAAACATAACTGGAACCGTACAAAACAATTTTACTAAGCTAATTGTATTGAATTCTTAGTAATTCACAGATTATAGCCAATTGACACGTTCCTATTAGCCAAACACGAGACCACACATAGGGCCACAAGGTGCTAGCGCACAAGATCCCAGCTATCAGCCGAATGTGTAGGGCACTTTTCACGCTTTGGATGCATGTCTGCATGCACCTATCGTGTGCCATGCAATGGGTGGGGCCTAGGGTGGAGATTATACAGGTTACATGCAAGAGGGGCTAGGGCGGTTATCTTCCCTTGACCAAGCACGCACGGAACGCTTCCTTTCCTTCTCATCGCAGACGGCGACTGCAGAGCGCAAAGACGGGCAGGCAGCTGGCGGCGGCATGACAATGGTGAGGCAGGGCTGGACAGCACCGACGACCAGCAGGCGGGCTTGCCGGAGCGCGGCTAGCACCAGGCGCGCGACGCACAGGGGCAGATGGCTGAGCAGCGGCGCCGAGCAGAGAGAGAGCCGAGAGCCAGGGAGTGGGGATGGTTTTCTCTCCGTTTATTCTGCAACCGAACAACAACTTTCTTCTTCCTCGGACAAAGCAGAGAACGGAGGGAGAGGAGATCGGCCAGCAGGGGATCTCGCCGTCCATGGAGACTGCGCCTGGCGCGCGCAAAGCAGGGGGCTCCGAGGGGCTCACCTGCCATGGGGAACGCCTTCGGGAACAACATCACGGACGCTTCGCCCGGGAACAACGTAGCAGCAGGATTGGTCGAGTGGCTCTGGCCAACGGCCATGACACACACGGGGCTGCATCTGGGGGCTCTGAGGCTCGACGGTGAGGGGGCTAGGTGCGCGCCGCGGAGGCTGCTTGACGGCCCAGAGCGCGACCCGAAGCAGCGGCGTGGCACAGATAGGCTGCTACGGTTGCGCAGCGTGTGGAGAGGGGAACATGGGGGAGGAGAGAGAGAGGCGTCATACCTTCGCAGCACGACGACGAGGCCTCTAGGGGCGCGACGTAGAGATGTTGTAGCTGCGCGCAACTACAAGGCAAAGCGCGGGCGTGGCGACTGCAAGGCGTGGATGAGTTTTTTTGAAGATGGGGTTGTAGACAGCGACGCCGAGCGCTTGAATAGGGGTGTGTGAGCGGTTGATGCGAAACCCACGAGACGTGGACGGGATTTCCTTGGCATGCGCACAGAGGTGGTTGCGAGGGAGAAGAAAACAGAGCTGACCAGTGGGGGCCCTGCCGGGACGGGCATGACTAGGGACGGCCGCAGATAGGCTACACACGGGCATGCGCGAAATGGTTTGCGGGAGGACGTGGGTGAGGTGGGCAAGGTGATTTGGGTACGAGGCCAGCTGTGTCTAAGTCAGTCACGGGACTGAGAAGATGAAGCTGACACATGAGCGCGATATGACAGAGAGAGAAACCGGTGAGGGGAGACGGTTGTGCATGTGGGGTGTTGCGCGACGAAGCGAGAGAAGGTGGTTGAGGGGTAGACGAGAATAGCAGATGCGAGCAATATTCCGTTCGCGAGAGGAAGCGGTTCGGTGATCTCGTGAAAAAAAAGGACACGAGATCTGGAACAGGCTCGACGAGAGGAAAATATATATACATATATTATCAAGTTTCTAGAATTTTATAATTTTTAGAAATACTAAATTTTAGGTATTTAAATAATATTAGAAAAACTGAGATTCATATCAAATACTCGAAGAAACGTTTCGAAAGTTTCCGAAAACATAAACAAGATAATCCGATATAGTTTGAAAACCTTTGCACTTATAAACACTATGCAACGACATGAATGCAACAATCAAAGCTTCTCTAGGATTTTATTTTACTCACTAAAAACTTATATATATATATATACAATAAAATTACTGTCCATTATTTAGAAAAAAAAGAGAAGAAAAACAAGTAAAGAAGAGGGTAACATCTGAATTTGGTGAATATCAGAAAAGAAATTTTGTACCCCCAAATTTAGGGTGTTACAAATCTAACCCCCTTAACAGGAATCTCGCCCCCGGGATTCAAGAAGAGGCTAGCAAGAAAATGAGATTGGTTCATCGGTTGATCACGACTTTCTTGGATTGACTTTGACTCTGCAAACTTAACTTGGGGACTGGTTTTGCTTTGACTTTCAGATGCTTGAGACCGTTCGATGCAATTCTTGAGGACCTCTTGGACCTATGGGTTAGGACCCACACATGCTTCGTTGCGCCACTTTGATTTTGTTGGTTGATGTTGATCGCATTGTCTTCATTGGGGTTTGTGGCTAACCCCCTAACAGGAGCGTAGATACCCACTTGGTGAAGATGTTGTTGACTCTGATCTTGATTGATTAAGAGAAGTTGGAGAATGCCAACGAGACAGGTGCAAGAGGGAAGTGTATAGATAGAAAAGGTAAGCATAGATGGATTAAGGAGAGAAGGGGAGAGAACCCAACTACCTAACTCTATGGCACTCACCTAATAAATTGATGACATTGCGAACCAAGGGCCACAACACATCAACACTCATCACAAAGAAGCAAATCAGTCATAACACAAAAACAAACAGCACGAGCACACAACAACAAGCATCTCGTTGCTATACATTAATATCAACTAGATGGTGGTCTTTCCTTACCAAAGGGAAACTACTCTAAGGCCATCGAAAGGCAAGAGGAATGATAAGACATGCATAATAGGGGTATGAACATAGTAAAGGCTAAAGCTAAAGCAAGGATTGTAACCGGCAAGGGAGAGAATATCAGCTAGACAAGATTGTAACGATGGTGAATAGTAACGATGAATAGTAACGATGAATAGTGATGGTGAATAGTTCGTACGAACAAACGATGAACGATGAATAGTGACTATGAACGAACAATGAACGATGAATAGGAACTATGAATGAACGATCGAATGATCGGACGAACGAACGATCGAAATTTCGGCAGCATAACGGCTGGACAAAGATTATCTGGACGAATGATGAATAGGGATTATGAACGAACGATGAATAGGAACTATGAACGAACGATGAACGATCGAATGATCGAACGATCGGAATTTTGGCAGCATAACGGCTGTACAAAGATTATTTGGACGAACGATCGAACGATCGAACGAACAAACGAACAAACTAAGAACAGGTGGACGAACGATCGAAGAATGACCAAACGATCCTTGTGCTAGTGTGTGCTTGTGTGGAACTTGGAGTGGGCGTGTGGGGGGAGGGAGATAGTTGCCATGAAATGGCTTGGGGTGGCTTGAGAGGAGGCCCTTGCCCCTCTATTTATAGCCATGGTGGGGGATTAGGGGGAGGGATGAGAGGATTAGTGGGAGGATGAGAGGATTAGTGAGAGATTAGCATGTATTTGTCTTGTATAAGTGTAATTAGCTTGTAGAGCTCACCGTATGACACCGGAGGCGTACGTATACGTATGAGCATGAGAAAAGTTTTGAAGAAAATATTTGTGGGGACTTTAAAAATGATTCTGAAGGTATTTCTCAGGAGGAAAATATTTGGAGGAATATCTGTGGAATATTTGGGCAGTATTTCTGGAAAGAACTTGAGGGGATCACTGGGGAAATATTTGTAGGATATTTTGAGGAGGATTTTGGAGAGAATTATAGACCACTATATTTTATTTGTTGATATCAACTCGCAAACAAACATTTTGAAATGAAATTTGAAATTCATTTTGAATTTAGAGCGAGTTTGAGAAAAATTCAAGATTTGAATTTTTGGGATGCTACAGATCTACCCCACTTAAAATGAATCTCGTCCTCGAGATTCGGCTTAGAAGGGTTATGGGTATAGATTTACTTTAGCTACACATCTTCACTTTGCAGACTCTTCGAGGAGGTGGAACTTCAACAAAATCTGGCCTTTGAGGAGCATCGGGTTGCTGATTGCAAACGCTGATTCCGGCTACTCAAAGATCATCTCAGGCTTCTAGCTTTCGCTTGGCATCTAGCTTATTGAAGAAGCATCGATGCCAACACGCAAACCTTCCTCTTGCGAACTCCCACATGGATTCCTTCCTTGATTGGTCTTCTGGTGCTTCATCAATGGAACTTGGGTGACCACTTCTCATCTAGAAACTTATATGCTTGGATGATCTGGTCCTCGACAAGCTTGCTACAGGCCTTCTTCTTTTTCTCCATAGCAGGAACTTTACTAGAACACTACCCCACTTAAAAAGAATGAGGGTAGAACTCTTGAATCTTGGGGATTTGAACTCCTTGAAGTACCTCATAACATGGGTGTTACGGGGCCTTCTTCTGCTGTTGCTGCTTGAGCAGGCTACGGAGAGATGACTCACATAGGGTTGATCTTGGGACAAGTTTCTTCTTATCTCCTCTTCGCTATTTTCTTTTTTCTTCTCATTTCTCACTGCCTCTTTCTTTCTCTTTGTTCTTCCCACTGGAGGATTCTATCAAAGAGCATTACCATCATACAGAGGAGGAAACCGAAGACTATGAACCATGTGCAACAGTCTTCAACCCAAGAATCACCAAGCATTGTGATCTTAGGGGCGAGTGAGTGGAAAATAGAGTTGCTTGCGATTTGGCAGAGGGGATTTTATCAGGAGTGTTTTGCTTGGGATGGGAACTGAGGGAGTTGTTGGGGGTTTTTATAGGCGAGTAGCAGTGATGGTGGTGCTCGGGGTGAGGAGTGGTGATGATGGAGCAGGTGACACGAGGCAGCAGGTGCGATGGAGGGGGGATGGTGTTGCTGGCGGTAATGGCAGTGGGTGCGCTGCAAAGGGGGCGTGGGTGGCGGTAGTACGCATGGAGGCGGGCACGCGTGCGGGGGGCATGGGTGAGTGGTGGGGTCGATGACCCTGATGTTTATGGTCTCTGGTTCCAAGAATCTTTGCCTCTCTGTATGGTAATAACTCCTTTTGTCCTCTTTTCCTGTTTACTTTGACTCAGGGGCAGTGCTTTGATTCTTACGGTCGGTCCTTTTGATTGAGCGGCTGGATAGGTTCCTTCTGTAGCTTATTCCAGGCTTCAAAGGTAAGCTTCCCGGTATCTTCTTGGGTAAGGTGCTTTTCTCTTGAGATGGGTTAAGATGAGAATGGAAGCATAAGGTGAGGATTAGCTCTAATTTGTTATATATGTTTTAGAGAAAACCTTTCTTAAAAAGAAAGAGAACACACAAGCTCAGCAATGATAAGCACAAACAAATCAAATGTTTTGAATAAGGGAAGAATAGAGTTTTTCAAAGCACGGACTACTCAGATTCGGGGGCTAAGCATAACTACTATTGCTCGGCTCATGAACTGAGAACTATGATAAATGCGACTTATGAGCACTAACGTTAAAACATCACATATGCACTCAAAAGGGAAGAAAACATCAAGCAAAATTCATTTTTGAAATGCCCTAGGGGGTCACACAATTAGAGTTTTTCAAAACATGGGGCTACACGATTACCTCTCATACATGCAGGGTTCTAGCCAAAGTGAAGAAAAACTTCACTACCCAAAGCATGCAGAGGACTAGGCATAACTAGCTCAGACCATGCAGCTTCTCTTCTGGCAAGACTGGCACACAACTTCAATCTGAGACATCTCCTAGATGGGTCAATAGGAAGCTGATGTTGATGACTTCTTCTGGCGTCGACTGAGATGGCAAGACGGGGTCGAACTCTTCATCAAGCGGGACTGGCTCCTGTAGCTCCTTAGAGGGCGGTGGTGCTGGTGTGGTGCTTGCAGCTTCTTCCTTGACCTCACGAGACGGTGCTAGAATCTTCTTCATGGTGAGGGGTTCAAACAACTCTAGCAGGGGATCTTGGGAGGACTCGGGGTGCTCTTGCTTCTCCATAGCCTGAGGGGAGACTGGCATTCCTTCCAAGACTATGGCTCCTTCCAGGAGTTCCCAAGTCTTCTTCTCTCCTCTGATAGAGACCGGGCGACCTTCAAGAATCTGGGGATCTTCAACTCTCATTGGTTGAACTGGGTTGGATGAAGTGGGCTCTTGGATTCGTAGGGCTCTATGTTGGTTGCGGGTTACCAAGTAGGCCTCCATCAACTTCTGAATGTGCTCATCTTTGGCTTGCTTCAGGGCTTCAACAGCAATGACTTCACGACTTTCAAAGGCAGACACGGGCTTGAGCTAAGGTGAGATCCACATGGAGCTTACGGTTGCGCTTCTCTGCATCTTCTGCTCGGGCAATCATCTGATGGTGGCG
The DNA here is from genome assembly GCA_029449295.1 of Zea luxurians. Taxonomy (NCBI): domain Eukaryota; kingdom Viridiplantae; phylum Streptophyta; class Magnoliopsida; order Poales; family Poaceae; genus Zea; species Zea luxurians. Next base: position 109,207,213 of record JAOPSE010000010.1, read on the forward strand.
CCGAGCCAAAAATTCATACTATGCATCCAGGGTGAGCAGGTATGCAGTGAGGTACACGACTGTGGGGTCATCCTCAAGCAACTGCTGCCCTTCCAATGCACGCATCCTGGCCATCCAAACTGGACGGTCTCTCTGAAAGGGCGGAAAGAATCTAAGCGGGGTGTCGGCCACTTCTTCTTCATAAATTTGACACAGGGCCCTCAATGCCTTGCGAGCGACAACTTGGCAGGTGTCTTTGAATCTGTGCCCCACAGCAGTGACACTCCATTCTAGATGGTGCGGACTGGATCCAATATATACAGTCACAACACACTTCTCTGTGCCATGCTCGACGAATTCACGGCCATCATACTCTGGCTAGCTCCTGATTCTGAGGCGAACTGTGCATGCTCTCAGCAACTTGGGGAAACCATCTTCATTCTGGCAAAAGCTGGTTTGGCAGCGGACCTCCATCTGAATTCTGAGAGAAGAAAAGGGGGGAAACCATATTTGAAATGAAGGGATAAGAGCAAGATTTTTTTTAAGAAAATAGTTTTGACTCAAAAACTTTTGGATCAGGCTAAGGGTTATGTCCTGCGGCCAACCTAACAGCTCCGATACCACCTGAAGCGCCCCAATCATCTAGGACTCAAATGTGATACAATTACTAGTCCTAGGAGGCTAGTAAACACATTTATACAACAGATGATTCCAGATCTGCCTAAACGAGACAAACCTATAAAGGCGGCGAACAACTTTAAGAGTTGGTCCACAACTTAGGACATATCATCAGAGTGGGGCTGAAGCAGCCCGATATACGCAGCGAAGCAAATCAGCGGTCCAACAGCCACATGCAAGGTTGGGAATAGGCGTAACTCTTACCCGATCACGATCTCCTTCTCTGAAAAACAACAAATAAGCAAGGGTGAGTACTTACGTACTCAGCAGCCCACCTTCACCCGCGGAATGGGGAAATCAGATATAATGCATGGAATATGTGGAGCTCAGGATATTTTACAGAAATAGCAGTATTTGATGCAGGGTTATTTTGTAAAACATTTTGTATTTTTCAAAGCACATCCTCTCCCAAAGGAGCAGGAATTTTTTTTAATATTAGAACAAAATCCCCTGGACTAAACCATCCAGGTATCTCAACAGTTTCCCACTGGTTTTCATTTTCAAAAACATCCACTGGACTTCCCGTCCACCATAGCTCACGGCTCAACCACTGGACCTTTTAAAACCACTTTTCAAAAGCACTATTTTTGGAAAACAAAACACTAATTGTCATACCACACCAGACTCGTCCATTCCAGTGGACACGGACTATTCAAATAGGTTTTCAAACTCTGCGCAGAGGGTACACTTTACCCACTAGTCCAGTTTCTGCAATCTCACCATCGTGAGATCCGAATGTCGAATCTCTTTCTTTCCTCGCACGTCCTTACCTTAACGGTTATACCAAAAGGAGTCAGGCCACCGCCATGTCCAAATCGAACAAAACATTCCCACTCCTTATCCTCCCGGTGCTCCCCAGCCATCATAACCCTCGGGTTCAGACCGTACAAGTTCAGATTGAGTGACTGCCATACAGTCTCGAGTGGTTGTACTTGTCATGAGTACAGGTAGTGAAGGATGACAAACCAGTCCTTATATTAGGGGACAATCCTTCTACTCACACCTAACCCGGTTGAGCCAACACCTAAGCCCTCCCCTAAACCAGGGAGTCCCTGATCATCCCGCTTAAAAGGTGATAAGGGTGACAATCCTTCATCATACCCATTTTGAAAAGCATTTTCTTTTGAAAACTCACACCTTTTCTCAAATCATTTGTAACAAATATGTATAAAGATTGATTGCGGCAAGCGGCTAGGTGGCCATAATAACTTGTCTCAAGATAATATTATGCATAAAATAACAGGCTGAGGGTTGTGGTTGAAAAAGCATAGGTAATTTATGCATCAAAGGGATCCAATGAGCTTGCCATTGCTTATCCGGCGAAAGGGGGAGAGCTCGCGGAACTGGCTTCTGGCTCCATCGCCTAGCGTAGACTTGCAGATCTAGCGTCCACGAGACGACACAAACGCTCTGATAGCTAGGCAACATGAACAAGCAAACATACAAACCAGCAAGTATACCAACAAATATTTAGTATAGTGGTCAGAATAGTGATATATGGATGGGTAGAGTCTTGAGCAGAATCTGTGTCATGTGGTGTTGTGATATCACTGGTGGTGGAGTGGAGGTGCTTACTAGGAGGGTGGATTGGAGGCGAAGCGACACAGTGCGCGTAGCCGGCAGAGCGGAGTAACTGAGTGGGTGGGGTGTTTGCCTTGGCTGAGGGTGTTGAGTGTGTGGAGAGGGAGAGGGTAGCTAGGTGTATTTATAGCTGGGTGTATGTGGTGTAGCACAGTGAAGTTCACTGTTGGTGAGAATAGTGACGAATGAATCATCTGACTTAGTCTGAACAAGGAAATTATAGGCAGAATATGGGACAAGAGTATTTTGGGAGTTTTCTGGAATATGAACCATGCTTAAGGGATGACATGGTTGGATAGGGAATAATTTGATAAGAATTTAGGAACAAGAATTATTGGAATCTGAGTTTGAGAGACTGGTAAAGAATCTCAAAGTTAAGCGTGATCAACTTGGAGAAATTTGGAATGGGTGACCAAATGGGAAGTTCCTACTGGAAGGAAAATTACAGTCACCGGGGTTCGTATGACTGGAATATGGGTCTGGCTGGTCTTAGGTGGACTGGACAGCATGATGGATGAGTAGTTGAAATTTGGGATGACCAGATGACCGATGAATAGTAACGATAAATAGTAACGATGAATAGTATCAACAAAAAGTAATTATAGGTATCATCGATGAATAGTAACGATGATAAATAGTAACGACGAATAGTGATGGTGAATAGTAACAATGGTGAATAGTAATGATGAATAGTGATGGTGAATAGTTCGTACGAACGAACGATGAACGATGAATAGTGACTATGAACGAACGGCGAACGATGAATAGGAACTATGAACGAACGGACGAACGATCGGAATTTCGGCAGCATAACGGCTAGACAAAGATTATCTGGACGAACGATGAATAGAGACTATGAACGAACGATGAATAGGAACTATGAACAAACGATGAACGATCGAATGATCGAACGAACGAACGATCGGGATTTTGGCAGCATAACGGCTGAACAAAGATTATTTGGACGAACGGACAAACAATCGGACAAACGGACGAAGGAACCATGAACGATCGGACGAACGAACGAATAAACTAAGAACAGGTGGACGAACGATCGAAGAACGACCGAACGATCCTTGTGCTAGTGTGTGCTTGTGTGGAACTTGGAATGGGTGTGTGGGGGGGGGAGGGAGAGAGTTGCCATGAAATGGCTTGGGGTGGCTTGAGAGGAGGCCCTTGCCCCTCTATTTATAGCCATGGTGGGAGATTAGGGGGAGGGATGAGAGGAATAGTGGGAGGATGAGAGGATTAGTGAGAGATTAGCATGTATTTGTCTTGTATAAGTGTAATTAGCTTGTAGAGCTCACCGTATGACACCGGAGGAGTATGTATACGTATGAGCATGAGAAAAGTTTTGAAGAAAATATTTGTGGGGACTTTAAAAATGATTTTGAAGGTATTTCTCGGGAGGAAAATATTTGGAGGAATATCTGTGGAATATTTGGGCAGTATTTCTGGAAAGAACTTGAGGGGGATCACTGGGGAAATATTTGTAGGATATTTTGAGGAGGATTTTGGAGAGAATTATAAACCACTATATTTTATTTGTTGATATCAACTCGCAAACAAACATTTTGAAACAAAATTTGAAATTCATTTTGAATTTAGAGCGAGTTTGAGAAAAATTCAAGATTTGAATTTTTTGGGATGGTACAGCTTGGGAGATTAATAATGTGTATTACATGAGTTTACCTCTGTTCTAAATTTTAGGTCACAATAAAATAAGTTGAACTATGTTTATGTACTTGTAAGTAACACTTAGGGGAAATAATAATCTATTTTCAAATAAAGTTAGTGTATGTTATAGTTTATGTTATACTTTGAATTCAGCATCCCTTATGAAGTATTGTGTCCTTTTAAGATGTGATCCAATGTTTGTACATGTGTGGTGTGATGTTCATTTGTACTTCCCAAATGTATTGAATGCATGCTCGCTTTATTTAGACAACGAGCAGTCCGAGGTTCCTGAGTGTGTTGTTGGAGACCTCCCTGAGCAACAACCTGGTGAAGGCAAGTGTCCTCTGACCTATAATGTCCTACATACTTTATGATTCACTGTCTCGCAGTACTTTATGAAACCTAAGGATTGACTAGTCTGTGTTCACTTATCCTTGTTTACCTATTGGGTTATCATGGTTAGCATTTTGCTATTGACTTAACTTTAATCAAGGAACATGATGTGAACATTTATGATATGATACTGTTACCGTGATTATGTGGATGATCTTGTGATACCTTAGGGGGCTCAAGCCTTTTTCCTGAGTACCTCTCCGTAAGGACCTGTTCGTGGAGTGACCACCTAGGATAACAGGACAACCATGAGGGTGGAATGGGACACCCTTAGCTGATTAATTAGATGAACCTGGGGGTGTAGTTGGCTTTGCCAGAGGGTCCTCAATGGGGGCCAGGGCGTAGTGCTCGCTCTGCCAAGGTTGGAGTGCAGAGGTTCATTCGATTTGGTTTTTGTCAGTCACCCACCTTGGGGAGGTGTACTGCGTTTGTACGACTGGCGAAACCTAACGAGCAGCTATGCACCAGGGGAGTCTTTGTAAAGGCTACGTAGTGTATCCTTGGCCATTCACCTTGGTAGTGAAGATCGGGTCTGTACAACCCAGGCTGGAAAGGGATCACGACTTGTGGGTAAAGTGTACAATCTCTGCAGAGTGTTAGAAACTGGTATATCAGCCGAGCACACGGTTAAGAGCAGCCTTGGGATCCTCTTTGATTAGAAGAACTTTGGATATTTTTATGATGATGATTAACAATGATGCCATAAAATTTGATCTATGGTATTTCCTCGTTTGAGGTAGTACTTTTGGGTAATAACTGGGTTTATTACTAAAAGTTGGCTCTACTAATAATAATAAATACTTGACTAACCTAAAAGCAATTGCTTGACCTCAACCCCATATACAGCTAGTCCACTTTAGCCAAACGGGACATTTGTTGAGTACGTTGATGCGTACTCACCCTTGCTTTACAAACCACCCCATCCTAGGTTGTCCCCACTGTACTTAGTGCTCAGGAGGTGATGCTAGCAACATGGAGGACTTCGAGGAGTTGTAGGAATATGACGAGTTCTAGTTCTTTCTTAGTGGCAAACCCCCAGTCAGCTGCCTGTGTAGGCTTAGCTTCTATGTTTCGTATTTCCGCACTTTGATAGTTATGTTAAAGACAATGGTTATGTAATAGACTCTATGGATGTCTTGGACAACTTGATGTAATAAAGTACCTTTCCGCTATTTATTTCGAGCATTGTGTGATGATGTCCAATTATGTAATCGTTGTGTACGTGAGTTTCTGATCCTGGCACATACATGGTTCGCATTCGGTTTGCCTTCTAAAACTGGGTGTGACATAAGTGGTATCAAAGCCTTGCTGACTGTAGGACCGCTAACCAAGACTAGAATGGTCGACCTAAGGACTATAGACCCTTACTCTTACCTTGACCTTAGTGTCTTTTCAAAAGTTGGTCATCTTGACCAACTCTATGTTATTTACTTATCTCAAAAGTTTTGTCTCACTTTTCTTTCTATCTACTTTCTGGTCTAATAGTTCTACTCTTACTCTTGTGCTTACGATGTCTTCTATCGATGGCTCGTCGACTTAGGTGCACTGCACGTAAGTTTGTGATCCCCTTTTTGCCTTCTCGCCTGGCGGAGCGTCCACTGCGTCGCACAGTGCCAGGTCAGTCTAGTCACCTGGAGAGACTGCATCGTCGCCTGCACGAGGAGTAGGAGCGCCGACGCCAGGAGCAGGACCAAGAGCAGCAGGACTCTTCTCCCTCGCCTCAGCAGGAGGTGGAGTCTGAGAGGTCGCCTTCCCCTGCACCTCAGCTAGAGATGCCCCCTGCACCACCACAGGACATCCCAGCTGCTGGAGGAGACCCCGACGGAGACGGAGATGACGACGACGCCGGTGGCAGTTCAAGCCATGGCACGGAGCTCTCGGAGGAGCCGGAGCCGGAGGGATGGATCGCTAGACCCATCACTCGTGACGCCGCTCGCGGGTGTCACTTCCACGACGCTCTTGACACCCTGCTGTGTTGGGCCTTCGACCGACACACTTGGTCCATCGAGTACCGTTGTGTAGTCTACCAACATCGTCGCGGGCTATACCCGGACTAGTGGGAGGCTACTTTCTTGGTGCGTCGTCCGGACGATGATCTCTGGGGTGCAGAAGCCTTCTCAGAGCACTATTCTATTACTGAGAGGGATACTGCCGAGGCAGCCATGCAAGATGCAGCATGACGGGCACTTTCTCAGTATTGCTCGTTGTTCAGCGGGGTAGCTGATGGCCTCGACCTTAAGTACTACCCTCCCGTTCGACCGGCGGTGTTGGAGGTGTGATTGCCTTGCCAGTTGGTGAGGGCAATCCTAGGCTGAACAACATGGTTAACTTGGATGTTGTGCTCAACACAGAGTTGGACCACACCCTTGACGAGTTGGGCAAGGTTTGGGCGGAGGTTGCGGAATTACGTGTTGAGTGCGCAGCACGCCACTATCTGGATGGTGGTTCTCCTTCCCCTGTCGGGATTCAACACCCTTACCGTTCACCGCCCCGTGGTGGCTTCGACTATGGTACCCCAGACTGCAGGACCCGGATAGATTTGGATCCCTAGATCGACAGAGTCGTAGTCTGTATTAATTATCAGTTCAGTGTCTTAGTCTAGTCAGTCTAGTTAGAGTTAGTTTGCTTATTTTACATTGGATGCTTGTTATGATGGACATGTACTGAAGTTGAATCTTTGTAATGATTGCCACCAAGCTATGGGTATCCCCTGCAACTTGGTGTAGTTATTAATAAAGTCAGTTATTTAGTTGGGTAATCCATTTATTTCCACTTCCCTCTTTATCTGAGAAGGTGTCAGTGAAGATGGTCAATCGTTCAGTGCTATGAAGAGTTTCTATACATCTTTTCTTATGCTGAAAGACTGCAGAGTCAGATTTGATGTATGTGTGTAATTTCTACAGATGTTTGAGAACAGGCGCAGAGGTGCGAGGCGTGCTCAGCCAGAACAGCAGGCACCCCAAGAGGAGGCAGCCACGCAGCAGCATTTGCCACCACCACCACCGATGACCATTAAGCAAATGTTCTTGATGCAGACCCAAGTAGCCCAGGCAATTGGTCAGACCTTAGCAGCCATGCAGCAGGTGCAGCAGCAGCCACCACTGCCTCAGCCTTCGGTGCAAGTCCAGATGCCTCAAGTGCCCAGAGACAAGCGGGCAGAGTTCATGAGGGGCCATCCCCCAGTCTTTGCCCACTCTGCTGATCCTATGGACTCTGAAGATTGGCTGCGTACCATGGAGCGTGAGTTGCACACTGCCCAGTGCAACGATTGTGAGAAGGTGTTGTATGGTCCCCAACAGCTGAGGGGAGCAGCATAGTCTTGGTGGGAGTCCTATCTCGCCACCCATGCCAACCCTGAAGCTATCACTTGGGAGGAGTTCAGGGATAATTTCCGTCGCTACCATGTGCCCGAGGGACTGATGATAGTGAGGAAGGAGGAGTTTCTCGCATTGAAGCAGGGTCCCCTGTCCGTCAATGAGTACAGGGACAAGTTTCTGTAGCTGTCGCGTTATGCCCCAGAGGATGTCAACACGGATGCCAAAATACAGTACCGCTTTCTGAGAGGATTGGTTGATCCCCTCCATTACCAGCTGTTGGGGGTATGCTTCATAGCCAAAGATCCAAGAGAAAGAGAACACCTTCAGCAGATTCTCTCGGAAGCAGTGCCGAAGCCATCACCTATAAAGCTTCGGCACAGTGGCAGATCTCAAGACGAAGGGGTGCACCGACTTAAAGATGAAATGAGTTAAAGACTCGTGATGTTTTGTATCATTATTGTAGTCGATTGTAAAGGGCGTAAATGTAACTTTACATGGGCTGCGTCCCGTGCCTATAAATAGATGAACAGTGCTCCCATACTGTTCACACTGATTTGGTACTTTGCTTTTGCGTCGCGTTTGTACTCTTACCTCCTTTCAAGTCGAAGGTACATTTGTAATTTAATATTATTTATATTTCTCCATAATGATGAAATAAAAATGAGTTGATATATAATTGTTTATCCTGTCTTTTACATTTTATATGATTTCTTCTTCATCATTATACGTTATGTTGTCGAAGGTATGCCCTTCGTAACCTTCGTCCGAAGATCATTATATCCTGAAGGAAATAATGTTTCGAAGGACAAAGGGCCTTAACGTTTAACATTTTTTGTGTTGCCTTGTTCTTAATTCATAGCACTTGAGAACAAGTCCCCAACATTGGCGCCCACCTCCGGTGAACTCACTTCCACTTTTTGAGCTGATGGCTTCATTCAACAACCAAGCTGAAGCTGCTTCGGCTTCGAAGCTGGTACTCCCGATAACAGGCGATTCAACCTCAGAGCCGGCCAACAAGAGGCAGAAGAAGGAGGCACAGAGAAGGGTACAGCATGTTGGGGTACAGGGACCCTTCATCAAGTCAAGATGGTCCCACATCCCAATTACCTTCTCCCAAGAGGACCTTCAGCTCAAGGATTACCCTCACAATGATGATATGGTTATTTCTTGTGTTATCAAAGGATTTCTGGTTCACAATGTTCTGGTTGACATAGGTAGTGCAGCAGATATTATATTTGCTAAGGCCTTCAGACAGATGCAAGAGCCAGAGGATAAGATTCATGATGCTACACACCCTCTTTGCGGCTTCGGAGGAAGATAGATTGTAGCGCTCAGCAAGATCACGATGCTAGTGACCTTTGGATTTGTCAACTATACAAGAACTAAGCAAATTGTGTTTGATATTGTCGACATGGAGTACCCCTACAATGCAATCATTGGTCGTGGGACACTCAATGCTTTTGAAGCAATTATTCATCCAGCATATCTTTGCATGAAGATACCTTCGGATCAAGGGCCCATTGCTATTCATGGAAGCCAGGAAGCTGCCAGAAAGGCTGAAGGAAACTGGACAGATTCAAAAGCAATCCATAATATAGATGGAGCCGAAGCTTGTGAGCAATACAAGTACAGAAGGGAGAAGGCTGCTTCGGCCAATCAGCCGAAGCCCATGCTCTTATGTGAAGATATAGCAGAGCAGAAGGTGTTGCTGGGATCTCAATTGTTTGAGGAACAGGAGAAAAACCTAATAAGGTTTCTGTTCAACAACAAAGATGTCTTCGCATGGTCCGCCAACGATCTCTGTGGTGTCAACAGGGATGTCATTGAACACTCGCTCAATGTTGATCCATCCTTCAGACCCAGAAAGTAGAGGCTTCGGAAAATGTCTGATGACAAAGCCGAAGGTGCTCAGAATGAAGTTAAAAGACTTCTTAGTGCTGGAGTCATCAGAGAAGTAAAATACCCAGAATGGCTAGCTAACACTGTTATGGTGAAGAAGGCCAATGGTAAATGGAGAATGTGCATCGATTTTACTGATCTTAATAAGGCATGTCCAAAGGATGAGTTTCCATTACCGAGGATAGATTCTCTAGTAGATGCAGCAGCTTCATCGGAGCTCATGAGTCTACTAGATTGTTATTCAGGCTTCCATCAAATCTTGATGAAGAAGGAAGATGAGCCAAAACCAGCTTCATAACCCCCAGTGGCACATATTGTTATCTTCGAATGCCTGAGGGGCTCAAGAATGCTGGAGGAAGCTTCAGCATAATGACAGTGAAAGTCCTTCATTCTCAGATAGGCAGAAAGGTGCTAACTTATGTAGATGATATCATAGTAAAAAGCACGAAGCAAGAAAATCAAATTGCTGATCTTCAGGAGACATTCACTAACTTTTGGCAAGCTGGCCTGAAGTTGAATCCAGAAAATTGTGTCTTCGGAGTAAAGGAGGGGAAAATCCTTGGTTGTTTAGTTTCAACAAAAGGAATCAAAGCTAATCCGAATAAAATCGAAGCTATTCTCCGGATGGAGCCACCAAGCACAAAGAAGGGAGCTCAGCGGCTGACAAGAAGATTGGCATCTCTGAATCGATTCATATCTAGATCAGCAGAGAGAAATTTACCATTCTTTGAAGTGCTAAAGTCGGCCGAAGTCTTTCAATGGGGATCAGCTCAGCAGAAAGCCTTCGAAGAGTTGAAGCAGTATCTAATAGACCTAACAACGTTAACTCCACCCATGCCAGGGGCTCCTCTGTTATTATATGTGGCAGCTTCGCATTCTGCAGTAAGCGCAGCGCTTGTGCAGGAAAAGCTTGAAGGACAAATCAAAAAGCAAGCCCCAGTATACTTCGTCTCTGAGGTCCTCAGCTTATCAAAGAAAAACTATACAGAATTGGAGAAAGTGTTGTATGCTGTCTTAATGGCCTCCAGGAAGCTTCGGCATTACTTTCAAGCATTCCATATAATTGTTCCTTCTTCACAACCTTTGAAGGATATTATGAGGAACAGAGAAGCTACTGGAAGAATTGGAAAGTGGGCTGTGGAGCTCAATGAATTCACCATTGATTATGTGCATAGATCCTCGATCCAGTCCTAGGCGTTAGCAGACTTCATCACTGATTGGACGCCAGGGGCTCAGGAAGAAGAAGCAAGTAAAGATGTTGAAGCTTGGACAGTGTTCTGCGACGGTTCCTGGGGAACCTTTGGGGCAGGTGCAAATGCTGTCTTAGTTGCACCTTCCAAAGTCAAAACATGTTATGCAGTGAAACTTGATTTCAGCTGCACAAATAATATTGCTGAATACGAAGCTTCACTTTTGGGGCTTCGAAAGTTAAAGGCAATGGGGATAAGAAGGGTGGTTCTTAAAACCGATTCCCAAGTTATTTCTGGTCATATTGACAAGAGTTGTAGAGCAAGACATCCGAAGCTTGAGAAATACTTGGATACAGTTCGAAGGCTTGAAGCTTCTTTCGAAGGGTTTTCTGTCAAGAATATTCCACGAGGAGAAAATGAGCACGCTGATTTATTAGCCAAATCAGCGGCACAGGGGCTGCCTTTACCTTCGGAGGTATTCTTTGAGACAATAAGAGCACCTTCAGTGGAACTTCTTGAAAGAGCAGTGTCGGCGTTTCGACCCTGGGGGTCCCTGGACCTACGAGTAAATTGTCGCTGCGTGTCCCAGCCCAGATGGGTCGGCGTGAGACGGAGGCACAAGGGGGGAAACAGTAAGGGGAAACCCGCGGCCTCGTGTTGTCCTGCGCCCAGGGCGGATGCGCTTGCAGTAGGGGGTTACAAGCGTTCGCGAGGGAGAGAGAGAGAGAGTCAGGGGGCGTGAGGCTGCCCGTTTTCCCGCGCGGCCACCTCTCTTGTATGAGAGCCCTGGACCTTCCTTTTATAGACGTAAGGAGAGGGTCCAGGTGTACAACGGGGGGGTGTAGCAATGTGCTAATGTGTCTAGCAGAGAGGAGCTAGAGCCCTATGTACGTGCCGTCGTGGCTGTCGAAGAGGTGTTCGAGCCCTGTTCATGTGGCGTCGTGGCCGTCAGAGGAGCGCTTGAGCCTTGTAGAAGCACAGCTGTCGGGGCTGTCGGATCCTTGCTGACGTATCCTTGCTTCCGTAGGGGGCTGAGAACCATCGTTGTCATGGAGCACGCGGGGTGCCATCATTACTTGTTTTACTGGGACGAGCCAGATGGGACGCCGGTCTTGTTCCCCATAGCCTGGGCTAGCTAGGGGTAGGGTAATGATGGCCTCCCCTTGTGGCGTGGTCGGCCCGAGCGAGGTGGTGACTCCTCCTAGGTTGAGGCTGAGTCCGAGCCCGGGGGTCGGGCGAGGCGGAGACCTTCTTCTGGAGTCAAGGTCGAGTTCGAGCCCTGGGGTCGGGCGAGGCGGAGACCGTCTTTCGGAGTTGAGGCTGAGTCCGAGCCCGGGGGTCAGGCGAGGCGGAGATCGTCGTCCGAGGGCGAGGTTGTAACACCCGGTTTTAAAAAACAAAGCCGGGTGCATCTCATACATGCGCCAAGAAGACAACATATATAATAACAGAGTGTATAGAGATAAATGTCATAAAACATCAGAGTATTTATTACATAGCGGAAGTCTTATTACAAAATAAAGATAAATATAAAACGAACTAAGGATCGTCGGCGCCAATGTCGACTGAGAAACGCCACCTAGATCAGATCGAACTCCTCAGTGTTAGGCGGCTCCTCCTGAACCACCTGTTCTTCTCCTGTGGGGGGGTGTGAGACAGCAAGAGTGAGCTCACATACGTTCATAGCTCAACAAGTCGTGGGGAATAATGTGGCATGAACTCACCAAAGGTGGGAGTTCATGTAGTGTAAGGCTGATCAATGAAATAAAGGCTAAGGCTGAGCATTGCTTTTATAAGTTGGTCAAAATTTTATTAGCAATTACTAAGTGTAAGTAAATACCAAACCTTAATAATAATAAAGAATAGTAATAGTAAAATAATCCCAAATGCGATGCAAATGTCAAAATTAAACTTAAGTTCCATAGTTAATCATGTGAGGGTCCGAGCCGCTCTTGACCGTGAGCACGGCTAGTATACTAGTTTTACACTCTGCAGAGGTTGCGCATCTTTACCCACAAGTCGTGTATCCCATGTCGCCAGGGTTTGCAAGGCCCTTAGACACTACCGAGGTGAATGGCTAGGGATCCACTACGAGGCCTTTACAAAGTTCCACTAGCTTCTGAAAACCCGCTACAGTTTATAGGAAGTTCCAATGCAGGGTTCCTGGCTGACCGCCATCGCAGCAAAATCAACCAGGGACCTCCCTACACTGACCACTCCCCTACTGCCCTTGCCCCTTTCGGGTAAGGTAGTCTTCCACTAGCTTTCCTAATTAGTCAGCCAAGGGCGTCCCATTAAACCCTTGTGGTAGCACTGTTTTCCCGGGTGGTCGCTCCATGTTCCCATTAATTTAATGATCTTAACATGAACAATAATAATAACAAAATAATAACAGAATAATCATGAATAATGAATCTCCATACCCAATCCACATAAAGCAATAGCAAGTACTACCCATAATATTTCAGGGGTGAACAAGGTATAGAGGTAATCAAAACTGGAGTAACATAAAGGCTCCCATCAAAATTAACCTATGCAGATCATTAAAATTAATAAGAACATGGCTGGGAAAAGTAAGTGATCAAGGGCACAACTTGCCTGTAATGAGCTCCTGCTCAGCTACTTCTACTTGTTGAACCTCAGTTTCCACAGTGGCTTGCTCGTCTACTCGCATCAACACAATACATACATAGTATAGCAAAAATTAACATTGCACCAAACATGTAAATAAAATACACAGTAAAAACCTACACATTAAAATGAAACCATAGGAACTGGAATCACTAAATTTGGAGTTATATATTTCAAGTTATGAATTTCTGTAGCTTTTATGTATTTAATACATGATTAAGTATTAGATAAATTTAAATGAGCCTTTCATGCCAAAACAGAGGCACTAATGCGTAGACAATATTATTACAAAAATTTAGGAACTGGAATGGACCAATTTGGAGCTCATATGAATTTTCTATGAATTATCAAAGTTCTAGCAATTATTTTCATATTAAAAATCTATTTTCTATTTTATTTATTCAATTTAAACGATCACTGGACTGGGCCTCAATTTTCAGAAAGCGCGGGGGGTCTCTGCGCAAGAGATACTAGGCACAGTGAATAGTAATAGGTGGACGGCGGGTTGATTCTGCGAAAACAGGGGGTTTCTTTACAAAGATCGCCATAGTGAAGGGATACGGGCGAGTCTCGGCCATCCGATTTGAAGCTGACGGCCCAGATTACATCCACATCCGCCCCGAACCGGTACGGAGTAGGATCCGCACGATTCAAGATCAACGGCCAAGGTTTAATGAAGCCCAGATCCGATTCCCACCCTCGGATCATTGATCGACGGTCGCGCGCGCTCGATCCAAACGGTACACACGCGATCTAATCGGAGCCGCCCCTGGTGGATCCAACGGCCACCACGCTACCCGGCCAGTCGACCCAAGTTCGCGGCGGCGCCGCCCCGCCGGCCAAATTCCACGCCGGTGAGCACCCCCTTCCCGGCTATTCCGAGCATTAAACCCTAATTATCCTGGTGCTAAATGAAGAGAACAGCCTAGCGAACTAGATGGGGAGTGGGTTACCGGCTATTGTCGGGTTGCGGCGTCCGGCCATGGTAGAAGGCGGATCCGCGGCGGAGCTGATTCAACGGTGACGAATTCCGGTGCCGCCGGTGGCCAATCCTCAGCAATTCGGTTGCGGTCGCCTTCAACACAGCCGAAGGGAGCCCCTGGGTTCCACAATTCGAGCTCGGTCGTCGGCAAGCCTGGATTCGCCCGCGGCGGGTCTCTCGCTCCCCTCCGTGGTCGATGGTGGCTCTGTGTTGCTAGGTCTGCGCGGCGTAATGGACAAGGAAGGGAAGGATGCGATGGCGGCTGCGGCTTTATCTCTCCACAGGACGGATTGGAACGCGTGGCCCGGCTTTCCGTCAACGACGCGCCCGCCATGCGCGGTGAGTTCGTTGACGGGCGAGGTGGAGCGGTTCTGGCAAGTTTGGCCCACATGCCAGAGATCAAAGAGGTAACGGGAGTGCGCGGTAATAGTGCTGACGTGTGGGACCCACAGGTCGGTGTAAGACAAGGAGCAAGCAGGCGTGCGCGTGACCGACGGGCGGGGTCCACATGTCGGCGCAGAGGTCAGCTGGGCCGCGCGCGCAATAGCGAAATGGCGAGATGGGCCGAAATGAGACAGTCGGCCCATGTAACTCCTTTATTCTTTTTCTTTTTATCTTTTCTGTTTTCTTTCTTCTAGGTTTAAATTTGAATTTGAATTTAGTTTTCAAACCTTGTGCACATTGGTTATCAAATCACATTATGGAATATAAAATACAAATTTTTGGAATATATTTATATTATTTTTATTTTCATAACATTTCTCTTCTTCCTTTTAAACCCTAGTTTTCAATTTAGGATTTAAGCTTTCTAGTAATTATTATCTTATTATCATTGACTTTATTATTTTTTTTCATTTAATGCACAAACATATAACTCCAGCATGATGCAATTTTTCTTTATTTTAGAATAATTGTTTTATTTAGTCACTCTCAATTACACAAGTGCTCTTTTTATGATGCAAATGAGACACACAAATGAGGAACTCTCTCTATTACTCTTGGTATACAACTTTGAGTATTACAAATCCTACCCCCCCTTAAAAATAATCTCGTCCTCGAGATTTAAGGAGATCTAGGGAAAAGGTGGGGGAAATCTATACGAAGCTCTTCTTCTCTTTCCCAAGTTGCTTCATCTTCACCGTGGTGGCTCCATTGAACTTTGCACATCTTTATGACCTTATTCCTTGTAACTCGAGTCAGTGTATCAAGAATCTTGATGGGGTACTCAGCATAAGTCAGGTCATCTTGAACATTAAGGTCTTCCATTGGTAATTGCTCCTCAGGCACCCTGAGGCATTTCTTCAGCTGAGATACATGAAAGACATCGTGAACATCCGCGAGATGATCCGGTAACTCCAATTGGTATGCAACCTCTCCCACTCGCTTTAAGATTAAGAAGGGTCCAATAAAGCGAGGGGACAACTTTCCTTTGACTTTGAACCTTCTCATGCCCCGGAGTGGTGATACCTTCAAATAGACATAATCACCCTCCTTAAACTCAAGCAGTCTTCTCCGGGTGTCAGCATAACTTTTCTGCCTGGACTGTGCAGTTCTCAAATTCTCCCTTATTTGCTGAACTTGTTCCTCTGCTTCTTGTATAATCTCAGGTCCAAACAACTGTCTTTCACCAGTTTGATTCCAATACAAGGGAGTCCTGCACTTTCTGCCATACAAAGCCTCAAACGGTGACATTCTCAAACTGGCCTGATAGCTATTATTATATGAGAACTCCGCATACGGTAGACTCTTATCCCAACTTCCACCATGCTTAAGAGCACAAGCTCTTAACATATCTTCAAGCACTTGGTTAGTCCTCTCAGTCTGCCCATCAGTCTAGGGATGGTAAGCCGAACTAAAATTCAATCTTGTATCCAATGACTCGTGCAACTTCTTCCAATATCGAGAGGTAAACTGTGATCCTCGATCTGACACAATCTTCTTTGGCACACCATGCAGGCATACAATCCGTGCCATGTACAACTCTGCCAACTTAGCTCCTGAATAAGTGGTCTTCACTGGAATAAAGTGGGCTACTTTAGTTAGCCTGTCCACAATCACCCATATAGAATCATATCCAGCAGACGTGCGGGGTAATCCAACAATGAAGTCCATGCCAATCTCTTCCCATTTCCACTCAGGTATCTTCAGTGGGTGCAATAGTCCGGCTGGCCTCTGGTGTTCAGCTTTAACTCTTTGGCATACATCGCACATAGCTACATGTGCAGCCACATCTCTCTTCAATCCATACCACCAATACTTCTGCTTCAAATCTTGATACATCTTAGTGCTTCCAGGGTGGATAGAATAAACTGAGTCATGCGCTTCCTTCAATATGGTTTCCCGAAGACTATCAATATCGGGAACACAGATCCGATTCTTGAACCATATCGTGCCTTGCTCATCCTCCGTGAACTCTGGGCCTCTACCCTCTGTTATCAGATCCTTGATCTCCTGGATTTTGGCATCACCAACCTGACCTTTACGAATTTCCTGCTCCAGGGTAGGTTCCAATTCAATAGTCACTCCTTCCGTATGTGTAACAATTCCCAGGTTGAGTCTCTCAAAATCTTTTGCTAATTCATCAGGTAGCTGGACGACGAAAGCGGAGTGAACATGCTCCTTCCGACTCAAGGCATCTGCAACCAAATTCGCCTTGCCTGGGTGATAGTGAATCTCCAAGTCATAATCCTTAATGAGCTCCAACCAACGGCGTTGCCTCAGGTTGAGATCCTTCTGAGTGAATATATACTTCAAACTTATGATCCGTGTATACTTGGCACTTAGTTCCCATAATATAGTGTCTCCAAATCCTAAGTGCATGCACAACGGCAGCCAACTCTAAGTCATGGGTGGGGTAGTTCAATTCATGCTTCCTCAACTAACGAGATGCATAGGCAATCACATGACCATCTTGCATAAGCACACATCCAAGTCCTTGGCCACATGCATCACAATAAATGTCAAATCCTTTCTGCAGATCTGGCATAATCAATACTGGTGGAGACATCAGTCTCTCCTTCAATTGATCAAAGCTTTCTTGACACTTCTCATCCCACTTGAATTCTCTTCCTTTCTCCAAAAGCGATGTCATGGGCTTAGCAATCTTAGAAAATCCTTCAATAAATCTCCGATAATATCCTGCGAGTCCCAAGAAACTCCGAATCTCCGTAACTGTAGTGGGCACTCTCCACTCCATAATCTCCTTCACTTTAGCAGGATCCACGGCTATTCCTCCATTAGAAATAATATGACCAAGGAATGGCACCTTGTCAATCCAAAACTCGCACTTGCTGAACTTAGCATAGAGTTGATTATCTCGTAACTTCTGTAGCACCAACCTTAAATGTTGTTCATGATCACTTTCATTCCTAGAATAGATAAGAATATCGTCGATGAACACCACGACGAATGTGTCCAAATACTCCATAAACACCTTATTCATCAAATTCATGAAATATGCCGGTGCATTGGTTAGTCCAAATGACATAACAGTAAACTCATATAATCCATATCGAGTCGAGAATGCTGTCTTGGGAATATCCGATGGTCTAATCCTCATCTGATGGTAACCGGATCGGAGATCAATCTTCGAAAATACTCTAGCACCTCTCATCTGATCAAATAAATCCTCAATACGGGGCAACGGATACTTGTTCTTCACCGTAACATCATTAAGAGATCTATAATCCACACACATCCGTTGCGATCCATCCTTCTTCTGCACAAATAACACCGGTGCTCCCCAAGGTGAGGAACTTGGACGAATGTAACCAGCCTCTTGTAACTCCGTCAACTGCTTCTTAAGTTCCTTCAACTCTTCTACGGACATTCTATATGGCCGTTTAGAAATAGGGGCGGTTCCAGGTAAGAGATCAATAACAAACTCAACTTCTCTATCAGGTGGCATCCCTGGTAACTCCTCTGGAAAGACATCCGGAAAATCCCTAACCACCCGGATGTTGTCACCAACAAACTCCTCAGGCATAAAGAACATTGCACGCATGGATGAGGAGGTTACTGCAATATTAACTTGAAATCTTTCTCCTTTAGTGGTAGTGAGTTCTATGGTACCTCTACCACAAGCTATAACGGCCTTTGCCTTTCTCAGCCATGACATACCAAGGATCAGATCTATACTGCTTGACTCTAATATTATAGCAGTAGCTCCAAATTCTCTACCCATAATGGTCAAGGTCAATCTACGTGTCATTTGATTCGCCTCAACAGGCCCTTTAGGTGTAATTACTATCAGGGGTTTTCTCATATTTAGCAGTGGTATTTCATTTGTGTTGGCATATCTAGCAGACATGAATGAATGTGTAGCACCAGAATCAAATAATATTGTTGCAGGAATTGTATTAACATAAAACATACCAATTACGAGGTCTCCACCATCAGGAGTATCATCAACGCTGACTTGATTCACCCTGGCTATAGAATATCCCTTGCCAGGGGTCTGTTGCTTGTTCTGAACTGGAGTAGTAGCAATCCTCTGTGGGCAGACATTTGCATAATGACCAATCTTCCCACACTTGAAACATTGAGTGCCCGGACTCTGTCCTGCAAACTTCGTCGGGGTGCCCGTGGGAGTAGCCTGTCGAGGAGGTGGAGTCCTCAGTGGTGATTGCTGAACTGGGCGTGGTCCTCCTGGTCGGGTCGGTGTACCCTGTGGTGAACTGTAGCGAGGACGAACACTGCTGCTACCCTGTCCTTGTGAGATAGCCTTCCTCTTCAAATCACCCAGTTGAACAAGCTTGTGTTCAATAGCAAGAGCCTTATCCAGTAGCCTCTGAAAGGATGGAAAGGTGTGTGCAACCAGTGCATACTGCAAGGGTCCATTCAGTCCTTCAATAAAGTGCTCCTGCTTCCTTTCATCCTCAGCAACTTCCTCCGGAGCATATCTCGACAGCTGAATAAATTTGTCTCTGTACTCGCTGACCGACATGTTGCCTTGCTTCAATGCCAGAAACTCCTTCTTGATCTTTATCATCCCAGCTGGAATATGGTAGTTCCTGAACTGCGTACTGAACTCTGCCCAGGTAATAGTATCAGCAGCATCGTGGGCAGCAGTATAAGAATCCCACCAGTCAGCAGCAGGACCAATCAGACGTCCAGAAGCATATAAAACCTTCTCCCGGTCAGTGCATTGTGCAATATTCAGCATCTTCTCAATTGCTTTCAGCCAATCATCTGCATCCAGTGGATCAGGTGAGCTAGCGAATGTAGGTGGCTTATGGCTCATGAACTCCCGGTGCTTATCACGTGGTGGAACTGGTGGTGGTGGAGGCAGTGGTACTTGTTGCTGCTGTTGCTGTTGTTGAAGTTGCTGTTGCAGCTGCTGTTGTTGCGCCCTCCTTTCTTGGCGTATCTCATCTCTCTCCTGGCGCAACTCCTGGCGTATGTCTTCTCTTTCCTGATGCATCTCTTGGCGTTCTTGCTGCATCTGGGCACGCATATCAGCCATAGTGTCCGCCATTTGCTGCATCACCGCCATCTGAGCAGCAACCAGTGGGTCAACTCCGCCTGGTGGGGGATTAGGAGGATTCATCTCTGCAGGCTGTGGCTGAGGTTGTCTATAAATTCTTCGAGTGTGTCGGTTAGGAGGCAAATCAATTCCACCACCCCTCCTGGTATTGACCATCTGAGTTAGATACATATGGTAAGAAAGAGCAGTAGACAAGGCAGTAAATACAATCATGTTACTTTGGGGGATTTATTAGCTAAGCAGATTAATATTTCACCTACTATAGCTAATTCAATACCTTATGTTGGTACATGCTAAGATGTCCATCTATAATAATTCAATCAATCAAAGAAGCAAATCAGACATTTAGCATCAGCACAATCAACCAACATTTTTTTTAAGAAAATAGTTTTAACTTTTGTTTTGGGTTCCCTAACTCTTAAGAATGTCATAGGGGTAGGGATTCCAAGGTTTGAAATCCATCTTGTCTCAGAGTAGAAAAGGTAAGAATGATCAGAGTAGAACAGTAGAAGGTGAGACAGGATCAAGATAAGGTAAGTATGGAATGAATTAGAGTAAGATAAGTAGATAAGGGTTTTGTCCATTTCTATCTACGTTTCGTCCTACAGTCAACATTTCCTCTGATACCACTTCTGTAACACCCGGTTTTAAAGAACAAAGCCGGGTGCATCTCATACATGCGCCAAGAAGACAACATATATAATAACAGAGTGTATAGAGATAAATGTCATAAAACATCAGAGTATTTATTACATAGCGGAAGTCTTATTACAAAATAAAGATAAATATAAAACGAACTAAGGATCGTCGGCGCCAATGTCGACTGAGAAACGCCACCTAGATCAGATCGAACTCCTCAGTGTTAGGCGGCTCCTCCTGAACCACCTGTTCTTCTCCTGTGGGGGGGGGTGTGAGACAGCAAGAGTGAGCTCACATACGTTCATAGCTCAACAAGTCGTGGGGAATAATGTGGCATGAACTCACCAAAGGTGGGAGTTCATGTAGTGTAAGGCTGATCAATGAAATAAAGGCTAAGGCTGAGCATTGCTTTTATAAGTTGGTCAAAATTTTATTAGCAATTACTAAGTGTAAGTAAATACCAAACCTTAATAATAATAAAGAATAGTAATAGTAAAATAATCCCAAATGCGATGCAAATGTCAAAATTAAACTTAAGTTCCATAGTTAATCATGTGAGGGTCCGAGCCGCTCTTGACCGTGAGCACGGCTAGTATACTAGTTTTACACTCTGCAGAGGTTGCGCATCTTTACCCACAAGTCGTGTATCCCATGTCGCCAGGGTTTGCAAGGCCCTTAGACACTACCGAGGTGAATGGCTAGGGATCCACTACGAGGCCTTTACAAAGTTCCACTAGCTTCCGAAAACCCGCTACAGTTTATAGGAAGTTCCAATGCAGGGTTCCTGGCTGACCGCCATCGCAGCAAAATCAACCAGGGACCTCCCTACACTGACCACTCCCCTACTGCCCTTGCCCCTTTCGGGTAAGGTAGTCTTCCACTAGCTTTCCTAATTAGTCAGCCAAGGGCGTCCCATTAAACCCTTGTGGTAGCACTGTTTTCCCGGGTGGTCGCTCCATGTTCCCATTAATTTAATGATCTTAACATGAACAATAATAATAACAAAATAATAACAGAATAATCATGAATAATGAATCTCCATACCCAATCCACATAAAGCAATAGCAAGTACTACCCATAATATTTCAGGGGTGAACAAGGTATAGAGGTAATCAAAACTGGAGTAACATAAAGGCTCCCATCAAAATTAACCTATGCAGATCATTAAAATTAATAAGAACATGGCTGGGAAAAGTAAGTGATCAAGGGCACAACTTGCCTATAATGAGCTCCTGCTCAGCTACTTCTACTTGTTGAACCTCAGTTTCCACAGTGGCTTGCTCGTCTACTCGCATCAACACAATACATACATAGTATAGCAAAAATTAACATTGCACCAAACATGTAAATAAAATACACAGTAAAAACCTACACATTAAAATGAAACCATAGGAACTGGAATCACTAAATTTGGAGTTATATATTTCAAGTTATGAATTTCTGTAGCTTTTATGTATTTAATACATGATTAAGTATTAGATAAATTTAAATGAGCCTTTCATGCCAAAACAGAGGCACTAATGCGTAGACAATATTATTACAAAAATTTAGGAACTGGAATGGACCAATTTGGAGCTCATATGAATTTTCTATGAATTATCAAAGTTCTAGCAATTATTTTCATATTAAAAATCTATTTTCTATTTTATTTATTCAATTTAAACGATCACTGGACTGGGCCTCAATTTTCAGAAAGCGCGGGGGGTCTCTGCGCAAGAGATACTAGGCACAGTGAATAGTAATAGGTGGACGGCGGGTTGATTCTGCGAAAACAGGGGGTTTCTTTACAAAGATCGCCATAGTGAAGGGATACGGGCGAGTCTCGGCCATCCGATTTGAAGCTGACGGCCCAGATTACATCCACATCCGCCCCGAACCGGTACGGAGTAGGATCCGCACGATTCAAGATCAACGGCCAAGGTTTAATGAAGCCCAGATCCGATTCCCACCCTCGGATCATTGATCGACGGTCGCGCGCGCTCGATCCAAACGGTACACACGCGATCTAATCGGAGCCGCCCCTGGTGGATCCAACGGCCACCACGCTACCCGGCCAGTCGACCCAAGTTCGCGGCGGCGCCGCCCCGCCGGCCAAATTCCACGCCGGTGAGCACCCCCTTCCCGGCTATTCCGAGCATTAAACCCTAATTATCCTGGTGCTAAATGAAGAGAACAGCCTAGCGAACTAGATGGGGAGTGGGTTACCGGCTATTGTCGGGTTGCGGCGTCCGGCCACGGTAGAAGGCGGATCCGCGGCGGAGCTGATTCAACGGTGACGAATTCCGGTGCCGCCGGTGGCCAATCCTCAGCAATTCGGTTGCGGTCGCCTTCAACACAGCCGAAGGGAGCCCCTTGGTTCCACAATTCGAGCTCGGTCGTCGGCAAGCCTGGATTCGCCCGCGGCGGGTCTCTCGCTCCCCTCCGTCGTCGATGGTGGCTCTGTGTTGCTAGGTCTGCGCGGCGTAATGGACAAGGAAGGGAAGGATGCGATGGCGGCTGCGGCTTTATCTCTCCACAGGACGGATTGGAACGCGTGGCCCGGCTTTCCGTCAACGACGCGCCCGCCATGCGCGGTGAGTTCGTTGACGGGCGAGGTGGAGCGGTTCTGGCAAGTTTGGCCCACATGCCAGAGATCAAAGAGGTAACGGGAGTGCGCGGTAATAGTGCTGACGTGTGGGACCCACAGGTTTGTGTAAGACAAGGAGCAAGCAGGCGTGCGCGTGACCGACGGGCGGGGTCCACATGTCGGCGCAGAGGTCAGCTGGGCCGCGCGCGCAATAGCGAAATGGCGAGATGGGCCGAAATGAGACAGTCGGCCCATGTAACTCCTTTATTCTTTTTCTTTTTATCTTTTCTGTTTTCTTTCTTCTAGGTTTAAATTTGAATTTGAATTTAGTTTTCAAACCTTGTGCACATTGGTTATCAAATCACATTATGGAATATAAAATACAAATTTTTGGAATATATTTATATTATTTTTATTTTCATAACATTTCTCTTCTTCCTTTTAAACCCTAGTTTTCAATTTAGGATTTAAGCTTTCTAGTAATTATTATCTTATTATCATTGACTTTATTATTTTTTTTCATTTAATGCACAAACATATAACTCCAGCATGATGCAATTTTTCTTTATTTTAGAATAATTGTTTTATTTAGTCACTCTCAATTACACAAGTGCTCTTTTTATGATGCAAATGAGACACACAAATGAGGAACTCTCTCTATTACTCTTGGTACACAACTTTGAGTATTACAGAGGTCGAGTCCGAGCCCTGGGGTCGGGCGAGGCGGAGATTTCTATGGCGCCCGAGGCTGGACTTGTGTCACACCCGGTTTTGGAAGGCAAACCGAATGCGAACTATGTACGTGCCAGGATCAGAACTCACGTACACAGCGATTACGTAAATGAACATCGTCGCACAATGCTCGAATAATAACATAAAAGAGTATTAGCTTATTACATCACTGAGTCATAGACATCCACATAGTCATCAACTTAACAGTTAAATCAAAGTGCTAGCGAAACGCAGTAAAGATAAGGCCTTCACAGGCAGCTGACTGGGGGTTGCCGCCAACCCACACCTAGAATTCGTCGTAGTCTTGGAACTCCTGGAAGTCTCCTTCCACGACTTCGTCTTCTCCTGAGCAATGGTGGCAATGTGGACAACCTGGTGTTTTGTGGTAAAGCAAGGATGAGTACACATCAACGTACTCAGCAAATGCCCCGTTTGGCTGAAGTGGACTAGCTTTATGTGGGGTTAGGCTCAAGCAGTTGCTTTTAGTTGGTCAGGTATTTATCATTAGTGAAGCCAGGTTTTAGCAATAACTAACCCGTGAATCATTTCCTCATTGAGGAACATCACTATCATCATCGAACCAAAATCATAAATAGAACCATTGTATCTCGAATCATTTGTGTCTCTAATCAAAGAGGATCCCAAGGCTGCTCTTAACCGTGAGCACGGCTGATATACCAGTTCCACTACCCTCTGCAGAGGTTGCACACTTTACCCATGAGCCGTGATTCCCTCTCTAGCCCGGGCTTGCAAGACCCTTATTCACTCCCAAGGTGAATGGCTAGGGATTCACTACGAAGCCTTTACAAAGATTCCCTAGAGGTCATAGTTGCCCGTTAGGTTTCTCCAGTTTGATAAACACAGTACCTCTCCCCGCAGGAGGGCGACTAAAAAAGCAAAACGAAAGAACCTCGGCACCCAGCCTCGGCAGAGTAAGCACTGTGCCTGGACCCCATTGACGGCACGACGGCGAAGCAACTACACTTCTAGTTCCTCTAATTAATTAGCTAAGGGCACCCCATTCTACCCTCATGGTTGCACTGTTATCCCGGGTGGTCTCTCAACGAACAGGTCCTTACGGAGAGGTACTCAGGAAACAGCCTGAGCCCCCTAGAGTATCACAAGATCATCAACATCATCAGGATAACAGTATCATAAATAGTCTCATCATGTTCATTGATTAAGTTAAAGCAATAGCAGAATGCTAACCATGATAACCCAGAGGTAAACAAGGATAAGATAAATAGAAAGCTAGTCAATCCTTAGGTTTCAGTTGAGTAATGCGGGACAATAAATTATAAGTGAATGGGACATAATAGGTCAGAGGACACTTGCCTTCACCAAGCTGCTGCTGCTCAGGGTCTTCTCCTGCAATTCCCTCAGACTCCACGAATGGCCCGATATCTACGCGAGTGCAAACATACATCTAACATTCTTGAAACGGTAGAAAACAGTACACCATACAACAGTATAGATCAAATAAATATGCACGCGACAAAGAATTCGCATCTACGACTATGCGAGAATGGAACTGAGACGACTGATACTACGGTCGAGAGATATCACATGTATACTAAGCGAATGTGAATTATAATATTTAATTCGGCTTAATCATATTAACAGACAATAATCACATGTCGAGTAAAATTACTACTTAGTCTCGATTAGTGTGTTGTTCGAATAACCGTTGCTTAAATATATATTTAATTAGCGCGAGCTATTCTAGTTGAGATGAGTCATTAGCGTGCGTAAAACGCACGACGACACGTGTGAACAGCACGCACGACGCGCGCGGACAGCACGCGACGATTTATTACGCGACGCGCGGGCGATGGCGAATGACACGAACGCGCACGGGGTTAGACGGGGGGGGGGGGGGGGTAGACGGGGGTAGACGAAAGTCGTCTAGGGGTAGACGAAGGGGTAGGCGATCGTCGTATTCATACTAAGCGTTAAACACATTAACAGATATCTATAGATGCATAATTAAAATCATTACTTACTAACTAAATGAAATCTGTGTTATGATCTAGTAATACTTTTAACGTGTACATGAGCAACCCTGTTGATAGGCTAACGTAACTTGAATAAAACAACATAAATTTAAAATGCAGCAGGCACCATGAATTTAAGACACCGCTAAATTAAATAATGTGACATGATTTGCGACACGAGGCGGGGCGACTCTAATTTCAGCCACTAACTACGCGGTACTGATGAGATTATGTTTGGGGTATTGCATGATGTATGCTGAGGGGGTCTACACGACGGTTCTCCCTTCGAAGCGGGCACGGCAGGGGGCTCGGATGGGAGCTAATCACGCCGGAGAAGGGGCGCACGCGCCAGCGGCCAAGAGCAGTGACGCCGGTGGCGCGGCCTCGCCCGAGCAACGAAGGTGCGGGACAGCTCGCCAACACACGACGCCACGGGACTACCACTGCTACTGCGCAACGAGCGGGGAAGAGCGGCGTCGGCGGCGATCCGATATCGGACAGCAGATGGCATGCTAAGCAGCTGGGCGTTGGCCGCGTTTGCCGTGCCCGAGCTGAGACGCGAACAGCCGCGCCACAAGCTACACCGGGAGAGGAGAGGGAAGAGGTAGGAGAGAGCTCACCTCGACGACCAACGGGGAACGCGACGCGGCGCTGCTGCACGGGCGGGCTGCGCGGACCGCGGGCTCCGGCGAACGGCACAGCAGGGCGGGGCGAGGACAGCGAGCCGGCTTCGGCGAGCGCAGCAGGGCGGGGCGATTCCTAGCGAGGTCAAGGCGAAGAAACTGGACGACGGGTGCGGGATTGATTGGTTTTGGAAACGGCGTGCGCGATTGCTCCACGGGAAGTTCGCACAGGCGGTTGGGGAAGACATACAGTAGCTGCTTGGCTCCCTGGCGTGCGGGCCCAGCTGAACAGGCGGCCACGGGCGCGGAACCGCCCCTGCGCGGTCGTGCGGACGTGGGCGCGCATGCAGATGCACGCGGGCGACGCGCAGACGACCGAGCGAGCGCAGCAGGCGGCGGCGGCGGCCTCCACGCGGGCGAGCCGCTGCGCGCAGGGAAGCGCTACGCGCTGGGCTCGCGCTGGCCACCAGGCGCGCGCGCGCTGGGCTGCGGCCTGGGCTGCGGGGGGGCGCGGCGCTGGCTGCTGGGCCGCGGGAGCTGGGCCGCGCGCTGTGGGCCGAGCGCAGGCGCGCGTGGGTTGAGCCGCGCGGCCGTGCGGCTGGCACGCGGGCCCCACCGAGTAGCGGCAGCGGGCGGCAGCTGGGCTGCACAGGTGCGCGCGAGCCCACGAGGAGGGAACCGGCGCGGTGGGCCGAGGGAGGGAAAAAGGGGAGAGAGGGAAGGGGCGGCTGGGCCGGCCGAGCTGGGCCAGGGAGGGAGTTGGGCTGAAATCTGTTTTTCCTTTTCTTCCTCTTTTCTTTCTGTTTTCCATTTATTTCAGTTTAACTCTATGCACAAACAAATGATTAATTGAAAGATCAAGCAAACCATTCAACAAACAAACAAAATGAATGTTCTCCAACATGATGCAACCACCATTGTTTCCCTTAGGGTTTAACCTATTAAATTATAATTGCGTTTACACTTGAAAATAACCACTCTTCTTCTATAAAAAGGAGAAGGAGGAGGTTGGGGAAGATGTGAAGAGAGAAGTAACACCTTAATTTGTGAATACGAGCAGAGAAATTTTTATACCCCAAATTCAGGGTGTTACAAACCTATCCCCCTTAAAAGAATCTCGCCCCGAGATTCAAGGTTGGTCAGCAAAGAGATCAGGGTATTTGGCTTTCAGATCATCTTCTCGTTCCCAGGTTGCTTCTTCCTCAGAGTGGTTGCCCCATCTGACTTTGCACATTCTGATGGTGTTCCTCCGGGTGACTCTGTCTGCGAACTCCAGAATCTGCGTTGGCTTCTCTATGTAGGTCAGATCCTCTTGGACTTCCAAGTCCTCCACTGGCAACTGTTCTTCGGGTACTCGTAGACACTTCTTCAATTGCGACACGTGGAACACGTTGTGCACTGCCGACAAACTTTCTGGTAAGTTGAGCTGGTAGGCCACTTCTCCACGCTTTGCTTGAATCTGATATGGTCCAACGTACCGGGGTGCTAACTTGCCTTTGACTCCGAACCTCCTGACTCCTCTGATAGGTGACACCTTCAGATAGACGTAATCTCCCACTTCAAAACTCAGTTCTCTTCTCCTTCTGTCCGCATAGCTTCGCTGTCTTGATTGTGCTATCTTCAGATTCTCCCGAACCATTTTGATATTCTTTTCGGCTTCAAGCAAAATGTCGGGGCCAAACACCTGTCTCTCTCCAGGCTGGTCCCAATGCAGCGGAGTCCTACAACTCCGTCCATAGAGCGCCTGAAACGGTGACATCTTCAAGCTGGCCTGGTAACTATTGTTGTAAGAAAATTCTGCGTAAGGTAACCTTTTGTCCCATCCTGACTTGTCTTGCAACGCACAGGCTCTCAACATATCTTCTAGGATCTGATTAGTTCTTTCAGTCTAACCGTCTGTCTGCGGGTGATAGGCCGAGCTGAAGTTCAAATGTGTGCCCAAAGCTTCTTGTAGCTGCTGCCAAAAATGAGAGGTAAACTGTGTTCCTCAATCTGACACTATCTTCTTTGGCACACCATGAAGGTAGACTATTCGAGACATATATAACTCAGCTAACACTGCTCCAGTGTACGTTGTCTTCACAGGTATAAAATGGGCTACCTTTGTTAAGCGGTCCACAACCACCCAGATGGAATCATAGCCGGCCCGGGTACGAGGTAGGCCAACTATGAAATCCATCCCGATCTCATCCCACTTCCACTAAGGGATCTGCAATGGCTGCAACAGTCCGGCGGGTCTTTGATGCTCTGCTTTGGTTCTTTGACAGCTATCACAGATGGCGACATATTCTGCGATTTCTCTTTTCATGCCATACCACCAAAATCTCCTTTTTAAATCCTAATACATCTTTTCACTTCCAGGGTGTATGGAGTAGGCTATCTCATGAGCTTCCTTTAGGATCAGCTCCCGAAGAGGTTTGATGTCGGGAACACACAGTCGGTCCTTGAACCATATTACTCCCTCTTCATCCTCTCGAAAGTCTTTGCCTCTTCCTTCTAAGATCAGCTGCCGGATATTGTTGATGTTCTCATCATCCTTCTGCCCTTCTTTGATCTCCCGCTCTAGGGTGGGCTCTAATTCCACTGTTACTCCTTGTGTACTGTTCAGGAAACCGAGACTCAGTCTGTCGAACTCCTTGGCTAACTCATATGGCATTGGGTACGTGGCCATCATATTGACTTGACTCTTCCTGCTCAGAGCATCTGCAACAACATTGGCTTTGCCTGGATGGTAATGTATCTCCAACTCATAGTCTTTGATCAATTCCAACCATCTTCACTGCCTCATGTTTAACTCTGACTGGGTGAATATGTATTTCAGACTCTTGTGATCTGTGTAGATGTCGCACTTCTGTCTATACAGGTAATGTCTCCACGTTTTTAACGCATGAACCACCGCTGCCAACTCCAGGTCGTGTGTGGGGTAATTCTTCTCATGGATCTTCAGCTGTCGAGATGAGTATGCTACAACTCTTCCTTCTTGCATTAGCACACATCCCAATCCGGTGTAAGAAGCATCGCAATACACTGAAAATGGCTTGTGAACATCAGGCAAGACTAACACCGGAGCTGTGGTCAGTCTATTTTTCAGTTCTTCAAATGCTTCCTGACACTTTTGGGTCCACTTAAACTCAACTTTCTTCGCTAGCAACGCTGTCATTGGTCTAGCAATCTTTGAAAAGCCTTCAATGAAACGCCTATAGTATCCGGCCATTCCAATGAAGCTCTTGATCCCACGAACATCCTTCGGTGCCTTCCAATTCAGGATATCTGCTACTTTCTTTGGGTCCACAGCTAACCCATCTTGGTTTATGATGTGACCCAGAAACAAGACTTCATGAATCCAGAACTCGCATTTACTCAGCTTGGCATACAACTGATGCTCTCGTAGTCTTTGCAATACCATCTTCAAGTGCTCCACATGATCTTCCTCACTTTGAGAGTATATGAGAATATCATCGATGAACACTACCACAAACTTGTCTAGATAGTCCATGAACACACTGTTCATCAGATACATAAAGAAGGCTGGCGCATTTGTCAAACCAAAGGACATAACTGTATACTCATATAACCCATACTTGGTGATGAATGCTGTCTTCGGTATGTCCGAGGGTCGGATTCTGAGTTGATGGTAGCCTGACCTCAGATCTATCTTCGAGAATACGCTGGCACCTCTGAGTTGGTCAAACAGATCTTCTATTCTTGGCAGAGGGTACTTGTTCTTAATAGTGACTTCATTCAGGGCTCTGTAATCTATGCACATCCTTTTGGTACCATCTTTCTTCTCTACAAACAATACTGGAGCGGCCTAAGGCGAGGTACTTGGTCTGATGTAACCCTTTTCTAATAGCTCATCAATCTGCTTCTTGAGTTCCACCAATTCTGGTCCAGACACTCGGTAGGCTCTTTTGGAAATGGGGGCGGTACCAGGGATAAGCTCTATGGCAAATTCAACCTTTCTCTCGGGTGGCATGCCCGTTAGCTCCTCGGGAAACACATCCGGAAAGTCTGACACAATCCTGATAGCCTCAAGCGGTTTGGCCTCCTTACTATCAACTGAAATCTAGTGACAATCTCCCTCCGCTGATTTAGGCATCCTTAGCTCAGCCACTACTTTCTCTCCGAGTGGGGACTTCAATGTTACGGTCCTCTTATCACAGCTAACATTCGCTTCATATTTCATTAACCAATTCATCCCTAGGATGACATCTACCCCAAGGGTGTCTATTACTATTAGATCACTGGGGAACCCTATCCCCCTTATTTCCACCCTTATATTTGAGCATATTCTATCTGCTTGCACTTTACCACCAACCGAATTAATCCTCATGGGCGGCATCATTGCCTCTACTGAGATGTTATGCATTTCTACCCATATTGCAGTGACAAATGAATGAGTTGCACCAGTATCAAATAGCACTTTTGTGGGATGAGATTCGACTGAGAACATACCTACTGCCACATCTGGTGCATCCTGAATCGCTTCGGCCTCCAAGTGGTTCACCTTCCCACGGTTGTACGCTTGGCCACGATTACCTGCTGCCTGTTGAGGTACACCTTGCCTTGCTGGAGCATTGGGGTTGGTCTGCTGCTGCGCCATCTTCTTTGGGCAATGCATCGCCCAGTGGCCTTGTTCCCCACAGTGGAAACATCCTCTGCCTCCTCCTTGTGTTGGGGCTGCTTGGTTGCTCTGATTTGCTGCTAGGGCAGGAAGGCGAGGTGCCTGGTTGTTCTGCCTCTGATACTGGTTACCTCCCTGCTGGCTGTTCTGACGATACTGCTGCTGTGGATACTGCCTCTGAAACTGCTGCTGATGCGGACGCTGATTCTGATTCTGATATCCCTGTGGGTGACCAGGCCTGCCTTGCTGAGATGAACTGCCTGAGAAGCGGGGACGGCTGATGCTTCCGGTCTGGGGTCCACTCATCTTGTGCTTCCGATCTTCCATATCCTTGCGCTTTCTCTCGGTCATGATCGCCCTATCGATCAGGTGCTGGAAGGTGGGGAAGGTGTGGTTCATCAGCTGGTAATGCAGGGGATCCACCAAACCCCTCATGAACCTGTACTGCCTTTTAGCATCAGTGTTGACGTCTTCAGGTGCATAACGGGATAGCTGCAGAAACTTGTCCCTATATTCACTAACAGATAGGGATCCCTGCCTCAGAGCCAAGAACTCCTCTTTCTTCACGATCATCAGTCCCTCTGGAACATGGTACCGACGGAAACTCTCGCTGAACTCCTCCCAAGTGATAGCTTCAGGGTCAGCATGGGTAGCAAGGTAGGACTCCCACCAAGACTGGGCTGCTCCCCTTAGCTGGCGGGGACCATACAGGACCTTCTCCCTGTCGTCACATTGGGCGGTGCGCAGTTCTCTTTCCACTGCGCGCAGCCAGTCTTCTGCATCCATGGGGTCAGCAGAATGGGCGAAGGTAGGAGGGTGCCCTCTCATGAACTCACCACGCTTATCCCGTGGCATCTGGGGCATCTGCACTTGCAACTGGGGTTGGGGTTGCTGTTGAGCCTGCTGCATGGCCGCCAGAGTCTGCCCAATAGCCTGCACTGCCTGAGTCTGCATCAAGAACATCTGCTCCACTGTCATCGGGGGTGGCGGGGGAGGCTGCCTCTGATGTTCCTCCTGCTGAGCACGTCTGTTGCATCGGCGCCTGTTGTCAGACATCTGTGGAAGACATTCATACATCAGCGTTGATCTTACAATCCTCCAGCATAAGAAAAGAGAATACAGAATTCTTCATGACACTGAGTGAACAAAGAGCTTCACTGATCCCCATTACGATTCAACACAGCTTCTCAGATAAAAAGGAAAGTAGAAGTAAATGGTTTCCCAACTAAACAACTGACTTCACTAACATTACTAGCTAAGCCGAACTGCAGGGGAACCCCACAGATTGGCAACAGTCATTACAAAGATTCAAATCCAGCACAAGTTCATCATAACAAGCATGTAAGCAACTGATAAGCAAACTAAACTGAATGGAAACAACTGATAAGAAAACTAAACTGACTGCCTAAGACTGAGACATCTGACTTAAGGATTATTACAAACTTCGACGCTAACGATCTAAGGATCCAGATCTATCCTGGTCTTACAGGCGGGGGAACCATAAGTGTGGTGACCACGTGGTGGCGAGCGGTATGGGTGCTGAGTCCCAACAGGAGCGGGAGAACCACCCTCCTGGTGGCGGCGCTCTGCTAGCTCAGCACGCAACTCAGCAATCTCCGTTCGAGCCCTGCTCAGCTCGTCCAAAGAGTGATCCAGCTCAGTGTTAAGCACCGCGACTAGGTTAACTGTGCTGCTCAACCTAGGGTTATCCTCACCAACAGGTGAGACAACCACACTCTCGGTGCTGCCAGTAGGACGGCGGGGGTAGTACCTAAGGTTAAGACCGTCGGCCACCCCACCGAACAAGGAACAGTACTGGGAGAGTGCTCGCCGTGCTGCATCCTGCATAGCCGCCTCTGCAGTGTCCCTCTCGGAGATGGAGTAATGCTCCGAAACGGCCTCTGCACCCCGGAGGTCATCCTCCGGACGGCGAACTAGGCAGGTAGCCTCCCAGCGGTCCGGGTACCTCCCACGGCTGTGCTGGTAGACTACACAACGATACTCGATCGACCAGGTGTGCCGGTCGAAAGCCTGGCGCAACAAGGTGTCGAGTGCGTCGTGGAAGTGACAACCGCGAGCGGCGTCACGAGTGATGGGTCGGGCGACCCATCCTTCCGCCTCCTGCGGCTCAGAGGACTCCGTGCTGTGGTCTGAGTCGTCGTCGTCGGGGTCTCCTCCAGGACCTCCTCCAGCAGCCGGGGCGTCCCGCGGTGGTGCAGGGGGCGCCTCCAGCTGGGGAACAGAGGAGCGGCGCCTCACGGACTCCACCTCCTGCTCAGGTGGGGAGGAAGAGCCCTGCTGCTCCCTGTGCTGACGCTGGCGCTCCTGCTCCTCACGCAGGCGGTGGTGCAGTCTCTCCAGGTGACTCGACTGACCGGACACAGTGCGACGCAGGGGACGCTCCGCAAGGCGAGACGGTAGGAAAGGAATCACCGACTTACGAGCAGTGTGTCTAAGTCGAGCCATCTACAAAAGACACCGTAAGTATAAGAGTAAGAACAGAACTAATATGACAAATGAGTAAACCATAGACAGAACAAAATAAAATTTTAACGAGATAAAATATAGTATATATATGTAGTAAAACATAGGGTTGGTCGAGATGACCGACTTTTGAAGTAACATCAGAGGTCAAGGTGAGAGGGAAGGTCAATAGTCCTTAGTACGACCAGTGCTACTCTAGGTCAGCGGTCCTACAGTCAGCACGGCTTTGATACCACTTATGTCACACCCGGTTTTGGAAGGCAAACCGAATGCGAACTTGAGAGCACCTAGAGGGGGGGGGTGAATAGGTGATCCTGTAAAAACTTCAAACTTAAGCCACAAAGACTTGTTAAGTGTTAGCACGATTATTGCCAAGTGGCTAAGGTGAAGTCTCAACAAAACACAGTACCACAAGAAAATCAAGCACAGAGGTGACACAGTGGTTTTATCCCGTGGTTCGGCCAAGACCAACGCTTGCCTACTCCACGTTGTGGCGTCCCAACGGACGAGGGTTGCAATCAACCCCTCTCAAGCGGTCCAAAGACCCACTTGAATACCACGGTGTTTTGTTGTTCCTTTCACTATCCCGTTTGCAAGGAATCTCCACAAATTGGAGTCTCTTGCCCTTACAAGTATATGATCACAAATGAAAACACAGAGTAAGGGAGGGAAGCAACACACACAAAT
Source organism: Zea luxurians (assembly GCA_029449295.1). Classification (NCBI taxonomy): domain Eukaryota; kingdom Viridiplantae; phylum Streptophyta; class Magnoliopsida; order Poales; family Poaceae; genus Zea; species Zea luxurians. The sequence continues at coordinate 109,241,374 of JAOPSE010000010.1, forward strand.
CCACAGCGAAATGCGCACACACACGGCCAAGACTCGAGCTCACAAGAGTATCACAAAGTTCTCACTAGAACGGAGCTCGAATCACTTAGAATCACAAATGAAGGCGCAAAGATTAAGTGTGGATGATCAAGAATGCTCAAAGGTTGCTTGTGTGTCTCCTCCATGCGCCTAGGGGCTCCTTTTATAGCCCCAAGGCAGCTAGGAGCCGTTGAGAGCAAATCCGGAAGGCCATCCTTGCCTTCTGTCGTCGGGGGCACCGGACAGTCCGGTGCACACCGGACACTGTCCGGTGCCCGATTTGTTTCCATAACAGGCGCTTCCGACCGTTGCCGACCGTTGGAAGATCTGGAGCCGTTGGCGCACCGGACATGTCCGGTGCACACCGGACAGTCCGGTGCCTTCTTCCGACCGTTGGCTCCGCCACGTGTCCCGCGCGGATTGCGCGGCCGACCGTTGGCCCGGCCGACCGTTGGCTCACCGGATAGTCCGGTGTACACCGGACAGTCCGGTGAATTTTAGCCGTACGCCGTCGGCCAATTTCCCGAGAGCGGCCAGTTCGCGCCGAGGCAGCCTGGCGCACCGGACATGTCCGGTGCACACCGGACAGTCCGGTGCTCCAGACCGAGCTGGGTCTTGGCAGCACACAGCCAAGTCTTTTCTCCTCTTCTCTTTTCTTCTTCTTTCTGTTTCTAACACTTAGACAAATATATTAGTACATAAAACCAATGTACTAAGGCTTAGAAACATACCTTTACTTCATGATTTGCACCTTGTTCATCCATGTACATAAATTCACAATTAAGCACATGTGTTGACACTCAATCACCAAAATACTTAGAAATGGCCCAAGGGCACATTTCCCTTTCAATCTCCCCCTTTTTGGTGATTTATGCCAACACAACATAAAGCAACTAGAACAAGTGCAAACTCACTTCAAATAAAACTGAAATTTATTTTGAATCAATTTTGGCATATATGGATCATCCTTTGCCACCACTTGGTTTGTTTTTGCAAATCAAACTCAAATCTCTATCTCTAAGTTAAACACACATGTTGAAGCATAAAGAAGGTCATTCCAAAAGAGATTAATCAAAGATGTCAAAAACTCCCCCTTTTTCCCATAATTGCTACTTCTCCCCACAAGAAGCCAAAAGAGACAATAAAAGGGATTTGACAAACCAAAAACTCTACTCTACTATTTTCAAATTTCTCAAGTGGTAGCTGATCCATTTATTGCTTTGGCCTTTATTTTCTCCCCCTTTGGCATCAACCACGAAAACGGGATAAATCTTGGCCCTCTAACCCCATTGCCTCACCAAAATCTTCAATTAAGAGCAAACGGCAATAAGAGTTCATGAGATGGACTTGGAATTAAGTTACCCTCTCATCGGAGTGCAGTGGAAGTCTTGCATGATCCAAGTCCACCTTTTCCCTTTCAATTCTACTTTGAGACTAAATCAAACAAACTCAAGCATATGGTTAGTCAAAAAGGATCAAGTTGTAACACATCTCCTCCTAAATATGTGCATCACTTTGCAACGGACTTGTGAGGTCCGGGGAGTGTTTGTACAACTTGAGCACCATAGTAAGCAACAAAATGCAGAATGAACATGATCAAAGGCATAAATACATGTATGCTATATTTCAATCCAAGTTCCACGAATCTAAGACATTTAGCTCACTACGCAGCCTGCAAAAGGTCTTCTCATCTAAAGGCTTGGTAAAGATATCGGCTAGCTGGTTTTCGGTGCTAACATAAAACACTTCGATATCTCCCTTTTGCTGGTGGTCTCTCAAAAAGTGATGCCGGATGTCAATGTGCTTTGTGCGGCTGTGCTCAACAGGATTTTCCGCTATTCGGATAGCACTCTCATTATCACATAGGAGTGGGACTTTGCTCAGATTGTAGCCAAAGTCCCGGAGGGTTTGCCTCATCCAAAGTAGTTGCGCGCAACACTGTCCTGCGGCAACATACTCGGCCTCAGCGGTGGATAGGGCAACGGAGGTTTGTTTCTTAGAGTTCCATGACACCAGGGACCTTCCTAAGAATTGGCACGTCCCTGATGTACTCTTCCTATCGACCTTACATCCAGCATAGTCGGAATCTGAGTACCCAATCAAGTCAAAGTTAGACCCCTTTGGATACCAGATCCCGAAGCAAGGCGTAGCGACTAAATATCTAAGAATTCGCTTCACCGCCACCAAGTGACACTCCTTAGGATCGGATTGAAATCTAGCACACATGCATACGCTAAGCATAATATCCGGTCTACTAGCACATAAATAAAGTAAAGACCCTATCATTGACCGGTATGCTTTTTGATCAACGGACTTACCTCCTTTGTTGAGGTCGGTGTGTCCGTCGGTTCCCATCAGCGTCTTTGCGGGCTTGGCGTCCTTCATCCCAAACCTCTTTAGCAGATCTTGCGTGTACTTCGTTTGGGAGATGAAGGTGCCGTCCTTGAGTTGCTTCACTTGGAACCCATGGAAGTAGTTCAACTCGTCCATCATCGACATCTCGAATTTCTGCGTCATCACCCTGCTAAACTCTTCACAAGACTTTTGATTAGTAGAACCAAATATTATGTCATCGACATAAATTTGGCACACAAACAAATCACCATCACAAGTCTTAGTGAAAAGAGTTGGATCGGCTTTCCCAACCTTGAAAGCATTAGCAATTAAGAAATCTCTAAGGCATTCATACCATGCTCTTGGGGCTTGTTTAAGTCCATAGAGCGCCTTAGAGAGCTTACACACGTGGTCGGGGTACCGTTCATCCTCGAAGCCAGGGGGTTGCTCTACGTACACCTCCTCCTTTATTGGCCCGTTGAGGAACGCGCTCTTCACATCCATTTGGTACAACCTGAAAGAATGGTGAGCGGCATATGCTAGCAAGATACGAATTGATTCTAGCCTAGCCACAGGAGCAAAAGTCTCCTCAAAGTCCAAACCTGCGACTTGGGCATAACCTTTTGCCACAAGTCGAGCCTTGTTCCTTGTTACCACCCCGTGCTCGTCTTGTTTGTTGCGGAACACCCACTTGGTTCCCACAACATTTTGCTTGGGACGAGGCACCAGCGTCCAAACTTCATTGCGCTTGAAGTTGTTAAGTTCCTCCTGCATGGCCAACACCCAGTCCGGATCTAGCAAGGCCTCCTCTACCCTGAAAGGCTCAATAGAGGAGACAAAAGAGTAATGTTCACAAAAATTAACTAGTCGAGACCGAGTAGTTACTCCCTTGCTAATGTCACCCAGAATTTGGTCGACGGGATGATCCCTTTGAATCATCGCTCGAACTTGGGTTGGAGGTGCCGGTTGCGCTTCTTCCTCCATCACTTGATCATCTTGTGCTCCCCCTTGATCACACGCCTCCTTTTGATGAACCTGTTCATCGTCTTGAGTTGGGGGATGCACCGTTGTTGAGGAAGAAGGTTGATCTCGTTCATCTTGTTCCTGTGGCCGAACGTCTCCAGTCGCCATGGTTCGTATAGCGGCCGTTGGAACATCTTCTTCATCCTGTTGATGGCGTGGCAAGCCGTGTTCACGGCTTCCGACCAAAAGCACTCGGGGGTCTTGAACTCTCCAAGCATCGTCCTCGCCATATCGATTAGCGTCCTGTTCTTCCTCTCTACCACACCATTTTGCTGTGGTGTGTAGGGAGCGGAGAACTCGTGCTTGATCCCTTCCTCCTCAAGAAACTCCTCCACTTGTAGGTTCTTGAACTCGGACCCGTTGTCGCTCCTAATCTTCTTCACCTTGAGCTCAAACTCATTTTGAGCTCTCCTGAGGAAGCGCTTGAGGGTCCCTTGGGTTTCAGACTTATCCTGCAAAAAGAACACCCAAGTGAAGCGGGAAAAGTCATCAACAATAACTAGACCATACTTACTTCCTCCTATGCTTAGATAGGCGACGGGTCCGAAGAGGTCCATATGCAGCAGCTCCAGGGGTCTTGACGTGGTCATCACATTCTTGCTGTGATGTGCTCCTCCCACTTGTTTACCTGCCTGACAAGCTGCACAAGGTCTATCTTTTTCGAAATAAACATTTGTTAGACCTATCACGTGTTCTCCCTTTAGAAGCTTGTGGAGGTTCTTCATCCCCACATGTGCTAAGCGGCGATGCCACAGCCAGCCCATGCAAGTCTTAGCCATTAAGCATGCATCTAGACCGGCCTCTTCTTTTGCAAAATCAACTAAGTAAAGCTTGCCGTCTAGTACACCCTTAAAAGCTAGTGAACCATCACATCTTCTAAAGACAGACACATCTACATTAGTAAAAAGGCAATTGTATCCCATGTTGCATAGTTGACTAACAGATAGTAAATTGTAACCAAGAGACTCAACTAAAAACACATTTGAAATTGAGTGCTCATTAGAAATTGCAATTTTACCTAACCCTTTTACCTTGCCTTGATTCCCATCACCGAATATAATTGAATCTTGGGAATCCTTATTCTTGACGTAGGAGGTGAACATCTTCTTCTCCCCCGTCATATGGTTTGTGCATCCGCTGTCGATAATCCAGCTTGAACCCCCGGATGCATAAACCTGCAAGGCAAATTTAGGCTTGGGTCTTAGGTACCCAACTCATGTTGGGTCCTGCAAGGTTAGCACAAATGTCCTTAGGGACCCAAATGCAAGTCCTGTCTCCCTTGCATTTTGCCCCTAACTTCCTAGCAACTATTTTCCTATCCTTTCTACAAATAGCAAAGGAAGTGTTTAAAGCACAATAAATTATAGAAGGTACATTCACTACTTTCCTAGGAGCATGAATAACATTCTTTCTAGGCACATGAGCAATATCTTTCCTAGGCATATGTACAACATTTCTCCTATACATATCTCTATCATGCTTATATGAAGAACTAGAAGCAAACATGGCATGAGAATCATAAACATGTAAATCAAAATCATTATAAGCATTTCTAGCATGTCTCCTATCATGGTATAAGAAAGCATGGTTCTTTTTAGTACTACTAGCCATAGGGGCCTTCCCTTTCTCCTTGACGAAGATGGGAGCCTTATGGCTTGTTAAGTTCTTGGCTTCCCTCTTGAAGCCAAGCCCATCCTTAATTGAGGGATGTCTACCAATTGTATAGGCATCCCTTGCAAATTTTAACTTGTCAAATTCACTTTTGCTAGTCTTAAGTTGTGCATTAAGACTAGCCAATTCATCACTTAGTTTGGAAATTGAGACTAAGTGTTCACTACAGGCATTAACATCAAAATCCTTACACCTAGTGCAAATTGTAACATTTTCAACACAGGAATTTGATTTACTAGCTACTTCTAGTTTAGCACTTAAATCATTATTATCATTTCGTAAAGTAGCTATGGTTTCATGACAAGAGGATAATTCACTAGAAAGCACTTCATTTCTTTTTACTTCTAAAGCATATGATTTTTGTGCCTCTACAAATTTATCATGTTCATCATACAATAAATCCTCCTGTTTTTCTAAAAGCCTATCCTTTTCATTCAATGCATCAATCAATTCATTGATTTTATCTATCTTAGATCTATCTAAGCCCTTGAACAAGCATGAATAATCTATGTCATCATCATCACTAGATTCATTATCACTAGAAGAAGCATAAGTGGAGTCTTGAGTACTCACCTTCTTCTCCCTTGCCATAAGGCATGTGAGACGCTCGTTGGGGAAGAGGGAAGACTTGTTGAAGGCAGTAGCAGCGAGTCCTTCATTGTCGGAGTCGGAGGAGGAGCAATCCGAGTCCCACTCCTTTCCTAGATGCGCCTCGCCCTTTGCCCTCTTGTATTGCTTCTTCTTCTCTCTTTTGTTCCCCTTTTCCTGGTCACTTTCATTATCGAGACAGTTAGCGATAAAATGACCAAGCTTACCGCACTTGAAGCATGAGCGCTTCCCCTTTGTCTTGGTCTTGCTTGGCTGCCCCTTGCGACCATTTAGCGCCGTCTTGAATCTCTTGATGATGAGAGCCATCTCTTCATCATTGAGTCCAGCCGCCTCAATCTGTGCCACCTTGCTAGGTAGCGCCTCCTTGCTTCGTGTTGCCTTGAGAGCAAGAGGTTGCGGTTCGTTGATCGGACCATTCAAGGCGTCGTCCACATACCTCGCCTCCTTGATCATCATCCGCCCGCTGACGAATTTCCCAAGAACTTCTTCGGGCGACATCTTGGTGTACCTGGGATTTTCACGTATATTGTTCACCAAATGAGGATCAAGAACGGTAAATGACCTGAGCATTAGGCGGACGACGTCGTGGTCCGTCCATCGTGTGCTTCCGTAGCTCCTTATCTTGTTGATAAGGGTCTTGAGCCGGTTGTAGGTTTGCGTCGGCTCCTCGCCCCTTATCATTGCGAACCGTCCAAGCTCACCCTCCACCAACTCCATCTTGGTGAGCAAGGTGACGTCGTTCCCCTCATGAGAAATCTTGAGGGTGTCCCAGATTTGCTTGGCGTTATCCAAGCCGCTCACTTTATGATATTCATCCCTGCACAAAGAAGCTAGAAGAACAGTAGTAGCTTGTGCATTCTTATGAATTTGTTCATTAATGAACATGGGACTATCCGAACTATCAAAGTGCATTCCACTTTCTACAATCTCCCATATACTAGGATGGAGAGAGAATAGGTGACTACGCATTTTGTGGCTCCAAAAACCGTAGTCCTCTCCATCAAAGTGTGGGGGCTTGCCAAGTGGAATGGAGAGCAAATGAGAATGTGAACTTTGCGGAATACGAGAGTAATCAAAGGAAAAGTTCGAATTAACCGGTTTCCTTCTCTCGTAGTCGTTGTGGTCCTCATCTTTTTGGGAAGAAGTAGACTCGTCGCTGTCGTAGTAGACGATCTCCTTGATGCGCCTTGTCTTCTTCTTCTTCCCTTCCTTCCGTCTTTGGCCCGAGCCGGAGTCGGTAGGCTTATCGTCCTTCGGCTCGTTGACGAAGGATTCCTTCTCTTTGTCATTGATCACAATACCCTTCCCCTTCGGATCCATCTCTTCGGGCGGTTAGTCCCTTTGTGAAGAGAACGGCTCCGATACCAATTGAGAGCACCTAGAGGGGGGGGGGGTGAATAGGTGATCCTGTAAAAACTTCAAACTTAAGCCACAAAGACTTGTTAAGTGTTAGCACGATTATTGCCAAGTGGCTAAGGTGAAGTCTCAACAAAACACAGTACCACAAGAAAATCAAGCACAGAGGTGACACAGTGGTTTTATCCCGTGGTTCGGCCAAGACCAACGCTTGCCTACTCCACGTTGTGGCATCCCAACGGACGAGGGTTGCAATCAACCCCTCTCAAGCGGTCCAAAGACCCACTTGAATACCACGGTGTTTTGTTGTTCCTTTCACTATCCCGTTTGCAAGGAATCTCCACAAATTGGAGTCTCTTGCCCTTACAAGTATATGATCACAAATGAAAACACAGAGTAAGGGAGGGAAGCAACACACACAAATCCACAGCGAAATGCGCACACACACGGCCAAGACTCGAGCTCACAAGAGTATCACAAAGTTCTCACTAGAACGGAGCTCGAATCACTTAGAATCACAAATGAAGGCGCAAAGATTAAGTGTGGATGATCAAGAATGCTCAAAGGTTGCTTGTGTGTCTCCTCCATGCGCCTAGGGGCTCCTTTTATAGCCCCAAGGCAGCTAGGAGCCGTTGAGAGCAAATCCGGAAGGCCATCCTTGCCTTCTATCGTCGGGGGCACCGGACAGTCCGGTGCACACCGGACACTGTCCGGTGCCCGATTTGTTTCCATAACAGGCGCTTCCGACCGTTGCCGACCGTTGGAAGATCTGGAGCCGTTGGCGCACCGGACATGTCCGGTGCACACCGGACAGTCCGGTGCCTTCTTCCGACCGTTGGCTCCGCCACGTGTCCCGCGCGGATTGCGCGGCCGACCGTTGGCCCGGTCGACCGTTGGCTCACCGGACAGTCCGGTGTACACCGGACAGTCCGGTGAATTTTAGCCGTACGCCGTCGGCCAATTTCCCGAGAGCGGCCAGTTCGCGCCGAGGCAGCCTGGCGCACCGGACATGTCCGGTGCACACCGGACAGTCCGGTGCTCTAGACCGAGCTGGGTCTTGGCAGCACACAGCCAAGTCTTTTCTCCTCTTCTCTTTTCTTCTTCTTTCTGTTTCTAACACTTAGACAAATATATTAGTACATAAAACCAATGTACTAAGGCTTAGAAACATACCTTTACTTCATGATTTGCACCTTGTTCATCCATGTACATAAATTCACAATTAAGCACATGTGTTGACACTCAATCACCAAAATACTTAGAAATGGCCCAAGGGCACATTTCCCTTTCAGAACTATGTACGTGCCAGGATCAGAACTCACGTACACAGCGATTACATAAATGAACATCGTCGCACAATGCTCGAATAATAACATAAAAGAGTATTAGCTTATTACATCACTGAGTCATAGACATCCACATAGTCATCAACTTAACAGTTAAATCAAAGTGCTAGCGAAACGCAGTAAAGATAAGGCCTTCACAGGCAGCTGACTGGGGGTTGCCGCCAACCCACACCTAGAATTCGTCGTAGTCTTGGAACTCCTGGAAGTCTCCTTCCACGACTTCGTCTTCTCCTGAGCAATGGTGGCAATGTGGACAACCTGGTGTTTTGTGGTAAAGCAAGGATGAGTACACATCAACGTACTCAGCAAATGCCTCGTTTGGCTGAAGTGGACTAGCTTTATGTGGGGTTAGGCTCAAGCAGTTGCTTTTAGTTGGTCAGGTATTTATCATTAGTGAAGCCAGGTTTTAGCAATAACTAACCCGTGAATCATTTCCTCATTGAGGAACATCACTATCATCATCGAACCAAAATCATAAATAGAACCATTGTATCTCGAATCATTTGTGTCTCTAATCAAAGAGGATCCCAAGGCTGCTCTTAACCGTGAGCACGGCTGATATACCAGTTCCACTACCCTCTGCAGAGGTTGCACACTTTACCCATGAGCCGTGATTCCCTCTCTAGCCCGGGCTTGCAAGACCCTTATTCACTCCCAAGGTGAATGGCCAGGGATTCACTACGAAGCCTTTACAAAGATTCCCTAGAGGTCATAGTTGCCCGTTAGGTTTCTCCAGTTTGATAAACACAGTACCTCTCCCCGCAGGAGGGTGACTAAAAAAGCAAAACGAAAGAACCTCGGCACCCATCCTCGGCAGAGTAAGCACTGTGCCTGGACCCCATTGACGGCACGACGGCGAAGCAACTACACTTCTAGTTCCTCTAATTAATTAGCTAAGGGCACCCCATTCTACCCTCATGGTTGCACTGTTATCCCGGGTGGTCTCTCAACGAACAGGTCCTTACGGAGAGGTACTCAGGAAACAGCCTGAGCCCCCTAGAGTATCACAAGATCATCAACATCATCAGGATAACAGTATCATAAATAGTCTCATCATGTTCATTGATTAAGTTAAAGCAATAGCAGAATGCTAACCATGATAACCCAGAGGTAAACAAGGATAAGATAAATAGAAAGCTAGTCAATCCTTAGGTTTCAGTTGAGTAATGCGGGACAATAAATTATAAGTGAATGGGACATAATAGGTCAGAGGACACTTGCCTTCACCAAGCTGCTGCTGCTCAGGGTCTTCTCCTGCAATTCCCTCAGACTCCACGAACGGCCCGATATCTACACGAGTGCAAACATACATCCAACATTCTTGAAACGGTAGAAAACAGTACACCATACAACAGTATAGATCAAATAAATATGCACGCGACAAAGAATTCGCATCTACGACTATGCGAGAATGGAACTGAGACGACTGATACTACGGTCGAGAGATATCACATGTATACTAAGCGAATGTGAATTATAATATTTAATTCGGCTTAATCATATTAACAGACAATAATCACATGTCGAGTAAAATTACTACTTAGTCTCGATTAGTGTGTTGTTCGAATAACCGTTGCTTAAATATATATTTAATTAGCGCGAGCTATTCTAGTTGAGATGAGTCATTAGCGTGCGTAAAACGCACGACGACACGTGTGAACAGCACGCACGACGCGCGCGGACAGCACGAGACGATTTATTACGCGACGCGCGGGCGATGGCGAATGACACGAACGCGCACGGGGTTAGACGGGGGGGGTAGACGGGGGTAGACGAAAGTCGTCTAGGGGTAGACGAAGGGGTAGGCGAACGTCGTATTCATACTAAGCGTTAAACACATTAACAGATATCTATAGACGCATAATTAAAATCATTACTTACTAACTAAATGAAATCTGTGTTATGATCTAGTAATACTTTTAACGTGTACATGAGCAACCCTGTTGATAGGCTAACGTAACTTGAATAAAACAACATAAATTTAAAATGCAGCAGGCACCATGAATTTAAGACACCGCTAAATTAAATAATGTGACATGATTTGCGACACGAGGCGGGGCGACTCTAATTTCAGCCACTAACTACGCGGTACTGATGAGATTATGTTTGGGGTATTGCATGATGTATGCTGAGGGGGTCTACACGACGGTTCTCCCTTCGAAGCGGGCACGGCAGGGGGCTCGGATGGGAGCTAATCACGCCGGAGAAGGGGCGCACGCGCCAGCGGCCAAGAGCAGTGACGCCGGTGGCGCGGCCTCGCCCGAGCAACGAAGGTGCGGGACAGCTCGCCAACACACGACGCCACGGGACTACCACTGCTACTGCGCAACGAGCGGGGAAGAGCGGCGTCGGCGGCGATCCGATATCGGACAGCAGATGGCATGCTAAGCAGCTGGGCGTTGGCCGCGTTTGCCGTGCCCGAGCTGAGACGCGAACAGCCGCGCCACAAGCTACACCGGGAGAGGAGAGGGAAGAGGTAGGAGAGAGCTCACCTCGACGACCAACGGGGAACGCGACGCGGCGCTGCTGCACGGGCGGGCTGCGCGGACCGCGGGCTCCGGCGAACGGCACAGCAGGGCGGGGCGAGGACAGCGAGCCGGCTTCGGCGAGCGCAGCAGGGCGGGGCGATTCCTAGCGAGGTCAAGGCGAAGAAACTGGACGACGGGTGCGGGATTGATTGGTTTTGGAAACGGCGTGCGCGATTGCTCCACGGGAAGTTCGCACAGGCGGTTGGGGAAGACATACAGTAGCTGCTGGGCTCGCGCTGGCCACCAGGCGCGCGCGCGCGCTGGGCTGCGGCCTGGGCTGCGGGGGGGCGCGGCGCTGGCTGCTGGGCCGCGGGAGCTGGGCCGCGCGCTGTGGGCCGAGCGCAGGCGCACGTGGGTTGAGCCGCGCGGCCGTGCGGCTGGCACGCGGGCCCCACCGAGCAGCGGCAGCGGGCGGCAGCTGGGCTGCACAGGTGCGCGCGAGCCCACGAGGAGGGAACCGGCGCGGTGGGCCGAGGGAGGGAAAAAGGGGAGAGAGGGAAGGGGCGGCTGGGCCGGCCGAGCTGGGCCAGGGAGGGAGTTGGGCTGAAATCTGTTTTTCCTTTTCTTCCTCTTTTCTTTCTGTTTTCCATTTATTTCAGTTTAACTCTATGCACAAACAAATGATTAATTGAAAGATCAAGCAAACCATTCAACAAACAAACAAAATGAATGTTCTCCAACATGATGCAACCACCATTGTTTCCCTTAGGGTTTAACCTATTAAATTACGTTTACACTTGAAAATAACCACTCTTCTTCTATAAAAAGGAGAAGGAGGAGGTTGGGGAAGATGTGAAGAGAGAAGTAACACCTGAATTTGTGAATACGAGCAGAGAAATTTTTATACCCCAAATTCAGGGTGTTACAACTTGGTTGCTGTCAGCCTCACCCTGGCGGGTGGCACAGCAGTCGGAGCAGCGCAGGCGGCGTTGTTTTCCTGTCAGGTCAGTCAGTGGAGGGGCGAAGTGACTGCGGTCATTTCGGCCTTGTCGACTGGACAGCACGCGTCAGGATAAGGTGTCAGGCGATCCTTGCATTGAATGCTCCTGCGATCTAGTCGACTAGCGAGGCGATCTGGCCAAGGTTGCTTCTCCGTGAAGCCTGCCCGAGCTGGGCCTCGGGCGAGTCGAAGGTGCACCCGTTGCTTGAGGAGACCCTCGGGCGAGGCGTGAATCTGCCTTGGTCTTCCGTTCCTGCCCGAGGCTAGGCTCGGGTGAGGCGAGATCGTGTCCCTTGAGTGGACGGAGCCTTAACCGGAATTGCGCCCATCAGGCCTTTGCAGCTTTGTGCTGATGGGGGTTACCAGCTGAGATTAGGAGCCTTGGGGGTACCCCTAATTACGGTCCCCGACAGTAGCCCCTAAGCCTCAAAGGGAGTGTGGGTACTCGCTTGGAGGCTTTGTCGCACTTTTTTGCAAAGGGACCGGCCTTTCTCGGTTGCATTTTGTTCCGGTGGGTGCGCGCGAGCGCACCCGCCGGGTGTAGCCCCCGAGGCCTCGGAGGAGTGGTTTGACTCCTTCGAGGTCTTAATGCCTTTCGTGATGGCTCGGCTGGTCTGGTTGTTCCCTCATGCGAACTGGTCGTTGCCCGGGTGCATAGTCAGGTTCCGAGTTCTCGGGCTGGTATGTTGACGCTGTCAACGGTTTGGCTGGAGCCGGGTTTGCGAGAGCAGCTCTCGAGCCTCTGCACAGGGCGAGAGGACGGTCAAGGGTAGACTCGGCTTTTTTCATACGCCCATGCGTCGCCTTTCCGCAAGGAGGAGGGGGGAAAGCGCCATGTTGACCTCGGTGGGCGCCGAACATGGTGTCTCCAGTGAGTTGCTAACAGGTGATCTGAGTGGACGCCCGTGCCCCGTTCGATAAGGGTTGGCTTGTGGCCCAGAGGCGCGCTCCAAAAGTACCTGCAGGTGATTTGCCGGACTCGGACCCGTTCGATAGGGTCCGAGGGCTCGATGCCTCCCTCTGATGGGATTCTGTTACAGAATCGTTCCTGCTGGTCTCGGAAATGTCCTAGGGTACCTCGGGAGCGTAGCCCGAGCCTTGGTTATGTATCGAACGTACCCAGAGTCATCCCTCACTCTGCGTGCTCTGGGGCGACTATCGAACCCGTCGGGGGGCCAGCCTACGAACCCCTGATCAGTAGTGGGCGCGGAGCCCGAGTGGCCTGAGGCGGCTGTCAAACCCTTCCGAGGGGCCAGCCTTCGAACCTCTGATCAGTAGTGGGCGCGGAGCCCGAGTGCTCTGAGGCGGCTGTCGAACCCTTCCGAGGGGCCAGCCTTCGAACCTCTGACCAGTAGGGGGGCTCGGGGCCCGCTTCCTTCGTGGAGAAGGATCCCTTTCGGAGTATCCCCTTTCCCGGTCCGTGTAGCAAGAGAGAGAAAGGGGAAGAGGAAAAGGATACAAAATTGAACGATGGGGCGCACCTTTTTTGACGCGGTCATTATGGCGGAGGTGAAGCGTCGCCCGCTTCGCCTGCCAAAGGTGTCGCCTGTCCTACCGCAGAGTTAATGCGATGGGACGAGTGATTCGCGGGGCAGCCGTTGCGTATGCGTGAGCCGTTCGAGGAACGGAACACGGGCGCGTCGTCTTCACGCCGTGGGAGAGAGCTCTCTCGCTGTTCTAGGAGGGGACGTGAGCCTGCAGACGATTTGACTGCTGCTTCCGCCCGCGTGCCAACGCCATTACTGCCGGCCCACTTTTGGCCATGTTGACCGTCGCGCCTTCCCCCGCGGCTGACTGACCCGTGACCGGCGTGCCTGGTTGGCACTGCTGGGCCATGCGCAGGGTTGCCTCGAGTTGCGACACCGGCTCCGTAGTCGAGAAGGCGCGGCGCTGGCGCAAGTGGCGCTGCAGTTTTTTGCACGTAGTAACCGGCGCGCCGGTTACATGACGTGTGGGCCTGGGCCTCCATGCTGGATGCGTCGAAGTCGAAAGGGTGCGCCCCCTTGGTGCAGTTGCATGCCGCCTGCATGGCGGTCCGCCCTTTCACCCGTTGGTTTAGGCGAAGACGGAGGAATGCTTGTAACCGCTGGGCGGTTACACGCTCCGCGCGCGTGGCGGTTTGGCTTCTTCTGTCCTGGGGCAGCTCGCATGACGCGTGGGGCCTAGCCCCCGTGTCGTAGGGGGAGGACCTTGAAGCGTGTTGGTGAAGACTTAGTCCGCGATGGCTTGAGGACGCGAGCGGGGAGAGTCGCCTTTAAAAAGGGATCGACCTCCTGGGTGGTAGCCATGCCTTCACACTTTCCTCATGTGTCGCATCCTTCCGCCTTCTGAGCCCCTGGATGGGGAGCACCCGCGTTGTCTTTGTCTTGTTGTGGAAGGAGCAAAACCTTGTGGAGGTTGGTACCTTTCAGCCATCGCTCGGCTTCAAGGATTTTCGTCAGGCAGCCCGGCTGCATCCCCTCGCCGATGGTCACCCAAGACGGTGACCACCAGTTCGATGGTGGGGAGAAGCAAGCCGGGCTGCGGCCTCTGCCCCGCCCCCAGCTTCAAGGATCTTCGTCATCCTTGCTGGGGCGGAGGGCGAGCTGAGTCGGAGCTCTACCTCCCGTACGGGTCGGCGGGCCACCTCTTCCTTCAGCATTCATGGGAGAGGGCGCTCACCGGCTTAGCGGAAGGGGTGAACTTCGACAACGCGCGGTCGAGCGACCGCAAGCGTCGTCAGCTCCAACACGCCTGGTTTGCTGGCTCAACTGGCTCTGGCATGGCTTTCGGTGCCACCTCCCACCGCTGGGCGGAGTGCGGCTATTCGCCCGCCGTACGGGCGGCGGTTGCGCCGCACACACCGGGGGACCGCCCAAGACGTCACGCGCTGCTAGGGCAGCGCTCGTGTTCTTGGGCTGTCCTGCCCTTGCTCCGGCACGACGCCTTCACGCGGGGGTCGGTGCTTGCCCGCCCGGGAGGACTTGAGTGGGGATCTGCCGGTGGACAGGTGGCCGGAGAAGTCCTCGTCGCCGACGAGATCGCCGCTGCCATCTGCGCTTCGGGCCTCCGGCTCTTTGGCTTTGATAGCTTGTCCTCGCCCCTTGAGTGGAGACGTGGGCGAGGACCTTGTCACAGCAGCGTCTACCCTGAGGTCATAGCTACTGTTGTTTGGCCGCCCGAAGCGGAGGTCGTTGTCGCCGTTGTCGGAGCGGGCGGCGGTGAGCCGCTTGGAGTTCGTCGTCCCGCGGGCCTCCTGGTATGGAGTTTGTTCGTACCCGTGGGAACGGAACCGAAGTCCTGTTTGTAATGGCACCTTGAGTGCTGGCGTATGTTCATTGCGGCTGTCGGGGCCTAAACATTTGTGTATTTGGGCGTAAAGTCGTGTTTCTTCTCCATTTCATGCACCAGGACTCGCTTGTCGGCTAGCTGGACCGCTTAACCAAGTGTGAGTTGCCCTGTGCGGAAGGTGACGAGTGAGGTATCCATATCCCGGAGGCGTAGGAGTCCCTCGGCTCGGTCGGCCTTGCCGCTCGAGGCTCCTCTTGCTTAGTGAAGGAAACCTCGGCTGCTCTATGATGAGCCGGATCCAGAGGCAGCGGTGTCAGCATGGACAGAGGCTTAGTTGGCTAGAGAAGAAACTTCGTCGGCCCAGGAGTAGGGGACTTCCTAGGCCGACGAGGCGTCGCAGTGGCGGCTGGGACCTGGCCAGGTCGTCCGCTGGCGGGACCAACCCTGGAGTTGGGCTGCCGAGGCCATGAGCTAGGCTGGTGTCCTCGGGGGATAGCTGGCTGAGGCTACGGAGCGGCCGGTCCGGCCGTCTGCTTGGGCCGGGTTCCTGGAGGAGACCCTGGCGGCGATGGCCTAGGCGCGGTGCTGACATCTTCCTTCGAGGTGGAGATCCTCCGACCATGTTGCTGTCCGAGGCCGGGTCGGATTCCGCCGAAGGTGGGGACGATGCCGAGGGTGCTACTGCTCCCCCTGCTGACGTCTGAACCTGCAGGAACAGTTTGTCTATAGCGTGCATATGTTTTTTGCGGCCGCCGAGGCCAAAACATACCATCGTCGTGTTGTAAAGCTGCGTTTCCTTTCCCCTTGTTTCGAGTATCAGGACTTGTTCGTCGGTAACAGAATCGTTCATCCGAGCGTGAGTTACTTATCATAGAAGGTGATGAGTGAGGTATCCGTATCCCTGAGGCGTAGGAGTCCCTCGGCTCGGTCGGCCTTGCCTGCTTACGTGTACTCTTACTCGTCCGTAGGATTCTGTTATCGATATAGTCGAGACGGCATGAAAAATCGTTTCGGCAGAAGAAGTTTTCGAGCGTTAAGACTTGTTCGGACAGCGGAATCCTTTATCTGAGCGTGAGTTACTTATCGTAGAAGGTGATGAGTGAGGTATCCGTATCCCGGAGGCGTAGGAGTCCCTCGGCTCGGGCGGCCTTGCCTGCTTACGTGTACTCCGTCGTTTTCAGGACTCCACTATCAAAGTAGTCGAAAAGCACGAAAGATGTTCTGGCAGAAAGACTTTTTCCGAGGAAAATTTTGACGCAGAGGGGGTTCCCCCCTTCTAGCCCTGAGGGAGGGTCGGGCTTTGCCGAGGCAAGGCTGACCCTTCCTTGAAGGTTAGACTTTGCTTGTGTATGTAAACGAGGTACATGAACGACTTGAAAACATCTTAAGGGTAGAAGCGATGTAGCTGTCGGATGTTCCAAGCGTTGCTGTAGACCTCGCCTTGACTGTTGGCCAGCTTGTATGTTCCGGGCTTCAGAATTTTGGCGATGATGAACGGCCCTTCCCAGGGGGGCGTGAGCTTGTGGCGCCCTCGGGCGTCTTGTCATAGCCGAAGCACCAAGTCGCCCACCTGGAGGTCTCGGGACCGAACCCCTCGGGCGTGGTAGCGTCGCAGGGACTGCTGATACTGCGCCAAGTGTAGTAAGGCCATGTCCCGAGCCTCTTCCAGCTGGTCAAGTGAGTCTTCTCGGTTTGTCTAGTTGTTTTGGGCGTCGTATGCCCTCATCCTCGGGGAGCTGTGTTCTAAGTCTGTGGGCAAGATAGCCTCGGCCCCATAGACTAGAAAAAACAGCGTGAAGCCCGTGGCTCGGCTTGGCATCGTCCTCAGACTCCAGACCACCGAGGGGAGTTCCTTCATCCACCGCCTGCCGAACTTGTTGAGGTCGTTGTACATCCTCGGCTTGAGCCCCTGTAGAATCATGCCGTTGGCACGCTCTACCAGCCCATTCGTCATGGGGTGAGCTATGGCGGCCCAGTCCACCCGGATGTGGTGGTCCTCGCAGAAGTCCAGGAACTTTCTGCCAGTGAACTGGGTGCCGTTGTCGGTGATGATGGAGTTCGGGACCCCGAAGCGATGGATGATGTTGGTGAAGAACGCCACCACCTGTTCGGACCTGATGCTGTTTAGGGGTCGGACCTCAATCCACTTGGAGAATTTGTCGATGGCGACCAGCAGGTGCGTGAAGCCCCCGGGTGCCTTCTGCAAGGGACCGACGAGGTCCAGACCCCACACAGCAAACGGCCAGGTGATGGGTATTGTTTGCAGAGCCTAAGCGGGCAGGTGGGTCTGCTTTGCGTAGAATTGACACCCTTGGCACGTGCGTACAATCCTAGTGGCATCGGCCACTGTGGTTGGCCAGTAGAAACCCTATCGGAAGGCGTTTCCCACGAGGGCCCGAGGTGCTGCGTGGTGACCGCAAGCCCCCGAGTGTATTTCTTGCAATAACTCTTGACCTTCGGCGATGGATATGCATCGTTGGAGGATGCCTGAGGGGCTGCGGTGGTAGAGCTCCTTCCCGTCACCCAGCAAGACGAACGACTTGGCACGCCGCGCCAGTCGCCGAGCTTTGGCTCTATCAAGGGGTAGCTCTCCTCGGTGGAGATATTGCAGGTATGGGGTCTACCAGTTTCGATTAGGCGTGACCCCATTCCGCTCTTCCTCGATGCGCAGTGCCTCACCCTCGGGGGCCGAGGGTGCCTCGGGCGGGGCCGAGGCTGCCTCGGGCTGGGCCGAGGGCGCCTCGGGTAGAGCTGAGGCCTTCTCGAGCTCGGGCGTGTCGTCAGTCTTGACGGAGGGTTGATGTAGGTCTTGGGAGAAGACGTCCGAAGGAACCGTTGTTCGCCCCGAGGCTATGTTAGCCAGCTCGTCTGCAGTCTCGTTGTATCATCGAGCGATGTGGTTGAGCTCGAGCCCGTAGAACTTGTCCTCCAGGCGCCGAACCTCGTCGCAGTAGGCTTCCATCTTCGGGTCGCGGCAGTGGGAGTTCTTCATGACTTGGTCGATGACAAGCTGCGAGTCACCGTGAGCGTCGAGGCGCCGGACCCCTAGCTCGATGGCGATGCGCAACCCGTTAACCAGAGCCTCATACTCGGCCACATTGTTGGACGCCGGGAAATGGAGGCGCAGCACGTAGCGGAGGTGCTTCCCGAGGGGTGAGATGAAGAGCAGGCCCGCGCCTGCTCCTGTTTTCATCAGCGACCCGTCGAAAACATAGTTCAGAGTTCCGGTTGGATCGGAGCTGTTGGAAGCTGGGTGTCGACCCATTCAGCCACAAAGTCTGCCAAGACTTGGGACTTGATGGCCTTTCGAGGGGCGAACGAGATCGCCTCACCCAGGATCTCCACCGCCCACTTTGCAACCCTACCCGAGGCCTCTCGGCACTGGATGATCTCCCCCAGGGGGAAGGATGACACCACAGTCACCGGATGAGACTCAAAGTAGTGTCGCAACTTTCGCCGTGTCAGAATCACCGCGTATAGCAGCTTCTGAATTTGCGGGTAGCGGATCTTGGTCTCGGACAGTACCTCACTGATGAAGTAAACCGGCCTCTGGACGGGCAGTTTGTGCCCTTCTTCTCGTCTCTCGACCACGATCGCGGCGCTGACCACCTGAGTGGTAGCGGCAACATGGATCAAGAGGGCTTCTCCGGCAGCAGGGGGCACCAAGATGGGCGCGCTTGTAAGGAGTGCCTTCAAGTTCCCGAGGGCTTTCTCGGCCTTGGGGGTCCAAGTGAAGCGCTCGGTCTTCCTTAAGAGGCGATACAGGGGCAGGCCTCTTTCGCCGAGGCGTGAGATGAAGCGGCTCAGAGCCGCAAGGCATCCCATGACCCTCTGTACTCCTTTCAAGTCCTTGATAGGCCCCATGTTGGTGATGGCCGCGATTTTCTCCGGGTTGGCCTCGATGCCCCGCTCGGAGATGATGAACCCCAGGAGCATGCCTCGGGGGACTCCAAAGACACACTTCTCGGGATTGAGTTTTACGCCTTTCGCTTTGAGACACTTGAATGTCGTTTCAAGGTCAGAGAGGAGGTCGAAGGCTTTCCTCGTCTTGACTACGATGTCATCGATGTAGGCCTCGATCGTTCAACCAATGTGCTCACCGAACACGTGGTTCATGCACCTTTGGTATGTCGCACCCGCATTCCTCAAACCGAATGGCATAGTAATGTAGCAGTACATGCCAAAAGGTGTGATGAAAGAAGTCACGAGCTAGTCGAACTCTTTCATCCTAATTTGGTGATACCCTGAGTAGGCATCGAGGAACGACAGGGTTTCGCACCCAGCAGTGGAATCCATGATTTGATCGATACGAGGCAGAGGGTAGTGAACCTTCGGACACGCTTTGTTTAGACCAGTGTAGTCTACACACATCCGCCATTTCCCACCTTTCTTTTTCACAAGCACAGGGTTGGCTAGCCATTCGGGATGGAATACCTCTTTGATGAACCCTGCAGCCATCAGCTTGTGGATCTCCTCGCCTATGGCTCTGCGCTTTTCTTCATCGAATCGGCGCAGAGGCTGCTTCACGGGTCGGGCTCTAGCTCGGATATCCAGTGAGTGCTCGGCGACTTCCCTCGATATGCCAGGCATGTCCGAGGGACTCCACGCAAAAACCTCGGCGTTTGCGCGGAAAAAGTCGACGAGCACTGCTTCCTATTTGGGGTCGAGCTCGGAGCCGATCTGGATCTACTTGGAGGCATCATTGCTAGGGTCGAGAGGGACGGACTTAACCGCCTCTGCTGGTTCGAAGTTGTCGGCGTGGCGCTTTGCATCTGGAACCTCCTTGGAGAGGTTTTCCATGTCGGCGATGAGGGCCTCGGATTCGGTGAGGGCCTTGGCGTACTCCACGCACTCCACGTCGCATTCGTACGCGTGTCGGTACGTGGGGCCGACGGTGATGACCCCGTTGGGGCCCGGCATCTTGAGCTTGAGGTAGGTGTAGTTGGGGACGGCCATGAACTTGGCGTAACATGGTCTCCCCAGCACTGCGTGGTAGGTTCCTCGGAACCCGACCACCTCGAACGTGAGGGTTTCCTTTCAGAAGTTGGAGGGAGTCCCGAAGCAGACGGGCAGATCGAGTTGTCCAAGGGGCTGTACACGCTTCCCGGGAATGATCCCGTGAAAGGGCGCTGCGCTGGCCCGGATCGAGGACATATCGATCTGCAGGAGCCCGAGGGTGTCGGCGTAGATGATGTTGAGGCTGCTGCCTCCGTCCATGAGGACCTTGGTAAGCCTGATGTTACCGATGATGGGATCAACAACGAGCGGGTACTTCCCCGGGCTCGGCACGCGGTCGGGGTGGTCGTCTTGGTCGAAGGTGATGGGCTTGTTGGACCAGTCTAGATAGACTGGCGCCACCACCTTTACTGAGCAGACCTCCTGGCGCTCTTGCTTGCGGTGCCGAGCCGAGGCGTTCGCCACCCGCCCACCGTAGATCATGAAGCAGTCATGGACCTCGGGGAACTCCTCTGCCTTATGAGCTTCCCTCTTGTCGTTGTCGGGGGCCCTGCCACCTTCCGCCGGTGGCCCGGCCTTGCGGAAATAGCACCGAAGCATGACGCAATCCTCAAGGGTCTGCTTTACGGGACCCTGATGATAGGGGCACGACTCCTTGAGCATCTTGTCGAACAAGTTGGCACCTCCGGGAGGTTTCCGAGGGTTCTTGTGCTCAGCGGTGGCGACAAGGTCTGCGTCGGCGGCGTCTCGTTTCGCTTGCGACTTCTTCTTGCCCTTCTTCCTTGTGCCACGCTGAGCGGACGCTTCGGGGACGTCATCCGGCTGGCGCCCCTGAGGCTGCTTGTCCTTCCAGAAGATGGCCTCGACCGCCTCCTGGCCAGAGGCGAACTTGGTGGCGTTGTCCATCAGCTCGCTCGCTCTGGTGGGAGTCTCGCGACCCAGCTTGCTCACCAGGTCGCGGCAAGTGGTGCCGGCGAGGAACGCGCCGATGACATTAGAGTCGGTGATGTTGGGCAGTTCGGTGCGCTGCTTTGAAAATCGCCGGATGTAGTCCTGCAGGGATTCTCCCGGCTGCTAGCAGCAGCTTTGGAGATCTCAGGAGTTCCCAGGGCGCACATATGTGCCCTGGAAGTTGTCGGCGAAGGCTTCGACCAGGTCGTCCCAGTTGGAGATCTGCGCAGGAGGTAGATGCTCCAGCTAGGCTCGGGCGGCATCGGAGAGGAACAGGGGGAGGTTGCGGATGATGAGGTTGTCATCGTCCGTTCCACCCAGCTGGCAGGCCAGCCGGTAGTCCATGGGCCACAGTTCAGGCCTCGTCTCCCCCGAGTACTTGGTGATGGTATGCCACACCCGGTTTTAGAAGGCAAACTAAATGCAAACCATGTACGTGCCAGGATCAGCAATTCACGTACACAGCAGTTACATAACATGGAGATCATCACACAGTGCTCAAATAGTATTAAAAAGGGGAAATAGTAGTCGATTACATCATATGTCTGAGACATCCACTTAGTCTTTACAATAAATCAAAGTGCGGAAAAGAAACGTAGATAAACGCGGCCTTCACAGGCAGCCGACTGGGGGTTGCCGCTAACCCACACCTAGAACTCGTCGTAGTCTTGGAACTCCTAGAAGTCTCCTTCTACGGCTTCATCTTCTCCTGAGCAGTGGTTGCAATGCGAACAACCTGGGGGGTTTGGTGTGTAGAGCAAGGGTGAGTACACATCAACATACTCAGCAAGCATCCTGTTTGGCTATAGTGGACTGGCTTTATGTGGGGGGTAAGTCAAGCAGTTGCTTTTAGTTGGTCAGATTTGTTATTACTAGTAGAGAAAGCCAAGTTTTAGAATTAACCCACGTTATTAACCCAAACGTACTCTTTCCAGACGGAAAGAATACCACTTACCATTACCAGAGTCAATACCAAAAACCATCAATCTCATTGCCACCTGTAATCCGAACATCTCTGATCAAGTACCACTAATCACTGGAGCTCCCTTGGCTGCTCATAACCGCGAGCACAGCTGATATATCAGTTTTTCATACACTCTGCAGAGGTTGTGCACTTTACCCACAAGCCGTGATTCCCTTTCTGCAAAGAGAGAGCTACTCCCCATTAACCACTACCTAGGTGGTCCAGCAGGGCATCACTACGTAGCCTTTACAAAGATTCCCCGAGGCTATAGCCGCCCGTTAGGTTTCCTAAATGTACCGCACTCCTCCCCAAGGGACAAATCAACATTGGCAGAGCGAGCCGCATACACCGAGCCCCATTGATGGCACGACGGTGAAGCGAACTACACCCCGGTTCCTCTAATTACTCAGCTAAGGGCGTCCCACTCCACCCTCATGGTTGCACTGTTTTCCCGGGCGGTCATCCAACGAACAGGTCCTTACGGAGAGGCACTCGAGAAACCGCTCGAGCCCCCTTGAAGGTCACAAGTATAACATCATAACAAAGGAGGGGAAAACAACGTATCATTGATAATTCTCATCATGTTCATTGATTAGAGTTGAGCAATAGCATAAGACGAAGCAATAATAATCTGACCCAAATAGGTAAACAAGGACATGGACAACAAAAGCTAGTCAATCCTTAGGTATAAATATGTAATGCGGGAGGTGAATTAAAGTATGTATAGGACAGAGATAGGTCAAGGGACACTTGCCTCCACCAACCGACTGTTGCTCAGGGGCTTCTCCTGCGAGTTCTTTGGGCTCTCCGACCGGATCGTTCTCTATGCGAGCGCAAACATACATACATCCACATATTTAATACAAAAGAACAGTACACCATACAATAGAATGTAGTAAGTAAACAGACGTTCCACACGGGCTCGCAATTACGATTAAGAGAGAAAGAGGAAAAGACAGTCGAGAAACGATCACGTTACATTATTATGAATTAAATCACTCGCTCAATTGAAAGGCATTAATGTAGACACTACGTTTAGCATAAAGTAAAGTCATGTTTCATGTCTAATCATTATAAGAAGGTGAAGATAAAGTAAAAGAATTGTCGCGCAGCGAGACGCGCGACATAGCACTTTAAATTGAGTTAAGGAAATCAACGACTCGTCGCGCGACCGAGCGCACAACGAGACAGAGACGTTAAGCTTCACGTGACAAAACGCATGACGGCATACGTCAACTGAACTGAGTCTAAAGTGGAACGTCGCGTGAATACACGTGCGACGTTTCACATTAAACAACCTGAAATTAAAATAGATCGTCGCGCGACGAAGCGCGCGACACAACACTTTAATGAATATAAACTAAAAGAATCGTCGCGCGATGAAGCGCGCGACGCAGCACATTAATAAACACAAATTTAAATTGAATCGTCGCGTGATGAAGCGCACGACGCAACACATTGATAAATACGAACTTGAATTGAATCGTCGCGCGACGAAGCGCGCGACGCAGCACACTAACTAACGGAGTTTGAAATTAACTACAACCAAAAATAATCACCGCGCGCGTGGGTTTGCGCACGAGGGAACGCGTTAGGGGGTAAACAGGGCTACGCGAGTCGCGCCGGGGGCCGGGACGCCGCGCGCAGGGGCCGAGGGCCACGCGCAGGGGCCGAACCGCCGCGCCGGGGCCGCGCCGGGGGCCGCGCCGAGCCGCGCCCGCGCAGGGGCCGCGCGCCCGCGCCGGGGAAGGGGAGGGGAGGGGCGCCGCGCCGCCGGGGAGGGAAGGGGAGGGGCCGAGCGCCGCCGCGGGGGGGAGTAGGGCGCGCCGCCGCGCAGGGACGCACGCACGCGCAGGGGAGAGAAGAGGGAGCGCGCGTAGGGGGAGAGAGGAGGGAGAGGGAGAGGGAGAGAGAGAGGAGAGGGGAGGGGAGGGGCTCACCTCGGGATCCAACTCCGGCGATCTCGACTCCAAACCCTAGGGCACCACGGGAGGGAGAGAGAGAGAGATGGGGAGGAGAGGTTGCTGCGCGGGAAATCCAAATGAGAGAGAGAGGAGAGGAGAGGGCGCATGGGGGGGTTGGGGCGCTAGGGGCGCGCAGGGCCGGGCCGGGCTGGGCTGGGTCGAGCCACTCTACGGATCGAAACCTACGACACGCACGACTATCAAACAGAATCCAATCGCGAACCGAAAATCGAGACGGAACGAGACGAACACGCAACATCAGACAAAGAAATGTGCGTCGGCATGATGCAACACCCATGACACTTAAGTTTTGTTCATACACGACATGGACACCTGTCACTATACTGGTTTGAAATTAGGAAAGAGCGAAACGGGAAAGAGAAAAAAGCGTAACACCTGAATTTGGTGAGAGAAAAGAAGAAAAAATTCTACCCCCAAATTCAGGGCGTTACAAACCTATCCCCCTTAAAAGAATCTCGCCCTCGAGATTCAGGGTTGGCTAGCAAAGAGCTCAGGGTATTTAGCCATCAGATCGTCTTCATGCTCCCAGGTTGCTTCTTCCTCAGAGTGGTGGTTCCATCTGACTTTGCACATTCTGATGGTCTTCCTTCGGGTGACTCTATCTGCCGTCTCAAGGATCTACGCTGGTTTCTCTGTGTAGGTCAAGTCCTCCTGGACCTCCAGACCTTCCACTGGCAACTGCTCTTCTGGCACACGCAAACACTTCTTCAACTGAGACACATGAAAGACATCATGCACTGCGGATAAGCCTTCTGGCAAACTGAGCTGATAGGCCACTTCTCCACGCTTTGCGAGAATCTGATACGGACCGATGTAGCGGGGTGCTAACTTGCCTTTGACTCCGAATCTTCTGACTCCTCTGATCGGTGACACTTTCAGATAGACGAAGTCTCCAACTTCGACACTCAGCTCTCTTCTTCTTGTGTCTGCATAACTTCGCTGCCTTGATTGCGCTATCTTCAGATTCTCTCGAACCATCTTGATGTTCTCTTCAGCTTCAAGCAGAATGTCTGGCCCAAACACCTGCTTTTCTCCAGGCTGATCCCATTGCAACGGAGTTCTACAACTCCTTCCATAGAGCGCCAGGAATGGTGACATCTTCAAACTGGCCTGGTAACTGTTGTTATAGGAGAACTCTGCATAAGGCAACTTCTTGTCCCATCCGGACTGATCTTGCAACGCACAGGCTCTCAACATGTCTTCAAGGATTTGATTGGTTCTTTCGGTCTGACCATCTGTCTGCGGATGATAAGCTGAACTGAAATTCAGATGTACAATTCTGCAACTGCTGCCAGAAATGAGAGGTGAACTGCGTTCCTCGGTCTGACACTATCTTCTTTGGCACACCATGAAGACAAACGATCCGAGACATGTACAATTCTGCCAATATCGCACTGCTGTAGTTGGTCTTGACAGGTATGAAGTGGGCTGACTTGGTTAAGCAGTTCACCACTACCCAAATGGAATCGTAGCCGGCTCGAGTGCGAGGCAATCCGACTATGAAGTCCATACCGATTTCGTCCCATTTCCACTGAGGAATTTGTAACGGTTGCAGCAATCCAGCTGGTCTCTGGTGCTCTGCCTTGATCCTTCGACAACTATCACACATAGCCACATGCTCTGCGATTTCCCTCTTCATTCCGTACCACCAGAATTTCTTCTTTAGATCCTGATACATCTTCTCACTACCAGGGTGAATCGAATAGGCTATCTCATGAGCTTCCTTGAGGATCAATTCTCGAATGGACTGGACATTGGGAACGCACAAGCGGTCCTTGAACCATATCACACCTTCTGCATCTTCCTGAAAATCTTTGCCTTTGCCTTCCAGAATCAGTCGCCGGATCTCACTGATCTTCTCGTCATTCTTCTGCGCTTCTTTGATTTCTCGTTCCAGGGTGGGTTCCAACTCAATTGTGACTCCTCGCGAATTATTCAGAAATCCGAGACTCAACCAGTCAAACTCTTTGGCCAACTCATAAGGCATCGAACGGGCGACCATCAGATTGACTTGACTCTTCCTGCTCAAAGCATCTGCCACTATGTTCGCTTTGCCTGGATGGTAATGGATCTCCAACTCATAGTCTTTGATCAACTCTAACCATCTTCGCTGCCTCATATTCAGCTCTGACTGAGTGAATATGTACTTCAGACTCTTGTGGTCTATGTAAACTTCACATTTCTGTCCATACAGATAGTGCCTCCATGTCTTCAATGCGTGAACCACTGCTGCCAACTCTAGGTCGTGGATTAGGTAATTCTTCTCATGAACCTTCAGCTGTCGGGACGAGTAAGCCACAACTCTTCCCTCTTGCATCAACACACATCCCAAACCAGTGTAACAAGCATCGCAATACACCGAGAAGGGCTTGTGCACATCAGGCAAGACTAAGACAGGCGCCGTAGTCAACTTCTCTTTAGCGCTTCGAAGGCCTCTTGACATTTCTGGGTCCACTTAAACTCGACCTTGTTGCCTAGCAACGCTGTCATTGGTTTCGCAATCTTCGAAAACCCTTCAATGAATCGCCAATAAGATCCGGCCATTCCAATGAAGCTCTTGATTCCTCGAGCATCTGTTGGCGCTTTCCGGTTCAGAATGTCTGCCACTTTCTTCGGATCCACAGTCAATCCTTATTTGTTGATTATGTGACCCAAGAACAGGAGTTCACTGATCCAGAACTCACACTTGCTCAACTTTGCATACAACTGGTGCTCTCGCAATCTCTGCAATACCATCCTCAAATGATCTGCATGCTCTTCTTCGCTTTGAGAGTATATCAGAATATCATCAATAAATACCACCACAAACTTATCAAGATAGTCCATGAATACACTATTCATCAGATTCATAAAAAAGGCTGGTGCATTTGTTAGACCGAAAGACATCACTGTGAACTCATACAACCCATACTTGGTAATGAATGTCGTCTTCGGAATGTCTGAAGGTCGGATCCGGAGCTGATGATAACCTGACCTCAGATCTATCTTGGAGAACACACTGGCTCCTCTCAACTGGTCGAATAGGTCTTCTATTCTGGGCAAGGGGTACTTGTTCTTGATCGTGACCTCATTCAGAGCTCAATAATCGATACACATCCTTTTGGTGCCATCTTTCTTTTCCACAAATAGGACAGGGGCGGCCCAAGGCGAGGTGCTTGGCCGGATGTAACCTTTCTCTGACAACTCATCGATCTGCTTCTTAAGCTCAACCAACTCTGGCCCAGATATTCTGTAAGCTCTCTTGAAGATAGGGGCGGTTCCAGGAAGAAGCTCTATGGCAAACTCAACTTTCCGCTCTGGTGGCATACCTGGTAAGTCCTTTGGAAACACATCTGGGAACTCGGACACAACCTTAATACTCTCAATTGGGTCTGCTTCACTGCTATTGACAGCCATCCGATAACAACTTCCTTTCTTTGGCTCAGGCGGGACTAACTCGGTCACCACTTCTTCTCCAAGTGGGGACACCAACTTGATCCTCCTCTTATCACAACTGATAACTGCCTGATACTTATCTAGCCAATTCATCCCTAGGATGACATCTATTCCCTGAGCACCCATTACTATGAGATTAGCGGGAAACGCTATCCCCCTTATTTCCACACTTACATTCAAACAAATGCTATCGGATCGAATTCTACCACCGGCTGAGTCAATTTGAATGGGGGTTGACATGGTAGTTATTGGAAGATTATGTGCTTCTAACCATGTTGCAGTAATGAAAGAATGCATTGCTCCAGTATCAAATAACACTTCTGCAATATGGGAGTTGACTGGAAACATACCTACTATCATGTCGGGGGTCTCCTGAACTGCTTCAGCCTCCAAGTGGTTCAGTCTCCCATGATTATAGCGTGGCTGAGAGCGGTTGCCTGCTCCAGGCTGAGACACATTCTGCTTCGCTGGGGCATTGGGGCCTGACTGCTGCTGGGCTGCCTTCTTCAGGCATTGCATCACCTAGTGGCCTTGCTCTCCACAGTGGAAACATGCTCTGTTTCCAACCTGAGCTGGTGTTGCTTGATTATTCTGCTGGTTTGCTGGGGCAGGAAGACGAGGTGCCTGCTGATTTTGCCTCTGGAACTGACCTCCTCCTGACTAATTGTTCTAGCAATTCTAATACTGGTGCTGAGGAAACTGCCTTTGAAACTGCTGCTGCTAAGGTGGACGCTGGTTCTGCCTGAACTGCTGAGGTTGATTGCTTGAGAAATGAGGACGATTGCTGCTTCTAGGCTGGGGTCCACTGATCTTGCGCTTACGATCGTCCATCTCCTTACGCTTCCTCTCTGTCATGATTGCTCTATCAATCAGGTGCTGGAATGTCGGGAAGGTATGATTCATCAGCTGATACTGCAGAGGGTCAACCAAGCCTTTCAGGAAACGATACTATCGCTTGGCATCGGTGTTGACATCTTCAGCTGCATAGCGAGACAACTACAGAAACCTGTCCCGGTACTCACTGACAGACGATGACCCTTGCTTGAGGGCCAGGAACTCCTCCTTCTTCACTGTCATCAGACCTGCAGGAACATGGTACTGACAAAAGCTTCCTCTAAACTCTTCCCAGGTGATGGTGTCGGGGTGGGCATGGGTGGCGAGATAAGACTCCCACCATGACTGAGCTGCTCCTCTCAACAGACGGGGACCATACAGGACTTTCTCCCTGTCATCACACTGAGCGGTATGCAACTCCCGCTCCACAGTGCGCAGCCAGTCTTCAGCATCCATGGGGTCAGAAGAGTGAGCAAACATTGGGGGATGACCTCTCATGAATTCAGCACGCGTGTCTCTAGGCATCTGAGGCATCTGAGGCTGAGGTGGGGCCTGCTGCTGCTGCTGTTGCTGAATGGCGGCTAGAGTCTGACCAATGGCTTGAACTGCCTGACTCTGCATCAGAAACATTTGCTCGATCGACATCGGGGGCGGGGGCGGCAGGTGCTGTTGCTGGAGTGCCTCATCCTGCTGAGCTGCCTGCTCCTGCTGAGCACGCCTTCCTCCTCTGCGCCTGTTTTCTGACATCTGCAGAATGCAACCACACATCAGAACTGATCTTGCAAATCTTGCAGCATAAGAAAAGAGTATAGAATTCTCCACAACACTGAGCAGATGAGCATCTTTACTGATCTCCAACACAGACCAACACAGCTCCTCAGATAAAGAGGAAAGTGGAATAAAAGGCTTCCCAACTAAATAGCTAACTCCATTAACATATAACGGGTAAACCAAAATGTAGGGGATACCCACACTCTGGTGACAGTCATTACAAAGATCCAAATCAAACTTAGTTCATCATGACAAACATAAATGCACAGGATATAGCAAACTACCCTGTCTAACTAAGACTAACTAAAAGCGAGACTAATGCTAGGACTATAGCTTCTATGTATATATTTCGTATTAATTACAAGATCCGACTATGACGATCTATGGCTCTAAATTTATCTTGGTCTTGCAGTCGGAGTTGCCATAAGACTGGTGTCCACGCCGAGGTGAGCGGTACGGGTGCTGAGTCCCGACGGGGGTGGGGGAACCATCATCCAGGTGACGACGTTCCGGGCGCTCAGCCTGCAGCTGGGCGATCTCAGCATGAGCCCTACTCAGCTCATCTAATGCATGGTCCAGCTCCGTGTTTAGCACGACGGCTAGGTTGACTGTGCTGCTCAACCTAGGATTGTCCTCACCAACAGGTGAGATAATCACGCCTCCTGTGCTGCCAAACGGACGGCGGGGGTAGTACTTCAGGTTGAGACCATCAGCTACC
This sequence comes from Zea luxurians, assembly GCA_029449295.1. NCBI lineage: Eukaryota > Viridiplantae > Streptophyta > Magnoliopsida > Poales > Poaceae > Zea > Zea luxurians. The sequence continues at coordinate 109,271,083 of JAOPSE010000010.1, forward strand.
CCACCGAGCACTGAGCAGTAGTGCGAAAGCGCATGCCATGCGGCATCTTGCATGGCCGCCTCAGCTAAGTCCCGCTCAGAGATGAAATAGTGCTCTGAGCAGACCTCAGCACCCCAGAGACTGTTCTCCGGACGGTGCACCAAGCAGGTCACCTCCCAGCGGTCCGGGTAGACCCCGCGACTATGATGGTAGACCACACAGCGATACTCGATGGACCAAGTACGCTGGTCAAGTGCCCGACGTAGCAGGGTGTCGACCGCATCGTGGAAGTGACACCCGCGAGTAGCGTCGCGAGTGATGGGTCGAGCAACCCATCCTTCTGGCTCCTGGTCAGCAGAAAAGTCGGTGTCGTGGCTCGAGCTACTGCCACCTCCGTCGTCTGGGTCTCCTCTAGCAGCTACTCCAGGGGCTGGGGCGCTCAGTGGTGATGCAGGGGGCGCCTCCAGGGGAAGCACAGGGGAGCAGCTCCTCACAGACTCTATCTCCTGCTGGAGCGAGAAAGAAGAGCCCTGCTGCTCCTGCTCCTGTCATCGACGTTCCTGCTCCTCATGCAGGCGGTGGTGCAGCCTCTCCAAGTGGCTAGACTGACCGGCTACGGGACGGCGAAGCGGACGCTCCGCGAGACGAGAGGGTAAGAAGGGGATGACAGACTTCCGTGCGGTGTGTCTAAGACGAGCCATCTACAAAAGACACCGTAAGCAAAAGAGTGAGAACAGAACTAGTATAACCAGCAAATAATGAACCATAAATAAATGAAGGATTAGAATAAACACAATTTTCAGCAAGGTATAATATATAGTAGAACATAGTTTTTGGTCGATACGACCAACTTTAGAAAGGATACCAAAGTCAAGGCAGAGACAGAGGTCTATAATCCTTAGGACGACCATTCTACTCTAGGTTAACGGTCCTACAGTCAGCACGGCTTTGATACCACCTATGCCACACCCGGTTTTAGAAGGCAAACCGAATGCGAACCATGTATGTGCCAGGATCAGCAATTCACGTACACAGCAGTTACATAACATGGACATCATCACACAGTGCTCAAATAGTATTAAAAAGGGGAAATAGTAGTCGATTACATCATATGTCTGAGACATCCACTTAGTCTTTACAATAAATCAAAGTGCGGAAAAGAAACGTAGATAAACGCGGCCTTCATAGGCAGCCGACTGGGGGTTGCCGCTAACCCACACCTAGAACTCGTCGTAGTCTTGGAACTCCTAGAAGTCTCCTTCTACGGCTTCATCTTCTCCTAAGCAGTGGTTGCAATGCGAACAACCTGGGGGGGTTGGTGTGTAGAGCAAGGGTGAGTACACATCAACATACTCAGCAAGCATCCTGTTTGGCTGTAGTGGACTGGCTTTATGTGGGGGGTAAGTCAAGCAGTTGCTTTTAGTTGGTCAGATTTGTTATTACTAGTAGAGAAAGCCAAGTTTTAGAATTAACCCACGTTATTAACCCAAATGTACTCTTTTAAGACGGAAAGAATACCACTTACCATTACTAGATTCAATACCAAAAACCATCAATCTCATTGCCACCTGTAATCCGAACATCTCTGATCAAGTACCACTAATCACTGGAGCTCCCTTGGCCGCTCATAACCGCGAGCACGGCTGATATATCAGTTTTTCATACACTCTGCAGAGGTTGTGCACTTTACCCACAAGCCGTGATTCCCTTTCTGCCCGGAGAGAGCTACTCCCCATTGACCACTACCTAGGTGGTCCAGCACGGCATCACTACGTAGCCTTTACAAAGATTCCCCGAGGCTATAGCTGCCCGTTAGGTTTCCTAAATGTACCGCACTCTTCCCCAAGGGACAAATCAACCTTGGCAGAGCGAGCCGCATACACCAAGCCCCATTGACGGCACGATGGCGAAGCGAACTACACCCCGGTTCCTCTAATTACTCAGCTAAGGGCGTCCCACTCCACCCTCATGGTTGCACTGTTTTCACGGGCAGTCATCCAACGAACAGGTCCTTACGGAGAGGCACTTGAGAAACCGCTCGAGCCCCCTTGAAGGTCACAAGTATAACATCATAATAAAGGAGGGGAAAACAGCGTATCATTGATAATTCTCATCATGTTCATTGATTAGAGTTGAGCAATAGCATAAGACAAAGCAATAATAATCCGACCCAAATAGGTAAACAAGGACATGGACAACAAAAGCTAGTCAATCCTTAGGTATAAATATGTAATGCGGGAGGTGAATTAAAGTATGTATAGGACAGAGATAGGTCAAGGGACACTTGCCTCCACCAACCGACTGCTGCTTAGGGGCTTCTTCTGCGAGTTCTTCGGGCTCTCCGACCGGATCGTTCTCTATGCGAGCGCAAACATACATACATCCACATATTTAATACAAAAGAACAGTACACCATACAATAGAATGCAGTAAGTAAACAGAGGTTCCACGCGGGCTCGCAATTACGGTTAAGAGAGAAAGAGGAAAAGACAGTCGAGAAACGATCACGTTACATTATTATGAATTAAATCACTCGCTCAATTGAAAGGCATTAATGTAGACACTACGTTTAGCATAAAGTAAAGTCATGTTTCATGTCTAATCATTATAAGAAGGTGAAGATAAAGTAAAAGAATTGTCGCGCGGCGAGACGCGCGACATAGCACTTTAAATTGAGTTAAGGAAATCAACGACTCGTCGCGTGACCGAGCGCACAACGAGACAGAGACGTTAAGCTTCGCGCGACAAAACGCATGACGGCATACGTCAACTGAACTGAGTCTAAAGTGGAACGTCGCGTGAATACACGCGCAACGTTACACATTAAACAACCTGAAATTAAAATAGATCGTCGCACGATGAAGCGCGCGACACAACACTTTAATGAATATAAACTAAAAGAATCGTCGCGCGATGAAGCGCGCGACGCAGCACATTAATAAACACAAATTTAAATTGAATCATCGCGCGACGAAGCGCACGACGCAACACATTGATAAATACGAACTTGAATTTAATCGTCGCGCGACGAAGCGCGCGACGCAGCACACTAACTAACGGAGTTTGAAATTAACTACAACCAAAAATAATCACCGCGCTCGTGAGTTTGCGCACGCGGGAACACGTTAGGGGGTAAACGGGGCTACGCGAGTCGCGCCGGGGGCCGGGACGCCGCGCGCAGGGGCCGAGGGCCGTGTGCAGGGGCCGAACCGCCGCGCCGGGGGCCGGAGGCCGCGCCGGGGCCGCGCCGGGGCCGAACCGCGCCGGGGCCGCGCCGCGCCGGGGCTGCGTCAGGGCCGCGCCGAGCCGCGCCCGCGCAGGGGCCGCGCGCCCACGCCGGGGCCGCGCGCCGAGCCGTGCCCGCGCTGGGGAAGGGGAGGGGAGGGGCGCCGCGCCGCCGGGGAGTGAAGGGGAGGGGCCGAGCGCCGCCGCGGGGGGGAGCAGGTCGCGCCGCCACGCAGGGACGCGCGCACGCGCAGGGGAGAGAAGAGGGAGCGCGCGCAGGGGGACAGAGGAGGGAGAGGGAGAGATAGAGAGGGAGAGAGAGGAGAGGGGAGGGGAGGGGCTCACCTCGGGATCCAACTCCGGCGATCTCGACTCCAAACCCTAGGGCACCACAGGAGGGAGAGAGAGATGGGGAGGAGAGGTTGCTGCACGGGAAATCCAAATGAGAGAGAGAGGAGAGGAGAGGGCGCATGGGGGGTTGGGGCGCTAGGGGCGCGCAGGGCTGGGCCGGGCTGGGCTGGGCCGAGCCACTCTGCGGATCGAAACCTACGACACGCACGACTATCAAACAGAATCCAATCGCGAACCGAAAACCGAGACGGAACGAGACGAACACGCAACATCAGACAAAGAAATGTGCGTCGACATGATGCAACACCCATGACACTTAAGTTTTGTTCATACACGACATGGACACCTATCACTATACTGGTTTGAAATTAGGAAAGAGCGAAACGGGAAAGAGAAAAGAGCGTAACGCCCGAATTTGGTGAGAGAAAAGAAGAAAAAAATTCTACCCCCAAATTCAGGGCGTTACATGGTAGTCGGGGCCCGGAACCGGGTCAGGAACGACGCCCGTCGTATGGCCCGACTGAAAGCTTGCGGACCAGGTGGTTCGGGCGAAGGGCTCCGATCCTCCCCGCTGTCGTAGCGTCCCCCACACCTGGGGTGGTAGCCTCGGCGCATCCTCTCATCGAGGTGGGCTCGACGGTCGCGGCGATGGTGCTCGTTGCCAAGGTGGCCCGAGGCCGCAGGCGCTGTATCCCGCGTGCGCCCGGTGTGGACCGAGGCCTCCCACATGAATCGGGAAGTCGCGGTGCGATGCTCCGGGGGGTATCCCTGCCTTCGGGAGGCAGAGCTTTCGGCCCGTCGGACCGTGGCATCCTCCAGGAGATTCTTGAGTTCTCCCTGGATACGCCGCCCCTCGGTGGTGGATGGTTCCGGCATCGCTCGGAGCAGTATTGCTGCTGCAGCCAGGTTCTGGCCGACCCCACTGGAAACTAGGGGCAGCCTGGCCCTGGCATCGTCGGCGATGCGGCGCTGGACGTCCTAGGTCAGATGACACACTTCTCCGGCCGGTGCTCGGCCTGCCCGCTCCTGCTCGATGTTCTGCCGGAGCTGCACAAGTTGTCCTGCTTCCTCGTCGAGCTTGGCCTGCACCTCGCGGATTTGCTCGAGCTGTGTGTCCTGACCCCCCGCAGGGACTGGGACCACAGCTAGCTCCCGAAGGATGTCAACGCGAGGTGTAGGCCTAGAGGGATCGTCGTCCTCCGGCATACCAGGGTGGTTGCCTTCGTCAAGACCCTCTAGATCGACGTGGAAACATTCGTGACTTGGGCCACAGTCCTCGTCGCCAAGGTTGTGGCTATCATCGGAGCAATCGGAGAGGCAGTAGTCACATGCGGTCATGAAGTCTCGCATGGCACTAGAGTTACCGAGCCCGGAGAAACCCCAACCAGAGTCGGGCTCGTCGTCTTCCTCGGAACCCGGGGGCCCGTAGGTCGAGACGGCCGTCAATCTGTCCCAGGTTGACCACATATGGTACCCCGGGAGGTTTGGATATGCCTTTATGAAAGCGTCCACCGAAGCAGGGTTGCTTGGTGGGTCGAAGCTGAATCTAAAAGGCACAGGATGGGAAACGGACGGTACCTCTTGATCGACGGACGGTGACGAAGTTGCGTCGGGGACGGACTGCACCGTTATCTCAGGTACAAGGCTAACGCCCAGCAAGTCCTTCGCGAGCGTGCTGGCGTCGCCCGTCGTATGCTTGGGGTTGGCGTGTTGCGGGGAAACAGCGCTCGTCTTTGTCTCAAACGCAAGGTCAACGCCCGACGTGTCCCCCGCTGGGGCGCCGGCGTCATCGACTCGCTCGACAGCCGACGAGGCGCCGCCTCCTGCTTGGCCATGATTGCCCCGCCTCCTTCCCCATCAACGGGGAAGGTGACGGGATAGACTCGGATGTTGTTCTTCCGCCACGCTAGGAAGACGTCGTCGATTCCGCTGCCGGCGGGCGGGCTGACGGCCGCCGTTGTCGTTGTCGCGCGGCGGAGGAAGGAGTATGATGTCGTAGCTACCGTCGAGGGACATGAACTCGAGATTCCCGAAACGGAGCTTCGTCCTAGGTTGGAGAGGTTGCTGGAGACTCCCCATCTAGAGCTTGACGGGAAGTTGTTCGTCAACACGCAGCAGGCCCCTACCTGGCGCGCCAACTGTCGGTGTTTCGACCCAGGGGGGTCCCTGGACCGACGAGTAAATTGTCGCTGCGTATCCCAGCCCAGATGGGTCGGCGTGAGACGGAGACATAAGGGGGGGAAAACAATAAGGGGAAACCTGCGACCTCGTGTTGTCCTGCGCCCAGAGCGGATGCGCTTGTAGTAGGGGGTTACAAGCGTTCGCGAGGGAGAGAGAGAGTCAGGGGGTGTGAGGCTGCCCGTTCTCCCGCGCGGCCACCTCTCTTGTATGAGAGCCCTGGACCTTCCTTTTATAGACGTAAGGAGAGGGTCCAGGTGTACAACGGGGGGTGTAGCAATGTGCTAACGTGTCTAGCAAAGAGGAGCTAGAGCCCTATGTACGTGTCGTCGTGGCTGTCGAAGAGGTGTTGGAGCCCTGTTCATGTGGCGTCGTGGCCATCGGAGGAGCGCTTGAGCCTTGTAGAAGCACAGCTGTTGGGGCTGTCAGATCCTTGCTGACGTATCCTTGCTTCCGTAGGGGGCTGAGAACCACCGTTGTCATGGAGCACGCGGGGTGCCATCATTACTTGTTTTACCGGGACGAGCCAGATGGGACGCCGGTCTTCTTCCCCGTAGCCTGGGCTAGCTAGGGGTAGGGTAATGATGGCCTCGCCTTGTGGCGTGGTCGGCCCGAGCGAGGTGGTGACTCCTCCGAGGTCGAGGCTGAGTCCGAGCCCAGGGGTCGGGCGAGGCGGAGACCTTCTTCCGGAGTTGAGGTCGAGTCCGAGCCCTAGGGTCGGGCGAGGCGGAGACCGTCTTCCGGAGTTGAGGCTGAGTCCGAGTCCGGGGGTCGGGCGAGGCGGAGATCGTCGTCCGAGGGCAAGGTCGAGTCCGAGCCCTGGGGTCGGGTGAGGCGGAGATTCCTATGGCGCCCGAGGCTAGACTTGGTTGCTGTCGGCCTCACCCTGGCGGGTGGCACAGCAGTCGGAGCAGCGCAGGCGGCGCTGTTTTCCTGTCAGGTCAGTCAGTGGAGGGGCAAAGTGACTGTGGTCATTTCGGCCTTGTCGACTGGAGAGCACGCGTCAGGATAAGGTGTCAGGCGATCCTTGCATTGAATGCTCCCGTGATCCGGTCGGCTGGCGAGGCGATCTGGCCAAGGTTGCTTATCTGTGAAGCCTGCCCGAGCTGGGCCTCGGGCGAGTCGAAGGTGCGCCTGTTGCTTGAGGAGACCCTCGGGCGAGGCGTGAATCTGCCTTGGTCTTCCGTTCCTGCCCGAGGCTGGGCTCGGGCGAGGCGAGATCGTGTCCCTTGAGTGGACGGAGCCTTAACCGGAATTGCGCCCATCAGGCCTTTGCAGCTTTGTGCTGATGGGGGTTACCAACTGAGATTAGGAGCCTTGGGGGTACCCCTAATTACGGTCCCCGACAAGCAGTGCTTAATATATCCCCTGTTCATAGTGAAGATTGCAGAATTGAGATTATATCCTTTCTCCAGGGCAATTGTCTTTCAGATGACGAAGCTTATAATAAGAGAATAGAGGCAAGAGCCCGACCATATGTAATAATAGAAGGGGAGTTATACAAACATGGAGTCTGTTCTCCATTGCTCAAATGTTTATCCAGAGATGAAGGTATAGAATTGATGAAGGAAATACACGCAGGTCTGTGTGGATCTCACATTGGGTCTAGGCCTTTGCTAGGAAAAGTCTTTCGTCAAGGATTTTATTGGCCGAAGGCAGCTTCGGATGCAGTAGAATTAGTCCAAAAGTGCGAAGGTTGTCAAAAATGTGCAAGAGATCAAAAACAGCCTTCATCTCTAACTCAGCTAATACAGCCCACTTGGCAGTTGCAAAGGTGGGGCCTTGATTTGTTAGGCCCACTTCCACCAGCACAAGGAAATTTAAAATATGTTGTGATGGCAGTAGAATATTTTTCCAAATGGATTGAGGCGAAGCCTTTAGCTACAATAACTTCGGTCACTGTTCAGAAATTTTTCTGGCAAAATATTGTTTGTCGTTTCAGAGTGCCGAAGGCTATTACTATCGACAACGGAACACAGTTTGATGCCGAAGCCTTCAAAGAGTTCTGTGAACAAATTGGCACGAAGATTCATTTTGCATCGGTTAGACATCCGGAGTCAAATGGACTTGTTGAAAGAGCCAATGGTATTATAATGACAGGAATAATGAAGTTAATCTTCAATCAGCCCAGAGGAAAGTGGCCAAATGAATTGATCAAAGTGGTGTGGAGCCACAACACAACGGTGTTGAGGTCAACAGGCTTTACACCATTCAAATTATTGTTTGGTGACGAAGCAATAACCCCGGAAGAAGCTAAAACAGGATCTATAAGAACAGTGGCTTCGGTGGAGAACGAAGCTGTATATTCTGTGGCAAAAGATGCTATAGAAGGGATCAGGCTTCAGGCTGTAGAGAACATCAATAAATACCAGGCCGAAACAATAAAATGGCATGATAGAAAGGTTCGGTTAAAAAATATCAGGCCAGGGCACTTGGTACTTCGGAGAGTTGCCAACCCAGATACAGTAGGCAAATTACAGTTGAAGTGGGAAGGACCTTTTCTGGTAGTATCTTCGTCAAGACCCGGTTCCTATAGATTGAAGGATATAGACGGCAACAACATTCTTAGACCTTGGAATGCGGATGAGCTTCGGCGATATTATGTGTAGCTTAATGTAATCTTTTTGTTTTTTATTTTTTCCTATGGCACCCTTTTCCTTTCCAAAGGGGAAGGTTTTTAATGGGGCCATAGCATGTAATTTTTCTTTTTTCTTAATTCAGCTCTACAAGAGCAACATCCCCCAAAGATGTAAATGTAAAAGTTGAGCATGCACCATCGAGTGCAAAGAGAAAAGAAAAACAGGGAGAAGCTCAAAAGACGTCCCTAAGGGGATGCAGAGCACGACGAAGCTACAAAAAGTCGTTCCTAAGGGAGCGCAGTGTAAGTTTTCTGCTCAAAAGTCGTTCCTAAGGGAATGCAGAGCTTACAGCGAAAAGTCAACGCTGATTCCACCGAAATATAAGGCGAAGCGCGAAAAGTCAACGCGATTCCGCCGAAATAGAAGGCAAAGAAGTTCAAAAGACGTTCCCAAGGGAATGCAGAACTTACAGCGAAAAGTCAGCGCTGATACACCGAAAAATAAGCAGTGAAGCCGAAAAATAAACGGCAAAGAGACTTTGGTTATTCCTAAGGAAATGAAGGATATGGTTGTGGCTTCGTATGTGTGTGTTTGGACATTCATTTGCACCATACATTACATCATACATTTGCATTCATAAACATTCATTTAGACATACATAGGACCATCATCATCATCATAACACAGGCAGTTGCTTCGGCTCTAAAAATAAGGCTTTGGCAAAAAGAAAAAGAAGCAGTCTTTATGCTTCGCTGTGTACGAAAAGAAGGGAAGGTGTTTTTCGCCTTCGGCTCAAAAATGCTAATTTCGTTCACACCAAAGCACTTTATACATTGATGGAAAGGTAAGAATATAAAACAAGGCATGAACAAAGTTTACAAAGTAAAAATTAATTACATTGTTCTTTACAAAGGTTGTTACAACGGTTTTTAGAGTTTTTTCTACAGTCATCTATTCAAGCTTCATTAGCATCCATTGTGCTTCGGCTTCGACTTCGTCATCCATTAAACTTTGGCTTCGTCTTCTCAATCTTTAGCTTCGACTTCGGCTTCGTCATCCTGTACGTATTCAAGTATTGTAAGCAAAATTCAAGTTCGAAGGAAGAGGTAAGCACAAGGTATGATTTTGTTACAGGCTTAAGATGACTTCGAGCCTCATCACCAGCTTTGCTTCGACCACCCTTTGTCCATACCAGTTTTATAAATCTATTTGCTATGCTTCGGACAAGGTTGGGAATATCATCCAGGTCTGCTGGTGATAAGCTAAAATTGGGTCTATTGATAATCTTTTCATGTTCGCAGCCGGATTTCAGGAAGGCGACAGCTGTACCCCGAAAAGCTACCAGGGCACAAAAGTCACCATGTCCAGCTATAACTTCTTCAAGGTCATCAATTTGACCTTCGATATGTTCGAAGGTCCCCGGCAGGTCCTTAGACGAAGGAGTGAATTTTTCGCTGCTGGCTCCAACCGAATAGAAGACTTGCTTCGGTCGTTGAACACATCGATTACTGAATTCCAAACATTTGTTTTGAAGGCTTGCCAATGACTTTTTCAAATCAGAACTTTTCTGGACCTTGGCTTCAAATTTTGCATTAAGTTTCTGCTTCTCTTCTTCGAAGCTTTCTGACTGGGACAGAAGCTTCGTATTCAATTCTGCTATTTTAGCTTCAGCTTCTGCCAATAAGCCTTTGGTTGTCTGAAGCTCGAAGTCTTTCTTTTCAAGAGCAGCTGATTGGTCTTTTATCTTGCTTTCTAAGTTTTCAATTATAACTTCCTGTTTTTTATCCTCCAAATCTTGCTGCATTTTCAAAGCTTTACTCAGTAGCATACTCTGCATATAAACAACCTTCGTTAGAAAACATCTTCGTTATTGAAATAATAAAAGTTAAAGAAAAGTTTACCTTGAAATTGGAATAGAATAAACTACCGACGATGTGTTGTCGTCAGTAGCGGCTAATATCTGTTTCGAGCTTCGGGAAACCAATACTCTTTGATAGAGTACCGATAACCTTCGCTCCGGTCTGATCCCGGATGCAGCCCAATTTTTTGTCATCGATGCCACCGAAGAGAAGCGCTCCCGACTGATATCCGCAAGACATAGCATATTCTTTTAACTCTTCTTTTTCAGCCATTGTCAGCTCTTGACCAACTAAGTTTCGAAAGCTAAAAATTTCGTCTTCCGAAGTGTCTTCGGCTATTTCTTTCTCCTTCCCGGGTTCTGGGGTCATAGTTTCTTCGGTGGCTGCAGCAGCCTCTTCTGCAGCCATGTTTTGCAGTATCTTATCAATATCGGCAATCGTGCACTCTAAATGAGTATCTTCGGCAGCGGCAGCTTTGGTAGCTATGGCTTCTGCAGGTGCAGCTTCAGTGGCTGTCGTGCTCTCAACAGTTGGCGCCTTCAGAGCTAAAGCTCCCGGCGGTGTCCCTTCGATGACTTCTATCACTGTAATGATTCTTTGCTTCTTTGGCCTAGCTGCCATCTTCATTTTTGCGGGCTCCTTTTCCTTCTGAAAAAGCTTCGTCAGATGTGGCCCTAGTGGACTTAGCTTGACAGGCAAAGATTCAGTCATACCCTTTAAAATTTCTTCCACGTCGATGGTAGAGGGTGTTGCAACAGTTTCTTCTTCTTCGTCAATTGCCTTCTGCTTCGGAGTTGTAGCTTTTCTCTTCTTCGAAGCATCTGTTTTTGGCTCAGGCTTCAGCTTTTTCTCTTTCAATTGTTTTTCATCATCTTTATTTAGAACACTAGTCACTCTCTTTCTTTTTTGCCCTTCGGCATCCTTATCTAGCCGCTCGTAGTCGGGATACTCAAAGTTTAGAGCATCCATTACCCGGTTCAACCTTCGCTTCGGGCGGGTGCCGAAGGCCGCAGTCATTAGTTGATCTTCTTTTTTGGAGTAGTTACCGAGAATATCATTGCACATTGCTTCGATCGTGTCTAGCCACTCTTGGCAGGGCACTTTGAAATGTTTCTTGAATTTATAATGGTAAGGCAACCGAACAAATTCCCCCTTCTTTTTTTCCCCCTTCAACTTCGGCATGTCCCACTCCTTCAAAGTTGGGAACACCCTGAAAGCCAAAAATTCTTGCACTAAGTCCCTAGTGCCGATATGATCTGCAATAACTCGAAATTCAGCCAGGGCAATTTGGCTTGGACTCCCTGGTGTTATGTTGCACTGCGGCCTGGTCTCTCTGAAGATCAATTCTAGCGGACTCTGGACCAGGTCCTCCTTATCTTCGTCAACTTTGACATAGAATCACTCAGACTTCTAGCCAGCCGGCCACTTGCTTCGGTAGCTAATCACTAGAAATTTTGTGGTCTTGTGATAGGCAAAATTGTAGCAGCCAAAATTTTCATGTAGCCCATCTTCTCTAGCTTTCGTCTGATAATGAAGCTCGTGCACTCGGCAGAAGCCTTCGCCAAATGGTTCCACCCCTTGGCTTCGGAGAGCCCAGATATAAACGCTAAGCCGGACAATAGCATTGGGAGTTAGCTGATGAAGGTAGATCCCAAACATCTTCAATACAACAGCGATCATCTTGTTCAAAGGAAATCTTAAGCCAGCCTTAAAGAAACTCTTGAAGACTACCACTTCATCCTTCCCTGGCTTCGGAGTGGTCTCTTCCCCACCCAAAACGAACCAGCTCTTTCTTCGCTTCACTGAAATAGCCCAATTTCAACAGCTTAGGCAAGTCATCTTTGGAGATGGTGGATTTCCGGAAATCCAGGTGGCTGGGTTTACTTGGCACCACGCTATAATCATCTTCAGACTCAGTCTCCTCAACATCAGCCTGTTCTGTTTCAGCGGCAGGTGTATCCTCTGATGCTACTAGCCCCGAGCGCTTCATCACTTTGGAGATTGGAGCAGTTTCAGCACCTTCGGCTTCCTCTCCGTCATGCGTAACCCTAGTTGTGGAACGCACTCTGGCCATCTGATGATTGAATTTCTTGTTTTTTGAAGTTGAAAATTTTTCTTTATCTTGTCGAAGCTTTTTCTTGCTACGAAGCTTGAGCAAAGTAAATAGCTTCGGTTGAGGATGTAGCAAACAAGCTTCGGTTTTGGTCAATATTTTGGCAGCAAAACAGTGTAATAGCAATGAATGTTGTGGTAACTTCACACCTACCCGTTTGTTTATATAGTGCCGCAGGTGGGAAGGTAAATCGTCAAAGTCTTCCGCATCGGACAAACGGCCACCCGCACTCACTGAACGGTGGGACACACGGTCCGAGAAGGTGAATCTCTAGGGCACGCGTAACTGCTGCAAGATCAGGCTACTTCACGCGAGGATTATTTTAATCGTTTCTCGCCAACGAGCTCAGGGAAGGTGTTTTTCGGATCTTCGGCATCTCGAAGCCTAGAAGAATTTTTCACGGATCAAGCTCGTTACAAAAAACGATCTAGCACCGCGAAGGGGCTACTGTTGGGGGTATGCTTCATAGCCGAAGATCCAAGAGAAAGAGAACACCTTCAGCAGATTCTCTCGAAAGCAGCACCGAAGCTATCACCTATAAAGCTTTGGCACAGTGGCAGATCTCAAGACGAAGGGGTGCACTGACTTAAAGATGAAATGACTTAAAGACTCGTGATGTTTTGTATCATTATTGTAGTCGATTGTAAAGGGCGTAAATGTAACTTTACATGGGCTGCGTTCTGTGCCTATAAATAGATGAACAATGCTCCCGTACTGTTCACACTGATTTGGTACTTTGCTTTTGCGTCGCGTTTGTACTCTTACCTCCTTTCAAGCCGAAGGTACATTTGTAATTTAATATTATTTCTATTTATCCATAATGATGAAATAAAAATGAGTTGATATATAATTGTTTATCCTGTCTTTTACATTTTATATGATTTCTTCTTCATCATTATACGTTATGTTGTCGAAGGTATGCCCTTCATAACCTTCGTCCGAAGATCATTATATCCCAAAGGAAATAATGTTTCGAAGGACGAAGGACCTTAACGTTTAACATTTTTTGTGTTGCCTTGTTCTTAATTCATAGCACTTGAGAACAAGTCCCCAACACCAGCTGATGAACCACACCTTCCCTACCTTCCAGCATCTGATAGACAGAGCAATTATGACAGAAAGGAAGCGTCGGGAGATGGAGGACAGGAAACGCAAGATTGGTGGACCTTAGGTCAGGAGTAGCAGACGTCCTCGCTACTCAGGCAACCAACCTCAGCCATTCAAGCAAGGTCACCAGCACTAGCATCAGCACTAGCATCAGCGTCAGAACCAGCAGCAGTACCAGAGGCAGTTTCCTCAGCATCGGCAACAGTGCCTTCAGAATAACCAGCAAGGAGGAAATCAATACCAGCGTCAGAGCAACTAGGCAGCCCGTCTTCCTGCCCCAGCAACCAACCAGAACAATCAAGCAGCGCTAGCTCAAGGAGGAAGTCGTGCATGTTTCCACTGTGGGGAACAAGGCCATTGGGCGAATCATTGCACAAAGAAAGCAGCTCAGCAGTAGCCAGCTCCCAATGCCCTAGTCAGGCAGAATGCAATGCAGCAAGGAGGCAACAACCATGGGCAACCTCATGCCCAGTATTGAAAGGTGAATCACTTGGAGGCCGACACAGTCTAGGAGACTCCAGGAGTGGCACTAGGTACGTTTTCAGTCGAGTACCATTCTGCAAATGTGTTATTCGAAACTAAAGCAACACATTCTTTTGTGACTGCATCATGGGTAGAATCACATAACATATCAGTAGCACTCATATATCTACGTATGAGAGTTAGTTTAGTTGGTGGAAGGACCCAAACTGATAGATTTTGCCCTAGTGCAAAGGTTCAAATAAGGGGGATAGAGTTCCCTGCTTATTTAATAGTTATGGGTAACCAGGATACAACTATAGATGTCATCTTAGGGATGAATTGGCTAACTAAGTATCAAGCCAGTCTTAGTTGTGATAAGAAAACAGTGAAGTTAGTGTCCTTATCAGGAGAAGAAGTGTTAGTGTAGTTGATTTTGTGAGGACCAAGGAAAGGAGTTGTCACCAAGTCACCACCCATATTGAGGAGATTAACCCATCAGAGGTTATCAATGTAGTATCAGAATTCCTAGATGTGTTTCCCGAGGAGTTACTGGGTATGCCACCTGAAAGGAAGGTTGAATTTGCCATAGAGCTTATTCTAGGCACTGCCCCTATTTCTAAGAGAGCCTATCGAGTGTCTGGCCCAAAGTTGGTGGAACTCAAGAAGCAGATTGATGAGTTGTCAGAGAAAGGCTACATCAGACTGAGTACCTCGCCTTGGGCAGCCCCAGTGCTATTTGTGGAAAAGAAGGATGGCACAAAGAGGATGTGCATAGATTACCGAGCTTTGAATGAAGTCATTGTCAAGAACAAGTATCCCCTGCCCAGAATTGAAGATTTATTCGATCAGTTGAGAGGAGCCAGTGTGTTCTCGAAGATAGATCTGAGGTCAGACTACCATCAGCTTAGAATCCGACCCTCAGATATACCGAAGACATCATTCATCACCAAGTATGGACTATATGAGTTCACAGTTATGTCATTCGGTTTGACGAATGCACCAGCCTACTTCTTGTATTTGATGAACAATGTTTTCATGGACTATCTCGACAAGTTCGTGATGGTGTTCATTGATGACATTCTTATATATTCCCAGAATGAGCAAGAGCATGAGGAGCATTTGAGAAAAGTACTTCAGAGGCTACGAGATTGTCAGCTGTATGCCAAGCTTAGCAAGTGCGAGTTCTGGATCAGTGAAGTCCTATTCTTGGGTCACATTATAAACCGAGAGGGATTGGCTATAGATCTGAAGAAGGTAACAGCTATCTTGGACTGGAAAGCACCAAAAGATGTTCGAGGAATCAAGAGTTTCATCGGAATGGCCGGTTATTATCGACGTTTCATTGAAGGTTTCTCCAAGATTGCCAGGCCAATGACAGCATTGTCGGCAAAGAAGGTTGAATTCAAGTGGGCCCTAGCATGCCAGAAGTCCTTTGATACATTGAAGGAGAAGTTGACAACAGCACCAGTACTGATTCTACCAGATGTTCACAAGCCGTTCTCTGTGTATTGCCATGCTTCGTATACCGGACTAGGATGTGTGTTGATGCTGGAAGGGAGAGTAGTGGCATACTCATCCCGACAGTTGAAGGTTCATGAGAAAAATTATCCTACTCATGATCTAGAATTAGCAGCCGTGGTTCATGCATTGAAGACCTAGAGGCATTATCTTTATGGGCAGAAGTGTGATATCTACACGAACAACAAGAGCCTCAAGTATATATTCACCCAGTCAGAGTTAAACATGAGGCAGCGAAGATGGCTAGAGTTGATCAAAGATTATGAGCTAGAGATTCATAATCACCTAGGCAAAGCAAACATGGTTGTGGATGCTCTAAGTAGAAAGAGTCAAGTCAATATGTTGGCCGCTTACTGTAACACCCGGGCTTTAAAGGAACAAAGTCGGGTGCATCTCATACATGCGCCAAAGAAGACAACATATATATTAACAGAGTGTATTGAGATAAATGTCATAAACATCAGAGTATTTATTACATAGCGGAAGACTTATTACAAAATAAAAGAGTAAATATAAAACGAACTAAGGATCGACGGCGCCAATGTCGACTGAGAAACGCCACCTAGATCAGATCGAACTCCTCAGTGTTAGGCAGCTCCTCTTCAACCACCTGCTCTGCTCCTGTGGGGGGGTGTGAGACAGCAAGAGTGAGCTCACATACGATCATAGCTCAACAAGTCGTGGGGAATAATGTGACATGAACTCACCAAAGGTGGGAGTTCATGAAGTGTAAGGCTGATCAATGAAATAAAGGCTGAAGCTGAGCATTGCTTTTATAAGTTGGTCAAAATTTTATTAGCAATTACTAAGTGTAAGTAAATACCAAACCATAGTAATAATAAGTAAAAATAATAACAAAATAATCCCAAATGCAATGAAATGACAGGTTAAGTTTAAGTTCCATAATTTAATCATGTGAGTGTCCGAGCCGCTCATGACCGTGAGCACGGCTAGTATACCAGTTTTACACTCTGCAGAGGTTGCGCATCTTTACCCACAAGTCGTGTTACCCATTTGCCACAGAGTTGATCAGACTCCATACACCTCTACCTAGGAAGCGAGGCAGGGTACCACTACGAGGCCTTTACAAAGTTCCACTAGCTTCAGACTACCCGCTACAGTTTATAGGAAGATCCAGTACAGGGTTCCTGGCTGACCGCCATCGCAGCAAAATCAACCAGGGACCTCCCCGCACTGACCTCTCCCTTACTGCCCTTGCCCCTTTCGGGTAAAGTAGCCCTCCCCTAGCTTTCCTAGTTAATCAGCCAAGGGCGTCCCATTCCACCCTTGTGGTAGCACTGTTTTCCCGGGTGGTTCTCCATGTTCCCATTAACATAATGATCTTAACATGAACAAGGAATAATAAAACAGATAACAATAAATAGTATAACAAAGAGTGATGAATATCTCTATACCCAAATCCACATAAAGCAATAGCATGTTCTACCCAAAACTTTAGTAGTAAAACCAGTGGTGAAGCAAGGTATAAAGATAGTCAAAATCTAGGGAATCCTATTGGGTCCCAGCAAAATTATCCTATGCAGATCATTATGAATAATAAGAACATGAATGGGTAAAAGAAGTGATCAAGGGCACAACTTGCCTTCAACGAGCTCCTGCTCAGCTACTTCAACTTGTTGAAGCTCAGGTTCCACAGTGGGTTGCTCGTCTACTCGCATCAATACAATACATACATAGCATAGCATAAATTAACATCACATCAAGCATGCAAATAGAATATACAGTAATAAACTAGACATTAAAATAAGATCACAGGAACTGGAATCATCAAATTTGGAGTTATATATTTTAAGTTATGAATTTTCTAATGTTTTATGTACTTAATACAAGATTAAGTGAAAGAATAATTTTAATGTGTTTGTCATGTCAGAACAGAGGCACTAATGAATAGACAATAATTTTATGAAAATTTAGGAACTGGAATGGTCTAATTTGGAGTTCATATGCATTTACTATGAATTAAACAAGTTTTAACATTTATTTATGCACTAAAAATGAATTTCTGAATTTAATTTCTGATTTTTAATACTCTCTGGATCGGGCCTCAATTACAGGAAACTGCAGGGGTCTCGGTGTAATTGTTTCCCAGACTCAGAAAATCCCTCAACGGACGGCGGGTTGATTTCAGTAAAGGCTAGGGACTCTTATGCAAAAGTACCTGGCCGAAGAGGTATCAGCCGATCGTGGCCGTTGGATCTACTACGGACGCACCAGATTAGATTATTAAACCTATGAAGCGGTAAGCAGCGCAGACCACCGGATCTGAGATCGATGGCTCACAGCACGCCACACCAGGCTCCAATTTCTACCGGACGATCTGCAATCTACGGTCAAGATTCAATACGGCGAAAGGTCACGGGATCAACTAATCTCGACCGTCGATTCAATGCATGCGGCCCAGATTTACTCCCGAGGCGGTACGCGAGCTTCTAATCTCCACCGCATATTGAAAATCCAACGGCCCGGCGTCTTCGTCCACCTTCGTTCCCGGGTCAGACGCCGCGCCCTCCCTGGAACTCTCTCTCTCTCCCTCCGATGAACCACCGACGAGCTGCCCAAACACCTGGGCGGCGATACGCACACCCGACGGCGCGCAACCCCGCAATTCTGGCACAGTAGCTTGCCGACGGCTGACGCACACCACACTGGTAGCCCAGTACCCCCAGGTTCCGTCAACGGGTGCAACACAACGTAGCCTAGAAAGAGCACAGCAGAAGGATAACGTACAGAGGTCCTAACCTCAACGGAAAGTGGTGTCGCGGTGCCGCCATCCTTAGGCGAACAACAACGGCCGGGTGCTTTGGCAGTCGAACGTCGAAGAGCAGAGCCGTCGGTGCCGGCGGGCAGGAGGTTGGCGAGCCCGACGATGGAGATGGAGATCTCCACTCCGTCTTCACCGTACCCGCAGCACAGCACGGGGCCGGACAACTGGTCTAGGGCGCCGTTGAGTTGATGATGGCGAAGGGCCTGTGCGGGCTGACCTTGGACGGCAGTGACGTCTTGCAGACCCCGAGGTGGTGCTGCATGAGCGAGCGAAGGGGCATGGAATTCACGGCAGAGGAGGCCGCCGCAGTTTGGTTTATACGGCCCGTAGGGGAGAGAATCTCGGCAAGGTGGTTGGCTACAACAACCTTGCGAAGGAACAGGCGGCGGGTTCGTCCATCCGGTGGAAGAAGGTGCGAGTGGGTTGAGGCGGTCAAGTGAGGCCTGGGTGTCGGCGAAGAAGACGGCGTCTGGCAGCTCGAGCGGGGTCGTCTATCCCGGAGATCCGCACGGCCAGGCGGAGCTCACGCAACAGACCGAGGAAGAAGGGGAGGCTAGTTACGTGGGGCCCATTCGCTAGCGAGGGGAAAAACATCCAGCCAGATGCGCGGGCGCGGAGTGAGCGGCAGTCCCGCGGGTCTTCGCTGCCACCGGTGGCCCACGCGCCATATACTGCAGAAGAAAGGAAGACAAAAAAAAGAAAACAAAGAGGAGGACGTGGGAATGATGGGCCGTAGGCAAAAGTAGAATGGGCTAAGGGGGATGAGAATCGGCCCAGGTCGAGGCTGCATGTCTTTCTTTTTACTTTCTTTTCTTTTCTTTCAAATTTAAATTGCAAATTTGAATCTGTATGTGTGAAGTTCAAACCTAGGTTAAATATCTAGGATAATATGAACTAAATTTTTAATTCATTTATATTTTTATTTTACCCTATTTGTATAATGTTTTCTTCTCTTTTTTTCTCAATCCTAGAATTTCCTTTAGGATTTAAATCCCCATTTGGGAATTAATATATTTCTTTTCAAATTATTTTATGTTGTCACAAAATGCACACAAAATAAAATCCCAGCATGATGCATGTTTTTATGGTGAGTCTTTTTATTAATTATTTATTTATTTTTTTTTTAATATGGTGTTCACATATGATGATGTATAAAGATCAAGCTCACAAAAAGGGAGAAATTGTTTTCTCTATTGGTATTTTATCTAGCAATTACAAAGTGGGTGTTACAAATCCTACCCCCCTTAAAAATAATCTCGTCCTCGAGATTTAAGAAGAACTAGAGAAAAGGTGGGGGAAGTCTATGCGAAGCTCTTCTTCTCTTTCCCACGTTGCTTCATCTTCGCCGTGGTGGCTCCATTGCACTTTGCACATCTTTATAACCTTATTCCTCGTAACTCGAGTCAAAGTATCCATAATCTTGATAGGGTACTCCATGTAAGTCAAATCACCCTGAACATTGAGCTCTTCCATTGGTAACTGTTCCTCAGGGACACGGAGACACTTCTTTAGTTGAGACACATGGAATACATTATGCACATCAGATAGTTTATCAGGTAGCTCGAGTTGATAGGCCATCTCTCCAACTCGCCTAAAAACTCTGAATGGTCCAATAAAGCGAGGGGACAATTTGCCCTTAACTTTGAATCTACTCATTCCACGAAGTGGTGACACCTTGAGGTACACATGATCACCTTCCTCAAACTTCAGTGGTCTTCTATTATCAGTGTAGCGCTTTTGCCTTTTGAATAAGTTTAGGTCCAAAGAACTGTCTCCCTCTAGTCTAGTCCAAAATAGAGGAGTCCTGCATTTTCTGCCATATAGAGCCTCAAATGGTGACATCTTCAAACTGGCTTGATAACTGTTATTATCAGAGAACTCAGCATAGGGTAAGCTCTTCTCCCAACTGCCACCATGCTTGAGGGCACAAGCTCTTAACATACCTTCCAGCACTTGATTAGTCCTCTCTGTCTGTCCATCAGCCTGGGGATGGTAAGTCAACTAAAATTCAACTTTGTATCCATATTCCCATGAAAACTTTTCCAAAATTTGGAGGTAAACTGTGATCCTCTATCCAAAATGATCCACTTCGGTACACCGTGTAGAGACTCAATCCGAGACATGTATAACTTAGCCAATTGGGATCCCTTATAAGTAGTCTTGACTGGAATGAAATGAGCCACTTTGGTCAGTCTATCCACAATAACCCATCTAGCATCATATCCTTTCGAGGTGCGAGGCAATCCAGTAATGAAGTCCATACCAATCTCTTCTCACTTCCACTCGGGTATCTTTAATGGGTATAATAGTCCAGCCGGCCTCTCGTGTTCAACCTTAACTCTTCGACATACATCGCACATAGCCACATGTGCAGCCACAACTCTCTTTAATCCATACCACCAATACTTCTGCTTCAAATCCTGATACATCTTGGTACTCCCAGGATGAATAGAATAATCCAAGTCATGGGCTTTCTTCAATATAGTCTCACGAAGGCTTTCAATTTTGGGAACTCATATCTGATCCTTGAACCATATTGTGCCTTGCTCATCTTCCGTGAATTCCGGAACTCGATCTTCGGTAACCAGATCCTTAATCTCTTGTGTCTTAGCATCACCAATTTATCCTTTGCGGATCTCTTGCTCCAAAGTAGTTTCCACCTCAATCATAACTCCTTTAGTGTGAGTAACTATCCCCAGGTTAAGTCTCCTGAAATTCTCCACAATCCCATCGAGTAGCTGGGCAACAACAGCTAAATGATCATGCTCCTTGCGACTCAAGGCATCTACAACCAAATTTGCCCTGCCTGGGTGATAGTGAATCTCCAAATCAAAATCCTTAATAAGCTCCAGCCAACGGCGTTGCCTAAGGTTGAGGTCCTTCTGAGTAAATATGTACTTCAAACTCTTATGACCCGTATATACTTGGCACTTCTCGTCCCATTAAATAAATCCTTAATGCGGGGTAACAGAAACAGTGACATTATTATGGAATCTTTAATCCACGCACATCCCTTGCAATCCATCTTTCTTCTTTACAAACAAAACTGGTGCTCTTCAAGGTGAAGAATTCAGACGAATGTATCCATTCTCTTGTAATTCCGTTAATTGTTTCTTAAGTTCCTTTAGCTCTTCTATGGACATCATGTATGGCCGTTTAGAAATAGGGGCAGTCTTAGGTAAGAGATTAATGACCAACTCAACTTCCATATCTGGTGGCAGTAGTTACTACAATTCCAACTTCAAATTTTTCTCCTTTGGAACTGGTGAGTTCTACGGTTCCCTTAGCGCAGTGTATAAACCACCATTGCCTTTCTTAACCATGACATACCAAGGATCAAGTCTATACTGCTCTCTTCTAACAGTATAGGGGTAGTCCATCTGGGTTAGAAATACAGGGTAAGAAAGAAAGAATTGTAGACAAGGTGAGTAATTATGAGGAATGTTACTGCGGGGGACTTATTAGCTAAGTAGATTAATATTTCACCTACTATAGCTAATTCAATACCTTATGGTGGTACATACTAAGATGTCCATCTATAATATTTCAATCAATCAAAGAAGCAAATCAGACATTTTGCACCAGAACAATCAAACAACATTTTTAAATATAGAAAATAGTTTTGATTTGGTCTTAGGCCTCCTATCTCTTAAAATGTCATAGGGGTAGGGATTTCAAGGTTTGAAATCCATCTTGTCTTAGAATAGAAAAGATAAGATTGATCAGAGTAGAACAGTAGAAGGTGAGACAGGATCAAGATAAGTATAGAAAGATTCAGAGTAAGGTAAGTGTAGAATGATTCAGAATGAGATAAGTAGGTAAGGGTTTGTCCATTTCTATCTAGGTTTCGTCCTACAGTCAACATTTCCTCTGATACCACTTCTGTAACACCCGGGCTTTAAAGGAACAAAGCCGGGTGCATCTCATACATGCGCCAAAGAAGACAACATATATATTAACAGAGTGTATTGAGATAAATGTCATAAACATCAGAGTATTTATTACATAGCGGAAGACTTATTACAAAATAAAAGAGTAAATATAAAACGAACTAAGGATCGACGGCGCCAATGTCGACTGAGAAACGCCACCTAGATCAGATCGAACTCCTCAGTGTTAGGCAGCTCCTCTTCAACCACCTGCTCTGCTCCTGTGGGGGGGGTGTGAGACAGCAAGAGTGAGCTCACATACGATCATAGCTCAACAAGTCGTGGGGAATAATGTGACATGAACTCACCAAAGGTGGGAGTTCATGAAGTGTAAGGCTGATCAATGAAATAAAGGCTGAAGCTGAGCATTGCTTTTATAAGTTGGTCAAAATTTTATTAGCAATTACTAAGTGTAAGTAAATACCAAACCATAGTAATAATAAGTAAAAATAATAACAAAATAATCCCAAATGCAATGAAATGACAGGTTAAGTTTAAGTTCCATAATTTAATCATGTGAGTGTCCGAGCCGCTCATGACCGTGAGCACGGCTAGTATACCAGTTTTACACTCTGCAGAGGTTGCGCATCTTTACCCACAAGTCGTGTTACCCATTTGCCACAGAGTTGATCAGACTCCATACACCTCTACCTAGGAAGCGAGGCAGGGTACCACTACGAGGCCTTTACAAAGTTCCACTAGCTTCAGACTACCCGCTACAGTTTATAGGAAGATCCAGTACAGGGTTCCTGGCTGACCGCCATCGCAGCAAAATCAACCAGGGACCTCCCCGCACTGACCTCTCCCTTACTGCCCTTGCCCCTTTCGGGTAAAGTAGCCCTCCCCTAGCTTTCCTAGTTAATCAGCCAAGGGCGTCCCATTCCACCCTTGTGGTAGCACTGTTTTCCCGGGTGGTTCTCCATGTTCCCATTAACATAATGATCTTAACATGAACAAGGAATAATAAAACAGATAACAATAAATAGTATAACAAAGAGTGATGAATATCTCTATACCCAAATCCACATAAAGCAATAGCATGTTCTACCCAAAACTTTAGTAGTAAAACCAGTGGTGAAGCAAGGTATAAAGATAGTCAAAATCTAGGGCATCCTATTGGGTCCCAGCAAAATTATCCTATGCAGATCATTATGAATAATAAGAACATGAATGGGTAAAAGAAGTGATCAAGGGCACAACTTGCCTTCAACGAGCTCCTGCTCAGCTACTTCAACTTGTTGAAGCTCAGGTTCCACAGTGGGTTGCTCGTCTACTCGCATCAATACAATACATACATAGCATAGCATAAATTAACATCACATCAAGCATGCAAATAGAATATACAGTAATAAACTAGACATTAAAATAAGATCACAGGAACTGGAATCATCAAATTTGGAGTTATATATTTTAAGTTATGAATTTTCTAATGTTTTATGTACTTAATACAAGATTAAGTGAAAGAATAATTTTAATGTGTTTGTCATGTCAGAACAGAGGCACTAATGAATAGACAATAATTTTATGAAAATTTAGGAACTGGAATGGTCTAATTTGGAGTTCATATGCATTTACTATGAATTAAACAAGTTTTAACATTTATTTATGCACTAAAAATGAATTTCTGAATTTAATTTCTGATTTTTAATACTCTCTGGATCGGGCCTCAATTACAGGAAACTGCAGGGGTCTCGGTGTAATTGTTTCCCAGACTCAGAAAATCCCTCAACGGACGGCGGGTTGATTTCAGTAAAGGCTAGGGACTCTTATGCAAAAGTACCTGGCCGAAGAGGTATCAGCCGATCGTGGCCGTTGGATCTACTACGGACGCACCAGATTAGATTATTAAACCTATGAAGCGGTAAGCAGCGCAGACCACCGGATCTGAGATCGATGGCTCACAGCACGCCACACCAGGCTCCAATTTCTACCGGACGATCTGCAATCTACGGTCAAGATTCAATACGGCGAAAGGTCACGGGATCAACTAATCTCGACCGTCGATTCAATGCATGCGGCCCAGATTTACTCCCGAGGCGGTACGCGAGCTTCTAATCTCCACCGCATATTGAAAATCCAACGGCCCGGCGTCTTCGTCCACCTTCGTTCCCGGGTCAGACGCCGCGCCCTCCCTGGAACTCTCTCTCTCTCCCTCCGATGAACCACCGACGAGCTGCCCAAACACCTGGGCGGCGATACGCACACCCGACGGCGCGCAACCCCGCAATTCTGGCACAGTAGCTTGCCGACGGCTGACGCACACCACACTGGTAGCCCAGTACCCCCAGGTTCCCTCAACGGGTGCAACACAACGTAGCCTAGAAAGAGCACAGCAGAAGGATAACGTACAGAGGTCCTAACCTCAACGGAAAGTGGTGTCGCGGTGCCGCCATCCTCAGGCGAACAACAACGGCCGGGTGCTTTGGCAGTCGAACGTCGAAGAGCAGAGCCGTCGGTGCCGGCGGGCAGGAGGTTGGCGAGCCCGACGATGGAGATGGAGATCTCCACTCCGTCTTCACCGTACCCGCAGCACAGCACGGGGCCGGACAACTGGTCTAGGGCGCCGTTGAGTTGATGATGGCGAAGGGCCTGTGCGGGCTGACCTTGGACGGCAGTGACGTCTTGCAGACCCCGAGGTGGTGCTGCATGAGCGAGCGAAGGGGCATGGAATTCACGGCAGAGGAGGCCGCCGCAGTTTGGTTTATACGGCCCGTAGGGGAGAGAATCTCGGCAAGGTGGTTGGCTACAACAACCTTGCGAAGGAACAGGCGGCGGGTTCGTCCATCCGGTGGAAGAAGGTGCGAGTGGGTTGAGGCGGTCAAGTGAGGCCTGGGTGTCGGCGAAGAAGACGGCGTCTGGCAGCTCGAGCGGGGTCGTCTATCCCGGAGATCCGCACGGCCAGGCGGAGCTCACGCAACAGACCGAGGAAGAAGGGGAGGCTAGTTACGTGGGGCCCATTCGCTAGCGAGGGGAAAAACATCCAGCCAGATGCGCGGGCGCGGAGTGAGCGGCAGTCCCGCGGGTCTTCGCTGCCACCGGTGGCCCACGCGCCATATACTGCAGAAGAAAGGAAGACAAAAAAAAGAAAACAAAGAGGAGGACTTGGAATGATGGGCCGTAGGCAAAAGTAGAATGGGCTAAGGGGGATGAGAATCGGCCCAGGTCGAGGCTGCATGTCTTTCTTTTTACTTTCTTTTCTTTTCTTTCAAATTTAAATTGCAAATTTGAATCTGTATGTGTGAAGTTCAAACCTAGGTTAAATATCTAGGATAATATGAACTAAATTTTTAATTCATTTATATTTTTATTTTACCCTATTTGTATAATGTTTTCTTCTCTTTTTTTCTCAATCCTAGAATTTCCTTTAGGATTTAAATCCCCATTTGGGAATTAATATATTTCTTTTCAAATTATTTTATGTTGTCACAAAATGCACACAAAATAAAATCCCAGCATGATGCATGTTTTTATGGTGAGTCTTTTTATTAATTATTTATTTTTTTTTTAATATGGTGTTCACATATGATGATGTATAAAGATCAAGCTCACAAAAAGGGAGAAATTGTTTTCTCTATTGGTATTTTATCTAGCAATTACAAAGTGGGTGTTACACTTACCCGATGCCGTATGAGCTAGCAAAGGAGTTCGATAGATTGAGCCTTGGATTTCTGAACAACACACAAGGAGTGACAGACAAGTTGGAACCCACAATAGAGCAAGACATCTGGAAAGGTCAGAAGGATGATGAGAAAATCAACGAGATCCGGTAGCTGATCATAGATGGAAAAGGCAAGGATTTCTGTGAAGATGCAGAAGGAATGGTATGGTTTAAGGATAGACTGTGTGTTCCCGACATCAAATCGATCCGGGAACTGATTCTCAAGGAAGCCCATGAGACAGCATACTCTATACACCCTGGTAGTGAGAAGATGTACCAGGACCTAAAGAAAAGATTCTGGTGGTACGGTATGAAAAGGGAGATAGCAGAGTATGTGGTTGTATGTGATAGTTGTCAGAGGATTAAAGCAGAACATCAGAGACCTGCAGGTTTGTTGCCACCGTTGCAGATTCCTCAGTGGAAATGGGATGAGATCGGAATGGACTTTATAGCCGATTTGCCCCGCACTCGTACTGGGAAAGAGAAGATGATTTGAGAGCCAAGTACCCTGAGCTCTTTTCTAGCCAGCCCTGAATCTCGAGGGCGAGATTCTTTTAAGGGGATAGGTCTGTAACACCCTGATTTTGGGGGTATAAAAATTTCTTTCTAATTATCACCCAAAATCATGTGTTACTCTTCTTTTTCTCACTCTAGGCTTTCTCTCTCTCTAGATTCTTTCTACCTTTCTCCTTTTGATTACAAATAGCTTAAACTAGTGGAGGTTAATTATTTATTTTTGCCAAAACCTTATGGGTCATGACATGTTGCATCATGCTGAGCTTAAAATATTCTTTGAGAGTGTTGCACATGTTTGAATTAATTTGAATTTGAAACCTAGTTTGAATTTGGATTTGAAAACCCTATAGAAAAAGAAATGGAAAAGGAATTAGAAAATCCAGAGAAAAAGAAAAGGATAAAGCAGCCCAGCCAGCCCAAGTCGGCCCAGCCAGGCTGCGCGCCCGCGCGCCCGCGCCACTTAACAGACGGACCCCGCCTGTGAGCGGCAGATCCCCTCTCCCGCTCGTGCTCTCTCCCCCGCTCTCTGCCCGCTGGGGCCGACCTGTAGGCGCCAGTTATTTCGCCCGCTCGCTATCTCTCTCTGTCTCGCGGGCCCGGATCGCCAGTCGCCGAGCCATTGCCCCGTGCACCCCTTTCTTCTCTCTCTGCGTCGTGGGCCTGCCTTGTCAGTTCTGCCCCCTCTGCGCTCGTCGTGGACCACCGCATGCGCACTCGCGCATGTCGCCAGATTTCTCGGCCACGACGCCCGCCCACACGCCCAACTCCCTTCTTAGAGCTCCGCCAGTGCCCCGCGCACACCCCTCGCCTTAGTTCGCATAGCTTCAACCTCTCTCGCGCTCAGCCCGTGCCATGAGCCACCGCCGGAGACCCGCGCCCGCGTTCCCGGCCATCTAGCTCGCCGGAGACCGCTCCAAGCCTCCCCGAGCTCCGCCCCGAGGTGAGACACCTGTCCCCGTGCTCAATTTCCCCTATTGCGCCCTGTGCTCAGCCAATTTCACCTTCGCCGGTGCTTGGCCGCGGCGGACCACCGTGCTCGTGCGGCGGTCGACCGATTTGGCCCGGTCTAGTTCCCCGGAGTAGGTCCCAGTGTCACCCTACCTCTGCTGAAGCTAGCCCAGGCCTTAGCGCGCCTTAAGTCCCCTCCCCGTGGCTGGAATGGCTCACCGGAGTTACTCCGGCCCGCCCGAGGCCTTCTCACCGCCGTTCTACCCTCTCTGCCCGTGGATTCATGGCCTCTTCCCCGCCATTGAGTTCGCTGTGGCGCCCTCTCCCTCTCTGCCCAACTCCGGCGACCCCAAAGCCACCCTAGCTCGCGCCAGCCTGAACTTCGGCAACCTCACCGCCATGGAGAGGAGCAGCGCCGCTCGCAGCCATCCATTTCCCCCTGGTCTAATCCCCTCTGTCCGATTCAGATCGAACGACTCAGATCACGGATAACGCTTCGCGCACGCGCGTCCTGACGCCCAGGCCCGCCTGTTAGTGCCCAAACCCCTGGCGCTGGGCCCGCTCGGTCAGTGCACCCTCCCCCTTTGTCGCTGACACTTCCTGGCCTGCCTATCAGCGCTCGCCCGCTCGCGCGCGCGTGCCCTCGGCCGCAGATCTAATCTCAGCCGTTGGTTTTAGATCTGACGGTTAGATTCACCTGATACCCCTTCGCGCGGTAGTTTTCTTAAAGAGACCCTCGGTTTATTGGAAATCAACCCGCCGTCCTTGGTTTTCGCGCGTAGGCCCCTATAATCTTGCAGATTTAGCCCTGGACTTTTAAATATTCACAGAATTAGCCCTAATTTCATATTTTGAATTCCCAAACTTGTTTATTTCATAACTTTTGCATATGAACTCCAAATTTAGTGATTCAAATTGTAAAATGTTCATAGAATTATTCTTTGTTTAAATAGAATGGTTTCACTTACTGTCTACACACTCTAATTTTTAGGATTGAATATGAACTAATGTAGATGTATTTTTTATTTATTTAATAAAATACATAAAAGGAGAACCTTAGAGATTTAAACATGTGTAAGCTTAGGAGATTAATAATGTGTATTACATGAGTTTACCTCTGTTCTAAATTTTAGGTCACAATAAAATAAGTTGAACTATGTTTATGTACTTATAAGTAACACTTCGGGGAAATAATAATCTATTTTCAAATAAAGTTAATGTATATTATAGTTTATGTTATACTTTGGATTCAGCATCCCTTATGAAGTATTGTGTCCTTTTAAGATGTGATCCAATGTTTGTACATGTATGGTGTGATGTTCATTTGTACTTTCCAAATGTATTGAATGCTTGCTCGCTTTATTTAGACAACGAGCAGTTCGAGGTTCCTGAGTGTGTTGTTGGAGACCTCCCTGATCAACAACCTGGTGAAGGCAAGTGTTCTCTAACCTATTATGTCCTACATACTTTATGATTCATTGTCCCGCATTACTTTATGAAACCTAAGGATTGACTAGTCTGTATTCACTTATCCTTGTTTACCTATTGGGTTATCATGGTTAGCATTCTGCTATTGCCTTAACTTTAATCAAGGAACATGATGTGAACATTTATGATACGATACTGTTATCCTGATTATGTGGATGATCTTGTGATACCTTAGGGGCTCATGCCTTTTTCCTGAGTACCTCTCTGTAAGGACCTGTTCGTGGAGTGACCACCTGGGATATCAGTACAACCATGAGGGTGGAATGGGACGCCCTTAGCTGATTAATTAGATGAACCTAGGGGTGTAGTTGGCTTTGTTGGAGGGCCATCAATGGGGGCCGGGGCGTAGTGCTCGCTCTGCCAAGGTTGGGGTGCAGAGGTTCATTCGATTTGGTTTTTGTTAGTCACCCACCTTGGGGAGGTGTACTGCGTTTGTACGATTGGCAAAACCTAACGAGCAGCTATGCACCAGGGGAGTCTTTGTAAAGGTTATGTAGTGTATCCTTGGCCATTCACCTTGGTAGTGAAGATCGGGTCTGTACAACCCAGGCTGGAAAGGGATCACGACTTGTGGGTAAAGTGTACAACCTCTGCAGAGTGTTAGAAACTGGTACATCAGCCGAGCTCACGGTTAAGAGCAGCCTTGGGATCCTCTTTGATTAGAAGAACTTTGGATATTTTATGATGATGATTAACAATGATGCCATAAAATCTGATCTGTGGTATTTCCTCGTTTGAGGGAGTACTTTTGGGTAATAACTGGGTTTATTACTAAAAGTTGGCTCTACTAATAATAATAAATACTTGACTAACCTAAAAGCAATTGCTTGACCTCAACCCCATATACATCTAGTCCACTTTAGCCAAACAGGACATTTGCTTAGTACGTTGATGTGTACTCACCCTTGATTTACAAACCACCCCATCCCAGCTTGTCCCCACTATACTCAGTACTCAGGAGGTGATGCTGGCAACATGGAGGACTTCGAGGAGTTCCAGGAATATGACAGTACTAGTTCTTTCTTAGGGGCAAACCCCCAGTCAGTTGCCTGTGTAGGCTTAGCTTCTACGTTTCGTATTTCTGCACTTTGATAGTTATGTTAAAGACAATGGTTATGTAATAGACTCTGTGGATGTCTTGGATATCTTGATGTAATAAAGTACCTTTCCGCTATTTATATTTTGAGCATTGTGTGATGATGTCCATTTATGTAATCGCTGTGTACGTGAGTTTCTGATCCTGGCACGTACATGGTTCGCATTCGGTTTGCCTTCCAAAACCAGGTGTGACAAGAGTCAACCAGACAACTTTGAAATACATTAAAACAAGATGAATCTAAGCATACATGTTTCATTATTACACATCGCTGAAACTTTAAGCATTGTTGGACAAACTCACCAAGTACAATGCCCTTGACAAAGCTTTGCTGAGTGTGCGGTTGAAAGCTCCCTAGTGGGTTTTGGTGTTTAGATAACAACCCAATTAAAGGACTAACAAGTGTGCTAAGTGTTGAACAGGTGCTTAATGCAAAGCTAACATGGTTCAACACAAGCGAACAAGTGTGATGGTCCAAAGACTGGATTATAGATAGATAATGGACATCACAAGTAAGATGGACATTGCTTAAGTGAGACTCGATGTGCGTAACTCAGAGATAACCGATCCAACCAAGGATGGAGGCAAGAAGAGCTTCAAGGTACCGAGTGCACGGGAGAAGGTCAAGGAGACCAGGAACCCAACGCTAGGGGTGAAGAAGAAGACTTGCAAAGTCAAGGTTGATCGAGTTAAGAAGTGTTATGGTGCATCAAGGATCACTACATAAGGACATGACTTACAACCAATTAGGTAACATCTACAGTTATGTGGTTTAAGTCATAAGGCTCAAGATCAAGCCCGGGAAGTAAACAAGGGGGTTGGAGCTCAGATATGCCAATCTAGATCAAGTCAAGTTGACTTGATGGTTTAGAGTCCAACATCGACTTCAAACATGCCAAATTGGGTAAAATGATGAAAAAGGTTAAGTATGTAAGGTTTGAGTGTTCAACCATTTTGCATACACTTCTTACTACAAGTTTGGTGCTTGGGTTTGCTCTCTAACTCTTTCTGCAGAGAAAGTGCCATTCTGATCTCTACTTGAGGAGAAACAGAAAAGCTAGGAGAAGAACAAGAAAGAGGTAAGTTTTTAGGACTAAATCAATTGGATTATACTCTAAATTTGTTTGTTTAAGTCTCAGGAAAATTCTCCCAAAAGTTGAAGTCAAACAGAGAAAGAATAGAGAAAAAGCACTTAGTGTGCTGTTGGCTGGTGCACAGGATAGTGAATAGTAACTGTCCGGTGCACAGGACAGTGAATAGTAACCTGTCCGGAGCACATGCTAGTGAATAGTAACATGTCCGGTGCACAGGATAGTGAAAAGTACTCTGTCCGGTGCTGTCAAACCGATTTTAGAAGGCAAACCGAATGCGAGACGAGAGGGCAAGAAGGGGATGACTGACTTCCGTGCAGTGTGTCTAAGATGAGACATCTACAAAAGACACCGTAAGCATAAGAGTGAGAACAGAACTAATATGACCAGCAAGTAAACCATAAATAAATAAGGGATTAGAATAAAACAAGATTTTCAGCAAGGTATAATATATAGTAGAACATAGGTTTGGTCGATATGACCAACTTTTGAAGGGATACCAAAGTCAAGGTGATAATAGGGGTCTATAATCCTTAGAACGACTAATCTACTCTAGGTTAACGGTCCTACAGTCAGCACGGCTTTGATACCACCTATGTCACACCCGGTTTTAGAAGGCAAACCAAATGCGAACCATGTACGTGCTAGGATCAGCAATTCACGTACACAGCAGTTACGTAACTGGACATCATCACACAGTGCTCAAATGATAACATAAAAGAAGGTATAATAGTCGATTACATCATGATGTCCGGGACATCCACATAGTCTTTAACAATTATCAAAGTGCGGAAAAGAAACATAGATACACACGACCTACACAGGCAGCCGATTGGGGGTTTGCCGCTAACCCACGCCTAGAACTCATCGTACTCTTGGAACTCCTAGAAGTCCTCCTCCACGACTTCATCTTCACCTGAGCAGTGGTTGCAACGCGGACAACCTAGGGGGGTTTGGTGTGTAAAGCAAGGGTGAGTACACATCAACATACTCAGCAAAATATCCCGTTTAGCTATAGTGGACTATCTTTATGTAGAGTTAAGTCAAGTAGTTGCTTTTAGTTGGTCAGGTTATTATTACTAGTAGAGAGTCAGGTTTTAGTATTAACCCAAGTTATTAACCCAATGTACCCTTTCTAAACGAAAAGAATACCACTTACCATTACCGTAAGCATAACCAAAACCATCATCCTCATCACCACCTACAAACCATACATCTCTGATCAAGTATCTCTAATCAATGGAGCTCCCTTGGCCGTTCATAACCGCGAGCACGGCTGATATATCAGTTTCATAACACTCTGCAGAGGTTACCCACAAGCCGTGATTCCCTCTTGCCTCGAGCCGATCAAACCCTTAAACACTACCAAGGTGAATAGGCAGGGTCTCACTATGTAGCCTTTACAAATATTTCTTGGGGCTGTAGCTGCCCGTTAGGTTTTCTAAATGCACCGCACTCCTCCCCAAGGGGCGAACCAACCTTGGTAGAGCGAGCCGCATACACCAAGCCCCATTAACGGCATGACGGCGAAGCGAACTACACCCCAGTTCCTCTAATTACTCAGCTAAAGGGCGTCCCACTCCACCCTCATGGTTGCACTGTTTTCCTAGGCGGTCATCCAACGAACCAGTCCTTACGGAGAGGCACTCGAGAAATAGCTCGAGCCCCCTTAAATGTCACAGTACCACCATCATAATCAAAAGGGAAAACAATGTATCGTAGATAATCTCATCATGTTCATTGATTAATGTGAAGCGCTGGCATATAGCTAAACCAAAATAACCCAATCAAAATAGGTAAACAAGGACAAGATAAACAAAAGCTAGTCAATCCTTAGGTATAAACTGTGTAAATGCGGGGAATGAATTGTAAGAATGAGTAGGACATAGATGGGTCAAGGGACACTTGCCTTTACCAACCGACTGCTGCTCAGGGTCTTCACCTACAACTTCTTCAGACTCCGCCAACTGACCGTTATCTATACAAGTTTCAAACATAAATTCCACAATTTCAATACAAAAGAACAGTACACCAAACAATAGAATGCAATAAATAAACAGACGTTCGACGCAAGGCTCACACCAACAACTAAGCGAGAAAGGGAAAGTAACGGTCGAGGCTACGGCCGACGAGCGATCACGTCACACGATTATAAATTAAAATACTTGTCTAAATAGAACGGTATTAATTTAGCCATCGCGTTTAGCATAGGGTAAAGTCATGTTCCATGTTTAATTATTATGAACAGATAAAGGTAAATTAAAAGGATTGTCGCGCGGCGAAACGCGCGACACAACACTTAAATTGAATTAAGAAATAAACGACTTTTCGCGTGATGGAGCGCGCAACGAGACACTTGCATTAATTAAAAAGAGATGTTAAGCGTCGCGCGACGAAACACACGACGTCATATGCTATCTAAACTGAATTTAAAACGAAACATCGCGCGACTAGACACGTGACGCCACACATTAAATAATCTGAAATTAAGAAGAATCGTCGCGCGACGAAGCGTGCGACACAGCTCGTTAATAAAGATGAACTTAAAATGAATCGTCGCGCGACGAAACACGCGACGCAGCTCATTAATAAGGGTAAATTTAAAATGAATCATCACGCGGTGAAGCGCGCAACGCAGCACATCGACTAAACTAAATTTTAAAATGGATTAAACTAAAAGTTGAACGTCGCGCAACTACGGTCGCGTGCGCGGGATAGCGTTGCGCGCGTCGAGGGCACGCGAGCCACGCCGGGGCACGCGTAGGGGCTGCTGGGGCGCGCAGGGCCACTGGGAGGCGCGGACCACCGCCGGGGCACGGTGCGGGGCCGCAGGGAGGCGCGCGGGGCCCGCCAGGGGGGCACGGCCGCCGGGGAGGGCGCAGGCCGCCGGGGGCACGGCCGTCGGGGAGGGGTGAGCTGCCGGGAGGGGCGCGCGGGCCGCCGGGAGGGGCGCAAGCCACCGAGGTGCGGGGCCGGGCACGGGACGCTGGGGCGCAGGGCCGGGCGCGGGATGCCGGGAGGGCGCGAGCCGCCGGGGAGGGGTGCAAGGCCGCGGGAGGCGCGCGGGCCGCCAGGGACACGGGCACGCGGGGGCGAGCCGCCAGGGGCGCGGGCGCGTGGGGCCTGCAGGGGCCGTCGGGGGTCACGCGACGGGGAGCAGGGGGGCACACAGGGGGCACGCAAGGAAGAAGAAAGGGGAGGGGAGGGGAAGAGAGAGAGGGAGAGGGAGAGGGGAGGGGAGCTCACCTCGGGGTCCAAATCCGGCGATCGCCGTCTCCAAAACCTAGGGCACCACAGGGAGAGAGAGAGAGGTGGAGGAGAGGAGGTTGCTGCGCGAGAAAAAACAAATGAGAGAAAGGGAGAGAAGGGAGGGGGCGTGCATGGGGGAGGGGTAGGGCGCCGGGGCGCGCGGGCGAGAGCGGGCCGGGCTGGGTCGCGTCGCGGGGCAAAAACCCACGACATGCACAACCACAGGTCGGAATCCAATTCACGAAACGAGACTAAGCAAAACACGCGATTAAACACGACATCGGACAAGAAATATGCCTCCGCATGATCACCCATGACAACTTAGGTTTTTGTTCACACGCAATACGGACACCAGTCGCTATACTGCTTTGAAATTAGGAAGGAGGAGCAAAATGGGAAGAGAAAAGAGAGTAACGCCTGAATTTGGTGAGTAAAAAGAAGAAAAATTCTACCCCCAAATTCAGGGCGTTACAAACCTGTCCCCCTTAAAAGAATCTCGCCCTCGAGATTCAAGGTTGGCCAGCAAAGAGTTCAGGGTATTTGGCCATCAGATCATCCTCATGCTCCTAGGTTGCTTTTTCCTCAGAGTGGTGATCCCATCTGACTTTGCATATTCTGATAGTTTTCCTCTGGGTGACCCCATCTGTAGTCTCAAGAATCTGCACTGGCTTCTCTATGTAGGTCAAATCCTCCTGGACCTCTAGACCTTCCACTAGCAACTGCTCTTCTGGCACACGTAGACACTTCTTCAACTGAGACACATGGAAGACATCATGCACTACGGACAAACCTTCTAGCAGACTGAGCTGATAGGCCACTTCTCCACGCTTTGCGAGAATCTGATATGGACCAACATAGTGGGGTGCTAGCTTGCCTTTGACTCCAAATCTTCTGACTCCTCTGATCGGTGATACTTTCAAATAGACAAAATCTCCGACTTCGAAACTCAGCACTCTCCTTCTTGTGTCTGCATAACTTCGCTGTCTTGATTGCGCTATCTTCAGGTTCTCTCGAACCATCTTGATGTTCTCTTTAGCTTTGAGTAGAATGTCTGGCCTGAACACTTGCTTTTCTCCAGGCTGATCCCATTGCAATGGAGTTCTACAACTCCTTCCATAAAGCACCTAAAATGGTGACATCTTCAAGCTGGCCTGGCAACTGTTATTATAGGAGAATTCTGCATATGGTAACCTCTTGTCCCATCCAGACTGATCTTGCAACGCACAAGCTCTCAACATATCTTCGAGGATTTGATTGGTTCTTTCAGTCTGACCGTCTGTCTACGGATGGTAAGCTAAACTGAAATTCAGATGTGTACCCAAAGCTTCATGCAACTGCTGCCAGAAATGAGAGGTGAACTGCGTTCCTCTGTCTGACACTATCTTCTTTGGCACGCCGTGAAGACAAATGATCCGGGACATGTACAATTCTGCCAATACTGCACTGCTGTAGTTAGTCTTGATAGGTATGAAGTGGGCTGACTTGGTTAAGCGGTCCACCACTACCCAAATGGAATCGTAGCCAGCTCGAGTGCAAGGCAATCTAACTATGAAGTCCATCCCGATTTCATCCCATTTCCACTGAGGAATTCGCAACGGCTGCAACAATCCAGTTGGCCTCTGATGCTCTGCCTTGATTCTTTGACAACTGTCACATATAGCCACATGCTCTACGATCTCTCTTTTCATTCCGTACCACCAGAACCTCTTCTTCAGATCTTGATACATCTTCTCACTTCTAGGGTGTATAGAATAAGCTGACTCATGAGCTTCCTTGAGGATCAACTCCTGAATAGACTGTACATTGGGAACACATAAATGGTTCTTGAACCATATCACACCTTCTACATCTTCCTGAAAGTCTTTACCTCTTCCTTCCAGAATCAGCTGTCGAATTTCATTGATCTTCTCATCATTCTTCTGTGCTTCTTTGATTTCCCGCTCTAAAGTGGGCTCTAACTCAACTGTTACTCCTCGCATGCTGTTTAGAAATCTGAGGCTCAACCTATCAAACACTTTAGCCAACTCATAAGGCATCGGATGAGCGACCATCGTATTGACTTGGCTTTTCCTGCTCAAAGCATCTGCCACTACGTTCGCTTTGCCTGGATGGTAATGAATTTCCAATTCATAGTCTTTGATCAATTCTAACCATCTTTGTTGCCTCATATTCAACTCCGACTAGGTGAATATGTACTTTAGACTCTTGTGGTCTGTGTAGACATCACACTTCTGTCCGTACAGATAGTGCCTCCATGTCTTCAGTGCATGAACCACTGCGGCCAATTCTAGGTCATGGATTGGATAATTCTTCTCATGAACCTTCAGCTATCGAGACGAGTAAGCCACAACTCTTCCCTCTTGCATCAACATGCATCCCAAACCAGTGTGACAAGCGTCACAATACACTGAGAAGGGCTTGTGCACATTAGGTAAGACTAAGACAGGCGTTGTAGTCAACTTCTCTTTCAGCGCTTCAAAGGCTTCTTGGCATTTCTGGGTCCATTTGAACTCAACTTTGTTGGCTAGCAAAGCTGTCATCGGTTTCGCAATCTTCAAAAACCCTTCAATGAATCGCCGATAATATCCAGCCATTCCAATGAAGCTCTTGATTCCTCGGGCATCTGTTGGCGCTTTCCAGTTCAAAATATCTGCCACTTTCTTTGGATCCACAGCCAATCCATCTTTGTTAATTATGTGACCCAAGAATAGGACTTCATTGATCCAGAACTCGCACTTACTCAACTTTGCATACAACTGGTGCTCTCGCAATCTCTGCAATACCATCTTCAAATGATCCACATGCTCCTCCTCACTTTGAGAATATATAAGAATGTCATCAATAAATACCACCACAAACTTGTCAAGATAATCCATGAATACACTGTTCATCAGATTCATGAAGAAGGCTGGTGCATTCGTTAGGCCAAAAGACATAACAGTGAACTCATACAACCCATACATGGCAATGAATGTCATCTTCGGAATGTCTGAGGGTCGGATCCTGAGCTGGTGATAACCTGACCTCGGATCTATCTTTGAGAACACGCTGGCTCCTCTCAACTGGTCGAACAAATCTTCTATTCTAGGCAAGGGGTACTTGTTCTTGATTGTGACCTCATTCAGAGCTCGATAATCGATGCACATCCTTCTAGTGCCATCTTTCTTCTCCACAAACAGGACAGGGGCGGCCCAAGGCGAGGTGCTTGGCCTTATATAACCTTTCTCTGACAGCTCATCAATCTACTTATTAAGCTCAACCAACTCTGGTCCAGACACTCTGTAGGCTCTTTTAGAAATGGGAGCGGTGCCAGGAAGAAGCTCTATGGCAAACCTAACTTTTCGCTCAGGTGGCATACCTGGTAAGTCTTCTGGAAACACATCTGGAAATTCTGACACAACCTTGATAATATCGAGTGAATCTGGCTCCTTGCTACCAATAGCCATTTGATGACAACTTCCTTTCCTTGGTTCAGGTGAGACTAGCTCGGCTATCACTTCTTCTCCTAGTGGGGACACCAACTTAATTATCCTCTTATCACAACTGATAATTGCTTGATACTTATCTAGCCAATTCATCCCTAGGATGACATCTATTCCCTGAGTACCCATTAGTATGAGATTAGCGGGAAATGCTATCCCCCTTATTTCCACACTTACATTCAAGCAAATGCTATCGGCTTGAATTCTACCACCGGCTGAGTCAATTTGGATGGGGGTTGACATGGTAGTGATTGGAAGATTATGTGCTTCTACCCATGATGCAGTAATAAATGATTGTGTTGCTCTAGTATCAAATAACACTTCTGCAATATGGGAGTCGACTGGAAACATACCTACTGTCATACCAAGTGTTTCCTGAACTGCTTTAGCCTCCAAGTGGTTCAGTCT
Source organism: Zea luxurians (assembly GCA_029449295.1). Classification (NCBI taxonomy): domain Eukaryota; kingdom Viridiplantae; phylum Streptophyta; class Magnoliopsida; order Poales; family Poaceae; genus Zea; species Zea luxurians. The sequence continues at coordinate 109,309,104 of JAOPSE010000010.1, forward strand.
CCCATGGTTGTAGCATGGCTGGGAGCGATTGCCTGCTCCAGGCTGGGGGCACATTCTGCTTTGCTGGGGCACTGGGGCCTGACTGCTGCTGGGCTGCCTTCTTCGAGCATTGCATCACCCAATGGCCTTGCTCTCCACAATGGAAACATGCTCTGCTTCCACCTTGAACTGAGGCTGCTTGACTGCTCTGGTTGGTTGCTGGGGCGCGGAGGCGAGGTGCCTGCTGATTCTGCCTCTAGAACTGACTTCCTCCTGACTGGTTGTTCTGGCGATTCTATTGCTGGTGCTGAGGGTACTGCCTCTAAAACTGCTGCTGAGGGGGACGCTGATTCTGGTTGAACTGCTGAGGTGAGTTGCCTGAGAAACGGTTGCGATTGCTGCTTCCAGGTTGAGGTCCACCAATCTCGCGCTTGCGATCCTCCATCTCCTTGCGCTTCTTCTCTGTCATGATCGCTCTGTCGATCAGATGTTGAAATGTGGGGAAGGTATGATTCATCAGCTGATAATGCAAGGGATCGACTAGGCCTCTCAAGAAACGGTACTGCCTCTTAGCATCTATGTTGACATCTTCAGGAGCATAGCGGGATAGCTGTAGAAACTTGTCTCGGTACTCACTGACAGACATAGGCCCTTGCTAGAGCGCTAGAAACTCCTCCTTCTTCACTGTCATCAGACCTGCAGGAACATGGTACTAGTGGAAATTGTCTCTGAATTCCTCCTAGGTGATAGTGTCGCGGTTGGCATGGGTGGCGAGATAGGACTCCCACCAAGATTGGGCTACACCTCTCAATAGACGAGGACCATACAGAACTTTCTCCCTATCGTCACACTGAGCAGTGTGCAACTCCTGCTCCATGGTACACAGCCAATCTTCAGCATCCATGGGGTCAGAAGAGTGAGCGAACACTAGGCGATGACCTCTCATGAATTCAGCACGCTTGTCTCTGGGCATCTGAGGCATCTGAGGCTGAGGTGGTGGTTGTTGTTGCTGCTGCTGCTGAATGGCGGCCAAAGTCTGGCCGATGGCTTGAACTGCCTGAGTCTGCATTAGGAACATCTGTTCGATGGTTATCGGGGGCAGTGGTGGCAGCTGCTGTTGCTGGGGTGCCTCATCCTGAGGGGCTGCCTGCTCCTGTTGAGCACGTCTTCCTCCTCTGCGCCTGTTTTCTGACATCTGCAGAATGCAATCACACATCAGAACTGATCTTGCAACTTGCAGCATAAGAAAAGAGTATAGAATCCTTCCATAGCACTGAACAGATGAACATCTTCATTGACTTCCAACGCAGGCAAACACAACTTCTCAGATAAAGAGGAAAGTAGAACAAAAGGGCTTCCCAACTAGAGAACTAATTTTTTTATTAACATTTAACAGGTAAACTAAAGTGCAGGGGATACTCACACCCTGGCGACAGTCATTACAAAGATCCAAATCCAACATAGTTCATCATGACAAACATAAAGGCGCAGGATAAGCAAACTACCCTGTCTAACTAAGACTAACTAAGAGTAAGACTGATGCTAAGACTATAGCTTATATATATATTTGCATTAATTACAAGGTCTGACGCTGATGATCTATGGTTCTAAATTTATCTTGGTCCTGCAGTCGGGGTTACCATAAGCATGGTGTCCACGCTGAGGTGAGCGGTACGGGTGCTGAGTCCCGACGGGAGCGGGGGAGCCATCTTCCAGGTGACGATGCTCCGCGCACTCAGCCTACAACTAGGCAATCTTAGCACAAGCCCTACTCAGCTCATCCAATGCATGGTCCAGCTCCATGTTTAGCATGGCGGATAGGTTGACTGTGCTGCTCAACCTAGGATTGTCCTCACCGACAGGTGAGACAACCACGCCTCCTATGCTGCCAGATGGACGGTGGGGGTAATACTTTAGGTTAAGACCATCGACTACCCCACCGAGCACTGAGCAGTAGTGTGAAAGCGCACGCCGTGCGACATATTGCATGGCCGCCTCAGCTAAGTCCCGCTCAGAGATAGAATAGTTCTCTGAGCAGACCTCCGCACCCCAGAGATTGTTCTCTGGACGACGCACCAAGCAAGTCGCCTCCCAACGGTCCGGGTAAACCCCACGACTATGCTGAAAGACAACACAGCGATACTCGATAGACCAAGTGCACCGGTCGAGTGTCTAGCGTAGCAAGGTGTCGAGCGCATCGTGGAAGTGACACCCGCGAGCGGCGTTGCGAGTGATGGGTCGAGCAACCCATCCTTCCGGCTCCTGGTCGGTTGAAAGGTCGGTGTTGTGGCTCGAGCTGCTGTCGCCACCTCCATCGTCTGGGTCTCCTCCAACAGCTACTCCAACGGCTAGGGCGCTCAGTGGTGGTGCAGGGGGCGCCTCCAGCGGAAGCACAGGGGAGTAGCTCCTCACAGACTCTATCTCCTGCTGAAGCGAGAAAGAAGAGCCCTGCTGCTCCAGCTCCTGTCGTCGAAGCTCCTGCTCCTCGTGTAGGCGGTGGTGCAGCCTCTCCAAGTGGCTAGACTGACCAGTCACTGGATGGCGAAGCGGACGCTCAGCGAGACGAGAGGGCAAGAAGGGGATGACTAACTTCCGTGCAGTGTGTCTAAGACGAGCCATCTACAAAAGACACTGTAACCATCAGAGTGAGAACAGAACTAATATGACCAGCAAGTAAACCATAAATAAATAAGGGATTAGAATAAAACAAGATTTTTAGCAAGGTATAATATATAGTAGAACATAGGTTTGGTCGATATGACCAACTTTTGAAGGGATACCAAAGTCAAGGTGATAATAGGGGTCTATAATCCTTAGAACGACCAATCTACTCTAGGTTAGCGGTCCTACAGTCAGCACGGCTTTGATACCACCTATGTCACACCCGGTTTTAGAAGGCAAACCGAATGCGAACCATGTATGTGCCAGGATCAGCAATTCACGTACACAACAGTTACATAACTAGACATCATCATACAGTGCTCAAATAATAACATAAAAGAAGGTATAATAGTCGATTACATCATGATGTCCGGGACATCCACATAGTCTTTAACAATTATCAAAGTGCGGAAAAGAAACATAGATACACACGACCTACACAGGCAGCCGACTAGGGGTTTGCCGCTAACCCATGCCTAGAACTCATCGTACTTTTGGAACTCCTAGAAGTCCTCCTCCACGACTTTATCTTCACCTGAGCAGTGGTTGCAATGCGGACAACCTAGGGGGGTTTGGTGTGTAAAGCAAGGGTGAGTACACATCAACATACTCAGCAAAATGTTCTGTTTGGCTGTAGTGGACTAGCTTTATGTGGTGTTAAGTCAAGCAGTTGCTTTTAGTTAGTCAGGTTATTATTACTAGTAGAGAGCCAGGTTTTAGTATTAACCCAAGTGATTAACCCAATGTACCCTTTCCAAACGGAAAGAATACCACTTACCATTACCGTAAGCATAACCAAAACCATCATCCTCATCACCACCTGCAAACCATACATCTCTGATCAAGTATCTCTAATCAATGAAGCTCCCTTGGCCGCTCATAACCGCGAGCACGGCTGATATATCAGTTTCAGAACACTCTGCAGAGGTTGCGCACTTTACCCACAAGCCATGATTCCCTCTTGCCTCGGGCCGATCAAACCCTTAAACGCTACCAAGGTGAATCGGCAGGGTCTCACTACGTAGCCTTTATAAAGATTTTCTAGGGCTGTAGCCACCCGTTAGGTTTCCTAAATGCACCGCACTCAGGGGCGAACCAACCTTGGCAGAGCGAGCCGCATACACCGAGCCCCATTAATGGCACGACGGCGAAGCGAACTACACCCCAGTTCCTCTAATTACTCAACTAAGGGCGTCCCACTCCACCCTCACGGTTGCACTGTTTTCCCGGGCGGCCATCCAACGAACCAGTCCTTACGAAGAGGCACTCGAGAAATAGCTCAAGCCCCCTTAAATGTCACAGTACCACCATCATAATCAAAAGGGAAAACAGCGTATCATAGATAATCTCATCATGTTCACTGATTAATGTGAAGCGCTAGCATATAGCTAAACCAAAATAACCCAACCAAAATAGGTAAACAAGAACAAGATAAACAAAAGCTAGTCAATCCTTAGGTATAAACTGTGTAAATGCGGGGAATGAATTGTAAGAATGAGTAGGACATAGATGGGTCAAGGGACACTTGCCTTCACCAACCGACTGCTGCTCAGGGTATTCACCTGCAACTCCTTTGGACTCTGCCAACTGACCATTATCTATACGAGTTTCAAACATACATTCCATAATTTTAATACAAAAGAACAGTACACCAAACAATAGAATGCAATAAATAAATAGACGTTCGATGCAGGGCTCACACCTACGACTAAGCGAGAAAGGGAAAGTAACGGTCGAGGCTACGGCCGACGAGCGATCACGTCAAACGATTATAAATTAAAATACTCGTCTAAACAGAACGATATTAATTTAGCCATCGCGTTTAGCATAGGGTAAAGTCATGTTCCATGTTTAATTATTATGAATAGATAAAGGTAAATTAAAAGGATTGTAACGCGGCGAAACGCGCGACACAACACTTAAATTGAATTAAGAAATAAACGACTCATTGCGTGACGGAGCGCGCAACTTGCATTAATTATAAAGAGACGTTAAGCGTCGCGCGACGAAACGCACGACGGCATACGTCATCTAAACTGAATTTAAAACGAAACGTCGTGCGACTGGACGCGTGACGCCACACATTAATCAATCTGAAATTAAAAAGAATCGTCGCGCGACGAAGCACGCGGCACAGCTCATTAATAAAGATAAACTTAAAATGAATCGTCGTAAGATGAAGCGCGCGACGCAGCTCATTAATAAGGGTAAATTTAAAATGAATCGTCGCGCGGCGAAGCGCGCGATGCAGCACATCGACTAAACTAAATTTTAAAATGGATTAAACTGAAAGTTGAATGTCGAGCAACTACGGTCGCGTGCGCGGGATCGCGCTGCGCACGCCGGGGGCACGCGAGCCACGCCGGGGCGCGCGCAGGGGTTGTCGGGGCGCGCAGGGCCGCGGGGAGGCGCGGGCCGCCGCTGAGACATGGCGCGGGGCTGCAGGGAGGCACGCGGGGCCCGCCAGGGGGGCACGGCCGCTGGGGAGGGCGCAGGTCGCCGGGGGGGCACGGCCACCGGGGAGGGGCGAGCCGCCGAGGCATGAGCCACCGGGGCGCGAGGCCGGGCGCGGGACGCCGGGAGGGCGCGAACCGTCGGGGAGGGGCGCGAGGCCGCGGGAGGCACGCGGGCCATCGGGGGCGCGGTGCGCGGCGAGCCACCGGGGGGCGCAGGGGGCACGCGACGGGGAGAAGAAGGGGGGCGTGCAAGGAAGAAGAAAGGGGAGGGGGAGGGGAAGAGAGAGAGGGAGAGAGAGAGGGGAGGGGAGCTCACCTTGGGGTCCAAATCCGGCGATCGCCGTCTCCAAAACCTAGGGCACCACGGGGGGAGAGAGAGAGGTGGAGGAGAGGAGGTTGCTGCGCGGGAAAAATCAAATGAGAGAAAGGGAGAGAAGGGAGGGGCGCGCATGGGGGAGGGGTAGGGCGTCGGGGGCACGCGGGCCAGAGCGGGCCGGGCTGGGCCGCATCGCGGGGCAAAAACCTATGACACGCACAACCACATGTCAGAATCCAATTCACAAAACGAGACTAAGCAAAACACATGATTAAACACGACATCAAACAAGAAATATGCCTCGGCATGATGCAACACCCATGACAACTTAGGTTTTTGTTCTCACGCAATATGAACACCAGTTGCTATACTGCTTTGAAATTGGGAAGAAGGAGCGAAACGGGAAGAGAAAAGAGAGTAACGCCTGAATTTGGTGAGTAAAAAGAAGAAAAAATTCTACCCCCAAATTCAGGGCGTTACAGGTGCACAGGACAGTGAATAGTTACTCTGTCCGGTGCATAGGACAGTGAATAGTAACATGTCCGGTGCATAGGATAGTGAATAGTAACCTGTCCGGTGCACCTAACGGCTAGATCTTCCAGAGAAGGAAACTATCAATCAGATCCATTACTGTTCACTATCCGGTGAGCCACCGGACAGTCCGGTGCACCCACAACCAGGGAAGGCTGGGAGCTTCCAAGTGAAGCTCCAACGGCTCCTAGGCCCTTTGGGACTATAAAAGGGACCCCTAGGCGCCTCCAACAAGTACACAAGAGCAGCCAACAAGTCCATACATTATTGGGATCAATTCTTTCTCTCCCTCTCTTGTGTATCTCTCTAGTTTGTGTAGAGGCGAAGTTATAAGCCTTTAGAGAGAGAGGAGAAGTGCTGCTGAGAGCTAGAGCAAAATCTTGAGCGCATTGTTGCTCTGCCAGAGTGTTGTCGAGAAGATTGTAAGCAGCCACTACATCATTGTAACTGATATCAACATAGTGGAAGGCTCTATCTGTCGCACTGACAGATCTGAGCAAACGGAGGAAAGAGTTGAAATAGACTCCAAGCCAAGGTGTGGCTAACTCCAACGAGGACTAGGCAAGCATTTCAGGCTTGGTCGAACCTCGGGATAAATCCCTGTGTCTATGTGCTCTGCTCTGTGTTGTGTGTTGTTTCTCTGTCTTATTTGCTTTTTATACTTGCACTTCAATACTTATATGTGGTACAAGCTATCTTTGAAGTGCAGGGTATTTTAAGACAGGAACTTCAATTCCGCTGCAACCTACTTGAAGGGTCTTTCATTCCACTGCGATCCAGCCTTCGAGTAGAGTAAGAATTTCTAGTTTTTACAATGATAATTATTATTTGCCTATTCACCCTCCCTCTAGGCGACATCCAAATCCTATTCCCAGGCATAGGGAACTTTCAACGGTATGCATCGATCACAAGTGTTGACTACTTCACAACATAGCCCCTCTCTTTCTAAATAATAAATATAATACATTCAGAAGTGATTTAGAGAGGCTAACATTAAATATGGGTAATTCTATGAACGTTAGGTGGACAGAGACCTCAGATTTCGAGTGAACTAGGTCAGTGTTGACACCTTTTTCGGGCGCCAAACACTCAACAAGAACCGGCGGCGGTGCTCTCTGCACAGGCGCGGACGCTCCGCGGCCAGGGGCCAGACGGTCCGCGACCTGGCGCAGGGCTCGAGTTCCCTGCTTGACGGCCGGACGGTCCGCGCCCTGGGGCCGAACGGTCCGCGCGTGCGCAGGGGCAGCAAAAGGTCGCTGGCGGCGCCTGGATCTCGCTCCCGGGAGGGACCCCGTCGGGGAGGAGAGATCCTAGGGGTTGTCTAGGCTCGGCAGGCCGACCTAGACTCCTCTAATCGAAGTAGAGTCAAAGAGAAGCGGAGAATTTAGGGATTGGAATACTAAACTAGGGCTAAACTAGAACTAGACTAGAACTACTCCTAATGCATAAGGTAAAAAATGAGTAATAGACTGGATTTAATCGATTGTTGGGGGGTTCAATCGGCCGTAGCCCTTCATCTATATAAAGGGGGAGGTCTAGATCCGCTTCGAACTGATTTCCGAGTCAATCCCGCGGTTTTAGGTAACAAATCCCGCGAGAAACTAGGAACCCTAACTGACTCTGCGCACGCACGGACCGTCCGCGCCACCACCGCGGACAGTCCAGACCGCGGACCGTCCGGCCTCAGGGCCGGACCGTCTGCATGGCCTCTTTTTGGCTTCCAACATATGCCCCCTTGCCTTTTGGTGAAGTTTGACGAATCAAAAGCATATGAACTAAACCTGATGTAAGTCATCGGCTTTTCAAAATAGAGATCATTCAATAAAGCACCAATGTATAAAGGCCGTTTTGGATTGTATCTTTCTCGGCCATGACCATTTGATTAATGGATCAAAATGAATAGAATGGAGGTGCCCCTCAGCCTGGATAGACAAAGGGACTATACATGTACCATGGATTCATCGCCATGCTATTCCACATTTGGGTAGGATAATATACCGACGATGAATAAACGGGTGGAAAGTACCCTGATCTCATAGGATGAACAGACGATGCTTGTCGCGTCGCCTTTTGGGCCATTTTGTTCGGCCGTTTCGTTTTAGTAGGTGACCGGGGTTTCTTTGTTGACCGATCATGTAGAACAGTCTTTTTACTAGCATTTTTGGAGAGCAACTGATCAACAGTAGGGTCGGCTTTGATCAGTCGACTATATGTGCTTTGACCTTGCGTCTTTTTCCTTGCTTCGTGTATAGGTTGACGCCTTTGGTCATAGGTGGACTGTCCGGCTGAGTTAGCCGGACCGTTTGTCTGAGCACCGGATTGTCCGCACGTAGGTGTCGGACCATCTACGATGCTCGGGCTAGGCTGATGTGTTTGGTTCATTAACTGTGCCTGCCCCTGGCGTCTTTGGACTTTTTAGCCTTCTCGTCCGAAGCCTTTCGAGCAATCTCCTTTTGTGATATATTTGACATGCGAGGATTGCCAATGACGATGCCCTTGCCTTTGCCTTTATCGGCCATTTCGGGCCGAACCAAGACCTTTTTGCATGTGAGTTCTATTGTATTAACAGGAAAAGGTTGTGTGTCTACTTGCATCTCCTGAAAAGCCAATCGACCCTCATTTATGGCCGATTGTATCTGTCGACGAAAAACATTACAATCATTGGTGGCATGAGAAAAGGAATTATGCCACTTACAATAAGCACGCCTCTTTAATTCATCAGGAGGAGGAATAGTATGAGTTAATTTAATGTTGCCGTTTTTCAGTAACTTGTCAAATATTTTATCGCATTTGGCAACATTAAAAGCAAACTTAACTTCTTCTTGTCGATTCTTTCGAATCGACTGTAAAGCAGAACACGCTGAAGGTTTAGCCTGTCCTAGCCAAACCAGTTCGGCGGTGTATACGTCCCTGGATTCATCGTCCGAATTATCTGAAAGGGAAATGTGCCCTTGGGCCATTTCTAAGTATTTTGGTGATTTAGTGTCCAACACAAGTGCCTAAGTGTAAAAAGGTGGACAAGGTACAAATCAAGAATTAAGGTATGTTTCTCAGACTTAGTACATTGTTTTATGGACTAATGTATTGTGTCTAAGTGCTGGAAACAGGAAAAATCCAATTGGAAATGTCTTGGCTCGAGCAGCCAAGAATCTGCTGAGTCTGCAAGCACCGGACTGTCCGGTGGTGCACCGGACAGTGTCCGGTGCGCCAGGCTGGCTCGGCGTGAAGTGGCCGCTCTCGGGAATTCGCCGACGGCGTACGGCTAAAATTCACCGGACTGTCCGGTGTGCACCGGACTGTCCGGTGAGGCAACGGTCGGCCGCGGAATCTGCGCGCGACACGTGGCCGGGCCAACGGTCGGAAGGGGGCACCGGACTGTCCGGTGCGCCAACGGCTCCCAGATCTGCAACGGTCGGCAGCGCCATTTTAGGAAGGAAATCGGGCACCGGACAGTGTCCGGTGTGCACCGGACTGTCCGGTGCACCCGACGACAGAAGGCAAGATTGGCCTTCCAGATTTGCTCTCAACGGCTCCTAGCTGCCTTGGGGCTATAAAAGGGACCCCTAGGCGCATGGAGGAGATAAGCAAGCAACCTTAGAGCATTCTTGATCATCCACACTCAGTCTTTGCGCATTCGTTTGTCATTCTCAGTGATTCGAGCTCCGTTCTAGTGAGAACTTTGAGATAGTCTTTTGAGCTCGATTCTTGGCCGTGTGTGTGCGCATCTTGCTGAGGATTTGTGTGTGTTGCTTTCCTCCCTTACTCCATATTTCTTGTGAATCTCAAGTGTAAGGGCGAGAGGCTCCAAGTTGTGGAGGATCCTCGCAAACGGGATATTGAAAGGAAAAACAAAACACCGTGGTATTCAAGTTGGTCTTTGGACCGCTTGAGAGGGGTTGATTGCAACCCTCGTCCGTTGGGACGTCACAACGTGGAGTAGGCAAGCGTTGGTCTTGGCCGAACCACGGGATAAACCACTGTGTCATCTCTGTGTTTGATCTCTTGTGGTATTGTGTTTTGTTGAGACTCCTCTCTAGCCACTTGGCGATTATTGTGCTAACACTTAACAGGTTTCTGTGGCTATAAGTTTAAGTTTCACAGGATCACCTATTCACCCCCCTCTAGGTGCTTTCAATTGGTATCGGAGTCGTTCTCTTCACAAAGGGACTAACCGCCCGAAGAGATGGATCCTAAAGGGAAGGGAATCGTGATCAACGACAAGGAGAAGGAGTCCTTCATCAACGAGCCAAAGGACGACAAGACTACCGACTCGGGCTCGGGGCACAGACGCAAAGAAGGGAAGAAGAAGAAGACAAGACGCATCAAGGAGATCGTCTACTACGACAGCGACGAATCTTCCTCTTCCCAAAAGGACGACGACAACGACTACAGGAAGACGGTCAATTCGAACTTTTCATTTGATTATTCTCGTATTCCACATAGTTCGAATTCGCAATTGCTTTCCATTCCTCTTGGCAAACCTCCACACTTCGATGGGGAGGACTACGGATTTTGGAGTCACAAAATGCGTAGTCACTTATTCTCTCTCCATCCAAGCATATGGGAGATTGTAGAGAATGGAATGAAATTTGATAGCTCGGATAGCCCTATGCTTATAAATGAACAAATTCATAGAAATGCACAAGCTACTACTGTTCTCTTAGCATCTTTGTGCAGGGAAGAGTACAATAAGGTGAGCGGCTTGGACAATGCCAAGCAGATATGGGACACCCTCAAGATCTCTCACGAGGGAAACGACATCACCATGCTCACCAAGATGGAGTTGGTGGAGGGCGAGCTTGGACGATTCGTGATGATAACGGGCGAGGAACCGACCCAAACTTACAACCGGCTCAAGACCCTTATCAACAAAATAAGGAGCTACGGAAGCACGCGATGGACGGACCACGACGTTGTCCGCCTAATGCTAAGGTCCTTTACTGTTCTTGATCCTCATCTCGTAAACAATATTCGTGAGAATCCCAGGTACACGATGATGACGCCCGAGGAGGTACTCGGAAAATTCGTAAGCGGGCGGATGATGATCAAGGAGGCGAGATATGTGGACGACGCTCTAAACGGTCCAATCAATGAACCTCAACCCGTTGCTCTCAAGGCAACGAGGAGCAAGGAGGCGCTACCGAGCAAGGTGGCGCAAGTTGAGGCGGCCGGGCTAAATAATGAGGAGATGGCCCTCATCATTAAGCGCTTCAAGACGGCGCTTAAGGGTCGCAAGGGACAGCCAAGCAAGACCAAGACAAAGGAGAAGCGCTCGTGCTTCAAATGTGGTAAGATTGGTCATCTCATTGCTAACTGTCCCGATAATGAAAGTGACCAGGAAAAGGGGAACAAAAGGGAGAAGAAGAAGCATTACAAGAAGGCCAAGGGCGAGGCACATATCGGAAAGGAGTGGGATTCGGATTGCTCCTCCTCCGACTCCGACAATGAAGGACTCGCCGCCACCGCCTTCAACAAGTCATCCCTCTTCCCCAACGAGCATCACACTTGCCTCATGGCAAGGGAGAAGAAAGTAAGCACTCATGATACTAGTACTTATGCTTCTTCAAGTGAGGATGAGTCTAGTGATGATGATGAGATAGATTACTCATGCTTATTCAAGGGATTAGATAGATCTAAAATTAATAAGATTAATGAGTTGATTGATGCTTTGAATGACAAGAATAGATTACTAGAAAAACAAGAGGATCTTTTATATGAGGAGCATGATAAATTTGTTAGTGCACAAAATTCTCTTGCTCTAGAAATTAAAAGGAATGAAATGCTCTCTAGTGAATTATCTACTTGTCATGAAACTATCTCTACTTTAAAAGGTGTTAACAATGATTTAAATGCTAAACTAGTAGAAGCAAATAAATCCAACTCCTGTGTAGAAATTATTGAAACTTGCAATAGGTGTAAAGATTTTGACATTGATGCTTGTAGTGAACACCAAGTTTCAATTTCCAAACTTAACGATGAATTGGCTAGTCTTAATGCTCAACTTAAGACTAGCAAGAGTAATTTTGATAAGCTAAAATTTGCAAGGGATGCCTACACAATTGGTAGACACCCCTCAATTAAGGATGGACTTGGCTACAAGAGGGAAGCCAAGAACTTGACAAGCCATAAGGCTCCCATCTCCGCCAAGGAGAAAGGGAAGGCCCCTATGGCTAGTAGTGTGCAAAAGAACCATGCCTTTATGTACTATGATAGAAGACAACCTAGAAATGCTTATAGGAGTTGTAATGTATATAATGCTTATGATTCTCATGACATGTTTGCTTCTTGTTCTTCTTATGTGCATGATAGAAATGTTGGTAGGAGAAGTGTTATTCATAATATGCCTAGGAGAAATGTTGTTATTGTTCCTAGGAAAGTAATGAATGAAACCTCTATAATTTATCATGCTTTAAATGCTTCCTTTGCTATTTGTAGAAAGGATAGGAAAATAGTCGCTAGGAAGTTAGGGGCAAAATGCAAGGGAGACAAAACTTGCATTTGGGTCCCTAAGGATATTTGCACTAACCTTGCAGGACCCAACATGAGTTGGGTACCTAAGACCCAAGCCTAAATTTGCCTTGCAGGTTTATGCATCCGGGGGTTCAAGCTGGATTATTGACAGTGGATGCACAAACCATATGACGGGGGAGAAGAAGATGTTCACCTCCTACGTCAAGAATAAAGATTCCCAAGATTCAATAATATTCGGTGATGGGAATCAAGGCAAGGTAAAAGGGTTAGGTAAAATTGCAATCTCAAATGAGCACTCTATCTCTAATGTGTTTTTAGTAGAGTCTCTTGGATATAATTTGCTATCTGTCAGTCAATTATGCAATATGGGATATAACTGTTTGTTTACAAATGTAGATGTGTCTGTCTTTAGAAGATGTGATGGTTCACTAGCTTTTAAGGGTGTACTAGACGGCAAGCTTTACTTAGTTGATTTTGCAAAAGAAGAGGCCGGTCTAGATGCATGCTTAATGGCTAAGACTTGCATGGGCTGGCTGTGGCATCGCCGCTTAGCACATGTGGGGATGAAGAACCTCCACAAGCTTCTAAAGGGAGAACACGTGATAGGTCTAACCAATGTTCATTTCGAAAAAGATAGACCTTGTGCAGCTTGTCAAACAGGGAAACAGGTGGGAGGCTCTCATCACACCAAAAATGTGATGACAACATCAAGACCCCTGGAGCTGCTACATATGGACCTCTTCGGACCCGTCGCCTATCTGAGCATAGGAGGAAGTAAGTATGGTCTAGTTATCGTTGATGACTTTTCCCGCTTCACTTGGGTGTTCTTTTTGCAGGATAAGTCTAAAACCCAAGGGACCCTCAAGCGCTTCCTAAGGAGAGCTCAAAATGAGTTTGAGCTCAAGGTGAAGAAGATAAGGAGCGACAACGGGTCCGAATTCAAGAACCTTCAAGTGGAGGAGTTTCTTGAGGAGGAAGGGATCAAGCACGAGTTCTCCGCTCCCTACACACCTCAGCAAAATGGTGTGGTAGAGAGGAAGAACAGGACGCTCATAGATATGGCGAGGACTATGCTTGGAGAATTCAAGACCCCCGAGTGCTTTTGGTCGGAAGCCGTGAACACGGCTTGCCACGCCATCAACAGGGTCTACCTACACCGCCTCCTCAAGAAGACGTCATATGAGCTACTAACCGGTAACAAACCCAATGTATCTTACTTTCGTGTATTTGGGAGCAGGTGCTACATTCTAGTGAAGAAGGGTAGAAATTCTAAATTTGCTCCCAAAGCTGTAGAAGGGTTTTTGTTAGGTTATGACTCGAATACAAAGGCGTATAGAGTCTTCAACAAATCATCGGGTTTGGTTGAAGTCTCTAGCGACGTTGTATTTGATGAGACTAATGGCTCTTCAAGAGAGCAAGTTGTTGATTGTGATGATGTAGATGAAGAAGATGTTCCGACGGCCGCTATACGAACCATGGTGATTGGAGAAGTGCGGCCACAGGAACAAGATGAACGAGATCAACCTTCTTCCTCAACAACGGTGCATCCCCCATCTCAAGACGATGAATAGGTTCATCAAAAGGAGGCGTGTGATCAAGGGGGAGCACAAGATGATCACGTGATGGAGGAAGAAGCGCAACCGGCACCTCCAACCCAAGTTCGAGCGGTGATTCAAAGGGATCATCCCGTCGACCAAATTTTGGGTGACATTAGCAAGGGAGTAACTACTCGATCTCGATTAGTTAATTTTTGTGAGCATTACTCCTTTGTCTCTTCTATTGAGCCTTTCAGGGTAGAGGAGGCCTTGCTAGATCCGGATTGGGTATTGGCCATGCAGGAGGAACTCAACAACTTCAAGCGCAATGAAGTTTGGACACTGGTGCCTCGTCCCAAGCAAAATGTTGTGGGAACCAAGTGGGTGTTCCGCAACAAACAGGACGAGCACGGGGTGGTGACGAGGAACAAGGCTCGACTTGTGGCAAAAGGTTATGCCCAAGTCGCAGGTTTGGACTTTGAGGAAACGTTTGCTCCTGTGGCTAGGCTAGAATCAATTCGTATCTTGCTAGCATATGCCGCTCACCATTCTTTCAGGTTGTACCAAATGGATGTGAAGAGCGCTTTCCTCAATGGGCCAATCAAGGAGGAGGTGTACGTGGAGCAACCCCCTGGCTTCGAGGATGAACGGTACCCCGACCACGTGTGTAAGCTCTCTAATGCGCTCTATGGACTTAAGCAAGCCCCAAGAGCATGGTATGAATGCCTTAGAGACTTCTTAATTGCTAATGCTTTCAAGGTTGGGAAAGCCGATCCAACTCTTTTTACTAAGACTTTCGACGGTGATCTTTTTGTGTGCCAAATTTATGTCGATGACATAATATTTGGTTCTACTAACCAAAAGTCTTGTGAAGAGTTTAGCAGGGTTATGATGCAGAAATTCGAGATGTCGATGATGGGCGAGTTGAACTACTTCCTTGGGTTTCAAGTGAAGCAACTCAAGGACGGCACTTTCATCTCCCAAACAAAGTACACGCAAGACTTGCTGAAGCGGTTTGGGATGAAGGACGCCAAGCCCGCAAAGACTCCGATGGGGACCGACGGACACACTGACCTCAACAAAGGAGGTAAGTCCGTTGATCAAAAAGCATACCGGTCAATGATAGGGTCTTTACTCTATTTATGTGCTAGTAGACCAGATATTATGCTTAGCGTATGCATGTGTGCTAGATTTCAATCCGATCCTAAGGAGTGTCACTTAGTGGCAGTGAAGCGAATCCTTAGATATTTGGTTGCTACGCCTTGCCTCAGGCTCTGGTATCCAAAGGGGTCTACCTTTGACTTGGTTGGATACTCAGATTCCGACTATGCTGGATGTAAGGTCGATAGGAAGAGTACATCAGGGACGTGCCAATTCTTAGGAAGGTCCCTGGTGTCGTGGAACTCTAAGAAACAAACCTCTGTTGCCCTATCCACCGCCGAGGCCGAGTATGTTGCCGCAGGGCAGTGTTGCGCGCAACTACTTTGGATGAGGCAAACCCTTCGGGACTTTGGCTACAATCTGAGCAAAGTCCCACTCCTATGTGACAATGAGAGTGCTATCCGCATGGCGGAAAATCCTGTTGAACACAGCCGCACAAAGCACATTGACATCCGGCATCACTTTTTGAGAGACCACCAGCAAAAGGGAGATATCGAAGTGTTTCATGTTAGCACCGAGAACCAGCTAGCCGATATCTTTACCAAGCCTTTAGATGAGAAGACCTTTTGCAGGCTGCGTAGTGAGCTAAATGTCTTAGATTCGCGGAACTTGGATTGAATTGTAGCATACATGTATTTATGCTTTTGATCATGTTCCTTTTTTGCATTTTGTTGTTAAGTATGGTGCTCAAGTTGTACAAACACTCCCTGGACCTCACAAGTCCGTTGCAAAGTGATGCACAGTTTTAGGGGGAGATGTGTTACAACTTGACCCTTTGAGACTAACCATATGCTTGAGTTTGCTTGTTTTAGTCTCAAAGGAGAATTGAAAGGGAAAAGGTGGACTTGGACCATGAAAGACTTGGACTTCCACTGCACTCCGATGAGAGGGTAACCTATTCCAAGTTCATCTAATGAACTCTTATTGCCACTTGCTCTTAATTGAAGATTTTGGTGAGGCAATGGGGTTATAGGGCCAAGATTGATCCCGTTTTGGTGCTTGATGCCAAAGGGGGAGAAAATAAAGGCCAAAGCGATAAATGGATCAGCTACCACTTGAGAGATTTTGAAAATAGTAGAATAGAGCTTTTGGTTTGTCAAAACTCTTTTGTTGCCTCTCTTGTCAAAAGTTGGCTTCTTGTAGGGAGAAGTATTGATTATGGGAAAAAGAGGGAGTTTTTGAAATCTTAAGTCAATTTCTCTTAGAATGACTCTCTTTATGTCTTAACATGTGTGTTTGACTTAGAGATAGAAATTTGAGTTTGATTTGCAAAAACAAACCAAGTGGTGGCATAAAGTGATCCATATATGTCAAAAGTAAATCAAAACAATTTTGAGTTCTTATTTGATTTGATTTTGTACTTGTTCTACTTGCTTTATGTTGTGTTGGCATAAATCACCAAAAAGGGGGAGATTGAAAGGGAAATGTGCCCTTGGGCCATTTCTAAGTATTTTGGTGATTTAGTGTCCAACACAAGTGCCTAAGTGTAAAAAGGTGGACAAGGTACAAATCAAGAATTAAGGTATGTTTCTCAGACTTAGTACATTGTTTTATGGACTAATGTATTGTGTCTAAGTGCTGGAAACAGGAAAAATCCAATTGGAAATGTCTTGGCTCGAGCAGCCAAGAATCTGCTGAGTCTGCAAGCACCGGACTGTCCGGTGGTGCACCGGACAGTGTCCGGTGCGCCAGGCTAGCTCGGCGTGAAGTGGCCGCTCTCGGGAATTCGCCGACGGCGTACGGCTAAAATTCACCGGACTGTCCGGTGTGCACCGGACTGTCCGGTGAGCCAACGGTCGGCCGGGCCAACGGTCGGCCGCGGAATCTGCGCGCGACACGTGGCCGGGCCAACGGTCGGAAGGGGGCACCGGACTGTCCGGTGTGCACCGGACATGTCCGGTGCGCCAACGGTTCCCAAATCTGCAACGGTCGGCAGCGCCATTTTAGGAAGGAAATCGGGCACCGGACAGTGTCTGGTGTGCACCGGACTGTCCGGTGCACCCGACGACAGAAGGCAAGATTGGCCTTCCAGATTTGCTCTCAACGGCTCCTAGCTGCCTTGGGGCTATAAAAGGGACCCCTAGGCGCATGGTGGAGATAAGCAAGCAACCTTAGAGCATTCTTGATCATCCACACTCAGTCTTTGCGCATTCGTTTGTCATTCTCAGTGATTCGAGCTCCGTTCTAGTGAGAACTTTGAGATAGTCTTTTGAGCTCGATTCTTGGCCGTGTGTGTGCGCATCTTGCTGAGGATTTGTGTGTGTTGCTTTCCTCCCTTACTCCGTATTTCTTGTGAATCTCAAGTGTAAGGGCGAGAGGCTCCAAGTTGTGGAGGATCCTCGCAAACGGGATATTGAAAGGAAAAACAAAACACCGTGGTATTCAAGTTGGTCTTTGGACCGCTTGAGAGGGGTTGATTGCAACCCTCGTCCGTTGGGACGCCACAACGTGGAGTAGGCAAGCGTTGGTCTTGGCCGAACCACGGGATAAACCACTGTGTCATCTCTGTGTTTGATCTCTTGTGGTATTGTGTTTTGTTGAGACTCCTCTCTAGCCACTTGGCGATTATTGTGCTAACACTTAACAGGTTTCTGTGGCTATAAGTTTAAGTTTCACAGGATCACCTATTCACCCCCCCCCTCTAGGTGCTTTCATTATCGTATCCCACTAGATGCATCTTATGGCTAGCCGATTTTGATGTTTCCTTACTTCGGCTTTCACAGGTCATAGCCCGCTGGTGCAAGTGCACTAGCGAAAAGAATTGGGTGCCATCTAATTTTTCTTTTAAGTAGGGTCGCAACCCATTGAAAGCCAGCCCTGTTAGTTGTTTTTCTACGACATGGATATGAAAGCATTGGTTTCTAGTGTCCCGGAATCTCCGGATATAGTCATTAACCGATTCTTCAGGCCCTTGTCGGACTGAGGCTAAGTCTGCCAATTCTAATTCATGCTCTCCTGAGAAGAAGTGTTCATGAAATTTTTGCTCTAATTCTTCCCAAGAGTTAATAGAGTTTGGTGGCAAGGCTTCGTACCATGCGAATGCAGTATCAGTAAGGGACAACGAGAATAAACGAACGCGGTAGGCTTCCCCATCAGCCAATTCTCCCAAGTGTGCTATGAATTGGCTTATATGTTTGTGTGTGCTTTTCCCACCTTCACCAGAAAACTTAGAGAAGTCTGGTATTCTAGTTCCCTGTGGATATGGCACGGTGTCAAATCGGTGGCTATAAGGCTTCCGATACGATTGCCCTGTACCTGACACACTAACACCGAGTTTGTTCCTGAACATCTCGGCTACCTCGTCTCTGACCCTCTCCGCCATGTCTAGCGACCATCCATTGAGTTTGTGGGTGGAAATCTCAGGTTGCCTGACATCACTCTGTCGGCTTTCCTCCCAGGGATGTTTGAGGTGTGTGTTAGGTGTCCTATTAATGTCACCAGCTCCTGCCCTATACCTCTCAGGCTCTCTTGTGGCCGAATAGTATTCAGCCCTATGTCCATGAGGTGGTATGGCATGATTATAATGTGTTGCTGGTGGGGCACCATAATGTTGCTGCGATGAATGTGGGAACTGTGCGTATTGCGTAGCTCTCGGCTCTGCGTATGCATATCCGGACGGTCCGACGTAAGAGGTCGGATGGTCTGTGACCTGGCCAACGGTCCGAAGGTATATCCAGATTGTCCAGCCGTATATGGTGCTACGTGGGTAGTCTCGTACCTAGATCGTCTGTCATAAAGAACTGGACGGTCCGCGATCGGGCCGAATGGTCCAGGGCTGTATCTGGACGGATCGATCATATATGGTGCGACTTGGGCAGTCTGCGCGTGGACTCATGTAAAGTCGGATGGTCGGCGTAATATGTCGGTCGGTTCATGCTATATCCGGATGGTACGACGTAAGATGGCGGACGGTTCGCAACATATCCGGACGGTCCGGCGTGATGCACCGGACGGTCCGTGATGGGGCCGAATTGTTCGGGGTTGTACCCTGGTGGTTCGGCCATGTACGGTGCGACCTGAGTGTTTTGTGTGCGGGCCTGCATCTGGTCGGACGGTCCGGCAAAATACACCGGATGGTCCGCGGTATAACCAGACTGTCTGAGATGATGCTCGGACGGTCCGGTCGCGTCCAGTACCTGCCGCGTGCCTAGTGGTTGCGGTTGTGATGGTGACACGAAAGCGTGCATCGGCATACCATATGATGGCTGGGTCAATGGTGACCCGTTTATAGCGATGTGTTTGACGCGGGTGGCTCTGTATTAGATTCTCGCGATGGAAAGCTAGGAGCAGCTGATTTCTCATATGCACGTAAATGCATTTTAATAGATTCATCTACATATTGTTTTAACTGATCTCCTCGTTGATCCATAAAAGTCGCAAGAGATAGATCTGGAGTACTTACAGCGGGACCCTGAAGTGGAGGTAGGAGAGATTCCATATCGATCTCCCCTTGACGGATGATCTTCTGGTGGCGATCCACCGTGAAGTGTGACAAGTACTTTTCTGCCGCCTCCTTGCGCCGTTCGGAGAGTTTATGCAGTAGTTCCGCCTCTTCCTTATCGCGTTGTTCGTTCCATTGCCGCATCACCTCCTTCTCATCGCGCATTACGAGGTCTTCAAAGGGTCTTTGGTCATCAGCCGGGAGCGCCTCCATGGCCGACTTGATGATGTTGGTGGTGGAGATCTTGGTGTGATCCTTAGAACCGGCCATCTATGGGTCAATTTTTAGCAGGTCTAGACACCTATTCCCCAGCGGAGTCGCCAAAAAGTATGTTGACACCTTTTTCGGGCGCCAAACACTCAACAAAAACCGGCGGCGGTGCTCTCTGCACAGGCGCGGACGGTCCGCGGCCAGGGGCCGGACGGTCTGCGACCTGGCGCAGGGCTCGAGTTCCTTGCCTGACGACCGGACGGTCCGCGCCCTGGGGCCGGACGGTCCGCGCGTGCGCAGGGGCGGCGAAAGGTCGTCGGCGGCGCCTGGATCTCGCTCCCGGAAGGGACCCCGTCGGGGAGGAGAGATCCTAAGGGTTGTCTAGGCTCGGCAGGCCATCCTAGACTCCTCTAATCGACGTAGAGTCGAAGAGAAGCGGAGAATTTAGGGATTGGAATACTAAACTAAGGCTAAACTAGAACTAGACTAGAACTACTCCTAATGCATAAGGTAAAAAACGAGTAATAGACTGGATTTAATCGATTGTTGGGGGTTCAATCGGTCGTAGCCCTTCATCTATATAAAGGGGGAGGTCTGGATCCGCTTCGAACTGATTTCCGAGTCAATTCCACGGTTTTAGGTAACAAATCCCGCGAGAAACTAGGAACCCTAACTAACTCTGCGCACGCGCGGACCGTCCGCGCCACCACCGCGGACAGTCCGGACCGCGGACCGTCCGGCCTCAGGGCCGGACCGTCCGCACGGCCTCTTTTTGGCTTCCAACAGTCAGGATGTAACTTCTTCTGCCAATCCTTGTACTTCCCTTCCAAGTTATTATCTGTTATATTATACTCTCTTTTTCTAAAGAAACCAACAAGAAAAACATCAGCACCATATGTTCAGTGGCACAAAAACATTACAAGGAAAGCAAAAATAGCAGAACCTTAAATCATGTTGAAGTTTCATTACCTTTTAATAAGCATAGAGAACTCTTCTACATCGCAAACAAACATAACTTTATGAACTAATCTCCAGATAAGTCTCTTCTCTACTAACTATTAAGAAGGTAACATAGACCAAGACGTACCCCCGCTCACCTTATCGCGCGTGGCATGCACCTGCTCTCCCACTCACGTTGCATGCAAGCATGCAACTATGCAAGCTACGGGTGCCCCCCTCATCCACTCATGTTGCATGCAAGCTGCCGAAGCTAGGCCCCGTGGCTCCCTCCGCTCCGGCTTCATACGTTCTTGTCGAGACAAATTTTTGCATGTGTTCTTAATTAAAATGAAAATCCGAAGAAGCTGAATGTAGCTCAATTGGTCGACAGTATGCATATATGCCCAGACCCGACCCCTCAAGTCCAAGTCATTGTCGAGGCAAATTTTTATATGTGTTCTTAATTAAAAACCCTTAATTAAAACCCTTTTATGTTGGTCAAGTTTTTTTAATAGATATACCCAGTTTCTTAGGCATACTTCTCTTTGTGCACAATATATAGAAAATCGTGACTAACTATCAACTACCGTCAAATTTACTCAATCATTTCGACAACACTTTTACAACATGTTGCTTATAACTAGCAGATATGAATGCTCATAGGTGAAAAGTAAGGATATAAAACTTATACCAAATATCGTGTTAGCTACTCACAGGAGTACATTATTTATCTTCCAGATTGTTTGGTCTATTTTAACGTACTTATCAATGCATATAGTTATGCTATGCTAGCTTTTATGGATGTTCAATTTGGAAGGATGAGCTGAACCGTGTGCATTTGGTTCTTTCTCGTCCTTTTAAATTAGGTTCTTGTTGTGTTCTCAGTTGCATCTGGGCAGTGAATGATTAGTCAAGTTTTCTTAGTTAAATCTTCGACTGTTAATAGATACCAAAGCATTCAGTCTATACTTAGAGTATAATATTAGTGTTAAGGTGATATTTTGCTACACGGATTTTTCATATTATAGTGACAGTTGTTGTTATATATCTATGTTTTATACATGTTTTATATAGATTTTTAACTTTTGTAGCAACGCAAGGGCACATATAGTTATGGCAGCTTGAAGCGGACCAGGTGGGCGCGGGGTACAGGAATCAAATCGCTTGGAGTTGGAGGCATTAGTATATACCAACAATCAAACCAACCGTGGCATCAAAAACGTCCAACTAAGCTTCCTCTAACAAACAACCAAGAATCTGGAAAAAGACTGCCGAATTTCCTTTGAAAGAAAAAAAAAAGCTTCTGAAGGCGTTGCATTCTCTGCAACCTAGACAGCCATGAACACTACCTCTGCCTTACCGGTTATGCAGGCCTGGTGGCTAGCCAAGCCATCCCTCCCTCGCTCTACCCTGCGCGCAAAAAACAACAGCATTTCACCTCTGAAAGCTGGTATACGCACCCGCCACTACGCCACGCCAAAGCGTACCGACGCGGCAACACGCACGCCAATACGCCATCTTCGTCTCGGTCGTCGCACTGCCGTAAATATGTAATACACACACATACATATATGTATGCACCATCGCAGAAATTTCGCCATGCGAATGAATATACATGAGACGCGCGCGCGAGATGCATGATCCATCAGCTTTCGGCCGTGCCGATGCAGCCGGCCCATGGTTTCAGGGCTCGACGACCAGCTGCGTTCCATGCGTGGTGGAGTGGACAGAGCGACCACGACCGGCCCGGCACGGGCAGCGAGCAACAACAACGTGGGACGGCCTTGCAGATGCACTGCACTGCCGCGCCCGCGCGCACTGGACGAACCAGCGGCAGCCTCCTGCTTGTACTTCCGAGACACGCCGCACGTACGCGCGCGCGCACCATTTCATGCAGAAACAAACGTGGATGGATACAATACAAGGACGACACGCGCGCACACGGCAGCACAGTATGTAATGCAACAACAACGATGGGCGAGCCAAAACAGAGCTAGTACACCACGATCTCGCCGGATCTGGATTCTAGATAGTCTGAATGGAAGGGAAGGAGAGAAAGAGCAGCACCGAGTGACCGCGGAGATGACGAAACCAACCACTTGCCCGATGTCCGTCTGTCTGTTTTTTCCAGCAGGCAGCAGCAGGAGGAGAATCGGGTCCGGTTCCGCAGGTCGGATGGGAGCAGCAGCCACAGCCAAGCCTCTCGCGCCCGTCGTCGACCGGCGGCTCGCCGACGTGGCCGTCAGTCCTTTATCTGCAGCCAGCGGCCGAGCTGCGTCGGGTTGACGACGCCGGGGACGTGGGCCCCGCGCGCCACCAGCAGCCACGACACCTCCGCGTACCTCTTCCTGGGGTCCGGCTCGGCCCGCGCCGGTGCCGGAGCCGGGGCTCCGCGGCTCGGCTCGATCCGCCGACCCAGGAGCGTGCCGTGGGCGAGGAACTCGTGGGCCAGGTGCCCGGCCAGGAGCTTGTTGTCGCCGCCGCCGCCGCCGGCGGAGGGGGCCGCGCGAGCCGGAGCCGGATTCCACGGCTCGGCTCTAGCCGCCACCGGGAGCGGCTGGGCCTGCAGCAGCTCGCGCTCGCGCTCGCGCTCCTTGCGCTTGCCGAGGACGACACGCGCGGCCTCCAGCTTCTCGCTCAGCGACATATCGACGGCTGCGCTTCGCCTCCAGACACGTCAGCGCGGAGCTGAGCCGTCCGAAAGGAAAGACGGAGAGGCACAGAGTTTTTTTTTTGCCCTCAGATGAAGGTAAAAAAAAAGAAAAAGAGAGACCGAACACAAAGTACGAACTGAGATGGTGGGACCCACGCAGGGGCAGGATCGTAAGTTCACAGGGCAGAAGGAGGAGAGGAAACGGTGGGAGTGCGAGAGACGGGAGGATGGAGGAAGCAGGGGAAAAAAATCTGATTCAAAAAGAAAGGAGGGTGTGAGGACGGGGGCAACCCTACTATTTATATCATGCGGTGCTGAAGACAACCCATGGCTTGTGTCCTTATCACGAGACTGCCACCGTGGTTTCACGATGAGGATGGTTGCCGAAGAGTAGGCTCGTAGTTTGTTGGAAACCTCCTAGGATATTGTGGGTATTTGGTCAGGAGGCAAGGATAGCGCGCTCGGGAAACTCCGTCGAGGGAGTGTACGCGCGGGGTCACGATGCTGGGCCCCATTGGCACCACCCGTCAGTGGTATGCGACTAGGGTGGCATGGTGTACATGTTTTTTTAGAGGACTGACTGTCTCCAGTCACCAATACATGATCTCTCTCTCTCTATAGCAAATATTTACTTGTCTCTGGTCTTTAATCATATTATCCGAAGCTTCCATCAAATATAAAAGGCACTTATCTGTTCTCTCTCTATATAAATTTTATTCAATTTTATACTTTAGACAACAAATTAAACAAAATAGAGAATTTTTAGAAGAGACTACAATTGAAGACATTTTAAGTCTCAAAATAGTTGGTATTATCTATACTATACTTAAAGCACCAGTGTCCCGCGTTATTTTTTACAAATAACCCCTCACAGCTATTTCAAATTAATCCGTTGCACGCCTATAGATGGCCAAACGGCGACCCAGCATGGGCCAGACACCCGCGGGCCACAACTCTGGCTCATGCACGTTATGCTGGCCTGCTGACTGTGTCGGGCCAGCCTGTGGTCCATTTGATTAAATCAGCGTAAAATTTTTAAAAAAACGATGCAATAGGTGGGGTTCGAACCTATGCCCTGATAGAAGAAGGCGCGAAAGACATTGGATGAAGCTGTCTAACCAGTATAACATCATACTCAAATGTTTTAGTATTGAATATAAATTGTATATTTGTATATACTTTTTTGTAAAATAAAAATATATAATCGTGTCGGGCCGGGCTAGCACTACGGATCGAGGCTACAGCCCGAGCATGGGACGACATTCTTAGCTCTTGCAAGCATTAGGTCATTTCTGAGACCACATTGACGCAATAGACTCTATGGTGTTTGAGGTTGCTGAATTAGATGGAGCAACAATAATTTGTCACACTAACAGTAAAATGAAAGGTTATTTGTTGGTTTTAAACGTTAGTAATTGCTACGAAATAGCATAATTTATATGTAGCGCATCTAGTTTTATTGATGTCTGACTTTAGCAATCACTCCATATTTTGATCCATTTTTTATAAATTTGAGTTCATATGACTTATTTTAAAAATTTGAGCTCACAAACTTTCTCTTATTTGGTCTCTGTATGGTGGAATTATGTCATTTTATAATATATGTTCGTTCAGTCAGTCGTTATGAACTCTCTTCTAATCGTTCACTTCATTGGCCGTGTTGTATCACGACATATTGCATGGAGTAAACAATAACATCAGTTAGCCAAATCAAAAAATATTATACGGTAAGCGGAGACAATAAATAAAAAACTTGAAATTTTTTTGATAGATAATTTACGTGGTTATTGTTGTAAACCATCGCAAAGCATGAGCAATCGACTAGTAAAGTTTAAATTTTATATTTAGATAGTTATTATTTGTACTTTTAGTTTGGTTTTTATTTTTAAATTTATTATTTTATTTTAGCAATCTATCTCTGTCTCTATTTTTTGTCTCTCCTTCTCTTTTTTCGTGGGCCAGACCTTTTAAATTGTTCTGAAGTTATGTGTCCACACAAAAACGTCAACTATATATCGATTCCATCCGCATCTTGTAGATCTTCGTCGTGGTGCCAAGAGTCGTTCATCCATGGAGATGGCCGCCGCCGCCAGTCGCTACCCTTCTCTACCGCCTTAGCTCACCCGCGGCGCGGAGACGAGGAACCGGGGAGGTCACGGCATGAGCCGAGGCTCAGCACTTCCCGCGGAGGGGTGCGTAACTGCTGCTCCATCCGCGACCGTGCCTTTTTGGCCGTGGAGGCGAGGTCCACCAGCAGCACCGCCGGGTCGGCGCCCATCACCACCACCTTGTTCGCCTGCTTCCGCGGATCCATGGGGCACGGGACGACGCAACACGAGGAGGACGAGGGCGACGGGGGGCTTCCAAGGAGGAGGTATTTGCAGAGGGGTCACTGACGTGTGGGTTTGGACGGAGCCTAGTCTCACACACCAATCGAAGTGAAGTAAGGGCCCGTTTGGCACAGCTCTAGCTCCTGATTCTAAGCGAGGATCTGGAGGAGCCGTGCCAAATGGGTATTTTTTTAAACTGATTCTCGTGTGGAGCCGAAAGATTGGGAGTCGTTTTTATGAAGAAAGGTGGGATTAAAAAAACCTGCTCCACCCTCCCTTAAAACAGCTCCTCAACCAACCAAATATGGACCTCCCCTTAAAGTTTGATCAAAATTACCCGCAATTGCCATTGGACAAAAACATAACGAGCCAATTTATGGATTAAACATTTGAGACCATTTTATGCACTACTATGATGGAAATATTTTATATGTTATTGTTTCATAATTTTTTCCGTATATGCATCCTACTTATTGGTTTGTAACAAAGTTAAACTGCAAAGGGTAAAACAGACAATCGCCATAGACCACCAACTCTCAGCAGACAAGAATCAGTTTACTTGCCAAACGGTTTTAAAAATAATTCTGATTCTCTAGGAGAATCAGGAGGATCAGCTCCTCACGAGGATCAGGATCTGGAGCTAAAGAAGCAGGAGCTGGAGCTTTGCCAAACGGACCCTAAATGTAGAGGAGCTCTTTCCGGGGAGGGGGGGGGCGGGGAGGGGGTGCTTGTGCTTGCTGCTGGGCTATACAACGCCCACAGTGTAGAAGTTCTGCACTGTGAATGTATCTGAGTCTGTAGCACAGATTGTGTAAAATAAAGAAATTACGCTGTAGATTGTGTAAAATAAAGAATTTATGTTGTAGTTTATATTGTAGTTTGAAACAGTAGACAGCCTTAGGGTATGTACAACCACATAAATTACTCGTATATTAAGAGGTATCAAGGGGGATAAATGAAAAAAACACAAGAGACACATCTTGGTAAAGGACGTCTGTATCACAGTTCATTAAGTATGGAGACAGTTCCACCAATACCACTCATATAAATGAGCTATATTTTTAGGGGTTCTAATAAATAAGATATAAATCTTAGATATGTTGGGTTCTATGAATGACCTTTTATTAATATATGTATTATTTTGAGAACCGCAAAGAAAGACATCAAATCGGTTCATACGCCCTCAGTCGTTCCCAACCGGTATCGAGCTGTCCTGGTGGGCGTCTTGGTACGGCTGCACCCCCACCTACTCCTGTCTCGTCTGGACAGACCGAGCCACCCTGCCAAGGTGAGTCCCATGTCAATGCTTGGTATGTGGTGTGTCCATATGCCTTACCATGAGATTCTTGCCTACCCTTGTACAATATGTGTTGCAATCAGTTTACTCGTGTTACCTAGGTCCTCCTGATCCCTGATCGACTGTGTGGCAGGTTACTTGACTAATTGTTTTAATTATATTGACTATTTGTCTTGATTCCTAGGATTCTTAATTTCGGAGGGCAACTTACTAGCACACACTGCAAGTAGTCGTCTCTCCTCCCCTGTTAGACCGGCCGCCACTATAGGCGCCGGGCAACAACATAAGCATGCAAATAAGGATTAGAAGATAAGCATGCAGATAAGGATTAGAAGATAAGATTTGCTAGAGAGAAGATAGGGATTAGAAGATAAGATTTGTTAGAGAGAAGATAGGGATTAGAAGATAAGATTTGTTAGAGAGAAAAGAGGAGATCTATCTCATTAGATAAGGACTAGAAGGGAGTATAAATAATTGTAAGCACCACTCTATAGATCAAGCATAAATACATTGTTTCCGGCTTCCTGTAGAGAGCCGGGAGTCCAACCCTAGCCGCCACCTTGTTTTCCTCCTCTCACGATCGCTGACTCCTCGCCGCCGTTCAGCCTTCAAACCACGCCCACCGATCCTTCACACGTACAACCTCCGATCGGTGCGTGGCAGAGAACAGCAGCATACCAACCTGGTGTCGGCCACCTTCGATCTGATGTCGCTGCCACTGCCCGCTGCAACCACGTCGCCGCCGGACTCCAACGTGTCCGTGCCCAACATGTCCGTGCCGATCCCCTCCGCACCGATTCCGCAAACATATCTGCCCCGCGGGATCGCTGCCGCTGGCCGCCGGGGCTTCCTCCTCCGCCGCGGGCGTGATGACCAACGAGCAGCTCACCACGGCCGTCCTCGACCTCGGCAGGATGATGGCCGGCGTCCACGCCTTCCTCTTGGGACCGCAGCCAGGCGTGGCACCGCCTCACCCGCAGCCGCAGCTACCGCCGGCGCCCAACCCGCGGCAGCAGCTGCCTTCACCCGCCTCGGGCGCCGTCTACCCCTACGGGATGCCGCAGGACAGCACGGCGCACACCACCGCGCCTGCACCGGCGGCGTCCCCATCCAAGAGATCCAGTTCCCCCACTCGCCGTCCCCGCTTCCGCCGTGGCTCACCGACGTCGCGCAGCCAGTCTACTCCTCTACGTCGGCGCGCCCGTCGGTCCATTCGACCCCTCACATCACAGCGGGCTTCGGCCATGGGGGCGTTCCGGCGTCGGGAACGCTCTATGGCGGCGTTGACGGCACAATTCTCCACGGCTCCACTTTCTGCTCCGCGCCGGCTGCAGCTCCAGTGATCGGCGGGGCGCCCTCGGCTACGGCTCCCGCGACGTTCGGCGCGGCGCCTTTCCAGCCTCGGACCTACAAGATCGACTTCACGACATACGACGGCTCGGTCGACCCGCTGAATTGGCTCACACACTGTGAACAATTCTTCTGGGGCCAGCGCACTCTGGTGGAGCAGCGGACGTGGATGGCCTCCTACCACCTCACCGGCGCCGCTCAGACATGGTACTACGCACTCCTGTTGGACGAGGGCTTGCCGTCCTGGGAGCGCTTCAAGGAGCTTTGTCGCCTTCGCTTCGGACCGCCTATCTACGGCTCGCGGCTGGCCGAGTTGGGGCGCCTTCCTTTCCACTCCACAGTCCAGGAGTTTGCGGACCGCTTCCAGACGGTGCTGGCGCACTCAAGGGACCTCTCCACGCGCCAAAAGGCGGAGCTCTTCGTCGGTGGCCTCCCGGAACACATTCGGGTCGACGTCGCGATGCGCGCCCCGCCCGACCTCCAGACGACCATGTTTCTCGCCCGTGCCTTCGAGACACGGGCTCTGGCCGCGGCAGCGCCTCCTTAGCAGCGCGGCGCCCGCCCTCCCCCGCGGCCAGCCTTTCCCCCACGCCAACAGGGGGCGACCGCGGCCCCGGCTGGCGCACCAGCGCTGCCCGCGCCGCCCGCAGCCGGCGCTGCAGCACCAGGCGCAGCAGCCCCGGCGGCACCCGCGCGGCCGCACTGTCGCCTCTCGCCGGCCGAGATGCAGGAACGCCGTCGTCAAGGCCTCTGCTACAACTACGACGAGCAGTACGTGCGTGGGCACGTGTGCCCCGCTTGTTCTTCCTAGAGGTGGACGATTTCCTCGACGCCGACGAGGAGGCGGCAGCCGACGATGCGGCCGCGGCCTCGCCCGAAGAAGCCGCCGCCGCAGCGGACGCTCACGCTCACGCTCTTGTGGTCTCTGTACACGCTCTGGCAGGCATCAGGACGTACCAAACTATGCTCCTGCCCCGTGACGATCAAGGGCGAGCGCCTCCTCGCCCTCCTGGACACCGGCTCCACCCACACCTTCCTCCAGGGCGCGGCCATGCGGCGCCTTGGACTCGCTCCTCAGGGGGGCGACCAGCTTCGTGTTACGGTGGCCAACGGCGAGCGCGTGCCGTGTGAAGGCCTTGCACGCAACGTGCCCATCGACATCTTCGGGGCGCCCTTCTCCATCACCTGCGTCGGCCTCGCGCTCGGCTGCTTCGACTTCATCCTCGGCGTCGACTTCCTGGGTAGGCTGGGCCCCCTCACCTGGGACTTCGAGGGGCTCACCGTATCCTTCCTGCATGAGGGCCGCCGCGTCACGTGGCAGTGTGTGGGCGCCCCGGGCGCACCCTCCTAGCAGCGGTCGCTACTAGCGGTAGTTCCGGACCTGCACCACCCGCTGCTGGACGAGCTCCTATGTCAGCACGAAGCCGTCTTCGACACACCACGCGATCTTCCACCAGCCCGCCCCTATGACCACCGCATACACCTGCTGCCCGAGACCGCACCGGTGGCAGTGCGGCCGTACCGGTACTCTCAGTTGCAGAAGGACGAGCTCGAGCGGCAGTGCGCCGCCATGCTGGAGCAGGGCATCATCCGCCCCAGTACTTCTCCGTTCTCGGCACCCGTGCTCCTCGTCAAGAAGGCAGATGGGTCGTGGCGCTTCTGCATCGACTACCGTGCGCTCAACGACCGTACGTCCAAGGACAAGTTCCTGATCCCGATGGTTGACGAGCTCCTCGACGAGCTCCACGGGGCCAAGTACTTCACCAAGCTCGACCTCCGCTCGGGGTACCATTAGGTGCGCATGCACCCGGCCGACATTGAGAAGACGGCGTTCCGCACCCACCATGGCCATTTCGAGTTCCTGGTGATGCCGTTTGGGCTCTCCAACGCCCCTGCGACATTTCAGGCGTTAATGAATGACGTGCTCCACCCCTTCCTCCGTAGGTTCATGCTGGTTTTCTTTGACAACATTCTGATCTACAGCACGTCGTGGTCTGAGCACCTGCAGCATGTCGGCCTCGTCTTCACCGCCCTACGAGCCCATGGCCTCTTTCTGAAGAGATCGAAGTGCTCCTTCGGGACCCCCTCCGTCGCCCGTGCCTTCTTCGATGGGATCGTGCGCCTACACGGTTTCCCCAGCTCCATCATCAGCGATCGCGACCTAGTCTTCACCAGCAATCTCTGGCGCGATCTCTTTAAATGTGCAGGTGTCAAGCAGCGGCTCAGTACGGCCTTTCATCCCCAGACGGACAGCCAGTCCGAGGTCGTCAACAAGGTCATCGCGATGTATTTGCGCTGTGCGACAGGTGATCGGCCTTGCTCGTGGGTCGACTGGCTCTCCTGGGCGGAGTACTGCTACAATACCTCGTACCACACGGCACTCCGAGCGTCGCCATTCGAGGTTGTGTACGGCCGACCCCCACCACCCCTCCTGCCACACCACGCCGAGGCGGCCCAGACAGAAGCGGTGGACGCCATGCTGCGGGACCGCGACGCGTTCCAGGAGGAGGTTCGCGAGCGTCTTCTTCAGGCCCACCAGTACGCCAAGCGCCACTACGATGAGCACCATCGCGAGGTGGAGTTCGACAAGGGCGCATGGGTGCTGCTCCGACTTCTCCACCGACCCACCCATGCGCTTGCTTCGCCGTCCAAGGGCAAGCTGTGCCCACGCTACGCGGGGCCGTTCCAGATCGTCGAGCGCATCGGGCAGGTGGCTTATCGTCTCCGACTCCCCGCGGACGCGCGCCTGCATGACGTCTTCCATGTGGGGCTGTTAAAGCCGTACAACTCCGTCGGTTCGCCACCATCAACACCGGCCGTGCTGCCACCGGTTCAGGACGGGCGACTGCTGCCAGCCCCTGCGCAGATCCTGCGCGCACAGCTCCGTCGTGGCGCGTGGCACATCCTCGTCAAGTGGCAAGGCCTTCCGGAGGACGACGCCACCTGGGAGCCCCTGGATGACTTCAAGACTCTCTACTCGGATGTGCAGCTCGAGGACGAGCTGTTTGCGCAGGCGGGGAGATATGTTATGACCGGCCGCCACTATAGGCGCCGGGCAACAGCATAAGCATGCAAATAAGGATTCGAAGATAAGCATGCAGATAAGGATTAGAAGATAAGATTTGTTAGAGAGAAGATAGGGATTAGAAGATAAGATTTGTTAGAGAGAAAATAGGGATTAGAAGATAAGATTTGTTAGAGAGAAAAGAGGAGATCTATCTCATTAGATAAGGACTAGAAGAGAGTATAAATAATTGTAAGCACCACTCTATAAATCAAGCAGAAACACATTGTTTCCGGCTTCCTGTAGGGAGCCGGGAGTCCAACCCTAGCCGCCACCTTGTTTTCCTCCTCTCACGATTGCTGGCTCCTCGCCGCCGTTCAGCCTTCAAACCGCGCCCACCGATCCTTCACACGTACAACCTCCGATCGGTGCGTGGCAGAGAACAGCAGCATACCATCCCCCATCTTGAACTTTGCAGATCCAAAGTGCTTGCATTATCAATTTGTATAATCTGGTATTGAGGCCAAATGATAATTTTTCTAAGTAATTACTATTTACCATTCTGGTCGATACCAATAAGAAAACACATATGGCGCTCAACTAATGCTACCTGTGGCTAATGACTTATAATATATTCGTGATGCTAGTGTTGAGTATAGGTTCCTATCTAGGACAAATAACCTGTTAAATGAGTTATTAGTAATTCTATTTGGTCCTGAAGCTTGTTACTTTGCAGCTTCTGAACTCCATGGTCAGAGAACATCAAGTGGCGAAAAAACAAGATGGATATAGGTCTGGCGTTGTTTAATCTTTAAAGCCTTCATGTAAAAACTTTTACTAACTAAAATGTTTAATGCCTGACGAGGAGGATGCTTTAGTGTGGATGTTCTGTCAAACGGGGTTTACTCCTCACAATCTCTCTAGTCTCTACAGGGTTTACAAATCTTAGGGGCATTATGGCAGTTTGCAATCTTGCTTTAATGAAGAATTAAAGTACCATCTAGGGTACATTTCCATCTCTGGCTTCTTTCCAAAAATAAGATGCTGACTAGAGATAACCTTAGCTTTAGAAGGAAATTGGATGATACTTCTTGTTTGTTCTGTAGTGAGGATGAATAGGTAAATCATATGTTCTTCATCCTTCAATTGTGTGGTAGCTAAACAGCTCTGGGTTTTTTTTTTTTTGCTTTTATCCTGTGGTACTGAATACTGATTTTATGTCGGTTGGCCAACTTTGGTCTAGTGAGAAGAAATGTCTAGCGCTTAATATTTTCTCTGCGGCAGCCCTGTGTGGGCTGTGGAAACTGGAATAGCTTATGCTTTCAGGAAACTTCATGGACGTTCTGCTCTTTAAAGATTGTGAAATTGGTGCAAGGTTGAGGGGTTGAGGGTGGTGGGGGAGGGGGGTGTCTGTCCACCAGATCACCTAAATCTTTTATTAAGACAGGGGCTTGGCCCTAGAACTCTTAAAAAATGTTTAATTCCTCTATACTTTGTGATACACTAGACCAGCCATACTAAAACAATAAAACCTACTGCAGTGCCATAGAGAACACGGTTAGAAAATTTTCTAGTGTAGTCAAACTCGACACGGTAAATAGAGATACAGTTTTAAATCATTTTTGTTGTGGCATCATTTTTTTTTAATGAGAAGGCACTATCTCCTCTGGGATGCAGTCATGCAGCCATGCAGGGGATGAAAGTTGCACAGTGTTGATATATTTTTTGCTACTGCTGTACAAATATATTTGACATTTTGACCTACTAAATGTTAGAAATTTGTTTTTAGGACATTTGGATCTGCATAGAAATGCTCAATTGTTCATACGCTGTTCTAACTGATTCCATAGGATACGGAAAGGGCAAATGAGCCACAATCCACAAGGACAGTAGACCGAATTTTTTGCATTTTGGTCCTTCATCGGAAAAAATTCATGTTTAGACCTTAGAAAATTTTAATGTCATTTTTGGACCCTTTACTCGGCGCCGTAGCCCGTGGCGCCGAGGTAACACAGCTCGGCGCCATAGGCTATGGCGCCGAGGTACGTGCTGCGTTGGCACAAACGGACGTCGTGGCGCCGACGTGGTTCCGAGCTCGGCGCCATAGATCTTGGCGCCGAGCTCCATTCTGTACAGAAAACTTATCTAGCTTAGTTGGTAAAATACAAGGCTCTTAACCTTGTGGTTGTGGGTTCAAGCCCCATGGTTGGCATTTTTTTAATATTTTTTGTCTTTGTCACTTATTTATTTTTTTTGTTGTCCATATTTTTCGTTTATGTCGCTGATTTGTCTGTCCTGATTTATTTCTCATCCAGTTTTATTTTTATGACTAATTTGTTTATTCATCCATATTTTTTTTATCCGGCGAACACAGCAGCTGTATATCCAGTAAATTCTAAAATATATCATCCATGAGACAAGTATATAATGGAGTATACTTTTATTTAGTGCAGAAGAAAAAAAGATGAATATGTGTGCTTCTTTTTACTGGGAATATGTTATTATGTATTTAAAATTTATGTTCAAAAGAACTCAATGAAAATATAATATTTTTATTTGATCACGATTGAAGTAAGAGTGTTCTCATTTGATTTTTATTGTGATTAGCTGAGCAAACAAGGGGATAAGTTGATGGCTTGTGAGCACCATAGCACACAGCTGTTGTGCTCGCCGGATAAAAAAATCTGGACGAATAAACAAATCAGTCACAAAAATAAAATAAATCAGGACAGACAAATCAGCGACATAAACGAAAAATATGGACAACAAAAAAACAAATCAGTGAAAAAGACAAAAAGTAACCATGGGGTTTGAACTCACGACCACAAGGTTAAGAGCCTTGTATTTTACCAACTGAGCTAGACAAGTTTTCTATACAGAACAGAGCTCGGCGCCAAGATATATGGCGCCGAGCTCGGAACCACGTCGGCGCCACGACGTCCGTTTGTGCCAACGCAGCACGTACCTCGGCGCCATAGCCTATGGCGCCGAGCTGTGTTACCTCGGCGCCACGGGCTACGGCGCCGAGTAAAGGGTCCAAAAATGACATTAAAATTTTCTAAGGTCTAAACGTGAATTTTTTTCCGATGAAGGACCAAAATGCAAAAAATTCGGTAGGACATACCAACAAAGAGTATGCTGCCGTACTGCGGAGTGCGGAGAGGCAACTAGTCAACCACGGTGAAGGGTGATGAAGGTGTAACACCCATTTGTAAATTGCTAGGAAAATATACCAATAGAGAAAACAATTTCTCTTTATGTGAGTTTGATCTTCATGCATCATCATATGTGAACACCATGCCTAAAAACAATTAATAAAAATATATATACTACCAAATTATGCATCATGCTCGATTTTATTCTGTGTGCATTTTGTGACAAGAAAATATTAAAGACCAAAAAGGGAATTTAAAACTTAAAAGAGATTCCAAAATTTAGAAAAGAGAAGCAAACAAATATCATGTGGAATAAAAATATAAATAATATATAAATACATCCCCAAATTAGAACTTGTCATGACATAATATAACCTGTGGATAAGATTTGCCACAAAATATTTGAATTTGAATTTGAATTTGGAGCTGATTTGAAAGGGAAATGAAAGGAAAATAAAAACAGAAAATAAAAAGAACAAGTACTGTTGCGCCTAGGCCTCACTGCCTCAATTCGGCCCACAAACAGAAACCTCCACCGCGTGGCCCAACCCGTCCTCCCGCGTGCGCTCCGCGCTGCCTGTCACTTGCGCGTGGGGCCCGCGTGCCAGCCACTGAACTCCTATGCGCACGCGTTGCCTCTGCTCGCACTGGCTCGCTGCCAGGTGGGGTCCTCGCGCCAGTGACCGGGATGCGGTCCTGTGTTTCTTCCCTCCCGCACGACGCGCGCGCGTTCAACCGAACGCCGCTCTCCTCTCCGCAAACTCCGATTACGTAACAAACCAGCTCCAAAGCTTCATGCCTCCCACGCGTGGGTATATAAGGGACCCTTCCTATCGCCTGCTCCACTGCTTGCTTCGAATTTCGCCGAGGGGAACCAGGAATTCGGTGAGCAGAGCGACCTGGCGGACCCGTCGCCGTGAGTCTTCAACGCCGTGCGCCTGGTTTGAGCCTAGATCCTCACCGCGCCACGCTGTGGATACCGGCGGCTCGGCAAACGACGTCGGGTGTCCTCGGCGCCTGGGATTTCGTAGCAACATCAGACAGCGCGACCTCCGCCGTACTCCCACTCTTCCGTGGTCGGGCATCACCTCACCTTGGCTGGTCACAAGTGAGTTCCCATCGTGTTTGTCTTCCTTTCCCCCCACATCATGCCCTAGCGAATTGGAGTATGGCGTAGTCGGATTCCTGGGAGCACTGGCCAACCATGGAGTCGCCGCGGTACACCGTGCACCGGGTCCTACACTCGTGGTCAACCAAAATTGGTTGGGAAATTGGGTTCCGGGTAGCATCAATTGTAGGTGGTATGGTTTAATTGGCTATACGTGCTCGGGATGGCCGGATTCGAACTCCGGCGGTCCGCCGCCGTGAATGGTGCCGGCACCACGGGTGTCCCTTGTGCCAGGGCGAGGAAGAACGGATGTGCGCCGTCGGATTTGAGTGTACAGTGGAGATTAGATGTGGCGTACCCTTTCGCTGCGATTTGATCTAGTCCGTTGGGTTTGATCAGACGGATCCGGATGGCTGCGTCTGTTTAAAATCCTAGCCGTTAATTGGTAATGCATCGGCCACCGATGCATACCACTTCAGTACAGCGGGGTTTCGATCTGGGCCACTGTCGTCTAATCGGATGGCTCTGGGCGGGAGATACCCTTTCGCCTGGGCATATATACTAAAGAGACCCTAGGCTTCGGAGAAAATAACCCGCAGTCCTGTCTGCAGGACTATGTGTCTTAGGACCTTTTGCTCCGAGCCCCCTGTGCTTCACAGATTTTGAGGCCCAGTCCAGTGACAGGATAAAATGAATAAATGAATTAGAAAATGTATTTTTAATACAAAAATAAGTGCTAAACCTTCAATAATTCATAGAAAATTCATACTTGCTCCAAATTGAGCCATTCCACTTTCTAAATTTTTGTAATTTAATTCTCTATCACTTAGATTCTCTGTTTTGTCATGAAAACAGTAAGAAAATTTATTTCCCATTTAATCCTATTTAAAACACATAAAACCTTTGAAAATGCATAACTTAAATTCTATAACTCCAAAAATTATGATTCCTGTTCCTAGAATTTTATTTTATTATGTAGAATATTTCTGTGTATTTTGTTTACATGCTTGGTATAATGTTAATTTTCCCTATATCCTGTGCTTGTTTGTATTGTGGCGAGTAGAAGAGCTCGTTGCCGAGGATCCTGGTGTGCAGCAGGTTGAAGTAGCTGAGCAGGAGCTCATTGAAGGCAAGTTGTGCCCTTGACCACTTTTTACCCAATAATGTTCCTTAATATCATTTATCCATGCATAGGTTAATTTTGATGGGACCCGATAGGTCACCCTAGATTTGTTTATCTCATTACCTTGTTTACCCCTGAATCACTTGGGTAGTTTGCTATTGCTTTACATGGTTTTGGGATAATCATTTATTATATCTATGTTCCAATTATTCTTGTTATTCTGTTTATGTTCATGTCAAGTTCATTACTGTTAATTGGAACATAGAGCTTAACTTGAGAACCACGTGCCACCACAAGGGTTTAATGGGACGCCCTTGGCTGACTAATTAGGAAAGCTAGTGGAAGACTACCTTACCCGAAAGGGGCAAGGGCAGTAGGGGAGTGGTCAGTGTAGGGAGGTCCTTGGTTGATTTTGCTGCGATGGCAGTCAGCCGGGAACCCTGCATTGGAACTTCCTATAAACTGTAGCGGGTTTTCGGAAGCTAGTGGAACTTTGTAAAGGCCTCGTAGTGTTGCCCTGCCGCGCTTCTTAGGTAGAGGTGTATGGGATTCGCGACCCCTTGGCAGATGGGTAACATGACTTGTGGGTAAAGGGTACAACCTCTGCAGAGTGTAAAACTGGTATACTAGCCGAGCTCACGGTCATGAGCAGCTCAGGACTCTCTGATGTTTAAATTATAGAACTTAAATTCAATTTTGTCATTTGCATTGCATGGGTTTGTTATTAATTTTGTTCTATTACTTTACTTATGGTTTGTAATTTACTTACACTTAGTAACTGCTAATAAAATTTTGACCAACTACTTAAAAGCAATGCTCAACTTTAACCCCTATCATTGATTAGCCTTATACATCACATGAACTCACACCTTTGTGAGTTTATGTCCACTGGTTCCCCACAACTTGTTGAGCTATGATCATGTGTGAGCTCACCCTTGCTGTCTCACACCCCCCCACAGGAGAAGAGCAGGTGGTTCAGGAGGAGCCACAAGGCGAGGAGTATGATCTGATCTAGGTGGCACTTCTCAGTTGACATTGGCGCCGACGATCCTTAGTTCGTTTTACTTTTATCTTTTATTTTGTAATAAGTCTTCCGCTATGTAATAAATACTCTGATGTTTTATGACTGAAAGGGAATTAGGCTTAGACCTAGTTCCTAAATAATTTTGGTGGTTGAATTGCCCAACACAAACATTGGACTAACTAGTTTGCTCTAGTGCATAAGTTATACAGGTGCAAAAGGTTCACATTCAGTCAATAAAAAGACCAAGTGTTGGATTCAACAAAGGAGCAGCAAGGCAACCGAGGGCTTCTCTGGCCAGAGGCACCGGACTGTCCGGTGTGCACCGGACTGTCCGGTGCGGCCAGAGGACTTCGACTTCAAACTCTTCACCCTCGGGATTTCTCGGAAGCCGGCGCGCTATAATTCACCGGACTGTCCGGTGTGCACCGGACATGTCCGGTGCTCCAAGGAAACGCGGCCCCGGAACTCGCCAGCCTCGGGTTCGCTCGGCAGCCGCTCCGCTAAAATTCACCGGACTGTCCGGTGTGCACCGGACTGTCCGGTGTACCAGCGGAGCAACGGCTCTCTGCGGCGCCAACGGCTCCCTGCAGTGCATTAAATGCGCGCGCAGCGCGCGCAGTCGTCAGGCACGCCCATGCCGGTGCACCGGACATCAAACAGTACATGTCCGGTGTGCACCGGACACCCAGGAGGGCCCACAAGTCAGAAGCTCCAACGGTCAGAATCCAACGGCAACCGTGACGTGGCAGGGGCACCGGACTGTCCGGTGTGCACCGGACTGTCCGGTGCGCCATCGAACAGAGGACTCCAGCCAACGGTCACTTGTGGTGGTTGGGGCTATAAATACCCCAACCATCCCACATTCATTGCCATCCAAGTTTTCCACTTCTCAACCACTACAAGAGCTCTAGCATTCAATTCTAGACACACCAAATAGATCAAGTCCTCTCCAAATTCCACACAATTCCATAGTGACTAGAGAGAGTGATTTGCTTGTGTTCTTTCGAGCTCTTGCGCTTGGATCGCATTCTTTTCTTTCTCACTTGTTCTTGAGATCATCACTCAATTGTAACCAAGGCAAGAGGCACCAATTGTGTGGTGGCCCTTGCGGGGAAGTTTTGTTCCCGGTTGATTGAGAAGAAGAGAAAGCTCACTCGATCCGTGGGATCGTTTGAGAGAGGGAAGGGTTGAAAGAGACCCGGCCTTTGTGGCCTCCTCAACGGGGAGTAGGTTTGCGAGAACCGAACCTCGGTAAAACAAATCCTTGTGTCACACTCTTATTTGCTTGCGATTTGTTTTGCGCCCTCTCTCGCGGACTCGTTTCGTTATTACTAACGCTAACCCGGCTTGTAGTTGTGATTATTTTTGTAAATTTCAGTTTCGCCCTATTCACCCCCCCTCTAGGCGACTATCAATTGGTATCAGAGCCCGGTACTTCATTAGAGCCTAACCGCTCGAAGTGATGTCGGGAGATCCCGCCAAGAAGGAGATGGAGACCGGCGACAAGCCCACTACAAGCCAAGGGAGCACTTCATCGGAAGAATCCCGCACCAAGAGAAGGGAGAAGAAGAAGCACTCCTCCAAGCGGAAGGAGAAAAGGTCTTCCTCTTCTCACCACAAGGAGAAGAAGGAAAAGTCTTCTTCTCACAAGCCGCATCGGAGTGGGGACAAGCACAAAAGGATGAGGAAGGTGATCTTCTACGAAACCGACACCTCATCGACATCTACCTCCGGCTCCGACGCGGCATCCGTCACTTCTAAACGCCAAGAGCGTAAGAAGTATAGTAAGATCCCCCTACGCTACCCTCGCGTTCCTAAACATACACCCTTACTTTCCGTCCCATTAGGCAAACCACCAACTTTTAATGGTGAAGATTATGCTATGTGGAGTAATTTGATGCGATTTCATCTAACTTCTCTCCACAAAAGTATATGGGATGTTGTTGAGTTTGGTGTACAGGTACCATCCGTAGGGGATGAAGACTACGACACGGACGAAGTGGCCCAAATCGAGCACTTCAACTCCCAGGCCACAACCATTCTCCTTGCCTCACTAAGCAAGGAGGAATACAACAAAGTACAAGGGTTGAAGAACGCCAAGGAGATTTGGGACCTACTCAAGACGGCGCACGAGGGTGATGAACTCACAAAGATCACCAAGCGGGAAACGATCGAGGGGGAGCTCGGTCGGTTCCGTCTTCGCCAAGGGGAGGAGCCACAAGACATGTACAACCGACTCAAGACCTTGGTGAACCAAGTGCGCAACCTCGGGAGCGCAAAATGGGATGACCACGAAGTGGTTAAGGTTATTCTAAGAGCCCTTATTTTCCTTAACCCTACTCAAGTACAATTAATTCGTGGCAATCCTAGATATACACAAATGACCCCCGAGGAAGTCATCGGGAATTTTGTTAGTTTTGAATGCATGATTAAGGGCTCCAAGAAGATCAACGAGCTTGATGAGCCTTCCACATCCGAGGCGCAACCCGTGGCCTTCAAGGCAACGGAGGAGAAGAAGGAGGAGTCTACACCAAGTAGACAACCAATCGACGCCTCCAAGCTCGACAACGAGGAGATGGCCCTAATCATCAAAAGCTTCCGGCAAATCCTCAAGCAACGGAAGGGGAAGGACTACAAATCCCGTTCCAAGAAGGTTTGCTACAAGTGTGGTAAGCCCGGTCACTTTATTGCTAAATGTCCATTATCAA
Source organism: Zea luxurians (assembly GCA_029449295.1). Classification (NCBI taxonomy): domain Eukaryota; kingdom Viridiplantae; phylum Streptophyta; class Magnoliopsida; order Poales; family Poaceae; genus Zea; species Zea luxurians. The sequence continues at coordinate 109,349,556 of JAOPSE010000010.1, forward strand.
GTGATAGTGACAGGGGCGACGACAAGAAGGGCAAGAGGAAGGAGAAGAAGAAGTACTACAAGAAGAAGGGCGGCGATGCCCATGTTTGTCGGGAGTGGGACTCCGACGAAAGCTCTAGCGACTCCTCCGACGACGAGGACGCCGCCAACATCGCCGTCACCAAGGGCCTCCTCTTCCCCAACGTCGGCCACAAGTGCCTCATGGCCAAGGACGGCAAAAAGAAGGTAAAATCAAAGTCCTCCACTAAATATGAAACATCTAGTGATGAGGAGAATGATAAAAATGAAGAGGATAATTTGCGTATTCTTTTTGCCAACCTTAACATGGAACAAAAGGAAAAATTAAATGAATTGATTAGTGCCATCCATGAAAAGGATGATCTCTTGGATTCCCAAGAGGACTTCCTAATCAAGGAAAACAAAAAACATGTTAAGGTTAAAAATGCTTATGCTCTAGAAAGAGAAAAATGTGAAAAATTGTCTAGTGAGCTAAGTATTTGCCATGAGACTTTAGACAACCTTAGAAATGAAAATGCCAATTTAATTGCTAAGGTTGATTCTCATGTTTGCATTGATCCTAGAAATGATAATGTTGATTTGCTTGCTAGGATTGATAAATTGAATGCTTCCATTGCTAGCCTTAGAAATGAGAATGAGAAATTAACTGCTAAGGCCAAGGATTTTGATGTTTGCAATGCTACTATTTCCGACCTTAGAGCTAAAAATGATTTGTTGCATGCTAAGGTTGATGAACTAAAATCTTGCAAACCCTCTACATCTAATGTTGAGCACATTTCCATTTGTACTAGATGTAGAGATATTAATGTTGATGCTATCCATGATCACCTAGCTTTAATTGAGAAACAAAATGATCACATAGCACAACTTAATGATAAGATTAGAGAGCATGACTTAGAAAATGAAAAATTTAAACTTGCTAGAAGCATGCTCTATAATGGGAGACGCCCGGGCATTAAGGACGGTATTGGCTTCCAAAGGGGAAACAATGTCAAAATTAATGCCCCTCCTAAGAACTTGTCTAATTTTGTTAAGGGCAAGGCTCCCATGCCTCAGGATAACGAGGGTTACATTTTGTACCCTGCCGGGTATCCTGAGAGTAAAATTAAGAAAATTCATTCTAGGAAGTCTCACTCTGGTCCCAATTATGCTTTTATGTATAAGGGTGAGACATCTAGATCTAGGCAACCAACCCATGCCAAGTTGCCTAGAAAGAAAACCATTAATGCATCAAATGATCATGCCATTTCATTTAAAACTTTTGATGCATCTTATGTTTTGACTAGCAAATCCGGCAAGGTAGTTGCCAAAATTGTTGGGGGCAAACACAAGGGCTCCAAGACTTGTGTTTGGGTACCCAAAGTTCTTGTATCTAATGCCAAAGGACCCAAAACCGTTTGGGTACCTAAAACAAAGAACTAAACTTGTTTTGTAGGTTTATGCATCCGGGGGCACAAGTTGGATACTCGACAGCGGGTGCACAAACCACATGACCGGGGAGAAAAGGATGTTCTCCTCATATGAGAAAAACCAAGATCCCCAACGAGCTATCACATTCGGGGATGGAAATCAAGGTTTGGTCAAAGGTTTGGGTAAAATTGCTATATCCCCTGACCATTCCATTTCAAATGTTTTTCTTGTAGATTCTTTAGATTACAATTTGCTTTCCGTATCCCAATTATGTCAAATGGGCTACAACTGTCTTTTTACTGATATAGGTGTTACTGTCTTTAGAAGAAGTGATGATTCAATAGCTTTTAAGGGAGTGTTAGAGGGTCAGCTATACTTAGTAGATTTTAATAGAGCTGAACTCGACACTTGCTTGATTGCTAAGACTAACTTGGGTTGGCTCTGGCACCGCCGACTAGCCCATGTTGGAATGAAGAATCTTCACAAGCTTCTAAAGGGAGAACACATTTTGGGACTAACCGATGTTCATTTTGAGAAAGACAGGATTTGTAGCGCATGCCAAGCTGGGAAGCAAGTTGGGATACATCATCCACACAAAAATATCATGACTACCGACAGGCCACTGGAGCTCCTACATATGGATCTATTCGGCCCGATCGCTTACATAAGCATCGGCGGTAGTAAGTATTGTCTTGTAATTGTGGATGATTATTCTCGCTTCACTTGGGTATTCTTTTTACAGGACAAATCTCATACCCAAGAGACCTTAAAGGGATTCTTAAGACGGGCTCAAAATGAGTTCGGCTTAAGGATCAAGAAAATTAGAAGCGACAATGGGACGGAGTTCAAGAACTCTCAAATAGAAGGCTTTCTTGAGGAGGAGGGCATCAAGCATGAGTTCTCTTCTCCCTACACTCCACAACAAAATGGTGTAGTGGAGAGGAAGAATCGAACTCTATTGGACATGGCAAGAACCATGCTTGATGAGTACAAGACACCGGATCGGTTTTGGGCCGAGGCGGTCAACACCGCCTGCTACGCCATCAACCGGTTATATCTTCACCGAATCCTCAAGAAGACATCTTATGAACTCCTAACCGGTAAAAAGCCCAATATTTCATATTTTAGAGTTTTTGGTAGCAAATGTTTTATACTTGTTAAAAGAGGTAGAAAATCTAAATTTGCTCCTAAAACTGTAGAAGGCTTTTTACTAGGATATGACTCAAACACAAGGGCATATAGAGTCTTTAACAAGTCCTCAGGACTTGTTGAAGTTTCTTGTGACGTTGTGTTTGATGAGACTAACGGCTCTCAAGTAGAGCAAGTTGATCTTGATGATGTAGGTGAAGAACAGGCTCCATGCATAGCGCTAAGGAACATGTCCATCGGGGATGTGTGTCCTAAGGAATCCGAAGAGCCTCCAAATGCACAAGATCAACCATCCTCCTCCATGCAAGCATCTCCACCAACTCAAGTTGAGGATGAGGCTCAAGATGTTGAACAAGAAAATCAAGAAGATGAGCCACCTCAAAATGACGGCAACGATCAAGGGGGAGATTCAAATGATGAAGACAAGGAGGATGAACAACCAAGGCCGCCACACCCAAGAGTCCACCAAGCAATACAACGAGATCACCCCGTCGACACCATCCTCGGCGACATTCATAAGGGGGTAACTACTCGATCTCGTGTTGCTCATTTTTGTGAACATTACTCGTTTGTTTCCTCTATTGAGCCAACCAGGGTAGAGGAGGCACTTCAAGATTCGGATTGGGTGATGGCAATGCAAGAGGAGCTCAACAATTTCACGAGGAATGAGGTATGGCACTTAGTTCCACGTCCCAACCAAAATGTTGTAGGAACCAAGTGGGTCTTCCGCAACAAGCAAGACGAGCATGGTGTGGTGACTAGGAACAAAGCTCGACTCGTGGCCAAGGGATATTCACAAGTCGAAGGTTTGGATTTTGGTGAAACCTATGCACCCGTAGCTAGGCTTGAGTCAATTCGTATATTATTAGCCTATGCTACTTACCATGGCTTCAAGCTTTATCAAATGGACGTGAAGAGTGCCTTCCTCAACGGACCAATCAAGGAGGAGGTCTATGTTGAGCAACCTCCCGGCTTTGAAGACAGTGAGTATCCTAACCATGTTTATAGGCTCTCTAAGGCGCTTTATGGGCTCAAGCAAGCCCCAAGAGCATGGTATGAATGCCTTAGAGATTTCCTTATTGCAAATGGCTTCAAAGTCGGCAAGGCCGATCCTACTTTATTCACTAAGACTCTTGATAATGATTTGTTTGTATGCCAAATTTATGTTGATGATATCATATTTGGGTCTACTAACAAATCTACATGTGAAGAATTTAGTAGGATCATGACACAGAAATTCGAGATGTCTATGATGGGGGAGTTGAAGTATTTTCTAGGATTCCAAGTCAAGCAACTCCATGAGGGCACCTTCATTAGCCAAACTAAGTATACTCAAGATATCCTAAGCAAGTTTGGAATGAAGGATGCCAAGCCCATCAAGACACCCATGGGAACTAATGGGCATCTCGACCTCGACACGGGAGGTAAGTCCGTGGATCAAAAGGTATACCGGTCGATGATAGGATCATTACTTTATTTATGTGCATCTCGACCGGACATTATGCTTTCCGTTTGCATGTGTGCAAGATTCCAAGCCGACCCTAAGGAATCACACCTTACGGCCGTAAAACGAATCTTGAGATATTTGGCTTTTACTCCTAAGTTTGGGCTTTGGTACCCTCGGGGATCCACTTTTGATTTGATTGGTTATTCGGATGCCGATTGGGCGGGGTGTAGGATTAACAGGAAGAGCACATCGGGGACTTGTCAGTTCTTGGGAAGATCCCTGGTGTCTTGGGCTTCAAAGAAGCAAAATTCGGTCGCTCTTTCTACCGCCGAAGCCGAGTATATTGCCGCAGGCCATTGTTGCGCGCAATTGCTTTGGATGAGGCAAACCCTGCGGGACTACGGTTACAAATTAACCAAAGTCCCTTTGCTATGTGACAATGAGAGTGCAATCAAAATGGCCGACAATCCCGTCGAGCACAGCCGCACTAAGCACATAGCCATTCGGTATCATTTTCTTCGGGATCACCAACAAAAGGGGGATATCGAGATTTCTTATATTAATACTAAAGATCAATTAGCCGATATCTTTACCAAACCACTTGATGAACAATCTTTTACCCGACTTAGGCATGAGCTTAATATTCTTGATTCTAGGAATTTCTTTTGCTAGTCTTGCACGCATAGCACATGAATATACCTTTGATCATGTCTCTTTTATATATGCTATGACTAATGTGTTTTCAAGTGTATTTCAACCAAGTCATAGGTGTATTGAAAGGGAATTGGAGTCTTCGGCGAAGACAAAGGCTTCCACTTCGTTCTACTACTCATCCTTCGCCGTCGCTCCGCATCATCTCTCCAACGTTGGTATAATCTTCACTCATTCATTTCATGACCAAAGGGGGAGAAAGTACTTCATTGGGCTCTAATGATTCCGTTTTTGGCGATTCATGCCAAAGGGGGAGAAAATATGAGCCCAAAGCAAAAGGACCGCACCACCACCTAATTTTATAAATTTAATGATTTTATATTGGTAAATTTCAAAATTGGTATCTCTTTGTGTTCTAAAGGGGGAGCAACTAGTATTTTCAAAATTGATGTCTTAAAACCCTCTTGAACACTAAGAGGAGGATCTCATTTAGGGGGAGTTTTGCTTAGTCAAAGGAAAAGCATTGGAAATAAGGGGAGAAAATTCCATATCTTGAAAATGCTTTGCAAAATCTTTTTCATTTACCTTTGACTATCTTGCAAAAAGTACTTTGAAAAGAATTTACAAAAGAATTTGCAAAAACAAAACTCGTGGTGCAAATATGGTCCAATATGTCAAAAACAAAGAAACCATCCATGCGCATCATATAAGTTTAGATTGGCTCAATTCCAAGCAACCTTTGCACTTACATTATGTAAACTAGTTCAATTATGCACTTCTATATTTGCTTTGGTTTGTGTTGGCATCAATCACCAAAAAGGGGGAGATTGAAAGGGAATTAGGCTTAGACCTAGTTCCTAAATAATTTTGGTGGTTGAATTGCCCAACACAAACATTGGACTAACTAGTTTGCTCTAGTGCATAAGTTATACAGGTGCAAAAGGTTCACATTCAGTCAATAAAAAGACCAAGTGTTGGATTCAACAAAGGAGCAGCAAGGCAACCGAGGGCTTCTCTGGCCAGAGGCACCGGACTGTCCGGTGTGCACCGGACTGTCCGGTGCGGCCAGAGGACTTCGACTTCAAACTCTTCACCCTCGGGATTTCTCGGAAGCCGGCGCGCTATAATTCACCGGACTGTCCGGTGTGCACCGGACATGTCCGGTGCTCCAAGGAAACGCGGCCCCGGAACTCGCCAGCCTCGGGTTCGCTCGGCAGCCGCTCCGCTAAAATTCACCGGACTGTCCGGTGTGCACCGGACTGTCCGGTGTACCAGCGGAGCAACGGCTCTCTGCGGCGCCAACGGCTCCCTGCAGTGCATTAAATGCGCGCGCAGCGCGCGCAGTCGTCAGGCACGCCCATGCCGGTGCACCGGACATCAAACAGTACATGTCCGGTGTGCACCGGACACCCAGGAGGGCCCACAAGTCAGAAGCTCCAACGGTCAGAATCCAACGGCAACCGTGACGTGGCAGGGGCACCGGACTGTCCGGTGTGCACCGGACTGTCCGGTGCGCCATCGAACAGAGGACTCCAGCCAACGGTCACTTGTGGTGGTTGGGGCTATAAATACCCCAACCATCCCACATTCATTGCCATCCAAGTTTTCCACTTCTCAACCACTACAAGAGCTCTAGCATTCAATTCTAGACACACCAAATAGATCAAGTCCTCTCCAAATTCCACACAATTCCATAGTGACTAGAGAGAGTGATTTGCTTGTGTTCTTTCGAGCTCTTGCGCTTGGATCGCATTCTTTTCTTTCTCACTTGTTCTTGAGATCATCACTCAATTGTAACCAAGGCAAGAGGCACCAATTGTGTGGTGGCCCTTGCGGGGAAGTTTTGTTCCCGGTTGATTGAGAAGAAGAGAAAGCTCACTCGATCCGTGGGATCGTTTGAGAGAGGGAAGGGTTGAAAGAGACCCGGCCTTTGTGGCCTCCTCAACGGGGAGTAGGTTTGCGAGAACCGAACCTCGGTAAAACAAATCCTTGTGTCACACTCTTATTTGCTTGCGATTTGTTTTGCGCCCTCTCTCGCGGACTCGTTTCGTTATTACTAACGCTAACCCGGCTTGTAGTTGTGATTATTTTTGTAAATTTCAGTTTCGCCCTATTCACCCCCCCTCTAGGCGACTATCAATGACATTTATCTCTATACACTCTGTTACTATATATGTTGTCTTCTTGGCGCATGTATGAGATGCACCTGGCTTTGTTCCTTAAAGCTGAGTGTGACAGAAGGTCAAGAGTAAAGGGCCACAGATCGCCACCAAATCTTTTGTGTTTTTGCCATTTGATAATTTGTTGTGAAAACTTTGTTATTATTAGTGGAGTCACATTTGTTACATCATCAAATGTTACGGCCAGTGTTTGCTGGCTGGTTGTTCTCTGAGTATAACTGAACACAACCGAAATAGATCACATTTGTTACATCATCGAATATTACCGTCAGTGCCCGCCCGCAAGCTGGTTGGAGCAAGTATTAGGTTGTGTTCTTTTTCGCCTAAACGGCCCGTTCTAGGCCTCATTCTGGGCAGAACCAATCAGCCTAGTTTAGAATCTGATGTAGCTTGCTAGAGCTGTTCGTTTGTCTTGATCCAGAAACAAAGCCGTCTGGTTTTAACTCCTCCGCCTCAATTCTTAGCCTAAAATGAACCCAAGTGATCAACTATCCGGATTAATTCCTATACTGAAAGTGGGCTACTGACTCGGAATAAGTGACAACCTAGGATCCACTCAATCTTGGACTGGTTTGGTTCCTGGCTTGGCTTCAACCCTGGCCTGCCGAACAGAGCCTTAAAAGGATTGAAGCTAGGCTCTATACTGATATTGAAGAGAGAGAGGGGAGCAGAGAAAAGATAAATTGTCCTGCAAGTTTATATAGTTAGTTTATGCATGAGCTAAAAAAGCTTTGTGAAGCTTTGTAGGGAAAACAAGTGGTTATATGTACTACATAGGTGGATCGGAAGGTAGTTGTAAGTATACATATAGTTAGCAACATAGTCTATTATTAACCTTGCTCTTAAATTGTTGTTGTATTATATAATGTTACATTTATTCTTCTTATGTTCATAAATCGAGGTTGTATTATATCATGTTGTATTTATTCTCCTTATAGATTGTTTTATCTTGTTAAGATACATTATTTTTATTATATGTTTAGACATTTATATATTTAGACTTATCATACGTCTAATTATATAATGAAAGGTATTAGCTAAAAAACCTATAATTTGAGAGAGAGATGGTGGTACTTTATATTTGCGCGCACTTGCTTGCTTGATTACTAAGCAACGAACAACCAGAAATGCTAAAACTGCAGTAACCACCACAACAATCTCTAAATTTTGCATGCTTGAGTGTCAGCTCTGGCTGTTGCTCCCCGATGCTCTCAAGAGAACAGCTTGAGTGCTTGGTGTTACAAGATTATCTTGCACGATATATTAGCCTCGCAAGAAAATTATGAATTGTCGAAGTATATTTTTATCTAGCTAATGTCTGTTTAAGTCATGTTATTTTTCATCTCATGCCTTTTATTACATTCTTTTTTCGATCTATTCTAGTTGGGACCATTTCGCTCGCTGCGGGATAAACTCATGTGGGTGTGGGTCTCCCTCTATGATTACTCAACGGCCCCTCAATAAGTTCCTCCCTTGCCGACTGAGTGAGCAAGCTAGTTCCGGTTCTCTACGCTCTTGCTTCTCTCTCCCTCACTCCTGCTTTGCGGCTTCAGGTATTCACTCTGCTCCGCTCATGAAAAAAGGCACCTCACTTGAACACGAGGAAGGCCTAAGATCTCGTTGTTATAAAAGTGTATCATGACACTAAAGTCATACTTAAAAGCACCCAATTTTTAATAAACTGATTTATAGAAATTAAGTTGGTTCTAAATATATCAATTTATAACTCACTTTGTAGAAAATAGATTCTCAGTTTTTTAAAAACTAAGAATCTGATCTCCTCTAGCTAAAAGATAAAACCTCGTTTTTTAAATTGGATTGTTCTAAACAGGTCTAACTAGTTGCGAGCTTTAACCGGCTAGTAGTGTTACTGTTGACATAAGCTTACCTATACATCAAGTCAAGACCATCCGATGTTTGTGGCCCTAACTTTTTGGATATTTTCCAATCGGATATTTGGATATCCATTACAAGTATTAAATATAGGTTTAATTAGATTTAATAATTCTGTCTCGTTGTTTCGGTCTTTATCTATGTAATTAGTTTTATAATTAAAATATATTTAATACTCGTAATTGTAGTTCAAACATTTTATATAACACGATCTTAGCAATTTTGTGAATACAAACTATCCCATCGATCACCGTGATGAAATAAATCATACAAATAACGGCAACGCGTGTTGTTAAATTGTACGGGAAATTCACCTAGTCGGGTAGCTCCGGACTAAATTAACTAACCACTTAACCAAAATTCGTGGGCGATCGAGCGGGGCAAATCTCTCCTAGTACGATCGGGTTTCTCGTGAAGGGTAGGTTTCCATACTCATCCCTAGTTCCTCCTACTCGGACCCGGGCACGCGTTCCACGCCCACGAGATTCAATATTTAGGGCCGCAGGCACCGTCGACGACGTTCGGTGCCGGGGGGAAAATGTGCCACGAGTAGCCGCCGCCGCTGCCGCTGCCGCTGCCGCTGCCGCCACCGCCGGCCGGGCTACCCAGAACCCGCTCCACATCTCGCATCAGATCTCAGACATATATCCCCGAAGGCTACGGCGTGTGCGTCATGGCCGACGACGAGTGGCGCTACGCGATCAACCGCCTGGAGGATGACGAGCGCGGCTATACCGGCGATAACCGCAGGGCTTGGCCACAGTGGCCATCGGGCCCGAACTCCGCGTCTGCCCACCGTGGCGATGATAGTCTTCGTACCCCCGGCGCGCGTCCGCCGCAGAGACGCCGGCACAGAGCAGGTGATCTCCCCAAGCCTGTACATTTCGTCTCAGCGGCCGTCTCGTCGCCCCATGAGCATGGGGGCTCTCGTGATCTCGAATCCTCGTCTGAGGATCCGCCTCGGCAGGCCACGCCGCCGGAGCCGGGGAGCCTGGCGTCCAACGCGGTGGTGGCGCAGATGATGAAGCGCATGAATTACAAGGAAGGCGCCGGCCTCGGGAGGCACGGACAGGGGATGATCGCTCCCATCGAGGTGGCCCTCCGTCCCAAGAACGCCGGCCTCGGCACCGTCGAGAGATCCATCCGTGGAGCGGACCAGCCGCCGCCGCCCAGCGACGAAAACTGGCCCACGTGGGACGAAGCTGGAGGAGCGAGGAAACGGAAGCGCGATCGGGAACTCGACGACGACAAGATCCTAGCCGGACGTCTGGAGGAGAGCGCCGCCGAGGCTGTCGTGCGTGTGCAGGAGGCACTCGCGCGGGCGGCCCGGTGGCCATCGACGTCGAGTGGCCTAGGAGACCTGGGACCCCGGGATGAGGTACAGGCCGCGATCACCAGGGCCATGAAGCGGGTGCAGGAGCAGAGCGCGTCGGGGACGCTCACGACGGGAGAGCTGATCCGCGAGTTCGCGGCCTTGAAGGAGAGGTGCCCCCGGGAGTACACGGCGTACCGCCTCGCGCACGCGGCGCGCGCAATTGTAGCGCCGCTGCTGCGCGCGGCGTTGCAGCGGTGGGAGCCGCTGGAGGACCCGTCGCGGGGGCTGGAGACGGTGACCACTCTCAGAGACATACTCTCGGACGACGGGTCGGCCGCCTCGCCGTACGGAGCGCTGGTCGACGACGTGGTGGTGGGACCCGCGCTGGCATCGGCGGCCGAGACGTGGGAGGCCAGGAACCCGGAGCCGATGGCCCGGTTCTTGGAGACGTGGGGCGACGCGTTGCCGCTCTCCGCCGTCCAGCGCCTCCTGGAGCAGGTGGTCATGCCGAAGCTGTCAGCCGCCGTGGAGTCGTGGGAGCCGCGTTGGGAGCCTGTGCCGTGCCACGTCTGGGTGCAGCGGTGGATCCGGCTCCTCGGGCGACGACGGCTTGAGCCGCTGTACGTGACAGTGCAGCGCAAGCTCGGGAAGGCGCTGCTGGGATGGCACGCGGCGCGCGCCTTGGCTGACTACGGCATGGTATTGCCGTGGAAGGAAGCGTTCGGGCCGGAGGCCTGGGAGGAGTTCGTCGGCCGGCACGTTGTGCCTTACCTGAGGCAGGGCCTGCGGGCACTGCACGTCACGCCGCCGAAGCAGGACGACGGCGGGTTCGCCGGGGTGATGAGGTGGGCGTCCGTGGTGTCGGCGCAAGACATGGCGCAGCTCCTGGAGGAGGAGTTCTTCGGCAAGTGGCAGGACGCGCTGTGCCGGTGGCTGTGGGCCGCGAAACCCACGGCGGGGGAGGCCGTCGCGTGGCACGAAGGGTGGAAACGGCTCTTGACGCCGGAGCTGCTCGCCGAGGAGCGTGTCAGGGTGCCTATCGAGGCCGGTCTCCAGAAGATCAGCCGTGCGGCGCAGGGGCTGCAAATTTATCGGCGTGAGCGCGACCAGCACGGCAGCGAGGCTCACTCTTGCCGTTCCACATCAAGATGGCGTGCGGTGGTTGGCAATAAGCGACGCTAGTGACTAAACGCGAAAAAGGACGGGGAGATGTGAAAAAGGACGGAGAGATGTGAAGTCGCTTCTGCGTGTTCTGGATTTAGTAAGACACTAGTGGAAGTCTTTTTCTTTGTTCACTTTGTGCGTAATTTTGAGTACAAATTGTTTGGATGTAAAATTCTCTTCATCACAACATACATTTTTGTAAGCTGAATATCAAAATGCACATAATAACAGGAACCATACCATGCAATGTATGTGTATCGTCAAAATATCAGAGTGTATATACTGTTAAGGCAGGCGTGGTGCAATGACCGAGAACCATCTCAGTCAGATCCAAAGATTTCCTTTTTACATACAGTAGTGGAGTACCACGGAACAACCCTGAAAAACTTAAGCGATGGTTACTGGTCTGAGCTGCATTATCCGGACCTCACCAGTTTTTTTTTGAAGGATCAGGAGGGGGGAGCCCCTACTGTGCATTTTATTAGAAAGCGAAAAAAGAGATTAGAACCTGGTACTTTTACAATTAATAAAAAGAGAAAATTAGAAAAGAAAAGGGAGAACTATTCCTATGTTTGCCACAAGCTTAGCCAATTCGGGATTGAGATGTCAAATTCTCCCCGTGCTCTGTGAATGATTAGCCGCAATTCTCTACTAAATTCCTGAGTACATCGGGGCACGGAGAGATCTTTGTTTGAAAATAACCACTCGTTTCGGCTTTTCCAGATGCTCCAAGTCATAAGAATAATGATCTCCATAGAAAAGGGAACGTTGACCGCCTGAGGATCCTGGTTTGTCCATCACGCCGATTTCATTACCAGTCTATGCAAATAAGGTACTGTTTGGTTCAAGAAATGTAATGCAAAGGGTAATGGTAATGGTTTACATTCGATTACTGTCAGTAACAAGTTTGAATAACCCGGTATCAATTTTTAGTATGGTATCTGATTACGGTGGAACTAAAACAAACATGATTTAACGTTATCACTTACCCATTACGTTACAAATATCTGAACCAAACGGTACCTTAAGTTCAATCTCTTCTGGCTGATCCATTTGAACCCAAACTGGTTTACAGGATAAAAAAAGCTCAACGTCTTTAGGTTGTCCAGCATGGAGTGATACATCTTTACTGGCCTCAGCTGAAATTAATAAACATAAATGAAATCAATCTATGTTAAAAGTCTTGAGTTGGCATAAACATTATCAGGTGCCAAATATGTTCTTCGTGTTAAAGAATAGGCCAAATTCGATGACGTGAATGCATATGCGTGCCGAAAATGAAAAGGAGCCGACAAAGGAACTTACGTGTGCATGGATCAAAGCTACCTTCAGAATGGTGTACATTGGTTTGTCCAGACGTAAGACCCCATAAACACGCAACAAAGTTGCAATTGCATTCGTGTATTCGTCCCACACACCTTAAAAATGCGTCCAGGCTGTCTGAAATATATAGCGAGCATGGACGTTTCAGAATCCGTTACGTCAAATGGCAATTGTATTTGGTATATGTAATTCAGTACCTGACTATCTTAGAACAGACAAGTTCTGAAAAAGGCAATACTTTGACACCCTGAAAACTTATGTAGGTGCCCTTCCTGCTTCGATCTAAAACTACAAAGGATTGGATCCAGGATCTTTTTCACCGATAAAGTTTCTTGTAACAGTGGAGTTCTAGTGTCTCAATATGAGAAAGTATTCGAAGCGGTTGCATTAGGATTGCCTGCGCTGGAGAATCTAAAAATAAGTCGTTGCAGTTAGATTCTTGGTGTCTATGATCGATTCCTAAGACGCTAGAATTTCAATCCGTAATTAAGAAATATTCGATAACGAGTAGATTTGTTCTACAGGAAGAAATAGAGAAACAATACCTTCGTTGTTGTTGTGTTGACGCGTCCGATGAGATGGTGGGAGAGAGTTGTCCTGTCGCCAGCGTCACCTCCATTGTCCCCATAAAGGAACAACATGCACCGAGATCCGAGCCGTCGTTGATTGTCGCTCTTTCAGTTACTTCGACGCCTAGACGATGTGGTCTCTGTGTGGATTAGTTTAGAGCGAGATACTTGCGTTAGCTTTTCGTGTGACCCTTTAATCCTTTATATAGCGTCGTATGACGGGGGCTTCAACCGAAGTTAGCGTGGACCCTTCCAATCAAAGATTCGATTAAGAACATGGTTAACTAGGTTAAGTTCAGTCAGTCTCTGATGACCATATGTAGAGTACACACCCAACAATTGCAACAACCTCATATCTGTGGTTGGTTTATCATATCTGTTATCTCTTAAAAGTTGAAAATTGTCAGATGCCCAAAGCGTGATGCAATCAACCAATGCTAACAAAGCCATTTCAAGAAACTCATCAGGTAAAATAATCTAAAGAAAAAAAATCCAATCCTTTAATTTTGAGAGGTTCCACTGCACATCAAAGCATTTTGTTTTTCTCAAGCTTCATTTTCTCTTTGTAACTACCATTGTATCGAAGATAAAAGTTTTGACGAGGAAATCATATCAGCGTACTCAACCAGTATATTTCCGTGAAGTATAGAATCTTTTAAAATGCAAGGGTGTCATACTCGCAGTCGCACAGACAAGTAGATAATCGCTCGAGCCATCGAGGGCCAGCCTGTGCTGTTGGAAGCGTGGATGCGGCTGGGCTCAGCCGTTGATCGTTGCGCGGTGGCCGTGAGTCGTGTGACTCGTGACCAACCAAACCGTTCAGCTCCCCCATGACGTGTGCGTGACCTCACTCTCAGCCAGAGATCCACAACCGGTGAACCGCCGCGAATCCTCGGCCTCGCATCAGCCGGTGGCCGCCGGGGGCGTCGAGCACCAACTTCCCACCTGCTGCAAGACCCCCCCCCCCTCCCTCACCTCCACGGAAGCACACACCCGAAGAAGAAGAGAAGGCGAGAACCATGGCGCCACCTGCTGTGTCCATCTCGCCCATCTGCTGCGTCCCATACCCCGCCTCCGGCCCCCGTCGCGCTCGCACGCCCCCCTCCTCCCTCAGAAGGTTCCCCAGATTCGCAGCCCGGAGGAGTAGCGGGGGCGGCGGGGGCACGCGCCCGGAGCCCAAACAAGGTAACCTCTCTCTCTCTCTCTCTCTCTCTCTCTCTCTCTCTCTCTCTCTCTCTGACGTGGTGGGGCGGGGAGCAGAAGGGCAGTCCGGTTCGGGCTTGGGCTTTACTCTGTGCTCTTGCTGGTGTCGTCGCGCAGATGACAACGAGAGCAAAGCCGTCCTCGACGCCTTCTTCCTTGGGAAGGCCTTCGCGGAGGCGCTCACGGAGCGGGTCGAGTCGGTGGTGGGCGAGGTGTTCAGCGTCGTCGGGCAGTGGCAGGCCGAACAGCAGAAGCAAGTGCAGGATTTCCAGGTACTGCGCGATACAATCCTCGCTCCAGATTATGCGTTGTCATCTGTGTGTAATAACTTACAAGTTTTTCAGTTTTGGAATACCAAAATTTATAAAAAAAAAAAATGTGCAACAAAAGATTAACGAGTATTAAACTGCAACTAACGTACCAATTGTAAAAGTAGATATGTTCCCTGGCTTGGTGCAGTTAAAAATGTGCTGAAAATTGGCAGAAGGGAAACGTTTATGCCTTCATTTTGGGGAACTATATGGTATAGAGTCCAGATGCCCAAAGGTAAAGTGACAGGGTTTGTTTGGATATATCGCACGAATCAACTGTTTTGTGTCATTATTGATAACTGCATTACATACAGTGATTTCCATTTCTGGTTTCTTCATCCCCCCCCCCCCCTCTTCTCTGTGACCCTGGCTGTACGCCATATATGTTACTGAAATATGTCATGTATATTATGCATATAGGAGGAAGTAGTTCAAAGAGCCCAAAAGGCTAAGCAGAAAGCTGCAACTGAAGTCAGTGATGATAAGGGGACGAAGTCTCTAAGGGAACCTTCAGCAACAATTGTGACGACTACAACTATGCCATCTCCCCCAGCTACTCCCACACAGACAGAATAGTTGTAGACTTCTTGGTGGCAGTGAAGAGTTGTTGCTGCAAGTTGATGCAGTTCCTTGTGCAGCCAAAAGTCTGTAGTTGGCTTTCACGTGATATATGTCGATGGATAGTATATCTGCTAGTGAAACATCCAGCATTTCTAGTGACAAACCCAGCATTTCAATTAAAAAAAAACTAATTTACATTTTTTCATATGAATGGAAGAACTTTTTGCATCTAGTGCGTTCTGGTATATGTGTAATACGTTATATGCCATTCTTAAGAAATGCAGCTTCAAAAACCTTGGGTAAGAATATAGAATTACTGTCTCGATTTATGCTATTGGCTATAATTTATAACTTTGAATGAGGAATTTGTTGCAAAGCTTCAGTGGAGATTTGTGAAAGAGTGATTTGGTCAACACAATAATGAAAGATCAAGACCGATTAAGATACCCAACATTCAATTGATCAGCCAGGGGAGCGTTGGAATATAATATTGTTGTTCGCTCTTATGATGTGAGAGAGAGTGTTGGAATATAATATAGGTAAATTGTCCGTATCTTTCTATCAGCTTAAACTTTTGAATTGGACTGATTGGTGCATGCAATTTAATACTCTTCTATCACAGGTCTCCTCGAGGAGCGTCCTATCGGAGAAGAACGGGATCAATGTTGGCTTAATCGGCCTCTAGATTTCTCGCTGTGTCCAATACTATGTATGGAACTCAGGTGTGCTATAGTGTGTGATCTAAACCTCTTTTGAGGTCAACATATATTTATATACAGACATTAGGACACCACAGCCACAGTTATTCCAATATACCGCGAGGACGGAGATGAGCACGAGTCATGAAGACCCTCGGCTGTCTAGCAATGCGTTCGATGATATATATCGGTGGAAGTGGGAGTGGTTCATCATCACGAGTCTGCTCTCCGTGCCTGCGCCGCTGCTTCGTCGCGCTGGCTGGTGCGGCCGGTGAGGAAGCCCTGGTACCACCTCGCAGACATCCGGGGCGTCCTCTCCTGGGTGTCGAAGTCGACGTGGTACAGCCCGTACTTCAACCTGTAACCGAACGCCCACTCGAAGTTGTCCAGCAGCGTCCACACGAAGTAGCCCCGCACGTTTGCTCCGTTCCTGCACGCATACACACACACATATATTCGGTGACGACAGGTCGAGAAAATAAAATTGCCTGCAGATTATTATTCTCCGCTTCCGGTTGGTGTAGCTAATAAGCTTATATATCACGAACCAAGTGCTTCTAGATTGCTGGAAAGCTTCATGCATGTTTGTCACCTGACTGCTTTGGATAGATACGTGATGTAGCCCTGCAGGTAGTTCTTCCTCCCCACATCGTCGATCAGCTCCTCCCTGCTGGCATCACTCCACTGCGAGTAACCTGAAATTAAGCAGCGAATACGTGTCTCAGAAGTCAGAACATGTATATATACGCGACTCCGGTGGACCAAGAAACCCCTATATATAGGTCCGTCCTATGGCAAAGTCGCCCAAAAGCTGTATGTATAGCTCACCGTTCTCAGTAATATACACAGGCGTGCCCTTGTACCTCCCGTTCACGTACTGGATAGCCAGCTCTATGGCCTCTGGGACGTCGAAGAAACCTGCCAGCGCAGTCTGCGAGGTCCACATCAGATCGATCAGAGACGCGCCACAAAATCTTCACCGTATATGTATATATATATGAACAATAATATTGAAACAACTTATTACGTACGTACGTACATCTCCCCCGATCTTCACCCCGTCGTCCCTTTCCCCGGTCGCCGAGACGAAGGCGTTCCCTTCGTACGACCCGAGGTTGCACGGGGAGCGCAGGCAGTCCCTGGCGTAGATCGCCGTGTAGTGGTTCAGCCCGATGAAGTCCGCCTTGTACCGCAGCAGCAGCGCCTTCTCCTCCGCGGTGAAGGTCGGCAGGTCCGATCGCAGCAGCTCCCGCATCGCTCCGGGGTAATCGCCGAAGAATATCGGGTCCAGAAACCTGACAACATAGTGGCGGACGTAGTTGCGCGCATTTCTTGTGGTGGGGAGCTGAGCTGAGTAGCTGACTGCCTGACTGGCGACATACGTACCAGTCCGTCTCGAAAGCCTGCGCGCGCCGCGCGGCCAGGATGTCGTCCGTGGAGTTCGTCAGCGGCTCGTACCATTTCATGGCGGCCACGATCCCGACGGAGCCGCCCTGCGTCGCCTGGTCGATAGCACAGATCGAGGCAGAGCGCGCGCGCATGCACGCACGGGTCAGCAGCATTGCCGATGAGATGCGGAGACGATGCTCGCTGCGTGCGCAGGATCGATCAGAGAGACGAGCGGGCGGGATCCGACCTGGTACTTGTCCCTGTAGGCGCGGACGGCGGCGGCGTGGGACATGATGATGTTGTGCGCCGCGGCGTACGGCTCCCGGCGCGAGTCGCCGCTCCCGCAGCTGCCGAACGGCGGGGAGCAGCGGCTGGGCGGGTACGCGCCCAGCATGTACTGGAACTTGACCAGCAGGTTGGGCTCGTTGAAGGTCGTCCAGAGCCGCACACGGTCGCCGAACGCCCCGAAG
The DNA here is from genome assembly GCA_029449295.1 of Zea luxurians. Lineage (NCBI taxonomy): Eukaryota > Viridiplantae > Streptophyta > Magnoliopsida > Poales > Poaceae > Zea > Zea luxurians. The sequence goes on from JAOPSE010000010.1 coordinate 109,367,306, forward strand.
CAGACGTCCGCGTAGTGCTCGTACTCCTCCCTGCGTGTAACAACACAAGTATCCGTTTGTTGTTGATTTGATTGTTGTTGCTGCTTGCTGCCAGGTCGTCCCGGACGAAAATGGCAAGAACGAGAGCCGGAGCAGAGGATGCTTGGGAATCGTACCGGATCCCAGCGTCCAGCCAGCCACCGTACCGGACCTCCAGCTCGCGCGGCATGTCGAAATGGTTCAGAGTGACGAAGGGCTGTATTCCTGACCACCAGCAGAAAGAAAGAGAGAAACCAGACGTGTGTTGTGGTCACTGTCTCACTGGTGAGCTTGCTTTGGTCGGAGCAAGAAAAGAGAGAGAGAGAGAGAGACAGCTCGAGATCAAGGCCCGTCAACTACCCTAGCGCGTGAGATGTGGACAAGGACTGCGTACCGTACCTTTCAGCAGGAGCGCATCGATCAGGCGGTTGTAGAAAGCTACCCCGCCTGCATTGACGCCACCAACCCGGCCTCCTGCAACAAACACGCGCGTTGTCCACACGTCAAAGCACCCGAGGAACCGGTCGGCGAGCAGGCAAACCCCTGCCTAAAATATGAGCAATCCGATCTTAATTATCGGCGTACTTGGTAGAACCCTCGCCCATGAGATGGAGAATCTGTAGGCATTGACTCCCAGCGACTGCAGGATCTCCAGATCTCCCTGCTCACAACAAGATCGGATGCGCGCGAAACATGGTCAAGGCGGCGTCATCAGCGATAGGCGATAGATAGATAGACTGTTTGTTCTTGTGGTCTTTATTACCACGTAGCGATGGTAGTGGTCGTCGGCTACGTCTCCGGTGCGTCCGTCCATCACCCCTCCACCTGCAGAAGAGCAAAGGCAGGAGTGCAGGACCATGAATTAATTGTGATGTCTGTCATGCAGCTCGTGGCTCGTTAGTGAGTTCGACAAGGCGGTAATGGATCGCGATCCAAATAATCTTCACAATAAGTTAGGGCACTTAAAATAAATTTTAGTTAAATATGGAAAGCAATAGACCCTAAACCCTAAAAACTGTAAGTTTTATAGTGTAAAATTTAGTGCTTCCACTACAAGCAAGAGTCCGTACGGATAATTAAGGATAAGAGCAGTTGCGTGGCGTGGCGTGACAATGAAATGATAAGATTAGTATTTATGCGCGTACGTCGCTGTCATGTACAATACATATTTTACTTATCATTTCATTCAGCAAGTAGCGTGGATCGAGCTAGATCATTCAGATGATTAGCCGAAACTTGCTTACCACTCGAATCTGTTTCGTGGGCGGCGGGTGAAGGTTGAAGGTTTATTGTTCGCTTTGTTTTTTTTAACACTAGGAGGACGAGGAGGGATCTTGTGAATGAAGATTTCGAAGCTGTGACGAAAAACAGAGTAATGTACTGATGTTATAGGCGTTTCCCAGTCCCAACCTAGCAAGCGTTCGAAAGCTCTCACTAGTTTCCAGTTCTTCTCCAAGTGTGTTAATGCCCAATTATGGCCACGCGAATGAGAAAGAGACCAATCGAGTAGAGTTGGTGTGTGTGTGTGTATGTATGTACGAAAGAAACGACTCACTGTGTGTGTGGGTGAACACATCCCAGTTGCAGAGACCCTTGCCGTCCTCCAGGTACGCGCCTTCAATCTGTCAGTGTCAGAGGCGACGTAGAGCAAGAAGCCATGCGCATACAATTGTCAGACAGACAGACAGGCAGCACCGCTTGTATATGTCCGCCCTCGTCGGTTCAAGGGACGGCGGTGTGCAGGACCGGAAGAGATGCCGGCCCGGCCGGGCGCTCAGGACTCACCTGGTAGGCCGACGTCGCGGCGCCGAAGAGGAACCCTGGCGGGAACTCGCTGCGGTCGACCCCACGCACGGCCGGCGGCAGGAGCGCCACCAGCACCACGGCCGCCAGCGCCGCCGCCGCTGCGGCAACGGCTCTCGCTGTGGCCATCCCCGGGCGAGCGGGGCTCGTCCTTGCTGCGCCCTACCTTCAGTCCACGCTAGCTAGCTAGCTCTTTCTCTCTCTCTCTCTCTCTCTCTCTCTCTCTTCGCGCGGCATTCACCCAACCTATGTCACCGCTCCCGACGTGACTCTGAACGCCTCCTTCTGTTGCTGTTGCGTACTTAAGCCGCTCGCCACGTCCTCGGACAAGATAGGCAGCGCGCGTGCAACACGAGCATCTACCCTTCGTTTTCATTAAATAATAAACAATGATAACCTATAGTTAGCCAACCACACTATATTTCTGATTATTGTTCATGACACCGAGTTTCTCCGTCATTCTCGATAAGTGACAATAAGATACTGTTGGATCTTTTATGGGCTTGGCCCATTTATTGAATAAACTCTATGGTGTGTAATGGTGGAGAATACCAATAGTACCACATTGGAAGTCCAAGGGTCTTTTGCCTTGACTTATATGGTGGGATTTATTCCACTTAACTTGAGAAGTCAAGAAATGGACAAGGGCGTGTCACGCGCGCGCGCGCCGCCGACGCCGCCGGCCGGGCCGGGCGTGGCGTGGCGTGGCAGGCTCAGCTGCCGACTTATGGCGTGACTCGGCGAGGTATTTCCATCTCGTGACTCTGCGCGCACAGAGAGGCGCGTCTACGCGACTGCCCAACGTCTGTCGTTGTCTTCTTCGCTGGTTCTTGGCGTCTTCATCTCGATCGGATGACAAGAGAAGTTGGACAAGGATCAAGATCCTCGGAGCGCATGGGAGGGTATGATCAATTCAGTTCATTACAGTTTTATATTCTGCATATTATATATGTCGTATGTAGCTTTGTTCTATCATATTATAATATGTTATATCTGTCTGTCTTAATTTTACAGTCATCCTATTTATATTGTTATCTGTTTATTTCCAGTTGTTCCGCAATAATCCATGAACCATGTTTATATACTTATTTTATTTATATGATTTACATGCTTCATATGCTTTGTGTTCTCATGATCCATATTGTTATGGATAATTTTGAGATCATGTTTTCTATGTTTGATTATCTATTATATGTCATCATCATAATGTCAATTTATGGAATTAAAATGGTACGGAAAATGCCTATATTTCTGACAATCCAAAAACCTAATGTTAGGCATTTTTCTGTCAGAGGTTTTGCTGCTATGCTAAAGCCTGATCCTTTTGATGGTAAAAACTTCTTGATATGGAAAGCTAAAATAGAATTGTGGCTAACTGCAATGTCTTGTTTTCGTGCCGCTGAGGGCAAGCCTGCCAACTTACCTCCTGAGGATGAGGCTAAGTTTAAGGCTGAAGACAACCTCTTTCGAGGAGCAGTAATTAGCGCACTGGATACAAAATTCCAGAAAAGCTATATCATCCTTCCCACAGGGAAAGAGCTGTGGGATGCACTTGTCGGAAAGTTTGGAGTAACTGACGCTGGTAGCGAGCTGTATCTCATGGAGCAGCTGTATGACTACAAGATGGTTGAGAACCGACCTGTAGTGGAACATGCTCATGAGTTTCAGGCACTAGCTAAGGAACTCGAACTTTTTCCTTGTCCTTTGCCTGACAAGTTTGTGGCTGGCGGTATAATCGCGAAGTTGCCACCTTCTTGGAAGGACTTTGCTACCTCTCTCAAACATAAGAGACAAGAGTTCAATGTGGAAGAGCTCATTGGTACTCTTGATGTTGAGGAAAGGGCTAGAACAAAGGACAGTGGAAAAGGTGTTGAGACCTCTACTGCTAATGTGGTGCAGAAGAGAAACTTCCGCAAGTTTATCAAGAAGAAAAACCAGAACAAACAAGAGAATGCGAATAAACCTGTTCAAACAGCACAGTTTAAAAAGAAGAACAACAATAACAAGGGAAAGGGAGGATGCTTTGTCTGTGGCAGTGATCAACATCGGGCAAGAGAGTGCCCTGATCGCAAGTTCACTCAAGACAAGAAATCAGCTAATGTTGTAACCACTGAAACTGAAGGAGGAACATCTGGGTATGGTAATTCTTTACCATTTGTTCTTTCAGTCTGTAATTCACCTGAGTGGTGGATGGACAGTGGTGCAAACATTCATGTGTGTGCTGATGCCTCTATGTTCACTTCCTATCAGGTCGGGAGGTCTGGCGCCTTGTTGATGGGAAATGGGTCGCGTGCTCATGTTCTTGGTGTTGGTACGGTCATTCTGAAGTTTACTTCGGGAAAGACGGTGCCATTGAAGAGCGTGCAGCATGTGCCCTCTATCAAGAAGAATCTCGTTAGCGCCTCTATGCTATGTCGAGATGGATACAAAGTTGTTCTTGAGTCTAATAAATGTGTTGTGTCGAAACATGGTAATTTTGTTGGTAAAGGATATGACTGCGGAGGCTTGTTCCGCTTATCACTGCATGATGTGTGTAATAAACTGGTGAATTCTGTTCATTTTTTTGATGAGTCAGATTTATGGCATTCACGTTTTTGTCATGCAAGCTTTGGCTGTCTTATGCGGTTAGCAAATATAAATTTAATTCCTAAATTCAACTTGGTCAAATGGTCTAAGTGCCATGTGTGTGTTGAATCAAAACAACCCCGCAAGCCTCACAAGGCTGCTGAGGCGAGGAGTTTGGCACCTCTAGAACTTGTTCATTCTGATCTGTGCGAGATGAATGGAATTTTGACCAAAGGTGGTAAAAGATACTTTCTCACTTTTATAGATGACTCCACTAGATTTTGTTATATGTATCTCTTAAAAACAAAAGATGAAGCGTTCAATTATTTTAAGGCCTATAAAGCTGAAGTTGAGAACCAACTTGAGAGGAAAATAAAACGTTTAAGGTCTGACCGAGGTGGAGAATATTTCTCTAATGTGTTCGATGAGTTCTGCGTGGAACATGGTATTATTCATGAGAGGACACCGCCATTCTCACCACAATCCAATGGGATTGCTGAAAGGAAAAACCGCACTCTAACAGATTTGGTGAATGCCATGTTGAGTACAGCGGGATTATCCAAGGCATGGTGGGGTGAGGCGATTTTGACAGCATGTCATGTCCTGAATAGAGTTCCAACAAAGAACAAAGAGATCACTCCATTTGAGGAATGGGAAAAGAGAAGAGTAAATCTCTCGTATTTGCGCACTTGGGGTTGCTTGGCTAAAGTGAATGTGCCAATCAACAAAAAGCGTAAACTTGGGCCTAAAACTGTTGATTGTGTATTCCTTGGGTACTCATTTCACAGCACTGGGTATAGGTTCTTAATTATAAAATATGATGTGCCTGATATGTATGTTGATACTATCATGGAATCAAGAGACGCAACATTTTTTGAGAATGAGTTTCCCATGAAGAATACACCTAGTGATACAAGTCATGAGACTATAATTCCCCATGAGCACGAACTGTCGATTCCTATAGATCATGCTGAGGATTCTCACGTGCACATCCCTGAGGAGGATGACACTATAGTCACTCGAAAGAGCAAGAGACAGAGGGTTGCAAAATCCTTTGGTAATGACTTTATAGTGTACCTTGTGGAAGACACACCAACTACCATTAGTGAGGCATATTCCTCTCCTGATGCTGACTTATGGAAGGAAGCAGTAAGGAGTGAGATGGAATCTATTATGTCTAATGGAACTTGGGAGGTCGTTGACCGTCCTTATGGTTGTCAACCTATAGGTTGCAAATGGATCTTCAAGAAAAAGCTTAGGCCTGATGGTACAATTGAGAGGTACAAGGCAAGGCTTGTGGCCAAAGGATATACCCAAAAGGAGGGTGAAGATTTCTTTGACACCTACTCGCCAGTGGCTCGATTGACTACAATTCGCACATTAATAGCCGTGGCAGCCTCTTATGGTCTTATCATTCATCAGATGGATGTTAAGACAGCTTTCCTAAATGGAGAGTTGGATGAGGAGATCTATATGGATCAGCCAGAAGGGTTCATTGCGGATGGTTAAGAGAACAAGGTGTGCAGGTTGATAAAATCATTGTATGGCCTAAAACAAGCACCTAAGCAATGGCATGAAAAGTTTGATAATACTCTTACAACAGCTGGCTTTGTTGTAAATGAATCTGACACGTGTGTATACTATCGGTATGGTGGGGGTGAGTCTGTTATGCTGTGCCTTTATGTTGATGACATTTTGATCTTTGGATCAAATCTCAATGTGATTGAGGAAGTTAAAAATCTTCTATCGAGCAATTTCGAGATGAAAGATTTGGGAGAGGTTGACGTCATTCTAAACATCAAGCTTGTTAGAGAAGCTAATGGTGGGGTAACTTTGTTACAATCCCATTATGTGGAAAATGTATTGAGTCGCTTTGGTTTTAGTGACTGTGATCCTGCTCCAACACCTTATGACCCCAGTGTGCTATTAAGAAAGAATCGGAGAATAGCAAGGGATCAATTGACATACTCCTAGATCATTGGCTCGCTCATGTACCTTGCAAGTGCAATAAGGCCAGACATCTCTTATGCTGTGAGTAAGCTAAGTCGGTTTGTGTCGAAACCAGGAGATGATCACTGGCGTGCTCTTGAGAGAGTGTTGCGGTATTTGAAAGGTACTATGACATACGATATTCATTATACCGGAAACCCAAAAGTGCTGGAAGGCTATTGTGATGCCAACTAGATTTCTGATGCTGATGAGCTTTATGCCACAAGCGGATATGTGTTTCTGTTTGGAGGTGGCGCTGTTTCCTGGAAGTCTTGCAAGCAGACTATCTTAACAAAGTCTACAATGGAAGCAGAACTCGCAGCATTAGACACTGCTGGGGCTGAGGCCGAGTGGCTTCGTGATTTCCTATTGGACTTACCGGTAGTTGAAAAACCGATACCGGCTATTTCCATGAACTGTGACAACCAAACGGTGATTACAAAGGTTAACAGTTCTAGGAATAACATGAAGTCTACAAGGCATGTTAAGAGGAGATTGAAATCTGTCAGAAAGTTGAAAAACTCCGGAGTTATAACTGTGGATTATGTTCACACATCGAATAATCTGGCAGATCAATTTACTAAGGGTCTGTCACGCAATGTGATAGAAAGTGCATCGAGGGAAATGGGTATGAGACCCATGTGAGATCTACTCTAGTGGTAACCTGCTCTATGTGATCGGAGATCCCGTGAAGTAGAGTGGTGAAACTAGCTAGGAGTAGATTGTGAGGAAAGATCCCTTCTTTAACTCATTTCTGATGCACATCTTTCCTATCTGTAAGGCAGGATGGTTTTTACCTTAATGTATTCCAAGAGTCTTATAAAGGTGAGATGTTGTCCTACAGAACATCTTCTGAGGAATACACCTATATGAGTCAGACTGCTAGTCACAGTCTATGGGACTTGGGTAATCCCTAAATACTCATGAAAGGCACTGAAGTGTGACTTATATGCTTCTAAACAGCGGGAATACCCTTTTGCAGCCTAGTATCAGCAAAGGATTTGAGTGAATCTTATTTCGCACAAAACTGTCAATTCAAGGCATAGTCCATTGTTCAGTTGTGAATGAGTGAAACTCTTATTCTAGATGGATGTTCAACTTAACAGTCTCCATCGAAACACTGGTATATCAAAGGATTGTGATTCTGATACTTCATCATTACAAACCCTAGAGTTTGGTGGGGATTGTTGGATCTTTTATGGGCTTGGCCCATTTATTGAATAAACTCTATGGTGTGTAATGGTGGAGAATACCAATAGTACCACATTGGAAGTCCAAGGGTCTTTTGCCTTGACTTATATGGTGGGATTTATTCCACTTAACTTGAGAAGTCAAGAAATGGACAAGGGCGTGCCACACGCGCGCGCGCGCCGCCGCCGCCGGCCGGGCCGGGCCGGGCGTGGCGTGGCGAGGCAGGCAGGCAGGCGAGCGGGCATGGTGTGGTTGTGTTAATTTTTAGCACTCACTAACCGCGTTAACCTTTCAGTTGCTTGTCTCTACGTCAGCCGAGTGACCCTGTCTCTTCGTCTGCCGAGTGACCCTTCTCCTTCAGCTGCCGACTTATGGCGTGACTCGGCAAGAGCTGGCCGACTCATGGCATAACTCGGCTAGAGCTGGCCGACTCTTGGCGTGACTCGGCGACCTTTCTCCTTCAGCTTCCCTCTGCGAGAGGTTAAATAGAGGAGCACCCCTGTCACTCGGTACACGCAAGAAACACTTTCAGTCTCACAGTCCAGCCGCCGAGTGAGGGTATTTCCATCTCGTGACTCTGCGCGCACAGAGAAGCGAGAGGGCAGGTGCCTCCGAAGCCGGTGCCGTTCGAGACCTTGCACGGGGGATCGGCAATTAGGTTTTTGGGGAGCGTCTACGCGACTGCCCAACGTCTGTCGTTGTCTTCTTCGCTGGTTCTTGGCGTCTTCATCTCGATCGGATGACAAGAGAAGTTGGACAAGGATCAGGATCCTCGGAGCGCATGGGAGGGTATAATCAATTCAGTTCATTACAGTTTTATATTCTGCATATTATATATATCGTATGTAGCTTTGTTCTATCGTATTATAATATGTTATATCTGTCTGTCTTAATTTTACAGTCATCCTATTTATATTGTTATCTGTTTATTTCCAGCTGTTCCGCAATAATCCATGAACCATGTTTATATACTTATTTTATTTATATGATTTACATGCTTCATATGCTTTGTGTTCTCATGATCCATATTGTTATGGATAATTTTGAGATCATGTTTTCTATGTTTGATTATCTATTATATGTCATCATCATAATGTTAATTTATGGAATTAAAATGGTACGGAAAATGCCTATATTTCTGACAGATACACCCTTCGTCCCAAAATAAAATTCATTTTAACTTTTTAGTTGTTTAACATAATAATTAATGGTTGATGTATCGTGATACTTCTGTGAATAAAATTGTAATATTTGTGATGATTTTATGGATGAATTATTATATCTGTGATGGATCTATGTGGATGAATTGTTATATCCTGTGTTGTAGAAAATTCTGTTATTTTTTTCTAATTTTTTCCTTTAAAAATACCTATTTTCGACGGCCACACCCAGGTCACCGAAAATAGCTGCGCTAGGCTTTCGGCGGCACAGCGGTCTGGGTCTGGCCGTCGAAAATAATTGCTTATTTTCGGGGTTTTTTGGCAGCCAGTAACGGCCGAAAATAACACTTATCTCGCTGAAAATAGTTTATTTTCGGTGGCATAAGGCTTATTTTCGATGGTTTCTGGTTGCCGAAAATGACTTTCGTACTGTAGTGGATGAAGGGAGTATATGATGCACCTCATGTTACTATATGTATTATTGGTTAATTGATTATAATTTCGTTTTCATCATTGCACTTGGTCCAACCGCCGCGCCAAGTTCTTATTAAAACTTCATCGCGATATGGTCAGTCGCTCTAAAACCTCTTGACTTACTCTTCACACTAGCAATTTGGCCCATCATAGCCAAGCTATTTTTATTGATCTTCTTCATCTAGCTATATGACACCATGTCATGTCTCATATGCTATAATTAAACTTCTTCATTACACTATTTGCACATATCAACAAATTTAAGTCACTCCATCACCATGACTCATGTTGCTCGCACTAGTGTATCTATGAACTATAATCACTTGTATATCTTAACATAAATATATATTAGTCTACCTAGGTTATCACTCAGTTACTAAAACCAAAGCAGGACCTTTCAGCACGATTGAAGAGAACTAGTAATGGTTAGTACCACCAATAGCTACTTTCGTTTGATATGATGCCCCAAATTCGATGCCCATCGAAAGCCACTCTAATCCAATGCAATTCCAGAGAGGTCTAGAAACACATTTTTTGCATAGGAACTTTTGACGTGTGACATGGAATCTATCTAATATATAGGTAGATATCTATCTAAAGGAACAGTAAGGCCCTTTAAACTACTCTAGATAAGCTGATTTGGAAGAGTAGGCGCCATTCTCAGTCCAAATCCACCGAATACCGTCTCGTTGATCATTAAGCTGAATGCCCTCAAGAAGGTTCCAGAGATAGATGAATTTAGTCAACTGTTGTGTGTTTTCCATTCTCCATAGCCCTCTACTCCAGTTGAGATTAGTTAATTGGTCAGCCACTGATTTGTTCTTTTGCCAAGCCAGAGGATACAAACTTAGAGCCAAGTCGATCAGTGCTTTCCCAGAAAAGCCAAGAATCATGCCAAAAACTAGCCTTTATTCTATTGTGGACTGTGACAGTACTTGAAGCACGAAAAAGAGCTCTGTCAGTGTTTTCATAGGGTGCTCCATGGCCTAGAGGAGTCAGTCCAGCTGAACCATAACCATGTTAATCGCAAGGCCCGACTGAAACCCATTTTTTGAATGATCACTCTTCATCCATATCCAATCCTTATCCTCCATATTTATGTGTACCTAATCTAACTTAGTCACATATTTAGCAAAATGTCAGTCCACTAATTATCTCAATTACCAAAACCAAACATAGAACTTTCACATGGAATATTTTCATAGACCACACATGCTTTACATAATCTAATTTAAATATGAGATAAAGAAGATGGCTCAAGATGATAAAGCTTTGTGATTCCAATATCTAATATCATCTGAGTAAAGCTAATTTCATGTCTGATGTGCTAAGTTGCAAGGCCATTCGTGATCGCTAAAGTTGGAAACAAGCATGGCTCAATATGTCGAGAATTGCAAAAGACAGACAAATCTTGATTCCCCTAAGGGACATGGCCAGCCTATGCTACAAGTGATTTCTCACTTAGAAAGACATCAAGGATGGTCAACATTTGGATGAAGACCTATAGCTCGAACCAAATAATGCCAGATGATCCTAGATTTGAAAGTTTTCACTTGGTTCAGTACAACACCCTTTGGTCTAGGAAATGGTTGGTAGTACCCAACCAAGAGAAGCTAAAGAAGCAAATCATGAATGGAGCTCACAAATCACTCTTCTCCAAGAGGCTATCAAGAACATGCCAAATGAAACCATCAAACCTAAAAGAAGATGTGGAATCCTACTAAGATCAGCTTTCATATTAAGTTATGTTAATGATTATGTATAGACTTAGATTAAGACCATGTTATGTTGAAACCTAATTCACCACCTTAGCCTATGGCGACCCGGATAACATCACTAGCGCATCTAATTGTCACCTGCCGGCGAAAAAATAAGACCACTAAAATATGTATTTTTAGTAGTGCCCTTTTTCTTTTAGAACTATATTATGATTCTAAATAAAGCTCTAAAATTTTTGATCAGTCAGGTTATATATGCATGTCTTATGTTCTGAAGTTCATATATTTCATGTTAACTCGTCTATAGAAGCAACCACTTTATATATGGAATAACTGCAAGTATGATGGTGACTTAACCGATACATATGACAAGAGGCACTGAATCAAGAGCGAACATAAAGATTTATGTGAAACCCCCTTGCGGAGAAGAACATCAGTAAATAGGTCACGGCCGGTGTGTCGATTCCATTATGAGATAAAAACAAATACAAGATGTGAAAAGCCGACGAATGGGGAGGGGCTCCAAATTTTCAATAAATCTTTCTTTCGGTGATACATTTTGGTAGATCAAAGTATCTCCATTACTCTCTCTAACCCTGACTCTCTCTCCGAAGCCAAAGAACGAAGTTCAGGTCTACAGCGCTGTCTCTGGATGTTTTGCATAATAAATGGGCTAGCCTAAAATTATCACAAGCAGTTCCGATTTCAGCTACTATAAGGGCTTGTTCGGTTAGCTCTCAATCCATGTGGATTGAGTGGGATTGGATGGGTTTGAATCCCAAACAAGTCAAACTTCTTAAGAATTTTTTCCAATCTCATCCAATCCATGTGTATTGGGAATAACCGAACAAGGCCTAACATGTGTAGACAATGTTCTGCATAATAAATGAGCTATTTGGTCTCTATAATGATGGTTAAAATCTAGAGCTGCACGTCACACTTCGCCTAGCTAGGGGGAAGAAAACGCTCCACCCCAAGTTTCACTGGGCTGGACGTCGGAGATGGCAACTGTAGTGGCCCCCTTTATTAAGGATCAATAAATAAATTCATATAAAGATCACGTTCTTCATTTTCTGAATTGAAGAGCATGTTCAGGCGTCACAAGCTCATGCTGCCTGTACTTCGAACAAGGCACCCTCTCTCTATTGAGCTTGAAGTGAACTCTGGAGGAACCGTTTGTACCACAGCGCCGACGACTTGGGCTTTCTCTCCTGCGTTTGGTAGTCAACGTAGTGAAGGCCGAAGCGGAGGGTGTACCCATATAGCCACTCAAAATTGTCAATGAGAGACCAGATGAAGTAGCCACGGACATCGGCGCCGTCACTATATACCAAAAAGTTCAGTTCACTCAGACATGTTAGCTGAGGGGAACAGTTCGTCCACGACGCATGCGATGTGATTGACCTGTGAAATTCGAAACCAAATGGATGCACCTGATGACTTTGGCGAGTTTTGCGAGGTAGCCCTCGAGGTACCGTATCCTGCCCTGGTCGTCAAGCCAGTCCTCGGCACGGGTAGTATAACCATCCCCACCTTGTGCGTAGCCTGAAGAAACGATTTTTGAGTAACTGTGAATGTAAGTGAAGCGCGCGGAGCATGAAGTCCTGAACAGAAGCGCAAGCCGAAGCTTGCAAGAGGTGCGCTACCATTTTCGGTTATGAACATGGGGAGATTGCTGTATCTGTTCATGATGTAGGTGACCATCTTCTCTATCCCGTCAGGAACGACGTAGAACGTCGGCATCGCTGTCTGCCGCCCAGAACTCAGGAATCAGGATATGCAAATGCAATCGAGTCAGCAGTGGGCCGCTGTGGGGTTGTGGGCACCTCGACTTGAAGTAGAAAAGCAGTAGAGAGCTAGCTCACCGGAGGCCCGATGGGAATCCCGTCTCTTTCTCCCGTGTAGGCCGCCAGCGATTGGTGGAACTCCTGCCCCGACGGGCAATAACCTGGCGAGAACATGCAGTCCCTGGCGTACAGCGTCGTGTAGTGGTTGATGCCGATGAAGTCCAGCCCGTAGCCCAGCGTCCTCCTCTCCTCCGGCGAGAAGGTCGGCAGCCTGGAGCCCAGGAGCCGTCGCATCTCCGGAGGGTAGTCTCCGTAGATTATCGGGTCAAGAAACCTGCAGCAAGCGATACAATTGGTTGGTTGCTTTGCAATGCATTGGCCATTGGGTGGTCTCTGGACTGTGCGTGCCGGCCGGCCGTGCCCTACCATGGAACGTCGAAGGCCAGCGCCCGCTCAGTCGCCAGCCGGTCCGCCGGCGCGTCCGTCAACGGCACGAACCAGACAGTGGACATCACGATGCCGATCAAGCCCTTCTGCTTGCTCTGCAGGTTTTCAATAATCGGTGTTAGAGGTAATATTCTAGAAGTTTCTCTGTATGTCTGCATGTAATCTTCAATCAACCGAATCAATCTCCTATAGATAGAAAGGATATATTCCAGCCATGTGTATTGATAGGACTCCATCAATAGATTGATTCGGTTGCCCTCTGTAAGCTGAATGCGTCCAGCCTTGACGCATATATATGAACATGCAGCCTGCGGCCACAGATGTGTGGTAGAAACGCTTCAACCCATTCCAACTTACATGGTACCAGAGCCAACCTCTGAAACACCTCATCTAGCCATGGCGCTTGACTCCAATTCAACCACCACCATCCCCTCCTCCTTCCAGATCCCAATCTCTGAGAAACTCAACAAAACCAATTATATGCTCTGGAAAGCCCAAGTCCTGCCGCCAATAAGAGCTGCGCAAATGGAGGGATTACTCACTGGAGCCGAGGCAAAGCCGGCCCAGACCATCGTCGTACAGTCCGGCGACAACACCATCGCCCAAGCCAATCCGGAGTATGCTCGCTGGGTCTCTCGCGATCAGGCTGTTCTCGGGTATCTCCTCTCGTCATTAACGAGGGAGGTGCTCATGGGAGTCACCACACTCACGTCGTCGGCTGATGTCTGGCGCACGCTGGACGGGATGTACGCCACCCGTACCCGTGCTCGCTCCGTCAATACGCGCATTGCGCTTGCCACAACCAGAAAAGGTGTGTCCACCATGACTGAATTCTATCTCAAGATGAAAAGCTATGCAGACGAGATGACTGTGTCCGGCCAAACTCTCGGTGATGAGGAGTTTGTTGCGTACGTGCTCACTGGCCTTGATGAAGAGATCTATAATTCCTTTGTGTCCTCCATTGTTACCCGGGTTGAGCCAATCTCGCCCGCTGAGTTGTATTCACAGATGCTGGCTTTTGAGCTCCGGTTGACAAAACAGGCTGCCAACAACTCCTATGCCTCGTCCTCCGCCAACGCAGCATCACGGGGTCGTCGTGTTTCCTGGACTGGTGGATCTTCCTCTCGTGGCCGAGGGCGCTCCTCTGGATCCGGTCGTGGCTCCTCCTCACGAGGGTCACGTAACGGCTCCTACAACACCAACTACTGTTGTTCTGCTGCTAGTATGCCATCAGATGCTACTGCAGGACAGAATCGTCCAAGGTGCCAGGTTTGCAAGAAAATCGGTCATGAAGCCGATATTTGCTGGTTTAGATATGATGATAGTTATGCTCCAGAAAATCGTGCTGCAAACATGGCGTCTTCTTCAGGTACTGATCCAAATTGGTACCTAGACTCTGGGGCTACAGATCACATCACTGGAGAGCTTGAGCAACTCACAATGCATGAGCAGTACAATGGCAGCGACCAGATTCGGGCTGCAAACGGTGCAGGTATGGATATTGCCCATATTGGTAAATCTGTCATACCCTCCTCTACCCGACCCTTAAATCTGAGCAAAGTCCTTCATGTTCCCAATGCTCACAAACAACTCATCTCCATTCATCGTTTTACTCTTGATAACAATACTTTTATTGAACTTCACCCACATTTTTTCTTGATCAAGGATCAGGTCACGAAGCGGGTCCTGCTGCGCGGACCATGTAGAGGAGGCCTTTATCCTCTAAAATCGATCACTCCCACTGTTAAGAGGCTCATCCTATCAGCAATAAAGCCGTCCTCCAAGCGTTGGCATCTTCGTTTAGGTCATCCCTCTAGAGATATTGTTCTTCGTGTTATCAAGAATAATAGTTTGTCATGTTCTAGCTTCGAGTCCTCGGAATCAGTTTGTGATGCTTGCCTCCGAGCTAAGGCTCATCAGTTACCCTATCCCCACTCCAGTCGACAGTCCACTGCCCCTCTTCAACTAGTTTTTTCTGACGTCTGGGGACCTGCAATTGATTCCTTTGGCAATAAGAAATACTATGTTAGCTTTATTGATGATTATAGTAAGTTCACTTGGATTTACTTGCTTCATTACAAATCTGAAGTCTTCACATTCTTTAAAGAATTTCAGTGCCTTGTTGAACGAATGTTTGATCGTAAAATCATTGCCATGCAAACTGATTGGGGTGGTGAATATGAGCGTCTTAATTCCTTTTTTCGCACTATCGGCATTACCCACTTGGTGTCCTGTCCTCATGCACATCAACAGAATGGTGTTGCAGAAAGAAAACATCGGCACATCGTTGAGATGGGCCTTGCTCTTCTAGCTACTGCCTCCATGCCACTCAAATACTGGGATCAAGCCTTCCTCACAGCCACCCACCTCATAAATCGAACTCCTTCCAAACGTATAGCCTATGACACCCCCATTCAACGACTGTTAGGAGCCACACCAGATTATTCCAAACTTCGAGTTTTTGGTTGTGCCTGCTGGCCTAATCTTCGTCCATACAACTCACATAAACTCCAATTCCGATCCACTCGTTGTGCCTTCCTTGGTTACAGCAATCTTCATAAGGGCTACAAATGTCTAGATATTTCTACAGGTAGGATATATATATCTCGGGACGTTGTGTTTGACGAAAATGTTTTCCCTTTTGCCACCCTGAACCCCACAGCCGGTGCACGATATACGTCTGAAGTCCTTCTCCTACCTGCTTCTTCTTCCTCGGGTATTACAGATTCCAATATGGCCAATGATCCTCCTGTTATCTGTTTAAATCCCTTAAATATGTTGTCTAACAATTTTCTGCAGCAGCAGCCGACCCCTGGCGCATCAAATCCACAGTTGTGCACCAATACTAGGGTCGATCTTCCTGCCGGTCTGGCTCCCGAACAGATTCCTCCCGACAACCTGGCTTCATCATCGCTGGCACCTCCTGAGGACCCGGCTGCAACATTCGCTACGGTACCACCGTCTGTCCAGCCAGACACTGCAGCTGCACAACCCCATGCGATTCTACCAAATCCTGCTCCACGATCACGTACCCGCCTCCAAGCAGGTATTCGTAAACCCAAAATTTACACAGATGGTACTGTTCGCTATGGGAATCTTGCTGTCTGTGACGAACCCACAACTATCTCTGCTGCTTTATCTGATCCCAATTGGAAACAAGCTATGGAATCTGAATTTTTAGCACTAATGCGAAATAATACGTGGCATTTGGTTCCTCCTGTCAGTGGCCGAAATCTAATTGATTGCAAATGGGTATTCAGATTAAAAAGAAAGGCTGACGGATCCATTGATCGCCATAAAGCTCGATTGGTTGCCAAAGGTTTTAAGCAACGTTATGGTATTGACTATGATGACACATTTAGCCCTGTTGTTAAATTTGCCACAATTCGTTCGGTTCTCTCTGTTGCTGTTTCTCAGGGCTGGAGTCTACGTCAGCTAGATGTGCAGAACGCGTTCCTTCATGGCGTTCTAGAGGAAGATGTGTATATGAAACAGCCTCCTGGGTTTGAAGATCCTTCTAAGCCCAACTACCACTGTAAGTTGGACAAGGCTCTGTATGGTCTGAAACAAGCTCCGCGTGCGTGGTACTCCCGTTTGAGTTCCAAGTTGTTAGCCCTTGGATTTATTGCCTCTAAAGCCGATATATCATTATTTATCTACAAGAAAAGGTCACTGATAATTTATCTATTGGTCTATGTGGATGATATCATTATTACTAGCTCTTCCACTGCTGCTATTGATGCTCTTCTAGCTGATCTACGGTCTGAGTTTGCTCTTAAGGACCTTGGGTCTCTTAATTATTTCTTGGGCATTCAAGTTACTCGTCTGTCTGATGGTATTCTTCTGTCCCAAGAGAAATATGCCACTGATTTACTTCGTCGGGTTGGAATGCTATCTTGCAAGCTTGTCCCAACACCCATGTCTGCCACGGAAAAATTGTCGATTCATGATGGTACTCTTCTAGGTCCAGAGGATGTGAAGACTTATAGGAGTATTGTTGGTGCTCTTCAGTACTTATCTCATACCAGGCCTGATCTTGCGTTCGCAATCAACAAAGCTTGCCAATATCTTAGCGCTCCTTCAACCGTACACTGGACAGCAGTCAAACGAATTCTGAGATATGTCAAAGGTACACTCCGCATGGGCCTTACATTTTGTCGATCAGCATCTCTTGTTGTTAGTGGCTTCTCCGATGCTGACTGGGCAGGGTGTCCTGATGATCGCAAATCTACTGGTGGGTACGCTGTGTTTCTTGGCTCCAACTTAATCTCATGGTGTGCGAAGAAGCAGCCGACTGTCTCCAGATCAAGCACTGAAGCTGAGTATAAATCAATGGCCAACGCCACGGCAGAAATAATGTGGCTTCAAACACTTTTGAAGGAACTCAGTGTTCCCTGTCCATCAGCTGCACGCCTATGGTGTGACAACATGGGTGCTAAGTATCTGTCTTCGAATCCAATATTCCATGGTCGCATGAAACACATAGAGGTCGATTATCACTTCGTTCGGGATCAGGTATCAAAAAGACTACTAGATGTTCGCTTCATATCTACTGATGATCAACTAGCAGACGGCCTCACGAAAGCTCTACCTCAGCAGCGGTTTCATCGATTCAGACGCAATCTCAACTTAGTAGAGTTGTGATTGAGGGGGGTGTTAGAGGTAATATTCTAGAAGTTTCTCTGTATGTCTGCATGTAATCTTCAATCAACCGAATCAATCTCCTATAGATAGAAAGGATATATTCCAGCCATGTGTATTGATAGGACTCCATCAATAGATTGATTCGGTTGCCCTCTGTAAGCTGAATGCGTCCAGCCTTGACGCATATATATGAACATGCAGCCTGCGGCCACAGATGTGTGGTAGAAACGCTTCAACCCATTCCAACTTACAATCGGCCCATAAATAGAACACGGAGCGAACGAGGAGGACGACGACGACCGACCGAAGAACCAAGCAACGACCAGCCAGAGCACGACCGACGTTGCAGGACAGGAGTAGTACCTTATTACCTGGTACTTGGTCTTGTAGATCTGGACGGCGGCGGCGTGGGCCAGGACGACGTTGTGCGCGGCGACGTAGGGCTCGGCGTCGGAGTTGCCCCGGGCGCAGGAGCGCGAGCATCGGCCCGGCGGGTAGGTGCCGAGCATGTAGCCCCTGGTGACCGCGACGTTGGGCTCGTTGAAGGTGGCCCAGTGCCTGACGCGGTCGCCGAACGCCGCGAAGCACACGTCCGCCAGGTGGCCGAAGTCGCGCCGCGCCTCGGCGCCGCCGAGCCACCCCCCGTACCTGTCCTCCAGCTCTTGCGGGATGTCGTAGTGGGACAGCGTCACGAACGGCTCTATCCCTGTGCCGGCCGATCAAATTCAAATCCCAGGCGCGCGACGAGAAAGTACGTGCATGGCTCGCGACGATGGAGTGAGTACCTTTGAGCAGGAGCGAGTCGATGAGTCTGTTGTAGAACGCGATGCCTGCTGGGTTGACCTCGCCGAATCTCCCTCCTATATATACCCGAGGCAAATGAAACATTCATCGATCGAAACCGGCTGAGAAATGACGAGGCTTCAAATCTAGTACAAACAAAAACTCACTCGGAAGGATTCTGGCCCATGATATAGAAAATCTGTAGGCGTTGGTGCCGAGAGAGTGCATGAGCTCAATGTCATCCTGCAGCGACGAACGAGATAAGATTAGGGGGGGAACTCCGGTCCAGGTTCATCCACACACGCACAACCAATTTGTAGTCCTTTGTAAGACTAGACCTCGTAACGATGATAGTGATCATCCGCGACATCTCCGGTGCTTCCGTCTTCGATTCTTCCTGAAAAAAAAAACACATCACTACCACTACGTCGTCACATACATGTATGCGGAAGACTGGAGGTATCCCAATGAACAGGGTGGGGAGAAGAAAAAAAACAGAGCGGCAGTGGTTAATTCTTCTCCCACAGGCCACAGCCTCACTTTAGAAACGCATACGTAGTTGATGGCTTACCTGGTACGTGGCTGAAGACATCCCAGTTGCTCAAGCTCTTGTTGCCCTCGAGGTACGCGCCTTCGATCTATATACAAAGTGAAGAGAAGATCACATGATCACATCGACCGACCAGCAGCCTTCGGTAGCTGCCAAGTTGATGACCATGCATTTTTTTTTTGGTTTGGTTTGGTTTGTTTGCTCTGTACTCTCCATGACATTCGTGCGTAATATCCGTCTTAGATAATAATCGTTACCATCAGCAAATCAATCAGATAGATAAAATAGCAAGGAGTGATTACTTAAAGGTGGTGTTTGAAATAAGGCAGGCTCGGTTACTTGGGCCTGTGACTAGGTGAAGCCCAAGAGGGCCCAGTATAAGGTTGCGCGGACCGCAGCCCGGGAAACAGGTAGGACGTTAGCCCGCGTCGTTTTCTCGAGACGGGGACGAGTCGAAAAACCTTCACCACGGCCGCATGGGAGGCCAACCAACCAAGCAGGCGCCTTGCATGCGCGGCAACCGGCGAGAGACGGAGGGAAGCAAAAGGGGAGGGCTGCTGCGACTGCGACTGCGAGCGGCGTGTGTGAGGAGATAGACCACCGAGGCGGTCGGTCGGCTCACCGGCCTACGCGTGTGTACCTGGTACGAGGAGGTGGCGGTGCCGAAGAGGAACGACGGCGGGAAGTCGCTCCTGCGGACGGCTGCCGCCGCCGCCGTGGCCCGTGGGAGAAGACAGAGGAGGAGCCAGGCGATCATCAGAGCGCCGGCGAGCACGAGGCGCCGTGCCCTGGCCCTGCCCGCCATGCTGCCGGCGGCGTGCGTGCGCTGCACACGCTGGTGACTAGTTTGCTGGAGAATTGAAGGGGTCGACCGGCCGGTCGAGGGCTTTCTTGTGGGATATCTGCTCGCCGCGCTGGTTTTCGTCTGCTTTTTGGCGTGTTGGATGTATATATAGGCTGAGGTGGTTGTCTGAGAGAGACAGAGAGAGAGACTGAGAGGGAGGGCGCCCGTGGTGCTTAGCGAGGAGAGCGTTGGAGTCTTTTGCTTTGTCCTTACAACAAAAGTTACCTCTCCTTCTCCTCCACAGAATCCATCGGTTGTGCGAGCGAGAATTCGCGTTCCTTGCACCAAACGGTAGCCTCTGTGCCTGATGTGGAAACGGCAGCTGGCCGCACGGGACGGTCGCGGTCCTGCTACGAAGTACGAGCACTGCACGAGAGGATGCGGTTAGTTCTTTTTCCCGACGTCTTTAACCAGGACCAGACGACGCTGGATGAAGGGGTTTCGTTTTGACGGAGGCGCGCGGAGAGCTCAGCTGTTACCGCCCGACGCGACGAATGGGACGGGGACCGCGACCACATTACGGTCAAGAACGAAAGCTCTATCCGCAAGCAGAGCACGTTTGTAACCGTGCATGTTTCACGTTTGATTTTTTTTTACGAAGGGGCATAGCCCCCTATTTCATTAAGAAATAGGTATCTGTTCATTACAAGTCAGCACGCGATGAGATACTACCCATCACCAAAAGTAGAAAACTAGTGGAACTAACTTCTACCAACAAAACGGGAAGAGCAGAAGTTAGACGCCACTAATCTCCGACCTAACAGCACCACAGTTTTTAAGCCAAGCTTAGTTACAACGACCAAGACCAAAAGGAGCAGACCAGCTATCAAACATCAGTTTTTAACAGACCAACCAACACAGTTTATATCCAAAAGAACTTTGGGCTGCACTGATCGACAACGGTAGACGCCTGAGCCAAAACGAAGACTTCAGCCAGAAATACGACGATCCCTCGGGCACCACCCGAACGCTCTGCTCATCACTTCACTTATTATCTTTCGGATGAGTTGGCTTCCTTGGACCACCATCTTTTTTTTCTTCTCTTTCTGTCGAATGGCCCAAGAATCCAACCAAAAGCAACAAAGAAATATAATATTAGCAGGATCAATCAAACTTTTTTCACCAAAAAACCAATCATTTCTGGTTCTCCAAATAGCCCAAAACAAAGCCCCACAGCCAAAAATCAGAAGATTTGACATTTTGTTTTTGGGAATTTTCATCCAGCTATCACAGACTTCATCAATATTTTTTGGAATGTAATCCAAATTAAGAGCAATTTGAACCACTCTCCAGACAAATTTGGCAACAGAGCATTTAAAAAATAAATGATCAATCGATTCCATGCCACCACAAAAGCAACATTCATCAGAACCTTTCCAATTTCTTTTTCTCAGATTGTCTTTTGTAAGAATTTTGTTTCTAATCACCAACCATAGAAAGACTTTAATTTTTTGTGGCAATTTAGATTTCCATAGAAATCTGTAAGGAACTTTGAACTGATCCAAAGAGTTTTTCTTATACAAAGAATTGACAGTGAACCCTTTATTTCCCAATCTCCAAATAGGCTTATCTTCTTGACTTGACAAATTAAATTTAGAACATAAAGCCACTAACTCATCAAAAAGCTCCTGAAGGTTGCCAGTCATTCTTCTTCTGAAAGAAAGAGCCTCAAAATTCGAAGACAGAACTTTATATACTGTAATGTCTTTATCTGAAGTCAGATCAAACAGAATGGGAAAACTCAAAGCCAGAGGCCCATCACCAATCCAGAAATTTTTCCAAAAGCTAGTACGACGACCATTACCAACAACCATCTTACAATATTTAAAGAAACTCTCCCTGAGGTTTAAGAGTTTTTTCCAAAAATGTGAGTCAGACTGTCTTTGATTAACAGAAATAAGGGGTTTTCCCTTAATATATTTTCCAGCAATTATTCTCTGCCATAAACCATTAGCATTTTCCAAATTCCACAGCCATTTGGATAGCAGAGCATCATTCATAGAACTTAAATTCAACACACCTAAACCACCTAAGCTTTTGGGAGAGCAAACTAGCTGTCTTCCAGTTAACCAAATGCATTTTTTTTCTGGGAACCACCTTGCCAAAGAAGACTTTTTCTAAGTAAATCCAGCTTTCTAATGACCGACTTAGGAGCCGGATAAATCGATAACATGTACAGAGGTACTGTTGGGGTCGTGCTTCGGTGCGCCGAAGGTCTCACACGAAGAAGCAGCTTCGGCTGGAGTCGTCTCCAAGAGATGGCCGAAGGTTCCTTTTCATGGAGCTTCGGCGTTTTAAACCGACATAGAGATAGAATGACCTTTTTATTCATATAGGTCTGAGTCAATGTTGTAAACATTTGTAAGGGGCATAATTGTAATTTGTCACAGGCTGCGACCTGTGCCTATAAATAGATGAACAGTACCTCTGTACTGTTCACGCGAACCTGTCATTTGCCTTCACATTACACTTGTACTCCTGCCTTCCTCAAGACTGAAGGTACATCTGTCATTTATATTCATTCGTATTAATGGAAATGAAAATGATTCTATGTTAACATTTGAATGTCCATTTTATACCTCATGATTTATGTAAATGCTTCATCCTACGTTATTATGTCTACGAAGGTGCGTCCTTCGTAACCTTCGTCCGAAGTTCCTTATGTCCCGAAGGGATATAATGAAGTGGAGGACGAAAGACCTTAATATTTAACATTTTCTGTGTTGCCTTGTTCTTAACTCTAAGCATTTGAGAACAAGCCCCCAACATTGGCGCCCACCGTGGGTGAACTCACTTCCACTTTTCTGAGCTGATGGCTTCGTTCAACAACCAAGCTGGAGATGCTTCGGCTTCGAAGCTGGTGCTCCCGATAACAGGCGGTTCTTGCTCAGAGCCGGCTAACAAGAAGCAGAAGAAGGAGGCTCAGAGAAGGGTGCAGCATGTTGGA
This sequence comes from Zea luxurians, assembly GCA_029449295.1. Taxonomy (NCBI): domain Eukaryota; kingdom Viridiplantae; phylum Streptophyta; class Magnoliopsida; order Poales; family Poaceae; genus Zea; species Zea luxurians. Next base: position 109,390,226 of record JAOPSE010000010.1, read on the forward strand.
GTGCAGGGACCTTTCATCAAGTCAAAATGGTCTCATATTCCAATTACCTTCTCTCAGGAAGACCTTCAGCTTAAGGATTATCCTCACAATGATGCTATGGTTATTTCTTGCGTGATCAAAGGATTTCTGGTCCACAATGTCCTAGTTGATACAGGCAGTGCAGCTGACATTATATTTGCTAAAGCCTTCAGACAAATGCAGGAGCCCGAAGACAAGATTCATGATGCTACGCACCCTCTTTGTGGCTTCGGAGGGCGGCAGATTGTGGCACTTGGGAAGATTACCATGCCGGTAACCTTCGGATTTGTCAACAACACAAGGACTGAGCAAATTGTGTTTGATATTGTTGACATGGAGTATCCTTACAATGCTATCATCGGCCGTGGCACTCTTAATGCCTTCGAAGCAATTCTTCACCCAGCTTATCTCTGCATGAAGATACCTTCGGACCAAGGACCTATTGCTATTCATGGAAGTCAGGAAGCTGCTAGAAGGGCCGAAGGAAGCTGGACTGACTCCAAGGCAATCCATAACATAGATGGAGCTGAAGCTTGTGAACAGTATAAATTCAGGAGGGAGAAGGCAGCTTCAGCAGATCAGCCGAAGCCCATGTTATTGTGTGAAGATGTAGCAGAGCAGAAGGTGTTGTTGGGCTCGCAATTATCTGAAGACCAGGAGAAAACCTTGATAAGGTTTTTATTCAGCAACAAAGATGTCTTTGCATGGTCAGCTAATGATCTCTGTGGAGTAAATCGGGATGTTATTGAACATTCGCTTAATGTTGATCCATCCTTCAGACCCCGAAAGCAGAGGCTTCGGAAAATGTCTGATGATAAGGCCGAAGGGGCTCGAAATGAAGTAAAAAGACTCCTCAGTGCAGGAGTTATCAGAGAAGTGAAGTACCCAGAGTGGCTAGCTAACACTGTTATGGTGAAGAAGGCCAATGGCAAGTGGAGAATGTGTATTGATTTCACAGATCTCAACAAGGCTTGTCCGAAGGATGAATTTCCGCTGCCAAGGATAGATTCTTTAGTTGATGCAGCAGCTTCTTCGGAGCTCATGAGTCTCCTGGACTGCTACTCAGGCTATCATCAAATCTGGATGAAGAAGGAAGATGAGCCGAAGACTAGCTTCATAACTCCAAGTGGTACATATTGCTATCTTCGGATGCCTGAGGGGCTCAAGAATGCTGGAGGGAGTTTCAGCAGAATGACTGCGAAGGTTCTCCAATCTCAGATAGGCAGAAATGTGTTGACCTATGTTGATGACATTATCGTAAAGAGCACGAAGCAAGAAAATCATATTGCTGATTTGCAGGAGACCTTCGCCAGCTTCAGACAGGCTGGTCTGAAGCTGAATCCAGAAAAATGTGTCTTCGGAGTGAAGAAGGGCAAATTTCTTGGATGTCTGGTTTCAACGAAGGGAATCGAAGCTAACCCAAATAAAATCGAAGCTATACTTCGAATGGAGCCACCAACCACAAGAAAGGGGGCCCAAAGATTGACAGGAAGGCTGGCATCTCTCAACAGATTTATATCCAGATCAGCAGAAAGAAACTTACCATTCTTCGAGGTGCTGAAGTCAGCTGAAGTCTTTCAATGGGGCCCAAGTCAACAAAAAGCCTTCGAAGAGCTGAAGCAATATTTAATAGATCTCACAACATTAACTCCACCAACGCCAGGGGCTCCTCTGCTGTTGTATGTGGCAGCTTCGCACTCAGCGGTAAGTGCGGCACTTGTTCAGGAAAAGTTTGATGGACAAGCCAAGAAGCAGGTCCCAGTATATTTTGTGTCTGAGGTCCTCAGTGTCTCAAAGAAAAATTATACAGAGCTGGAGAAGGTGTTGTATGCCGTTTTAATGGCATCCAGGAAGCTTCGGCATTACTTTCAGGCATTCAACATTATTGTTCCTTCTTCGCAGCCGTTGAAGGACATCATGAGGAATAGAGAAGCTACCGGGCGTATTGGAAAATGGGCTGCGGAACTTAATGAATTTTACATTGATTATGTGCATAGATCCTCAATTCAGTCTCAAGCATTGGCAGATTTCATTGCCGACTGGACGCCAGGGGCTCAGGACGAAGAAGCGAATAAAGATGCCGAAGCATGGACAGTGTTTTGTGATGGCTCTTGGGGAACCTTCGGAGCAGGTGCAGCTGCTGTGTTGGTCTCTCCGTCCAAGGTTAAAACTTGCTATGCAGCAAGACTTGACTTCAGCTGCACAAATAATATCGCTGAGTACGAAGCTTTGCTCCTGGGTCTTCGGAAACTAAAGGCAATGGGGATCAGAAGGGCAATTCTTAAAACTGATTCCCAGGTTGTTTCGGGTCATATTGATAAAAGTTGCAAGGCTAAGGACCCGAAGCTTGAAAAATACCTAGACACGGTCCGAAGGATCGAAGCTTCCTTCGAAGGATTTTCTGTTAAGAATATCCCTCGAGGACAAAATGAGCATGCTGATTTATTAGCCAAGTCTGCAGCACAGGGGCTGCCGCTACCTTCGGACGTGTTCTTCGAAACAATAAAGGCACCTTCAGTGGAGCTACTTGAAAGAGCAGTCCTTAACATTTCTCCTGTCTACAGTGAAGATTGGAGAACAGAAATAATCTCTTACCTTCAGGGAAACTTTCTATCAGATGACGAAGCTTATAATAAGAGGATAGAGGCAAGAGCTCGTCCCTATGTCACGATAGAAGGGGAGTTATACAAGCATGGAGTTTGTGCCCCGCTGCTCAAGTGCTTGTCTAGGGCCGAAGGTATAGAGTTGATGAAGGAGATACATGCAGGCCTGTGCGGATCCCACATTGGATCCAGGCCGTTACTTGGAAAAGTGTTCCGCCAAGGATTTTATTGGCCGAAGGCAGCTTCGGATGCAGCGGAGTTAGTCCAAAAGTGCGAAGGTTGTCAAAAATGTGCAAGAGATCAAAAACAACCTTCGTCATTAACACAGCTGATACAACCCATCTGGCCATTGCAAAGGTGGGGCCTTGACTTGTTGGGTCCATTGCCACCGGCCCAAGGGAACCTAAAATATGTTATAGTAGCTGTGGAGTATTTTTCCAAGTGGATTGAGGCGAAGCCATTAGCCACAATAACTTCGGCCACTGTCCAAAAATTTTTCTGGCAGAGTATTGTCTGTCGCTTCGGAGTGCCGAAGGCTATCACTGTAGATAATGGAACACAGTTCGACTCCGAAGATTTCAGAAATTTCTGTGATCAAATTGGCACGAAGATCCACTTTGCATCAGTCAGGCATCCGGAGTCGAATGGGCTTGTTGAAAGGGCCAACGGCATCATAATGACAGGAATAATGAAGCTAATTTTTAATCAACCAAGGGGAAAATGGCCAGATCAGTTGACCAAAGTGGTGTGGAGCCACAATACAACAACATCAAGGTCTACAGGCTTTACCCCATTCAAGTTATTATTTGGTGACGAAGCAATAACTCCAGAAGAAGCTAAAGCTGGATCAATAAGAGTGGTAGCTTCGGCAGAATCAGGTACCGAAGATACTTGTCTTGTGGAAAAAGATGCCTTAGAAGGGATCAGGCTTCAGGCCGTGGAAAATATCAACAAATACCAGGCTGAAACACTCAAATGGCGAGATAGAAAAGTCCGGCTAAAAAATATTGAGCCAGGACACTTGGTGCTTCGGAGAGTGGCCAACCCGGATACAGTGGGCAAGTTGCAACTGAAATGGGAAGGGCCTTTCTTAGTAGCATCTTCGTCAAGGCCTGGTTCGTACAGACTGAAGGACATGGATGGCAATGAAATTCCAAGATCTTGGAATGCCGATGAGCTTCGGCGGTTCTATGTATAACTTGATGTAATTTTATCTTTTCTTTTCTTTTTTATGGCACCCTTTTCCTTTCTAAAGGGGGAGAAAGGTTTTTAATGGGGCCATCATATGTAATTTTCCTTTTTAGTTTTATAAGAGCAAAATCCCCCAAAAGATGTAAATGTAAAAGCTGAGAGCGCACCATCGAGTGCCGAAACTGAAAAAGAGAAAAAAGCTCCGAAGACGTCCCTAAGGGGATGCAGAGCTTACAGCGAAAAGTCAACGCTGATTCCGCCGAAAGTAAAAGGCGAAGAAGCTCCAAAGACGTTCCCAAGGGAATGCAGAGCTTATACCGTCTAAGTAAAAGACGAAGAAGCTCCAAAGTCGTCCCTAAGGGGATGCAGAGCTTACAGCGAAAAGTCAACGCTGATACTGCCTAAGTAAAAGGCGAAGAGGCTCCAAAGTCGTTCCTAAGGGAATGCAGAGCTAATGTGTGGTTGTTTCTAAGTAATGGCTGACAATGTGGCTTCGGACGTATGCTTCGGACAATCATTCGTGCATTACATTACATCATAACATTTGCATGCATAAGCATTCATTCATAGCATTTGTGTTCCCAAGTGGCTGCTTCGGCAAAAAGCTTCGGAGAAGAGGTTTTTTATGATTCGTTATGTAAAAGAAAAGCTTCGGAGAAGTGTGTTTTTATGATTTGTTATGCTATGTTGTGTACAAAAGAGAAAAGTTTTGTTGCTCGGCAAAAAGAAGAATTGTTTTTATGCTTCGTTGTGTACGAAAAGAAGGGAAGGTGTTTTTTTCGCCTTCGGCTCAAAATACTGATTTCGTCCACATCAAAGCGCCTCAATCGAAGGGTAAGAATATATTACAAGGTATGTACAAAGTTCCTTGAGAACAGTCTAATTGTATTTACAAGAATTGTTACAAAAATATCCTGAGTTTTTCTACAGTACACTTCTACTGATCTTCATTAAGTTTCAGCTTCGGCGACAGCTTCGGCAACAGCTTCGGTGACATAACTTAGGCATCATCTTCACCTTCGTCATCCTACATAAATTAAGAAATTATGAGTAAAAATCAAGAGCAAAGGAAAAGGTAAGTCCGAAGTATCATTTCTTACTGGTTCAAGATGACTTCGTGCTTCGTCTCCAGCTTTCTCCCGCCCGCCTTTTGTCCATATCATTTTTATAAATCTATTGGAGATACTTCGGGCGAGGTCAGGCATATCATCCAGGATTGATGGAGATAAGGTGAAGTTGGGCCTGTTGACAATTTTTCCGTGTTCGCAGCCGGCCTTCAGAAATGCAGCAGCAGTACCCCGAGAAGCTACCCAGGCACAGAAGTCGCCGTGCCCGGCTATAACTTCGTCAAGCTCTTCGATTTCAGCTTCAATATGATCGAAGGCCTGGGGTAAATTTTCCGCCGAAGGGTTAAATTTCCCGCTGCTGGCTCCAACAGAGTAAAATATCTTCTTTAATCGTCCAATGCAACTATTGCCAAAGTTCAAGCATTTGTCTTGAAGGCTTGTTAATGTTTTTTTCAACTCTGAGCTGGTCTGGACTTCGGCTTTAAGCTTCGAATTCAGTTCTAGCTTCTCCTGTTCGAATTGTTTTGATTGATTGATAAGCTTCGAATTCAACTCTGATAATTTAGCCTCAGTCTCAGCCAGTAAGCCTTCGGCCGATTGGAGCTCGAAGTCTTTCTTTTCAATGATAGCAGATTGCTCTTTTATTTTGCTTTCTAAGTTTTCAATTATAGCTTCGTGCTTTTTGTCCTCCAAGTCTTGCTGCATCTTCAGAGCTTTGCTCAGTAGCATGCTCTGTACAGAAACAACTTATGTTAGTAATATTTTCATTGTTAACAGCAATGAAAACCAGAGAAAAGGTTGTTTACCTTGAAGTTAGAATAAAATAAGCTGCCGACGATATGTTGTCGTCGGTAGCGGCTGATGTCTGACTCTAGCTTCGGAAAACCGATACTCTTTGATAGAGTACCGATTACCCTAGCTCCAGTCTGGTCTCGAATGCAGCCTAGCTTTTCATCATCTACACCTCCAAATAGGAGAGCACCTGGCTTGTAGCCGCAAGATTTGGCATACTCTTTAAGTTCTTCTATTTCGTCCTTTGTAAGTTTTTGCCCAATTAAATTCTGAAAGGAGTAGGCTTCGTCGTCCGAAATGTCTTCGGCTATTTCTTTTCCTTTTTCAGGCACTGTGGCCATGGTTTTTTCAGTAGCAACATCAGCTTCTTCCGCAGCCATGTCCTTCAAAATTTTGTTAATATCCTCAATGGCTGTTTCTAAATTAACATCTTCGGCTGTAGCGGCTTCGGTAGCCACGACCTCCGAAGGTGCGACTTCGACGTTTATGGTGCTTTCGGCAGCTGCTGTTTTCTGAGCTGACGCTCTTGGCGGTGTCTTATCGATAACTTCAGTTACCGCAATGATTCTTTGCCGTTTGGATTTGCTTATCTTCGTCTGATCCGGCTCGTCCACCTTTTGAAAAAGCTTCGTCAGTTGGAGCCCTAATGGACTTAGCTTCGTGGGCATGGGTTCAGTCATTACCTTTAAAATTTCTTCCACGTCGCTGGTAGAAGGCGGTGTGGGGGTCCTCTCTTCTTCGGATATTTTCCGTTTCGGAGTTGATATTTTCCTTTTCTTCGGAATTTTCTTCTCTGCTGCTGGTTGCTCTTCATCCTTGGTCAGAATTTCGGCCACTCTTTTTCTTTTGTGGCCCTCGGCACCCTTGTTCAACTGCTCATAGTCCGGGTACTCGAAGCCCAGGGCATCGAATACTCGGTTCAGCCTTCGCTTCGGTCGGGCGCCGAAGGCTGCTGTCATTAATTGATCCTCTTTTTTGGAGTAATTCCCCAAGATTTCATTGCACATTGTCTCAACTGTGTCTAACCACTCTTTGCAGGGTTTCTTAAAGTACTTCTTGAATTTAAAATGATAGGGCAGACGGACCAGCTCCCCCTTCTTCTTTTCTCCCTTCAGCTTCGGCATTTCCCACTCTTTTAAAGTAGGGAAAACTCTGAATGCCAAAAATTCCTGAACTAGATCCCTGGTGCCAATATGTTTTGAAATGATTTCAAATTCACCCAGAGCAGCCCAGGTAGGACCCTTTAAATCGCCGATGCGGCAGCGTGGCCTCGTCTCTCCGAAGATTAATTCCAGAGGGCTTTGTACCAATTTTTCTCTGTCTTCGTCAACTTTTACATAAAACCATTCAGATTTCCAGCCTGCTGGCCATTTGCTTCGGTAGCTGATGACAGGACATTTTGTTGTCTTCCGGTAGGCAAAATTATAGCAACCGAAATTATCATGTAGCCCATCTTTTCTGGCCTTTGTTTGGTAGTGTAATTCGTGAACTCGGCAGAAGCTGTCAGCAAACGGTTCCACGGCCTGGCTCCGAAGGGCCCAGATATAAACATTAAGCCTAACGATGGCGTTAGGAGTCAATTGATGAAAGTAGATACCAAACCTCCTCAATATCTCTGCAATAATATTGTGCAGAGGAAATCTCAGCCCAGCCTTTAAAAAGCTTTTGAAGATAACAATCTCATCCTTCCCTGGCTTCGGGGTGGTTTCTTCTCCCCCGAAGCGGAGTAGCTTCTTCTGATCTTCATTGAAATAACCTGCTTTCACCATCTTCGAAAGATCAGCTTTTGAAACAGTTGATTTCCCAAAATCCAGGTGACTGGGCTTGCTGGGCGTAGCAATGTGGTAGTCATCTTCGGAGTCAGTCCCATCAATGTTTTCTTCTTCTTCTTCGGCTGTTGTCGGGTTTGCTTCGGCAGCAGGCCTTTCTTCCGCAGTCACTAGACCGGAGCGCTGCATCGCTTCGGAGATGGGCATAGTGTCCGAACCTTCGGCTTCGTCTCCCTCACGTGCAACTTTAGCAGTAGATCGCACTCGTGCCATGTGATTCTGAGTTTGGGGAAGTCAGAAACTTTTTTCTTTTTTCTTTTCTCCGAAGCTCTCCTTTCTGACGAAGCAAGCGTCGAGACGGACCTTCGTTCGATTTTGAGAGTCAAGCTTCGGCTATGGTGGAAAATTTTGTCAGCAAAACAGTGCAAATAGCAATGAATGCTGTGGTAACTTCACACCTACCCGTTTGTTTATATAGTACTGCAGGTAAGAAGGCGAAGCGGCAAGATTTTTACACCAGACGGGCGGTCACTTGTACTCGCTGTGCAGTGGACCGCAAAGATCAAACAGTAACTCTGCAAGGTGGGCCTGGCACGTGCTCGGAAGCCGGATCGTTTCTCCGCAACGAGCTCAGGGAAGGTGTTTTTTGGACCTTCGGCTTCCCGAAGCTGAAGAGGTTTTTTTTTCACGGGTCAAGCTCGTTACGAAAAACGATCTAGCACCGCGAAAGGGGCTACTGTTGGGGTCGTGCTTCGGTGCGCCGAAGGTCTCACACGAAGAAGCAGCTTCGGCTGGAGTCGTCTCCAAGAGATGGCCGAAGGTTCCTTTTCATGGAGCTTCGGCGTTTTAAACCGACATAGAGATAGAATGACCTTTTTATTCATATAGGTCTGAGTCAATGTTGTAAACATTTGTAAGGGGCATAATTGTAATTTGTCACAGGCTGCGACCTGTGCCTATAAATAGATGAACAGTACCTCTGTACTGTTCACGCGAACCTGTCATTTGCCTTCACATCACACTTGTACTCCTGCCTTCCTCAAGACTGAAGGTACATCTGTCATTTATATTCATTCGTATTAATGGAAATGAAAATGATTCTATGTTAACATTTGAATGTCCATTTTATACCTCATGATTTATGTAAATGCTTCATCCTACGTTATTATGTCTACGAAGGTGCGTCCTTCGTAACCTTCGTCCGAAGTTCCTTATGTCCCGAAGGGATATAATGAAGTGGAGGACGAAAGACCTTAATATTTAACATTTTCTGTGTTGCCTTGTTCTTAACTCTAAGCATTTGAGAACAAGCCCCCAACAGGTACATTAGAAAGAGAACTATTCAAAAGAGTCAATCTACCTCCCAGACTCAAGAATCTCCCTTTCCATCCCGCCAGCCTTTTGTCCATTTTTTCCAGCATAGGACGCCACAGAGATTTACTAATCTTCTTGTTGTCAATTGGCACACCAAGGTATTTCATTGGAAGGCTACCAACAGGGCAAGTGAAAATGTCAGCATATAATTCAGTGAATTCTTTGGCATCTCCCAAACAAAAAATTTCACTTTTGTGAAAATTAATTTTCAGCCCAGACATGTGTTCAAAGAGACAAAGTATGAATTTAAGATTTCTAGCTCCTTCCAAACAATCTTGAATCATGAAAATAGTATCATCAGCGTATTGTAAACAGCAACAACCATTTGGAATGATGTGAGGAATCAGACCACAAATCAGACCTTTTTCCTGAGCTTGTTGAATGATGCAAGCCAAACCATCTGCCACCAGATTAAACAAAAGGGGTGAAAAAGGATCACCCTGACGCACACCTTTATGAGTTGCGAAGTAAGGACCAATCAAATCATTTGTCTTGATAGCCACTTTACCTCCTCTGACAGTCTTCATAACCCAATCACTCCAAATGTCACCAAAACCCTTTTTTTGCATCATACAATACAAGAATTTCCAGTTAACTTTATCATAAGCTTTTTCAAAATCAATTTTAAGAATCACTCCGCTGTGCTTCTTTTTCTTTACCTCATGCAGAATTTCATTCAAAGAAACCACACCATCCATGATATATCTCCCTTTAATGAAACCATATTGATTAGTACTAATCACTTTAGTGATACAAGAAGCAAGTCTATTCGTCAGCACTTTAGTAATGATTTTATAACAAACATTTAAAAGACAAATCGGTCTAAAATTCCTCATATCTGTAGGATTATCAATTTTAGGAATCAAAGTTACAAGACCAAAGTTAAGTCTTTTAATGTCAAGAACCTCATCATTAAAATCTTTAAATAAGTTCCACAAATCACTATGGATGATCTCCCAAAAATCTTGGAAAAATTCAGCAGGAATACCATCAGGGCCCGGGGCAATGTTATGCTTTAAACTAAACACAACCAATTTAATTTCTTCAATAGAAAAAGGAGCAGTGAGCAAAATACGATCCTCCTCAATAATCATATTCATATGAAAATTAGACATATTAATGCTCGATACAGGAGAAGGACCAAAAAGGTCTTTGTAAAAATCAGTAGCCACTTTGTTGATATCAGCATCATTATTAACAGTATTTTCCTCATGAACTAAGGAAAGAATTCTGACTCTTCTTTTTTTACCCTTGGCAATGAGATGAAAATACCTGGAGTTTTCATCCCCCTCATTAATAAATTTTTCTCTAGCCATCTGCTTTCTTTTGCAGCAATCTTCAATCATCAGATTCTTTAAGTTCCACTCCAAATCTAAATTTTCAAGCCTTTCCTCATGAGAAATGCCAAAACTTTCACTTTTTTGTCAATAAAATCAATTTTTTGGCTTAATTCTTTTTTAAGCTTAGAATATTTCCCTTCAACATTCATATTCCAACCTTTCAACGTTTTTTAGCCTTTTAATTTTTTATTTCCAAATATCAATATTAGAACGACTTCTAACCGGCAGAGACCAACTTTTCAAAACAATCTCTATGAAATCCGGATGAAATTTCCAGCACAACTCATATCTGAAGTCTCTCCTAGTAGACACACTAGAATCAGTTTTAAGATAGAGAGGAACATGATCGGATAAAGTTCTATCAAGACCGGTTACCACCACATTTTTGAATTGAAGGACCCATTCTGGGCTCGCCAGAAACCTATCCAGTTTTTCAAAAGTGAGAGGTTCCCTATTATTTGACCAAGTATACATTCTTCCACTCAAATCAAGCTCAATCAAACTATTAACATCAATGATGGAATTGAACAGAGAACTCCAGCAATTCGTACCACCAGGCTTGTTTTTATCAGATTCTTTCATTAAAATATTAAAATCACCTCCTATCAGCATAGGATACATACAATTTGAACAAAAGGAAGCCAGCTCAGTTAAAAAAATTTGCTTGTAATCATTTTGAGTCGCACCGTAGACATTAATAAAATTCCAAATAAAACCACTTTCCTTATGAGCCAAGAGAACCTTAATCATAAAATCCCCTTTATCGACTTGTCTGATATAAAAAACATCAGCATCTAAACCAACAAGCAGCCCACCAGATCTTCCCTTGGCTGGAGACCAGAACCAGGCAAAATTTCTATTGCTGCTAATAGACTGCAACCAAGAATCTTCAAAGGATTTTTTATTGGTCTCTTGGATCCCAATAAATTCAATTCTCTCTTTTCTAATTAACTCTTTCAAGAATTCAATTTTTATTCCATTGCCCAACCCCTGACAATTCCAAATGAGACCTATCATTCTGAATAGTTAGGGTTTGGGACAGAAGGGATATTTTTCCCTTTTCCAACAACACATCTGGTTTTGGCAGAAGATTTTTTCTTCTTTTTTTTCCCAGAATTTTTCCTGTATTGGATTTTTCGTCCTTTTCTTAAAACCATGACATCCTCCAGCTCATTCATATGACAATTTTCCTTAATATCCTGAATATATCTATCCATCTCAGAATCAGAATTTATTTGAGGAATATGTTCAGAATGATTAACAGCAGCCCTACAAACCAAAGTATTTCTAGCCAATTCCAAAGATTTAACTAATTCAAGGTTTGATATAGATTCATCAACAGAATTACCAAGTTCTATGTCTAAATCCGAAGCAATAGACAAAAGCACATGATTATCAGAATTAAGGACAGAAAAAGGATTAGCAAACATACCTTTTGTCAGGAAGGCATCCTTAGCCATAGCTCTTGCTCTCGCTTTCTCCACAATCTTCATGTCATCAGTAGTTTCAAGTCTGCTGCTCCTTCTTATGCCATCACCATGTTCAACAACCATGCCAACAATATGTTTTTCAGAATCAATTTTACCAGCACCTTCTTTTTGATTACCAACTGGAGACTTGTTGTTTTTCCCTTGCGAAGAAGGGATGACTCCCTCCTCATCTTTAGCAAATTCCTCCAAGTCTTGAGAACTTAAGAGGTCATCTTCACTTTCATGAAATTCTTCATCCTCATTAGCAGGATCTTCAGAGATTGGGTTTAGATCCTCATTCACAATCCCAAAGTCAGACTTCTGGATAATATTTTTGCCATGAGAGGATATCTCACCAACCTTTTCCAATCCCAACTCTTCTTTCATTTTGTCTCCCACATTTCTGGCTTTTTTGCCAGTTTTTTTCACAAGAAGGGCCATCCAGCCCTTGCCTATCCACAGAAGCTCTCTTACCAAGGTTAATAGAATCATCATTCCAACCCTCTTCAGTTATATCATCAATCTTAAAGAAAATGTCATAAAGGTAAGGTTTAACACCCACCTCAATGATAGGAGGAATCATAGCCACACTCTTGACATGAACTTTGAATCTAACCATATCCTTAGAATCTAAAGATAGGATATCAACTTCTTCAACAACCCCTATAGTAGAGCCTATTTCACAAATAGCCTGATAATTTTGCAACTCCTCTGACACATTTTCAGCCACAATCCAAATAGCATGCAATTTAGACTTAGGTTTGGCCTGAGAACTCCAATGCGAAACAGAAATTTTTGTTCCCGACATCTTCATTTTAAGTTCGGGAAAGTTAATCATTTCATCAAGCTTCTCTTGCGAAGGAAACTGCATAAGGAAACCAGCGTGACACTTGGTAGCTTTCCAAGTCTTGCCCTAGGGAAAATGAAACCCAAAGTCTTTCTCAAGATCTTCAACAGAAATCAAACCCTCCATAACAGTGACTAAACCTATGAAACTCCTTTTCAGTTTTCTAGATAGGGGTTTCGCAACATGAGAAGAGTAAAACCCTAATCCATCAGCCGCCATACCCACAATAGGCATACATGGCTTGTTCTGTTTAGGCAACACACATCGGGCAGTCATGTGGGTTTCTTTGTGACAAATGTCACACCACAAAGACCGAAAGCAATCACGAGCATGATGACCATCAACTCCACATTTTTGACAGAAAGGACGACGCACAACCTCAACCTCTTTTTTCATAACCGCGGGAGGGGTTTTGAGGATACCTGTGGGACCTCCCTCACCAGCGGACGAAGCGCCAATGTCTTCCTTGACTTCAGATTTTCCAAGAATCGGCTTCAATCTCCAGCTGGGATTACGGATCTTGTTCCACGACTGGGAACCTTGAGGATTCTCTTTCTGATTCCACCGATCCCAGTTAGGGTTTCTCCCCTTCGGATCCATCTTTTGCATCGACGCCGCACGCGACAGCGCCGACCACTCCTCGTCCACAAGCGGGGGACGAATCGGAGATTCAAACCACCCACCACGGAAGTGTAATACCTAAATTTGGAAATCATATGAAAAGATAATATCTCCTTTATCTATATGTGTGTGCCATCTCTAGTTATTATCACATGTGAATAAACACCATCAAAAGGAGATTAAATAACCAATGGCACCTAAATAAATCATGCATCATGCTGAGTCTTTGCTTGATTGTGCATATATGGATAATAAAATAAAGGTGTTATTATCAATATATTAATATATGAATGGACACATGGAATTTAAACTCTAATTTGGAAAAAAAAACAAAACTCCAAAGAAATGTGGAGAAGGAGGAAAATAAGTACTAAAAAAATAAAATATATACGAAATAAATATTATAAATAAAGGTAAGACTAGTATGTTCAAATTATACTTCCAATCTGTGGAGAATCTACCAAAGGATTTAAGTTTGAAATTTGAATTCAAATGAGAAGGGAAAATATAAATCAAAAAAAAAGAAAAGAAGAAGCACATGGGCATGGGCCAACAAACCCTAATCTGGCCCATCTAACCATTTCTCCACTCCCGCGTGGCCCAATGCCCTCTCCACTACGCGCTGTGCGCTCGTTCTGACAAGGGGACCCGCACGTCGGTCTCTGTACCATGCGCACGTCCCTGTTGACTGGGACCCGCTGTCCAGTGCATCCCTTGCAATGGAGCTCCGTGCATGGAGGGGGGTGAACCGAAGACCTCGGGCCGTTCGCGCTTATCCAGCCACGACTCCACCCACGTCGCCAGTCTCGGGTGGATTTAGGGCGGCCGCAACCCTATTCTCTAACACCTTAGCACTTCACCACCCTCTTCACTGGTCCGTGCGCGCCGTGTGCTCGACACCATAAGGAGAGAGAGAGTGAAATTGGGGCGCCGTGTGGCCAACCGGGTGCCTGCATCGCTGGTGATTCGGATCCGGGTCGGTGGGCATCGCGGGAGCTTGGTGGTGCTGCTCGCGGGCGCGTCGAGGAGGATCGAACGTCGGGGCAACATGAATTCCTCGTCGGAGCAAGGACCGAGCCATCCGTCTGCCTTACTCCGAGCCGTGCACGGCAACGCCTACTTCGTGGTGAGAACCTTTTTCCTAAGGATCGCATTCATTACCGTATTGTGTAGAACCTCAGAGTCAGGGAGTTCGGGCTCTAGCGCCGTAGTTAGCGTTGGCACCAGTGAGGATTCGCCGTGGTTCAGGCGGCGCCACCGGCCTACTTGGGTGCACGGAGAAGATGCAGGTGGAGCCGTGTGATCTAGAATCGATGGCCACGAATAGAAGCAGGTTAACGGTTTGGCCAACGGTGCGATGACGCGTCCGATCGCGATCGGACGATTCATGTTGCGCGCTAGTATTTTAAATCTGAACCATTGATGCGGGATCCAGCGGCTATCGTGGCGTACCGTATGGGGAGGAATGAGATCTAATCCTAAGCGTCGAACCCTGATCCAACGGCTGTAGTCAACCGATACCGCTTCGCAGTGCTTTTTACATAAGAACCCTCGGGGTTCTGAACAATAGAACCCGCGGTCCAAAGGAACAGTGCTATGGGTCTTAGGAATCCTTGCGCGTAAGCCCTTGGAGTTCTCTGAAATATTGCGCGCAGCCCAGGGAACAGTAAACTGAATAAAAGAAATAAATAAATGAGTTTTTGGTATTAAAATAAGTCCTAGTTCTCATTTAATTCATAGAAAACTCATTTTGAATCCTTTTTAATCCATTCCAGTTCCTAAATTTTTGTAATATTGTTGTCTATCCATTTGTGTCTCTGTTTTGGCATGAAAGACACATTAAATTTTATCTAACACTTAATCTTGTATTAAATACGTAAAACCTTGGAAAATTCATAACTTAAAATCTATAACTCCAAAATTAATGATTCCAGTTCCTAGGATCTTATTTTAATGTCTAGATTATTACTGTGTATTTTATTTACATGTTTGGTGTGATGTTAATTTGTGCTATACTATGTATGTATTGTGTTGATGCGAGTAGATGAGCAAGCTACAGAGGATCCTGGGGTTAAAAAGTAGAGATAGCTGAGCAGGAGCTCGTGGAAGGCAAGTTGTGCCCTTGATCACTTACTTTTCCCAGCCATGTTCTTATTAATTTTAATGATCTGCATAGGTTAATTTTGATGGGAGCCTTTATGTTACCCCAGTTTTGATTACCTCTATACCTTGTTCACCCCTGAAATATTTTTGGGTAGTACTTGCTATTGCTTTATGTGGATTGGGTATGGAGATACACTATTCATGATTATTCTGTTATTATCTTGTTATTATTACTGTTCATGTTAAGATCATTAAATTAATGGGAACATGGAGCGACCACCCGGGAAAACAGTGCTACCACAAGGGTTAAATGGGACGCCCTTGGCTGATTAACTAGGAAAGCTAGTGGAGGTCTTCCTTACCCGAAAGGGGCAAGGGCAGTAGGGGAGTGGTCAGTGTAGGGAGGTCCTTGTGCTGATTTTGCTGCGATGGCGGTCAGGCAAGAACCCTGCACTGGAGCTTCCTATAAACTGTAGCGGGATTTCTGAAGCTAGTGGAGCTTTGTAAAGGCCTCGTAGTGTTACCCTGCCTCGCCTCCTCGGTAGAGGTGTATGGGATTGGCCATCTCTTGGCAGATGGGTAACATGACTTGTGGGTAAAGATGCGCAACCTCTGCAGAGTGTAAAACTAGTATACTAGCCGTGCTCACGGTCATGAGCGGCTCGGACCCTCACATGATTAATTTATGGAACATAAAGTTAATTTGACATTTGCATCGCATTTGGGATTATTTTACTATTACTGTTCTTTATTATTATTAAGGTTTGGTATTTACTTACACTTAGTAATTGCTAATAAAATTTTGACCAACTTATAAAAGCAATGCTCAGCTTCAGCCTTTATTTCATTGATCAGCCTTACACTACATGAACTCCCACCTTTGGTGAGTTCATGCCACATTATTCCCCACGACTTGTTGAGCTATGAACGTATGTGAGCTCACTCTTGCTGTCTCACACCCCCCCACAGGAGAAGAACAGGTGGTTCAGGAGGAGCCGCCTAACACTGAGGAGTTCGATCTGATCTAGGTGGCGTTTTTCAGTCGACATTGGCGCCAACGATCCTTAGTTCGTTTTATGGTTATTCCTTTATTTTGTAATAAGTCTTCTGCTATGTAATAAATACTCTGATGTTTTGTGACATTTATCTCTATACACTCTGTTATTATATATGTTGTCTTCTTTGGCGCATGTATGAGATGCACCCGGCTTTGTCCTTTAAAATCGGGTGTTACAGAAGTGGTATCAAAGGAAATGTTGACTGTAGGATGAAACCTAGATAGAAATGGACAAATCCTTACCTACTTACCTTACTTTGATTCATTCCATACTCACCTTGTCTTGGTCCTGTCTCACCTTTTGCTATTCTACTCTGATCATTCTTACCTTTTCTACTCTAAGACAAGATGGATTTCACACCTTGGAATCCTACATTTATGAACTTTTAAGAGATAGGAGACCTAAGACACAAAAATTAAAACTATTTTCTCTATTAAAAAAATTGGTTGATTGTTCTGATGATCAATGCCTGATTTGCTTCTTTGATTGATTGAAATAGTATAGATGGGCATCTTAGCATGTACCACCATAAGGTAATGTATTAGCTTTAGTGGATAACACACTAATCTACTTAGCTAATGAATCCCCCGCAGTAACATTTCTCGTAATGACTCGCCTTGTCTACAATTCTTCCTTTCTTACCCTGTATTGCTAACCTAGATGGGCTACCCCTATAGTGTTAGAAGAGAGCACTATAGACGTGATCTTTGGTATGTTATGGTTAAAAAAGGCAAAGGCTGTATATACACTGTGCTAAGGGAACCGTAGAACTCACCAGTTCCAAAGGACAAAGATTTGAAGTTGAAGTTGCAGTAACTACCACCATCAGACTAGCGGCATTCTTAGTAGATGGGAAGTTTGTTGGTGACAACATCCGTGTGGTTAAGGATTTTCCGGATGTCTTTCCAGAGGAGTTACCAGGGATGCCACCAGATACGGAAGTTGAGTGGGTCATTGATCTCTTACCTGGGACTGCCCCTACTTTCAAGCGGCCATACATGATGTCTGTAGAAGAGTTGAAGGGACTCAAGAAGCACTTAACGGAGTTGCAAGAGGCTGGGTACATTCGTCCGAGTTCCTCACCTTGGGGAGCACCGGTATTATTTGTGCAGAAGAAGGATGGATCACAAAGAATGTGTGTGGATTATAGATCTCTCAACGATGTTACGGTGAAGAACAAGTATCCATTACCCTGTATTGAGGATTTGTTTGATCAGATGAGAGGAGCTAGGGTATTCTCGAAGATTGATCTCCGATCGGGTTACCATCAGATGAGGATTAGACCATCGGATATTCCCAAGACAGCATTCTCGACCCGATATGGATTATATGAGTTTACTGTTATGTCATTTGGATTAACCAATGCACCGGCTTATTTTATGAATTTGATGAATAAGGTGTTTATGGAGTACTTGGACAGATTCGTCGTGGTGTTCATCGACGATATTCTTATCTATTCTAAGAATGAAAGTGATCATGAACAACATCTAAGGTTGGTGCTACAGAAGTTACGAGATAATCAACTCTACGCTAAGTTCAGCAAGTGCGAGTTTTGGATTGACAAGGTGCCATTCCTTGGTCATATTATTTCTAATGGAGGAATAGCAGTGGATCCTGCTAAAGTGAAGGAGATAATGGAGTGGAGAGTGCCCACTACAGTTACTGAGATTCGGAGTTTCTTGGGACTCGCAGGATATTATCGGAGATTTATTGAAGGGTTCTCTAAAATCGCTAAGCCTATGACATCGCTTTTGGAGAAAGGAAGAGAATTCAAGTGGGATGAGAAATGCCAAGAAAGCTTTGATCAATTGAAGGAGAGATTGATGTCACCCCTAGTATTGATTATGCCAGATCTGCAGAAGGGATTTGACATTTACTGTGATGCATGTGGCCAAGGACTTGGATGTGTGCTTATGCAAGATGGTCATGTGATTGCCTATGCATCTCGTCAGTTGCGGAAGCATGAATTGAACTACCCCACTCATGACTTGGAATTGGCAGCGGTTGTGCATGCACTTAAGATTTGGAGACACTACATTATGGGAACTAAGTGCCAAGTATACACGGATCATAAGAGTTTGAAGTACATATTCACTCAGAAGGATCTCAACCTTAGGCAACGCAGTTGGTTGGAGCTCATTAAGGATTATGATTTGGAGATTCACTATCACCCAGGCAAGGCGAATTTGGTTGCAGATGCCTTGAGTCGTAAGGAGCATGTTCACTCCACTTTTGTCATCCAGCTACCTGATGAATTAGCAAAAGATTTTGAGAGACTCAACCTGGGAATCGTTTCACATACGGAAGGAGTTACTATTGAATTGGAACCTACCTTGGAGCAAGAAATTCGTAAAGGTCAGGTTGGTGATGCTAAAATCCAGGAGATAAAGGATCTGATAACAGAGGGTAGAGGCCCGGAATTCACAGAGGATGAGCAAGGCACGATATGGTTCAAGAATCGGATCTGTGTTCCCGATATTGATAGTCTTCGGGAAACCATATTGAAGGAGGCACATGATTCAGTTTATTCTATCCACCCTGGAAGTACT
Organism: Zea luxurians; assembly: GCA_029449295.1. Taxonomy (NCBI): domain Eukaryota; kingdom Viridiplantae; phylum Streptophyta; class Magnoliopsida; order Poales; family Poaceae; genus Zea; species Zea luxurians. The sequence continues at coordinate 109,409,027 of JAOPSE010000010.1, forward strand.
AAGATGTATCAGGATTTAAAGCAAAAGTATTGGTGGTATGGACTAAAGAGAGATGTGGCTGCACATGTGGCTATGTGCGATGTATGCCAAAGAGTTAAGGCTGAACACCAGAGGCCAGCCGGACTACTGCACCCACTGAAGATACCTGAGTGGAAATGGGAAGAGATTGGTATGGACTTCATTATTGGATTACCCCGCACGCCTGCTGGATATGATTCTATATGGGTGATTGTGGACATACTAACTAAAGTAGCCCACTTTATTCCAGTGAAGACCACGTATTCAGGAGCCAAGTTGGCAGAGTTGTACATGGCACGGATTGTATGCCTGCATGGTGTGCCAAAGAAGATTGTGTCAGATCGAGGATCATAGTTTACCTCTCGGTATTGGAAGAAGTTACACGAGTCCTTGGATACCAGATTGAATTTTAGTTCGGCTTACCACCCACAGACTGATGGGCAGACAGAGAGGACTAACCAAGTGTTAGAAGATATGTTAAGAGCATGTGCCCTTAAGCATGGTGGAAGTTGGGATAAGAGTCTACCATATGCTGAGTTCTCATATAATAATAGTTATCAGTCCAGTTTGAAGATGTCACCGTTTGAGGCTTTGTATGGCAGAAAGTGCAGGACTCCACTGTATTGGGATCAAACTGGTGAAAGGCAGTTGTTTGGGCCTAAGATTATACAGGAAGCAGAGGAACAAGTTCAGCAAATAAGGGAGAATTTGAGAACTGCACAGTCCAGGCAGAAGAGCTATGCTGATACCCGGAGAAGACTACTTGAGTTTAAGGAGGGAGATTACGTCTATTTAAAGGTGTCACCACTCCAGGGTATGAGAAGATTTAAAGTCAAAGGAAAGTTGTCCCCTCGCTTTATTGGACCTTTCTTAATCTTAAAGCGAGTGGGAGAGGTTGCATATCAATTGGAGTTACCGGATCATCTTGCGGATGTTCATGATGTCTTTCATGTATCTCAGCTGAAGAAGTGCCTCAGGGTACCTGAGGAGCAGCTACCAATGGAGGACCTTAGTGTTCAAGATGACCTGACTTATGCTGAGTATCCTATCAAGATTCTAGACACTTTGACTCGAGTTACAAGAAATAAGGTGATAAAGATGTGCAAAGTACAATGGAGTCACCATGGTGAAGATGAAGCCACCTAGGAAAGAGAAGAAGAGCTTCGCATAGACTTCCCCCATCTTTTCCCTAGATCTTCTTAAATCTCGAGGACGAGATTATTTTTAAGGGGGGTAGGATTTGTAATACCTAAATTTGGAAATCATATGAAAAGATAATATCTCCTTTATCTATATGTGTGTGCCATCTCTAGTTATTATCACATGTGAATAAACACCATCAAAAGGAGATTAAATAACCAATGGCACCTAAATAAATCATGCATCATGCTGAGTCTTTGCTTGATTGTGCATATATGGATAATAAAATAAAGGTGTTATTATCAATATATTAATATATGAATGGACACATGGAATTTAAACTCTAATTTGGAAAAAAACAAAACTCCAAAGAAATGTGGAGAAGGAGGAAAATAAGTACTAAAAAAATAAAATATATACGAAATAAATATTATAAATAAAGGTAAGACTAGTATGTTCAAATTATACTTCCAATCTGTGGAGAATCTACCAAAGGATTTAAGTTTGAAATTTGAATTCAAATGAGAAGGGAAAATATAAATAAAAAAAAAGAAAAGAAGAAGCACATGGGCATGGGCCAACAAACCCTAATCTGGCCCATCTAACCATTTCTCCACTCCCGCGTGGCCCAATGCCCTCTCCACTACGCGCTGCGCGCTCGTTCTGACAAGGGGACCCGCACGTCGGTCTCTGTACCATGCGCACATCCCTGTTGACTGGGACCCGCTGTCCGGTGCATCCCTTGCAATGGAGCTCCGCGCATGGAGGGGGGTGAACCGAAGACCTCGGGCCGTTCGCGCTTATCCAGCCATGACTCCACCCACGTCGCCAGTCTCGGGTGGATTTAGGGCGGCCGCAACCCTATTCTCTAACATCTTAGCACTTCACCGCCCTCTTCACTGGTCCGTGCGCGCCGTGTGCTCGACACCATAAGGAGAGAGAGAGAGTGAAATTGGGGCGCCGTGTGGCCAACCGGGTGCCTGCATCGCTGGTGATTCGGATCCGGGTCGGTGGGCATCGCGGGAGCTTGGTGGTGCTGCTCGCGGGCACGTCGAGGAGGATCGAACGTCGGGGCAACATGAATTCCTCGTCGGAGCAAGGACCGAGCCATCCGTCCGCCTTACTCCGAGCCGCGCATGGCAACGCCTACTTCGTGGTGAGAACCTTTTTCCTAAGGATCGCATTCATTACCGTATTGTGTAGAACCTCAGAGTCAGGGAGTTCGGGCTCTAGCGCCGTAGTTAGCGTTGGCACCGGTGAGGATTCGCCGTGGTTCAGGCGGCGCCACCGGCCTACTTGGGTGCGCGGAGAAGATGCAGGTGGAGCCATGTGATCTAGAATCGATGGCCACGATTAGAAGCAGGTTAACGGTTTGGCCAACGGCGCGATGACGCGTCCGATTGCGATCGGACGATTCATGTTGCGTGCTAGTATTTTAAATCTGAACCATTGATGCGGGATCCAGCGGCTATCGTGGCATACCGTATGGGGAGGAATGAGATCTAATCCTAAGCGTCGAACCCTGATCCAACGGCTGTAGTCAACCGATACCGCTTCGCAGTGCTTTTTACATAAGAACCCTCGGGGTTCTGAACAATAGAACCCGCGGTCCAAAGGAACAGTGCTATGGGTCTTAGGAATCCTTGAGCGTAAGCCCTTGGAGTTCTCTGAAATATTGCGCGCAGCCCAGGGAACAGTAAACTGAATAAAAGAAATAAATAAATGAGTTTTTGGTATTAAAATAAGTCCTAGTTCTCATTTAATTCATAGAAAACTCATTTTGAATCCTTTTTAATCCATTCCAGTTCCTAAATTTTTGTAATATTGTTGTCTATCCATTTGTGTCTCTGTTTTGGCATGAAAGACACATTAAATTTTATCTAACACTTAATCTTGTATTAAATACGTAAAACCTTGGAAAATTCATAACTTAAAATCTATAACTCCAAAATTAATGATTCCAGTTCCTAGGATCTTATTTTAATGTCTAGATTATTACTGTGTATTTTATTTACATGTTTGGTGTGATGTTAATTTGTGCTATACTATGTATGTATTGTGTTGATGCGAGTAGACGAGCAAGCTACAGAGGATCCTGGGGTTCAACAAGTAGAGATAGCTGAGCAGGAGCTCGTGGAAGGCAAGTTGTGCCCTTGATCACTTACTTTTCCCAGCCATGTTCTTATTAATTTTAATGATCTGCATAGGTTAATTTTGATGGGAGCCTTTATGTTACCCCAGTTTTGATTACCTCTATACCTTGTTCACCCCTGAAATATTTTTGGGTAGTACTTGCTATTGCTTTATGTGGATTGGGTATGGAGATACACTATTCATGATTATTCTGTTATTATCTTGTTATTATTACTGTTCATGTTAAGATCATTAAATTAATGGGAACATGGAGCGACCACCCGGGAAAACAGTGCTACCACAAGGGTTAAATGGGACGCCCTTGGCTGATTAACTAGGAAAGCTAGTGGAGGTCTTCCTTACCCGAAAGGGGCAAGGGCAGTAGGGGAGTGGTCAGTGTAGGGAGGTCCTTGTGCTGATTTTGCTGCGATGGCGGTCAGGCAAGAACCCTGCACTGGAGCTTCCTATAAACTGTAGCGGGATTTCTGAAGCTAGTGGAGCTTTGTAAAGGCCTCGTAGTGTTACCCTGCCTCGCCTCCTCGGTAGAGGTGTATGGGATTGGCCATCTCTTGGCAGATGGGTAACATGACTTGTGGGTAAAGATGCGCAACCTCTGCAGAGTGTAAAACTAGTATACTAGCCGTGCTCACGGTCATGAGCGGCTCGGACCCTCACATGATTAATTTATGGAACATAAAGTTAATTTGACATTTGCATCGCATTTGGGATTATTTTACTATTACTGTTCTTTATTATTATTAAGGTTTGGTATTTACTTACACTTAGTAATTGCTAATAAAATTTTGACCAACTTATAAAAGCAATGCTCAGCTTCAGCCTTTATTTCATTGATCAGCCTTACACTACATGAACTCCCACCTTTGGTGAGTTCATGCCACATTATTCCCCACGACTTGTTGAGCTATGAACGTATGTGAGCTCACTCTTGCTGTCTCACACCCCCCCACAGGAGAAGAACAGGTGGTTCAGGAGGAGCCGCCTAACACTGAGGAGTTCGATCTGATCTAGGTGGCGTTTTTCAGTCGACATTGGCGCCAACGATCCTTAGTTCGTTTTATGGTTATTCCTTTATTTTGTAATAAGTCTTCTGCTATGTAATAAATACTCTGATGTTTTGTGACATTTATCTCTATACACTCTGTTATTATATATGTTGTCTTCTTTGGCGCATGTATGAGATGCACCAGGCTTTGTCCTTTAAAACCGGGTGTTACAGGAAGCTAGCATGAAACGACGACGGAAGCGACCAAAGACGCGAGAGCGAGGAAGCAAGGTGCGGGAAGGAGTGCGAGCCAATAAAGTCCGAAGGAAGCCCTAAGACGGGATAAGAAGACTTCACCTCGCCCCGAAGAGAAGACCGCGGAGTTATCTGGGCCTCGGCAATCGACGTCTGCTTTCCGGCTGCGAGCGCACCGCGCGGAGCATTGAAAACACGCGAAGAAAGCGGCCCAGGAAGACCCCGGTCCAAGATGCTACAGGAGGAAGACGATCACCATTTTTTCTTTTTCCTTGGAGCCATTCTCTGTAGACGCTAGGTACTAGTATATTTAAATCTATATCTATCTTAGCATTCTGAAGTTACTCAATGTTTCATGTTTGATGTGTATACTAATGCACCGCACACGCGTATGGTGTGTGTGCTCTCGTCATGGTCTGCTTGTCGAGTGTTTTTTCATGACGATGTATTTGGAACCAAAGTGAGCCGGACCAGACGGTCTGCGGTCCGAATGGTCTGCGCCGTCTATGGGCCGGACGGTCCGCGCAAGCGCAGAACAGATTAGGGTTCCGAGTTTTGTGCTACGGTTGTTAGCTAAATTCGCGGGATTCGCTCGGAAATTAGTTTGTGAAGGGTCCAGCCCCCCTCCTCTATAAATGGAGAGGTGTACGGCCAATTTGTAACAATCAATCGAATCAAAAACATTTTTATCTCGCATTTATTTCCTGTACAATTAGGAGTAGTTCTAGTCTAGTTCTAGTTTAGCCTCTCGATCTCCAAATTCTCCGCTTCTCTTCGACTCTACGACGATTAGAGGAGCCTAGGTCGGTCTGCCCGAGTCTAGACAACTCATAGGATCTCTCCTCCCCGACGGGGTCCCTCCCGGGAGCGAGATCTAGGCGTCGCCGGCGATCTTCCGCCGCCCCTACGCACGCGTGGACCGTCCGGCCGTCAGGCAGGAAACCCTAGCCTCTGCGCCAGGTCGTGGACCGTCCGGCCCCTGGCCGCGGACTGTCCGCGCCTGACCAGAGAGCACCGCCGCCTCGCGCTAGGTCGCGGACCGTCCGCGCCTGAACAGAGAGCACCGCCACGGTTCTTGTTGAGTGTTTGGCGTCTCCGAAAAGGCATCAACATACTTTTTGGTGACTCCACTGGGGAAGACAAATATAGACTCATCAAATCGGCCCACAATGGCTGGTTCAAAGAATAGCTCTGAAGTTTCCACCAGCAATATCATCACACCGACATGGGAAACCTTGTCGGCTGAAGAACAGCTCCTGTTCGAGGAGCGCCAGGAGCAGCTGATCCAAGAAGCAAAGGTGAAGTTCCTGGCCGACTTCAAAGTGGACAGGAACAACAAAGTCGTTCGGCAACAGGCGACAGATCTGGCTTCGCTTCGACCTACTACGATTACCCCCAATGTAAGTAGCACAAATAAACTCCAATCTCTTAAAGCTTACATAGACGAACAGCGAGAACAGTTACAACGTATCGTAGGGGATATACAAAATGATCATAAAAGGCTAGTGTGTGTGCTTGATAAGTCTACTATGGCAAATCTTCCTTCGCACGAGGTTGAATTGAGGGAATACACACATAATTCATCGGCTACAGGTTGTCACAACCAGTCACAACCCCTTTATGGGATGTCGATGGACATGTACCCTAGGCAACGACAGCCTCCCACGCACATCGGCAATAAATTTGCCGATCTGCGCATGTCCGGACCGTCCGCACGTAGGCACGGACCGTCCGGGCTAGCGGCGACCGAACCCATTTTTAGAAGCGAATTACCGAGACCTGCACCCAAGCCGCCACATGACGTGCAAACCCTAGATAACCCATTCGGACCGTCTGCGTATGGCGCCAGACAGTCCTAATATAATGTCGGACGGTCCGCTACATGGCCGGACAGTCCGCGCATGGGGGCGGACGGTCCGCGTATTTAACCGGACGGTCTGGCACAGAGTTTTTTAAGGAGGATGGGTATCCAACTCCGTATCCGTCCCAGCTAAACTCCCCATCTCACCATACGACACACCAGCACCATAATATAATCTATCAAACCCGTGAGAGTGAGTACTTTCCGGCCCCTAGAATGCCAGAAAGGAATGGCCAGTCCTATGAACCTCATAGGGCATGTATTAACGCGCTGTAAAACCCAAACAAATGGGGAGGAAAACAACATACCAACATCCAAACGAACTCACCCATATTGGATCAAAGAGCCGGTGGTCTCCCACCAGCTGCCATCGATATAGTAAGGGAGGAAATAGCTGGGGCGTTCTGAGATAAACTCGGAGTTAGTATAGTCCCCGGGGGGCAGTCATATCAGAGACCTTATGATAGCCAGTTTGACCGACTCCCATACCCACAAGGGACCAGAATACCCGAATTCGCAAAGTTTTCGGGTGACCAAGAAAAGAGCACGCGTGAGCACATAGACCAGTTCTTAGCACAGTTAGGAGAATTGGCCGACACCGAAGCATTCTGTGTACGTTTATTTTCATTATCTTTAACAGGGACTGCATTCACATGGTACGCCACACTCCCTCTTAATTCCATTTTGTCGTGGGGAGATTTAGAACAAAATTTTCATGAACATTTCTTCTCTGGCGATTATGAGCTACATTTAGTAGACTTAGTAGCTCTACGACAAGAAAAGGATGAATCGGTTAGTGATTACATTCGGAGATTCCGGGATACGAGAAACCGATGCTTTCAAATTCATTTAACAGATAAACAACTGGCGGGAATAGCCTTTGATGGATTGCGCTATTATTTAAAAGAAAAATTAGAAGGCATCTAGTTCTTTACGCTAGCACAATTACATCAGAGAGCTTCGGCTTGTGAAAGCCGAAGCAAAGAACTAGTCAAAACGGTTCATCATAATGTCCATATAGTAGAACACAATCAAAGTAGTTCGGACGGTGAACCAAAGAAAATTTACACTGCCAAAATAGTTTGGCCTGAGCAGGCCAAATCTTCGGCTTGCTCCTCCTTGCAGCCAGTTCAAAAGAAACAGCAGGAGGAGATTAAGTTTACATTTAATGTTGGCAAATGTGATAAGATATTCGATGAATTACTAAAAAATGGTAACATTAAGATTGATTATATCGTTCCACCTGCCGACGAACTAAAGCGTCGCGTATATTGCAAGTGTCACAACTCATTTTCCCATGCCACTAATGATTGTAATGTGTTTCGACGACAAATCCAATCGGCCATTAACAAGGGACGATTGAAATTTCAGGAGGACACGGAGCCCTTCCCAATGAATATGATCGACTTCAATGAAATAAAGGTCCTAATTCGGCCCAGCACAGCCGATAAGGGCAAAGACAAAGAAGTCATCATCGGCAACGCACGGGAGGCCGATGGAAACAATAAAATTTCTTGCAGGAAAGTGGCCGAGAAGACTACTGATGGAGGAGAGACACTGAAGGTGACTATCACAAACTCTAGCACTAGAGGGCAAGCGCAGACAAGGGGACATACACGAGAACCTATACTACGCATCGCGGACGGTCCGGTGCTTAGGCGCGGACGGTCCGTAACATCACCGGACGGTCCGGAGCGTTCCAGCGGACGGTCTGGCAACAACGAAGAGCCATGGCGACCACGTACCTTCAAACCACGATGACCAGAAATAGGTACGTGAAGAACTAACATGTTCAAGGCAACTGGTCGGTTGGTAAAATCCAGTCCGACCTTTGATCAATTATTGTCTAAATATGTGAAAAAGAAGGCCGGCCCAAGCGACCGGCCACCAAAGCGATCTCGCTTACCCACCCAGGTGCGACAGCAGGTTAGGCCGATTGGACCACCACACCAATCAGAAAGGACGGGAGGTCATAATGTTCAATTAAGACCTTACTGAGAGCACCTAGAGGGGGGGGTGAATAGGTGATCCTGTGAAACTTTAAAACTTAAGCCACAAAAACTTGTTAAGTGTTAGTACAATAATCACCAAGTGGCTAGAGAGGAGTCTCAACAAAACACAATACCACAAGAGATCAAACACAGAGATGACATAGTGGTTTATCCCGTGGTTCAGCCAAGACCAACGCTTGCCTACTCCACGTTGTGGCGTCCCAACGGACGAGGGTTGCAATCAACCCCTCTCAAGCGGTCCAAAGACCAACTTGAATACCACGGTGTTTTGCTTTTCCTTTCAATATCCCGTTTGCGAGGAATCTCCACAACTTGGAGCCTCTCGCCCTTACACTTGAGATTTACAAGAAATACGGAGTGAGGGATGAAAGCAACACACACAAATCCACAGCAAAATGCGCACACACACGGCCAAGAATCGAGCTCAAAAGACTATCTCAAAGTTCTCACTAGAACGGAGCTCGAATCACTGAGAATGACAAACGAATGCGCAAAGACTGAGTGTGGATGATCAAGAATGCTCTAAGGTTGCTTGGTGTACTCCTCCATGCGCCTAGGGGTCCCTTTTATAGCCCCAAGGCAGCTAGGAGCCGTTGAGAGCAAATCTGGAAGGCCAATCTTGCCTTCTGTCGTCGGGGGCACCGGACAGTCCGGTGCACACCGGACACTGTCCGGTGACCGATTTCCTTCCTTAAATAGCGAAGCCGACCGTTGGCAGCCTGAGAGCCGTTGGCGCACCGGACATGTCCGGTGCACACCGGACAGTCCGGTGCCGTCTTCTAGCCGTTGGCTCGGCCACGTGTCCCGCGTAGATTGCGCGGCCGACCGTTGGCTCGGCCGACCGTTGGCTCACCGGATAGTCCGGTGCACACCGGACAGTCCGGTGAATTTTAGCCGTACGCCGTCGGTGAATTCCCGAGAGCGGCCTTTTCATGACAGTCCGGTGTGCCAGACCGAGCTGAGTCTTGGCTGTACACAGCCAAGTCTTTTGCACCTTTCTTCTTTTCTTCTTCTTTCTGTTTCTAACACTTAGACAAGTATATTAGTACACAAAACCAATGTACTAAGGCTTAGAAACATACCTTTACTTCATGATTTGCACTTTGTTCGTCCATGGACATAAATTCACATTTAAGCACTTGTGTTGGCACTCAATCACCAAAATACTTAGAAATGGCCCAAGGGCACATTTCCCTTTCAATCTCCCCCTTTTTGGTGATTTATGCCAACACAACATAAAGCAACTAGAACAAGTGCAAACTCACTTCAAATAAAACTCAAATTTATTTTGATTCAATTTTGGCATATATGGATCATCCTTTGCCACCACTTGGTTTGTTTTTGCAAATCAAACTCAAATCTCTATCTCTAAGTCAAACACACATGTTGAAGCATAAAGAGAGTCATTCCAAAAGAGATTGATCAAAGATTTCAAAAACTCCCCCTTTTTCCCATAATTACTACTTCTCCCCACAAGAAGCCAACTTTTGACACAGGAGTCAATAAAAGAGTTTTGACAAACCAAAAGCTCTACTCAACTATTTTCAAATTTCTCAAGTGGTAGCTGATCCATTTATTGCTTTGGCCTTTATTTTCTCCCCCTTTGGCATCAAGCACCAAAACGGGATCAATCTTGGCCCTGTAACCCCATTGCCTCACCAAAATCTTCAATTTAGAGCAAATGGCTATAAGAGTTCATGAGATGGACTTGGAATAAGTTACCCTCTCATCAGAGTGCAGTGGAAGTCTTTCATGGTCCAAGTCCACCTTTTCCCTTTCAATTCTCCTTCGAGACTAAATCAAGCAAACTCAAGCATATGGTTAGTCTCAAAGGGTCAAGTTGTAACACATCTCCCCCTAAACATGTGCATCACTTTGCAACGGACTTGTGAGGTCCAGGGAGTGTTTGTACAACTTGAGCACCATAATAAGCAACAAAATGCAGAATGGACATGATCAAAGGCATAAACACATGTATGCTACAATTCAATCCAAGTTCCGCGAATCTAAGACATTTAGCTCACTACGCAGCCTGCAAAAGGTCTTCTCATCTAGAGGCTTGGTAAAGATATCGGCTAGCTGGTTCTCGGTGCTAACATGAAACACTTCGATATCTCCCTTTTGCTGGTGGTCTCTCAAAAAGTGATGCCGGATGTCAATGTGCTTTGTGCGGCTGTGCTCAACAGGATTTTCCGCTATTCGGATAGCACTCTCATTATCACATAGGAGTGGGACTTTGCTCAGATTGTAGCCAAAGTCCCTAAGGGTTTGCCTCATCCAAAGTAGTTGCGCGCAACACTGTCCTGCTGCAACATACTCGGCCTCAGCGGTGGATAGGGCAACAGATGTTTGTTTCTTAGAGTTCCATGACACCAGGGACCTTCCTAAGAATTGGCACGTCCCCGATGTACTCTTCCTATCGACCTTACATCCAGCATAGTCGGAATCTGAGTACCCAATCAAGTCAAAGTTAGACCCCTTTGGATACCAGATCCCGAAGCAAGGCGTAGCGACTAAATATCGAAGAATTCGCTTCACAGCCACTAAGTGACACTCCTTCGGATCGGATTGAAATCTAGCACACATGCATACGCTAAGCATAATATCCGGTCTACTAGCACATAAATAAAGCAAGGAACCTATCATGGACCGGTATGCTTTTTGATCAACAGACTTACCTCCTTTGTTGAGGTCGGTGTGTCCGTCGGTCCCCATCGGAGTCTTTGCGGGCTTGGCGTCCTTCATCCCAAACCGCTTCAGCAAGTCTTGTGTGTACTTCGTTTGGGAGATGAAGGTGCCGTCCTTGAGTTGCTTCACTTGGAACCCAAGGAAGTAGGTCAACTCGCCCATCATCGACATCTCGAATTTCTGCGTCATTACCCTGCTAAACTCTTCACAAGACTTTTGATTAGTAGAACCAAATATTATGTCATCGACATAAATTTGGCATACAAAAAGATCACCATCGCAAGTCTTAGTAAAAAGAGTTGGATCGGCTTTCCCAACCTTGAAAGCATTAGCAATTAAAAAGTCTCTAAGGCATTCATACCATGCTCTTGGGGCTTGCTTAAGTCCATAGAGCGCCTTAGAGAGCTTACACACGTGGTCGGGGTACCGTTCATCCTCGAAGCCAGGGGGTTGCTCCACGTACACCTCCTCCTTTATTGGCCCGTTGAGGAAAGCGCTCTTCACATCCATTTGGTACAACCTGAAAGAATGGTGAGCGGCATACGCTAGCATGATACGAATGGACTCTAGCCTAGCCACAGGAGCAAAAGTCTCCTCAAAGTCCAAACCTGCGACTTGGGCATAACCTTTTGCCACAAGTCGAGCCTTGTTCCTTGTCACCACTCCGTGCTCGTCTTGTTTGTTGCGGAACACCCACTTGGTTCCCACAACATTTTGCTTGGGACGAGGCACCAGTGTCCAAACTTCGTTGCGCTTGAAGTTGTTGAGTTCCTCCTGCATGGCCAATACCCAATCCGGATCTAGCAAGGCCTCCTCTACCCTGAAAGGCTCAATAGAAGAGACAAAGGAGTAATGCTCACAAAAATTAACTAATCGAGATCGAGTAGTTACTCCCTTGCTAATGTCACCCAGAATTTGGTCGACGGGATGATCCCTTTGAATCATCGCTCGAACTTGGGTTGGAGGTGCCGGTTGCGCTTCTTCCTCCATCACATGCTCATCTTGTGCTCCCCCTTGATCACACGCCTCCTGTTGATGAACCTGTTCATCGTCTTGAGTTGGGGGATGCACCGTTGTTGAGGAAGAAGGTTGACCTCGTTCATCTTGTTCCTGTGGCCGAACGTCTCCAATCGCCATGGTTCGTATCGCGGCCGTTGGAACATCTTCTTCATCTACATCATCACAATCAATAACTTGCTCTCTTGGAGAGCCATCAGTTTCATCAAATACAACGTCGCTAGAGACTTCAACCAAACCCGATGATTTGTTGAAGACCCTATACGCCTTTGTATTTGAATCATAACCTAATAAAAACCCTTCTACAGCTTTGGGAGCAAACTTAGAATTTCTACCCTTCTTCACTAGAATGTAGCATTTGCTCCCAAATACACGAAAGTACGATACATTGGGTTTGTTACCGGTTAGTAGCTCATATGAAGTCTTCTTGAGGAGGCGATGAAGGTAGACCCTGTTGATGGCGTGGCAAGCCGTGTTCACAGCTTCCGACCAAAAGCATTCGGGGGTCTTGAACTCTCCAAGCATCGTCCTCGCCATATCGATCAGCGTCCTGTTCTTCCTCTCTACCACACCATTTTGCTGTGGTGTGTAGGGAGCGGAGAACTCGTGCTTGATCCCTTCCTCCTCAAGGAACTCCTCCACTTGAAGGTTCTTGAACTCGGACCCGTTGTCGCTCCTTATCTTCTTCACCTTGAGCTCAAACTCATTTTGAGCTCTCCTGAGGAAGCGCTTGAGGGTCCCTTGGGTTTCAGACTTATCCTGCAAAAAGAACACCCAAGTGAAGCGGGAAAAGTCATCAACAATAACTAAACCATACTTACTTCCTCCTATGCTCAGATAGGCGACGGGTCCGAAGAGGTCCATATGTAGCAGCTCTAGGGGTCTTGATGTTGTCATCACATTTTTGGTGTGATGAGAGCCTCCCACCTGTTTCCCTGCTTGACAAGCTGCACAAGGTCTATCTTTTTCGAAATGAACGTTAGACAAGCCTATCACGTGTTCTCCCTTTAGAAGCTTGTGAAGGTTCTTCATCCCCACATGTGCTAAGCGGCGATGCCACAGCCAGCCCATGCAAGTCTTAGCCATTAAGCATGCATCTAGACCGGCCTCTTCTTTTGCAAAATCAACTAAGTAAAGCTTGCCGTCTAATACACCCTTAAAGGCTAGTGAACCATCACTTCTTCTAATGACAGACACATCTACATTTGTAAAAAGACAATTATATCCCATATTGCATAGTTGACTAACAGATAGCAAATTGTAACCAAGAGACTCAACTAAAAACACATTGGAAATTGAGTGCTCATTAGAAATTGCAATTTTACCTAACCCTTTTACCTTGCCTTGATTCCCATCACCGAATATAATTGAATCTTGGGAATCCTTATTTTTGACGTAGGAGGTGAACATCTTCTTCTCCCCCGTCATATGGTTTGTGCATCCGCTGTCGATAATCCAGCTTGAACCCCCGGATGCATAAACCTGCAAGGCAAATTTAGGCTTGGGTTTTAGGTACCCAACTCATGTTGGGTCCTACAAGGTTAGTGCAAATATCCTTAGGGACCCAAATGCAAGTTTTTTCTCCCTTGCATTTTGCCCCTAACTTCCTAGCAATTATTTTCCTATCCTTTCTACAAATAGCAAAGCAAGCATTTAAAGCACAATAAATTGTAGAAGGTTCATTCACTACTTTCCTAGGAGCATGAATAATATTCTTTCTAGGCACATGATGAATAGCATTTCTCCTAGACATATTTCTACCATGCATATAGGAAGAACTAGAAGCAAACATGGCATGAGAGTCAAAATCATCATAAGCATTATAACTCCTATAAGCATTTCTAGTTTGTCTCCTATCATGATATATAAAAGCATGGTTCCTTTTAGTACTACTAGCCATAGGAGCCTTCCCTTTCTCCTTGGCGGAGATAGGAGCCTTATGGCCTGTCAAGTCCTTGGCTTCCCTCTTGTAGCCAAGTCCATCCTTAATTGAGGGGTGTCTACCAATCGTGTAGGCATCCCTTGCAAATTTCAGCTTATCAAATTCATTCTTGCTAGTCTTAAGTTGGGCATTAAGACTAGTCACTTCATCATTTAGTTTTGAAATTGAAACTAAGTGTTCACAACAAGCATTAATATCAACATCCTTACACCTAGTGCAAATTTCAACATGTTCAACACAAGAGTTAGATTTACTTGCTACTTCTAGTTTAGCATTTAAATCATTAATTTCACCTTTTAAAGAAGAAATGGTTTCATTACAAGTAGAAAGTTCACAAGAAAGCATTCCATTTCTTTTAACTTCTAGAGCAAGTGAATTTTGTGTACTAACAAATTTATCATGCTCTTCATATAAAAGATCTTCTTGTTTCTCTAAGATTCTATCCTTTTCATTCAAGACATCAATCAATTCATTAATCTTAGCTATCTTAGTTCTATCCAATCCCTTGAATAAACTAGAGTAATCTATTTCATCCTCACTAGACTCATCATCACTAGAAGAATCATAAGTATTAGCACTACGAGTGATTACCTTCTTTTCCCTTGCCATGAGGCAAGTGTGATGCTCGTTTGGGAAGAGGGCCGATTTGTTGAAGGCAGTGGCGGCGAGTCCTTCGTCGTCGGAGTCGGACGAAGAGCAATCCGAATCCCACTCCTTTCCAAGGTGTGCTTCGCCTTTGGCCTTCTTGTAAACCTTCTTGTTCTCTCTCTTCCCTTGCTCCTGGTCACTATCATTTTCGGGACAGTTAGCAATAAAATGACCAACCTTACCACATTTGAAGCATGAGCGCTTCCCCTTTGTCTTGGTCTTCCTTGGTTGCCCCTTGCGACCATTTAGCGTCGTCTTGAATCTTTTGATGATGAGAGCCATCTCTTCATCATTGAGCCCGGCCGCCTCAACTTGCGCCACCTTGCTGGGTAGCGGCTCCTTGCTCCTTGTTGCCTTGAGAGCAATGGGTTGAGGCTCGTGGATTGGACCGTTCAACGCGTCGTCGACGTATCTCGCCTCCTTGATCATCATCCGCCCGCTTACGAATTTTCCGAGTACCTCCTCGGGCGTCATCATCGTGTACCTGGGATTCTCACGAATATTGTTCACGAGATGAGGATCAAGAACGGTAAAGGACCTTAGCATTAGGCGGACGACGTCGTGGTCCGTCCATCGCGTGCTTCCGTAGCTCCTTATTTTGTTGATGAGGGTCTTGAGCCGGTTGTACGTTTGGGTTGGCTCCTCTCCCCTTATCATGGCGAATCGTCCAAGCTCGCCCTCCACCAACTCCATTTTGGTGAGCATGGTGATGTCATTCCCCTCGTGAGAGATCTTGAGGGTGTCCCATATTTGCTTGGCATTGTCCAAGCCGCTCACCTTGTTGTACTCTTCCCTGCACAAGGACGCTAACAGAACAGTAGTAGCTTGTGCATTTCTATGGATTTGTTCATTTATGAGCATAGAGTTATCCGAGCTATCAAACTTCATTCCATTCTCTACAATCTCCCAAATGCTTGGATGGAGAGAGAATAAGTGACTACGCATTTTGTGACTCCAAAATCCGTAGTCCTCCCCATCGAAGTGTGGAGGTTTGCCAAGAGGAATGGAAAGCAAATGCGAATTCGAACTATGTTGAATACGAGAATAATCAAATGAAAAGTTCGAATTGACCGTCTTTTTGTAGTCGTTGTCGTCGTCCTTTTGGGAAGAGGAAGATTCGTCGCTGTCGTAGTAGACGATCTCCTTGATGCGTCTTGTCTTCTTCTTCTTCCCTTCTTTACGTCTGTGTCCCGAGCCCGAGTCGGTAGTCTTGTCGTCCTTTGGCTCGTTGACGAAGGACTCCTTCTCCTTGTCGTTGATCACGATTCCCTTCCCCTTAGGATCCATCTCTTCGGGCGGTTAGTCCCTTTCTTGAAGAGAACGGCTCTGATACCAATTGAGAGCACCTAGAGGGGGGTGAATAGGTGATCCTGTGAAAATTTAAAACTTAAGCCACAAAAACTTGTTAAGTGTTAGTACAATAATCACCAAGTGGCTAGAGAGGAGTCTCAACAAAACACAATACCACAAGAGATCAAACACAGAGATGACACAGTGGTTTATCCCGTGGTTCGGCCAAGACCAACGCTTGCCTACTCCACGTTGTGGCGTCCCAACGGACGAGGGTTGCAATCAACCCCTCTCAAGCGGTCCAAAGACCAACTTGAATACCACGGTGTTTTGCTTTTCCTTTCAATATCCCGTTTGCGAGGAATCTCCACAACTTGGAGCCTCTCGCCCTTACACTTGAGATTTACAAGAAATACGGAGTAAGGGATGAAAGCAACACACACAAATCCACAGCAAAATGCGCACACACACGGCCAAGAATCGAGCTCAAAAGACTATCTCAAAGTTCTCACTAGAACGGAGCTCGAATCACTGAGAATGACAAACGAATGCGCAAAGACTGAGTGTGGATGATCAAGAATGCTCTAAGGTTGCTTGGTGTACTCCTCCATGCGCCTAGGGGTCCCTTTTATAGCCCCAAGGCAGCTAGGAGCCGTTGAGAGCAAATCTGGAAGGCCAATCTTGCCTTCTGTCGTCGGGGGCACCGGACAGTCCGGTGCACACCGGACACTGTCCGGTGACCGATTTCCTTCCTTAAATAGCGAAGTCGACCGTTGGCAGCCTGAGAGCCGTTGGTGCACCGGACATGTCCGGTGCACACCGGACAGTCCGGTGCCGTCTTCTAGCCGTTGGCTCGGCCACGTGTCCCGCGCAGATTGCGCGGCCGACCGTTGGCCCGGCCGACCGTTGGCTCACCGGACAGTCCGGTGCACACCGGACAGTCCGGTGCACACCGGACAGTCCGGTGCACACCGGACAGTCCGGTGAATTTTAGCCGTACGTCGTCGGTGAATTCCCGAGAGCGGCCTTTTCACGCCAAGTCAGCCTGGCGCACCGGACACTGTCCGGTGCACCACCGGACAGTCCGGTGTGCCAGACCGAGCTGAGTCTTGGCTGTACACAGCCAAGTCTTTTGCACCTTTCTTCTTTTCTTCTTCTTTCTGTTTCTAACACTTAGACAAGTATATTAGTACACAAAACCAATGTACTAAGGCTTAGAAACATACCTTTACTTCATGATTTGCACTTTGTTCGTCCATGGACATAAATTCACATTTAAGCACTTGTGTTGGCACTCAATCACCAAAATACTTAGAAATGGCCCAAGGGCACATTTCCCTTTCACTTACGTACCTGCATGACACCTCCACCCACATATCCACCAATGCCATATCCATACACATACATACCTCCACCATATGTCCCAAATCAAATATGGGGCATGCCACCATACCCATTTGGGATGCCACAGTACCCCGCTAGGGGGCACCCCAAACATCTGTATTCAATAGGTTGACACCTCCAGTACAAGACCGATTGAGAGCCCCTCAATCTGGTCCACGAGCACAGGCCCAGCAAGATTGCCGAACAACTTGGCCCCAAAGGCTGACTAATCCGGCAGGGGGGCATAAAGCTACAACCTCCAACAGTACGAAAAAAGGAGACGTCATTAAAATAGGAACGACAGATGTCATCGTACAACAAAATAATGAAGGGCCAATGATTTTTGGTGAATCAGCCAACACAAACAAAAAAGAAGGTACGACTGTCAACAAAATAGCCGATCCAAAATACTCCATGCCCCGATGGTGCCCATCGGGATCGACACGATCGCAAAAGCGAAAATTACAGCGCCTTAGAGCAAAGGAGAATCAGGAGAAGGAGGCGGAAAAAATATTCAATGACACACATCCGCAGTATCCGCCACCACAAAAGAGATGGAGACCAAAGGCCATTGAGGAAAATCAAACGGCCACAAAGACAGAAAATAAAACAACAACTGTGCAGCTCTTTGCAGGTATGGCAGACAGTCCGGCTATAAAGACCGGACCAACCGTATAGGGCGCGGACCGTCCGACCCCTGAGGCCGACTCGTCCGCAATACACCATGACACCTGCAACGACGTACCAACATCCATGGAGGAAGACGACCTGCAAGGAGAAGACCTGGTCGACTACGAAGCTACGCCAGAACACTTAGAAAATTAGGAAAGCAAGGTGACGAATTGGTCAGGACCAGTATGGCGCTCGACGGTATTGGGACTAACAGTTCGATCAAAGCTAAAGAGGTAACGTCCGTTGAATCAACCATCGGGACTAAGGCCACTGCGTATCATCCTATTAAGTGTCAAGATGTCTAAGAAAACTGATGTGATCACATCGAGTTAGTTGCTTTTAGTTCGCTCAGCTCCACCAAAAGGCAGGGGGCATATGTTTGGAACCAAAGTGAACCGGTGGACGGTCTGGCCCTGAGGCCGGACGGTCCGCGCCTGTGGGCCGGACGGTCCGCGCCTGCGCAGAACAGATTAGGGTTCCGAGTTTTGTGCTACAGTTGTTAGCTAAACTCGCGGGATTCGCTCGAAAATTAGTTTGTAAAGGGTTCAGCCCCCCTCCTCTATAAATAGAGAGGTATACGGCCGATTTATAACCATCAATCGAATCAAAAACACTTTTATCTCGCATTTATTCCCTGTACAATTAGGAATAGTTCTAGTCTAGTTCTAGTTTAGCCTCTCGATCTCCAAATTCTCTGCTTCTCTTCGACTCTACGTCGATTAGAGGAGTCTAGGTCGGTCTGCCCGAGCCTAGACAACTCCTAGGATCTGTCCTCCCCGACGGGGTCCCTCCCGGGAGCGAGATCCAGACGCCGCCGGCGATCTTCCGCTGCCCCTGCGCACGCGCGGACCGTCCGGCCTTAGGGCGCAGACCGTCTGGCCGTCAGGCAGGAAACCCTAGCCTCTGCGCCAGGTCGCGGACCGTCCGGCCCCTGACCGCGGACTGTCCGCGCCTGACCAGAGAGCACCGCCGCCTCGCGCTAGGTCGCGGACCATCCGGCCCTGTACCGCGGACCGTCCGCGCTTGACCAGAGAGCACCGACACGGTTCTTGTTGAGTGTTTGGCGTCTCCGAAAAGGCGTCAACACAATGTGTCATATGCACACAGTACAGTACACCTAACGTGACTCGTGAGCAAGCGATCACCGTTCGCGTCTTGACCTCCTTATAGCATCTCCAAGAGAGGACTTAAGCCAGATCCTATATTCAAATATAGGAGTTAAGATCTCGAGATAACTTCTAACAAAGTTGCTATTTTATAAATTTCCATCAAATGAATATAGCACCCGAAGTCACAGTTGTTAAATATAGCACCCAGTCAGGGGACCTATTCCTATGCGTTCAATCTCACGGAGTTAACTAACTCGTGGATTTAGGAGTTGCTGTTGGAGTTAAGAAAAATTTGTTGATCTAAGTTAACTTGAATCAGATCCAACATATGGATTGAGGGGGATTGAGAGAGTTTTAATCCCTAGTAAATCAAAATACCTCCCAATCCCTCCAATCCATATGGATTGAAAATAACCGAACAAGCCCTTAGTTTTTTGAGGTCCTAATTATAGGAGTTTCTTTTGGAGATGCTCTACCATAGGATAGGAGTACTCGACAAATACGTTGGGACGTCAGATTACGATGAGTTCAGCCCCCTTTTTTTCCCTCGGAAATTCGCTTTCACATGGTCCCAAGTTCACCATGTTACAACTTCCGGTTTCTCTTCTGGTCCGGTATGCTCCTTCCGATTTCTCTTATGGGCTCATATGCTCCTGATTGGCCCAGCCTTATACAGAGAACTGAGAGTAAGGCCCATCTGATCAGACCAGCCCATGCTGGCATGCTCCATTAGATCGTCCCGCTGGCCGCACGCGCGCGCGCGACGCCACACACTGACACACCTTTCAGTCGTGCAGAGTGTTCTTTTTTTTTTTTTGACGACCTGCAGTTACAGACAGGAGTACAGGACTAGCTCCGGCGGCAAATATCAACCGCCACGCCACGGCCGAGAAATATCCACCATCCACGGCTAGTGTCCTCGCAGCTGCAGTTCACTCCCGGTCCTGGTGACCCACGCCCGATCCTGCTCCCGGACAATGATCGCCGCCGCCGCGGCAGGCGCGGCCACCGCCTTCCCGTTCGTCTCCACCGCCTACCGCCGCCCGCGCCTCCAGCAGCGCCGCCCGCGCCGCGCCGCGGCCGTCCTCCCGGCCCGCGCCACCGGCGGTGCCTCGTCCTGGGAGGAGCGCGAGGAGGCGCGGTGGCTCCGCGAGGAGCAGCGCTGGCTGCGGGAGGAGCAGCGGTGGCTCCGCGAGGAGTCGCGCTGGCGCGCCGAGCGCGAGGCCCTCCTCGCCGAGGTCGCCGCGCTGCGGCTCCGCCTCCGCGCGCTCGAGGGCGCTCGCCCTGACCACCTCGCGGTCGCCGTCGACGCCGTGGCCTCGCCCGCGCCCCCGCCCGCGGTGCCCGCGCCGCAGCCCAGGCCGGCGCTCATCCAGGAGGCAGCCGCGGTGGAGGTCGATGTCGAGGTGAGGAAGGAGGTGGTGGTGGTCCAAGAGAAGAAGGTGGCGGCCAAGGCCGAGGCGGCAGTGAGCGGCGCAGGTGCCAGCGAGAGCAGGAGGACGCTGAGGACGGGGGCCGAGGGCGAGGACGTGCGCGCGATGCAGGTGAGCGTCGTCGCGGGCCTCTCGTTCCGGATAATATGATTCGTGCTGCGCGACGTGTCTGGGTGGGTGCGTCGGCTGAGCTGATACGGCCCGGCCCAGCAGTGCCGTTTCTGTCCGGGCAGGCACCCCTGTGATTGTTTACCAGGTCCTAGTATGGTGGCAGTCCTCTACTCCTCTCCTCTCTACGCGGCAGGATTTTCCTGTACAAAATTTCAATTTGTTAGCGGATGAACCATAGTAGACAATTGTTTGTCAGTAAAAAAACTAACTGCATTTTTGCCTGACGCAGGAAGCTTTGCAGAAGCTCGGTTTTTACTCAGGCGAGGAAGACATGGAGTACTCCAGTTTCTCGTCTGGCACCGAGCGAGCTGTCAAGACATGGCAGGTTATTAATACTCCTGAATGTTATCCTTCACACTACATTGCAGAGCTATATATGCTACTGGATGATACGCGCTCTCTTCCAGGCAACGGTAGGAGCTTCAGAGAACGGAGTGATGACATCGGAGCTGCTTGAGTGGCTATTCTCGGGGAAGACCGGGGAAGAAGTGAAAACCAGAGTGAGTTCAGCTTCAACACCTTGCCAATGTCAGAGCATTTCTCAGCGATCTCTACAATATGTCAAGGCTTTCGTGCTTCACAGAAGAAGAAGAAAAACATGATTTTTTTTCTGAATATTCACGATACATGGTTAAACATAAATCACGGGTAGAAAAAGATACCTTCTGAACCAAACTATTTCTTCTTCTTCTTCTTCTTCTTCTTCTTCTTCTTCTTCTTCTTCTTCTTCTTCTTCTTCTTCTTCTTCTTCTTCTTCTTCTTCTTCTTCTGCGGTACAGGAAGAGCTTCTTTGTGAACTAACAGGGCCTACTAGCTATAAAAACTTTGCACTGTACATCGGGATTCATAGAGCAGTATTTTTTTCACATTTCTAATTTCTTGCAGGATGGCACAAACGGAGCAGCGGTTCCTGCTGTGACAGGGATCGCGGAGGTACGCAAAACTGGGGTTGCAGAAAACGGTGTCTCGGGAGTTGGGGTCTCCGAGCACAGAGTGTTTCTTCTCGGTGAAAACAGGTGGGAAGACCCAACCAGACTGACGCAGAACAAAAAGACAGCCAGCACCGGCCCTACCAAGACATGCATCTCCTGTCGAGGCGAAGGCCGCCTCATGTGCTTAGGTGCTAAACCCTACTGGTTACGCTAATGTGTACGATTGCATATTCAGCTTCCGTATGTACGTACACTCTTGTCTCATAGTAGTCTATGGAACCTGAACCATGGTACCTAGGCTTTTATCAGATACGTAAATTAACAAGTGCATGTAGTTCTTCTGTTCTGAAGTCTAGCAAGACTGGATGCAACAGATCAACTGTTTTCACGCTCATCTCTACTTTTATTTCAACCCCTGTTTGATATCTGATGTATAGTAAGAAACCACATGTGAAAACAGTGGCTGACTATCATGCTTACCTTATATATATATTTTAGAACCGTGTACTGAGATGTGAGCAGGAGCGTCCAATTGCTTTTCCGTTCATGCTTTCACTAGTCCTGATTTTGTTTCTTCTTTCCTGCAGAATGTGATGGAACAGGTGAGCCGAACATTGAACCGCAGGTAACCACCGTAGCCTCCTGTTGCACAAAATGCATGCATCATCCCTTGAGTTAAAGTTAAATTTTGCTCTATCTTCTTGTCTGATGCATTCCTTTTCCTCGAAATGCAGTTCTTGGAGTGGGTCGGTGAAGATACGAAGTGCCCATACTGTGAAGGAATTGGTTCCATTTTGTGTGATGTTTGTGATGGAAAGAAAGTAATGGCAAGTTAAGTAAGGCTTAGAGCAAGAAACCCTGCCTTGTCTGTGTTCGGTTCCCATCCCACCCTGGTAAGCACGCCTAGGCCAGGCATCAACGCCAGACAGTTCGATTTGGGGTCGGATGCGGCTGCCTGGCGTCGCTCCCCAGGCGAGGGTTGCAGCCAGACACGCTAATATGTCAGCATGTGTAGATGCTAGCAAAATATTCAGTTTTATACTTTTATCACAGAACTGGAGAATGCGTTCAAATGGCAGTTCGAGTGGACTGCTGTCCCGCAGAAAGCGGAGACATAAGCAACAGTGTAACACTTTTATGGTACAATAGGAGATGGAAACATACGAGGGAAGAAGAGGAATCCTTTCCCAAATCATGTACAGATTTGTGAACTCCAGCAATATATGCAGACTGCCTACATGCACAAAGAAGTCATCGCATATACACATTGTGCCAATGACGCAGCATCCTCTGGAGACAGGGTCCCTGTCAGATCGGAATGAAGAACCTGCTCTCCATGCCTTTTCCCAGTCCTCCCACTCCAGTTTCTCCCACCATTCAACTGAACCGCACACCTGCTTCAGTTTCCCACAGCTGTACTTGTACGCGCTGCTCAGTGGTATGCTTCTCAGACTCGGGCAATCCTCCACCCGGATGGTCTCAAGGCTGGGAAAATCTCTTGGCTTGCATATGCTTCTCAGGCTCCTGACATCAGTCAGCACGATTGATCTCAGATTCAGTAACTCGGCACGCGTGTTGTCAGTCCACTCATCTTCCTGCCCTTTATTAGAAGGATGGCCCCGCCTCATCACCACTACCTTCTTCAACAATCTTCAGCAACCCATCGCAATGGGTTATGACGAGCCTCTCGAGCATTCCAAGCTTTAGGACCCATGTGATGTTCTTCAGCCTGGGGCAACTCGAAATGGTCAATTTGCGGATGTGCTGAAAATGGTGGGGCGTTGCTTGCTGCAACAATGACGTTCTCCAGTGCAGGAAAAACTGAGAGGATGAGGAGCTGCAGGCCTGAATCTGACGTCCTCAGCTCAGTGTCAGCAACAAGACTACAAGAGTGTTTAGATTATAGCAAGATTCGACATACAGCTCCTCAAATTGCACCAAGTGATCGAGATCGGAGATTTTGATCGGGTGCATTTCTCTACAGTACTGTATCTTAAGTAGCAATAGAAATCAATCTTTTCATGGCCATTGTGTCTGGAGTTGGGATGCCTACATCCTCCAGACTCCAGTTGGAATCTCGTTTTTACATCATCAAGTAGCAACAGAAATCAATCTTTTCATGGCCAGTCCCTTCACCAAGAATTTGGCCCGTTTCTCAACTATCTGTGATTTTCATTCCATGGCAAATTAAGCCTCTCAGAGATAGTCTGCTGCATCTCCACTGTGTTCAGGGTCTCTGAATTGGATACTTCAATAAAGATAACAACCTGGAATACCCAATTTAAGGGAAGGTATATAAAAAAAAGAGTCACATCCACTCCATGCTGTAAAAATCAAATATGCATAGTTCATGTAAATATCCATAGTTTATATCTGAACCTCCAACATCTTCAGCTTGAACTAGTACTCGTGAACAACATATTAGCTGTGCAATATACATGCGTGCCAGAAATGCTTGGCTACACAAGAAGCCATTTCTGAAAGTCTGAAACTCAAAACATTTGCACTTTAATTTAATTCGTTCTGCATATCATTCTGAATATACTACGAATGTAAGCACCATTAAATTCATCGTTGAAGCAATCCTATATGTGCAATTCAAAACAAGAACGCAAAGAAGCAGATTCACGTATATTCTGATGAGTAAATTGCAGCTTTGGAAGAAGCAGAATGGTAAGTTTGTGGAGGCCGAACTGATGAACTGGCACCCGGCAATAGATGCTGGACAGGAAGAATCATTTCCGCCGCAAGGAAGATGCCAGTACCTCCGTTGACAATGACACGGAATTTCGTGGTGAAAAGAGCAGCGCTGGGCCGAGAAACTTGATTTCTGAGAAGGGAAACGACGTCACGACGACGACCCTCGCCGAGTCGCCCGTGAGGTATTAGCCTTCGCGGCGGCGCACGGACGAGGTGACGAGGTTTGGGCCCGGTTGGCAGTCACAGAACAGAAGTTAGCCCTCTTCTCCCGACAGGTGTCAGTCTATGGTTGGCTTGCCTACGACTCTCTCTTTTAATGTTGTTTTTTTTCCCTGCCGTTCTGAGACCAATTCCATCCTATTCGGTGTTCGCGGCAGCGCCAGTTTGCTTCCCGGTGATCATGGCAGCGGCGGCGGCGGGGGCAAAGGCCGTGCGGGGCCGTCCAAGCGCGCGACCACGTAGGTCGACTCCGCCAGACCGCCACTCCGGCCTCTGTGTCACCGGAAACTTGTCCCGATAAGTATACCCCCTCCATGTCTTGTGATCTGAACTGCTGTTTGCCTGTTTCTCCCTTACAATAAGTTGCATCCGTCCACAGCATTTCATGAATTGAATGGTGTAAGTGGTAATCTATGGTGTCTCCATCGGTGGAGGCGTGGGAGATCCGAGATCCGACTGAAGGCTGCAAACACGAATACCATTGCTCTCATCAATTATAAATCACAAATCGCTATATATTCCATTTCTGCAAACTGCAACGCTAGCAGTTTCTGTTCCGTTCGATTCTTCATTTTCTGCTGAGTCTTATTGGTGATCGGACAAATTAATTACACGATGGGAACAGTGGCCTGTGGAGGACACATTTGTTAAATTGTCATATTCATCAATGCAAGGTAGAGAATGCGGGTTCCATTGACATAATCACGGAATGGCACATCTCATAGATAACCCATTCTGTCGAGCTGCTACCCGTATCATATCTTCAAAACGTGTGACATGAAATTTGCACTTGATATATTTGTTGTTTCCGAACAATAAGATAGAACCTGATCTTTCATGTTTTCTTTTGAAGCATTAAGGAAAATTAGTGTGCACTGGGCAGTGGGCAGATATGTAGTTGGTTCTCCTGTCCATGAACAATTACCGTCTCAACGGAATTAAGAAGGTATGTGATTCAATAATAGTTATTCTTGTCACTCTGTATTTTCTTTCTTTTGTTGGAGTACTTATTTCAAACTCCCTCCTCTATTAATGCAAGCTGGACAGGGTCCTGCGAGCAATTTCAAAAAAAATGAGAAGTTATTCTTGTGTTTAGGTTGGTCTTCTTGAAGTTTTAGAGGATAACTGGATCTAGATGTGCTATATATTTGTTTTTTAAAAGATCATGCACCCGAAATTTACAGCATAGTTAATCAGCTCAATTGCCAGAAAAGCTGCACGAATATGATGGATCGACGTCTGAACAAATTTACTCTATTAATTGAGGCATGCTGCCTAGGCAATGTAGATTAGTGATGAGTCCTTGATATGTTGTCTTCAAGGGACGTCGATCTGGACTTCTGGACTCCAGATGGCCATACTGCCAATGATTAGGATATACCACCCAGATCAAGGCAAACACACGAGCCCTTATTTGGTATCATAAATATAGATAGCTTTTATATATAAATTTGGGTCGAATTCAAAATGGTTTGACTAGATGCTATGCTAGAATTATATCCCCTTTGGGAAGAGCTTATTTAGACTGGAGGGAAACAATCTCAAAAGTTAAATCATCTTTTTATTTTGAAAAGAACATTTTCCAACATAGAAATACTGGAGCTGCCTGCTCATAATACCCCCAGCAATCAATCGTCATCATCCAGAGTCCAGACCCTAGCCCATTTTGTTAGTTCCTTATTTTTCTCTTGTCAGCACAAAGTGAGAGCAACTCGAAGTTCCTGATAGCGTCATCATGTGAAGACCTTCCCATTTTTGACCAAGATAATGATCTGATCTCTGTTCCACCTGAATGATGTGCCCTTTGGGCACTCAATGGGCGTATGCTGCTACTCGGGGCCAAGCCGCCCACGCGGTTTGGGTCGCTTGGATCTCCAGAAGAGCTTGGTTTGCTTGATGAAAGCACAGCTCTTCTTGACGTGCTTCCATTGCGCGATGATGACGATGGCCTTATTTTATCCGAATCAACAGTCTACAGAAAACAATATGTAGTGGTAAGATCCTTCTGAAATCAATCACTGCAGAATGATCAGCTTCTGTACAGAACAGCAAAACATCTTACCACCTTGGATGGCATCAGTGACTCTAGAAGACTTCTGTGCTTGGTGTGTTCTCGATTGTGACCGGAACCGGATCTAGTTCTTCTAAACAAAGCTTCAGCTGCAGACAAAAAAAAAACTGTCAGAGATGTAGTGTGCCACTTATTGATACAAAAACTTAGTAAATTTCACCGACTTGTTTCCCAGATCAAAGATTTACAGACCTGCAGTTCTATTGGTCCTTTCTGCAGAAGGGCCTGCCAACCCACTAGTCTTGCCGCTAGACTATATGCCGAGAACAAATGCAAAATGTCAGCAAGTGAAAATCACATTTCTTAATGAAGGGCTGGGTAAAATGAATAACATGCATGCACACCTGAAATTTGCTTTTATCTCTAAACTGAGGATACTTCATAATGGTCCAGTCAAATACATAATCTAGTTGGTACCCTGCAAGTATCCAAAATAAGCCACATCAAAAATATATAGGCATGCTAATGGGTTAAAATCCATCCCATACCCAGTCCAACTCATAACAAATTAACTCTCTTCAACCCACCCCATATTTTTATAGTTTCAACCCAACCCAACTCATTCCACCTGAACAGCTAATTAAACTCGCAGGTTTGTTGTAAAAAAGCCATGGGTTTACATAAAATGTACATATAAGATTGCATAGAACATACAGTTTCACATTAAAAGCTGGACCCTAAAGTTAAAATCTCATAAAATTTTATCCAAATTGACTAGGATTTTTTTGCAGATGATTTAAGCAATAAGCAGCTACTTCATGTCATTTAGCTCTACCAGATCAATGTGGGCCCCACCTCAAGTCAACATACTCACTACAATATATGTTATACTCAATGACTAAATCCATTTCAAACCAATATACATGTATACTACAATATATTAAAAATCCAATATTGCCCCATGGGTTGAACCCATTCAAACCCACAAAATAAAGAACCCAATCCCACTCCATGGAACCCAATTTTCTATTAACCTCAACCCAGCCTGCTAAGTAAATCCAACCTATTCCCACCCATCCAAAGTACACCCACTTGAGAAGCCAGCACATTTCAACCCAGTCCATTAGCAGACCTAAAAATAGAGGTGCAAGAAATATCAATTACACATTTTTAATGTTTAATCGTACCCTTGCGGAGAAATAAGTCACGGAAGAGTCTCTTCAAATAGGAGTAATCTGGTTTATCTTCAAATCGTAGTGATCTACAGTAATGAAAGTATGCAGTGAACTCTGATGGATGCGATTTACAGAGGACCTGTTTAGAAATTCGGCATGTTATTATCACAGCAATACCACAATATGCTATTTGAACAGGAAATTAAGTGATGGGGTCATGGGGAGTTTGCATTGCACCTCAACTGGTGTCAGCATTTTCTTTTCACTGATTCTATCATACTTTTGCTTCTTTGTGCCAGCTTTCAGGCCTTGCCAAGGAAGACTGGGGGATTCCAAGATGAAAAAAATGTTATGATGCACAAGGTTATAGAAAATTCTAGTGAAGAGAAATAATATCATACCTTCCTCTTAAGAAATACATCAGCACATAACCAAGAGATTCCAGATCATCTCTTCTGCTTTGCTCTGTAAGGAAATGAAGAAAGGTTAACCCAAATTCATCTACCAAGGCATCCAGATTTGTGGATGAATAATATGGTCTGCAGCTAATTGACTACAAGTTCACAAATAGTGTTACAGGTTTTGAAGAGTTTTAATTTGTTTCAAAATATTTGTCTTCCCTGTTCCGTTTGCCCTAGACTCTGATCATTTAATGCTCAGATACTGATGATACAGTAGCACATATCCATATTTACAAGACATAAACTCACCTACTCCAAGATGGGTATTTACACTGGCATATCGTGCTGTTCCTGTGAGATTTTTGTTTTCCCTGTGGCACAACAAAGAAAATATATTAGCTTTTTAAATGATAACACACATAAAGTAAGACTGGCTAGAAGCTTAGAACAAAAAAAAATGAACCTCCAGAAAAAAATGTAACAGGAATTTTCATTTCAAAAAAATGAAAAGTTAATGCTGATCTGTACAGCAGCGTAAAATGTTTAACATTTGATATTACCTATTTTTATTATTAACTTTCTACACACATTGTTCTGAGTGTCGTGGGCTGCCCCTGGCCTGCTTATGCAAACCAACCTGACCACTCCGGTTAAAACCGGTGCACAACAGCTTCATATTATTGTCAGGTATCAGGTTAACCATTCAAGAATGACCAAATTTAGCCCAAGAAAAAAAGTACAACTGATCAAAAGTTTCAATTTTCATGTAGGTTCAGAACCAAGAACACAGTCATGTAAGCTGTTAATAAGCTGTTGCATAGTACCACAAAAAGGTTTATGGTGTGAACTATGCCAAAATGCCAATGGCATAAAAAACATCAAGTGAACAGGAATACAGACACAACTATGGGGTCTAATTGGGATGGTACACCTGAACAATCTCCCACTTTCAGGATGGTAAGTGAGAAGTAGCTTTATAATTTTATAGGCATAAATTCTTTACCTGTATGGTATGTGCTTATGAGTTTGGAGATCTCGATACTTTTTCGCAAGGCCATAGTCGATGACAAATACCTGTGGAGTGCGCTCAACTGTTTCAGATGGTAACTTTGGCACAAGCTAGTAGTCATTTCTCATAATAAGAAACATCGCTCAACTTCACTGTTATCATTAGACATCAGATAATAGGAATCTTAGTGTCTCATATTCAAATTTTTTTGATTTACTATTGTTCAATTTGGTAGACACAATGCTTTTTAGCAGGCGTAGCACAAACCTGGTTTGCTTTACGTCCTAAACCCATGAGGAAATTATCAGGCTTGATATCACGATGTAGAAACCCCCTTGTGTGCATGTATTCTACTCTACTGATCTGTATCCCACACCAAGAAGGCATGTTATTTTTGTTTGCAAGGACCAATGAAATGCAAAGTGAAGAATTTATTGATACTACATCAGTATGTGGTTCCAAGATCTCCAAAACAAATACAAGAATAATATAGAACCGTATGATAGTCTCACCATCTGATCAGCAAGCATTAGTACTGTTTTAAGGGAGAACTTTCTGCTGCAGTAGTTAAATAAGTCCTCCATACTTGGGCCAAGCAGATCAATCACCATGACATTGTACTCCCTCTCCACCCCAAACCACTTAAGATGTGGAATCCCAGCTACACATCAAAGCAGAAAAGAAACAGATCAGTAAAACACCAATGTAATTGGACTAACCAAATTCTATTGTGGTTGCGCTTACTTCCACCCTGCAAAAGCATGTAGAGTTTTGATTCATAGTGAAGCTGGGGATGTCGTGATTTGATCGATTCCTAATAAGAAGTTATACACACACACACACAATAAGGTGAACAAGCAGTTTCAAATTCCTAGTAGCAGCTAAGGCAAACAATATAAACGACCATGATTCAACTTCTAGAAAAGATCAATCACCTACAATTAGGAAGATGCACTGAATATATCTGTGCCAAAAATATTGTTTGTAGGGGTGGGCATTTTAAATTCGAAAACCGAACTTGAACAGACCGAATTGTTGGTCTATGCGGGTTTTCGGGTTTGGTTCCTACATGTGCTATATTTCGGGGTACGGCTTAGGGTTCGGTTCCTAGCCTTTAAAACCTGAAATATTTAAATGCTCTTAGTATGTGACGATATTATTGTGTGATTCACGATCTTATTAGCTAAAAATTATGATGTCATCTTAATATAATATATATATGCTGTTTTTTATAGTCACTTGTTGTAGTAATAGTACTCTTATTTAGTTATTCATTGTATATATTTTTAACAAAAGACACTAATCTCTCTATTGTTTGGTCTATTCGGTGGACCGAATATACCAAACCGAAATTGTGGGTCTATTCGCGTTCGGATCCTAAAATTATTTTGAAAATTTTGGTTCTTATTTTTCAGAACCCAAAATTTCAAAAAATCGAATAGACCGAACTGAATTACACTAATAGACCGAATGCCCAGCCCTAATTGTTTGATATGCCACTGTTGATATTACAGACTTGGAGCAACATTCATCATTAGCTAACACACTAATTCAATTTAGCATATATAGAGAAAACATAACTCCAAAGAAGCTAAACACAACTTTGAGAATAATCCAATCAGAACAAACAAGAGATGAGTTTCCAGTGGGTGCGAAAGGGCCTCTAGCTGAGTTGGTTAGGTGGTCTGAGTAGCACTCCTTAGGTCCTGGGTTCGACTCCCCGTGGGAGCGAATTTCAGGCTGTGGTTAAAAAGTTTTTAGTTTCCAGTGGGTGCTTTTTCAGCATTGATATCCTCACTTCAGAGTGCTACAGGCTCATTAGCTCCTGCAAGCAATTAGGCTAACTATAGATTTCAGTGACTCCAACTAAAGTTAACTCACCATCTCCAACCATTTCCCCCATATTTTTTCCTCATATCTGTATTTTCTATTATATTTTACTACATCATCCTAAAAGATACTTCCCCCACACTCCAACTATTCATCCTATCCAGCCCCCCCCCCCCTCCAATATACTATAATTCAGTTATTTAGCATTTTCTCATCAGTTTTTGAAATTTAAAAAATTGTAGACTACTACGCTAATACACATTGTTGTCAGGTTACGGTACTTAAAAAGGATTATTATCATAATGAAATAGAGTAATTAAGAAATGGGGGGAGATTAGAACTCACCCAATATATGGGGGAATTTTTTCTCTTCCCCCATATGGGGTGTGGCTTGGGGGGAGCTGTTGGAGCCCTTCATCCCTCCATAGTACACGGTAGCAAGGGTGAGGGGAGGTTTGGGGGGTGCGGTTGGAGAAGGTCTAACGCAACTGCTCACCAAGACATGGATAGTGGACACAAAAATCATGTGAAAGATGTTCGTGGAATACCAGTTTGACAGCCACCTCCTCGTCACTCTGCACGTTCACGCCTGCACATAGATCAAACAAGCACGGTCAGAAGCATGAACACACCGAACTACACCCGGAGCAAAAGGAGAATGAGCTCCACAAATCAAGGACCCATCACGAGACGCACCGAGGTAGAGCTCCCCAAATGATCCGCTCCCGATCTTCTTCCCAAGCTTGAACTTGCCCCCAACTACGTGCTCCATCCCGGCAGCCAAACACGCGACACGCCCTACGCTACAACCACCACCAACTCCCCACCGACAGAGCTCGCTCGCGCCCCCTACCTGACACCCTCAGATCCCAGCCAAGCGCCTCAAACGGCTCCACAAACTGACCGCATTGCCCCGGCACCGCTGGCCCCGACGACCTCCACAAGCGAACGTCGAACCGACGAGCCCCGTGCCGAGCGGCGGCGACGCGTCCCACCGTAGTGCGAGTCTTCCCGCCGGAGCCGATTGCAGGTCTTGTCGGCGAGCGGAGAGATCCGCGGCGAGGCGATTCCTCGTCTGGATTAAATTAACTGGAGCATTTTTTTGGAAACGGAAGCGAGTTAAAGAGGTGTGTCGGGAGGAGGAAGACGGGCGGCGCGGCGGAATGCCGAAACGGAGTGGCGACTGGCGAGCGGAGCGGATATCACAGGATGACAGTCGAGTGTGGGAACAGGAACATGGGTGCTTTTTTTGCTTTGCGATTCAGGGTTATCCGCCGCGTGCTGTGTACAGTGTACTAGGGCTGCACATATTTGGCCGTCTTTTCGTGCAGGTTGTCACGTCGTTGTCACTCTGTAGCAGCGAGCACTTATAAGTACAGCCCACATAAATAACTTAATATCTTAGAGTATATATAACTCATATAAATATCTCATATCTTAAAGATATCAAGGTGTTAAATGAAAAAAAACACAAAAAATGTTATCTTGGTGAGAAAACGTGTCTACTATAATTTTCTAAGTCTAGATACGGTTCTACTTATACAATCCACGTAAATAAGTCGTATATTAAGAGATTATAGTGAATAAGATATAAAGACTTAGATATATTATGTTGTATGAAGGGGTTTATTAAGTGTATCCAGTGTTTAGAGAACTGAAACATAGTATCTAGTTTGTACATGCCCTTAAGGTATTAAGAGTAAGTGCAAAAAATACACAAGAGACGTATCTTGATGAAGAAAATGTCTCTAACACGGTTCTCTAAATCTAAATACGATTCCACTCATACATGCCACATAAATGAGACGTATCTTAAGGAGTTCTAGTGAATAAGATAAGATACAATACTTACATACATTGAGTTGTATGAAAGAGTTTCTTAGATGTATCTATTGCTTGGAGAACCGCAACATAGTATCTAGGTTGTACAGCCCTAAGGGTATGTAGAACTACATTAATTAGGGTCTCTTAAGAGGTCTCTAAGGGTATGTTTAGGAACTTTGTTTCTCAAAACCACAATTTATAATACCATAGTTTAATGTATGCCATGACATAACTATGCTATATTTTATATCCGTCCAATCTAACACCTATTTGGACACATAGTATTTTAGTTCTAGTGTAGAAGAAGGGAAGACTATAGTTGCGTGCAAGCAACCCAAAAAAAATGTGGTACTGGCAAAACCATGGTTTAAAATATAGAGTTCTTGTATGTGCTCCCAAACGCCTTTTGGTCTAAAATAACATGGTATGCTCAAATACCAATGTATTGTCTTGGAACTAAGAAAATATCGTGTTTCCAAACAGGTTCTAAGAGGTTAAACAAAAAAATTAAGAGACGAACTCTCCACCAAGAGCTCATCTATACATGACTTTCTATTATATATATATATATATATATATATATATATATATATATATATATATATATATATATATATATATATATATATATACAGGAAACTGGTTAAAGAACGTGGGTGACAAACCGTCGAACTTAATGTAATAAGCCGTCGAACTTACCGTAAGAACGTGGGTGTACCGACGAATATAGCCGACGACGATTTTTGGACGAACATAGAGAAGTAAGTTCGACGGCCCCGTCGAACTTAACGTTAAGAACGTGCGTTTTTAAGTTCGACGGGGGTCGTCGATTTTTTTCCCATAAGTTCGACGGCACCCACGTTCTTACGGTTAAGTTCGACGGGGCCACGTGGTCGTCGACCTTATGTGTCCTGCGTGGGTCTGCGAGGACTGCACAATAAGTTCGACGGTACCCACGTTCTTAACGTTAAGAACGTGGGTTCTTAACCCTTTTCCAGGAAAAAATAAAAAATACAGAAATGAAAAATTAGACAAACATAATATCACATGCAACACAAAATATCACATACAATAAAGATTTCAAACACATAGATATATGTTCATATCACAAATTCACTCAAGTCCAAATACAAAAGTTCACAACAATTGGAGATCGTACCAGTAGTAATACAACACACAGGAATTGAAGATGCATGTGTCCATCAATCCCTCAAGACTCTGTTCCTAACTAGACAGTATCCACCTATCACTAAGAGAAACATGTCAAGAATGGACACCCTAGCTCTAGGTGATGTCTGACTTCCAAAGACGACGTCCTTCATTCACTCCAGAGCTCAGTGGTCTCATGTTCGCTCAAAGTCGCTGTTGTAGCATGAATAAAGTTACCTATTTTTCCATGAAAAGAGAGGTCATTCAATGGCCATGAGAGCTCCTTCAGTAGCGATCAGAGTTCCCTCAATATCTCTGAGAGGTCCTTCAATGTCTGTCAACAAATGTGCCCAGAGAAGTTGTTGTATGACAGGTTTCTGAAATGGAAGTAACACATTCTTTCATGCTAGGAATTAAGTAACCATGCTGTGAAGACTAAGTCGGCACAGAAAACATACAGGGTGACTAAGCTGAAGCAGTTAGCCAGCTGAGCAGGGATCTCCAGCCAAACTGTTGTTGTTAAGAATCCTGCGCGACAACACCACAGTTGAGTAGGATTGCAACGCAGTATGCGTCAACGTAGCAGTACCATGAAGGCGAGCTTACAGGCTATCAAGGTTTTGCAGCTGTCCAAGTTCTTCAGGGAGGTAGCCAGACAGGTTGTTGCTGGACATGTCACTGTACATTTGGTGAGAACAGTTCAGATGAATCGTATGGCTGCACGGTTACTAGAATACACCACCGCAAAGGATGCCAACTTACATCACTTGGACACTTCTCAAGTTTCCAAATTCAGCAGGCACAGATCCAGTGAGATGGTTTTTACTCAAATTCCTGCATGAACGGTTGTGTACATTAGGGAGCAATATGCATAGATATATAATAAGAATTCTAATAGGTTGATCTCCACATACAGTTCAAGAAGATGCTCGAGGTCACCAATAGTAGGAGGAACTGGCCCGGAGAATTCATTGTAGGAAAGATCTCTGTGCCGCAATCAAGGGAGAAGGCGGTTATCAAAATGAGTGGCTGCAAGCGTGCAACCTACACGTAACTCGTAATTCATAGTACTAAAGTAACAGATAAAATGGATCGCTTACAGTGTGTCCAAGTTGACTATGTGACCAAGCTCAGAGGGAATCTGGCAAACAAGCATTATTAGAGAGGAGAAACACTAACCACCCTTAGCAATATGTAGCAGACATGTAAAATAACATTCGTTGTTTCTTAGCAATATGTCCTGCAAACATAATGTGGCAGATTCTTAGCAAACATAATGTGGCAGATTCTTAGCAAACATAAATTAATACCTCAAGCAAACATAATGTGGTAGATTCTTAGCAATATGTCCTGCAAACAAGCATTATTCATATCATTGAGCTGAAGTAAATGGTACTGTTTAGGAAGGCTGATCCCAAATCTAGCACCAATGTCTGTCAACCAAAAAAACTAACCACTCTACAAAACTTTGACGATGGGCAACTACAGTAGCTAGACGACCTGAAAAAATACAAGAAACAAAAATCAAGGCCAGGAACCAAAATAGAGAGGATGAGATTTCCTGTGGCCAACCTGAAATCCAGCCTTCGACTAGTGCTTGCTCAATCGAATTGCAAAAAAAGAGAGGAAGAAGCGCCATGTGCATACAAATGATACTTAAATGGAAGACTGAGACAGGTGGTTTATGACAAAACTTAACTTATCCAGCAACTAGAGCAATGATTAACATACACAGTGATATATGAATACAGAACGCCAGTTGCACTGTGACAAGAATTCAGAGAGTTCACATGCATGCAAAGATCAACTATGCAGTTCTATTTAGTCAACCAGGAAATGATAAGATAGTATGGCATAATGATTCCTCCAGCTAGCAATAAGAACCTCTATTTCTCTTGGAAATATCAGGAAAAAAAATGTTAGAGGAACGAGTCTGACTCTATCCCTCACGTCCTGATCGAGTGCAATAAACTTACTAGTTTCGGTCCCCCGCGTAAATAAAAGAGGATGAGGCGGACATGTAAAATAACATTCGCTGGTACATCATTGCCCGGTTACCCCTACAAACCAAAATAAGACCTGATCTACTCTTGTGCGGTTAGTGAGGAGAAGAGCAAAAGCAGGTTCAAAAGGCTGAATCAAACGTACCTTTAGTACTATAGACCCCACTGTCTATATATGTATGATGCAGAGTGCGTGGACACTTCGAGTCCAAAGCCTCCTTCAGAACGAAATATAGTCTTTTGTTGGAACTAGCAAATTAAAGCAAAGAACCAGAAAACCAGAACTAAAGCGTAGGGCCAACAAAGAGGAGGATCGGCCCTGAAACTATAGATTTTGGTTCAATAATGTCTCAAGGTAATAAAATTCTGATGATTTAGAGTGCATTACTTCTACCTAATGTATCAAACTTCAAGACCATGAACATCAAGCCAACATCAAAATAAATGGGGGCACCGAGGATTTCAGTTTCATTCATTAGCATTGGCCCATGCTGCCACTGTGAACCATAAATATAGCAAATAGAATGCCCCCCTAATCTAGCTGTGACACCTGATACGTAACATGAGATTATCAAACAATTCAAATAAATCAATAAAAATGATGATACTTAAGGAAACGAGCAGGTCATCTTTTGAAGTTGAAAAATGGTGCCGGCCCACCCACACACTCACACACACAGTCTAACACTTTCAAGTTGAAAAATGAACTAAAGGGCCCAAATAGCCTCACCTTTTATGGAGGATTCTTCTGTGAAGCCTTCATTTACTTTGCCCTTTAGTTCTCCAACCGCTTAATTTGAATATCAGTTGCTTCGAACATTAACTCAGCTACACAAAAACGCAACAGTTAAAGCACATTTGTAGTGAATGTTCCCTCTCACTCTACATACTTCCATAATGCAGTGACTAATTCGATTAAGAAAAAAAAGTAGAAGACACTCAGCAATCAGCACGACACGAAGATTCCATGGGAGAGTCCAAAGCGCAGGAGCCATATCTTTCCATCCTTCAAGAAAAGAAGCGCCAACCGACTAAAGCTATTCATAAACTGTCGGCGTTCCGAGACCGGGGGGTCCCCGAGCCGACGAGTGAGAGTGCCGCGTGCCCCAGCCCAGATGGGTCGAGCGCGTGGGCGAGCGCGAAGGGGGGAACAGAGAGAGAGGTCGGTGGCCGGAGCCGGGTCGTGAGGGAGTCGGAGAATTCCCGCGGCCTTCGTGTTCGTCCCGCGCCCAGGTCGGGTGCGCTTGCAGTAGGGGGTTACAAGCGTCCGCGCGAGGTGAGGGGAAGCGAGCGGCCCCGAGAGAGCGCCTGCCCCTGCCCTTCATCCCCGCGAGGCCAACCTTCTCTAAGAAGGCCCTGGTCCTTCCTTTTATAGTCGTAAGGAGAGGATCCAGGTGTACAAGATGGGGGTGTAGCAAGGTGCTACGTGTCTAGCGAGGGAGAGCTAGCGCCCTAAGTACATGCCCAGGTGGCAGCCGGAGAGATCTTGGCACCCTATTGGTGTGGCGTCGTGGCTGTTGGAGGAGTAACGGAGCCGGACGGGGGGACAGCTGTCGAAGTGGCTGGGCCCTTGCTGACGTTCTCCTGCTTTCGTAAGGGAGCTGAGAGCCGCCGTCGTCATGATCTAGCGGGGCGCCATCATTGCCTATCTGGCGTAGCTGGCCAGATGGGACGCCGGTCTTGTTCTCTGCGACCCAAGTCGGCTCAGGGCAGGGTGATGATGACGCTTCCTGTTGACGTGGCGGTCTCGTGTCCTAGGTCGGGCGTCGTGGAGGCTCCTCCGAAGCCGAGGTCGAGTCCGTCCTGCAAGACAGAGGCAGAGTCCGAGCCCTGGGTCGGGCGAGGCGGAGATCGTTCGGCAGAGGCCGAGGCAGAGTCCGAGCCCTGGGTCGGGCGAGGCGGAGTTCATCGTCTTCCGGGGCCTTAGCCCGAGTCCGAGCCCTTGGTCGGGCGGAGCGGAGTTCACCGTCTTCCAGGGCCTTAGCCCGAGTCCGAGCCCTGGGTCGGGCGGAGCGGAGTTCGCCGTCTTCCGGGGCCTTAGCCCGAGTCCGAGCCCTGGGTCGGGCGGAGCGGAGTTCGCCGTCTTCCGGGGCCTTAGCCCGAGTCCGAGCCCTGGGTCGGGCGGAGCGGAGTTCGCCGTCTTCCGGGGCCTTAGCCCGAGTCCGAGCCCTGGGTCGGGCGGAGCCTCCTATGGCACCTCTGGCGAAGTCTGGTCGCCCGTTGGTCTTACCTTTTGCGTTAAACGCCCCGGTGACTCGGTCGGTTGGCGCGGTGATTTAGTCAGGGTTTCTTCTTATCGAAGGCGGGGCCTAGGGCGAGCCGGAGATGCGTCTGCCGTGAAAGAGGAGGCCTCAGGCGAGACGGAGTCATCTTAGGGTCGGCTGCCCTCGCCCGAGGCTAGGCTCGGGCGTGGCGTGGTCAAGTCACTCGTATGGACTGATCCCTGACTTAATCAAACCCATCAGGCCTCTGCAGCTTTATGCTGATGGGGGTTACCAGCTGAGAATTAGGCGTCTTGAGGGTACCCCTAATTATGGTCCCCGACAGTAGCCCCCGAGCCTCGAAGAGAGTGTTAACACTCGCTTGGAGGCTTGCGTCGCACTTTTTTGCAAGGGGACCAGCCTTTCTCGGTGGTACTTTGTTCCGGTGGGTGCGCGCGAGCGCACCTGCCGGGTGTAGCCCCCGAGGCCTCGGAGGAGTGGTTTCACTCCTTCGAGGTCTTAATGCCTTGCGTAATGCCTCGGCTGGTCTGGCGGTTCCCTCATGCGAGCAGGGCGTAACCCAGGTGCACTGTCGGGGCCCAAGTTCTCGGGCTGGTATGTTGACGCTGTCAACGGTTCGGCCGGAGCCGGGTTTGCGAGAGCAGCCCCCGAGCCTTCGCACGGAGCGAGAGGACGATCAGGGACAGACTCGACTTTTTATATACGCCCCTACGTCGCCTTTCCGCAAGGAGGAGGGGGGGAGTGCGCCATGTTACCCTCGATGGGCACCGAACATGGTGTCTCCGGTGAGCTGCAATCGGGTAATCCGAGTGGACGTCCGTGCCCCGTTCGTTGGGGGTCGGCTAGGGGCCCGGAGGCACGCCCAAAAGTACCTGCGGGTGATCTGCCGGACCCGGTCCCCTAGCGACGGGGTCCGAGGGCTCGTTGCCTCCCTCCGATGGGATTCCGTTACAGAGTCGTTCCCGCTGGTCTCGGAAATGTCCTAGGGTACCTCGGGAGCGCAGCCCGAGCCTTGGTTATGTATCGAACGTACCCCTGGTCATCCCTCGCTCGGCGTCTGAGGCGACTGTGAACCCTTCGACAGGCCAGCCTTCGAACCCCTGATCAGTAGGGGGCACGGAGCCCTAGTAGCCTGAGGCGGTCATGGAACCTTTCGGGAGGCCGACCTTTGAACCCCTGACCAGTAGTGGGTGTCGGGCCCACGCGATCTGAGGCGGCTGTTGAACCCCTCGGGGGGCCAGCCTTCGAACCCCTGATCAGTAGGGAGGCTCGGAGCCTAGTTCCTTCACGGGGAAGGATCCCTTTGGGGTTATCCCCCTTCTCGGTCCCTGTTGCAAGAGATAGAGAAAGAAGGAAAAGGGAAAAAGGATTCGAAATTGAACGTCGTGGCGTACCTTTTTCGGCGTGGTCGTTTTGGCGGAGGCGAAGCGTCGCCAGCTGCCCCTGCCAGAAACGTCACCTGCTTCGCCGCGGAGTTAATGCACCGGGGTAAGCGGTCGGCGAAGCTGCCGTTGCGTGCGCGGGCCGTTCGAGGTACGGGTCACGGGTGCGTCGTCTTCACGCCGTGAGAGGGGGTTCTCTTGCTGCCTCCGGATGGGACGTGAGCCTGGCCGATGGCGTGACCGCTGCTCTCGCGCGCCTGCCACCGTCATTACTGCCGGCCCATTTTTGACCGTGTTTGACCGCTGCGCCAGGCTGGCGCCGCTGGATCGCAGGCTGGGCGGCCTCGAGTCGCGGTATCGGTTCCGCAATCGAGGAGGTGCGGTGGTGGAGCGAGAGGCACAGCGGTTCGCATGCAGCGCCCGGCGCGCCAGTTGCACGACGCGTGGGCTTGAGCCGTCGCGCTGGCCTGTCAGGAGCCGGAGAGGCGCGTCCACTTGGCGCGGTTGCATGCCGCCTGCATGGCCGCTTGCCCCCTTTGCCCGCTGGTCTGGGCAAAAGTGGAGGGTTACTTGTAACCGCTGGGTGGTTGCGTGCGTCGTGCGCGGCGGTTCGGCTTCTTCTGCTTGGAGCCGGTCTGCATGACAGGCGGGCCCCAGCCCCCGCGCCGCAGGGAAGGGCTTTGGAGGCGTGTTGGAGAAGACTCAGCCCGTGACGGTTGAGGGCGCAAGCAGGGGGAGTTGCCTTTAAAAGGAGGGCGGCCCCCTTCGTGAGGTAACCATGTCTCCTTCCTTCCCAATGCATTGTGTCTCTCCATCTTCCGAGCCCCCGGATGGGGGGAAACCGCCGTCTTTTCGCTCCATCGCCGGAGGAACGCAACTCCGTGGGAGTTGGTACCTTTCAGCCATCGTTCGGCTTCAAGGATTTTCATCATGCAGCCCGGCTGCACCCCTCCACCGGCGGTCACCCAGGGTGGTGACTTCCGGCTTGATGGTGGGGGAAAGCGAGCCGGGCTGCGGCGTCCGCCCCTTCCTCAGCCTCAAGGATTTTCATCACCAGGCCAAGAGGGAGGACGAGGCGAGTCAGGGAGCTGTCTCCGTGTGGGTCGGTTGCCCTCTTCTTCCCCGTGCGCCTGGGGGAGAACGGCATCCTCCAGCTTCACGGAGACTTCCTCCAGCCATGTCGGAGGCGGCGGGTCCCGAGGCGCCGGCGGACGGAAGTGGCTTCTCTACCGACGAGATTGCCAACTCCGTCCGTAGCCCTGGGTCTCCGTCTCCCGGCCTGAATGGCTGGCTCTCGTCCTCAGGGGGTGAGAGTTTTTCCGCCGCCCCGCAGGCCCGCCCCTATCGAGTGGGGTTGTTCGTACCTGCGGGGGGGGGAACCGGAGCTCCGTTTGTAATGGCACTTCGAGTGCCGGGTTTTTTGTTCATTTCGGCTTTCGGGGCCTGAACATGTATGTAACCACGGCGCGGAGCCGTGTTTCTTCCTCATTTCCGAGCACTAAGACTCGTCTGCTGATCGTCTGAACCGCTTCACCAAGCGTGAGTTGCCCCGTGTCAAGGTGACGAGTGAAGTATCCGTATTCCGGAGGCGTAGGAATCCCTCGGCTCGGTCGACCCTGTTGTCCGAGGCTCCTCTAGCTTAGTTAAAGAGACCCCTCGGTCGCTCTTCGTCGAGCCGAGGCCAGGGGTAGCGATATCAGCATGAGCAGAGGCGGAGCCGGCTCGGAAATGAAACCTGGTTGGCCGGAGCCTAGCCAGGTTGCCCGTTGGCAGGATCGACGTCGGAGTTGATCAGCCGAGGCTTCGGACCAAGCTGGCGCCCTCGGAAGGCGGTCGGCCGAGGCCCCGGAGGTGGCCGGCCGAGCCGTCCGCTCGGGCCGGGTTCTCAGAGAAGTCCCTGGCAGAGATTGCTCGAGCGTGGTGATGACGTCGTCCTTTGGAGCGGAGGCCCTCGGACCGCGTCGCCGTCCGAGGCTAGGTCGGGCCCTGCCGAAGGTGCTGTCGATGCCGAGGGTGTCATCGCCCTCTTCCAGCGTCAAGATCCGAGCCTGCAGGGTCAAATCGTCTTGTAGCGTGGGCCTTGCGCGGCCGTTGAGGCCAGAACACATACCCTTGTTGCGTTATAAAGCTGCGTCTCTTTTCCTCTCGTTTCGAGTATCTGGACTTGTTGTCGGTAGCGGGGATGTTAGTGCGAGCAAGAGTTGCTTCTCGCGGAAGGTGATGAGTGAGGTATCCGTATCCCGGAGGCGTGGGAGTCCCTCGGCTCGGTCGGCCTTGCCGCTTACGCGTACTTTTACCCGCCCATGAAGCCCTGTCACCGACTTGGTCGAGAAGGCTCGAAGAATCGCTTCGACAGAAGAGCTCCCGTACGTAAAGACTCGTTCGATCCG
This sequence comes from Zea luxurians, assembly GCA_029449295.1. Taxonomy (NCBI): domain Eukaryota; kingdom Viridiplantae; phylum Streptophyta; class Magnoliopsida; order Poales; family Poaceae; genus Zea; species Zea luxurians. The sequence continues at coordinate 109,451,049 of JAOPSE010000010.1, forward strand.
CGGATTCGCCTTATCCGAGCGCGAGTTACTTATCGCAGAAGGTGATGAGTGAGGTATCCGTATCCCGGAGGCGTAGGAGTCCCTCGGCTCGGTCAGCCTTGACTGCTTACGTGTACTCCGTCGTTTCCAGGACCCACTTTTCGAAGTAATCAAAAAGCACGAAAGATGTTCTGGTAAAAGAGATTTTTTGTTCGAGGAAAATTTTGACGCAGAGGGGGTTTCCCCCCTTTTAGCCCCCGAGGGAGGGTCGGGCTCTGCCGAGGCGAGGCTGACCCTTCCTTGTTGACTAAACTTTGCGTGGGTGTGAGGTATATAAACAACTTGGAAACATCTTAAGGGTAGAAGCGACGTAGCTGTTGGATGTTCCAAGCGTTGCCGTAGACCTCGCCTTGACTGTTGGCCAGCTTGTACGTTCCGGGCTTCAGAACTTTGGCGATGATGAACGGCCCCTCCCAGGGGGGCGTGAGCTTATGCCTCCCTCGGGCGTCTTGCCGCAGCCGAAGCACCAGATCGCCCACCTGGAGATCTCAGGGTCGGACCCCTCGGGCGTGGTAGCGCCGCAGGGACTGCTGATACCGCGCCGAGTGTAGTAAGGCCCTGTCCCGAGCCTCGTCCAGCTGGTCCAGCGAGTCTTCTCGGCTAGCTTGGTTGCTTTCTCCGTTGTAGGCCCTCGTCCTCGGGGAGCCGTATTCCAGGTCCGTGGGCAAGACGGCCTCGGCCCCGTAGACCAGGAAGAACGGCGTGAAACCTGTGGCTCGGCTTGGCGTCGTCCTCAGGCTCCAGACCACCGAGGGGAGTTCCTTCATCCATCGCTTGCCGAACTTGTTGAGACCGTTGTAAATTCGAGGTTTGAGCCCCTGTAGAATCATGCCATTGGCACGTTCTACCTGCCCATTCGACTTGGGGTGAGCTACGGCGGCCCAGTCTACCCGGATGTTGTGATCATCGCAAAAATCCAAGAATTTTTTGCCGGTGAACTGGGTGCCATTGTCGGTGATGATGGAGTTCGGGACCCCGAAGCGATGGATGATATTGGTGAAGAACGCCACCGCCTGCTCGGACCTGATGCTGTTCAGGGGTCGGACCTCGATCCACTTGGAGAATTTGTCGATGGCGACCAGCAGGTGCGTGTAGCCCCCGGGCGCCTTCTGCAGAGGGCCGACGAGGTCCAGACCCCACACAGCGAAGGGCCAGGTGACGGGTATCGTCTGCAGAGCCTGAGCGGGCAGGTGGGTCTGCTTCGCATAGAATTGGCACCCTTCGCAGGCGCGGACAATTCTAGTGGCGTCAGCCACCGCCGTTGGCCAGTAGAAGCCTTGGCGGAAAGCGTTCCCGACGAGGGTTCGAGGTGCTGCATGATGACCGCAAGCCCCCGAGTGTATTTTCTGCAGGAGTTCCTGACCCTCGGCGGTGGAGATGCATCGCTGGAGGATGCCCGAGGGGCTTCGGTGGTAGAGTTCCTTCTCATCGCCCAGCAAGACGAACGATTTGGCGCGTCGCGCTACCCGCCGAGCCTCGGCTCGGTCGAGGGGCAGTTCTCCTTGGCGGAGATATTGCAGGTACGGGGTTCGCCAATCTTGATCTGGCACGACCCCGTTCTGCTCCTCCTCGATGCGCAGCGCTTCGCCCTCGGGCTCCGAGGGTTCCTCGGGTTGAGCCGAGGATGGCTCGGGCTGGGCCGAGGTCACCTCGGACGAGGCCGAGGGTGCTTCGGGCTCGGGCGCGTCGCCTATCTTGACGGAGGGTTGGTGCAGATCTCGGGAGAAGACGTCCGGGGGAACCATCGTTCGCCCCGAGGCTATCTTCGCCAGCTCGTCCGCAGTCTCGTTGTAGCGCCGGGCGATGTGGTTAAGCTCGAGCCCGTAGAACTTGTCTTCCAGGCGTCGAACCTCCTCACAGTAGGCCTCCATCTTTGGGTCGCGGCAGAGGGAGTTCTTCATGACTTGGTCGATGACGAGCTGCGAGTCGCCGCGCGCATCGAGGCGTCGGACCCCTAGCTCGATGGCGATTCGCAATCCGTTTATCAGAGCCTCGTACTCTGCCACATTGTTGGACGCCGGGAAATGGAGGCGAAGCACGTAGCGCAGGTGTTTCCCGAGGGGCGAGACGAAAAGCAGGCCCGCGCCAGCTCCCGTCTTCATCAGCGACCCGTCGAAAAACATAGTCCAGAGCTCTGGTTGGATCGGAGCCGTTGGTAACTGGGTATCGACCCATTCGGCTACGAAATCCGCCAGTACCTGGGACTTGATGGCCTTCCGAGGGGCAAACGAGATTGCCTCGCCCATGATTTCCACCGCCCACTTCGCGATCCGTCCTGAGGCTTCTCGGCACTGGATGATCTCCCCCAGGGGGAAGGATGACACCACAGTCACCGGATGGGACTCGAAGTAATGTCGCAGCTTTCGCCTCGTCAGGATCACTGCATATAGCAGCTTCTGGACTTGTGGGTAGCGGATCTTGGTTTCGGACAGCACTTCGCTGACGAAGTAGACTGGCCTCTGAATGGGCAAAGCATGCCCCTCCTCCTGCCTTTCGACTACGATCGCGGCGCTGACCACCTGAGTGGTTGCGGCGACGTAGACCAGGAGGGTTTCTCCATCAGCTGGGGGTACCAAGATGGGCGCCTGGGTGAGGAGCGCCTTCAGGTTCCCGAGGGCTTCCTCGGCCTCGGGAGTCCAAGTGAAGCACTCGGCCTTCCTTAAGAGGCGGTACAGGGGCAGGCCTCTTTCGCCGAGGCGCGAGATGAAGCGGCTCAAGGCCGCGAGGCATCCCATGACCCTCTGTACGCCTTTTAAGTCCTTGATGGGCCCCATGTTTGTGATCGCTGCGATCTTCTCCGGGTTGGCTTCGATGCCCCGCTCGGAGACGATGAACCCCAAGAGCATGCCTCGGGGCACCCCGAAGACGCACTTCTCGGGATTGAGTTTGACGCCCTTCGCCTTGAGACACCGGAATGTCAGTTCGAGGTCGGAGAGAAGGTCGGAGGCTTTCCTCGTCTTGACTACGATGTCATCGACGTAGGCCTCGACCGTGCGACCAATGTGTTCGCCGAACACATGGTTCATGCATCGCTGGTAGGTTGCACCCGCGTTTCTCAACCCGAACGGCATTGTGACATAACAGTACATGCCGAAGGGCGTGATGAAAGAAGTCGCGAGCTGGTCGGACTCTTTCATCTTGATTTGATGATACCCTGAGTAGGCATCGAGGAAAGACAGGGTTTCGCACCCTGCAGTGGAGTCCACAATTTGGTCGATGCGAGGTAGAGGGTAGGGGACCTTCGGACATGCTTTGTTGAGACCAGTGTAGTCTACACACATCCGCCACTTCCCCCCTTTTTTCCTCACAAGTACAGGGTTGGCAAGCCATTCGGGATGGAATACCTCTTTAATGAACCCTGCTGCCATCAGCTTGTGGACCTCCTCGCCTATCACCCTGCGCCTTTCCTCATCGAATCGGCGCAGAGGCTGTCTGACCGGCCGGGCTCCGGCCCGAATATCCAGCGAGTGCTCGGCGACATCCCTCGGTATGCCGGGCATGTCCGAGGGACTCCACGCAAAAACGTCGGCGTTTGCGCGGAGAAAGTCGACGAGCACTGCTTCCTATTTGGGGTCGAGCCCAGAACCGATCCGGATCTGCTTGGAGGTGTCGCCACTGGGGTCGAGAGGGACAGCCTTAACCGTCTCCGCTGGCTCGAAGTTGCCGGCATGCCGCTTTACGTCCGGCACCTCTCGGGAGAGGCTTTCCAGGTCGGCAATGAGGGCCTCGGACTCGGCGAGGGCCTCGGCGTACTCCACGCACTCCACATCGCATTCGAATGCGTGTTTGTACGTGGGGCCGACGGTGATGACCCCGTTGGGGCCCGGCATCTTGAGCTTCAGGTAAGTGTAGTTGGGAATGGCCATGAACTTCGCGTAGCATGGCCTTCCCAACACTGCGTGGTAGGTTCCTCGGAACCCGACCACCTCGAACGTCAAAGTCTCCCTTCGGAAGTTGGAGGGTGTTCCGAAGCAGACAGGGAGGTCGAGCTGTCCGAGGGGCTGGACGCGCTTCCCGGGAATGATCCCGTGGAAGGGCGCAGCGCCTGCTCGGACGGATGACAAGTCGACGCGCAGGCGCCTGAGGGTTTCGGCGTAGATGATGTTGAGGCAGCTGCCTCCATCCATCAGGACCTTGGTGAGCCTGACGTCGCCGATGACGGGGTCGACGACGAGCGGGTACTTCCCCGGGCTCGGCACGTGGTCGGGGTGGTCGTCCCGGTCGAAGGTGATGGACTTGTCGGACCAGTCTAGGTAGACTGGCGCCGCCACCTTCACCGAGCAGACCTCCTGACGCTCTTGCTTACGATGCCGAGCCGAGGCGTTTGCCGCATGCCCTCCGTAGATCATGAAGCAATCGCGGACCTCTGGGAACTCTCCTGCTTGGCGATCCTCCCTTTTGTCGTCGTCGTGAGCCCTGCCACCCTCTGCGGGTGGCCCGGCCCTGTGGAAGTGGCGCCGAAGCATAACGCACTCTTCGAGGGTGTGCTTGACGGGCCCCTGATGGTAGGGGCACGTCTCCTTGAGTGCCTTGTCGAAGAGGTTAGCACCTCCGGGGGGCTTCCGAGGGTCCTTGTGCTCGGCGGCGGCGACAAGGTCTGCATCGGGAACGTCGCGTTTCGCTTGCGACTTCCTCCTGCCTTTCTTTTTGGCGCCGCGCGGAGTAGTCACCTCGGGAGCATCTTCCGACGGGCGGCCCTGGGGCTGCTTGTCCTTTCGGAAGATGGCCTCTACCGCCTCCTGGCCGGAGGCGAACTTGGTGGCGATGTCCATCAGCTCGCTCGCCCTGGTGGGGGTCTTGCGACCCAGCTTGCTCACCAGGTCGCGGCAGGTGGTGCCGGCGAGGAACGCGCCGATGACATCGGAGTCGGTGATGTTGGGCAGCTCGGTGCGCTGCTTCGAGAACCGCCGGATGTAGTCTCGGAGAGACTCTCCCGGTAGTTGCCGACAGCTTCGGAGGTCCCAGGAATTCCCGGGGCGCACGTACGTGCCCTGGAAGTTCCCGGCGAAAGCCTGGACCAAATCTTCCCAGTTGGAAATCTGCCCCGGAGGCAGGTGCTCCAACCAGGCATGAGCGGTGTCGGAGAGAAACAGGGGGAGGTTTCGGATGATGAGGTTGTCATCGTCCGTCCCACCCAGTTGACAGGCCAGGCGGTAGTCCGCAAGCCACAATTCCGGTCTCGTCTCCCCCGAGTACTTCGTGATAGTAGTCGGGGGTCGGAATCGGGGCGGAAACGGCGCCCGCCGAATGGCTCGGCTAAAGACCTGCGGACCGGGTGGTTCGGGCGAGGGACTCCGATCCTCCCCGCTGTCGTAACGTCCCCCACGCCTGGGGTGGTAGCCTCGGCGCACCCATTCGTCGAGGCGTGCCCGACGGTCACGATGAGGGTGCTCGTCGCCGAGGTGGCCCGGGGCCGCAGGCGCGGTGTTGCGCGTGCGCCCGGTGTAGACCGAGGCTTCCCGCGTGAGTCGGGAAGTCGCGGCACGAGGTTCCGAGGGGTATCCCTGCCTTCGAGAGGCAGAGCTCTCGGCCCGCCGGGCCGCAGCGCCTTCCAGGAGATGCTTGAGTTCTCCCTGGATTCGCCGACCCTCGGTGGTTGATGACTCCGGCATCGCGCGGAGGAGCATCGCTGCAGCGGCCAGGTCCTGACCGGTTCCGCCGGATGCGGGTGGCGGTCTGTCCCTGGCATCGTTGGCGATGCGGTGCTGGAGACCTTGGGGCAGGTGACGTATTCCTCCGGCCGGGGGCTGGCTCGCCCATACCTGCCCGATGTTCTGGCGGATTGCCTCGAGCGCTCCTGCTCCCTCATCGAGCCCGGCCTGCGCCCCGCGGACTTGCTCGAGCTGTGGGTCGTGACCCCCCGCCGGAACGGGGACCACAGCTAGCTCCCGCGGGATGTCGGCGCGAGGCGCTGGCCTAGGGGGATCACCATCCTCCGGCATGCCGAGACAGCTGCCTCCGGAGGGATCCCCTAGCTCGATGTGGAAACATTCGCGACTCGGGCCGCAGTCCTTGTCGCCAAGGCTGCGGCTGCCGTCGGAACAGTCGGAGAGGCAGTAGTCACATGCGGTCATGAAGTCCCGCATGGCACTAGGGTTGCCAGATCCGGAGAAATCCCAGCAGATGCTGGGGTCGTCATCTTCCTCGGACCCAGAGGGTCCGTAGGTCGAGACACCCGTCAATCGGTCCCAAGGCGACCGCACACGAAACCCCAGAGAGGTTGCACTCGCCTCAATGTGAGCGCCCGCCAAAGCGAGGTCGCCAGGCGGGCTGAGGCCGAGTCGAAATGACGAAAGATGGGTAGCAGTCGGTACCTTTTTGTCGACGAGGGGCGATGGAGTCAAGTCGGGGGCTGACCGCGCCGTCGTCTTGGGTACGAGGGCGACGTCCTGCAGGCCCTCCGTGAGCGTGCTGGCGTCGTCCACTTGCTCGGGGTCGACGTGTCGCGGGGGGATGGCGCTCGCGTTTGCCTCGAACGCGAGGGCGACGCTTGGCGTGTCCTCCGTTGAGGCGCCGGGGATGTCGATTTGCTCGACAGCCGTCGGAGCGCGGCCTCCCGCTCGGCCCTGGTTGCCCCGCCTCCTCCTCCTCCGATGGCGAGGGAGAGGATGGGGCGAGCTCGAAAGTTGTCCTTCCCCTACGCGGGAAAGACGTCGTCGATTCCGCCGCCGGCGGGCGGGCTGTCCGCCACCATTGTCGCTGCCGCGCGGCGGTGGAAGGAGTACCATGTCGTAGTTGCCGTCGAGAGACATGAACTCGAGGTTCCCGAAACGGAGCACCGTCCCGGGTTGAAGAGGTTGTTGGAGACTGCCCATCTGGAGCTTGACGGGAAATCGAACGTCAACACGCAGCAGGCCCCTACCTGGCGCGCCAACTGTCGGCGTTCTGAGACCGGGGGGTCCCCGAGCCGACGAGTGAGAGTGCCGCGTGCCCCAGCCCAGATGGGTCGAGCGCGTGGGCGAGCGCGAAGAGGGGAACAGAGAGAGAGGTCGGTGGCCGGAGCCGGGTCGTGAGGGAGTCGGAGAATTCCCGCGGCCTTCGTGTTCGTCCCGCGCCCAGGTCGGGTGCGCTTGCAGTAGGGGGTTACAAGCGTCCGCGCGAGGTGAGGGGAAGCGAGCGGCCCCGAGAGAGCGCCTGCCCCTGCCCTTCGTCCCCGCGAGGCCAACCTTCTCTAAGAAGGCCCTGGTCCTTCCTTTTATAGTCGTAAGGAGAGGATCCAGGTGTACAAGATGGGGGTGTAGCAAGGTGCTACGTGTCTAGCGAGGGAGAGCTAGCGCCCTAAGTACATGCCCAGGTGGCAGCCGGAGAGATCTTGGCACCCTGTTGGTGTGGCGTCGTGGCTGTTGGAGGAGTAACGGAGCCGGACGGGGGGACAGCTGTCGAAGTGGCTGGGCCCTTGCTGACGTTCTCCTGCTTTCGTAAGGGAGCTGAGAGCCGCCGTCGTCATGATCTAGCGGGGCGCCATCATTGCCTATCTGGCGTAGCTGGCCAGATGGGACGCCGGTCTTGTTCTCTACGACCCAAGTCGGCTCAGGGCAGGGTGATGATGACGCTTCCTGTTGACGTGGCGGTCTCGTGTCCTAGGTCGGGCATCGTGGAGGCTCCTCCGAAGCCGAGGTCGAGTCCGTCCTGCAAGACAGAGGCAGAGTCCGAGCCCTGGGTCGGGCGAGGCGGAGATCGTTCGGCAGAGGCCGAGGCGGAGTCCGAGCCCTAGGTCGGGCGAGGCGGAGTTCGTCGTCTTCCGGGGCCTTAGCCCGAGTCCGAGCCCTTGGTCGGGCGGAGCGGAGTTCGCCGTCTTCCGGGGCCTTAGCCCGAGTCCGAGCCCTGGGTCGGGCGGAGCGGAGTTCGCCGTCTTCCGGGGCCTTAGCCCGAGTCCGAGCCCTGGGTCGGGCGGAGCGGAGTTCGCCGTCTTCCGGGGCCTTAGCCTGAGTCCGAGCCCTGGGTCGGGCGGAGCGGAGTTCGCCGTCTTCCGGGGCCTTAGCCCGAGTCCGAGCCCTGGGTCGGGCGGAGCCTCCTATGGCACCTCTGGCGAAGTCTGGTCGCCCGTTGGTCTTACCTTTTGCGTTAAACGCCCCGGTGACTCGGTCGGTTGGCGCGGTGATTTAGTCAGGGTTTCTTCTTATCGAAGGCGGGGCCTAGGGCGAGCCGGAGATGCGTCTGCCGTGAAAGAGGAGGCCTCAGGCGAGACGGAGTCATCTTAGGGTCGGCTGCCCTCGCCCGAGGCTAGGCTCGGGCGTGGCGTGGTCAAGTCACTCGTATGGACTGATCCCTGACTTAATCAAACCCATCAGGCCTCTGCAGCTTTATGCTGATGGGGGTTACCAGCTGAGAATTAGGCGTCTTGAGGGTACCCCTAATTATGGTCCCCGACATAAACCATGTCACAATAAAAGGCTTTCAAAAGATAATGCTAACATGTTAAGTCCTTTTAGGACATCCAGGCTCAGAATTATGCGGAGGACCACAATAGGTTATGTCAGGAACCAACTCTGAATCAACTTTTTCTTAAACAAAAAAAGGATGACCAGACAACAACATCCAGCCTAAATTTCCTCTATGAATGATGATGGCGCTCTACTATGAACCGTTGACAGAAATGTTGTTAGTTCATAGAATCTAATCCGGTAGCAGGGTGAGGTGTCCTCAGCCTGACAGATGATTGGCTTTTATATTATCAGGTACTAAAGGTTTGAAGTTCAAATATTACAGGAACAGGAATCCATGAGTGGAGAAAACTGAAACTTGAAGAAAAAACTGTTAACCAAGAAAAGTACAAGGTGGGTCGATTTACATGGGAAATTAAGCGTGCTCTTTCTGAGAATTCAGCAAAGGGACAAAGTTTTTTGCATTTCGTGAGGCTCCCCATATTCCCACAGCACCATTAGCCCCGCCCACTCTAGCCACCAACCGAAGGCAAAAAAGAAATTAATGCCAGGAAAAGGCCAGCAAATGAGGCTCACACCCAACTAACTCTGTCTCAAATCTCTGACCTCAGAACATGCACCAATACCTCACCATCAATAAATACCCTCCTCCACCACTGCCCCTCACAACCATAGTAACCTCCCTACAAATAGCCTCCAGTTCAAGGAATCAAGGCACATAGAAAGCAGTAGCAGCAAGCAAGCAATGGAGATAGAACCGGTCAAGTGCGAGTGTTGTGGCCTGAAGGAGGATTGCACCCTGCACTACATTGCCAGCGTGAGATCAGGCTTCCATGGCCAATGGTTGTGTGGGCTGTGCTGTGAGGCGGTCAGAGATGAAGCATGCAGGAGGAAGGCTCACCCAGCGGCTGGGAACGTCTGCACTTGGGGCGGCGTCCTTCCTCGATGGCGGGCAGGGCATGGTGGCAGCCTCCAGCAGCGCGCGAGCGTGCTCCTCCCTCGGTGGCAGCGCGGGTGGCGCGCAGGGCGTGGTGGCGGCCTCCAGCAGCGCGCAGGGCGTGCTCCTCCCTCGGCGGCGGCGCGGCCCGCTCGCGGTGGCGCGGCGGCGGCGCGGGTGGCGCGCAGAGCGTGGTGGCGGCCTCCAGCAGCGCGCGAGCGTGCTCCTCCCTCGGCGGCGGCGTGGCCCACTCGCAGTGGCGCGGCGGAGGCGCAGCCTGCCGGCGGCGGCTTGGCCTGGCGCTGGTGAGAGAGAGGAGCGCGTGGGTGGGAATGAGACAGGTGAGAGAGAGAACCGTGTGTGGCATTTGGATTTAGGTTTTCAGGATTAAGTTCGACGGTGTCCACGTGCCCGACGAACTTAACTTAAGAACGTGGGTACCCATGTTTCTAACTTGTTAAGTTCGACGGTTTTATCCAGGGCCCACAAACTTAACTTAAAGAACGTCGGTACCCACGTTTTTAACATAACCCATGAACTTAACTCAAGTAAGAACGTCGGTACCCACGTTTTTACTTTTACCCACGAACATTTATTATTTTCTTGTAGTGTATATATATATATATTACACACACGTAGGATTCTAGGTTGTATCATGCAATCACTTAGTTGTTTCTCATACTTAAAAAACCGAACCAAGGACTCTAGGTTGTACATGTCCTAAAAGACTCGAGTACCTATAATAAAAAGCACCTAAACTTAAGGACATGTTTGGATCCATGATGCTAAAATTTAGCACTACACTTTTAGCACTTTGAGATTCAAATAGGAGTGCTAAAAGTGAAGTGCTAAACTTTAATGCACAATATATGTTTAGCTTCTTAAGAACATCTCCAAGAGAGGCTCTAAACGTGGCACTAATTTAAATATAGGGCTCAACCAAAAAACACCATTCCAAAGCGGCTCTATTTTATACAAATTAAAATCATGAAACGATTATAGGACTAGTTCTCTCGGGCCCTAAATATAATACCCCATATACTAGAGTTTTATCCTAATTTCATCTTAATCTTTAGCCATTTAGTTCCTAATAACATAATTTTTTTCATAAATAACATTATTTAAGGCCAAACTATTGGAGTAGAAATTTCTTTTAAGGCCCTAGACAATCTAATATGGTCCTATTTTCAATTTTTAGAACTCCATTTTACGAAGATGCTTTAAGGTGTGCTAAACTTACCATGCTAAAGTTTAGCACATGAGATCTAATCCGGACTAAGTTTAGGGTATATACAACGTTCTTAATGTTAAGTTCGACGGTACCCACGTTTTTAATGTTAAGATCGTCGGGGCCGTCGAACTTACTTCTATAAGTTCGTCCAAAAATCACCGTCGGCTATATTCGTCGGTAAACCCACGTTCTTACTATAAGTTCGTCGGCTTATTACATTAAGTTCAACTGTTTGTCACCCACGTTCTTTAACTAGTTTCCTGTAGTGAACCTTATTAAATTTGGTATATCTTAACTGGGGTATAAAAAATATAAGAAATAGGCTCTTCACGAAGAGTCCATCTCTACATGACTCTCCATACATATTGTCTCTTAATGTATTTATAATCAAAGCTCGAGGTTGTATCATGCAGTCTCTTAGGGTAGGGGTGTTTGGTTTCCTGACTAAGGTTTAGTCCATATCACATCAGATATTTAAATATCGATTATAAATATTAAATATAATATAATTATAAAACTAATATATAGATGAAGACTAAATTGTAGAGAAGTTTATTAAGACTAAATTATATAGGTGTGTGCCCGTGCATTGTCACGAAGTTTAAAATTAGTATAAAACATAGATACAGAACGACAAACGTCACTATGATATATAAAATCCTTGTGACAAAATATCGATGTAACACTAATATCTTTATATATATATATATATCTTTATATATATATATACTAGATGAGTGCCCGTGCGTTGCAACGGGAACATATAATAACATGATAACTTATATATAAAATATGTCTTATATTATTACTAAGTGAGTGCCCGTGCGTTGCAACGGGAACATATAATAATATGATAACTTATATACAAAATGTGTCTTATATTGTTATAAGAAAATGTTTCATAATCTATCTGTAATCCTAGCCATACATAAATTTTGTTATTTTAATTTAGTTGTTTCACTACTACATTGTAATCATCAGTATCATGCAGACTTCGATATATGCCACGATTTGCATGGTCTCATCATTGAAGAGCACGTGCCACACCTGCTTGTAGAAGTTCCCTCATACATTGTCAGTCATCAGGTACGCACCACCATACACGCTTGCTTAAACAAAAAGGCAAGTGTATGTGTTTGCGAAAAGAATTAAATGTAGGCCGGCACAAAAGCTACCCCGACGATGGCGAGTGGTCATTGCTGTAGGTCCTCCTCTGTGTCACCTCTGGCGCCAAGATGACGCTATAGTCCTTGATATAGTAGTCGTCGAACGCGCGCGACATGGCGAGTAATGATGACTTTTGGCTGGGCTGCCAAACAAAGTATACCTTGGGCTCATCAGTGAGGTAGTACACATAGCCTTTGCACCACCGGATGTGCTACTCCTCTACATACATCTTGTTTGAGGACACCCACACAACGTCAGCAACGGCTGTTGTCCCAGCGCACAAGAATTCATGGCCGATCAGTAGCGACTTACGTGGCAGGTTGAGCTTCAGGTGGATGACGAGCTGGACGGCGAGACGGAGCCGTCGTCGGATGCGGTGCCCAGAATAACCTGAGAGTCGCCGGCGTTGGCGACGACCATAAGGTCCCCTTGTTTGAAGATGGACAGCGCGGTGCAGCCGCTCTAGATCGTGTTCAAGCGGCGGCTGCACCGGAGCTTGCCGAACATAGCGGCGCATGCGGCCACATAGGACTGCTTTCAGAGGTCGAACTGGCAGTCGTCAAGCTGCTTCTCGTCGTCGATAAGCGATGCCAACGCGAGCGCCTCCTGCCAGTGGTGTTTGTTCGGTGTTTCTAAGTAAGAAACATGGATTCATCTTTGGCGTTGGTTTATGAAAATGACACACAAGTCAGATCCATAGAAAACTATTACGAAGAATAAATGTCACACATATAAAAAATGAATTTAAGTTTAAAACATTATTCAAACAAAAGAAATTGCATACAAGGCTCTTCTTTAAATATTACTTCCTCCATCCAAAAATATAATTCAGGAATCTCGTTGATAATTATCTATTACTACACATTGTGCAAGGGTAGCAGGTGGGCTTTGGGAGAGATGTAATAGAAATTTTTACTGTAACAGATATTAACATAAACACACATGTGGTGTAGTGGTAGCTATGAGCACATTTGCTTGAGGGGTCGCGGGTTTGAATCTCATTGAGGCCACACGTGTTTTTTAATTTAATTTTAGCTAGGCGTGGGATACACGTGAGAATAGGAATAGGCTTTGCGGGGAGGGGGATGAGAAAGACAGCGTGGAGGGGGAATAGGAATGAGGAATAGCACCTACCCCAGACTGTCTATATATATATATATATTTGAAATGAACATACTTATATATTTTCTTAGACTATTTAAACATATACCATCGTTTCTTTCATGGGCAGGCATCACTCTATATCTCTATTCCCTGGCAAACGAGATGCATGTGTTATCCTAAGACATAATGGCACAAACAACACGGGAAATTTCAGGCAAGCGATCGTAATGGGAAGTCAAACAAAAATTTAAAAATCTGCCATGTGCGCTTGTCACACGACAGTCTCCAATCAACTCAAAAAGGAAGAATATTACATTGTGTTAACAAATCCAGCCCTTAGTAAATAATCTAATCCACTGCATACCCTACAAAAATTAAAGATGGATTTGTGCATGTCACCCCAATGACCAGTAGAGAAAAGTCTTTTTTTTTCTTTTGGGATAGAAGCGAAGACAGGAGATGGTGCCATGATAGATGAGAGTCCAACAGTTGCATTAATTCCCATGATATGACCTCCGGGGCACATTGTAAGCAGACACTACCGGAATCCGCGCCTTTGCCGAGTATCAGGACCTTTGCCGAGTGCTTTTTGTCGGACACTCGACAAAAATTCCTTTGCCGAGAGCCGCACTCGGCAAAGTCCCGCACTCGGTAACGATCTCGTTTACCGAGTGCAGGACACTCGGTATATAATAACACTCGGCAAAGACAACTTTACCGAGTGCCGAACCCTCGACAAAGATGGTGCTCGGCAAAGAGCCGTCAGCGGCCGTCCAAAGATGATAGCCGTTAACCTTTGCCGAGGGTCGAAGGCAGACACTCGGCAAAGACCTCTTTACCGAGTGCCTTTTTTTGGCACTCGGCAAAGTACATTTTTATTTTTTAATTTTGGCAACCAAACTTTTTGTGGCATGTTCCTACACTATGTAGACCTACATGTACCATTTTAGGACAATTAGAAAAGTGTTTTCTATAGCTAGTAGATTTAGTTCGTTTATTTGAATTTCTTTGGAAAATTCACAGTTGAACTGCAAGTCACTCTAAACTTGGAAAACCGTGCGTGCAAACATAATATCCATGCTATTTAGCACAAGTTATGACCGACTTTAGGAGCGGACCGGAAACTTCGAGCACCATGCTCACTCAACATGGTCGTGAACTTGCCATCCAGTTGTTTAAAAATTGTATAAAACACAAACAAAGCCAAAAAATCATAAAACTTGTCCACGTGTCATGATATCATGTGTAGTTCTCCTAGGTTTCTACACATAGTACGTCACAACTTTCTCGAAACATTCTCAAATTTTTACCACAGCCTCTACATATGATATCATGACACGTGGACAAGTTTTATGATTTTTGGCTTTGTTTGTGTTTTATACAATTTTTAAACAACTGGATGGCAAGTTCACGACCATGTTGAGTGAGCATGGTGCTCGAAGTTTCCGGTCCGCTCCTAAAGTCGGTCATAACTTGTGCTAAATAGCATGGATATTATGTTTGCACGCACGGTTTTCCAAGTTTAGAGTGACTTGCAGTTCAACTGTGAATTTTCCAAAGAAATTCAAATAAACGAACTAAATCTACTAGCTATAGAAAACACTTTTCTAATTGTCCCAAAATGGCACATGTAGGTCTACATAGTGTAGGAACATAACATAAAAAGTTTGGTTGCCAAAATTAAAAAAATAAAAATGTACTTTATCGAGTGTTCAGAGATGACACTCGGTAAAGATAGCTTTGTCGAGTGTCAGCCGGTTGACACTCGGCAAAGAATCTTCTTTGCCGAGTGCCATCCCCTTGGCACTCGGCAAAGAACCTAGAATAGATCTTTGCCGAGTACCTGTCAGCTGACACTCGGCAAAGCTGTCTTTGCTGAGTGCCCACGATCTGGCACTCGGCAAAGCATATTTTAAAATTAAAAAAAATCTTTGCCGAGTGCTAGATCGCGGGCACTCGGCAAAGAGGAGAAATAAACGGCCCGTGCGCCTTCTCCTTTCTCCTTCCTCTCCTCTCACTCTCTGTCACTCGCCGTGCGCCCGCCGCGCCCGCCCCTCGCCGTGCGCCCGCTGCCTCGCCGTGCGCCCGCCGCCTCGTCGTCTGCCCGCGCCGTGCGCCCCTCGCCAAACCCACCCGCCCGCCGCGCCCGCCACCCGCCGAGGCCGCCGCGCCCCTCTCCCTCGCCCGCCCACCGCCCCGACACCGCAGCTGCGACTCGTCACCGCCACCGCCGCGCCCCGACACCGCAGTCGCTGCGCCCCGGCCTCAACCGCTGTCCCCACGCCTCGCCCTTAACCGCCGTCGCGCCCGGCACCACATTGCCATTTGGTAAATCATTCTTTATTTTTGTTGAGCATGTGATTGATAATGTGATGGATAGTTAGAGCTATATTATCTCTAGCCACTAGGTACTTAGAATTTGCATTATGTGGATAACTTTTTTCTAGTAGATTAAAAAAAGAATGCCAAACTCTAAAACATGCATGGATTGAATATATATATATATATATGTGTGTGTGTGATTGCCGGCCATCATGTCGTTGAATTATGCGTGTATGTCAGCCATCGTGCTGCTAGTTTTATTTGCAGGATTTCGAAACCTCCCCGTGCAGGGGAGGTGCTGCCGAAATTTTCTATTGCTAGGCTTCTGTTAGAGGATGGAGGACCGTGAGTGGATGTACACGGGCCGTAGAGGAAGGAACGATGTCACCTCTGAATGGATTAGAAAGACCGATGATTTCGTGGAACGAGCATATGGCGAAGCTGCTAAAGGAGCGAGTCTAGTCCCATGCCCGTGCAGCAAATGTACCAACCGGAAAAGAAAACCAAAGAAGACCATGGTAGAATATATTTAGAAGAATGGATTTATGTCGGGCTATACTCGGTGGATATTTCATGGTGAAGCGCATCGTACGAGAGAGGAGGTGCTGAGACAACATGTCGAGGATTATGACGCGGATGCGGGGGAAGCAGATTTGTTGAACGACTATCAGGAGGCACAGTACACGGGAGGATGTATGGATGACGAGCCAGAGCCGACTGCAAAGGCGTTCTACGACATGTTCGACGTGACACAGAAGCCCCTTCACGGCTAGACAAAGGTTTCTGAAAGTCGCCTAGAGGGGGTGAATAGGGCGAATCTGAAATTTAACAACTTAAGCACAACTACAAGCCAGGTTAGCGTTAGGAATAGAAACGAGTCCGAGAGAGAGGGCGCAAAACAAATCGTGAGCGAATAAAGAGCGAGACACGATGATTTGTTTTACCGAGGTTCGGTTCTTGCAAACCTACTCCCCGTTGAGGTGGTCACAAAGACCGGGTCTCTTTCAACCCTTTCCCTCTCTGACACGGTCCCTCGGACCGAGTGAGCTTCTCTTCTCAATCAAACGGGAACAAACTTCCCCGCAAGGACCACCACACAATTGGTGTCTCTTGCCTCGGTTACAATTGAGTTGTTCGCAAGAAAGAATGAAAGAAAGAAGCAATCCAAGCGCAAGAGCTCAAATGAACACAACAAATCTCTCTCACTAATCACTAAAGCTTTGTGTGAAATTGGGAGAGGATTTGATCTATTTGGTGTGTCTAGTATTGAATGCTATAGCTCTTGTAAGGTGTAGAAGTGTGGAAACTTGGATGCAATTGAATGTGGGGTGGTTGGGGTATTTATAGCCCCAACCACCAAAATGTGGCCGTTGGAAGTTTGCTGTCGCATGGCGCACCGGACAGTCCGGTGCGCCACCGGACACTGTCCGGTGCGCCAGCCACGTCACCCGACCGTTAGGGTTCGACCGTTGGAGCTCTGACTTGTGGGCCCGCCTGGCTATCCGGTGGTGCACCGGACAAGTCCTATAGACTGTCTGGTGTCCCACCCGCGCGTGCTCTGTCCCTCTGCTCGCGTAGGCGCGCATTTAATGCGTTGCAGTCGACCGTTGCGCGTGAAGCAGCAGTTGCTCCGCTGGCTCACCGGACAGTCCGATGTTACACCGGACAGTCCGGTGAATTTTAGCGGAGCGGATTCCCGAAGCTGGCGAGTTCAGAGTCACTCTCCCTTGGGGCACCGGACACTGTCCGGTGGTGCACCGGACAGTCCGGTGAATTATAGCGGAGCGCCTCTGAGAATTCCCGAAGGTGCGGAGTTCAGCTTGGAGTCCCCTGGTGCACCGGACACAGTCCGATGGCACTCCGGACAGTCCGGTGCGCCAGACCAGGGCACACTTCGGTTGTCCCTTGCTCTCTTTGTTTGAACCCATTCTTGGTCTTTTTATTGACTTATTGTGAACCTTTGACACCTGTAGAACTTATAGACTAGAGCAAACTAGTTAGTCCAATTATTTGTGTTGGGCAATTCAACCACCAAAATCAATTAGGAAATAGGTGTAAGCCTAATTCCCTTTCAATCTCCCCCTTTTTGGTGATTGATGCCAACACAAACCAAAGCAAATATAAAAGTGCAGAATTGAACTAGTTTGCATAATTTTGAGTGCAAAGGTTACTTGGAGTTGAATCAATAAATTTTATCATAGGATATGCATGGGTTGTTTCTTTTGTTTTTAACATTTTGGACCACGCTTGCACCACATGTTTTGTTTTTGCAAAGTTTTGGAAAATCTTTTCAAAGTCCTTTTGCAAATAGTCAAAGATAAATGAATAAGAATTTTGAGAAGCATTTATAAGATTTGAAAATTTCTCCCCTTGTTTCAAATGCTTTTCTTTTGACTAAACAAAACTCCCCCTCAATAAAATCCTCCTCTTAGTGTTCAAGAGGGTTTTAAGATATCAGTTTTGAAAATACTACTTTCTCCCCCTTTTGACCACAATAGGATACTGTCGGGGACCATAATTAGGGGTACCCTCAAGACGCCTAATTCTCAGCTGGTAACCCCCATCATCATAAAGCTGCAGAGGCCTGATGGGTGCGATTAAGTCAGGGATCAGTCCATACGAGTGACTCGATCGCGCCTCGCCCGAGCCTAGCCTCGGGCAAGGGCAGCCGACCCCGAGATGTTTCCGTCTCGCCCGAGGCCCCCTTTTAACGGAAGACGCATCTCCGGCTCGCCCGAGGCCTTGCCTTCGCTAAGAAGCAACCCTGACTAAATCGCCGCACCGACCGACCAAGTCGCAGGGGCATTTAACGCAAAGGTAGCCTGACACCTTTATCCTGATGCGCGCCGCCCGGCAGAGCCGAAGTGACCGTCGTCACTTCGCCGCTCCACTGACCGGTCTGACAGAAGGACAGCGCCGCCTGCGCCATTCCGACTGCAGTGCCACTTGACAGAGTGAGACTGACAGGCAGTCAGGCCTTGCCGAAGGCGCCATAGGAAGCTCCGCCCGACCCAGGGCTCGGACTCGGGCTAAGGCCCCGGAAGACGGCGAACTCCGCTCCGCCCGACCCAGGGCTCGGACTCGGGCTAAGGCCCCGGAAGACGGCGAACTCCGCTCCGCCCGACCCAGGCTCGGACTCGGGCTAAGGCCCCGGAAGACGGTGAACTCCGCTCCGCCCGACCCAGGGCTCGAACTCGGGCTAGGCCCCAGAAGACGACGAACTCCGTCCGCCCGACCCAGGGCTCGGACTCCGCCCTGGCCTCTGCCGAACGACCTCCGCCTCGCCCGACCCAGGAGCTCGGGCTCGGCCTCGGCCATGCAGGACAGACTCGACCTCGGCTTTGGAGGAGCCTCCACGTCGCCCGACCTAGGGCACAAGTCCGCCATGTCAACAGGAAGCGCCATCATCACCCTACCCCGAGCCGACTCGGGCCGCAGGGAACAAGACCGGCGTCCCATCTGGCTAGCTCCATCAGATAGGCAATGATGGCGCCCCGCTAGACCCATGACGACGGCGGCTCTCAGCTCCCTTACGGAAGCAGGGGGACGTCAGCAAGGGCCCAACCGCTCCGACAGCTGTCCCTCCGCCAGACTCCATTGCTCCTCCGACAGCCACGACACCACACCAGCTGGGTGCCAAGATCTCTCCGGCTGCCATATTGGCATGTACTTAGGGCGCTAGCTCACCCCCGCTAGATACGTAGCACCTTGCTACACCCCCATTGTACACCTGGATCCTCTCCTTATGCCTATAAAAGGAAGGACCAGGGCCTTCTTAGAGAAGGTTGGCCGCGCGGGGACGAGGACGGGGCAGGCGCTCTCTTGGGGCCGCTCGCTTCCCTCACCCGCGTGGACGCTTGTAACCCCCTACTGCAAGCGCACCCGACCTGGGCGCGGGTCGAACACGAAGGCCACGGGATTCCCACCTCTCTCACGACTCGTCTCCGGCCACCTTGCTTCTCCCCCCTTCGCGCTCGCCCACGCGCTCGACCCATCTGGGCTGGGGCACGCGGCACACTCACTCGTCGGCTTAGGGACCCCCCAGTCTCGAAACGCCGACAGTTGGCGCGCCAGGTAGGGGCACGCTGCGTGTTGACGAGCAGCTTCCCGTCAAGCTCCAGATGGGCAGTCTCCAACGACCTCTCCAACCCGGGACGGTGCTCCGTTTCGGGAGTCTCGAGTTCATGTCTCTCGACGGCAGCTACGACATGATACTCCTTCCACCGCCGTGCGGCGACGACAATGGCGGCCGACAGCCCGCCCACCGGCGGCGGAATCGACGACGTCTTCCCCGCGTGGTGGAAGAACAACATTCGAGCTTGCCCCGTCCTCCCCCCCGCCATCGGAGGAGGAGGCGGGGCAACCAGGGCCGAGCAGGAGGCCGCGCTCCGTCGGCTGTCGAGCGAACCGACGTCCCCAGCGCCCCAACGGAGGGCGCGTCGGGCGTCAACCTCGCGTTTGAGACGAAGGGGAGCGCCGTCCCCCCGCGACACGCCAATCCAGAGCAAGTGGACGACGCCAGCACGCTCGCGGAGGGCCTGTAGGACGTCGCCCTCGTACCCAAGACGACGACGCAATCAGTCCCCGACGTGACTATGTCGCTCCTCGTCGACCAAAAGGTACCGACTGATTCCCATCCTACGTCATTTCGACTCGGCCTCAACCCGCCTAGCGACCTCGCTTTGGCGGGCGCTCACGTTGAGGCGAGTGCAACCCCTCTGGGGTTTCGTGTGCGGTCGCCTTGGGACCGATTGACGGACGTCTCGACCTACGGGCCCTCTGGGTCCGAGGAAGATGACGATCCCAGCATCTGCTGGGATTTCTCTGGATTTGGCAACCCCAGTGCCATGCGGGACTTTATGACCGCATGTGACTACTGCCTCTCCGACTGTTCCGACGGCAGCCGCAGCCTTGACGACAAGGACTGCGGCCCGAGCCGCGAATGTTTCCACGTCGAGCTAGGGGATCCCTCCGAAGGCGACCATCTCGGCATGCCGGAGGATGGCGATCTTCCTAGGCCGGCGCCTCGCGCCGACATCCCGCGGGAGCTAGCTGTGGTCCCCGTTCCGGCGGGGGGTCACGACCCACAGCTCGAGCAAGTCCGCGGGGCGCAGGCCAGGCTCGACGAGGGAGCAGGAGCGCTCGAGTCGTTCCGCCGGGACGTCGGGCAGGTATGGGCGGGCCAACCCCCGGCCGGAGAAATACGTCACCTGCCCCAGGGTTTCTAGCACCGCGTCGCCAACGATGTCAGGGACAGGCCGCCACCTGCATCCAGCGGGGTCGGTCAGAACCTGGCAGCCGCAGCGATGCTCCTCCGCGCGATGCCGGAGCCATCAACCACCGAGGGTCGGCGAATCCAGGGAGAGCTCAAGAATCTCCTGGAAGGCGCCGCGGCCAGGCGGGCCGAGAGCTCTGCCTCCCGAAGGCAGGGGTACCCCTCGGAACCTCATGCCGCGACTTCCCGATTCATGCGGGAAGCCTCGGTCTACACCGGGCGCACGCGCAACACCGCGCCTGCGGCCCCGGGCCACCTCGGCAACGAGCACCATCGTCGCGACCGTCGGGCCCGCCTCGACGAAAGGGTGCACCGAGGCTACCACCCCCGGCGTGGGGGACGCTACGACAGTGGGGAGGATCTGAGTCCCTCGCCCGAACCACCCGGTCCGCAGGCCTTCAGCCGGGCCATCCGGCAGGCGCCGTTTCCGGTCCGTTTCCGACCCCCGACTACTATCACCAAGTACTCGGGGGAAACGAGACCGGAATTGTGGCTCGCAGATTACCGCCTGGCCTGCCAACTGGGTGGAACGGACGACGACAACCTCATCATCCGCAACCTCCCCCTGTTCCTCTCCGACACTGCTCGCGCCTGGTTGGAGCACCTGCCTCTGGGGCAGATCTCCAACTGGGAGGATTTGGTCCAAGCCTTCGCCGGCAACTTCCAGGGCACGTACGTGCGCCCCGGGAATTCCTGGGACCTCCGAAGCTGCCGGCAACAGCCGGGAGAGTCTCTTCGGGACTACATCCGGCGATTCTCGAAGCAGCGCACCGAGCTGCCCAACATCACCGACTCAGATGTCATCGGCGCGTTCCTTGCCGGCACCACCTGCCGCGACCTGGTGAGCAAGTTGGGTCGCAAGACCCCCACCAGGGCGAGCGAGCTGATGGACATCGCCACCAAGTTCGCCTCTGGCCAGGAGGCGGTCGAGGCCATCTTCCAAAAGGACAAGCAGCCCTAGGGCCGCCCGACGGAAGAGGCTCCCGAGGCGTCTACTTCGCGCGGCGCCAAGAAGAAGTCGCAAGCGAAACGCGACGCCGCCGACGCAGACCTTGTCGCCGTCGCCGAGTACAAGAACCCTCGGAAGCCCCCCGGAGGTGCTAACCTCTTCGACAAGATGCTCAAGGAGTCGTGCCCTTACCATCAGGGGCCCGTCAAGCACACCCTCGAGGAGTGCGTCATGCTTCGGCGCCACTTCCACAGGGCCGGGCCACCCGCAGAGGGTGGCAGGGCCCGCGACGACGACAAAAAGGAAGATCACCAAGCAGGAGAGTTCCCCGAGGTCCGCGACTGCTTCATGATCTACGGAGGGCATGCGGCGAATGCCTCGGCTCGGCATCGCAAGCGAGAGCGTCGGGAGGTCTGCTCGGTGAAGGTGGCGGCGCCAGTCTACCTAGACTGGTCCGACAAGCCCATCACCTTCGACCAAGCTGACCACCCCGACCACGTGCCGAGCCCAGGGAAATACCCGCTCGTCGTCGATCCCATCATCGGCGACGTCAGGCTCACCAAGGTCCTGATGGATGGGGGCAGCTGCCTCAACATCATCTACGCCGAGACCCTCAGGCTCCTGCGCGTCGATCTGTCCTCCGTCCGAGCAGGAGCTGCGCCCTTCCACGGGATCATTCCTGGGAAGCGCGTCCAGCCCCTCGGACAGCTCGACCTTCCTGTCTGCTTTGGAACGCCCTCCAACTTCCGAAGGGAGATTCTGACGTTCGAGGTGGTCGGGTTCTGAGGAACCTACCACGCGGTATTGGGGAGGCCATGCTACGCGAAGTTCATGGCCGTCCCCAACTACACCTACCTGAAGCTCAAGATGCCGGGCCCCAATGGGGTCATCACCGTCGGCCCCACGTACAAACACGCGTTCGAATGCGACGTGGAGTGCGTGGAGTACGCCGAGGCCCTCGCCGAGTCCGAGGCCCTCATCGCCGACCTGGAAAACCTCTCCCGAGAGGTGCCAGACGTGAAGCGACACACCGGCAATTTCGAGCCAGCGGAGACGGTTAAGGCCGTCCCTCTTGACCCCTGTGGCGACACCTCCAAGCAGGTTCGGATCGGTTCCAGGCTCGACCCCAAATAGGAAGCAGTGCTCGTCGACTTTCTCCGCGCAAACGCCGACGTCTTTGCGTGGAGTCCCTCGGACATGCCCGACATACCGAGGGATGTCGCCGAGCACTCGCTGGATATTCGGGCCGGAGCCCGACCGGTCAGGCAGCCTTTGCGCCGGTTCGACGAGGAGAAGCGCAGAGTGATAGGTGAGGAGATCCACAAGCTGATGGCAGCAGGGTTCATCAAAGAGGTATTCCATCCCGAATGGCTTGCCAACCCTGTGCTTGTGAGAAAGAAAGGGGGGAAATGGTGGATGTGTGTAGACTACACTGGTCTCAACAAAGCATGTCCGAAGGTTCCCTACCCTCTACCTCGCATCGATCAAATCGTGGATTCCACTGCTGGGTGCGAAACCCTGTCTTTCCTCGATGCCTACTCAGGGTATCATCAAATCAAGATGAAAGAGTCCGACCAGCTCGCGACTTCTTTCATCACGCCCTTCGGCATGTACTGCTATGTCACCATGCCGTTCGGTTTGAGGAACGCGGGTGCGACGTACCAGCGGTGCATGAACCATGTGTTCGGCGAACACATCGGTCGCACGGTCGAGGCCTACGTCAATGACATCGTAGTCAAGACAAGGAAAGCCTCCGACCTTGAAGTGACATTCCGGTGTCTCAAGGCAAAGGACGTCAAGCTCAATCCTGAGAAGTGTGTCTTTGGGGTGCCCCGAGGCATGCTCCTGGGGTTCATCGTCTCCGAGCGGGGCATCGAAGCCAACCCGGAGAAAATCGCAGCCATCACCAGCATGGGGCCCATCAAGGACTTAAAAGGCGTACAGAGGGTCATGGTGTGTCTCGCGGCCTTGAGCCGTTTCATCTCACGCCTCGGTGAAAGAGGCCTGCCTCTGTACCGCCTCTTAAGGAAGGCCGAGTGCTTCACTTGGACCCCCGAGGCCGAGGAAGCCCTCGGGAACCAGAAGGCGCTCCTCACCCAGGCGCCTATCTTGGTACCCCCAGCTGATGGAGAAGCCCTCTTGGTCTACGTCGCCGCGACCACTCAGGTGGTTAGCGCCGCGATTGTGGTCGAAAGGCAAGAAGAGGGGCATGCATTGCCCGTTCAGAGGCCAGTTTACTTCATCAGCGAGGTGCTGTCCGAAACCAAGGTCCGCTACCCACAAGTTCAGAAGCTACTGTATGCAGTAATCCTGACGAGGCGAAAGTTGCGACATTACTTCGAGTCTCATCCGGTAACTATGGTGTCATCCTTCCCCCTGGGGGAGATCATCCAGTGCCGAGAGGTCTCGGGCAGGATCGCAAAGTGGGCGGTGGAAATCATGGGCGAGACAATCTCGTTCGCCCCTCGGAAGGCCATCAAGTCCCAGGCACTGGCGGACTTCGTAGCCAAATGGGTCGACACCCAGCTACCGACGGCTCCGATCCAACCAGAGCTCTGGACCATGTTTTTCGACGGGTCGCTGATGAAGACGGGAGCCGGCGCGGGCCTGCTCTTCGTCTCGCCCCTCGGGAAACACCTACGCTACGTGCTGCGTCTCCATTTCCCGGCGTCCAACAATGTGGCTGAGTACGAAGCTCAGATCAACGGATTGCGAATCGCCATCGAGCTAGGGGTCCGATGCCTCGACGCTCGCGGCGACTCGCAGCTCGTCATCGACCAAGTCATGAAGAACTCCCACTGCCACGACCCGAAGATGGAGGCCTACTGCGATGAGGTTCGGTGCCTGGAAGACAAGTTCTACGGGCTCGAGCTTAACCACATCGCCCGGCGCTACAACGAGACTGCGGACGAGCTGGCAAAGATAGCCTCGGGGTGAACGACGGTTCCCCCGGACGTCTTCTCCCGGGATCTGCACCAACCCTCCGTCAAGATCGACGACACGCCCGAGCCGGAGGTACCCTCGGCCCAGCCCGAGGCGTCCTCGGTTCAGTCCGAGGTACCCTCGGCCCATCCCGAGGCGTCCTCAGTTTAGCCCGAGGTACCCTCGGCTCCCGAGGGCGAGGCGCTGTGCATCGAGGAGGAGCGGAGCGAGGTCACGCCTGATCGAGATTGGCAGACCCCGTACCTGCACTATCTCCGCCAAGGAGAGCTACCCCTCGACCAAGCCGAGGCTCGGCGGGTAGCGCGACGCGCCAAGTCGTTCGTTCTGCTGGGCGATGAGAAGGAGCTTTACCACCGCAGCCCCTCGGGCATCCTCCAGCGATGCATCTCCATCGCCGAAGGTCAGGAACTCCTGCAAGAGATACACTCGGGGGCTTGCGGCCATCATGCAGCGCCCCGAGCCCTCGTCGGGAACGCTTTCCGGCAAGGCTTCTACTGGCCGACGGCGGTGGCTGACGCCACTCGAATCGTCCGCACCTGCGAGGGGTGTCAATTCTATGCGAAGCAGACCCACCTGCCCGCTCAGGCTCTGCAGACGATACCCATCACCTGGCCCTTCGCTGTGTGGGGTCTGGACCTCGTCGGCCCTCTGCAGAAGGCGCCCGGGGGCTACACGCACCTGCTGGTCGCCATCGACAAATTCTCCAAGTGGATCGAGGTCCGACCCCTGAACAACATCAGGTCCGAGCAGGCGGTGGCGTTCTTCACCAACATCATCCATCGCTTTGGGGTCCCAAACTCCATCATCACCGACAACGGCACCCAGTTCACCGGCAGAGAATTCTTGGATTTTTGCAAGGATCACCACATCCGGGTGGACTGGGCTGCAGTAGCTCATCTCATGTCGAATTGGCAAGTAGAGCGTGCCAACGGCATGATTCTACAAGGGCTCAAGCCTCAGATTTACAACAACCTCAACAAGTTCGGCAAGCGATGGATGAAGGAACTCCCCTCGGTGGTCTGGAGCCTGAGGACAACGCCGAGCCGAGCCACGGGTTTCACGCCGTTCTTCCTGGTCTACGGGGCCGAGGCTGTCTTGCCCACTGACCTGGAATACGGCTCCCCGAGGACGAGGGCCTACGACGATGAAAGCAACCAAGCTAGCCGAGAAGACTCGCTGGACCAGCTGGAAGAGGCTCGGGACAGGGCCTTACTACACTCGGCGCGGTATCAGCAGTCCCTGCGACGCTACCACGCCCGAGGGGTCCGACCCCGAGACCTCCAGGTGGGCGACCTGGTGCTTCGACTGCGGCAAGACTCCCGAGGGAGGCACAAGCTCACGCCCCCCTGGGAGGGGCCATTCGTCATCGCCAAAGTTCTGAAGCCCGGAACGTACAAGCTGGCCAACAGTCAAGGCGAGGTCTACGGCAACGCTTGGAACATCCAACAGCTACGTCGCTTCTACCCTTAAGATGTTTCCAAGTTGTTCATATACCTCGCACCCACGCAAAGTTTAGTCAACAAGGAAGGGTCGGCCTCGCCTCGGCAAAGCCCGACCCTCCCTCGGGGGCTAAAAGGGGGGGAAACCCCCTCTGCGTCAAAATTTTCCTCAAAAAAAAATCTCTTCTACTAGAATATCTTTCGTGCTTTTTGACTACTTCGAAAAGTGGGTCCTGGAAACGACGGAGTACATGTAAGCAGCCAAGGCTGACCGAGCCGAGGGACTCCTACGCCTCCGGGATACGGATACCTCACTCATCACCTTCTGCGATAAGTAACTCGCGTTCGGATAAAGTGACTCCGCGGATCGAACAAGTCTTTACGCTCGGAAGCCCTTCCGCCGAAGCGATCCTTCGAGCCTTCTCGACCTAGTCAGTGACAAGGCCTCATGAACGGGTGAAAGTACGCGTAAGCGGCAAGGCCGACCGAGCCGAGGGACTCCCACGCCTCCGGGATACGGATACCTCACTCATCACCTTCCGCGAGAAGCAACTCTCGCTCGCACAAACATCCCTGTTACCGACAAAAAGTCCAGATACTCGAAACAAGAGGAAAAGAGACGCAGCTTTACAACGCAGCGAGGGTGTGTGTTCTGGCCTCGACGGCCGCACGAGGCACACGCTACAAGACAATCTGATCCTGCAGGCTCGGGTCTTGACGTTGGAAGAGGGCAGCAACACCCTCGGCATCGACGGCACCTTCGGCGAGGCCCGACCTAGCCTCGGACGGCGACGTGGTCCGAGGGTCTCCGCTCCGAGGGACGACGTCATCACCACGCCCGGGCAATCGCTGCCAGGGACTTCTCCGGGAATCCGGCCCAAGCAGGCGGCATGCAATCGCGCCAAGTGGGCGCGCCTCTCCGACTCCCGACACGCCAGCACGGAGGCCCAGGCCCACGCGTCGCGCGACCGGCGCGCCGGATGCTGCATGCAAGCAACTGTACCGCCTGTGCCACCACCGCGCTTCCTCGATTGCGGAACCAATACCGCGACTCGAGGCGGCCCAGCGCGCGACCCAGCGGCGCCGGCCTGGCACGGCGGCCAACGCGGCCAAAGGCGAGCCGGCAGTAATGACGGTGGCAGGCGCGCGGGAGCAGCGGACACGTCGTCAGCCAAGCTCATGTCCCATCCGGGGGCAGCAAGAGAACCCCCTCCCACGGCGTGAAGACAACGCGCCCGTGATCCGTTCCTCGAACGGCACGCGCACGCGCAACGGCAGCCCCGCCAACTACTCGCCCCGTCGCATTAACTCCGCGGCTGGACAGGCGGCGCTTCTGGCAGGAGCAGCGGGCGACGCTTCGCCTTCGCCGAAACAACCGCGCCAAAAAAGGTACGCCACGTCGTTCGGTTTCGTATCCTTTTTCCTTTTTTCCTCTTTCTCTATCTCTTGCGACAGGGACCGGGAAAGGGGGATACCCCGAAAGGGATCCTTCCCCGTGAAGGAACTAGGCTCCGAGCCTCCTTACTGATCAGGGGTTCGAAGGCTGGCCCCTCGGGGGTTCAACAGCCGCCTCAGATCACGTGGGCCCTACACCCACTACTGGTCAGAGGTTCGAAGGCCGGCCCCCCGAAGGGTTCCACGGCCGCCTCAGGCTACTCGGGCTCCGCGCCCATTACTGATCAGGGGTTCGAAGGCTGGCCCCCGAAGGGTTCACAGTCGCCTCAGACACCGAGCGAGGGATGACCAGGGGTACGTTCGATACATAACCAAGGCTCGGGCTACGCTCCCGAGGTACCCTAGGACATTTCTGAGACCAGCGGGAGCGATTTTGTAACGGAATCCCATCGGAGGGAGGCATCGAGCCCTCGGACCCCATCGCCAGGGGACCGGGTCCGGCAGATCACCCGCAGGTACTTTTGGGCGTGCCTCTGGGCCCCTAGCCGACCCCCAACGAACGGGGCACGGACGTCCACTCGGATTACCCGCTTGCAGCTCACCGGAGACACCATGTTCGGTGCCCATCGAGGGTAACATGGCGCTCTCCCCCCTCCTCTTTGCGGAAAGGCGACGTAGGGGCGTATGTAAAAAAGCCGAGTCTGTCCCTGATCGCCCTCTCGCCCTGTGCGGAGGCTCAGGGGCTGCTCTCGCAAACCCGGCTCCGGCCAAACCGTTGACAGCGTCAACATACCAACCCGAGAACTTGGGCCCCGACCGTGCACTCGGGCTACAGCCAGTTCGCATGAGGGAACCACCAGACCAGCCGAAGCATTACGCAAGGCATTAAGACCTCGAAGGAGTGAAACCACTCCTCCGAGGCCTCGGGGGCTACACCCGGCGGGTGCGCTCGCGCGCACCCACCGGAACAAAATGCAACCGAGAAAGGCTGGTCCCCTTGCAAAAAAGTGCGACGAAAGCCTCCAAGCGAGTGCTAACACTCCCTTCGAGGCTCAGGGGCTACTGTCGGGGACCATAATTAGGGGTACCCTCAAGACGCCTAATTCTCAGCTGGTAACCCCCATCAGCATAAAGCTGCAGAGGCCTGATGGGTGCGATTAAGTCAGGGATCAGTCCATACGAGCGACTCGATCGCGCCTCGCCCGAGCCTAGCCTCGGGCAAGGGCAGCCGACCCCGAGATGTTTCCGTCTCGCCCGAGGCCCCCTTTTAACGGAAGACGCATCTCCGGCTCACCCGAGGCCTTGCCTTCGCTAAGAAGCAACCCTGACTAAATCGCCGCG
Organism: Zea luxurians; assembly: GCA_029449295.1. Taxonomy (NCBI): domain Eukaryota; kingdom Viridiplantae; phylum Streptophyta; class Magnoliopsida; order Poales; family Poaceae; genus Zea; species Zea luxurians. The sequence goes on from JAOPSE010000010.1 coordinate 109,479,575, forward strand.
CCGACCGACCAAGTCGCAGGGGCATTTAACGCAAAGGTAGCCTGACACCTTTATCCTGACACGCGCCCCCCGGCAGAGCCGAAGTGTCCGCCATCACTTCGCCGCTCCACTGACCGGTCTGACAGAAGGACAGCGCCGCCTGCGCCATTCCGACTGTAGTGCCACTTGACAGAGTGAGACTGACAGGCAGTCAGGCCTTGCAGAAGGCGCCATAGGAAGCTCCGCCCGACCCAGGGCTCGGACTCGGGCTAAGGCCCCGGAAGACGGTGAACTCCGCTCCGCCCGACCCAGGGCTCGGACTCGGGCTAAGGCCCCGGAAGACGGCGAACTCCGCTCCGCCCGACCCAGGGCTCGGACTCGGGCTAAGGCCCCGGAAGACGGCGAACTCCGCTCCGCCCGACCCAGGGCTCGGACTCGGGCTAAGGCCCCGGAAGACGACGAACTCCGCTCCGCCCGACCCAGGGCTTGGACTCCGCCCTGGCCTCTGCCGAACGACCTCCGCCTCGCCCGACCCAGGAGCTCGGGCTCAGCCTCGGCCATGCAGGACAGACTCGACCTCGGCTTCGGAGGAGCCTCCACGTCGCCCGACCTAGGGCACAAGTCCGCCACGTCAACAGGAAGCGCCATCATCACCCTACCCCGAGCCGACTCGGGCCGCAGGGAACAAGACCGGTGTCCCATCTGGCTAGCTCCGTCAGATAGGCAATGATGGCGCCCCGCTAGACCCATGACGACGGCGGCTCTCAGCTCCCTTACGGAAGCAGGGGGACGTCAGCAAGGGCCCAACCGCTCCGACAGCTGTCCCTCCGCCAGGCTCCATTGCTCCTCCGACAGCCACGACACCACACCAGCTGGGTGCCAAGATCTCTCCGGCTGCCACATTGGCATGTACTTAGGGCGCTAGCTCACCCCCGCTAGACACGTAGCACCTTGCTACACCCCCATTGTACACCTGGATCCTCTCCTTACGCCTATAAAAGGAAGGACCAGGGCCTTCTTAGAGAAGGTTGGCCGCGCGGGGACGAGGACGGGGCAGGCGCTCTCTTGGGGCCGCTCGCTTCCCTCACCCGCGTGGACGCTTGTAACCCCCTACTGCAAGCGCACCCGACCTGGGCGCGGGTCGAACACGAAGGCCGCGGGATTCCCACCTCTCTCACGACTCGTCTCCGGCCACCTCGCTTCTCCCCCCTTCGCGCTCGCCCACACGCTCGACCCATCTGGGCTGGGGCACGCGGCACACTCACTCGTCGGCTTAGGGACCCCCCGGTCTCGAAATGCCGACAGATACCAATTTGAAAATCATTAGTTTTAAAATTAGGTGGTGGTGCGGTCCTTTTGCTTTGGGCTAATACTTTCTCCTCCTTTGGCATGAATCGCCAAAAACGGATACTTTGAGTGAAATATAAGCCCTTTCAAACTACTTTCTCCCCTTTGGCAAATAAAATATGAGTGAAGATTATACCAAAGACGGAGAATTGCTCGGAGCGACGGCAAAGGATGAGTAATTGATGGAGTGGAAGCCTTTGTCTTCGCCGAAGACTCCTTTTCCCTTTCAATCTATGACTTAGCATGAAATGGACTTGAAAGAACACATTAGTCATGGCACATGAAAGAGATGATCAAAGGTATATATATGAGCTATGTATGCAAGACATCAATAAAAATTTCTAGAATCAAGAATATTTAGCTCATGCCTAAGTTTGGTAAAAGTTTGTTCATCCAATGGCTTGGTAAAGATATTGGCTAATTGTTCTTTGGTGCTAACATATGCAATCTCGATATCCCCCTTTTGTTGGTGATCCCTTAGAAAATGATACCGAATGGCTATGTGTTTAGTGCGGCTATGCTCAACGGGATTATCCACCATGCGAATTGCACTCTCATTATCACAAAGAAGAGGAACTTTGGTTAATTTGTAACCATAGTCCCTGAGGGTTTGCCTCATCCAAAGCAATTGCTCGCAACAATGGCTTGCGGCAATATACTCGGCTTCGGCGGTAGAAAGAGCTACGGAATTTTGCTTCTTTGAAGCCCAAGACACCAAGGATCTCCCCAAGAACTGGCAAGTCCCCGATGTGCTCTTTCTATTAATTTTACACCCTGCCCAATCGGCATCTGAATAACCAATTAAATCAAATGTGGATCCTCGAGGGTACCAAAGCCCAAACTTAGGAGTATAAGCCAAATATCTCAAGATTCGTTTTACGGCCGTAAGGTGAGCTTCCTTAGGGTCGACTTGGAATCTTACACACATGCATACGGAAAGCATAATGTCCGGTCGAGATGCACATAAATAGAGTAATGAACCTATCATCGACCGGTATACCTTTTGATCGACGGATTTACCTTCCGTGTCGAGGTCGAGATGCCCATTGGTTCCCATGGGAGTCTTGATGGGCTTGGCATCCTTCATTCCAAACTTGTTTAGAATGTCTTGAGTATACTTCATTTGGCTAATGAAGGTGCCCTCTTGGAGTTGCTTTACTTGAAATCCCAAGAAATACTTCAACTCTCCCATCATTGACATCTCGAATTTTTGTGTCATGATCCTACTAAATTATTCACAAGTAGATTCGTTAGTAGACCCAAATATAATATCATCAACATAAATTTGGCATACAAACAAATCATTTTCAAGAGTTTTAGTAAATAAGGTAGGATCGGCCTTTCCAACTTTGAAGCCATTAGCAATAAGGAAATCTCTTAGGCATTCATACCATGCTCTTGGGGCTTGCTTGAGCCCATAAAGCGCCTTAGAGAGTCTATAGACATGGTTAGGATACTCACTATCTTCAAAGCCGGGAGGTTGCTCAACATAGACCTCTTCCTTGATTGGTCTGTTGAGGAAGGCACTTTTCACGTCCATTTGATAAAGCTTAAAGCCATGGTAAGTAGCATAGGCAAGTAATATGCGATTTGACTCAAGCCTAGCTATGGGTGCATAGGTTTCACCGAAATCCAAACCTTCGACTTGTGAATACCCCTTGGCCACGAGTCGGGTTTTGTTCCTTGTCACCACACCATGCTCATCTTGCTTATTGCGGAAGACCCATTTGGTTCCTACAATATTTTGATTAGGACGTGGAACTAAATGCCATACCTCGTTCCTAGTGAAATTGTTGAGCTCCTCTTGCATCGCCACCACCCAATCCGAATCTTGGAGTGCTTCCTCTACCCTGTGTGGCTCAATAGAGGAAACAAAAGAGTAATGCTCACAAAAGTGTGCAACACGAGATCTAGTGGTTACCCCCTTATGAATGTCGCCGAGGATGGTGTCGATGGGGTGATCTCGTTGGATTGCGTGGTGGACTCTTGGGTGTGGCGGTTTTGGAACTTCATCCTCCTTGTCTTGATCATTTGCATCTCCCCCTTGATCATTGCCGTCATCTTGAGGTGGCTCATTTTCTTGATCTTCCTCTTCATCATCTTGAGCCTCATCCTCATTTTGAGTTGGTGGAGATGCTTGCGTGGAGGAGGATGGTTGATCTTGTTCATTTGGAGGCTCTTCGGATTCCTTAGGACACACATCCCCAATGGACATGTTCCTTAGCGCGATGCACGGAGCCTCTTCTTCACCTATCTCATCAAGATCAACTTGCTCTACTTGAGAGCCGTTAGTCTCATCAAACACAACGTCACAAGAAACTTCAACTAGTCCTGAGGACTTGTTAAAGACTCTATATGCCCTTGTGTTTGAATCATATCCTAGTAAAAAGCCTTCTACTGTCTTAGGAGCAAATTTAGATTTTCTACCTCTTTTAACAAGAATAAAGCATTTGCTACCAAAGACTCTAAAATATGAAATGTTGGGCTTTTTACTGGTTAGGAGTTCGTATGATATCTTCTTGAGGATTCGGTGTAGATACAACCGGTTGATGGCGTAGCAGGCAGTGTTGACCGCCTCGGCCCAAAACCGATCCGACGTCTTGTACTCATCAAGCATGGTTCTTGCCATGTCCAATAGAGTTCTATTCTTCCTCTCCACTACACCATTTTGTTGTGGCGTGTAGGGAGAAGAGAACTCATGCTTGATGCCCTCCTCCTCAAGGAAGCCTTCAATTTGTGAATTCTTGAAATCCGTCCCGTTGTCGCTTCTAATTTTCTTGATCCTCAAGACGAACTCATTTTGAGCTCGTCTCAAGAATCCCTTTAGGGTTTCTTGGGTATGAGATTTTTCCTGCAAAAGAACACCCAAGTGAAGCGAGAATAATCATCCACAATAACTAGACAGTAGTTACTCCCGCCGATGCTTATGTAAGCTATCGGGCCGAATAGGTCCATGTGTAGGAGCTCCAGTGGCCTGTCAGTCGTCATGATGTTCTTATGCGGATGATGAACACCAACTTGCTTCCCTGCTTGGCATGCGCTACAAATCCTGTCTTTCTCAAAATGAACATTTGTTAATCCTAAAATGTGCTCTCCCTTTAGAAGCTTATGAAGATTCTTCATCCCAACATGGGCTAGTCGGCGGTGCCAGAGCCAACCCATGTTAGTCTTAGCAATTAAGCAAGTGTTGAGTTCAGCTCTATTGAAATCAACTAAGTATAGCTGACCCTCTAACACTCCCTTAAATGCTACTGAATCATCACTTCTTCTAAAGACAGTGACACCTACATTAGTATATAGACAGTTGTAGCCCATTTGACATAATTGCGAAACGGAAAGCAAATTGTAATCTAATGAATCAACAAGAAAAACATTGGAAATGGAATGGTCAGGGGATATAGCAATTTTACCCAATCCTTTGACCAAACCTTGGTTTCCATCCCCGAATGTGATAGCTCGTTGGGGATCTTGGTTTTTCTCGTAGGAGGAGAACATCTTCTTCTCCCCTGTCATGTGGTTTGTGCACCCACTATCGATGATCCAACTTGAGCCCCCGGATGCATAAACCTACAAAACAAGTTTAGTTCTTGACTTTAGGTACCCAAACTGTTTTGGGTCCTTTGGCATTAGATACAAGAACTTTGGGTACCCAAACACAAGTCTTTGATCCCTTGTGTTTGCCCCCAACAAACTTGGCAACTACCTTGCCGGATTTGTTAGTCAAAACATAAGATGCATCAAAAGTTTTAAATGAAATGTCATGATCATTTGATGCACTAGGAGTTTTCCTATTAGGCAATTTAGCACGGGTTGATTGCCTAGAGCTAGATGTCTCACCCTTATACATAAAAGCATGATTAGGGCCAGAGTGAGACTTCCTAGAGTGAATTCTCCTAATTTTGCTCTCAGGATAACCGATAGGGTATAAAATGTAACCCTCATTATCCTGAGGCATGGGAGCCTTGCCCTTAACAAAATTAGACAATCTTTTAGGAGGGGCATTAAGTTTGACATTGTCCCCCTTTTGGAAGCCAATGCCATCCTTGATGCCAGGGCGTCTCCCACTATAGAGCATGCTTCTTGCAAATTTAAATTTTTCGTTTTCTAAGTCATGCTCGGCAATTTTAGCATCTAATTTTGCTATATGATCATTTTGTTATTTAATTAAGGTCATGTGATCATGAATAGCATCAATGTTAATATCTCTACATCTAGTGCAAATAGTAACATGCTCAATGGTAGATGTAGAGGGTTCGCAAGATTTTAATTCTACAACCTTAGCATGCATTATATCATTTTCACTTCTAAGGTTAGAGATAGTAACATTGCAAACATCAAAATCTTTAGCCTTAGCAATCAATTTTCATTTTAATTTCTAAGGCTAGCAAGAGAATCATTCAATTTTTCAATCTTAGCAAGCAAATTAGCAGTATCATCTCTAAGATTGGAAATTGAAGTATTGCAAACATCTAATTCTTTAGCCTTAGCAAGCAATTTTTCATTTTCAATCCTAAGGCTAGCATGAGAGATATTCAATTCTTCAATCTTAGCAAGCAAAACAATATTATCATTTCTAAGATTGGGAATTGAAGCATCACAAACATTTGAATCAACCTTAGCATTTAAACTAGCATTTTCATTTCTAAGGTTGGCAATTAAATCATGGCATGTGCTTAGCTCACTAGTTAATTTCTCACATTTTCAACTTCTAGAGCATAAGCATTTTTAACCTTAACATGCTTTTTGTTTTCCTTGATTAGGAAGTCCTCTTGGGTGTCCAAGAGTTCATCCTTCTCATGGATGACACTAATTAGTTCATTTAGTTTTTCTTTTTGTTGCATGTTGAGGTTGGCAAAAAGGGTACGTAAATTATCCTCCTCATCACTAGCATTATCATCACTAGAGGATTCATATTTGGTGGAGGATTTAGATTTTACCTTCTTCCTTTTGCCGTCCTTTGCCATGAGGCACTTGTGGCCGACGTTGGGGAAGAGGAGTCCCTTGGTGACGGCGATGTTGGCGGCGTCCTCGTCGGAGGAGTCGGAGGAACTCTCGTCGGAGTCCCACTCGCGGCAAACATGGCCATTGCCGCCCTTCTTCTTGTGGTACCTCTTCTTTTCTCTCCTCTTACCCTTCTTGTCGTTGTCCCTGTCACTATCACTTGATAATGGACATTTTGCAATAAAGTGACCGGGCTTACCACATTTGTAGCAAACTTTCTTGGAGCGGGACTTGTAGTCTTTCCCCTCCTTTGCTTGAGGATTTGGCGGAAGCTCTTGATGATGAGCGCCATCTCCTCATTGTCGAGCTTAGAGGCGTCGATTGGTTGTCTACTTGATGTAGACTCTTCCTTCTTCTCCTCTGTCGCCTTGAATGCAACCGGTTGTGCTTCGGGCGCGGAGGGGTCATCTAGCTCGATGATCTTCTTTGAGCCTTTGATCATCAACTCAAAGCTCACAAAATTACCTATTACTTCCTCGGGGGCCATTTGTGTATATCTAGGATTACCACGAATTAATTGAACTTGAGTAGGGTTAAGGAAAACAAGGGATCTTAGAATAACCTTAACCATCTCATGGTCATCCCATTTCTTACTCCCGAGATTGCGCACTTGGTTCACCAAAGTCTTGAGCTGGTTGTACATTTCTTGTGGCTCTTCCCCTTGGCGAAGTCGAAAGCGACCGAGCTCCCCCTCGATCGTCTCCCGCTTGGTGATTTTGGTCACCTCGTCTCCTTCGTGCGCGGTCTTGAGTACGTCCCAAATCTCCTTGGCACTCTTCAATCCTTGCGCCTTGTTATACTCCTCTTGACTTAGAGAGGTGAGGAGTATAGTGGTGGCTTGTGAGTTGAAGTGCACGATTTGGGCCACTTCGTCCTCATCATAATCTTCATCCCCTACGGATGGTACCTGTACACCAAACTCAACAACATCCCATATACTTTTGTGGAGTGATGTTAGGTGATATCGCATCATATCACTCCACCTAGCATAATCTTCACCATCAAATGTTGGTGGTTTGCCTAATGGGACGGAAAGTAAAGGCGTATGTTTAGGAATGCGAGGATAGCGCAGGGGGATCTTACTAAACTTCTTGCGCTCATGGCGCTTAGAAGTTACGGACGGCGCGTCGGAGCTGGAGGTCGATGGTGATGAAGAGTCGATCTCGTAGTAGACCACCTTCCTCATCTTCTTCTTTTTGTCACCGTTCCGACGCGACTTGTGTGAAGGGGATTTCTCTTCCTTCCCCTTCCCTTTGTTGCGGGACTCTTCCGATGAAGTCTTCTCGTGGCTTGTAGTGGGCTTGTCGCTGGTCTCCATCTCCTTCTTGGCGTGACCTCCCGACATCACTTCGAGCGGTTAGGCTCTAATGAAGCATCGGGCTTTGATACCAATTGAAAGTCGCCTAGAGGGGGGTGAATAGGGCGAATCTGAAATTTAACAACTTAAGCACAACTACAAGCCGGGTTAGCGTTAGGAATAGAAACGAGTCCGAGAGAGAGTGCGCAAAACAAATCGTGAGCGAATAAAGAGCGAGACACGATGATTTGTTTTATCGAGGTTCGGTTCTTGCAAACCTACTCCCCGTTGAGGTGGTCACAAAGACCGGGTCTCTTTCAACCCTTTCCCTCTCTGACACGGTCCCTCGGACCGAGTGAGCTTCTCTTCTCAATCAAACGGGAACAAACTTCCCCGCAAGGACCACCACACAATTGGTGTCTCTTGCCTCGGTTACAATTGAGTTGTTCGCAAGAAAGAATGAAAGAAAGAAGCAATCCAAGCGCAAGAGCTCAAATGAACACAACAAATCTCTCTCACTAATCACTAAAGCTTTGTGTGAAATTGGGAGAGGATTTGATCTATTTGGTGTGTCTAGTATTGAATGCTATAGCTCTTGTAAGGTGTAAAAGTGTGGAAACTTGGATGCAATTGAATGTGGGGTGGTTGGGGTATTTATAGCCCCAACCACCAAAATGTGGCCGTTGGAAGTCTGCTGTCGCATGGCGCACCGAACAGTCCGGTGCGCCACCGGACACTGTCCGGTGCGTCAGCCACGTCACCCGACCGTTAGGGTTCGACCGTTGGAGCTCTGACTTGTGGGCCCGCCTGGCTGTCCGGTGGTGCACCGGACAAGTTCTGTAGACTGTCCGGTGTCCCACCCGCGCGTGCTCTGTCCCTCTGCACGCGCAGGCGCGCATTTAATGCGTTGCAGTCGACCGTTGCGCGCGAAGTAGTCGTTGCTCCGCTGGCTCACCGGACAGTCTGGTGTTACACCGGACAGTCCGGTGAATTTTAGCGGAGTGGATTCCCGAAGCTGGCGAGTTCAGACTCGCTCTCCCTTGGGGCACCAGACACTGTCCGGTAGTGCACCGGACAGTCCGGTGAATTATAGCGGAGCGCCTCTGAGAATTCCCGAAGGTGTGGAGTTCAGCTTGGAGTCCCCTGGTGCACCGGACACTGTCCGGTGGCACACCGGACAGTCCGGTGCGCCAGACCAGGGCACACTTCGGTTGTCCCTTGCTCTCTTTGTTTGAACCCATTCTTGGTCTTTTTATTGACTTATTGTGAACCTTTGACACCTATAGAACTTATAGACTAGAGCAAACTAGTTAGTCTAATTATTTGTGTTGGGCAATTCAACCACCAAAATCAATTAGGAAATAGGTGTAAGCCTAATTCCCTTTCAGTTTCTAAACTGGATGCCATTGGGCGTGTAATGGCGTTCAAGTCGGAGTACATCATGAGTAGAGACACATTCGATGGCTTGTTGACGGTTATTGGGAGCCTGCTTCCGGATGATCACGTTCTGCCAAAGAGCATGTACGAGGCACAGAAACTCCTTCATGCACTCAAGATGACGTATGAGCAGATTCATGCTTGTCCGAAGGGCTGCGTGCTATTTAGGAAAGAATACGCGGAGGCAAAGTACTGTCCCAAGTGTAAATCGTCTAGGTTCATGGAGGTAGACTCTGGTGATGGACAGAAGAGGCAGCTCAACACCCCCTTGACAATCCTACGACACCTTCCGTTCATACCGAGGATCCAACGTTTGTACATGACAGAGGAATCCGCGAAACAGATGACATGGCACAAAAATGGAAAACGATATAATCTTGACAAGATGGTGCACGCATCCGATAGTGAAGCATGGAAACACTTTGATGCCATACACCGTGAGAAAGCCGAAGAGGCTCGTAATGTACGTGTTGCGCTGGCCACAGATGGGTTCAATCCCTATGGAATGAGCGCTGCCCCGTACACATGTTGGCCCGTGTTTGTTATCCCAATCAATCTCCCCCCTGGTGTGTGCTTTCAAAGGCAGAATATATTCGTGCCGTTGATAATTCCCGGACACCCGGGGAATAAAATGGGCGTGTACATGGAGCCTTTGATCGATGAATTGGTACGTGCCTGGGAGGAAGGGGTATGGACGTATGACCGAGCTACGAAGACAAACTTCAGAATGCATGTTTGGTACCACTACTCCATGCATGACTTACCGGCGTATGGGCTATTCTGCACATGGTGTGTTCACGGTAAGTTCCCATGTGCAGTTTGCAAGGAAGCTCTCAGGTTCATTTGGTTGAAAAAGGGTGGCAAATATTCGTCCTTCGATAAACATCGACAATTTCTCCCTCCTGACTATCCATTCCGCCTAGACATCAAGAACTTTATGAAAGGTGACGTAGTGATAGACCACCCACCTGCAACGATGACTGGTGCCAAAATTCGTCAATAGATAGATGGGCTCCTGGCCAATACAGAAGGTGGTTTTGTGGGATATGGTGAGCAGCATATGTGTACACATAAGTCTGGCTTGAATCGGCTCCCCTATTATGACGACCTGCTCCTTCCACACGACATTGACGTGATGCATACTGAAAAGAATATTGCTGAGGCACTGTGGGCAACAATTATAGACATTCCTGATAAGTCAAAGGATAACATAAAGGCAAGAGTGGATATGACAGTGTTATGTGATAGACCAAACCTAGAGATGAAGCCGCCAAGTGGCGGAAAGACGTGGAGAAGGCCTAAGGCCGATTTCGTCCTAAGCAGGGCCCAGAGGAAGGAAGTACTTCAGTGGATCAAGATGTTGATGTTCCCTGATGGGTATGCAGCTAACCTGAGTAGGGGGGGGTGAACTTATCTACTATGCGAGTCTTAGGGATGAAGAGTCATGACTTCCACATATGGATTGAATGGATTCTTCCTGCGATGGTTCAAGGCTATGTCCCTGAGCATGTCTGGCTAGCGCTTTCAGAGTTGAGCTATTTCTTCCGTCAGCTTTGTGCAAAAGAGTTATCTTGGACCGTGGTTGCAGACTTGGAAAGATTGGCACCCATGTTACTGGGTAAGCTTGAGAAGATATTTCCACCCGGCTTCTTCAATCCAATGCAGCATTTGATTCTTCATCTCCCCTATGAGGCACGAATGGGGGGGGGCGTGCAGGGACATTGGTGCTATCCAATCGAGAGATGTCTAAAGACTATTCGAAAGAAATGTAGAAATAAATGCAAAATCGAGGCTTCCATTGCAGAGGCATACATTCTAGAGGAGGTGTCAAACTTCACAACAACTTATTATGGTGACAAACTGCCGAGCGTGCATAATCCACCCCCTCGTTACAATGAGCCAACAATGAATCGAACCTTAGCATATTTCGAGGCCAACTCGGAAGCACAAGTGGCTCGACCACCAAGACCTTGACACATGAAGAGTGGCGGCATATCATGCTATATGTATTGACCAACCTTGAAGAGGTGACGCCATACATGGAACAATTTCTTCATGAATTCTGGCGTCGATCAAGGGACCCCACTCCACAGGAATATGACACTCTTCTTAGAAAAGGTGCGAGAAATGGGTTGCCCGATTTCATTTCCTGGTTCAAACGTAAGGTACGTGCTTGGTTTGTCAAAGAGATCCGTCTATGAACTCAATTTAGCGTCTTCTAACTTGCGAATACTTGCAGGGCCAAAGAGATCCGTCTATGAGTGTCGAGTTGAGACAAGTAGCCAACGACTTTGCTTGTAGGGTCAAGAAATATTTTGGGTATGGCGTCAATGGATACCGTTTTTGCACAACAAACTACGACAAAAGTCGGCCCAATCGGAAAACAACGTGTTCTGGAGTCTTTACGCCCGGCCTTGATGATGTCGATTATTTTGGATGAATCGAAGAAATATATGAGCTCAATTTTTATGGTTCCAAACCTCTTACTCCAGTGATATTCAAATGTCATTGGTTTGACCCTCAAGTGACGAGACGGACACATTCTACTCTTGGGATAGTCGAAATTCGACAAGATTCCACCTTACCAGGAGACGATGTCTATATCGTGGCCCAACAGGCCACACAAGTGTATTATCTCCCATATGCGTGCCAAACGAAAGAACATCTTAAGGGTTGGGATGTTGTGTATAAGGTATCACCGCACGGGAGGTTACCTGTTCCTAACGATGAAGATTACAACTTAGACCCGAACACATATGATGGAGAGTTCTTCCAAGAAGATGGGCTAGAAGGGCGATTTGAGATAGACTTAACCGAAGCTATCGGAATGGACGTAGATATTGAAATGGTTGTTGATGAGGAGGATGATGAGGTGCAAAATGATAATGACTTAGTAATCCTTGAAGGCAATGACATTAATGACGAACTTGTGTCTTTCGATGGTGTTGAGATTGAAATGGTTGATAGTGATGATGAGAGTTATGATCCGGCTAACCCCGACACATATGAAGATTATTTTTAATCAATGTAATGCTATATGACTTTTTATTTCGCACATGTTTTTAAATACATCTTTTTATGTGCTTATTTGTTTACTCTTAATTGCAGGTTTTTGGACAAATATGGTGGGCGGTAATTGGCTAAGGAGGAGGAGGGGGAGGAGGAGTAGGACAGCGGATGAGGCAGAGCAGGCGGCGCAACAGGACGACCTTGTCCAGCAGCAGGCGGCGCAGCAGGACGATGACGACCAGCAGCACGACGACGATGAAGCTCAGTAGACCGCCTCATGTTCTGGCGCCTCAGGTTCGAGGAGCATCTACCTGCGAGGTCCCACGAGTCTCCCTCAACGTCCCATACTTCGGGACAGGCGGTCGCTGATTCGGCCGGATGGGGAGAGGCATGTAACTTTATGTTCTTCATTCTTGTTCATATTATGTGTTCAAAATTATAATATAAACTAATACTTTTTATTTATCACTTGGACAGGTCGTGGATGGTTGTGGATTATGCTGGGGGTCATCGTCGCCTCCCCAATGGCATCCTCGGCCTGCTGTGCAGGGAACACTTCCCTGGACTGGTTGAGTACGCCGGAGTGACGGGCCCAGCCTACACTTTCGACCACTACGCCGTCGCCCCCGATGCAGTAGACCGGGACGACCGGGAATTCAATAACAAGGTGGAGCGGGTGAAGCAAGAGCTGTGGGTAAGTCTTAGTATAATGTAAAATATGTCGCATTCGTTGCAAATTCTTGAAATAATGTATGGATACATCGTTTTTGTATGCATGATTTCTTCAGATGCGAGGCTGGATACGAGGCTAGGGCAGATGTGGTGGCCACCATGAGCTGTAAGAAGCTCGTCGTGGACATGCACTATGAGGCCCAAATCTAGGCCATCGTCAGCTACCACAGCTCTGTCCTTGGGGAGAGGGTGACCAAGCAGCAAGCCCGAACCATGTCATTGACCAGGGACCAGTACCTGCAGGTAAAGTCATGCATGTTTGGTACCAGTACTCCATGCATGAATTTTATTTTATCTTCTGATATGCACTTTACGTATTTACTTTGTAGATGATTCCACATTGGTGCGCCGCACATCCTCTGTGCTGGGAGCAGATGGTGGTAGGTGGTGTTCGGCTGAGTGGGACGAGGCACACAACGCTAGCCAGGAACGTCGTATGATGATGCAAGGTCCCTCCCACCACCAAGGTAGCAGGAGCTTGGGCCAATATGCAGAAGCATGGGTACGCCCTCTTTTTTATCTAGGTATATAGCACTGGATTAGATATTATTTCTAACTATCTCGTTGGTTTTCTTGCAGTCGACGTCACATGGTGGCCGACCTTGCTCCACCTTCTCGGCCTATGCTATGGCCCATAAGGGCAAGGCGACGTCCAACGTCACCTACAACCCGGATGACGGGCCTGAGGCCTACACCAACCCCGCCGTCTATAGCCGCCTTCATGACTACACCGCCATGGCGCAGGAGGTCCATGGCCTAGATTATGATCCGAGCACCGAGCCGATCGACCCCGATGTGCTCATGAGGGTCAGAGGAGGCAAGAGACATGGGCGGTACTAGATTGCCGACGGGGCAATCGACTCGTCCTCCACTCCCACTCTGTCTCAGGTGCGAGCAAGGAGCATGGGCTCGAGTCCAGCCATACGACCTCGGCACGACAGCTCACAGCATCGCATACAACAACTCGAGGTTAGTGCTTCTGTAACTCATCCTTCCTTGAGTTATATACCTTCTCTTTGAGTTATTATAACATTGGCTTGTAATATTACAGACCCAACTAGAAGAGATGGAGGCGAGGATGATGGCGGAGCGGGTGGCTCGCGAGGCAGATCATCGGAGGATGGCAGAGATGTTTCAATACATGCAGAGCCTTGGCGCCGCACAGGGTTTCGCTCCGCCACCTCCATTGTTCCCTGCAGTTGACCCCGCTCTGTTCCATACTCTTGTGAGTATCAAAATTGCAGTTAGATGTTGGTAATGCATCTGGTATAACACATGCAATCTCTTCTCTGTGCAGGGCCAATCTGGGGCGGCATCCAACAACCCTCATGAAGGGTTCAGCCCAATGCAGCACCAGTCCAACCGCCCACCTCCATGAGAGTTATGTTTTTAGTGTTTAGACTTCAGAACTTGTGTTGAATACTTATGTTTGTGTTGGATACTTATGTCAGAGCTTGAGACTTATGAGACTTATGTTCTTGATACTTATGTTTGCGTTGAGAACTTGGATATATATTTATGTTTGTGTTGGATATTTATGTTTGTGATGATATCCATGATGTATATATGTGATATATGTGATGTATATGTGGTATCTTTTGTTTGTTTGGATGGAAAAAACAAATAAAAAGGTGTATACTGGTCACTTTGCCGAGTGTGACACTTGGCAAAGAGGTGCTTTGCCGAGTGTCAGGGCCATAGCACTCGGCAAAGAACCAAGACCTGGGCACCGGTGTAGGTTCTTTGCTGAGTGTAATGGCTCTGGCACTCGGCAAAGAAGCACGCTTTGCCGAGTGCCATACTAGGCACTCGGCAAAGTACCTGACAGGAGGACCCCTCTGGCGGATTCTTTGCTGAGTGCTGTTAGGCAGACACTCGGCAAAGGTAACTCCTTTGCCGAGTATCACCTGGGACACTCGGTAAAGACTCCGTCTCCGTCATCCGTCGCTGTAACGGCTGCTTTTCTTTGCCGAGTGCTCTCTGGCACTCGGCAAAGAAGGCTTTGCCAATGCACTGTGTGCCGAGCCCTCTTTGCCGAGTGCGACACTCGACAAAGGCTTTTGAAAGGGAATTAGGCTTACACCTAGTTCCCAAATAATTTTGGTGGTTGAATTGTCCAACACAAATATTGGACTAACTAGTTTGCTCTAGTGCATAAGTTACACAGGTGCAAAAGGTTCACACTCAGCCAATAAAAAGACCAAGTGTTGGATTCAACAAAGGAGCAATGAGGCAACCGAGGGCACCTCTGGCTGGAGGCACCGGACTGTCCGGTGTGCACCGGACACTGTCCGGTGCGCCCAGAGGACTCCGACTTCAAACTCTTCACCCTCGGGAATTCTCGGAAGCCGGCGCGCTAAAATTCACCGGACTGTCCGGTGTGCACCGGACATGTCCGGTGCTCCAAGGAAGCGCGGTCTCCGGAACTCGCTAGCCTCGGGTTCGCGCGGCAGCCGCTCCGCTAAAATTCACCGGACTGTCCGGTGTGCACCGGACTGTCCGGTGCGCCAGCGGAGCAACGGCTCTCTGCGGCGCCAACGGCTCCCTGCGGAGCATTTAATGCGCGCGCAGACGTCAGGATCGCCCATGCCGGTGCACCGGACATCAAACAGTACATGTCCGGTGTGCACCGGACACCCAGGAGGGCCCAGAAGTCAGAAGCTCCAACGGTCAGAATCCAACGGCAATGGTGACGTGGCAGGGGCACCGGACTGTCCGGTGTGCACCGGACTGTCCGGTGCGCCATCGAACAGACAGGTTCCAGCAACGGTCACTTTTGGTGGTTGGGGCTATAAATACCCCAACCACCCCACATTCATTGCCATCCAAGTTTTCCACTTCTCAACCATTACAAGAGCTCTAGCATTCAATTCTAGACACACCAAATAGATCAAGTCCTCTCCAAATTCCACACAACTCCATAGTGACTAGAGAGAGTGATTTGCTTGTGTTCTTTCGAGCTCTTGCGCTTGGATCGCATTCCTTTCTTTCTCACTTGTTCTTGTGATCATCACTCAATTGTAACCAAGGCAAGAGGCACCAATTGTGTGGTGGCCCTTGCGGGGAAGTTTTGTTCCCGGTTGATTGAGAAGAAGAGAAAGCTCACTCGATCCGTGGGATCGTTTGAGAGAGGGAAGGGTTGAAAAAGACCCGGCCTTTGTGGCCTCCTCAACGGGGAGTAGGTTTGCGAGAACCGAACCTCGGTAAAACAAATCCTCGTGTCACACTCTTACTTGCTTGCGATTTGTTTTGCGCCCTCTCTCTCGGACTCGGTTCTTTATTACTAACGCTAACCCGGCTTGTAGTTGTGATTATTTTTGTAAATTTCAGTTTCGCCCTATTCACCCCCCCTCTAGGCGACTATCAATTGGTATCAGAGCCCGGTGCTTCATTAGAGCCTAACCGCTCGAAGTGATGTCGGGAGATCACGCCAAGAAGGAGATGGAGACCGGCGACAAGCCCACTACAAGCCAAGGGAGCACTTCATCGGAAGAGTCCCGCACCAAGAGAAGGGAGAAGAAGAAGAGCTCCTCCAAGCGGAAGGAGAAAAGATCTTCCTCTTCTCACCACAAGGAGAAGAAGGAAAAATCTTCTTCTCACAAGCCGCATCGGAGTGGGGACAAGCACAAGAGGATGAGGAAGGTGGTCTACTACGAGACCGACACTTCATCGACATCCATCTCCGGCTCCGACGCGGCGTCCGTCACTTCTAAACGCCAAGAGCGTAAGAAGTATAGTAAGATTCCCCTACGCTACCCTCGCACTCCTAAACATACACCTTTACTTTCTGTCCCATTAGGCAAACCACCAACTTTTAATGGTGAAGATTATGCTATGTGGAGTAATTTAATGCGATTTCATCTAACCTCTCTCCGCAAAAGTATATGGGATGTTGTTGAGTATGGTGTACAGGTACCATCCGTAGGGGATGAGGACTACGACACGGACGAAGTAGCCCAAATCGAGCACTTCAACTCCCAAGCCACAACCATCCTCCTTGCCTCTCTAAGCAAGGAGGAATACAACAAAGTACAAGGGTTGAAGAACGCCAAGGAGATTTGGGACCTACTCAAGACGGCGCACGAGGGTGATGAGCTCACTAAGATCACCAAGCGGGAAACGATCGAGGGGGAGCTCGGTCGCTTCCGTCTTCGCCAAGGGGAGGAGCCACAAGACATGTACAACCGGCTCAAGACCTTGGTGAACCAAGTGCGCAACCTCGGAAGCGCAAAATGGGATGACCACGAAGTGGTTAAGGTTATTCTAAGAGCCCTTATTTTCCTTAACCCCACACAAGTTCAATTAATTCGTGGCAATCCTAGATATACACAAATGACCCCCGAAGAAGTCATCGGGAATTTTGTTAGTTTTGAATGCATGATTAAGGGCTCAAAGAAGATCAACGAGCTTGATGAACCCTCCACATCCGAGGCGCAACCCGTGGCCTTCAAGGCAACGGAGGAGAAGAAGGAGGAGTCTACACCAAGTAGACAACCAATTGACGCCTCCAAGCTCGACAACGAGGAGATGGCCCTAATCATCAAAAGCTTCCGGCAAATCCTCAAGCAACGGAAGGGGAAAGATTACAAGTCCCGTTCCAAGAAGGTTTGCTACAAGTGTGGTAAGCCCGGTCATTTTATTGCAAAATGTCCTATGTCTAGTGATAGTGACAGGGGCGACGACAAGAAAGGCAAGAGGAAGGAGAAGAAGAAATACTACAAGAAGAAGGGCGGCGATGCCCATGTTTGTCGGGAGTGGGACTCCGACGAAAGCTCAAGCGACTCCTCCGACGACGAGGACGCCGCCAACATCGCCGTCACCAAGGGCCTCCTCTTCCCCAACATCGGCCACAAGTGTCTCATGGCCAAGGACGGCAAAAAGAAGGTAAAATCAAAGTCCTCCACTAAATATGAAACATCTAGTGAGGAGGATGATGATAAAAATGAAGAGGATAATTTGCGTATTCTTTTTGCCAACCTTAACATGGAACAAAAAGAAAAATTAAATGAGCTAATTAGTGCCATCCATGAAAAGGATGATCTCTTGGACTCCCAAGAGGACTTCCTAATCAAGGAAAACAAAAAACATGTTAAGGTTAAAAATGCGTATGCTCTAGAAGTAGAAAAATGTAACAAATTATCTAGTGAGCTAAGCATATGCCATGACACTATTGCCAACCTTAGAAATGAAAATGTTAAATTAATTGCCAAGGTTGATTCTCATGTTTGCATTGATCCTAGAAATGATAATGTTGATTTGCTTGCTAGGATTGATGAGTTAAATGTTTCCATTGCTAGCCTTAGAAATGAGAATGAGAAACTAATTGCTAAGGCTAAGGATTTTGATGTTTGCAATGCTACTATTTCCGACCTTAGAACTAAAAATGATATGTTGCATGCTAAGGTTGTTGAACTAAAATCTTGCAAACCCTCTACATCTAATGTTGAGCATATTTCCATTTGTACTAGATGTAGAGATATTAATGTTGATGCTATCCATGATCACCTAGCCTTAATTAAACAACAAAATGATCACATAGCACAACTTAATGCTAAGATTAGAGAGCATGACTTAGAAAATGAAAAATTTAAACTTGCTAGAAGCATGCTCTATAATGGGAGACGCCCTGGCATTAAGGATGGCATTGGCTTCCAAAGGGGAGACAATGTTAAAATTAATGCCCCTCCAAAGAACTTGTCTAACTTTGTTAAGGGCAAGGCTCCCATGCCTCAGGATAACGAGGGTTACATTTTGTACCCTGCCGGGTATCCTGAGAGTAAAATTAAGAAAATTCATTCTAGGAAGTCTCACTCTGGCCCTAATTATGCTTTTATGTATAAGGGTGAGACATCTAGATCTAGGCAACCAACCCATGCCAAGTTGCCTAGAAAGAAAACTACTAATGCATCAAATGATCATGCCATTTCATTCAAAACTTTTGATGCATCTTATGTTTTGACTAGCAAATCCGGCAAGGTAGTTGCCAAAATTGTTGGGGGCAAACACAAGGGCTCCAAGACTTGTGTTTGGGTACCCAAAGTTCTTGTATCTAATGCCAAAGGACCCAAAACCGTTTGGGTACCTAAAACAAAGAACTAAACTTGTTTTGTAGGTTTATGCATCCGGGGGATCAAGTTGGATACTCGACAGCGGGTGCACAAACCACATGACAGGGGAGAAAAGGATGTTCTCCTCCTATGAGAAAAACCATGATCCCCAACGAGCTATCACATTCGGGGATGGAAATCAAGGTTTGGTCAAAGGTTTGGGAAAAATTGCTATATCTCCTGACCATTCTATTTCCAATGTTTTTCTTGTAGATTCCTTAGATTACAATTTGCTTTCCGTTTCTCAATTATGTAAAATGGGCTACAACTGTCTTTTTACTGATACAGGTGTTACTGTCTTTAGAAGAAGTGATGATTCAGTAGCATTTAAGGGAGTGTTAGAGGGTCAGCTATACTTGGTAGATTTTGATAGAGCTGAACTCAACACTTGCTTAGTTGCTAAGACTAACTTGGGTTGGCTCTGGCACCGCCGACTAGCCCATGTTGGAATGAAGAATCTTCACAAGCTTCTAAAGGGAGAACACATTTTAGGACTAACCGATGTTCATTTTGAGAAAGACAGGATTTGTAGCGCTTGCCAAGCCGGGAAGCAAGTTGGTGTCCATCATCCACACAAAAACATCATGACTACCGACAGGCCACTGGAGCTCCTTCACATGGATTTGTTCGGCCCGATCGCTTACATAAGCATCGGCGGTAGTAAGTATTGTCTTGTAATTGTGGATGATTATTCTCGCTTCACTTGGGTATTCTTTTTACAGGACAAATCTTATACCCAAGAGACCTTAAAGGGATTCCTGAGACGGGCTCAAAATGAGTTCGGCTTAAGGATCAAGAAAATTAGAAGCGACAATGGAACGAAGTTCAAGAACTCTCAAATAGAAGGCTTCCTTGAGGAGGAGGGCATCAAGCATGAGTTCTCTTCTCCCTACACTCCACAACAAAATGGTGTAGTGGAGAGGAAGAATCGAACTCTATTAGACATGGCAAGAACCATGCTTGATGAGTACAAGACACCGGATCGGTTTTGGGCCGAGGCAGTCAACACCGCCTGCTACGCCATCAACCGGTTATACCTTCACCGAATCCTCAAGAAGACATCTTATGAACTCCTAATCGGTAAAAAGCCCAATATTTCATACTTTAGAGTTTTTGGTAGCAAATGTTTTATTCTTGTCAAAAGAGGTAGAAAATCTAAATTTGCTCCTAAAACTGTAGAAGGCTTTTTGCTAGGATATGACTCAAACACAAGGGCATATAGAGTCTTTAACAAGTCCTCGGGACTTGTTGAAGTTTCTTGTGACGTTGTGTTTGATGAGACTAACGGCTCTCAAGTAGAGCAAGTTGATCTTGATGATATAGGTGAAGAACAGGCTCCATGCACAGCACTAAGGAACATGTCCATTGGGGATGTGTGTCCTAAGGAATCCGAAGAGCCTTCACATGCACAAGATCAACCATCCTCCTCCATGCAAGCATCTCCACCAACTCAAATTGAGGACGAGGCTCAAGATGTTGAACAAGAAGATGAACCACCTCAAAATGACGGCAACGATCAAGGGGGAGATGCAAATGATGAAGACAAGGAGGATGAACAACCAAGGCCGCCACACCCAAGAGTCCACCAAGCAATACAACGAGATCACCCCGTCGACACCATCCTCGGCGATATTCATAAGGGGGTAACTACTCGATCTCGTGTTGCTCATTTTTGTGAACATTACTCGTTTGTTTCCTCTATTGAGCCACACAGGGTAGAGGAAGCACTTCAAGATTCGGATTGGGTGATGGCGATGCAAGAGGAGCTCAACAATTTCACAAGGAACGAGGTATGGCACTTAGTTCCACGTCCTAACCAAAATGTTGTAGGAACCAAGTGGGTCTTCCGCAACAAGCAAGACGAGCATGGTGTGGTGACTAGGAACAAAGCTCGACTCGTGGCCAAGGGGTATTCACAAGTCGAAGGTTTGGATTTTGGAGAAACCTATGCACCCGTAGCTAGGCTTGAGTCAATTCGTATATTATTGGCCTATGCTACTTACCATGGCTTCAAGCTTTATCAAATGGACGTGAAGAGTGCCTTCCTCAATGGACCAATCAAGGAGGAGGTCTATGTTGAGCAACCTCCCGGCTTTGAAGATAGTGAGTATCCTAACCATGTTTATAGGCTCTCTAAGGCGCTTTATGGGCTCAAGCAAGCCCCAAGAGCATGGTATGAATGCCTTAGAGATTTCCTTATTGCAAATGGCTTCAAAGTCGGCAAGGCAGATCCTACTTTGTTCACTAAAACTCTTGACAATGATTTGTTTGTATGCCAAATTTATGTTGATGATATTATATTTGGGTCTACTAACAAATCTACATGTGAAGAATTTAGTAGGATCATGACACAAAAATTCGAGATGTCTATGATGGGGGAGTTGAAATATTTCTTAGGATTTCAAGTCAAGCAACTCCAAGAGGGCACTTTCATTAGCCAAACGAAATATACTCAAGACATTCTAAGCAAGTTTGGAATGAAGGATGCCAAGCCCATCAAGACACCCATGGGAACCAATGGGCATCTCGACCTCGACACGGGAGGTAAGTCCGTGGATCAAAAGGTATACCGGTCGATGATTGGTTCATTGCTTTATTTATGTGCATCTCGACCGGACATTATGCTTTCCGTTTGCATGTGTGCAAGATTCCAAGCCGACCCTAAGGAATCACACCTTACGGCCGTAAAACGAATCTTGAGATATTTGGCTTTTACTCCTAAGTTTGGGCTTTGGTACCCTCGGGGATCCACTTTTGATTTGATTGGTTATTCGGATGCCGAATGGGCGGGATGTAGGATTAATAGGAAGAGCACATCGGGGACTTGCCAGTTCTTGGGAAGATCCTTGGTGTCTTGGGCTTCAAAGAAGCAAAATTCGGTCGCTCTTTCTACCGCCGAAGCCGAGTATATTGCCGCAGGCCATTGTTGCGCGCAATTGCTTTGGATGAGGCAAACCCTGTGGGACTACGGTTACAAATTGACCAAAGTCCCTTTGCTATGTGACAATGAGAGTGCAATCAAAATGGCCGACAATCCCGTCGAGCACAGCCGCACTAAGCACATAGCCATTCGGTATCATTTTCTTCGGGATCACCAACAAAAGGGGGATATCGAGATTTCTTACATTAATACTAAAGATCAATTAGCCGATATCTTTACCAAACCACTTGATGAACAATCTTTTACCCGACTTAGGCATGAGCTCAATATTCTTGATTCTAGGAATTTCTTTTGCTAGTCTTGCACACATAGCTCATAAATATACCTTTTGATCATGTCTCTTTTATATATGCTATGACTAATGTGTTTTCAAGTGTATTCCAAACCAAGTCATAGGTATATTGAAAGGGAATTGGAGTCCTCGGCGGAAACAAAGGCTTCCACTCCGTAACTCATACTTCGCCATCACTCCAAGCAACTCTCTATTTCTTGGGGAAAAATGAGCATCAAAGAAAAGGACTTCGCCTTTGGTATAATCTTCACTCATTCATTTCATGACCAAAGGGTGAGAAAGTACTTCATCGGGCTCTAATGATTCCGTTTTTGGCGATTCATGCCAAAGGGGGAGAAAATATGAGCCCAAAGCAAAAGGACCGCACCACCACCTTTTTTTTAAATTTGATGATTTTCAATGGTAAATTTCAAAATTGGTATCTCTTTGTGTTCTAAAGGGGGAGCAACTAGTATTTTCAAAATTGATGACCTAAAACCCTCTTGAACACTAAGAGGAGACCTTATTTGAGGGGGAGTTTTGTTAAGTCAAAGGAATAGCATTTGAACAAAGGAAGAAAATTTCAAAACTTGAAAATGCTTTGCAAAATCTTATTCATTTACCTTTGACCATCTTGCAAAATGACCTTGAAAAGAATTTACAAAAGAATTTGCAAAAACAAAACTTTTGGTGCAAATGTGGTCCAATATGTCAAAAACAAAGAAACAATCCATGCGCATCATATAAGTATTTATATTGGCTCAATTCCAAGCAACCTTTGCACTTACTTTATGTAAACTAGTTCAATTATGCACTTCTATATTTGCTTTGGTTTGTGTTGGCATCAATCACCAAAAAGGGGGAGATTGAAAGGGAATTAGGCTTACACCTAGTTCCCAAATAATTTTGGTGGTTGAATTGTCCAACACAAATATTGGACTAACTAGTTTGCTCTAGTGCATAAGTTACACAGGTGCAAAAGGTTCACACTCAGCCAATAAAAAGACCAAGTGTTGGATTCAACAAAGGAGCAATGAGGCAACCGAGGGCACCTCTGGCTGGAGGCACCGGACTGTCCGGTGTGCACCGGACACTGTCCGGTGCGCCCAGAGGACTCCGACTTCAAACTCTTCACCCTCAGGAATTCTCGGAAGCCGGCGCGCTAAAATTCACCGGACTGTCCGGTGTGCACCGGACATGTCCGGTGCTCCAAGGAAGCGCGGTCTCCGGAACTCGCTAGCCTCGGGTTCGCGCGGCAGCCGCTCCGCTAAAATTCACCGGACTGTCCGGTGTGCACCGGACTGTCCGGTGCGCCAGCGGAGCAACGGCTCTCTGCGGCGCCAACGGCTCCCTGCGGAGCATTTAATGCGCGCGCAGCGCGCGCAGACGTCAGGATCGCCCATGCCGGTGCACCGGACATCAAACAGTACATGTCCGGTGTGCACCGGACACCCAGGAGGGCCCAGAAGTCAGAAGCTCCAACGGTCAGAATCCAACGGCAATGGTGACGTGGCAGGGGCACCGGACTGTCCGGTGTGCACCGGACTGTCCGGTGCGCCATCGAACAGACAGGTTCCAGCAACGGTCACTTTTGGTGGTTGGGGCTATAAATACCCCAACCACCCCACATTCATTGCCATCCAAGTTTTCCACTTCTCAACCATTACAAGAGCTCTAGCATTCAATTCTAGACACACCAAATAGATCAAGTCCTCTCCAAATTCCACACAACTCCATAGTGACTAGAGAGAGTGATTTGCTTGTGTTCTTTCGAGCTCTTGCGCTTGGATCGCATTCCTTTCTTTCTCACTTGTTCTTGTGATCATCACTCAATTGTAACCAAGGCAAGAGGCACCAATTGTGTGGTGGCCCTTGCGGGGAAGTTTTGTTCCCGGTTGATTGAGAAGAAGAGAAAGCTCACTCGATCCGTGGGATCGTTTGAGAGAGGGAAGGGTTGAAAAAGACCCGGCCTTTGTGGCCTCCTCAACGGGGAGTAGGTTTGCGAGAACCGAACCTCGGTAAAACAAATCCTCGTGTCACACTCTTACTTGCTTGCGATTTGTTTTGCGCCCTCTCTCTCGGACTCGGTTCTTTATTACTAACGCTAACCCGGCTTGTAGTTGTGATTATTTTTGTAAATTTCAGTTTCGCCCTATTCACCCCCCCTCTAGGCGACTATCAGCTTTGCCGAGTGCTTCAGGCACTCGGCAAAGCCGTCGGTTCCGGTAGTGAGAATATGCATACATGATTGTTCATGGTAGAATAGGAAGATATGCTGCTCAACAACATAGACTGCCCATGAACCCTCTGGACCATAGGAGTAGAGCGTAGTTCATCCGCCATTTTCACATGTCAGAAGCGATTTGTCAATCAAAATGAGTCGTTTGGGTCAGATTGTAAGCAAAGATACTATACATATAGGGCACAAATATAGATAGACAAAATGTGTACATGAATATGAATACTGTTAAAAGTACTTGAAGGAGTTGCACTTAGATCAATTACCCCCAAGCTAAGGGGAAGAGAGTTGAGTCAGGGTATCATAAAAGGAGTATGAGCAGTTAACTACAAGTGAATATAATAGAATATCCTAGTGCATCAAGATGGTTATAACATGATTAAAAAAGATTGACATTTAAAATAGACTGGACATGAAGCTATGGATTGTCAAACGAGAAAAAACAACAACATTTGCGTGCAAGCATCAACAATATCAAAACCTAATGACAAACAATATGTGAACCACCAAGGTACCAACCAGCAATGAGCAGTAATCATCCAGTGATTGATGCCTAACCAAGAAAATAATAAATGCAAATATGGAAATATTGATTGCATGATTTAGTGCATACAAAGCAACTATCTGTCGAACATAAAAAAATGCTCGACTCCCATGAACTACATGATTCAGTGCATACAAAGCAATTATCTGTCCAACATAAAAAATACTCGACTCCCATGAACTGCATGATTTAGTGCATACAAAGCAACTATCTATCCAACATAAAAAATGCTCGACTCCCATGAGCTGAACTACTATGGCAGTACATCCCAAGAGTCTAGACTCAAAAAGTGTTTCTAGTAAACAAGGACAAAAGGGAAATAAGTCTGAAAGGGAAATAGGGTTAACCTTTTCCCACAATTAATTTTGGTGGTTGAATGCCCAACGCAAATATATGGACTAACTAGTTTGCTCTAGAATACATGTTCTACAGGTGCACAAAGGTTCAACATAAACCAATAAATGTTCAAGTTAGGGATCCAATTCAAAGGAGCAAAAGAAACTTGAGTGTGCTACGGACTGGCGCACCGGACTGTCCGATGTGCCACCGGATAGTGTCCGGTGCACCATGTCCGTACGAAGATGAACCAGCCACTCTCGGGAAAACTGAGCCGCGCTCCGCTATAATTCACCGGACTATCCGGTGTGCCAGCGGAGCAACGACTACTCGCTCCAACAGTCGACTGTAAAAGCGGATGACAGACGAACAGTGCGCGCAGAGTCAGAGCCGCAGAGTCAGAGGCGCACCGGACAGTGTCCGGTGTGGCACCGGACTGTCCGATGCCGCAAGAGGACAAAGCCTCAACGGTCGACCGAGCTCCAGACCCTAACGGTTGGGTGACGTGGCGGCGCACTGGACAGTGAATAGTACCTGTCCGGTGGCGCACCAGACTGTCCGGTGCGCCCATCGCCAGCAGACTTCCTCAACGGCTTCTTGGTGGTTGAGGGCTATAAATACCCCCCAACCACCACAACTCCAAGCATCCAAGTTTTCTGAAGTTCTCATTCAATATAAGAGCTAGTACATTCAATCCTAGACACAATTCAAAAGATCAAAGCCTCTCCAAGTCCCAAATTCATTCCAACCACCTAGTGACTCGAGAGAGAGTGTGTTCGTGTTCATTTGCGCTCTTGTTGCTTGGATCGCTTTTTTTCTTCCTCATTCTTGTTTCAAAGTGACTTGTAATCAAAGCAAGAGACACCTAAGTGTGTGGTGGTCCTTGCGGGGTCTAAGTGACCCGTTTGATTAAGGAAAAAGCTCACTCGGTCTAAGTGACCGTTTGAGAGAGGGAAAGGGCTGAAAGAGATCCAATCTTTGTGACCACCTCAACGGGGACTAGGTTCTTTAGAATCGAACCTCGGTAAAACAAATCACCGTGTTCATTCGCCTGATTCACTATTGATTTGTTTTCCCCCTCTCTCGCGGACTTGATTTAAGTTCTAACGCTAACCCCGGCTTGTAGTTTGTGTTTTAAGTCATAAATTTCAGATTACACCTATTCACCCCCCCTCTAGGCGACTTTCAATTGGTATCACAACCCGGTGCTTCATTAGAGTCTAACAACTCGAAGTGATGTCGGAAGATCACACCAAGAGGGAGATCGAAACCGGCGACAAGCCCGCAATCCTTGGGAAGGCTCCATCAACAGAGTCCGGCAACAAAGCCAAGGAGGGTTCCCCTCCCTCCATCAAGTCGCATCGGAGTGGCAACAAGAAAAAAAAGATGAAGAAGGTGGTCTACTACAAGACCGACTCATCGTCGCCCTCCACATCAAGCTCCAAGGCATCCGTCGCTTCTAAGCGCCATGAGCGCAAGAAGTATAGTAAGATGCCCCTTCGCTATCCCCGTATTTCTAAGCGCGCTCCTCTACTTTCCGTTCCCTTAGGCAAACCACCATATTTTGATGGTGATGATTATTGTATGTGGAGTGATAAAATGAGGCATCACCTAACCTCACTCCACACAAGCATTTGGGACATTGTTGAGTTTGTAGTGCAGGTACCTAAGGTGGGGGACGAAGGCTACGACTCGGACGAGGTCACCTAAATTAGGCACTTTAACTCCTAAGCCACAATTATACTCCTCACCTCCTTGTGTCGAGAGGAGTATAATAAGGTGCAAGGGTTAAAGAGTGCCAAAGAGATTTGGGACGTTCTCAAGACGGCGCACGAAGGGGACGAGGTGACCAAGATCACCAAGCGTGAAACGATCGAGGGAGAACTCGATCGATTCGTCCTCAACAAGGGAGAGGAGCCACAAGCAATGTACAATCGGCTCAAGACCTTGGTGAACCAAGTGCGCAACCTCGGGAGCACAAAATGGGATGACCATGAAATGGTCAAGGTTATTCTATGATCCCTTGTATTTCATAATCCCACTCAAGTTCAATTAATATGTGGGGATCCTAGATACAGGCTAATGTCTCTCGAGGAGTTAATTGGCAAGTTTGTGAGCTTTGAACTTATGACCAAAGACTACAAACATATTGTCAACTTGGAGCAAGGCGCCAGGCGCCACCTCAACACCCGAGGTGCAACCCGTCGCATTCAAGGCGACAGAAGAAGAGAAGAGGGAGTCTACACCAAGTAGGCTTCCAATCGACGCCTCCAAGCTCGACAACGAGGAAATGGCGCTCATCATCAAGAGCTTCCGCCAAATCCTTAAGCAACAGAGGAGGAAGGACTACAAGTCCCGCTCCAAGAGGGTGTGCTACAAATGTGGTAAGCCCGATCATTTTATCGCTAAATGCCCAATGTCTAGTGATAGTAATAGGGGCGAAGACAAGAAGGGGAAGAAGAAGGAGAAGAAGAGGTACTACAAGAAGAAGGGTGGCGATGACCACGTGTGCCGGGAATGGGACTCTGACGAGAGCTCCACCGACTCCTCCTCTGACGAGGACGCCGTCAATATCGCCGTCAACAAGGGCATCCTCTTCCCCAACGTCAGCCACAAGTGTTTTATGGCGAAGGACGGCAAGAAAAAGAAGGTACAATCTAGAGCCACCCCTAAATATACAACATCTAATGATGAGGGTAGCTCTAGTGAAGATGATTTATTTACTCTTTTGCCAACCTCAACATGGAACAAAAGGAAAAATTAAATGAACTAATAGGAGCCATTCATGAGAATGATGAACTTTTGGATAGCCAAGAGGAATTCCTTATTAAAGAAAATAAAACGCATGTTTAATTGAAAAATGCTTATGCTCAGGAAGTAGAAAAATGTGAAAATTTATCTAAGGAGCTTAGCATTTGCCATGAGTCTATTTCAAGCCTTAGAACTGAGAATGCTAGTTTAATTTCTAAGGTTGAAAAGCTAAATGTTTGCAATGATTCTATTTCCAGTCTTAGAGATGAGAATGCTATTTTAAATGCTAAGATTGAGGAATTAAAAAATTGCAAACCATCTACATCTACTGTTGATCATGTTACTATTTGTACTAGATGTAGAGATATTAATGTTGAGGCTATTGATGATCACCTTGCCATAATTAAACAACAAAATGATCACATAGCCAAATTAACTGCTAAAATTAATGAGCATGAACTTGAAAATGAAAAGTTTAAATTTGCTAGAAACATGCTCTATAATGGGAGACGCCCTGGTATTAAGGATGGCATTGGTGTCCAACATGGAAGCAATAATGTCAAGCTTAATGCTCCTAAAAGATTGTCTAATTTTGAAAAGGGCAAAGCTCCCATGGTTCAGGATAATGAGGGCTATATTTTATATCCTGCTAATTATCCTGAGCACAATATTAGGAGAATTCATGCTAGGAAACCTCATAATGTTTCTCACCATGCTTTTATGTATAAAAATGAGGCTTCTAACTCTAGGCATTCTACTCATGTTAAAATACCTAAAAAGAAAACTCCTGCTGCATCAAATGAGCCTAACATTTCATTTAAGACTTTTGATGCATCATATGTGCTTACTAACAAATCAGGCAAAGTAGTTGCCAAATATGTTGGGGGCAAACACAAGGGTTCAAAGACTTGTGTTTTGGGTACCCAAGGTTCTTGTTTCTAACGTCAAAGGACCCAAGACTGTTTGGGTACCTAAGAACAAGGCCTAAAACTGTTTTATAGGTTTATGCATCCGGTGGCTCAAGTTGGATTATCGATAGCGGGTGCACAAACCACATGTCTAGGGAGAAAAGAATGTTCTCCTCCTATGAGAAAAACGAAGATCTCCAACGAGCAATCACATTCGGGGATGGAAATCAAGGTTTGGTCAAAGGTCTTGGTAAAATTGCTATATCACCTGACCATTCTATTTCCAATGTTTTTCTTGTAGATTCTTTAGATTACAATTTGCTTTCCGTTTCTCAATTATGCAAAATGGGCTACAACTGTCTTTTTACAAATATAGGTGTTACTGTCTTTAGAAGGAGTGATGATTCAGTAGCATTTAAGGGAGTGTTAGAGGGTCAGCTATACTTAGTTGATTTTAACAAAGCTGAACTTGACACTTGCTTAATTGCTAAGACTAATATGGGTTGGCTCTGGCATCGCCGACTAGCCCATGTTGGGATGAAGAATCTCCACAAACTTCTAAAGTGAGACCACATTTTAGGACTAACCAATGTTCATTTTGAGAAAGACAGGATTTGTAGTGCATGCCAAGCAGGAAAGCAAGTTGGCGCCCACCATCCACATAAGAACGTCATGACGACCAATAGGCCACTTGAGCTACTCCGCATGGATTTATTCAGCCCGATCGCTTACATAAGCATCGACAGGAGTAAGTATTGTCTTGTAATTGTGGATGATTATTCTCGCTTTACTTGGGTTTTCTTTTTGCAGGAAAAATCACAAACCCAAGAGACCTTAAAGGGATTCTTAAGACGGGCTCAAAACGAGTTCGGATTAAGGATAAAAAAGATAAGAAGCGATAATGGGACAGAGTTTAAGAATTCTCAAATTGAAGGTTTTCTTGAGGACGAGGGCATCAAGCATGAGTTCTCTCCCCCCTACACACCTCAACAAAATGGTGTAGTGGAGAGGAAGAATAGAACTCTATTGGACATGGCAAGGACCATGCTTGATGAGTACAAGACACCGGACCGGGTTTGGGCTGAGGCGATTAACACCGCCTGCTACTCCATCAATCAGCTCTACCTTCACCGAATCCTTAAGAAGACATCATACGAACTCCTTACCGGTAAAAAGCCCAATGTTTCATATTTTAGAGTCTTTGGAAGCAAATGTTTTATTCTTATTCAAAGAGGTAGAAAATATAAATTTGCTCCTAAGGCTGTAGAAGGCTTTTTACTTGATTATGACTCAAACACAAGGGCATAAAGAGTCTTCAACAAATCCACTGGATTAGTTGAGGTCTCTTGTGACATTGTGTTTGATGAGACTAATGGCTCCCAAGTGGAGCAAGTTGATCTTGATGAGCTAGATGATGAAGAGGCTCCATGCGTCACGCTAAGGAACATGTCCATTGGGGATGTGTGTCCTAAGGAATCCAAAGAGCCCACACAAGCACAAGATCAACCGTCATCTTCCAATCAAGCATCTCCACCAACTCAAATTGAGGAACAGGCTCAAGATGATAGGGATGAAGATCAAGAGGATGAGCCACCTCAACAGGAGGACAATGATCAAGGGGGATATGTGGAAAATGAAGACAAGGAAGATGATCAAGAAATTCAGGGTCAAAGACCGCCACACCCAAGAGTCCACCAAGCAATTCAACGAGATCACCCCGTCAACTCCATCCTTGGTGATATTCATAAGGGGGTAACCACTAGATCTCGAGTTGCACATTTCTATGAACATTACTCTTTTGTGTCCTCTATTGAGCCTTACAGGATAGATGATGCACTAAGAGATCCGGATTGGGTGCTCGCAATGCAAGAGGAACTCAACAACTTCACGAGGAATGAGGTATGGCATTTAGTTCCACGTCTTAATCAAAATGTTGTAGGTACCAAATGGGTATTTCGCAACAAGCAAGATGAGCATGGTGTGGTGATAAGAAACAAAGCCCGACTTGTGGCCAAAGGTTATTCACAAGTCGAAGGTTTGGACTTTGATGAAACTTATGCACCCGTAGCTAGGCTTGAGTCAATTCGTATATTACTTGCCTATGCTACTTACCATGAATTTAAGCTCTATCAAATGGACGTGAAAAGTGCCTTCCTCAATGGACCTATCAAGGAAGAGGTCTATGTTGAGCAACCTCCCGGCTTTGAAGATAGTGAGTACCCTAATCATGTGTATAAACTCTCAAAGGCGCTTTATGGGCTCAAGCAAGCTCCAAGAGCATGGTACGAATGCCTGTGGGATTTCCTTATCACTAATGGCTTCAAAGTCGGTAAAGCTGATCCTACTCTCTTTACTAAAACTGTTGCAAAAGATTTGTTTATATGCCAAATTTATGTTGATGATATTATATTTGGGTCTACTAACAAGTCAAATTGTGAAGAATTTAGTAGGATCATGATTCAGAAATTCGAGATGTCGATGATGGGGGAGTTGAAGTATTTCCTAGAATTTCAAATCAAACAACTCCAAGAGGGCACCTTCATCAGCCAAACAAAGTACATTCAAGACATACTTAAGAAGTTTGGAATGAAGGAAGGCAAACCCATCAAGACACCCATGGGAACCAATGGGCATCTCGACCTCGACACGGGAGGTAAATCCATAGATCAAAAGGTATACCGATCGATGATAGGATCTTTACTGTATTTATGTGCATCTTGACCGGATATTATGCTTTCTGTATGCATGTGTGCAAGGTTCCAAGCCGATCCTAAGGAAGTTCACCTTAGGGTCGTGAAGAGAATAATGAGGTACTTAGTTTACACTCCTAAGTTTGGGCTTTGGTACCCCAAGGGATCCACCTTTTATTATATAGAACATATCATTCAACACAATCTTTGCTTTCTTTGATCCTAGATCACTAACCCAACGGGTCTTGCCTATAGGCATATCATCTAGCATAGATGAGGGGTATAGAGAATTTACATCATAATAATACAAATTCTCCCCATATGACTTATACACGTCTGTGTGACCACCGTAGTAGCCTTCCCTAATAAATTGAGCCTCATTATCGTCAGGAATGTAGATCCGATTATCATCATCATCCTTATAGTAAACACGTCTAAATATTTTTAGGGCCAATGCTGATATTGTTAATACTTTAAGGATATCAATCCCATACTCTTCCCAAATAATGGCTTTAGCGCGTTGCATAACAGCAGCTGTTATTACAATATCTTGTTTAAGATAAGTTAAAGAGCCTTCCCTAATACTAGGTAGTTTATCAACGGTGACATTCTGGTGATCGAAAGATCCCTTCCCCCCCAATTCTGGGCAAAAACTATTCCGATACCGATTTGGCAGGGTGTAAAATTGATAGGAAGAGCACATCAGGGACTTGTCAGTTTCTGGGTGGATCCCTAGTGTCATGGGCTTCAAAGAAACAAAACTCAGTAGCCCACCGCCGAAGCCGAGTACATTGTTGTGTGCAATTACTTTGGATGAGGCAAACCCTTATGGACTATGGCTACAAATTGAGCAAAGTCCCTCTCCTATGTGATAATGAGAGTGCAATCCGCATGGCGGATAATCCCGTTGAACACAACCACACTAAGCACATAGACATCAGGTATCACTTTCTGAGGGATCACCAACAAAGGGGGGATATCGAAATAGCTTATGTAAACTCTAAAAATCAATTAGCCGATATCTTTACCAAGCCATTAGATGAGAAAACCTTTAGCAAACTTAGGAATGAGCTAAATATACTTGATTCTTGGAATTTTGAATGAAACATTGCACACATAGCTCATTTATATACTTTTGATCATATCTCTTTCATTTGGCACAAATGCATATTTATTGTTCTTATTATGCCATAGCTACGACTAATGTGTTTCCAAGTATATTTCTATACTAAGTCGTAGATTGAAAGGGAAATGGAGTATTCGACAGAAACAAGGCTTCCACTCCACTCTAACGGTATCATTTACCCTTCGTCGCTACTCCGCTCACTCCAAATTGGTATAATCCTTCATTCTTATTTACTTATACCAATGGGGAGAAAGGTTTCAAGGGCTCTCAAAATCTCTGTTTTTGGTGATTAATGCCAAAGGGGGAGAAGATATTAAACCCAAAGCAAAAGGACCGCACCACCGATTTCAAAATTTGCAAAATAAAGCTTTAATTGATATTTTTCATTGATATCCATGTCATGGCAATATATCAATTGTTATTCTTATCTTGAGAAAGCAAAATCTCAATTGGTATTGTTTTAAACTTCAATTGGTATCTTGTTATGACAATCTTTTCAATTGGTACTGAAAGTCGCCTAGAGGGGGGGACATGACTAGGCGGAATCTGAAAATTATAAATTTAAACACACACTACAAGCTGGGGTTAGCGTTAGAACGAATATTAAGTCCGACAGAGAGGGGGAAACAAATCAAATGAAAGACAAGCGAATGAACATGCAAAGACAAGCGAAACAAATCAACTAATAAGAAATAAAGCGGATGACACAGTGATTTATTTTACCGAGGTTCGGTTCCAATGAACCTACTCCCCGTTGAGGTGGTCACAAAGACCGGGTCTCTTTCAACCCTTTTCCTCTCTCAAACGGTCACTTAGACCGAGTGAGCTTTCTTATTTACTTCTCACGGGTCACTTAGATCCCGCAAGGACCACCACACAATTGGTGTCTCTTGCCTTTCTTACAAAGCACTTGAGAGTAACAAGGAAAAGAAAAGAAAGCCAACCAAGCAAACAAGAGCAACAAGAAACACAAGTGATCCTCTCACAAGCCATAATGCGCTAGAGTTGAATTCAGGACTTTGAGTGGATCGATCGCTTGATTTGTGTCTTGGAATGAAGTCTATTGCTCTTGTATTGAATGCAATGTGTGGAATGCTTGGATGCTTGGAGTGGTGGTGGTTGGGGGGTATTTATAGCCCTCAACCACCACATAGCCATTGGGGGTGGCTGCTGTCGATGGGCGCACCGGACAGTCCGGTGCGCCAGCCACGTCACCCAACCGTTAGGGTTCAGGCACTGTCGATCGTTGGAGGCTTTGTCCTCTAGTGGCACCGGACAGTCCAGTGCCGCACTGGACACGCACTGTTCACTGTCCGGTGCGCCTCTGACGGGCGGCTCTGCTTTGCCGCGCACTGTTCCTCTGAATCTCAACTTTTGCAGACGACCGTTGTGCGAATTAGCCGTTGCTCCGCTGGTGCACCGGACAGTCCGGTGGCACACTGGACAGTCTGGTGAATTATAGCGGAGCGCGCTCTGAGAAACCCGAGAGTGGAGAGTTGGATGATGTACGGTCCTGGTGCACCGAACACTATCTGGTGGCACACCGGACAGTCCGGTGCGCCAGACCAGGGCTTACTTGGTTTCTTTGCTCCTTTCTTTTTAAACCCTTTCTTCAATCTTATATTGGTTTGTGTTGAACCTTTATGCACCTGTAGAATATATCATCTAGAGCAAACTAGTTAGTCCAATTATTTGTGTTGGGCATTCAACCACCAAAATTATTTATAAGAAAAGGTTAAACCCTATTTCTCTTTCAATCTCCCCCTTTTTGGTGATTGATGCCAACACAAACCAAAGCAAATATATAAGTGTAGAATTGAACTAGTTTTCATAAGGTGAGTGCATAGGTTACTTAGAATTAAACCAATTTATACTTTTATTAGATATGCATGGATTGCTTTCTTTTATTTAACATTTTGGACCACGCTTGCACCACTTGTTTTATTTTTGCAAATTCTTTTGGAAAATCTTTTTCGAAATCTTTTTGCGAGTAGTCAAAGGTATATGAATAAGATTGTGAGAAGCATTTTCAAGATTGAAATTTTCTCCCCCTGTTTCAAATGCTTTTCCTTTGACTAAAAACAACTCCCCCTAAATGAAATTCTCCTCTTAGTTTTCAAGAGGGTTTTAATAGATACCAATTGGAAATCTATTGAGATGCTGGTTTTGAAAATATACCAATTTAAGGTAAACATACCAATTTGAAATATATCAATTAAAATTTTTTGAAAGGTGGTGGTGCGGTCCTTTTGCTTTGGGCTAATACTTTCTCCCCCTTTGGCATTAATCGCCAAAAACGGAGACTTTGAGAGCCCTCTTAAACTTTCTCCTCATTGGTACGAGTAAATAAGAGTGAAGGATTATACCAATTTGGAGTGCGGAGTAACAATGAAGGATAAAAGATACCGGTAGAGTGGAGTGGAAGCCTTGTCTTCGTCGAGTACTCCATTTTCCTTTCAATCTACGACTCCCGTGTCGAGGTCGAGATGCCCATTTGTTCCCATGGGTGTCTTGATGGGTTTGGCATCCTTCATTCCAAACTTGTTAAGTATGTCTTGATTGTACTTTGTTTGGATGATGAAGGTGCCATCTTGGAGTTGCTTGACTTGAAATCCTAGGAAATACTTCAACTCCCCAATCATAGACATCTCGAATTTTTGTATCATGATCCTACTAAACTCTTCACAAGTAGATTTATTAGTAGACCCAAATATGATATCATCAACATAAATTTGGCATACAAACAAAAAATTTGCAATAGTTTTAGTAAAGAGTGTAGGATCGGCTTTACCGACTTTGAAGCCAGTAGTGATAAGGAAATCTCGCAGGCATTCATACCATGCTCTTGGGGCTTGCTTAAGCCCATAAAGCGCCTTTGAGAGTTTGTAAACGTGATTAGGGTACTCACTATCTTCAAAGGCGGGTTGTTGCTCAACATAGACCTCTTCCTTGATTGGTCTATTGAGGAATGCACTTTTCACGTCCATTTGATAAAGCTTAAAGCCATGGTAAGTAGCATAGGCAAGTTGTCGGGGACCATAATTAGGGGTACCCTCAAGACGCCTAATTCTCAGCTGGTAACCCCCATCAGCATAAAGCTGCAGAGGCCTGATGGGTGCGATTAAGTCAGGGATCGGTCCATACGAGCGACTCGATCACGCCTCGCCCGAGCCTAGCCTCGGGCAAGGGCAGCCGACCCCGAGGTGTTTCCGTCTCGCCCGAGGCCCCCCTTTAACGGCAGACGCATCTCCGGCTCGCCCGAGGCCTTGCCTTCGCTAAGAAGCAACCCTGACTAAATCGCCGCGCCGACCGACCGAGTCGCAGGGGCATTTAACGCAAAGGTAGCCTGACACCTTTATCCTGACACGCGCCCCCCGGCAGAGCCGAAGTGACCGCCGTCACTTCACCGCTCCACTGACCGGTCTGACAGAAGGACAGCGCCGCCTGCGCCATTCCGACTGCAGTGCCACTTGACAGAGTGAGACTGACAGGCAGTCAGGCCTTGCCAAAGGCGCCATAGGAAACTCCGCCCGACCCAGGGCTCGGACTCGGGCTAAGGCCCCGGAAGACGGCAAATTCCGCTCCGCCCGACCCAGGGCTCGGACTCGGCCTAAGGCCCCGGAAGACGGCGAACTCCGCTCCGCCCGACCCAGGGCTCGGACTCAGGCTAAGGCCCCGGAAGACGGCGAACTCCGCTCCGCCCGACCCAGGGCTCGGACTCGGGCTAAGGCCCCGGAAGACGGCGAACTCCGCTCCGCCCGACCCAGGGCTCGGACTCGGGCTAAGGCCCCGGAAGACGGTGAACTCCGCTCCGCCCGACCCAGGGCTCGGACTCGGGCTAAGGCCCCGGAAGACGGCGAACTCCGCTCCGCCCGACCCAGGGCTCGGACTCGGGCTAGGCCCCGGAAGACGACGAACTCCGCTTCGCCCGACCCTAGGGGTCGGACTCCGCCCTGGCCTCTGCCGAACGACCTCCGCCTCGCCCGACCCAGGAGCTCGGGCTCGGCCTCGGCCATGCAGGACAGACTCGACCTCGGCTTCGGAGGAGCCTCCACGTCGCCCGACCTAGGACACAAGTCCGCCATGTCAACAGGAAGCGCCATCATCACCCTACCCCGAGCCGACTCGGGCCGCAGGGAACAAGACCGGCGTCCCATCTGGCTAGCTCCGCCAGATAGGCAATGATGGCGCCCCGCTAGACCCATGACGACGGTGGATCTCAGCTCCCTTACGGAAGCAGGGGGACGTCAGCAAGGGCCCAACCGCTCCGACAGCTGTCCCTCCGCCAGGCTCCATTTCTCCTCCGACAGCCACGACACCACACCAGCTGGGTGCCAAGATCTCTCTGGCTGCCACATTGGCATGTACCTAGGGCGCTAGCTCACCCCCGCTAGACACGTAGCACCTTGCTACACCCCCATTGTACACCTGGATCCTCTCCTTACGCCTATAAAAGGAAGGACCAGGGCCTTCTTAGAGAAGGTTGGCCGCGCGGGAACGAGGACGGGGCAGGCGCTCTCTTGGGGCCGCTCGCTTCCCTCACCCGCGTGGACGCTTGTAACCCCCTACTGCAAGCGCACCCGACCTGGGCGCGGGACGAACATGAAGGCCACGGGATCTCCACCTCCCTCACGACTCGGCTCCGGCCACCTCGCTCTCCCCCCTTAGCGCTCGCCCACGCGCTCGACCCATCTGGGCTGGGGCACGCGGCACACTCACTCGTCGGCTTAGGGACCCCCCGGTCTCGAAACGCCGACAGTTGGCGCGCCAGGTAGGGGCCTGCTGCGTGTTGACGAGCAGTTTCCCGTCAAGCTCCAGATGGGCAGTCTCCAACGACCTCTCCAACCCGGGACGGTGCTCCGTTTCGGGAGTCTCGAGTTCATGTCTCTCGACGGCAGCTACGACATGATACTCCTTCCACCGCCGCGCGACGATGACAATGGCGGCCGACAGCCCGCCCGCCGGCGGCGGAATCGACGACGTCTTCCCTGCGTGGTGGAAGAACAACATTCGAGCTCGCCCCGTCCTCTCCCTCGCCATCGGAGGAGGAGGCGGGGCAACCAAGGCCGGGCGGGAGGCTGCGATCCATCGGCTGTCGAGCGAATCGACATCCCCAGCGCCCCAACGGAGGACGCGTCGGGCGTTGACCTCGCGTTTGAGACGAAGGCGAGCGCCGTCCCCCCGCGACACGCCAATCCCGAGCAAGTGGACGACGCCAGCACGCTCGCGGAGGGCCTGCAGGACGTCACCCTCGTACCCAAGACGACGGCGCAATCAGTCCCCGATGTGACTACGTCGCTCCTCGTTGACCAAAAGGTACCGACTGATTCCCATCCTACGTCCTTTCGACTCGGCCTCAACCCGCCTAGCGACCTCGCTTTGGCGGGCGCTCACGTTGAGGCGAGTGCAACCCCTCTGGGGTTTCGTGTGCGGTCGCCTTGGGACCGATTGACGGACGTCTCGACCTACGGGCCCTCTGGGTCTGAGGAAGATGACGATCCCAGCATCTCCTGGGATTTCTCTGGATCTGGCAACCCAGTGCCATGCGGGACTTCATGACCGCATGTGACTACTGCCTTTCCGACTGTTCCGGCGGCAG
This sequence comes from Zea luxurians, assembly GCA_029449295.1. NCBI lineage: Eukaryota > Viridiplantae > Streptophyta > Magnoliopsida > Poales > Poaceae > Zea > Zea luxurians. The sequence continues at coordinate 109,517,889 of JAOPSE010000010.1, forward strand.
CCGCAGCCCTGACGACAAGGACTGCGGCCCGAGCCGCAAATGTTTCCACGTCGAGCTCGGGGATCCCTCCGAAGGCAACCGTCTCGGCATGCCGGAGGATGGCGATCTCCCTAGGCCAGTGCCTCGCGCCGACATCCCGCGGGAGCTAGCTGTGGTCCCCGTTCTGGCGGGGGGTCACGACCCACAGCTCGAGCAAGTCTGCGGGGCGCAGGCCAGGCTCGACGTGGGAGCAGGAGCGCTCGAGTCGATCCGCCGGGACGTCGGGCAGGCATGGGCGGGCCAGCCCCCGGCCGGAGAAATACGTCACCTGCCCCAGGGTTTCCAGCACCGCGTCGCCAACGATGTCAGGGACAGGCAGCTACCCGCATCCAGCGGGGTCGGTCAGAACCTGGCAGCCGCAGCGATGCTCCTCCGCGCGATGCCGGAGCCATCAACCACCGAGGGTCGGCGAATCTAGGGAGAGCTCAAGAATCTCCTGGAAGGCGCTGCGGCCCGGCGGGCCGAGAGCTCTGCCTCCCGAAGGCAGGGGTACCCCTCGGAACCTCATGCCGCAACTTCCCGATTCATGCGGGAAGCCTCGGTCTACACCGGGCGCACGCGCAACACCGCGCCTGCGGCCCCGGGCCACCTCGGCAACGAGCACCATCGTCGCGACCGTCGGGCCCGCCTCGACGAAAGGGTGCGCCAAGGCTATCACCCCAGGCGTGGGGGACGCTACGACAGCGGGGAGGATCGGAGTCCCTCGCCTGAACCACCCGGTCCGCAGGCCTTCAGCCGGGCCATCCGGCGGGCGCCGTTTCCGGCCCGATTCCGACCCCCGACTACTATCACAAAGTACTCAGGGGAAACGAGACCAGAATTGTGGCTCACGGACTACCGCCTGGCCTATCAACTGGGTGGAACGGACGACGACAACCTCATCATCCGCAACCTCCCCCTGTTCCTCTCCGACACTACTCGCGCCTGGTTGGAGCACCTGCCTCCGGGGCAGATCTCCAACTGGGAGGATTTGGTCCAAGCCTTCGCCGGAAACTTCCAGGGCACGTACGTGCGCCCCGGGAATTCCTGGGACCTCCGAAGCTGCCGGCAACAGCCGGGAGAGTCTCTTCGGGACTACATCCGGCGATTCTCGAAGCAGCGCACCGAGTTGCCCAACATCACTGACTCAGATGTCATCGGCGCGTTCCTTGCCAGCACCACTTGCCGTGACCTGGTGAGCAAGTTGGGTCGCAAGACCCCCACCAGGGCGAGCGAGCTGATGGACATCGCCACCAAGTTCGCCTCTGGCCAGGAGGCGGTTGAGGCCATCTTCTGAAAGGACAAGCAGCCCCGGGGCCGCCCATCGGAAGAGGCTCCCGAGGCGTCTACTCCGCGCGACGTTAAGAAGAAAGGCAGGAAGAAGTCACAAGCGAAACGCGACGCCGCCGACGCGGACCTTGTCGCCGCCGCCGAGTACAAGAACCCTCGGAAGCCCCCCGGAGGTGCTAACCTCTTTGACAAGATGCTCAAGGAGACGTGCCCTTACCATCAGGGGCCCGTCAAGCACACCCTCAAGGAGTGCGTCATGCTTCGGCGCCACTTCCACCGGGCCGGGCCACCCGCATAGGGTGGCAGGGCCCGCGACGACGACAAAAAGGAAGATCACCAAGCAGGAGAGTTCCCCGAGGTCCGCGACTGCCTCATGATCTACGGAGGGCATGCGGCGAATGCCTCGGCTCGGCATCGCAAGCGAGAGCGTCGGGAGGTCTGCTCGGTGAAGGTGGCGGCGCCAGTCTACCTAGACTGGTCCGACAAGCCCATCACCTTCGACCAAGCTGACCACCCCGACCACGTGCCGAGCCCGGGGAAGTACCCGCTCGTCGTCGACCCCATCATCGGCGACGTCAGGCTCACCAAGGTCCTGATGGATGGGGGCAGCTGCCTCAACATCATCTACGCCGAGACCCTCAGGCTCCTGCACGTTGATCTGTCCTCCGTCCGAGCAGGCGCTGCGCCCTTCCACGGGATCATTTCTGGGAAGCACGTCCAGCCCCTCGGACAGCTCGACCTTCCTGTCTGCTTCGGAACACCCTCCAACTTCCGAAGGGAGACTTTGATGTTCGAGGTGGTCGGGTTCCGAGGAACCTACCACGCAGTATTGGGGAGGCCATGCTACGCAAAGTTCATGGCCATCCCCAACTACACCTACCTGAAGCTCAAGATGCCGGGCCCCAACAGGGTCATCACCGTCGGCCCCACGTACAAACACGCGTTCGAATGCGACGTGGAGTGCGTGGAGTACGCCGAGGCCCTCGCCGAGTCCGAGGCCCTCATCGCCGACCTGGAGAACTTCTCCCGAGAGGTGCCAGACGTGAAGCGACACGCCGGCAACTTCGAGCCAGCGGAGACGGTTAAGGTCGTCCCTCTCGACCCCAGTGGCGACACCTCCAAGCAGATCCGGATCGGTTCCGGGCTCGACCCCAAATAGGAAGCAGTGCTCGTCGACTTTCTCCGCGCAAACGCCGACGTCTTTGCGTGGAGTCCCTCGGACATGCCCGGCATACCGAGGGATGTCGCCGAGCACTCGCTGGATATTCGGGCCGGAGCCCGACCGGTCAGGCAGCCTCTGCGCCGATTCGACGAGGAAAAGCGCAGGGTGATAGGCGAGGAGATCCACAAGCTAATGGCAGCAGGGTTCATCAAAGAGGTATTCCATCCCGAATGGCTTGCCAACCCTGTGCTTGTGAGAAAGAAAGGGGGGAAATGGCGGATGTGTGTAGACTACACTGATCTCAACAAAGCCTGTCCGAAGGTTCCCTACCCTCTACCTCGCATCGATCAAATCGTGGATTCCACTGCTGGGTGCGAAACCCTGTCTTTCCTCGATGCCTACTCAGGGTATCATCAAATCAAGATGAAAGAGTCCGACCAGCTCGCGACTTCTTTCATCACGCCCTTCAGCATGTACTGCTATGTCACCATGCCGTTCGGTTTGAGGAACGCGGGTGCGACGTACCAGCGGTGCATGAACCATGTGTTCGGCGAACACATCGGTCGCACGGTCGAGGCCTACGTCGATGACATCGTAGTCAAGACAAGGAAAGCCTCCGACCTCCTCTCCGACCTTGAAGTGACCTTCCGGTGTCTCAAGGCAAAGGACGTCAAGCTCAATCCCGAGAAGTGTGTCTTCGGGGTGCCCCGAGGCATGCTCCTGGGGTTCATCGTCTCCGAGCGGGGCATCGAAGCCAACCCGAGAAGATCGCAGCCATCACCAGCATGGGGCCCATTAAGGACTTAAAAGGCGTACAGAGGGTCATGGGATGTCTCGCGGCCTTGAGCCGTTTCATCTCACGCCTCGGCGAAAGAGGCCTGCCTCTGTACCGCCTCTTAAGGAAGGCCGAATGCTTCACTTGGACCCCTGAGGCCGAGGAAGCTCTCGGGAACCTGAAGGCGCTCCTCACCAAGGCGCCTATCTTGGTACCCCCAGCTAATGGAGAAGCCCTCTTGGTCTACGTCGCCGCGACCACTCAGGTGGTTAGCGCCGCGATTGTGGTCGAAAGGCAAGAAGAGGGGCATGCATTGCCCATTCAGAGGCCAGTTTACTTCGTCAGCGAGGTGCTGTCCGAAACCAAGATCCGCTACCCACAAGTTCAGAAGCTACTGTATGCAGTGATCCTGACGAGGCGAAAGTTGCGACATTACTTCGAGTCTCATCCGGTGACTGTGGTATCATCCTTCCCCCTGGGGGAGATCATCCAGTGCCGAGAGGCCTCGGGCAGGATCGCAAAATGGGCGGTGGAAATCATGGGCGAGACAATCTCGTTCGCCCCTCGGAAGGCCATCAAGTCCCAGGTATTGGTGGACTTCGTAGCCGAATGGGTCGACACCCAGTTGCCGACGGCTCCGATCCAACCGGAGCTCTGGACCATGTTTTTCGACGGGTCGCTGATGAAGACGGGAGCCGGCGCAGGCCTGCTCTTCGTCTCGCCCCTCGGGAAACACCTGCGCTACGTGCTGCGCCTCCACTTCCCGGCGTCCAACAATGTGGCTGAGTACGAAGCTCTGATCAACGGATTGCGAATCGCCATCGAGCTAGGGGTCCGACGCCTCGACGCTCGCGGCGACTCGCAGCTCATCATCGACCAGGTCATGAAGAACTCCCACTGCCACGACCCGAAGATGGAGGCCTACTGCGATGAGGTTCGGCGCCTGGAAGACAAGTTCTACGGGCTCGAGCTTAACCACATCGCCCGGCGCTACAACGAGACTGCGGACGAGCTGGCGAAGATAGCCTCGGGGCGAACGACGGTTCCCCCGGACGTCTTCTCCCGAGATCTGCACCAACCCTCCGTCAAGAACAACGACACGCCCGAGCCCGAGGCGTCCTCGGCCCAGTCCGAGGCACCCTCGGCCCAGCCCGAGGCGTCCTCGGTTCAGCCCGAGGAACCCTCGGCCCCCGAGGGCGAGGCGCTGCGCATCGAGGAGGAGCGGAGCGGGGTCACGCCTGATCGAGATTGGCAGACCCCGTACCTGCAATATCTCCGCCAAGGAGAGCTACCCCTCGACCAAGCCGAGGCTTGGCGGGTAGCGCGACGCGCCAAGTCGTTCGTCTTGCTGGGCGATGAGAAGGAGCTCTACCACCGCAGCCCCTCGGGCATCCTCCAGCGATGCATCTCCATCGCCGAAGGTCAGGAACTCCTGCAAGAGATACACTCGGGGGCTTGCGGCCATCACGCAGCACCTCGAGCCCTCGTTGGGAACGCTTTCCGGCAAGGCTTCTACTGGCCAACGGCGGTGGCTGACGCCACTAGAATCGTCCGCACCTGCGAAGGGTGTCAATTCTATGCGAAGTAGACCCACCTGCCCGCTCAGGCTCTGCAGACGATACCCATCACCTGGCCCTTCGCTGTGTGGGGTCTGGACCTCGCCGGCCCTCTGCAGAAGGCGCCCGGGGGCTACACGCACCTGCTGGTCGCCGTCGACAAATTCTCCAAGTGGATCGAGGTCCGACCCCTAAACAGCATCAGGTCTGAGCAGGCGGTGGCGTTCTTCACCAACATCATCCATCGCTTCGGGGTCCCAAACTCCATCATCACCGACAACGGCACCCAGTTCACCGGCAAAAAATTCTTGGATTTTTGCGAGGATCACCACATCCGGGTGGACTGGGCTGCCGTAGCTCATCCCACGTCGAATGGGCAAGTAGAGCGTGCCAACGGCATGATTCTACAAGGGCTCAAGCCTCGGATTTACAATGACCTCAACAAGTTCGGCAAGCGATGGATGAAGGAACTCCCCTCGGTGGTCTGGAGCCTGAGGACAACGCCGAGCCGAGCCACGGGTTTCACGCCGTTCTTCCTGGTCTACGGGGCCGAGGCCGTCTTGCCCACTGACCTGGAATACGGCTCCCCGAGGACGAGGGCCTACGACGATCAAAGCAACCAAGCTAGCCGAGAAGACTCGCTGGACCAGCTGGAAGAGGCTCGGGACAGGGCCTTACTACACTCGGCGCGGTATCAGCAGTCCCTGCGACGCTACCACACCCGAGGGGTCCGACCCCGAGACCTCCAGGTGGGTGACCTGGTGCTTCGTCTGCGACAAGACGCCCGAGGGAGGCACAAGCTCACGCCCCCTGGGAAGGGCCATTCGTCATCGCCAAAGTCCTGAAGCCCGGAACGTACAAGCTGGCCAACAGTCAAGGCGAGGTCTACGGCAACGCATGGAACATCCAACAGCTACGTCGCTTCTACCCTTAAGATGTTTCCAAGTTGTTCATATACCCCGCACCCATGCAAAGTTTAGTCAACAAGGAAGGGTCGGCCTCGCCTCGGCAAAGCCCGACCCTCCCTCGGGGGCTAAAAGGGGGGAAACCCCCTCTGCGTCAAAATTTTCCTCGAAAAAAAAATCTCTTCTACCAGAATATCTTTCGTGCTTTTTGACTACTTCGAAAAGTGGGTCCTGGAAACGACGGAGTACACGTAAGCAGCCAAGGCTGACCGAGCCGAGGGACTCCTACGCCTCCGGGATACGGATACCTCACTCATCACCTTCTGCGATAAGTAACTCGCGTTCGGATAAAGTGACTCCACGGATCGAACAAGTCTTTATGTTCGGAAGCCCTTCTGCCGAAGCGATCCTTCGAGCCTTCTCGACCGAGTCGGTGACAGGGCCTCATGGACGGGTGAAAGTACGCGTAAGCGGCAAGGCCGACCGAGCCGAGGGACTCCCACGCCTCCGGGATACGGATACCTCACTCATCACCTTCCGCGAGAAGCAACTCTTGCTCGCACAAACATCCCTGTTACCGACAAAAAGTCCAGATACTCGAAACAAGAGGAAAAGAGACGCAGCTTTACAACGCAGCGAGGGTGTGTGTTCTGGCCTCGACGGCCGCACAAGGCACACGCTACAAGACAATCTGATCCTGCAGGCTCGGGTCTTGGCGCTGGAAGGGGGCAACAACACCCTCGGCGTCAGCAACACCTTCGGCGAGGCCCGACCTAGCCTCGGACGGCGACGCGGTCCGAGGGTCTCCGCTTCGAAGGACGACGTCATTACCATGCCCGAACAATCGCCGCCAGGGACTTCTCCGGGAATCCGGCCCGAGCAGGCGGCTCGGCCGGTTACCCCTTGGGCCTCGGTCAACCATCTTCCGAGGGCGCCAGCCCGGTTCGAAGCCTCGGCTGATCAGCTCCGACGTCGATCCAGCCAACGGACAACCCGGCTAGGCTCCGGCCAACCAGGTTTCATTTTCGAGCTGACTCCACCTCTGTTCATGCTGATATCGCTACCCCTGGCCTCGGCTCAATGAAGAGCGGCCGAGGGGTCTCTTTAACTAAGCTAGAGGAACCTCGGACAGCAAGGCCGACCGAGCCGAGGGACTCCTACGCCTCCGAGATACGGATACCTCACTCGTCACCTTGACACGGGGTGACTCATGCTTGGTGAAGCGGTTCAGATAGTCAACAGACGAGTCTTAGTGCTCAAAAATGAGGAAAAAACACGGCTCCGTGCCGTAATTACATACATGTTCAGGCCTCGAAAGCCGAAATGAACAAAAAACACCGGCATTCGAAGTGCCGTTACAAACGGAACTCCGATACCGTCTCCGTGGGCGCGAACAACCCCACAAGATTGGGGAGCCCGCGGAGCGATCGCGGGCCGACGGGTGGCCCGCCGCCGCCCGATCCGGCGACAGCGATAACTACCCTCGCCCCGAGTAACGAAGCAGCTTCAGTAGCGGCTCTGGGGCGGGTGCTACGGCGGAAGGACTCTCACCCACCGAGGACGAGAGCCAGCCATTCAGGCCGGGAGACGGAGACCCAGGGCTACTGACGAAGTTGGCAATCTCATCGGTAGAGAAGCCATCTCCGTCCGCCGACGCCTCGGAGCGCACCGACAGGTCTTCGCCCTTGCCGGGACCGTCCAGAGCGTGGGCACTGCCCTCGTGGTGCGCGGCGCAACCGTCGTCCGGACGGAGGACGCGGCGCTGCGCCCTGACTGTGTGACGGCGACCCGCCTCTCCCGGCATGGCTGGAGGAAGTCTCCGTGAAGCTGGAGGATGCCGTTCTCCCCCAGACGCCAGGGGAAGAAGAGGGCAACCGACCCCCACGGAGGCAGCCCCCTGACTCGCCTCATCCTCCATCTTGGCCTGGATACCGAAAATCCTTGAGGCCGAGGGAGGGGCAGAGGCCGCAGCCTGGCTCGCTTTCCCCCACCATCAAGCCGGAGGTCACCATCTTGGGTGACCGACAGTAGAGGGGTACAGCCGGGCTGCATGATGAAAATCCTTGAAGCCGAACGATGGCTGAAAGGTACCAACTCCCACGGAGTTGTGTTCCTCCAACGATGGGGCGAAAGGACGGCGGTTTCCCCCATCCGGGGGCTTGGAAGGTGGAAAGACACAGTGCATAAGGGAGGAAGAAGACATGGTCGCCTTACGAAAGGGGTCGCCCTCCTTTTAAAGGCGACTCTCCCTGCTTGCGCCCCCAACCGTCACGGGCTGAGTCTTCTCCAACACGCTCCAAAGCCCTCCCCTGCGGCGCGGGGGCTGGGTCCCGCACGTCATGCAGACCGTCTCCGAGCAGAAGAAGCCAAACCGCCGCGCATAGCGCACGCAACCGCCCAGCGGTTACAAGTGACCCTCCACTTTTGCCCAGACCAACGGGCGAAAGGGGCGGGCAGCCATGCAGGCGGCATGCAACCGCGCCAAGTGGACTCAACTCTCCGACTCCCGACACGCCAGCATGGAGGCCCAGGCCCACGCGTCGCGCGACCGGCGCACAGGATGCTGCATGCAAGCAACTGTACCACTTGCGCCACCACCGCACCTCCTCGATTGCGGAACCGATACCGCGACTCGAGGCGACCCAGCGCGTGACCCAGCAGCGCCAGCCTGACGCAGCGGTCAACGCGGTCAAAAGTGGGCCGGCAGTGATGACGGTGGCAGGCACGCGGGAGCAGCGGTCACGCCGTCAGCCAAGCTCACGTCCCATCCGGAGGCAGCGAGAGAACCCCCTCTCATGGCGTGAAGACAACGTGCCCGTGACCCGTTCCTCGAACGGCTCGCGCACGCGCAACGGCAGCCCCGCCAACTACTCGCCCCGTCACATTAACTCCGCGGCTGGACTGGCGGCGCTTCTGGCAGGAGCAGCGGGCGACGCTTCGCCTTCGCCAAGACAACCGCACCAAAAAAGGTACGCCGCGTCGTTCGGTTTCGTATCCTTTTTCCTTTTTTTCCTCTTTCTCTATCTCTTGCAACAGGGACCGGGAAAGGGGGATACCCCGAAAGGGATCCTTCCCCGTGAACGAACTAGGCTCCGAGCCTCCTTACTGATCAGGGGTTCGAAGGCTGGCCCCCCGAAGGGTTCAACAGCCGCCTCAGATCGCGTGGGCCCTACACCCACTACTGGTCAGAGGTTCGAAGGCCGGCCCCCCGAAGGGTTCCACGGCCGCCTCAGGCTACTCGGGCTCCGCGCCCATTACTGATCAGGGGTTCGAAGGCTGGCCCCCCGAAGGGTTCACAGTCGCCTCAGACACCGAGCGAGGGATGACCAGGGGTACGTTCGATACATAACCGAGGCTCGGGCTGCGCTCCCGAGGTACCCTAGGACATTTCTGAGACCAGCGGGAGCGATCCTGTAACGGAATCCCATCGGAGGGAGGCATCGAGCCCTCGGACCCCGTTGCCAGGGGACCGGGTCCGGCAGATCACCCGCAGGTACTTTTGGGCGTGCCTCTGGGCCCCTAGCCGACTCCCAACGAACGGGGCACGGACGTCCACTCGGATTACCCGCTTGCAGCTCACCGGAGACACCATGTTCGGTGCCCATCGAGGGAAACATGGCGCTCTCCCCCCCTCCTCCTTGCGGAAAGGCGACGTAGGGGCGTATGTAAAAAAGCCGAGTCTGTCCCTGATCGCCCTCTCGCCCTGTGCGGAGGCTCGAGGGCTGCTCTCGCAAACCCGGCTCCGGCCAAACCGTTGACAGCGTCAACACACCAGCCCGAGAACTTGGGCCCCGACCGTGCACCCGGGCTACGGCCAGTTCGCATGAGGGAACCACCAAACCAGCCGAAGCATTACGCAAGGCATTAAGACCTCGAAGGAGTGAAACCACTCCTCCGAGGCCTCGGGGGCTACACTCGGCGGGTGCACTCGCGCGCACCCACCGGAACAAAATGCAACCGAGAAAGGCTGGTCCGCTTGCAAAAAAGTGCGACGAAAGCCTCCAAGCGAGTGCTAACACTCCCTTCGAGGCTCGGGGGCTACTGTCGGGTACCATAATTAGGGGTACCCTCAAGACGCCTAATTCTCAGCTGGTAACCCCCATCAGCATAAAGCTGCAGAGGCCTGATGGGTGCGATTAAGTCAGGGATCGGTCCATACGAGCGACTCGATCACGCCTCGCCCGAGCCTAGCCTCGGGCAAGGGCAGCCGACCCCGAGGTGTTTCCGTCTCGCCCGAGGCCCCCCTTTAACGGCAGACGCATCTCCGGCTCGCCCGAGGCCTTGCCTTCGCTAAGAAGCAACCCTGACTAAATCGCCGCGCCGACCGACCGAGTCGCAGGGGCATTTAACGCAAAGGTAGCCTGACACCTTTATCCTGACACGCGCCCCCCGGCAGAGCCGAAGTGACCGCCGTCACTTCGCCGCTCCACTGACCGGTCTGACAGAAGGACAGCGCCGCCTGCGCCATTCCGACTGCAGTGCCACTTGACAGAGTGAGACTGACAGGCAGTCAGGCCTTGCCAAAGGCGCCATAGGAAACTCCACCCGACCCAGGGCTCGGACTCGGGCTAAGGCCCCGGAAGACGGCGAACTCCGCTCCGCCCGACCCAGGGCTCGGACTCGGGCTAAGGCCCCGGAAGACGGTGAACTCCGCTCCGCCCGACCCAGGGCTCGGACTCGGGCTAAGGCCCCGGAAGACGGCGAACTCCGCTCCGCCCGACCCAGGGCTCGGACTCGGGCTAAGGCCCCGGAAGACGGCGAACTCCGCTCCGCCCGACCCAGGGCTCGGACTCGGGCTAGGCCCCGGAAGACGACGAACTCCGCTTCGCCCGACCCCAGGGGTCGGACTCCGCCCTGGCCTCTGCCGAACGACCTCCGCCTCGCCCGACCCAGGAGCTCGGGCTCGGCCTCGGCCATGCAGGACAGACTCAACCTCGGCTTCGGAGGAGCCTCCATGTCGCCCGACCTAGGACACAAGTCCGCCACGTCAACAGGAAGCGCCATCATCACCCTACCCCGAGCCGACTCGGGCCGCAGGGAACAAGACCGGCGTCCCCTCTGGCTAGCTCCGCCAGATAGGCAATGATGGCGCCCCGCTAGACCCATGACGACGGCGGCTCTCAGCTCCCTTACGGAAGCAGGGGGACGTCAGCAAGGGCCCAACCGCTCCGACAGCTGTCCCTTCGCCAGGCTCCGTTTCTCCTCCGACAGCCACGACACCACACCAGCTGGGTGCTAAGATCTCTCCGGCTGCCACATTGGCATGTACCTAGGGCGCTAGCTCACCCCCGCTAGACACGTAGCACCTTGCTACACCCCCATTGTACACCTGGATCCTCTCCTTACGCCTATAAAAGGAAGGACCAGGGCCTTCTTAGAGAAGGTTGGCCGCGCGGGAACGAGGACGGGGCAGGCGCTCTCTTGGGGCCGCTCGCTTCCCTCACCCGCGTGGACGCTTGTAACCCCCTACTGCAAGCGCACCCGACCTGGGCGCGGGACAAACACGAAGGCCGCGGGATCTCCACCTCCCTCACGACTCGGCTCCGGCCACCTCGCTCTCCCCCCCTTCGCGCTTGCCCACGCGCTCGACCCATCTGGGCTGGGGCACGCGGCACACTCACTCGTCGGCTTAGGGACCCCCCGGTCTCAAAACGCCGACACAAGTAATATACAAATTGACTCAAGCCTAGCTACGGGTGCATAGGTTTCACCAAAATCCAAACCTTCGACTTGTGAATATCCTTTGGCCACAAGTCGGGCTTTGTTCCTTGTCACCACACCATGCTCATCTTGTTTGTTGCGGAATACCCACTTGGTTCCTACAACATTTTGGTTAGGACGTGAAACTAAATGCCATACCTCATTCCTCATGAAGTTGTTGAGCTCCTCTTGCGTAGCCAACACCCAATTTGAATCTTTTAGTGCATCCTCCATCCTGTATGGCTCAATAGAGGACACAAAAGAGTAATGTTCACAAAAATGAGCAATTCAAGATCTAGTAGTTACCCTACCCCCTTATGTATGTCACCGAGGATTGAGTTGATGGGGTGATCTCTTTGAATTGCTTGGTGGACTCTTGGGTGTGGTGGTATTTGACCCTGAATTTCGTGCTCATCTTCCTTGTCTTTGTCATGGTCATCTCCCCCTTGATCATTGTCATCCTCTTTGAGTTGGCTCATCCACTTGATCTTCATTGTCTTGAGCTTGGTCCTCATCTTGAGTTGGTGGAGATGCTTGATTGGAAGATGTCGGTTGATCTTGTGCTTGTGTAGGCTCTTCGGATTCCTTAGAACACACATCCCCAATGGACATGTTCCTTAGCGCGACGCATGGAGCCTCTTCATCATCTAGCTCATAAAGATCAACTTGCTCCACTTGGGAGCCATTAGTCTCATCAAACACAATGTCACAAGAAACCTCAACTAATCCAGTGGATTTGTTGAAGACTCTATATGCCCTTGTGTTTGAGTCATAACCAACTAAAAAGCCTTCTACAACCTTAGGAGCAAATTTAGATTTTCTACCTCTTTTAACAAGAATAAAACATTTGCTACCAAAGACTCTAAAATATGAAACATTGGGCTTTTTACCAGTGAGGAGTTCGTATGATGTCTTCTTGAGGATTCGGTGAAGGTAGAGCCAGTTGATGGAGTAGCAGGCGGTGTTAATCACCTCAGCCCAAAACCGGTCCAGAGTCTTGTACTCATCAAGCATTGTCCTCACCATATCCAGTAGAGTTCTATTCTTCCTCTCCACTACACCATTTTGTTGAGGTGTGTAGGGAGAAGAGAACTCATGCTTGATGCCCTCGTCCTCAAGAAAACCTTCTATTTGTGAGTTCTTGAACTCCGTCCCATTATCGCTTCTTATCTTCTTGATTCTCAATCCGAACTCATTTTGAGCCCGTCTCAAGAATCCCTTTAAAGTCTCTTGGGTTTGTGATTTTTCCTGCAAAAAGAATACGCAATTGAAGCGAGAATAGTCATCCAAAATTACTAGACAGTACTTACTCCCGCCGATGCTTATGTAAGCTATCGGGCCAAATAGATCCATGTGGAGTAGTTCTAGTGGCCTGTCCGTAATCATTATGTTCTTGTCTGGATGATGAGAGCCAACTTTCTTTCTTGCTTGGCATGCGCTACAAACCCTGTCTTTCTCAAAATGAACATTTGTTAGTCCTAAAATGTGCTCTCCCTTTAGAAGCTTGTGAAGATTCTTCATCCCAACATGGGCTAGTCGGCGATGCTAGAGCCAAACCATATTAGTCTTAGCAATTAAGCAAGTATCGAGTTCCGCTTTATTAAAATCAACTAAGTATAGCTGATCCTCTAATACTCCCTCAAATGCTACAGAATCATCAATTCTTCTAAAGACAGTAACACCTATATCCGTAAAAAGATAGTTGTAGCCCATCTTACATAATTGAGATACAAAAAGCAAATTGTAATCTAAAGAATCTACAAGAAAAACATTGGAAATAGAATGGTCAGGTGATATAGCAATTTTACCAAGTCCTTTGACCAAACATTGATTTCCATCCCCGAATGTGATAGCTCTTTGGGGATCTTCGTTTTTCTCGTAGGAGGAGAACATTCTTTTCTCCCCGGTCATGTGGTTTGTGCATCCGCTATCAATTATCCAACTTGAGCCCCCGAATGCATAAACCTGCAAAACAATTTAGGCCTTGTTCTTAGGTACCCAAACTGTCTTGGGTCCTTTGATGTTAGAAACAAGCACCTTGGGTACCCAAACACAAGTCTTTGACCTCTTGTGTTTGCCCCCAACATATTTGGCAACTACTTTGCCTGATTTGTTAGTAAGCACATAAGAAGCATGAAAAGTCTTAAATGAAATATTAGATTCATTTGATGTAATAGGAGTTTTCTTTTTAGGCATTTTAACATGTGTAGAATGCCTAGAGCTAGATGCCTCATTCTTATACATAAAAGCATGGTGAGAAACAGAATGAGATTTCTTAGCATGAATTCTCCTAATTTTGTGCTCAGGATAATTAGCAGGATATAACATATAGCCCTCATTATCCTGAACCATGGGTGCCTTGCCCTTTACAAAATTAGATAATCTTTTAGGGGCATTAAGTTTGACATTGCTTCCCTGTTGGAAACCAATGCCATCCTTGATGCCAAGGCGTCTCCCATTATAGAGCATGCTTCTAGCAAATTTAAAATTTTCATTCTCAATTTCATGCTCATTAATTTTTGCAGATAATTGAGCTATATGATCATTTTGTTGTTTAATTAAAGCAAGGTGATCATGAATAGCTTCTACATTAACATCTCTACATCTAGTACAAATAGCAACATGTTCAACAGTAGATGTAGAGGGTTTGCAAACATTTAATTCATCTATCTTAGATTTTAGCATGGCATTTTCATCTCTAAGACAGGAAATAGAATCATTGCAAACATTCAAATCTTTAGCCTTGGAAATTAAGCTAGCATTTTCAGTCCTAAGGCTAGAAATAGATTCATTCAATTTATCAATCTTAGCAATTAAACTAGCATTTTCATTTCTAAGATCGGTAATTGAATCATGGCAAATGCTAAGCTCCTTAGTTAGGTTTTCATTTTTCTCTACTTCCTGAGCATAAGCATTTTTTACTTTAACATGCTTTTTATTTTCCTTAATAAGGAATTCCTCTTGACTATCCAAAAGTTCATCCTTCTCATGAATAGCTCCTATTAATTCATTCAATTTTTCCTTTTGTTGCATGTTAAGGTTGGCAAAAACTGTAAGTAAATCATCTTCATCATCACTAGAACTACCATCATCACTAGATGTAGTATATTTGGGGGTGGTTCTAGTTTGTACCTTCTTCTTTTTGCCATCTTTTGCCATGAAGCACTTGTGGCCGACGTTGGGGAAGAGAAGTCCCTTGTTGACGGCGATGTTGGCGGCATCCTCATCAGAGGAGGAGTCGGTGGAGCTCTCGTCGGAGTCCCATTCTCGACATACGTGGGCATCACCGCCCTTCTTCTTGTAGTATCTCTTCTTCTCCTTCTTCTTCCCCCTTTTGTCGTCGCCCCTGTCACTATCACTAGACATAGGATATTTAGCGATAAAAAGACCAGGCTTATCACACTTGTAGCACACCCTTTTGGAGCGGGGTTTGTAGTCCTTCCCCCTCCTTTTCTTGAGGATTTGGCAAAAGCTCTTGATGATGAGCGCCATCTCCTCATTGTCGAGCTTGGAGGCATGGATGGGGAGCCTACTTGATGTAAACTCTTCTTTCTTCTCTTCCGTCGCTTTGAATGCGACGGGTTGCACCTCGGGTGTGGAGGTGCCGCCTTGCTCCAAGTCGACGATGTGTTTGGAGCCTTTGATCATCAACTCAAAGCTCACGAACTTCCTAATTACCTCCTCGGGAGACATTAGCTTATATCTAGGATCACCACATATTAATTGAACTTGAGTGGGATTATGAAATACGAGGGATCTTAGAATAACCTTGACCATTTTATGGTCATCCCACTTGGTGCTCCCGAGGTTGCGCACTTGGTTGACCAAGGTCTTGAGCCGGTTTTACATTGCTTGTGGCTCCTCTCCTTGGTTGAGGACGAATCGACCGAGCTCCCCCTCGATCGTCTCCCGTTTGGTGATCTTGGTCACCTCATCTCCTTCGTGCGCGGTCTTGAGTACATCCCAAATTTCTTTGGCACTTTTTAGCCCTTGCACCTTATTATACTCCTCTTGACACAAGGAGGCGAGGAGTATAGTAGTTGCTTGGGAGTCAAAGTGTCGTATTTAGGCGACCTCGTCCGAATCGTAATCTTCGTCCCCCACATTTGGTGCCTGCGCTCCAAAGTCAACAATGTCCCATATGCTTGCGTGGAGTGAGGTTAGGTGATGCCTCATTTTATCACTCCACATAGAATAATCTTCACCATCAAAACATGGTGGCTTGCCTAATGGAACGGAAAGTAATGGAGTGCGCTTAGAAATACGGGAGTAACAAAGTGGCATCTTACTATACTTCTTGCGCTCATGGCTCTTAGAAGTGACGGACGGCGCTTCAGAGCCGGATGTGGAGGGCGACGAAGAGTCGGTCTCGTAGTAGACCACTTTCTTCATCTTCTTCTTCTTGTCGCCACTTCGATGCGACTTGACACGGGGAGGGGATTCCTCCTTGCCTTTGGCGCCGGACTCCCTTGATGGAGCCTTCCCGTGGCTTGTGGCCTTCTCGTTGGTTTCCATTTCCCTCTTGGCAGATCCTCCCGACATCACTTCGAGTGGTTAGACTCTTAATGAAGTATCGGGCTCTAATACCAATTAAAAGTCGCCTAGAGGGGGGTGAATAGGCAGAATCTGAAAATTATAAACTTAAACACACAATACAAGCTGGGGTTAGCGTTAGAACGAATATTAAGTCCGTGAGAGAGGGGGAAACAAATCAAATGAAAGACAATCGAATGAACACGGTGATTTGTTTTTACCGAGGTTCAGTTCCAATGAACCTACTCCCCATTGAGGTGGTCACAAAGACCGGGTCTCTTTCAACCCTTTCCGTCTCTCAAACGGTCACTAAGACCGAGTGAGCTTTCTTCTTTACTTCTCACAGGTCACTTAGACCCCGCAAGGACCACCACACAATTAGTGTCTCTTGCCTTGCTTACAAAGCACTTGAGAGTAACAAGGAAAAGAAAAGAAAGCCAACCAAGCAAACAAGAGCAACAAGAAACACAAGTGATCCTCTCACAAGCCCTAATGCGCTAGAGTTGAATTCGGGACTTTGAGTGGATCGATCGCTTGATTTGTGTCTTGGAGTGAAGTCTATTGCTCTTGTATTGAATGCAATGTGTGGAATGCTTGGATGCTTGGGGTAGTGGTGGTTGGGGGTATTTATAGCCCTCAACCACCACATAGCCGTTGGGGGTGGCTGCTGTCGATGGGCGCACCGGACAGTCCGGTGCGCCACCGGACATTGTCCGGTGCGCCAGCCACATCACCCAACTGTTAGGGTTTGGGCGCTGTCGACCGTTGGAGGCTTTGTACTCTAAAATATGAAACATTGGGCTTTTTACCGGTAAGGTGTTCATAAGACATCTTCTTGAGGATTCGGTGAAGGTAGAGCCAGTTGATGGAGTAGCAGGCGGTGTTAATCGCCTCAGCCCAAAACTGGTATGGTGTCTTGTACTCATCAAGCATGGTCCTTGCCATGTCCAGTAGAGTTCTATTCTTCCTCTCCACTACACCATTTTTGTTGAGGTGTGTAGGGAGAAGAGAACTCATGCTTGATGCCCTCATCCTCAAGAAATCCTTCTATTTGAGAATTCTTGAACTCTGTCCCATTATCACTTCTTATCTTTTTGATCCTTAATCCAAACTCATTTTAAGCCCGTCTCAAGAATCCCTTTAAGGTCTCTTGGGTTTGTGATTTTTCCTGCAAAAAGAACACCCAAGTGAAGCGAGAATAATCATCCACAATAACTAGACAGTACTTACTCTCATCGATGCTTATGTAAGCTATCGGGCCGAATAAATCCATGTGGAGCAGCTCGAGCGGCCTGTCAGTCGTCATGATGTTCTTGTGTGGATGGTGGGTGCCAACTTGCTTTCCTGCTTGACATGTGCTACAAACCTTGTATTTCTCAAAATGAACATTTGTTAGTCCCAAAATGTGTTCTCCCTTTAGAAGCTTGTGAAGATTCTTCATTCCAACATGGGCTAGTCGGCGATGCCAAAGCCAACCCATATTAGTCTTAGCAATTAAACAAGTGTTGAGTTCAGCTGTGTTCTCATTAAAATCAACTAAATATAGCTGACCCTCTAACACTCCCTTAAATGCTATTGAATCGTCACTTCTTATAAAGACAATAACACCTAAATCTGTAAAAAGACAGTTGTAACCCATTTTGCATAATTGAGAAACGGAAAGCAAATTATAATCTAAAGAATCTACAAGAAAAACATTGGAAATAGAATGGTTAGGTGATATAGCAATTTTACCAAGTCCTTTGACCAAACCTTGATTTCCATCCCCGAATGTGATTGCTCGTTGGGGATCTTCGTTTTTCTCGTAGGAGGAGAACATTCTCTTCTCCCCTGTCATGTGGTTTGGGCATCCGCTATCAATTATCCAACTTGAACCCCCGAATGCATAATCCTGCAAAACAGTTTAGGCCTTGTTCTAAAGTACCCAAATAGTCTTGGGTCCTTTCACGTTAGAAACAAGCACCTTGGGTATCCAAACACAAGTCTTTGACCTCTTGTGTTTGCCCCCAACATATTTGGCAACTACTTTGCCTGATTTATTAGTAAGCACATATGATGCATCAAAAGTCTTAAATGAAATGTTAGGCTCATTTGATGCAGCAGGAGTTTTCTTTTTAGACATTTTAACATGTGTAGAATGCCTAGAGCTAGAAGCCTCATATTTATACATAAAAGCATGGTGAGAAACAGAATGAGATTTCCTAGAATGAATTTTCCTAATTTTGTGCTCAGGATAATTAGCAGGATATAAAATGTAGCCCTCATTATCCTAAACCATGGGAGCCTTAACCTTTACAAAATTAGACAATCTCTTAGGGGCATTAAGCTTGACATTGCTTCCCTGTTGGAAACCAATGCCATCCTTAATGCCAGGGCATCTCCCATTATAGAGCATACTTCTAGCAAATTTAAACTTTTCATTTTCAAGTTCATGCTCATTATTTTTTGCAGTTAATTGAGCTATATGATCATTTTTTGTTTAATAAGAGAAGGTGATCATTTATAGCATCAACAGTAACATCTCTACATCTAGTACAAATAATAACATGATCAACAATAGATGTAGAGAGTTTGCAAACATTTAATTCATCTATCTTAGCATGTAATATGACATTCTCATTTATAAGACAGGAAATAGAATCATTGCAAACATCTAACTCTCTAGCTTTAGAAATTAAACTAGCATTTTCAGTCCTAAGGCTAGAAATTGACTCATACACTTTATCAATCTTAGCATTTAAACTAGCATTTTCATTTCTAAGACTGGTAATTGAATCATGGCAAATGCTAAGCTCTTTAGTTAGGTTTTCACATTTCTCTACTTCTTGAGCATAAGCATTTTTTACTTTAACATGTTTTTTATTTTCTTTAATAAGGAATTCCTCTTGGCTGTCCAAGAGTTTATCCTTCTCATGAATGGCTCCTATCAATTCATTCAATTTTTATTTTTGTTCCATGTTGAGGTTAGCAAAAAGAGTAAGTAAATCATCTTCGTCTTCACTAGAACTACCCTCATCACTAGATGTTGTATACTTGGGGGTGGTTCTAGATTGTACCTTCTTCTTTTTGCCGTCCTTCGCCATGAAACACTTGTGGCCGACGTCGGGGAAGAGGAGGCCCTTGTTAATGGCGATGTTGGCGGCATCCTCGTCGGAGGAGGAGTCGGTGGAGCTCTCATTGAAGTCCCATTCCCGACACACGAGGGCATTGCCGCCCTTCTTCTTGTAGTACCTCTTCTTTTCTTTCTTCTTCCTCTTCTTGTTCTCGCCCCTGTCACTATCACTAGACATTGGACATTTTGCAATAAAATGACCGGGCTTACCACATTTGTAACACACCCTTTTAGAGCGGGGTTTGTAGTCCTTTCCCCTCCTATGCTTGAGGATTTGGCGGAAGCTCTTGATGATGAGTGCCATCTCCTCGTTGTCGAGCTTGGAGGCGTCGATTGGAAGCCTACTTGGTGTAGACTCCTTCTTTTCTTCTTCCGTCGCCTTGAATGCGACGGGTTGCACCTCGGGTGTGGAGGTGGCACCTTGCTCCAAGTTGACGATGTGTTTGGAGTCTTTGATCATTAGCTCAAAGCTCACAAACTTCCCAATCACTTCCTCGGGAGACATTAGTTTATATCTAGGATCCCCACGTATTAATTGAACTTGAGTAGGATTGCAAAATACGAGGGATCTAAGAATAACCTTGACCATTTCATGGTCATCCCATTTTGTGCTCTCGAGGTTGCGCACTTGGTTCACCAAGGTCTTGAGCCGGTTGTACATTGCTTGTGGCTCCTCTCCCTTGTTGAGGACGAATCGACCAAGTTCTCACTCGATCGTTTCGCGCTTGGTGATCTTGGTCACCTCGTCCCCTTCATGCGCCGTCTTGAGCACGTCCCAAATTTCTTCGGTGCTTTTTAACCCTTGCACCTTATTATACTCCTTTCGACACAAGGAGGCAAGGAGTATAGTTGTGGCTTGGGAGTTAAAGTGCCTAATTTGGGCGACCTCGTCCGAGTCATAGCCTTCGTCCCCCACCTTAGGTACCTGCGCTCCAAATTCAACAATATCCCAAATGCTTGCGTGGAGTGAGGTTAGGTGATGCCTCATTTTATCACTTCACATACAATAATCCTCACCATCAAAATATGATGGTTTGCCTAAGGGAACGGAAATACGGGGATAGCGAAGGGGTATCTTACTATACTTCTTGCGCTCATGGTGCTTAGAAGCGACAGACGAGTGTAGGATCTAGGACACCGGCTAGAGGGGGGTGAATAGACGGTTTTGACTAAAATAAAAAACACTAGGGAAATTTAATCAATATAACAAGAGGAATAAATTATCTAGTGATAACAAGTAAACACTCTATGCGAATCCACTAAGGTGATTGAATACTTGATGAACAATGTGCAAAATACTAATCACTTGCACGACAATAAGTAATGCAAGAAAATAAAGACATCAGATTTTATCCTGTGGTATCGGTGATTTGCCGATCACCCCTAATCCACGTTGAGGTGGACTTCAAGCTCTCACTTGCTCCTCTATCAAGACACGGCTTGATCTTTGAGCCAAGTGGACAAGAAATCACTCAATACCTCGATTCCACTAATATCACCTTTGTCGCTCCGGCGAGGTAGGCGCGGACCTCTCACAATCAACACCGCGGCTTCTCCACAATCTTCTTGGAGAGCTCGACTGAGACAATCACCCGAGCCGTCTAGGAGGCGGCAACCTCCAAGAGTAACAAGCCGATGACGCTTGCTCGGTGTACCACCTAGTGCCTCAAGAATCACCAATGGATGCAAATGCACTAGGAACACTCAATCTCTCACTAGAATGCAATCTCAAGCAAAGAGTGTGAGAGAGTGAGTTGGAGGATCACAAATGAGCTCAATGTATGCAAGGAATGGCCAAGAGAGCCCTCACACACGAGCTCCCCTTCTATTTATAGTCCCCCACTCAAATCCAACCGTTATGAACAAAAGACACATGTTCTGCGCACATGCGGATGGTCTGCGCCCAAGGGCCAGACGGTCCGCGCCCTAGGGCCAGACGGTCCGCCGTACACATAACGGCTATTTTTCCCGTTTGAAATCTGCCAGAGCTGTCAGAAAAGTAAGGTCCGGATAATCCGCCCACCTTGGTCGGACCGTCCGCGACCTGGCAACTTGGAGCACCAGAGCTCTGACCAAGTGGAGTTAACACGTGCGGACCGTCCGCCTACAAGGCCGGACGGTCCGTGACCTGGGAGTCAGTACTATTCGGACTTATCCTCCGGACAGTCTGTAGTACAAATCATAAAAACCACATAGTCCCTGCCCAAACCAAATTTGGCACCTGCGGACGGTCCGCCCATCAAGGCCGGACGGTCCGCACTATAATTCAAGAACTGTGCCGAGAGCAGCCTTCTCTGGTTAGGACTGCGAATGGTCCGGCCCCAAGGCCTGGACGGTCCACAGTACAAATGAACAGGACCTGTCCGAAGTGAACAGACTTCGGACCCCACTGGAGGATCGCGGACGGTCCGCCCTCAAGGCCCGGACGGTCCGCACATCCCAAGATTTGGCACTTTTCAAACAAGCTTTTGAAAGGGTTTTTAACTCATGAAATTTGAAGCGCTGTTAGTCCTCATGCAAATTGAAAGGGAAATAGGGTCAAACCTTTTCCAATATGAATTTTGGTGGTTGAATTGCCCAACACAAATTATTGGACTAACTAGTTTGCTCTAGAAAATATGTTCTACAGGTGCCAAAGGTTCACAACAAACCAATACAAAGATAAAAGAAGGGGTTCAAAACAAGGGAGCAAAGTTCATACGAAGGCAGCCCTAGTCTGGCGCACCGGACTGTCCGGTGTGCCACCGGACAGTGTCCGGTGCACCAGGGAGGAATGACTCTGAACTTGCCAGCTTCGGGAATTTGGGAGGCCGCTCCGCTATAATTCACCGGACTGTCCTGTGTAACACCGGACTGTCCGGTGTGCCAGCGGAGCAACAGCTACTTCGTGCCAATGGTCATTTGCAGAGGACATTAAATGCGCTACAGTGCGTGCCTGCACGCGCAGAAGTCAGAGCAGGCGCAGAAGGCGCACCTGACAGTCTACAGGACCTGTCCGGTGGCCCAGTTGTCAGAAGCTCCAACGGTCGAACCCTAATGGTTGGATGACGTGGCTGGCGCACCGGACAGTGTCCGGTGGCGCACCGGACAGCCCGGTGCGCCATACGACAGACAGCCTTCCCAACGGCCACTTTGGTGGTTGGGGCTATAAATACCCCCAACCACCACTCTTCAAGGCATCCAAGCATTCACTACATCTCATTCAATACAAGAGCAATACACAACACTCCAAGACACAAATCAAAGCCTCCGATCGAATTAAAGTCCCCAAATTCAACTCTAGTTTTTAGGACTTGTGAGAAGATCGACTTGTGTTCTTTTGTTCCTCTTGTTGCTTGGTTGACTTTCTTCTTTTTCTCATTCTTACTCTCTAAACCTTGTAAGCAAAGCAAGAGACACCAATTGTGTGGTGGTCCTTGCGGGGTCTAAGTGACCCGGGAAATCAAGGAAGGAAGCTCACTCGGTCTAAGTGACCGTTTGAGAGAGGGAAAGGGTTGAAAGAGACCTGGTCTTTGTGACCACCTCAACGGGGAGTAGGTTTGCAAGAACCGAACCTCGGTAAAACAAATCACTGTGTCATCCATTCTTATTTGCTTGTGATTTGTTTTCGCCCTCTCTTTCGGACTCGTTTATATTTCTAACGCTAACCCCGGCTTGTAGTTGTGCTTAAGTTTATAATTTTCAGATTCCACCTATTCACCCCCCTCTAGGTGACTTTCAATTGGTATCAGAGCCCGGTGCTTCATTAGAGCCTAACCGCTCGAAGTGATGTCGGGAGAACACGCTAAGAAGGAGATGGTGACCGGCGAGAAGCCCGCCACAAGCCACGGGAAGGCTCCATCGGGAGAGTCCCGCAACAAGAAGAAGGAGGAATCACCTCCTCACAAGTTGCATCGGAGTGGCGACAAGAAAAAGAAGATGAAGAAGGTGGTCTACTACAAGACCAATTCTTCGTCGCCATCCACCTTCAGCTCCGACGCGCCGTCCGTAACTTCTAAGCGCCATGAGCGAAAGAAGTTTAGTAATATTCCCCTACGCTATCCTCGCATTTCTAAGCGTACTCCTTTACTTTCTATCCCATTGGGAAAACCACCGGTTTTTGACGGTGAAGATTATAACATGTGGAGTGATAAAATGAGGCATCACCTAACCTCACTCCACACTAGTATTTGGGATGTTGTTGAGTTTGGTGTACAGGTACCATTCGTAGGGGATGAGGACTATGATTCGGATGAAGTTGCCCAAATCTGGCACTCCAACTCACAAGCCACCACAATACTCCTCACCTCTCTAAGTCGAGAGGAGTATAACAAGGTGCAAGGATTGAAGAACGCCAAGGAGATTTGGGACGTGCTCAAAATGGCGCACGAAGGAGACGAGGTGACCAAGATCACCAAGAGGGAAACGATCGAGGGGGAGCTCGGTCGTTTTATGCTCAACCAAGGAGAAGACCTACAAGCAATGTACAACCACTTCAAAACCTTGGTGAACCAAGTGCGCAACCTCGGGAGCACCAAGTGGGATGACCATGAAATGGTCAAGGTTATTCTTAGATCACTCGTATTTCTTAACCCCACTCAAGTTCAATTAATTCATGGTGATCCAAGATATAAACTAATGTCTCCCGAGGAAGTGATAGGAAAATTTGTGAGCTCTGAACTAATGATTAAAGGTTCCAAGAAAATCATCGAGCAAGGTGCCTCCTCCACGCCCGAGGCACAACCCGTTGCATTCAAGGCGACTGAGGAGAAGAAAGAAGACTCTACACCGAGTAGGGTCCCCATCGACACCTCCAAGCTCGACAATGAGGAGATGGCGCTCATCATCAAGAGCTTCCGTCAAATCCTCAAGCAAAGGAGGGGGAAGGACTACAAGCCTCGCTCCAAGAAAGTGTGCTACAAATGTGGTAAGCCCGGTCATTTTATCGCTAAATGTCCATTGTCTAGTGATAGTGACAGGGATAACGACAAGAGGGGGAAGAAGAAGGAGAAGAAGAAGTACTACAAGAAGAAGGGCGGCGATGCCCATGTTTGCCGGGAGTGGGACTCCGACGAGAGCTCTACCGACTCCTCCGACGACGAGGACGCTGCCAACATCGCCGTCAACAAAGGAATTCTCTTCCCCAACATCGGCCACAAGTGTCTTATGGCGAAGGATGGCAAGAAGAAGAAGGTAAAATCAAGATCCTCCACTAAGTATGCCACTTCTAGTGATGAGGAAAATTCTAGTGATGATGAAGACAATTTGCTTACTCTTTTTGCCAATCTTAACATGCAACAAAAAGAGAAATTAAATGAATTGATTAGTGCCATTCATGAGAAGGATGAACTCTTGGATAGCCAAAAGGACTTCCTTATCAAAGAAAATAAAAAGCATGTTAAGACTAAAAATGCTTATGCTCAGGAGGTAGAGAAAGATGAAAAATTAACTAGTAAGCTAAGTAGTTGCCATGACACCATTTCCAACCTTAATATTGAGAATGCCAATTTAATTGCTAAGGTTGAGAAGTCAAACATTTGTGATGATTCAATTACCAATCTTAGAAATAATAATGGCAATTTAATTGCTAAGATTGAAAAATTGAATGCCTCTCTTGCTAGCCTTAGGAATGAGAATGAAAAATTGATTGCTAAGGCTAAGGAACTAGATGTTTGCAATATTTCTATTTCCAATCTTAGAGATGAGAATGACATTTTACATGCTAAGATTGTTGAATTAAATGATTGTAAACCCTCTACATCTACCGTTGAGCATGTTTCTATTTGCACTAGATATAGAGATGTAAATGTAGATGCTATCCATGATCACCTTGCTATGATTAAACAACAAAATGATCATATAGCAAAATTAGATGCTAAAATTGCCGAGCATGAACTAGAAAATGAGAAATTTAAATTTGCTCGTAGCATGCTTTATAGTGGGAGACGCCCTGGCATTAAGGATGGCATTGGCTTCCAACAGGGAGACAATGTCAAGCTTAATGCCCCTCCTAAAAGATTGTCTAACTTTGTTAAGGGCAAGGCTCCCATGCCTCAGGAAAACGAGGGTTATATTTTATATCCTGTTGGTTATCCTGAGGATAAAATTAGGAGAATTCATGCCAAGAAGACTCATTCTCACCATGCTTTTATTTTTAGGAATGAGGCTTCTAGCTCTAGGCGTTCTACACATGTTAAAATGCCTAAGAAGAAATCTCCTACTGCATCAAATGATCATAATGTTTCATTCAAGACTTTTGATGCTTCTTATGTGCTTACTAACAAATCAGGCAAGGTAGTTGCCAAATATGTTGGGGGCAAACACAAGGGGTCAAAGACTTGTGTTTGGGTACCCAAAGTTCTTGTATCTAATGTCAAAGGACCCAAAACTATTTGGGTACCTAAAATCAAGAACTAAATTTGTTTTGTAGGTTTATGCATCCGGGGGCTCAAGTTGGATCATCGACAGCGGGTGCACAAACCACATGATAGGGGAGAAGAGGATGTTCTCCTCCTATGAGAAAAACCAAGAACCCCAACGAGCTATCACATTCGGGGATGGAAATCAAGGTTTGGTCAAAGGATTGGGTAAAATTGCTATATCACCTGACCATTCTATTTCCAATGTTTTTCTTGTAGATTCTTTAGACTACAACTTGCTTTCTGTTTCTCAATTATGTAAAATGGGTTACAATTGTCTTTTTATGGATACAGGTGTTACTGTCTTTAGAAGAAGTGATGATTCAGTAGCTTTTAAGGGAGTGTTAGAGGGTCAGCTATACTTAGTTGATTTCAATAGAGCTGAACTTGACACTTGCTTAATTGCTAAGACTAACATGGGTTGGCTCTAGCATCGCCGACTAGCCCATGTTGGGATGAAGAATCTTCACAAGCTTCTAAAGGGAGAGCACATTTTGGGACTAACAAATGTTCATTTTGAGAAAGACGGGATTTGTAGCGCATGCCAAGCAGGGAAGCAAGTTGGTGTTCATCATCCACACAAGAACATCATGACGACTGACAGGCCACTGGAACTACTCCACATGGATTTATTCGGCCCGATAGCTTACATAAGCATCGGCAGGAGTAAGTACTGTTTAGTTATTGTGGATGATTATTCTCGCTTCACTTGGGTATTCTTTTTACAGGATAAATCTCAAACCCAAGAGACTCTGAAAGGATTCTTGAGATGGGCTCAAAATGAGTTTGGCTTAAGAATCAAGAAGATAAGAAGCGACAACGGGACGGAGATCAAGAACTATCAAATTGAAGGCTTTCTTGAGGAGGAGGGCATCAAGCATGAGTTCTGTGACACCCCAGGTGTCTATTTCATGTTATGTCGGGAGATTTATCCTAATCTCGGATGCTCAGTGAAAAATTTCCATTTCCTGATCGTGTCTCTCTCTGATTATCCAGATTATTCATTCACGTTCAACCGAATTCGGAGTTATTCAGTCTCATAGAAGGCCAAATTTGGAGCCTGTTAAAACTTTTATTTCTTGGCACGAATGCGGACTCGCTGATCAATCTTGATTTATAAAATCTTGTCGAAAGCTCATTTAATCAAATGCTCGACAGTTGCTAGTCGAGCTGCGTCTGAATCCGATTCCTCGACCTTCGATCTGTGTCCGACTCCGATTTCTCGATGTTCGATCTATGTCCAAAAATTAATCTGACTCCGTACTCTCAAACAGAATGCTCAATATGTCGTCATCGAATAAATTTTATCCGACTCATCTAAATATCTCATGTCCGAACCGAACTCAAAACCCCGTATCGACAGCGATTTTAAATTACCACGATTCGCCTTCCCCGACTAAAAATCCAAAGCCGATCTAATCTCAGGATGATTTATTTTCGAATCACGCGTAGGGAATTATTTCCGAGAAAATTTAAATCAAACTCTCGGCCGAATTAATTGCTCAATCGTCCATTCGCCGAAATCTATTTCGCTCTGTTCTGCGTACAGACAAATTCCGCGGGAACATTTTATTCTGGAAAATAAATTTAGCGCGACCTGAATTGGGATTTTGGGCCAAGCCCATTCTAGCCCAATTGGCCCATTAAAGAACCCTAACCCTAGCTCATGTCTATAAATACGGATCCCCCTCACTTGCATTTGGAAAATTTTCATTCCCACCCCTAGCCGCCACCAGCCATTTTCCAGCAGCCACTCTTCTCCTACATGGCAGCAGCTTCTCCCTCACGCCAGTAGCAGGGAGCTCGACTCCTTCTCAGCATGGCGCTCGGCACCCAACCAGCAGGGCGCCCTTCTCCCCAGCGTGCAAGAGCAGAGCTCCATGGCGCCATCCTTCATCCTGCTCCTCGCGCCCGCTTCATCTCCCAGCTCGGCCTCGCCATCGCGCAGGAAGGTGCAGGCGCCCTTTTCTTCTTCCTCTGCCCAACGCTCCCTGCCCTCCCTGCACCTCTCCTTAGCTCCCCATGGCGCCCAAAAAATAGTAGCTCGGCTCCTCTGCTCTTCTTCCTCATGGTCGTGATTCTACGCAGAGCTGCGAGCAGGAGCAAGCCATGGCCGGATCTACCCCTCCATGGACGCCCCCTTGTTGTTCCCTACGCCTAGCTCATCCCCTCCTAGCGCCCCCTTCTGCTCCATGGCTGCAAGAAGCCTCTCCATGGCCGACGCACAGGTGGCCAGCAGCTCTGCTTGCCCCTTCCTCCTTTTCCCTGATGCGGCAGCAAGGAGCCCCTGCTCGGACTGCAGCCACGGCGTCCAAGTCTCTGCGCCCAGCCCTCCGATCCAAAAACAGCAGCCCTGCAAAGAGCCCCTTCCCTTGCTCCTTTCCGATGTGCGCAGGGTGCTCGACGAAATGTGCAGCAACCCCAATGGCTCCGCGCACTGCCGGCTTGCTATTTTGTTGCGCAGTGAGCAGCTGAAAGGGAATTAGGCTTACCCCTAGTTCCTAAATAATTTTGGTGGTTGAATTGCCCAACACAAATATTGGACTAACTAGTTTGCTCTAGTACTCAAGTTATACAGGTGCAAAAAGTTCACACTTAGCCAATAAAAAGACCAAGTTTTGGATTCAACAAAGGAGCATCGAGGCAACCGAGGGCACCTCTGGCTGGAGGCACCGGACTGTCCGGTGTGCACCGGACAATGTCCGGTGCGCCCAGAGGACTCCAACTCCAACTCTTCGCTCTCGGGAATTCTCGGAAGCTGGCGCGCTATAATTCACCGGACTGTCCGGTGTGCACCGGACATGTCCGGTGCTCCAAGGAAGCGCGGTCTCCGGAACTCGCCAGCCTCGGGTTCGCGCGGCAGCTGCTCCACTAAAATTCACCGTACTGTCCGGTGTGCACCGGACTGTCCGGTGTGCCAGCGGAGCAACGGCTCTCTGCGGCGCCAACGGCTCCCTGCGGAGCATTTAATGCGCAAACAGCGCGCGCAGTCGTCAGGATCGCCCATACCGGTGCACCGGACATCAAACAGTACATGTCCGGTGTGCACCGGACATCCAGGCGGGCCCAGAAGTCAGAAGCTCCAACGGTCAGAATCCAACGGCAATGGTGACGTGGCAGGGGCACCGGACTGTCCGGTGTGCACCGGACTGTCCGGTGCGCCATCGAACAGACAGGTTCCAGCAACGGTCACTTTTGGTGGTTGGGGCTATAAATACCCCAACCACCCCACATTCATTGCTATCCAAGTTTTCCACTTCTCAACTACTACAAGAGCTCTAGCATTCAATTCTAGACACACCAAATAGATCAAGTCCTCTCCAAATTCCACACAACTCCATAGTGACTAGAGAGAGTGATTTGCTTGTGTTCTTTCGAGCTCTTGCGCTTGGATCGCACTCTTTTCTTTCTCACTTGTTCTTGTGATCAATCTCAATTGTAACCAAGGCAAGAGGCACCAATTGTGTGGTGGCCCTTGCGGGGAAGTTTTGTTCCCGGTTGATTGAGAAGAAGAGAAAGCTCACTCGATCCGTGGGATCGTTTGAGAGAGGGAAGGGTTGAAAGAGACCCGGCCTTTGTGGCCTCCTCAACGGGGAGTAGGTTTGCGAGAACCGAACCTCGGTAAAACAAATCCGCGTGTCACACTCTTATTCGCTTGCGATTTGTTTTGCGCCCTCTCTCGCGGACTCATTTATATTTCTAACGCTAACCCTCGCTTGTAGTTGTGATTATTTTTGTAAATTTCAGTTTCGCCCTATTCACCCCCCCCTCTAGGCGACTATCAATTGGTATCAGAGCCCGGTGCTTCATTAGAGCCTAACCGCTCGAAGTGATGTCGGGAGATCACGCCAAGAAGGAGATGGAGACCGGCGACGAGCCCACTACAAGCCAAGGGAGCACTTCATCGGAAGAGTCCCGCACCAAGAGAAGGGAGAAGAAGAAGAACTCCAAGCGGAAGGAGAAAAGATCTTCCTCTTCTCACCACAAGGAGAAGAAGGAAAAATCTTCTTCTCACAAGCCGCATCGGAGTGGGGACAAGCACAAGAGGATGAGGAAGGTGGTCTACTACGAGACCGACACTTCATCGACATCTACCTCCGGCTCCGACGCGGCATCCGTCACTTCTAAACGCCAAGAGCGTAAGAAGTATAGTAAGATTCCCCTACGCTACCCTCGCATTCCTAGACATACACCTTTACTTTCCGTCCCATTAGGCAAACCACCAACTTTTAATGGTGAAGATTATGCTATGTGGAGTAATTTGATGCGATTTCATCTAACCTCTCTCCACAAAAGATTATGGGATGTTGTTGAGTATGGTGTACAGGTACCATCCGTAGGGGATGAGGACTATGACACGGACGAAGTGGCCCAAATCGAGCACTTCAACTCCCAAGCCGCAACCATCCTCCTTGGCTCTCTAAGCAAGGAGGAATACAACAAAGTACAAGGGTTAAAGAACGCCAAGGAGATTTGGGACCTACTCAAGACGGCGCACGAGGGTGATGAACTCACCAAAATCACCAAACGGGAAACGATCGAGGGGGAGCTCGGTCGCTTTCGTCTTCGCCAAGGGGAGGAGCCACAAGACATGTACAACCGGCTCAAGACCTTGGTGAACCAAGTGCGCAACCTCGGGAGCACAAAATGGGATGACCACGAGGTGGTTAAGGTTATTTTAAGAGCACTTATTTTCCTTAACCCCACTCAAGTACAATTAATTCGTGGTAATCCTAGATATCCACTAATGACTCCCGAGGAAGTTATCGGGAATTTTGTAAGCTTTGAATGCATGATTAAGGGCTCCAAGAAGATCAACGAGCTTGATGAACCCTCCACATCCGAGGCGCAACCCGTGGCCTTCAAGGCAACGGAGGAGAAGAAGGAGGAGTCTACACCAAGTAGACAACCAATTGACGCCTCCAAGCTCGACAACGAGGAGATGGCCCTAATCATCAAAAGCTTCCGGCAAATCCTCAAGCAACGGAAAGGGAAAGATTACAAATCCCGTTCCAAGAAGGTTTGCTACAAGTGTGGTAAGCCCGGTCATTTCATTGCAAAATGTCCTATGTCTAGTGACAGTGACAGGGGCGACGACAAGAAGGGAAGAAGAAAGGAGAAGAAGAAGTATTACAAGAAGAAGGGCGGCGATGCCCATGTTTGTCGGGAATGGGACTCCGACGAAAGCTCAAGCGACTCCTCCTCCGACGAGGACGCCGCCAACATCGTCGTCACCAAAGGCCTCCTCTTCCCAAACGTCGGCCACAAGTGTCTCATGGCCAAGGACGGCAAAAAGAAGGTAAAATCAAGGTCCTCCACTAAATATGAAACATCTAGTGATGAGGATGATAATAAAAATGAGGAGGATAATTTGCGTATTCTTTTTGCCAACCTTAACATGGAACAAAAGGAAAAATTAAATGAGCTAATTAGTGCCATCCATGAAAAGGATGATCTCTTGGACTCCCAAGAGGACTTCCTAATCAAGGAAAACAAGAAACATGTTAAGGTTAAAAATGCTTATGCTCTAGAGGTAGAAAAATGTAACAAATTATCTAGTGAGCTAAGCACTTGCCATGACACTATTGCCAACCTTAGAAATGAAAATGCTAAACTAATTGCTAAGGTTGATTCTCATGTTTGCATTGATCCTAGAAATGATAATGTTGATTTACTTGCTAGGATTGATGAGTTGAATGTTTCTATCACTAGCCTTAGAAATGAGAATGAAAAACTAATTGCTAAGGCTAAGGATTTTGATGTTTGCAATGCTACTATTTCCGACCTTAGAACTAAAAATGATATGTTACATGCTAAGGTTGTTGAACTAAAATCTTGCAAACCCTCTACATCTAATGTTGAGCATATTTCCATTTGTACTAGATGTAGAGATATTAATGTTGATGCTATCCATGATCACCTAGCCTTAATTAAAAAACAAAATGATCACATAGCACAACTTAATGCTAAAATTAGAGAGCATGACTTAGAAAATGAAAAATTTAAATTGGCTAGAAGCATGCTCTATAATGGGAGACGCCCTGGCATTAAGGACGGCATTGGCTTCCAAAAGGGAGACAATGTCAAAATTAATGCCCCTCCAAAGAACTTATCTAACTTTGTTAAGGGCAAGGCTCCCATGCCTCAGGATAACGAGGGTTACATTTTATACCCTGCCGGTTATCCTGAGAGCAAGATTAGGAAAATTCATTCTAGGAAGTCTCACTCTAGCCCTAATCATGCTTTTATGTATAAGGGTGAGACATCTAGATCTAGGCAACCAACCCATGCCAAGTTGCCTAGAAAGAAAATTCCAAATGCATCAAATGATCATGTCATTTCATTTAAAACTTTTGATGCATCTTATGTTTTAACTAACAAATCAGGCAAGGTAGTTGCCAAAATTGTTGGGGGCAAACACAAGGGCTCCAAGACTTGTGTTTGGGTACCCAAAGTTCTTGTATCTAATGCTAAAGGACCCAAAACCGTTTGGGTACCTAAAACAAAGAACTAAACTTGTTTTGTAGGTTTATGCATCCGGGGGCTCAAGTTGGATACTCGACAGCGGGTGCACAAACCATATGACAGGGGAGAAAAAGATGTTCTCCTCATATGAGAAAAACCAAGATCCCCAACGAGCTATCACATTCGGGGATGGAAATCAAGGTTTGGTCAAAGGTTTGGGTAAAATTGCTATATCACCTGACCATACTATTTCCAATGTTTTTCTTGTAGATTCTTTAGATTACAATTTGCTTTCCGTATCCCAATTATGTCAAATGGGCTACAACTGTCTTTTTACTGATACAGGTGTTACTGTCTTTAGAAGAAGTGATGATTCAGTAGCATTTAAGGGAGTGTTAGAGGGTCAGCTATACTTGGTAGATTTTGATAGAGCTGAACTCGACACTTGCTTAGTTGCTAAGACTAACTTGGGTTGGCTCTGGCACCGCCGACTAGCCCATGTTGGAATGAAGAATCTTCACAAGCTTCTAAAGGGAGAACACATTTTGGGACTAACCAATGTTTATTTTGAGAAAGACAGGATTTGTAGCGCATGCCAAGCCGGGAAGCAAGTTGGCATCCATCATCCACACAAAAACATCATGACTACCGACAGGCCACTGGAGCTCCTTCACATGGATTTGTTCGGCCCGATCGCTTACATAAGCATCGGCGGTAGTAAGTATTGTCTTGTAATTGTGGATGATTATTCTCGCTTCACTTGGGTGTTCTTTTTACAGGACAAATCTTATACCCAAGAGACCTTAAAGGGATTCTTGAGACGGGCTCAAAATGAGTTCGGCTTAAGGATCAAGAAAATTAGAAGCGACAATGGAACGGAGTTCAAGAACTCTCAAATCGAAGGCTTCCTTGAGGAGGAGGGCATCAAGCATGAGTTCTCTTCTCCCTACACTCCACAACAAAATGGTGTAGTGGAGAGGAAGAATCGAACTCTATTGGACATGGCAAGAACCATGCTTGATGAGTACAAGACACCGGATCGGTTTTGGGCCGAGGCGGTCAACACCGCCTGCTACGCCATCAACCGGTTATATCTTCACCGAATCCTCAAGAAGACATCTTATGAACTCCTAACCGGTAAAAAGCCCAATATTTCATATTTTAGAGTTTTTGGTAGCAAATGTTTTATTCTTGTCAAAAGAGGTAGAAAATCTAAATTTGCTCCTAAAACTGTAGAAGGCTTTTTACTAGGATATGACTCAAACACAAGGGCATATAGAGTTTTAACAAGTCCTCAGGACTTGTTGAAGTTTCTTGTGACGTTGTGTTTGATGAGACTAACGGCTCTCAAGTAGAGCAAGTTGATCTTGATGAAACAGGTGAAGAACAGGCTCCATGCATAGCGCTAAGGAACATGTCCATTGGGGATGTGTGTCCTAAGGAATCCGAAGAGCCTTCAAATGCACAAGATCAACCATCCTCCTCAACGCAAGCATCTCCACCAACTCAAATTGAGGATGAGGCTCAAAATATTGAACAAGAAGATCAAGAAGATGAGCCACCTCAAAATGACGGCAATGATCAAGGGGGAGATACAAATGATGAAGACAAGGAGGATGAACAACCAAGGCCGCCACACCCAAGAGTCCACCAAGCAATACAACGAGATCACCCCGTCGACACCATCCTCGGCGACATTCATAAGGGGGTAACTACTCGATCTCGTGTTGCACATTTCTGTGAACATTACTCTTTTGTTTCCTCTATTGAGCCACACAGGGTAGAGGAAGCACTTCAAGATTCGGATTGGGTGATGGCGATGCAAGAGGAGCTCAACAATTTCACGAGGAACGAGGTATGGCACTTAGTTCCACGTCCTAACCAAAATGTTGTAGGAACCAAGTGGGTCTTCCGCAACAAGCAAGATGAGCATGGTGTGGTGACTAGGAACAAAGCTCGACTCGTGGCCAAGGGATATTCACAAGTCGAAGGTTTGGATTTTGGTGAAACCTATGCACCCGTAGCTAGGCTTGAGTCAATTCGCATATTATTGGCCTATGCTACTTACCATGGCTTCAAGCTTTATCAAATGGACGTGAAGAGTGCCTTCCTCAATGGACCAATCAAGGAGGAGGTCTATGTTGAGCAACCTCCCGGCTTTGAAGACAGTGAGTATCCTAACCATGTTTATAGGCTCTCTAAGGCGCTTTATGGGCTCAAGCAAGCCCCAAGAGCATGGTATGAATGCCTTAGAGATTTCCTTATTGCAAATGGCTTCAAAGTCGGCAAAGCCGATCCTACTTTGTTCACTAAAACTCTTGACAATGATTTGTTTGTATGCCAAATTTATGTTGATGATATCATATTTGGGTCTACTAACAAATCTACATGTGAAGAATTTAGTAGGATCATGACACAGAAATTCGAGATGTCGATGATGGGGGAGTTGAAGTATTTTCTGGGATTCCAAGTCAAGCAACTCGAAGAGGGCACCTTCATTAGCCAAACAAAGTATACTCAAGACATTCTAACCAAGTTTGGAATGAAGGATGCCAAGCCCATCAAGACACCCATGGGAACCAATGGGCATCTCGACCTCGACACGGGAGGTAAGTCCGTGGATCAAAAGGTATACCGGTCGATGATTGGTTCATTGCTTTATTTATGTGCATCTCGACCGGACATTATGCTTTCCGTTTGCATGTGTGCAAGATTCCAAGCCGACCCTAAGGAATCACACCTTACGGCCGTAAAACGAATCTTGAGATATTTAGCTTATACTCCTAAGTTTGGGCTTTGGTACCCTCGGGGATCCACTTTTGATTTGATTGGTTATTCGGATGCCGATTGGGCGGGGTGTAAGATTAACAGGAAGAGCACA
Organism: Zea luxurians; assembly: GCA_029449295.1. NCBI lineage: Eukaryota > Viridiplantae > Streptophyta > Magnoliopsida > Poales > Poaceae > Zea > Zea luxurians. The sequence goes on from JAOPSE010000010.1 coordinate 109,552,684, forward strand.
TCGGGGACTTGCCAGTTCTTGGGAAGATCCTTGGTGTCATGGGCTTCAAAGAAGCAAAATTCGGTCGCTCTTTCTACTGCCGAAGCCGAGTATATTGCCGCAGGCCATTGTTGCGCGCAATTACTTTGGATGAGGCAAACCCTGCGGGACTACGGTTACAAATTAACTAAAGTCCCTTTGCTATGTGACAATGAGAGTGCAATCAAAATGGCCGACAATCCCGTCGAGCACAGCCGCACTAAGCACATAGCCATTCGGTATCATTTTCTTCGGGATCACCAACAAAAGGGGGATATCGAGATTTCTTACATTAACACTAAAGATCAATTAGCCGATATCTTTACCAAGCCACTTGATGAACAATCTTTTACCAGACTTAGGCATGAGCTCAATATTCTTGATTCCAGGAATTTCTTTTGCTAATCTTGCACACATAGCTCATAAATATACCTTTGATCATGTCTCTTTTATATATGCTATGACTAATGTGTTTTCAAGTGTATTTCAAACCAAGTCATAGGTATATTGAAAGGGAATTGGAGTCTTCGGCGAAGACAAGGCTTCCACTCCACTCTACTACTTATCCTTCGCCGTCGCTCCGCATCATCTCTCCAACTTTGGTATAACCTTCACTCATTCATTTCATGACCAAAAGGGGAGAAAGTACTTCACTTGGGCTCTAATGATTCCGTTTTTGGCGATTCATGCCAAAGGGGGAGAAAATATGAGCCCAAAGCAAAAGGACCGCACCACCACCTAATTTTATAAATTTAATGATTTTATATTGGTAAATTTCAAAATTGGTATCTCTTTGTGTTCTAAAGGGGGAGCAACTAGTATTTTCAAAATTGATGTCTTAAAACCCTCTTGAACACTAAGAGGAGACCTTATTTGAGGGGGAGTTTTGTTTAGTCAAAGGAAAAGCATTTTGGAACAAAGGAAGAAATTTTCAAAACTTAAAAATGCTTTGCAAATCTTATTCATTTACCTTTGACTATCTTGCAAAAGGACTTTGAAAAGTATTTACAAAAGAATTTGCAAAAACAAAACTCTTGGTGCAAATGTGGTCCAATATGTCAAAAACAAAGAAAACAATCCATGCGCATTCATGAAGTATTTATATTGGCTCATTTCCAAGCAACCTTTGCACTTACATTATGCAAACTAGTTCAATTATGCACTTCTATATTTGCTTTGGTTTGTGTTGGCATCAATCACCAAAAAGGGGGAGATTGAAAGGGAATTAGGCTTACCCCTAGTTCCTAAATAATTTTGGTGGTTGAATTGCCCAACACAAATATTGGACTAACTAGTTTGCTCTAGTACTCAAGTTATACAGGTGCAAAAAGTTCACACTTAGCCAATAAAAAGACCAAGTTTTGGATTCAACAAAGGAGCATCGAGGCAACCGAGGGCACCTCTGGCTGGAGGCACCGGACTGTCCGGTGTGCACCGGACAATGTCCGGTGCGCCCAGAGGACTCCAACTCCAACTCTTCGCTCTCGGGAATTCTCGAAAGCCGGTGCGCTATAATTCACCGGACTGTCCGGTGTGCACCGGACATGTCCGGTGCTCCAAGGAAGCGCGGTCTCCGGAACTCGCCAGCCTCGGGTTCGCGCGGCAGCTGCTCCGCTAAAATTCACCGGACTGTCCGGTGTGCACCGGACTATCCGGTGTGCCAGCGGAGCAACGGCTCTCTGCGGCGCCAACGGCTCCCTGCGGAGCATTTAATGCGCGCACAGCGCGCGCAGTCGTCAGGATCGCCCATACCGGTGCACCGGACATCAAACAGTACATGTCCGGTGTGCACCGGACATCCAGGCGGGCCCAGAAGTCAGAAGCTCCAACGGTCAGAATCCAACGGCAATGGTGACGTGGCAGGGGCACCGGACTGTCCGGTGTGCACCGGACTGTCCGGTGCGCCATCGAACAGACAGGTTCCAGCAACGGTCACTTTTGGTGGTTGGGGCTATAAATACCCCAACCACCCCACATTCATTGCTATCCAAGTTTTCCACTTCTCAACTACTACAAGAGCTCTAGCATTCAATTCTAGACACACCAAATAGATCAAGTCCTCTCCAAATTCCACACAACTCCATAGTGACTAGAGAGAGTGATTTGCTTGTGTTCTTTCGAGCTCTTGCGCTTGGATCGCACTCTTTTCTTTCTCACTTGTTCTTGTGATCAATCTCAATTGTAACCAAGGCAAGAGGCACCAATTGTGTGGTGGCCCTTGCGGGGAAGTTTTGTTCCCGGTTGATTGAGAAGAAGAGAAAGCTCACTCGATCCGTGGGATCGTTTGAGAGAGGGAAGGGTTGAAAGAGACCCGGCCTTTGTGGCCTCCTCAACGGGGAGTAGGTTTGCGAGAACCGAACCTCGGTAAAACAAATCCGCGTGTCACACTCTTATTCGCTTGCGATTTGTTTTGCGCCCTCTCTCGCGGACTCATTTATATTTCTAACGCTAACCCTCGCTTGTAGTTGTGATTATTTTTGTAAATTTCAGTTTCGCCCTATTCACCCCCCCTCTAGGCGACTATCAGCAGCACGCCATGATGCCTGTCGGTGGTTTGCTGTTTTTGCGCAGCCCCGTCATCGTCGTTGTTCACCCCCGAGGAACCCCGTGTTTTGCGTGGAGAAGAAGACAAGCCGCTCGACGCTCGTCGGACGTTCGGAGCGATGCACCATCCAGAATCGCCATCGTCCTTACAAACACCGATTGGGTTTGTTTATGGTGAGCCGATGCATGTCGCTCTCGATCGACTCGTTTAATTATTTTGAATGGATGTGTGTAAAATGTTTCAGTTATGCGCATTGGTAGGATCGCGGTTGCGATTGGAGAACAAGAGGTTGTCTGATGTGTGCGATTTGTAGTTAGTCTAATTAAGTTTTAGTCGATGACGTGCATGGGTGATTATGCGTGTGAAAATACATTTGTATGAATGGAAGCGTGTAGAGAAGAGAATGAAGTAGAAAAGGACTCCGATGTTTTTATATTTTGATAGGAAAATATATGGTGTGTTGTTTGATGCGAAGACTAAGTTATAAAATGCGGATTATGTTTTGGGAGATGCATCGATAGGCGTCTAGGTGAAAAGTGTAATTGTTTTATGCATGTGATCGATGATTGGGATAGTCGAGGCGAATGAGGAGTATGATCAATCCTGTTAGAGTCACTAGTGCGATTGATGTCTTGTGCGTAATATGGGGACACGTATGTGCGCGGGTGCCGTGGTGTATTATAGTGATGGTGGCGTAAGATAATTAATTGAGGTGTGCGGGTATATGCCGTAATATGGTTATACTCGCAACGAAGAAAGATGTATGTCTTGTGTAACACAACGTTTAGATTGCTGTCGTATAATCATGTGAAGGATGCTCATGATGGTCGTGTGATTTAGGAGTGATGTAATGGCAAGCGAGAAGGAAGTTGAGTTTTTCAAACGGCTAGTGGATAGTGTCTGTCGGTGTTGTCATGATTTTTGTTGTATGGCAATGTGATGCTTGCTTTGTCAAATATTGCATTCCATTCCCATTGGATAAATAAATGTCTTGTTGATCGATTAGAGGTCTTATATGAGCGTTAACGCAGCCCAATAATTATTGGAAGCAAATAGCATTCATAAGTCAGTCCTGGTTAAAATTGGAGAACAATTCGATAGCATATACACATAAGTGCTTTAGGTCCCTCAGTAGCCAATGTAAGTTTTATGGAGTTTTATGCCAGGTGTTAATGTATCTATGTTAGACCTCCTAAAATATGATGTTTTCAGTGACTTGTGTGTTGTGCAGTTTAAGTTGAGAAAAGGTTAAGAAACATTAATTAACTTGCTCGCACCCATGTTTTGAGTTGCAATGTCTAAATGGTTCGCTAAGTCTTCTACTGTGATTAGCCAACTCATGTTAAATGGGAGTCGATTTCGTTAAGTGTTTGTTATATATGTGTGTCTCAGATTTCGATAATAAGAGGCAAGCCGGCGTGTAGGATGTATAGTGGCCTATGTTGTTGCGCTAGTTAGCCGAATTAATAGATGGGTTTGGGTAAGCTCGTAGTCACGGTGATTTGCTTTTGTAGTCTAAATGCGTATATTTACGGTCACGGGTAAAAAGTAGTAATGCTCATGTAATGTCTGATTTAAAACGCAAAGTGTTGGGTGATTATCGTGGAGAATGCGTTGTTAATTGGTTGTAGTAATTTTAGTGCACTAAATGACTTTAATAAAATTTACAAGTCGACTTGTTGGTTCTAATTGGTCGTCTTAACTCGAATAAATAGTAAAGCGTTTGAGTAATTCAAATCTCTCGAACGCGGCGATTCTTGAATTATATAGGAGCTGAAATTTATTGATTGCTGTTTTGGGCTGCACGTACTGTTTTCGTCATGCTGTATGTTTGATTGGATAAATTAAATTTTCTGTAGAAACATTATATAGAAGAGTTGTAGATAACCTTATTATCTTACTTGTGTTAAAATTTGACAGCTATAGGTCTGACAGTTTAGGAGTTATGCTTTTTGCAAATTCAGTAACTGAATCTGTCCAAATTCTGTACAGATTTCATAAACTGCATTGTTTGCTCAATTTAATGTTGCAATCAGTTCATGGTCGTTATAAGAAAGTTATAGATGTTTTTGCTATCTTGCTTGTGTTAAACTTTCATAACCATAGGCCTGATAGTTTAGGAGTTATGAATTTTACAAACTGGTTGCTGTGTTCTGTCCACCGTCAGAACAGATTTCGAAAACTGTATTGTTTGATTTAGTTAAACATTGAATCACTTGTATGGGATAACAAAAGATATGTGGTGCTTTTGCTGAGCTTTCCAAAAAGTCTTATATCACTCTTTTTGGTGGACTGAAGCTTAAGTTATGAATGTTTCAAATATGAAGACTGAATCTATCCAGTTCTGGATAGCAAAGTCTTTTAGTGATGTTTATCCTTAGTTAAATATTGAATCATCTTGGGATGTTTATAAATAATTTGTAGAACATTTAATTAGCTTTCCAGAAAGTCTAGGATCACTTTGTTTGGATGTCTTAATCTTTAGTTGTGAATTTTTGAAGCTGCAAGTCTGAATCTGTCCAAATCTGGACATAGCTACTGTGTTTGCACAATTCAACCTTGCTAAGAGTCTAATCATATTGAGATGATAATACCAAAATTGTAAAACACTTTCTAAGCTTTCCAGAAAGTCCTAGTTTAATATTTTTTAACTAATAATTGAAAAGTTATGATCAAAACAAGTGACTGCTGTATTGCTGTCCAAAAATTCTACTAGTGCCTATTTGATTGTTAGTTCACCCTTTTGGCTAAAAATGGTTGGTTAGCACTAAATTAATATAGACTTGCCATGACTAAGCTAGTGATGACATGTGTGTCCTGTTTTATATGTTTCCTTCTCTAGTTGGTTGTGATATAGGAGTTTCCATAGCCCTTGATGCATAGGTCCTATGTTAAATCGGTGTTTGGGATGCTTTTGTGTGATAAATAGAAGAACTAATGAAAAGTCGTATCCAAATAAATAAAGTGCGCGTACTTGTGATATCGTAGTTGTGTCACATAAATAAATGAAATGTTGTTGTGTTTCCAATGGTGTTAATGTTGAAAGCCTGATAAAGTATAGATAGCTAATACTACCATGTGGTTGTTTACGGTGTCTTATAATTTAGTGCTTAGTTCGCTACCATGTATTTGTATATCTTGTGATATTTTTCATTATATTCATACATATGCATCTTGCATCTCATTTAGGACCGAGAGATGATGATCGTGCAAGGGATATGGTGACAACCACAAGATGCAGTTGGTGGACGACCTGAAGAATGATGGACATGACCAGTGGATGCTCGCCAAGCGAGTGCCACCCCAGCAAACACTATCTAAGTGTTAAATTAAAGGCAAGCCTCGGTTTTATGCATAACCTGGTCTATATGCTATTTTACTACACTTAATGTTTGTAGGCTTGTATTGTGCACTTAAGTGTAGGAGTTGATTGAAACCCTAGTTGCATGAATTCAGGAATCCTTTTTGAGATGGATACTAGTATGCTAGGTCGAGTAGCTGCTTTGCTAATTAGGGATCTCGGTAGAAGTCGAGTGATTTTTCTAGCACTCGCGCGAGGTCAGGAATTGGTTGTACCCACTTTCATATCATATCGGTGTTGGTCTGTGGACACGGATCCATAGGGATGCGTGGTCTACGAGATGAAATTGGAATAAGGATTAACGTGCGGATACCTGTGTCAAGCGTTTGAATGTACTAAGCATATGCCGAGAAATATGGTAAATCGGTAAGCCTAGTACCTGATTGAACCTGCCAGCGGACATATCCCCTCACACGACCTGAGACGTGGTCTCCCATTCCGGTTATGGTGGGTACAAGTGCGGTCACTGCACGACGGCAGTCGGGGTCAGTGAGGCATTGTACGCCAAGGCGGTGAGCCCTGATCTGCTGCCAGGGAATCGATGGGGACGGTTGATGTGTGTGGGGACGGAGTGCCTCGCCATGTCGTGTGTTTAGGTTTACCTTGCAAGGATAAAAACTCGGTTCGAATCGTCTGCTTCTCGCAGCTAATGAGACTGCTTGATCCATTGTACTGCATTGAGTAACAAGTGGAAATGTGTTGATTTGGCAAAAGATGTTGATTGATAAAAATGTTTGATACCATGTATGATTAGCTAGGTACACATCTAGTCTAAAGGATTCTACTAAAACTTGAAAAGCTAAAACTTGTTTTTAGACTCAGCTAGTGCTTTTGGCAAACCAAACCCCATAGCCAAACAACTGCATGTCTAGAGGTAGAGGAGTAGACTCCTCACACCGGGTAAGTCTAGCTGAGTATTAGTATACTCAGCCTTGCTTGTGGCATAATTTTTGCAGGTACTCCTTAGGATGATTGGTTGATGGTGTGACTTGGCCTCCATCCCTGCCACCGGGATAGACGGTCGAGTGGGTTACTGCTTCCGCAGGAGAGGACCAGGAGGAGTAGTGTGGCCAGGCTTCGCCATGTTACTCGGTTTTCTTCGTTAGTTATTTCCACTGCATTAAAATTTATGGTTATTATTTCTGAAACTCCGATAATGTAATCACTAATGATACTTATTAAATTTGTGGTATTATGTTTTATTGTATTTCTCTGTGCCTCACCTTCGTGTGAACTAGTGGTATTCGATCCTGGATAAGTGGCCTCGTCGGACTAGATCCGAGGGACTGACGATTTATTCCTATTTAAGTGTGGTCTAGCCTTTAAGGCGGGACTTAGGCACTTAAGTTAGAATAATTCGGGCGGTTCCGCCACAGCTGGTATCGGAGCGAATACCATTACAGAGAAGTCAATAAGTCATAATTTCCAACCTTTTCAAAAGTAAAACTTGCTTAGAAACCAAGTTGGATAGATCGTCAGGACGATCAGGATAGACCTAGGATGTGAAGCCTTAGGAAATAGATGGGTAGCTAGGTGGCTATATTTATATAGGCCATAAAGGCTACTGCTACTATTAATAAGGATGCTGTAGAAGCACCCGAAAAATTAGTTAGGTCTGAGAAGACGACTAGAATGAGCATGCATCATGATTTTCGCATTATAATTGTCTCTTGTGCATCAACATGCTTCTCTCATCTTTATTCCAATAATAAGAAATTATGAATAATGTGTTGTATTGCTATTTATGAACAAAAAGAAAATATCGCATCCTGTGTTGTTTTGATAGTCTTGTTAGGTTCTGATTTCTCTTGTCTTGTTATCTTGGAGGTGTTGTAGCTGTTCAACCCTTTTGACCCCCTCCAAACAACCTTGAGTTTAGCAAATGAAACCTCAAAAAAAATCCTGCTTGTGTTGGTATTTTCTAGCCCTTGTGTGTTTTACCCTTGAAGATGCACCTGCACAACTTGTAGACCCCCATAGCTTGACCGCTAGACCAACCCAAGTCCCCTTATGCACTTGTTGTGTCAAAAAAATTTGTTGGTGTCTAGTTGTGCAAACCCTATCAAGGCCATGTTTCTTTCCAAAAATCCTTGCCCCTAAAACTTCATAGCATTTCTGTTTATCATCCTAGCTGATCCTGTTTGCCTACCTCTCCTTTTGCCTGGATCTGGTAATCCTTTTTATTGTGAATCATGTTGGCTTTATCATCCGAATCTCGGGATCCCCTATTGATTCTGCCTCGTTATCTGGTAATCTCCTATATCCCGTTCTCTAGCATCGGATGTTGATCTGCCTAAATCTCTCATTTCTGATCATTCTCATACTCCTTCTCCGAGGATCATGATGCTTGTTTTATCAACTTATCTCTAAACGACATATCCATGTGGATTAATGAATGTTGCTGTTATCTTTGGATCTCTCATGTCTCTAAAAGCTTATCAATCTCGATCTCATGGTTGGTTCCTCCTTATATTAAATATCGTATCAATCTTTGGCTGATAATCCCCGTGATGATCATAAAATGGTTCTCTGAGTTGAAGAAAATTCTCATGTGATGCTCTTTTGCCAACAATCTTTGCTTCAACTCCGGTCACATTCTTATTTTCTGAACCATATTCTCATAGGCTCCCTCTATCTGTGCTATGTGGATTTCTCATTGGTTGCATTTAGTAATGGTGTCATGACTAACGACTGATGGTGCCGCGACGAAACCGAGAGCCTCCTGTGGGCGCGCACACATGGTTGAGCTACTCGGCACGCGTCGGTATCACGGTTAATAGTCGTGATCCATTACGAGACTATCCCGATGTGCTATCTGTTGTGGGCATTCTCTCAAAGTGATTGCTGCATTTTATCTCAATACGTCGTGATATTCTATCCAAATCTATCTTCAGTATCTTGTCAGACCCCATCTCATAAATTTGCATCTATCTCCAGCTTGGGAGTTACATGCTTCTCCACCCTTGAAAATCCTCATTCGAATCTCGGGACGAGATTCTTTTAAGGGGGGAAGGCTGTGACACCCTAGGTGTCTATTTCATGTTATGTCGGGAGATTTATCCTAATCTCGGATGCTCAGTGAAAAATTTCCATTTCCTGATCATGTCTCTCTCTGATTATCCAGATTATTCATTCACGTTCCACCGAATTCGGAGTTATTCAGTCTCATAGAAGGCCAAATTTGGAGCCTGTTAAAACTTTTATTTCTTAGCACGAATGCGAACTCGCTGATCAATCTCGATTTATAAAATCTCGTCGAAAGCTCATTTAATCAAATGCTCGACAGTTGCTAGTCGAGCTGTGTCTGAATCCGATTCCTCGACCTTCGATCTGTGTCTGACTCTGATTTCTCGATGTTCGATCTATGTCCAAAAATTAATCCGACTCCGTACTCTCAAACAGAATGCTCAATATGTCGTCATCGAAACAATTTTATCCGACTCGGCTAAATATCTCATGTCCGAACTGAACTCAAAACCCCGTATCGACAATGATTTTAAATTACCATGATTCGCCTTCCCCGACTAAAAATCCAAAGTCGATCAAATCTCAGGATGATTTATTTTCGAATCACGCGTAGGGAATTATTTCCGAGCAAATTTAAATCAAACTCTCGGCCGAATTAATTGCTCAATCGTTCATTCGTCGAAATCTATTTCGCTCTGTTCTGCGTACAGACAAATTCCACGGGAACATTTTATTCTGGAAAATAAATTTAGCGCGACCTGAATTGGGATTTTGGGCCAAGCCCATTCTAGCCCAATTGGCCCATTAAAGAACCCTAACCCTAGCTCATGTCTATAAATACGGATCCCCCTCACTTGCATTTTGAAAATTTTCATTCCCACCCCTAGCCGCCACCAGCCATTTTCCAGCAGCCACTCTTCTCCCTCACGCCAGCAGCAGGGAGCTCAACTCCTTCTCGGCATGGCGCTCGGCACCCATCCAGCAAGGCACCCTTCTCCCCAGCGCGCAAGAGCAGAGCTCCATGGCGCCATCCTTCGTCCTGCTCCTCGCGCCCGCTTCATCTCCCAGCTCGGCCTCGCCATCGCGCAGGAAGGTGCAGGCGCCCTTTTCTTCTTCCTCTGCCCAACGCTCCCTACCCTCCCTGCACCTCTCCTTAGCTCCCCATGGCGCCCAGAAAATAGCAGCTCGGCTCCTCTGCTCTTCTTCCCCGTGGTCGCGATTCTGCGCAGAGCTGCGAGTAGGAGCACGCCATGGCCGGATCTACCCCTCCATGGATGCCCCCTTGTTGTTCCCTATGCCTAGCTCATCCCCTCCCAGCGTCCCCTTCTGCTCCATGGCTGCAAGAAGCCTCTCCATGGCCGACGCATAGGTGGCCAGCAGCTCTGCTCGCCCCTTCCTCCTTTTCCCTGATGCGGCAGCAAGGAGCCCCTGCTCGGACTGCAGCCACGGTGTCCAAGTCCCTGCGCCTAGCCCTTCGATCCAAAAACAACATCCCTGCGCAGAGCCCCTTCCCTTGCTCCTTTCCAATGTGCGCAGGGTGCTCGACGAAATGTGCAGTAGCCCCGACGGCTCCGCGTGCTGCCGGCTTGCTATTTTGTTGCGCAGTGAGCAGCATGCCATGATGCCCGTCAGTGGTTTGCTGTTTTTGCGCAGCTTTGTCATCGTCGTTGTTCACCCTCGAGGAACCCCGTGTTTTGCATGGAGAAGAAGGCAAGCCACTCGACGCTCGTCGGACGTTCGGAGCGATGCACCAACCAGAATCACCATCGTCCTTACAAACACCGATTGGGTTTGTTTATGGTGAGCCGATGCATGTCGCTCTCGATCGACTCGTTTAATTATTTTGAATGGATGTGTGTAAAATGTTTCGGTTATGCGCATTGGTAGGATCGAGGTTGCGATTGAAGAACAAGAGGTTGTCTGATGTGTGCAATTTGTAGTTAGTCTAATTAAGTTTTGGTCGATGACGTGCATGGGTGATTATGCGTGTGAAAATACATTTGTATGAATGGAAGCGTGTAGAGAAGAGAATGAAGTAGAAAAGGATTCTGATGTTTTTATATTTTGATAGGAAAATATATGGTGTGTTGTTTGATGCGAAGACTAAATTATAAAATGCGGATTATGTTTTGGGAGATGCATCGATAGGCGTCTAGGTGAAAAGTGTAATTGTTTTATGCATCTGATCGATGATTGGGATAGTCGAGGCGAATGAGGAGTATGGTTAATCCTATTAGAGTCACTAGTGCGATTGATGTCTTGTGCGTAATATGGGGACACGTATGTGCGCGGGTGCCGTGGTGTATTATAGTGATGGTGGCGTAAGATAATTAATTGAGGTGTGCGGGTATATGCCGTAATATGGTTATACTCGCAACGAAGAAAGATGTATGTCTTGTGTAACACAACGTTTAGATTGCTGTCGTATAATCATGTGAAGGATGCTCATGATGGTCGTGTGATTTAGGAGTGATGTAATGGCAAGCGAGAAGGAAGTTGAGTTTTTCCAACGGCTAGTGGATAGTGTTTGTCGGTGTTGTTATGATTTTTGTTGTATGGCAATGTGATGCTTGCTTTGTCAAATATTGCATTCCATTCCCATTGGATAAATAAATGTCTTGTTGATCGATTAGAGGTCTTATATGAGCGTTATCGCAGCCCAATAATTATTGGAAGCAAATAGCATTCATAAGTCAGTCCTGGTTAAAATTGGAGAACAATGCGATAGCATATGCACATAAGTGCTTTAGGTCCCTCAGTAGCCAATGTAAGTCTTACGGAGTTTTATGCCAGGTGTTAATGCCTCTATGTTAGGCCTCCTAAAATATGATGTTTTCAGTGACTTGTGTGTTGTGCAGTTTAAGTTGAGAAAAGGTTAAGAAACATTAATTAACTTGCTCCCACCCATGTTTTGAGTTGCAATGTCTAAATGGTTCGCTAAGTCTTCTACTGTGATTAGCCAACTCATGTGAAATAGGAGTCGATTTCGTTAAGTGTTTGTTATATATGTGTGTCTCGGATTTCGATGATAAGAGGCAAGCCGGCGTGTCGGATGTATAGTGGCCTATGTTGTTGCTAGTTAGCCGAATTAATAGATGGGTTTGGGTAAGCTCGTAGTCACGGTGATTTGCTTTTGTAGTCTAAATGCATATGTTTACGTTCGCGGGTAAAAAGTAGTAGTGCTCATGTAATTAGGGATGGCAACGGGTCGGATTCGGATCGGATACTGTAAATATTCGCCCGCAGCCATATGCACGGTCACAGATAATATCCGCCCGCGACTATACCCGCGGGTAGAAATTCATATCCATGCCCATGCCCATCGGGTTTCGGATATCCGTCAGATATCCATCGGATATGACAAATAACTATTTTCAACAATTCAATAACAAAATTAATCAAATTTCTTACCAATTATCAGTCAAGATGCAGCCTTGTACAGGAATACAAGAATACTACTATACTAGCTGAGCGTCTAAACCTTGTACATGTGACTAAGACAGTATTCTAGTGCATAATAGCAGGAGAGTTGGAGACATGCATATCAAAGAACATTTTGTTTTCTAGTTATAATGTTTTATCATAAAGAAATTATATATGGAAAACATACCAGAAACCACCACTATAGTAGCTGAGGTTGATTTTTTTAGTCAATGATAGTAGAACCATATTCATCATGGCAAACAACAAAATAGATAAATTTCCAGTGTTAGGGATTAGGGTTTGCTGATGCAGTGATGCCGATGTGTACATGTGTGGGCTGGGCCGGCTCCCAGCTGGGCTGTCTACTTGTCTGGGCAAAAAAATTGAAGTATTAGTTAATTTCGGATATCCAACGGGTAACCCGCGGGTGAGGTTTAATATCCAAATCCATGCCCACTTTACCTCGAGTCGGATACGGGGCTACCCGCAGGTCAAAAAACGTATCCATATCCGGATCCGTCGGGTCGGATATCCGATGGATATCCGAATCCACGGATTAAATTGCCATCCCTACATGTAATGTCTGATTTAAAACGCAAAGTTTTGGGTGATTATCGTGGAGAATGCGTTGTTAATTGGTTGTAGTAATTTTAGTGCACTAAATGACTTGAATAAAATTTACAAGTCGACTTGTTGGTTCTAATTTGATCGTCTTAACTCGAATAAAGAGTAAAACGTTAGAGTAATTCAAATCTCTCGAACGCGGCGATTCTTGAATTATATAGGAGCTGAAATTTATTGATTGCTGTTTTGGGCTACACGTACTGTTTTCGTCATGCTGTATGCTTGATTGGCTAAATTATGTTTTCTGTAGAAACATTATATAGAAGAGTTGTAGATAACCTTATTATCTTACTTGTGTTAAAATTTGACAGCTATAGGTCTGACAGTTTAGGAGTTATGCTTTTTGCAAATTCAGTAACTGAATCTGTCCAAATTCTGTACAGATTTCAGAAACTGCATTGTTTGCTTAATTTAATGTTGCAATCAGTTCATGGCCGTTATAAGAAAGTTGTAGATGTTTTTGCTATCTTGCTTGTGTTAAAATTTCATAACCATAGGCCTGACAGTTTAGGAGTTATGAATTTTACAAACTGGTTGTTGTGTTCTGTCCACCGTCAGAACAGATTTCGAAAACTGTATTGTTTGATTTAGTTAAACTTTGAATCACTTCTTAGTGATTATAAAAGTTATGTGGTGCTTTTGCTGAGCTTTCCAAAAAGTCTTAGATCACTCTTTTTGGTGGCCTGAAGCTTAAGTTATGAATGTTTCAAATATGAAGACTGAATCTGTCCAGTTCTGGACAGCAAAGTCTTTTAGTGATATTTATCCTTAGTTAAATATTGAATCACCTCGGGATGTTTATATATAATTTGTAGAACATTTATTTAGCTTTCCAGAAAGTCTAGGATCACTTTGTTTAGATGTCTGAATCTTTAGTTGTGAATTTTTGAAGCTGCAAGTCTGAATCTGTCCAAATCTGGACAGAGCTGCTGTGTTTGCACAATTCGACCTTGCTAAGAGTCTAATCATATTGAGATGATAATACCAAAATTGTAAAACACTTTCTAAGCTTTTCGGAAAGTCCTAGTTTAATATTTTTGGACTAATAATTGAAAAGTTATGATCAAAACAAGTGACTGCTTTATTGCTGTCCAAAAATTCTGCTAGTGCCTATTTGATTGTTAGTTCACCCTTTTGGCTAAAAATGGTTGGTTAGCACTAAATTAATATAGACTTGCCATGACTAAGCTAGTGATGACATGTGTGTCGTGTTTTATATGTTTCCTTCTCTAGTTGGTTGTGATATAGGAGTTTCCATAGCCCTTGATGCATAGGTCCTATGTTAAATCGATGTTTGGGATGCTTTTGTGTGATAAATAGAAGAACTAATGAAAAGTCGTATCCAAATAAATAAAGTGCGCATACTTGTGATGTCGTAGTTGTGTCACGTAAATAAATGAAATGTTGTTGTGTTTCCAATGGTGTTAATGTTGAAAGCCTGATGAAGTATAGATAGCTAATACTACCATGTGGTTGTTTACGGTGTCTTATAATTTAGTGCTTAGTTCGCTACCGTGTATTTGTATATCTTGTGATATTTTTCATTATATTCATACATATGCATCTTGCATCTCATTTAGGACCGAGAGATGATGATCGTGCAAGGTATGTGGTGCCAACCACAAGATGCAGTTGGTGGACGACCTGAAGAATGATGGACATGACCAGTGGATGCTCGCCAAGCGAGTGCCACCCCAGCAAACACTATCTAAGTGTTAAATTAAAGGCAAGCCCCGGTTTTATGCATAACCTATTCTATATGCTATTTTACTACACTTAATGTTTGTAGGCTTGTATTGTACACTTAAGTGTAGGAGTTGATTGAAACCCTAGTTGCATGAACTCAGGAATCCTTTTTGAGATGGATACTAGTATGCTAGGTCGAGTAGCTGCTTTGCTAATTAGGGATCTCGGTAGAAGTCGAGTGATTTTTCTAGCACTCGCGCGAGGTCAGGAATTGGTTGTACCCACTTTCATGTTATATCGGTGTTGGTCTGTGGACACAGATCCATGGGGATGCGTGGTCTATGAGATGAAATTGGAATAAGGATTAACATGCGGATACCTGTGTCAAGCGTTTGAATGTACTAAGCACGTGCCGAGAAATATGGTAAATCGGTAAGCCTAGTACCTGATTGAACCTGCCAGCGGACATATCCCCTTACACGACCTGAGATGTGGTCTCTCATTCCGGTTATGGTGGGTACAAGTGCGGTCACTGCACGACGGCAGTCAGGGTCAGTGAGGCATTGTACGCCAAGGCGGTGAGCCCTGATCTGCTGCCAGGGAATCGATGGGGACGATTGATGTGTGTGGGGACGGAGTGCCTCGCTATGTCGTGTGTTTAGGTTTACCTTGCAAGGATAAAAACTCGGTTCGAATCGTCTGCTTCTCGCAGCTAATGAGACTGCTTGATCCATTGTACTGCATTGAGTAACAAGTGGAAATGTGTTGATTTGGCAAAAGATGTTGATTGATAAAAATGTTTGATACCATGTGTGATTAGCTAGGTACACATCTAGTCTAAAGGATTCTACTAAAACTTGAAAAGCTAAAACTTGTTTTTAGACTCAGCTAGTGCTTTTGGCAAACCAAACCCCACAGCCAAACAGCTGCATGTCTAGAGGTAGAGGAGTAGACTCCTCACACCGGGTAAGTCTAGCTGAGTATTAGTATACTCAGCCTTGCTTGTGGCATAATTTTTGCAGGTACTCCTTAGGATGATTGGTTGATGGTGTGACTTGGCCTCCATCCCTGCCACCGGGATAGACGGTCGAGTGGGTTACTGCTTCCGCAGGAGAGGACCAGGTTGAGTAGTGTGGCCAGGCTTCGCCATGTTACTCGGTTTTCTCCGTTAGTTATTTCCGCTGCATTAAAATTTATGGTTATTATTTCTGAAACTCCGATAATGTAATCACTAATGATACTTATTAAATTTGTGGTATTATGTTTTATTGTATTTCTCTGTGCCTCACCTTTGTGTGAACTAGTGGTATTCGATCCTGGATAAGTGGCCTCGTCGGACTAGATCCGAGGGACTGGTGATTTATTCCTATTTAAGTGTGGTCTAGCCTTTAAGGCGGGACTTAGGCACTTAAGTTGGAATAATTCGGGCGGTTCCGCCACAAGTTCTCTTCTCCCTACACGCCACAACAAAATGGTGTAGTGGAGAGGAAGAATAGAACTCTATTGGACATGGCAAGGACCATGCTTGATGAGTACAAGACTTCAGATTGGTTTTGGGCCGAGGCGGTCAACACCGCTTGCTACGCCATCAACCGGCTATATGTACACCGAATCCTCAAAAAGACATCCTATGAATTCCTCACCGGTAAAAAGCCCAATGTTTTATATTTTAGAGTCTTTGGTAGCAAATGCTTTATTCTTGTTAAAAGAGGTAGAAAATCTAAATTTGCTCCTAAGGCTGTAGAAGGCTTTTTACTTGGTTATGATTCAAACACAAGGGCATATAGAGTCTTCAACAAGTCCACTGGACTAGTTGAAGTTTCTTGTGACATTGTGTTTGATGAGACTAACGGCTCTCAACTTGAGCAAGTTGATCTTGACGAATTAGATGATGAAGAGGCTCCATGCATCATGCTAAGGAACATGTCCATTGGGGATGTGTGTCCTAAGGAACCCAAAGAGCCTCCACAAGCACAAGATCAACCATCTTCCTCCATGCAAGCATCTCCACCAACTCAAGATGAGGATGAGGCTCAAGATGATGAAGGAGAAGATCAAGAAGATGAGTCACCTCAAGAGGACGGCAATGATCAAGGGGGAGATGCCAATGATCAAGACAAGGAGGATGAGCAAGATCAAAGGCCGCCACACCCAAGAGTCCACCAAGCAATCCAACGAGATCACCCCGTGAACACCATTCTAGGAGACATTCATAAGGGGTAACTACTCGATCTCGTGTTGCTCATTTTTGTGAACATTACTCTTTTGTTTCCTCTATTGAGCCACACAGGGTAGAGGAAGCACTTCAAGGTTCGGATTGGGTGCTGGCGATGCAAGAGGAGCTCAACAACTTCACAAGAAATGAGGTATGGCATTTGGTTCTGTGTCCTAACCAATATGTTGTAGGAACCAAGTGGGTATTCCGCAACAAACAAGATGAGCATGGTGTGGTGACAAGGAACAAGGCACGACTTGTGGTATTCACAAGTCGAAGGTTTGGATTTTGGTGAAACCTATGCACCCGTAGCTAGGCTTGAGTCAATTCGTATATTACTTGCCTATGCTACTTACCATGGCTTCAAGCTTTACCAAATGGACGTGAAGAGTGCCTTCCTCAATGGACCAATCAAGGAAGAGGTCTATGTTGAGCAACCTCCTGGCTTTGAAGATAGTGAGTATCCTAACCACGTCTACAAACTCTCTAAGGCGCTTTATGGGCTCAAGCAAGCCTCAAGAGCATGGTATGAATGCCTAAGAGATTTTCTTATCACTAATGGCTTCAAAGTCGGCAAGGCCGATCCTACTTTATTCACTAAAACTATTGCAAATGATTTGTTTGTATGCCAAATTTATGTTGATGATATCATATTTGGGTCTACTAACAAATCTATATGTGAAGAGTTTAGTAGGATCATGATTCAAAAATTCGAGATGTCTATGATGGGGGAGTTGAAGTATTTTCTAGGCTTTCAAGTGAAGCAACTCCAAGAGGGCACCTTCATCAGCCAAACGAAGTACATTCAAGATATACTCACCAAGTTTGGAATGAAGGATGCCAAGCCCATCAAGACACCCATGGGAACCAATGGGCATCTCGACCTCGACACGGGAGGTAAATCCGTAGATCAAAAGGTATATCGGTCAATGATAGGTTCTTTACTCTATTTATGTGCATCTCGACCGGACATTATGCTTTCCGTATGCATGTGTGCAAGGTTCCAAGCCGATCCTAAGGAAGTTCACCTTAGGGCCGTAAAGCGAATCATGAGATATTTAGTTTATACACCTAAGTTTGGTCTTTGGTACCCCAAGGGATCCTCTTTTGATTTATTAGGATATTCCGATGCTGATTGGGCAGGGTGTAAGATTGATAGGAAGAGCACATCAGGGACTTGCCAGTTTCTGGGGAGATCCCTGGTGTCTTGGGCTTCAAAGAAACAAAACTCAGTCGCTCTTTCTACCGTCGAAGCCGAGTATATTGCCACAGGCCATTGTTGCGCGCAATTGCTTTGGATGAGGCAAACCCTTAGAGCCTTGTAACACCCTAAATTTGGGGGTATAAAATTTCTTTTCTAATATCCACCAAATTTAGGTGTTACTCTCTCAGTTCTTCGCTTTCCTTTCTCTTTTTCCTAAAAATGGAGAATTATTTTGTTTTATAATAGCGTAAACCTAGTGGAATGAGCCCTAGAGGCACTTTGGTTGTTGCATTCATGTCGTTGCATGGTGTTTCTAAGTGCAAAATGTGTTTGAAACATGTTAACATATCTTATAGAAGCGCTCGGTAAATTTTCATATTTTTCGGAATATTTTTTCTATTTTCCGGAAACCAAAATCTATTTATTTGAGGACCTTAAAAATGTTTTTAGAAATTCTAACTATGTTTTTTGAGTTCATTAGGTGCCAAAACATTTATAGGAATTTTTCTAGAATTTTTGAAAGCATATATAATATTTTGAGCATAAAATATGGATTTCTAGGCTTTTTCTGAATTTTAAAAATAGTAAAATCCAAATTTTAACCGAATTTTTATCTCGTCCGAACCCTAGATATATATACATGTCCGGCTTCATCTCGTCGAGCTCATTCCAGAACACAAAACGGTTCATCCAAATCCAATCCCTAGCTCCCGGTATTGCCCGCCGAAGTTCGGGGCGGTTCCAACTCCGGCGACAACTCCGGCGAGCAATTACTCCCAATCCGTGCATCGTCTGCCGAATCCGAGGGTACCGCTGCGTTCGTCTCGTCGAGGGCTTCGTCGCAGCGCGTTCGGTTCGTCGATTGGATCCCCGAATCTTCGGCAATCGACGGATTTCCTCTCGGCTCCGGCGAGGGTCTTCTTCACCGGTGAGAAACCTCCATTGTTGCACCTAGGGTTTCTTCATTTCTTCGTTTTTCCCGTCCGTGCAGAGCCTCTCCCACTCTCCCCTCATCTTCCCCGGCAGCAGCGCCCCTCCCCCCCTCCGTTTCTCCTCCCCGGCGGTGCCCCTTTCCCCCTCCCCGGCGGTGGCGGCGGTGGCCGGCGACGGCGCCCGTGCTCCGACGCCCCGCGCGCGCCCCTCCCCGGCAGCGAGGGTCGCGCCCCTCGTGCCCCGTGCGGTCGCGCCCGCCCCCGACCAGCCCGGCCCGACCTCCCCTGCGCAGCCCCCTCCTCTTCCCCTCCTCTCTCTTCCATGGATGGGAGGAAGAAGATGAGAGGAAGAAGACGATGGCAGTCTCGTAAATTTAGTCCGCGCGAATTACAGTATGGTTTAAAACATTCATAACTTTTGCGTTTTAAACCCGATTCGATCCATTCAAGTTGCGTTAGATTCGTATTAAAATTAACTTAATTTAAAAATATTTATTCCAATTTTTGCACATTTTATTTAATTTAGTTAAACGTTTGTTTAACCAGTGGCTACTAGAACGACGTTTCAATTTAAAAACCTAATTTAGTAATTCGATTTGCGCATTTATAATTAGTCACTAATATGATTAACCTTAACTGAAATGTTATTTATTAATAACTATTTAGTTTAATCACGTTGTTTAATTATTAGTTTCGCATGTCGGTCCGCGCGTGCCGCGGTGCTGTTTCGCGCACGTCGTCGTGTGTCGTTCGCGAGTGTTGTGCGTGTTGTTCGCACGCGTTGTCGTGTGCCGTTCGCGTGTGTCGCACGTTTTGTCGCGTGCCGTTCGCGCGTATCGCGCGTTGTCCACGCGCTAAGTCGTTTGTGTCCGCGCGTTGCGCACATCGTGTTTGCACGTCGTGCGTCGTTAATTTATCTCGCTTAGAATCGCTCATATTCATAAAGTTACTTACTTAACTGTCAACTATTAAAATAGTAAGTTAGTCAAAACTAAGTAGTAGTATTAATTTACATTTGATTAATATTAATTAATATAGAAATGTCAGATTAAATATTCTAATTAATATTTGCTTAGTGTAAACACGCTAACCCCTCGACCGTAGCTTCGACTATCGTGGTTCTTTTCCTCGCGTAACCGTAGAGGCGCTCTCTATTTTACATTGCTCGCTTTTATAACATTTTATCTTGTATGGTGTAATGTTCTTATGCATAAGTATATGTTTGTTTGCTTGTGCCTGTTCGTCTTCGCGTCGCGTTGCGATTAGATCGCGGTTCATTTCTGAGCTTCGAGGAATCGACGGTCAAGCTTCAGTGACCAAATGACCCAGCTCTTCGAGTTCTACAAGGCTGAAAATCCTAAGCATCTGTTTGGTGAAGGCAAGTGTCCTCTGACCCATTATGTCCCATTTAATTTATAATTCACTGTCCCGCATACTATGAACAACCTAAGGATTGACTAGCTTTCTATTTACCTTGTCCTTGATTACCTTTTTGGGTTACTATGGTTAGATTCCTGCTATTGCTTTACTTTAATCAATGAACATGATGTGAACACTTTAGGGGGCTCGAGCGGTTTCTCGAGTGCCTCTCCGTAAGGACCTGTTCGTTGGATGACCGCCCGGGAAAACAGTGCAACCATGAGGGTGGAGTGGGACGCCCTTAGCTGAATAATTAAAGGAACCGGGGTGTAGTTCGCTTAGCCATCGTGCCGTCAATGGGGCTCGGTGTATGCGGCTCGCTCTACCAAGGTTGATTTGTCCCTTGGGGAGGAGTGCGGTACATTTAGGAAACCTAACGGGCGGCTACAGCCCCGGGGAATCTTTGTAAAGGCTTCGTAGTGAATCCCTGGTCATTCACCTCGGGAGTGAATAAGGGTCTTGCAAGCCCGGGCTAGAGAGGGAATCACGGCTTGTGGGTAAAGTGTGCAACCTCTGCAGAGTGTTATGAAACTGATATATCAGTCGTGCTCGCGGTTATGAGCGGCCAAGGGAGCTCCATTGATTAGAGACACATTGATCAGAGATGGTTGGTTTACAGGTGGTGACGAGGATGATGGTTTTGGTTATGATTATGGTACTAGTAAGTGGTATTCTTTCCTTTTGGAAAGGGTACATCGGGTTAATAGCTTGGGTTAATGCTAAAACCTGGCTTTCTACTAGTAAATAATAACCTGACCAACTAAAAGCAACTGCTTGACCTTAACCCCACATAAAGCTAGTCCACTTCAGCCAAACGGGACATTTGCTGAGTACGTTGATGTGTACTCACCCTTGCTTTCACAAAACACCAGGTTGCCTTTGGTGCAATCTATGCTCAGGTAAAGAAGAAGGCGTCGAGGTGGATCTCCAGGAGTTCTAGGACATCGATGAGTTCGAGGATTAGGCTAGCGACCTCCCCCAGTTAGCTGCCTGTGGTGGGTTGTTTACGTTGGCTACGTTTCGATTCTGTGTACTTTGATTTATATTATGTAAATGGCTCTAGTCTGTAATATTATTACTCACTCTTTATTGTAATTCGAAGCATTGTGCTATGATGAGTCATTTATGTAATCGTTGTGTACGTGAATTTCTGATCCTGGCACGTACATGGTTCGCATTCGGTTTACCTTCTAAAACCGGGTGTGACATAAGTGGTATCAAAGCCGTGCTGACTGTAGGACCGCTAGCCTAGAGTAGCATTGGTCGTTTTAAGGACTTATTGATTATTACTTCACCTCATCCTTGATTCTGCTTCAAAATATTAGTCACCTCGACTAATTCTATGTTGTGCCCCTATATGCCCCCTTGCCAAAAGTATTTTATTCTAGTATGGTCTATACTTCTCTCAATCTATTAGATCTGATCTCACTCTTGTGCTTGCGACATCTTTGTAGATGCCCCCTGGACATAACCTTCTTGTATTTTGGATCCCTTCCTCTTTTGTCATTAAATTGTTTCCATTTTGTAATCTTTATTCCCCTAGTATTGACATGCTTGTATCCTTGGATTCTTTAATACTCTTGTTTCAATACCTACCTCTAATGAAAACTCTACTGCCTATTTAAACATTTCAGTTTATATGTCCACGATCTTACTATCTTTTGAGACCCTTTCCTATTCTATTGATAGTCGCTATCTTTTTGGCAATTTGTACTTTCTTGGTCTTGGTATGCCCGTACCATTGGAATCTTGCATACTCTTATTTTTATATATGCTTACCTTTATGTCCCAATATCTGTTTGAAATATTTCAGTTAACATGCCCTTGACCACCCTTGTTTCCTAATGATCCATGAGTGATCATTTTATTTTGCACACCTGTAGTAATCTCATTGTTTCCTTGTAACTCCACTCGGTAATGAATCTTTACTTCAACCCTTCTGTTGGAACCTTACCAATCTTACCCTTGATTGTTTTCTCCACTTTGTCGTTTCGCGAGTCTTGTCTTAACTATATCCTTTGTTATGCTTTTTAATTATTATCATATGCACCCTTGACACCTCTATATCCTACATTGATGTTTGTCTCATACCTTCCCTTTAAAATCGCCCCTCTTCCGTCTCATACCTTCTTTCTCTTGGTCATATCCTCTTCTTTGGCTCGTGAGTCTGTAACCTCATCCTTTGTTGTGCTTTTGTTTCTTATTGCCTTTACCCTTCTCATCTCTCAATCTTACCTTGGTGATTACACTATGTTCGTTATCTAAAACCTCCAATCTCCCACCTTAGTTCAAGCGTGTTCTCTTACTTATCTCACCCGTGGTTATATCCTATACTTTACCACTTACAAGACTTATCCTAAATCTATTCTTGGTTGTACCTAGATTCCTGGTTTTTATGCACATTTACCTCTTCCTTTATATCCTTGCCTATTATCACCTTTGACCCTTGACCTCTCTCCATATTTACCATGATGTTTACCTATTTTTTTAGCCTCACTTATTCCATTTCAATCCGAGAGTGTTGTTTTCCCTATCCCGCTCTATTTCGTTTCCTTTCCCTTTGTCGCTTTGCAAGTCTTGTCTTACCTTAACTTCATCCTTTGTTGAGCTTTTGTTTGATATCGTCCTTACCCTTGTAATCTGTAGATCTTGCCTTGATACTTATCTTAGGTCTGCTTGTTGAAATCCCCTCTTTTCTATCTCAATTCGAGAGCTATGTTTTACTTATCTCACCCTTGGCTATATCCTCTTCTTTACCACGTGTAGGCCTAGACTTAACTCCATTCTTTATTGTATTTGTACCACTTGCTCTTCTATGCCCTCATCTTTTCTCTTACACCCTTGTCCGTTATCTCCTTTGGCCCTTGCGATATTTATGTCTTCTACCTAAATGCTTACCTTAAACTTATCCTCTAAATCCTCCCTTTTTTTCAACCCAGTTTGAGAGTTGCGAGTTACCTACCTCTCCCTTGATTTCTTTTCACTTCTTGTCGCCTTACAAATTTTGTTTCAATTCCATCCTTTGCTATGTGTTTTATTTGCTATCACCATCTCCTTGTCATCCATCGATCTTGCCTTGATGCTCATCTTTATTCTGGCTCTTTAAAAATCTCCTCTCTTCCACCTCAATTTGAGAGTGGCAGTTTACCTATCTGGCCCATGGGCGTACCACCTCCTTTTCCATTTGCAGGTCTTGTCTTAACTCCATCCTTTGTGGTATTTATATTCTTGGTTCTTATGCATATTTACCTCATCTCCTACACCCTTGTCCGGTATCACCTTTAACCCTTGTAATATTCATACCCTTACCTTCATGCTTACTTTGAGCCTCCCCTTTAAAGCCTTCTCTTTTCCATCCTTGTTCGAGGATAGTGTCTCACCTATTTCACCATTGACTGCTCCCCCTTCTTTGATGCCTTGCAAGTTTTGTCTGAAATACATCCTTGGTTGTGTTTGTCTGTTATCACCTTAACCCTTGTCATCCCTTGATCTTTACCATGATGCTTATCTTGCACCTGCATTTTAAAGCCTCCTCTCCCATTTCATTTCAAGAGTGATGTCTTACCTATCCCGCTCTTGTTTGTTCCCTTTTTCCTCTGTCACGTTGCAAGTCTTGCCCTAACTCTATCTTTCGATGCGTTTTTGCCTTTCACCTCCCTTACCTTTGCAATCTCTAGATCTTTCCATGATGTTATCTTATGCCCACCTTTTGAAATATCATCTTTTCCCCCTCGATTTGAGAATGGTGTTTTACCTATCCTGACCTTGGTTGCATTCTCTCCCTTGTCGGTTACAATCATTGCTTTAGCTCCATCCTTTATTATGCTCATGCCCCTACCCTCCATGTCTTTGTATTCCTCTTGCCTTTTGTTGGCCTTAGAGTAATTTCCCTTTTTAAGGAAAGACCACCATTTAATTAAGAGGAACGTATAGCAACGAGATGTTTGTTGTTGTGTGCTCATGATGTTTGCCCTTCTGCTATGACTGATTTGCTTCTTTGGAATGAGTGTTGATGTGTTGTGGCCCATGGTCCGCAATGGAATCTGTTTACTAGGTGAGTGCCATAGAGTTAAGTAGTTGGGTTCTCCCCCTGCTCTCTCTAATCTGTCTATACTTACCTTTTCTCGCTATTCTTATCTCTTGCACCTGTCCATTTGGCAACCTCCAACTCCTCCAAATCAGTCAAGATCAGAGTCGGCAGCATCTTCACCAAGTGCATATCAATGCTCCTGTAAAGGGGGTTAGCCGCTAACCCCAATGAAGACAATGCGATCAACATCAACCAACAAGATCAGAGTGGCGCAGCGAAAGCGTGAGTGGGTCCTAACCCACAGGTCTAGGAGATCCTCAAGAATTGCATCAATCGGTCTCAAGCATCTGATGGTCAAAGCAACCAATCCACAAGTCAAGCCGGCGGAGTCAAAGTTGAGTTAGAAGCTATGAAAGACTAATGAACCAATCTCATTTTCTTGCTAGCCTCTTCTTCATTCTCGAGGACGAGATTCTGTTAAGGGGGTTAGGTTTGTAACACCCTGAATTTGGGGGTATAAAATTTCTTTTCTAATATCCACCAAATTCAGGTGTTACTCTCTCAGTTCTTCACTTTCCTTTCTCTTTTTCCTAAAAATGGAGAATTATTTTGTTTTATAATAGCGTAAACCTAGTGGAATGAGCCCTAGAGGCACTTTGGTTGTTGCATTCATGCCGTTGCATGGTGTTTCTAAGTGCAAAATGTGTTTGAAACATGTTAATATATCTTATAGAAGCGCTCGGTAAATTTTCATATTTTTCGGAATATTTTTTCTATTTTCCGGAAACCAAAATCTATTTATTTGAGGACCTTAAAAATATTTTTAGAAATTCTAACTATGTTTTTTGAGTTCATTAGGTGCCAAAACATTTATAGGAATTTTTCTAGAATTTTTGAAAGCATATATAATATTTTGAGCACAAAATATGGATTTCTAGGCTTTTTCTGAATTTTAAAAATAGTAAAATCCAAATTTTAACCGAATTTTCATCTCGTCCGAACCCTAGATATATATACATGTCCGGCTTCATCTCGTCGAGCTCATTCCAGAACACGAAACGGTTCGTCCAAATCCAATTCCTAGCTCCCGGTATTGCCCGCCGAAGTTCGGGGCGGTTCCAACTCCGGCGACAACTTCGGCGAGCAATTACTCTCAATCCGTGCATCGTCTGCCGAATCCGAGGGTACCGCTGCGTTCGTCTCGTCGAGTGCTTCGTCGCAGCGCGTTCGGTTCGTCGATTGAATCCCCGAATCTCCAGCAATCGATGGATTTCCTCTCGGCTCCGGCGAGGGTCTTCTTCCCCGGTGAGAAACCTCCATTGTTGCACCTAGGGTTTCTTCATTTCTTCGTTTTCCCTTCCGTGCAGAGTCTCTCCCACTCTCCCCTCACCTTCCCCGGCAGCGGCGCCCCTCCCCCCTCCGTTTCCCCTCCCCGGCGGTGCCCTTTTCCCCCTCCCCGGCGGTGGCGGCGGTGGCCGGCGACGGCGCCCGTGCTCCGACGCCCCGCGCGCGCCCCTCCCCGGCAGCGAGGGTCGTGCCCCTCGTGCCCCGTGCGGCCACGCTCGCCCCCGACCAGCCCGACCCAACCTCCCCTGCGCAGCCTCCTCCTCTTCCCCTCCTCTCTCTTCCATGGATGGGAGGAAGAAGATGAGAGGAAGAAGACGATGGCAGTCTCGTAAATTTAGTCCGCGCGAATTACAGTATGGTTTAAAACATTCATAACTTTTGCGTTTTAAACCCGATTCGATCCATTCAAGTTGCGTTAGATTCGTATTAAAATTAACTTAATTTAAAAATATTTATTCCAATTTTTGCACATTTTATTTAATTTAGTTAAACGTTTGTTTAACCAGTGGCTACTAGAACGACGTTTCAATTTAAAAACCTAATTTAGTAATTCGATTTGCGCATTTATAATTAGTCACTAATATGATTAACCTTAACTGAAATGTTATTTATTAATAACTATTTAGTTTAATCACGTTGTTTAATTATTAGTTTCGCATGTCGGTCCGCGCGTGCCGCGGTGCTGTTTCGCGCACGTCGTCGTGTGTCGTTCGCGAGTGTTGTGCGTGTTGTTCGCACGCGTTGTCGTGTGCCGTTCGCGTGTGTCGCACGTTTTGTCGCGTGCCGTTCGCGCGTATCGCGCGTTGTCCACGCGCTAAGTCGTTTGTGTCCGCGCGTTGCGCACATCGTGTTTGCACGTCGTGCGTCGTTAATTTATCTCGCTTAGAATCGCTCATATTCATAAAGTTACTTACTTAACTGTCAACTATTAAAATAGTAAGTTAGTCAAAACTAAGTAGTAGTATTAATTTACATTTGATTAATATTAATTAATATAGAAATGTCGGATTAAATATTCTAATTAATATTTGCTTAGTGTAAACACGCTAACCCCTCGACCGTAGCTTCGACTATCGTGGTTCTTTTCCTCGCGTAACCGTAGAGGCGCTCTCTATTTTACATTGCTCGCTTTTATAACATTTTATCTTGTATGGTGTAATGTTCTTATGCATAAGTATATGTTTGTTTGCTTGTGCCTGTTCGTCTTCGCGTCGTGTTGCAATTAGATTGCGGTTCGTTTCTGAGCTTCGAGGAATCGACGGTCAAGCTTCGGCGACCAAATGACCCAGCTCTTCGAGTTCTGCAAGGCTGAAAATCGTGAGCATCTGTTTGGTGATGGCAAGTGTCCTCTGACCCATTATGTCCCATTTAATTTATAATTCACTGTCCCGCATACTATGAACAACCTAAGGATTGACTAGCTTTCTATTTACCTTGTCCTTGATTACCTTTTTGGGTTACTATGGTTAGATTCCTGCTATTGCTTTATTTTAATCGATGAACATGATGTGAACACTTATGATACGATGTTGTCTCTATGATTATGATGTTGGACTGGTGATACTTTAGGGGGCTCGAGCGGTTTCTCGAGTGCCTCTCCGTAAGGACCTGTTCGTTGGATGACCGCCCGGGAAAACAGTGCAACCATGAGGGTGGAGTGGGACGCCCTTAGCTGAATAATTAGAGGAACCAAGGTGTAGTTCGCTTAGCCGTCGTGCCGTCAATGGGGCTCGGTGTATGCGGCTCGCTCTGCCAAGGTTGATTTGTCCCTTGGGGAGGAGTGCGGTACATTTAGGAAACCTAACGGGTGGCTACAGCCCCGGGGAATCTTTGTAAAGGCTTCATAGTGAATCCCTGGCCATTCACCTCGGGAGTGAATAAGGGTCTTGCAAGCCCGGGCTAGAGAGGGAATCACGGCTTGTGGGTAAAGTGCGCAACCTCTGCAGAGTGTTATGAAACTGATATATCAGCTGTGCTCGCGGTTATGAGCGGCCAAGGGAGCTCCATTGATTAGAGACACATTGATCAGAGATGGTTGGTTTACATGTGGTGACGAGGATGATGGTTTTGGTTATGATTATGGTACTAGTAAGTGGTATTCTTTCCTTTTGGAAAGGGTACATCGGGTTAATAACTTGGGTTAATGCTAAAACCTGGCTTTCTACTAGTAAATAATAACCTGACCAACTAAAAGCAACTGCTTGACCTTAACCCCACATAAAGCTAGTCCACTTCAGCCAAACGGGACATTTGCTGAGTATGTTGATGTGTACTCACCCTTGCTTTCACAAAACACCAGGTTGCCTTTGGTGCAATCTATGCTCAGGTAAAGAAGAAGGCGTCGAGGTAGATCTCTAGGAGTTCCAGGACGTCGATGAGTTCGAGGATTAGGCTAGCGACCTCCCCCAGTCAGCTGCCTGTGGTGGGTTGTTTACGTTGGCTACGTTTCGATTCTGTGTACTTTGATTTATATTATGTAAATGGCTCTAGTCTGTAATATTATTACTCACTCTTTATTGTAATTCAAAGCATTGTGCTATGATGAGTCATTTATGTAATCACTGTGTACGTGAATTTCTGATCCTGGCACGTACATGGTTCGCATTCGGTTTACCTTCTAAAACCGGGTGTGACAGGACTATGGCTACAAATTTAGCAAAGTTCCTCTCCTATGTGATAATGAGAGTGCAATATGCATGGCGGATAATCCCGTTGAACACAGCCGCACTAAGCACATAGCCATTCGGTATCACTTTCTGAGAGATCACCAACAAAGGGGGATATCGAGATAGCCTATATGAACACCAAAGATCAATTGGCCGATATCTTTACCAAGCCTTTAGATGAGCAATCCTTTACCAAACTTAGGAATGAGCTAAATATTCTTGATTCTCAAAATTTTGATTGATACTTTGCACACATAACTCACTTATATACCTTTGATCATATCTCTTTTATGTCTATGACTAATGTGTTTTCATGTATAATCTTATGCGTAGTCATAGAATTGAAAGGAAATGGAGTATTCGGCAAAGAAGGTGCTTCCACTCAACTCCATTGGTATTTGCCGGTATTCCGCATCGTTCTCCACTTTGGTATAATCTTCACTTTTTTATGTGTTTGCCAAAGGGGGAGAAAGTTTGAACAAGGGCTTATATTTCACTCACAAGTATCCGTTTTTGGCGATTCATGCCAAAGGGGGAGAAAGTATGAGCCCAAAGCAAAAGGACCGCACCACCGAATTTTAAAAATGAAGTTTTTCAAATAGATATCTTATTGTTTTCAAAAGGGGGAGAAAATGGTATCTTCAAAACTTGCAAAACCCTCTTGAACACTAAGAGGAGAATTTTATTTAGGGGGAGTTTTGTTTTAGTCAAAGGAAAAGCATTTGAGACAGGGGGAGAAAATTTCAAATCTTGAAAATGCTTCTTTCAATCTTATTCATATACCTTTGACTATTTGCAAAATGATTTTGAAAAGAATTTTACAAAGGATTTGCAAAAACAAAACTCGTGGTGTAAATGTGGTCCAAAATTTTAAATAAGAAGAAAACCATCCATGCACATCTATTGAAATAAGTATATTGGTTACAATTCCAAGTAACCTTTGCACTTACATCATGCAAACTAGTTCAGTTTTGCACCTCTATATTTGCTTTGGTTTGTGTTGGCATCAATCACCAAAAATGGGGAGATTGAAAGGGAAATAGGGTCAAACCTTTTCCAATATGAATTTTGGTGGTTGAATTGCCCAACACAAATTATTGGACTAACTAGTTTGCTCTAGAAAATATGTTCTACAGGTGCCAAAGGTTCACAACAAACCAATACAAAGATAAAATAAGGGGTTCAAAACAAAGGAGCAAAGTTCATCCGAAGGCAGCCCTGGTCTGGCGCACCGGACTGTCCGGTGTGCCACCGGACAGTGTCCGGTGCACCAGGGAGGAATGACTCTGAACTTGCCAGCTTCGGAAATTTGGGAGGCTGCTCCGCTATAATTCACCGGACTGTCCGGTGTGCCAGCGGAGCAACGGCTACTTCGCGCCAATGGTCGTCTGCAGAGGACATTAAATGCGCTACAGTGCGCGCCTGCGCGCGCAGAAGTCAGAGCAGGCGCAGAAGGCGCACCAGACAGTCTACAGGACCTGTTCGGTGCACCACCAGACTGTCCGGTGGCCTAGGTGTCAGAAGCTCCAATGGTCGAACCCTAACGGTTGGGTGACATGGCTGGCACACCGGACAGTGTCCGGTGGCGCACCGGACTGTCCGGTGCGCCATACGACAAACAGCCTTCCCAACGCCACTTTGGTGGTTGGGGCTATAAATACCCCCAACCACCACTCTTCAAGGCATCCAAGCATTCACTACATCTCATTCAATACAAGAGCAATACACAACACTCCAAGACACAAATCAAAGCCTCCGATCGAATCAAAGTCCCCAAATTCAACTCTAGTTTTTAGGACTTGTGAGAAGATCGACTTGTGTTCTTTTGTTCCTCTTGTTGCTTGGTTGAATTTCTTCTTTCTCTCATTCTTACTCTCTAAACCTTGTAAGCGAAGCAAGAGACATCAATTGTGTGGTGGTCCTTGCGGGGTCTAAGTGACCCGGGAAATCAAGGAAGGAAACTCACTCGATCTAAGTGACTGTTTGAGAGAGGGAAAGGGTTGAAAGAGACCGGTCTTTGTGATCACCTCAATGGGGAGTAGGTTTGCAAGAACTGTAACACCCCAGGTGTTACTGTGCACTTAACGGCGAATATGGACGACTGCCCAAAATATTTCTCGAAGCTCGGACTTTAGTGACCTTCAAAAATGCCGAGTTCGGTGCTGTTTAGATTGGTTACGAGCGTGAATGCGACTTCAGAAAAATAGCTCGAGTTTGATGTCGTATTCATTTCCATAATCTAAACAGTTAAAAAGGTTTTATGAACTTTTGGATTACCT
Source organism: Zea luxurians (assembly GCA_029449295.1). Taxonomy (NCBI): domain Eukaryota; kingdom Viridiplantae; phylum Streptophyta; class Magnoliopsida; order Poales; family Poaceae; genus Zea; species Zea luxurians. The sequence goes on from JAOPSE010000010.1 coordinate 109,583,400, forward strand.
AATCTCGTTTGTTGGCAAATTTGGATATGTTCGGATTACGCGCAAGTGAATATGGAAATCAGAAAACTTCTGATTTTATGGAAAATTTGGAGCCCCGTGCTGTCCGAAAGGAATAATGTGCCAGCTCATTAATTAAATTGTTCTTCTTCTCAGCCTGTGATCCTTGGCGTCAGATCAGATGATTGATAGCTGGTGGAAATCGTAAAATTAGACGGGACTAAATACAGTCTTGAATATCGAAGTTGAACTCGATAACTAAAGTTTTTGGTATAAAATAATTTAGTTCCCTTTTATCATCCGTGACATTGCGTCTATGGATTTTTAGTTGAATTGTTCTCTAGTCGAGCGTTCGAGCAACGAATGAAATTCGTCTAAAGTCAACTAAAGCAAATGCAGATTAAAATACCGAAGCCGAAATCCGTTTAATTCGGTCCATTTACATCTGTCCGAAACAAACCACACCACTGTAATTAGAACTAACAACAAGTAATTAGTAAATGATTTAGTTCACTAAATCATTAGAATCAAATGTGTAACCGTATAACGTGTTAACCTAGTATACATTGCTAAAAATTGTGATCCAAAATATCTACGATTCTCCTTTAAAAAAATTAATTTAAAAAAAATCTTGCCGCTCAAGTGGATAGATTTTTCACTACCCCATATGTCCTCCTTTATCTCTAAATTGAAAAAAATCAGCAGCCGCCGATCAACTCCCTCACGTTTCTCTCTCTTCCTTTGATTTTTCTACCGCTCAACAGCTTCCGTCTAATCTCCTGCCGCGCGTGTCTGGTTACTCTGGTACAGCCCGTCTCCTTTGCTTCTCGCGCGAGGCTCCTGTCTTGCCGCCAGCCAACCTCGCCGGTCGAGCTCCTCCCCAGCGTCCCTCGCCGTGACCTCGCCATGGACGTTGGCCACCGCTGCGTGCTCGCCTCGGCCTCCAACTCTGGCCATGGTGGCCACCGGATGCGCTCGCCCCGGGTCGCCACCGTGAGCTCGCGCCCAGCCCCACGCGGCGCTCCAGCTCGCTCTCGTCTGTTGGCTGGTGCGCGCAGAAACCTGGCTCAGGGAGTCCCCGCGCGAGCAGGCGCTATGGCGGGCCGACGTTGTACGCGTTCTGGCAGTTGTCCTGGCTGCGGAGCAACCCGCGCCATGGAGCTCCCTATTGGTCGCCGTTGCTCGCTCTGGTCGCCGCGGCGTCCCAGCTCGGACCATGCGTCCTCCCCTGCGCCGACCGCTTCTCTTCTTCAATGTGCCGCGTGCAGCTTTCCCCTGCTCGGCCTCCAGCCTCCTCTCCATTTTCCTCAGCCGTGCCCTGCTCCAGTCGCTGAGACCAGTGCCGTCGCTCAGCTCGTCACATGTCTCTCTGCTCGCCCTCTCCAGCGCCTTCCCCTGCCGTGGAGCTTCCGTGCGTGCGCGCCCTGGCTCTGCTCGGATTCTCGTCGTCGCGCCCAGCCCGGATTCCAGCGCCCCTTCGTGCCCTTCGTGCTCTGGTTTTCTCTCTTCACGTCGATGTTCAAGCGCCTTCGTGCTCGCATCCCTTGGGCCATTTCGCCTTCGCGCGACACCGACTACAAGTTGAGTTTGACTTCGCCGAGTTACTAAGATTAAGTCCGACCGGTGCTGATAGTTCGTCATGTTGGTGTGAGGCATGGAGGTACAGAAGGAAGGGTCCTGGCCGGTTATGGAGAAAATTGTTGAAAGTTGGATGATGATGTGCGTGAAGTTCGTGTAGTACCTGCCAAGCGCTCGACAAATCGTCTGAATCGGAGAACCATTACCGATATTATGAATTCGAGTCAGCTATTGGAATGGTAAGCTGATCTATTATACCTACTAGCTAAATTGTTGAATGGATGAAACGAGTGATGAGTTTGGTAGGATCGATCGGTGTCGCTTGTGCTTAGCTAATTTTTGTTGTGTGGTGAAAATAGCTCTAGCGCGACGCTCGCTACGTGTTCAGTAAAAAGCCTGAACCAGAGTTCGTTGTCGTGTCCATGGATCATTGAGTTGATTTGGTTTGGGTGAGCGAACTCGCTACTTCGGTTAGTTGGTGTTATGATTGGATTAGCTAGATTTATTAGTCGTGATGATTCTCGTGTTTAGCTGGTGTGCTGTGTGATGAGCTCCATATTCTTACTATTTTATGTATGCTGCTCTGTTGTGTTGTTTCTAAATAAATTAGAAGCGAGTGGCGTTAGCGAGCCGATTTCAGTCGAAATACGAGAAACCCCATGGAAAAGGGTTTACATCACTGGTTTAAATCTTTAGTCGATAAAACAGGCTTTCACGCGGTAATATGTTGGGTCAAAATGCTCAGCTCGCTAGATCGAATGGTGTGATGTTCTATTTAGTTAGTGTGGAATTCAAGATTAACTAAGAAACATAGTTTAAAAGGTTAGTCAAATTATTTCTATTTTGTTTTAAGTCGTGGGTGTCCGGAGGTGGTGAGCTGAGGTATAATTAATATTTTAATGTTGTGCACTAGCTAATAAAGGTACAAGCCTTGTTCAGAATTTAATACTTCTTGATAATTGAGTTAGATCCACATAAGCTAGAGGAGTGAGATTATGATGCTTGTTCATCTATCGATATCTAGTGTTTACTCATGAGTGTTGTAATGCCTTGCCATTAAGTGCTTTATTTATGTTTTATGTAGCAATATTTAGTCTTGTGCTATTCTTGTTATATGCATTCATGTGCATAATGCATTCCATTTAGGTACGATAATTAATCACGTGATGTGGAGGAAAAGAGCCAAGTTGACCTCAAGATGGTGCAAGGAGTGGTCTTCTTCGCACAACGATATCGTCAGTCGGGCCAACCCGAAGATGGATGGACTAAGCGAGTGTCAGAACAAAAGCTGATCGCCAAGTGGACGTCATCTAACAAACACTAACGTAGTGTTTATCCCAGGCAAGCCCCGGTGCATTTGCCACCTCCTTCGGTTTTAAAAAGTTTTATCACCTTGAATGATGCATTAGGTGATAGGAGTTGTGTGATCAAACAGTTGATGCATTTCCTTCCTTGATTAAACAACCCTAATACCTGTTTTATGAAAATTTAGTGATGCTTAGCCCTGCTTATTAATTTAGGATTGTTTTTAAAATATGATGTGTAACACAGGATATGGGAATTTATGAAATAAAAGGACTTGTGATGATGAACCCATTGTGGCCATGATGGTTTCATCATTCAAGTAGGGTACCTCTCTTAGGTATCAAGTTTTGGGAAATAATATGTAATGTAGACCAGACGTTGAGCAGGAAAGTTCGCCCATCTGTGTCGATTAAGGACCGTTCGATGTAGGCCTCATGAGGTGGGACTTTGCAACTCGCCACATGCTCCAGTAAGCCCGAACCTGGCTATTCCATACGTGAAAAGACAACTGCGCACTGGGCGTGGGAGATGGTGGGAGTAGCGTGTACCCTCCTGGCTAGAGGCTGGATGGAGGAGTACTGTGCTCCCGGGTAGCGCGGACCGGTTCACGTTGTGGAGGATCTGTGGGAACGGTTGACATATGCAAGGATTAAGTGCTACATATGTCGTGTGGTTAGGGATCCCCAGCTGGGTATAATCGGTTCAAATCGTCGTTGCTCCTCGGTTATGGAGACTCAACTCACTGACCACTCATCGTAGTTTATAAGTAAAATAAGAATTTGGGTAAAAGAAAGCTAGACTAGGACAAGTGAATGCTCTAGATTAGGCAAATCTAGATTCAGGAAAAGTACTTAACTTGTGAAGTAAAATTTTGGCATAAGGATCCACTACTAGTAAGCTTTTCTGCAAAAAGAGTCATTGAACCTTGATAAGCCTTACCTTGACTCCCAACAAGCCAGCATATCCTTGAGAGTCTTTTCTTTAGTCGGGTAAGTCTTGCTGAGTAATCCCGTACTCAGGGTTTTATTCCCTGTTGTTTTTCAGGATATAACTTTTTGCTACTGTTGATGGTGTTAAGTGCCGGTGGGCTCGGCCTTCTTATAATTCTAAGTATTCCTTCTATACTTCTTACTGAGGATGGTCACTTAAGCTAGCATATATTTCAAACTTATAAACAACTTATAACATTTCAAAGTTTATTTCTTTGAACCACTTTTGTAATCACTCAGATAAGCAAGGTAAACTTGATGTAACTTGTAAAATTTGGTAATAAGATTTCCACTGCAAAATGTTGGTGTGTGATTTGTGTTTACTTAATCCTGTGGTCCTGGTTGTAAGTGGTTTATCCAGGTCCTTGGGACACTCGGACGGATCCTGTTAAGTTATCTGGTGCACATGCATAGCCGTCTGAGGTCTTTGAGACAAGGGTAGGTGCATGTGGGTCCAATAACTTGAGAGGTTCTGCCACAAGAACCGAACCTCGGTAAAACAAATCACCGTGTCATCCATTCTTATTTTCTTGTGATTTGTTTTCGCCCTCTCTTTCAGACTCGTTTATATTTCTAACGCTAACCCTGGCTTGTAGTTGTGCTTAAGTTTATAATTTTCAGATTCCGCCTATTCACCCCCCCTCTAGGCGACTTTCACAAATGCAACCACTAGATGCTCTATGAGGCACTAAGTATTAAACAGATCAAAGTCATTGACCCCTCTTAATAGTACGGCTATCTAACCTACTAATCCGGTCAAGTCTTCTCTAAACTCCTGGAGACCGGCAAAAACAAAACCTATGTTATACCTTTGCCTTCACTTGATCCACAACCAATGCTTATAAATCTCCAAGATTTCCTGTTCTATGTGGTCCAACCCTGCATTCTTATTTCTCCAAGAACCTTTAGTCCACAAACAGTTGTCATTAATTACCAAAACATCACTAAGGGGCCTAGATGATTCACAATCTCTCCCTTTTTGGTAATTGATGACAACACTACACAATATATTCAAGAGAAGTTTTGTTTTTCCAAATCTCCCTCATACCTTAGGTATAAGAAGGATTTTAGAGATGAGTTTCATAGGACTTATCTTGATTCGAAGTTCTGTCCGAGAGATAGATAAATCCCAATTAAAACTCAGAATGTAGGAAAAGCTCCCCCTATGTGTGTGCATGATATTTCAAGCTGAAGATACAACGCACATAATCGATCAGAGTTTTGATGGAGATCTTCCTACAGTCATGGTTATCGAGGCATACAAGAGGTAATATGTAAAGTAAGCGCAGCAATTATAATCACTCCTTGATTAACCAATCACAGAGTAATTTGAACTAAACATAGTTCAACCCACAGAATATTACAAATAGTTGTCCACAGGCATAAGACATAGAGTTCAAATAGTAGCCAATACCAAGTGCATAAGACATAAAATAGTGCATACGACATAAAACGGTAAACATGCACATGCATGGTCTCAATGTCCACATAAACAAGCTCCCCCTGAATATGACAACTTCTCTTCTCTCCCCCTTTGGCATCAATTGCCACAAAGGAGGGGCTTCACTGATCACCTGGTGGAGGATGCATGCTATAGTAGTGAGTGCTGAAGGTGTCAAAGAGAGAGGAGAACTGCCCAAAGTCTTGCTGGGGTTGTTGCTGCCTCTGACTTATCTCTTGCATGCTGTCATTGGTAGAGAGATTGTCAAATTGACTAGACAGAGCTCCCATGTTGTCCTGAAAACTCTGCTGCATGTTGTTGAGTCTGTTCATGATAGGATCAGTGACATGATCTTGGATGTGACTGCGAAATTCAGAGTACTCAGTGTTTAGCGCATCCTAGTTATCATCAAAACGAGATTGCATGGCATCCATGCGCTGGTCCATATGTGTCATCAGTCCCTAGAAGCGGCTATCCATGTGGGTCTAAATCCCTTGCTGTATGTTTTGAAAATAAGGGTCAAAATAGCCTGGACCAGGCTGCCAGTACTGCTGAGGCTGAGGAGGAGGTGGAGGAGGAGGCATCTGCTCTGCCTCGGCTTCAGGAGCTTCTCCTGCATCATAACCAGGATCTTCCTCATCATCTAGGAAGGGAGTGAGTGGCCTGGCGAGGAACCCAATTTCATTCTTGAAGGGTCTAAAGGGTGTATGAACTATTTCACATGGCCCCTCAAATCTTGTCTTCGCTTTGATGAGAGCCATAATGTAAGGAGCATAAGCTAAATTCTGGTTTTTGTCCATTTTTAGATCATTTAACTGTCTCATCATGAAAGGCACAATATTCATTACCTCACCATTCATGACATGGTGGATAATGTTCTAGAACTTGTCTCGAATTTTGCTCTTGTCCCCACTCTTGGGAAGAATTGTGACTCTTGCAATTTTGTTGATCACAGCAGGATGATGCCTCAATCCTGTTGTCTCTCCAAACCTCCTAGGTATGCCCAGCCTTGCTGGGCATAAAATTGCACAAAGTCTTCAAAGTTATCTTTAGTGTATAGATCAATCCCAGCTGAAATGGTGTCATAATTCAAACTGTTGGCAGCTGCAAATTCAGCAAACGTTGTAGAATATCTTTTGAAACCAGTCATCCAGGTGATGGATTCCTCATCTATATCAATCTCAGCTGTGGCCAGGAATTGCTTTACTGTCATCTCACTGAAATCAGTCCTCTGACCCATAAAGTGATACATACCACATGTCTCAAACTTTGGAATCAGGTCCTCCATAACTGATTGTCCCAGCATGAAAGTCCAATCAATCACCTAATGTTTATGAAAGTTGGTATCCATCAATGTGCCCCAAGAAACATCAAATTGGAGTTGAGTGTGAAAGAATTGAACATTGGTGTCTGATGGCAGAGTATATTGATTGACAGTCCTCCTGGAGCAGTATTCTGCCATAGAGAACCTCCCCTTTGGAAATGTCCATCCTGTGACATCAATCGGATAGTCAGGATGTGTATGCGGAACGTCTTCTGTGTCCATAGATACACTGCCCCCAGCTGAAGATTGGGCCTCTGAGTCAGTGGTTGGAGTGTAGTCTACATCGTCTGCACGAGGGCGCTTTGATTTGAAGCGGCCGGCAAGCTTCTTTCGAAGACCACCCAGACCACTGCAATAAATGTGATAAACATCCATAGGTGAATAGTTGATGACGCCACAATCATAGAGAAAGGAAGTGCAATTCTCTGTCAGGGTCCGGACTGTCCGCGCTTGAGGCCCGGACTATCCGCGCCACGGGTCCGGATGGTCCGTGCCCACCTAGCAGACGGTCCGCGACTGTCCAGGGGCGACTCTCTAGAACCCTAGTCGCCTCAATCATTCAATCGACGATGTGGCAGAAAATATCCATCCAAACTCGTTCAAATTTTTGCACAACATTCACAATGAGTAGCACTAACAATCCCACCAATCAGATTTGTGAATCTATTACTCAATTCTAGATCAGAGAGAAAATCCGAAGAATCCCCAAATTTTAAAAATTAGATGAAATCCATGAGATTATGAAATACCGGGATGAAGACATATTTGTTGAACTTCCCACAAGCTTTCGGACTATCCGTGCGCAACTTCACTTCACCGTCCGCACACAATCGACCAAAGTGACCTTTAGGCGTGTGGAAAGTGAGAGAGGAGAGACAATGGATGAAAGTGACAAGTTGACTGGCTCAGTACAATTTAACTGCCTGTCGCGGACGGTCCGCGCCCTGGTAACTTCAGACTGTCTCCACTGCTGACCGGACTGTCTAGATCCTGATACGCGGATGGTCCGCGATCCATGGGCGGACGGTCCGCGGCCTGATACTCAATTTTTCAAATTCTGTCCACTTTCTGATTTTGAATTTCAAATCTGATTTGATGCTCATATATGGTGAAAGGGAAATAGGCTTACACCTTTTCCTAACTGATTTTGGTGGTTGAATTGCCCAACACAAATAATTGGACTAACTAGTTTGCTCTAGATTATAAGTTTTACAGGTGCCAAAGGTTCACAATAAACCAATACAAGTCAAAAGAATGGGTTCAAACAAAGGGAGCAAAAGACAACCGAGGGCAGCCCTGGTCTGGCGCATCGGACTGTCCGGTGTGCCACCGGACAGTGTCCGGTGCACCAGGGAACTCCAACTCCGAACTCGCCAGTCTCGGGAATTCTGGGAGCCACTCCGCTAAAATTCACCGGACTGTCCGGTGCTACACCGGACTGTCCGGTGTGCCAGCGGAGCAACGGCTACTTCAACACCAACGGTCGTCTGCAACCGCATTGAATGCGCTACAGTGCGCGCCAGAGTCAGAGCAGCGCCAGAAGGCGCACCGGACAGTCTACAGGACCTGTCCGGTGGCCCAGAAGACAGAAGCTCCAACGGTCGAACCCTAACGGTCGGGTGACGTGGCTGGCGCACCGGACAGTGTCCGGTGGCGCACCGGACTGTCCGGTGCGCCATTCGACAGCAGCCTCCACCAAACGGCTAGTTTGGTGTTTGGGGCTATAAATACCCCAACCACCCCACCATTCATTGCATCCAAGTTTTCCACCTTCCAACTCATTACAAGAGCTATAGCATTCAATACAAGACACACCAAAGAGATCAAATCCTCTCCCAAGTCTCTAGTTCAATTCCAATCAATAGTGACTAGTGAGAGAGTGACTTGTGTTCATTTGAGCTCTTGCGCTTGGATTGCTTCTTTTCTTTCTCATTCTTTCTTGTGTTCATCTCAATTGTAACCGAGGCAAGAGACACCAATTGTGTGGTGGTCCTTGCGGGGACTTAGTGTCCCGTGTGATTGAGAAGAGAAGCTCACTCGGTCTAAGTGACCGTTTGAGAAAGAGAAAGGGTTGAAAGAGACCCGATCTTTGTGACCACCTCAACGGGGAGTAGGTTTGCAAGAACCGAACCTCGGTAAAACAAATCCTTGTGTCTCACTCTCTATTTGCTTGCGATTTGTTTTTCACCCTCTCTCTCGGACTCGCTTATATTTCTAACGCTAACCCAGCTTGTAGTTGTGCTTAAGTTTATAAATTTCAGATTCGCCCTATTCACCCCCCCCCTCTAGGCGACTTTCATATGGACATTTCGACCAATTCAAGGGTTAGTATGCATGCACATACACATTATGTATTTGAGTAATACACATTTTCATATCAAACTATTTAGATCAATCTAAAATAAAAAATTCATCAAAAATACCCAATAAATAGCGTAGAGAGCATATTTAGAAGCGAAATGCAATACTACACATGTGCGTTCAACCTCAAGCCACATTTGAGAGATCTATCACATTCATTTCACTTCTTAGTGTACAAAATCTCGTTTCATCCAATGGCTTTATAAATATATCGGCCAATTGATCATCCGTGCCAATTGAATATATACAGATATCTCCCTTTCCTACATGATCCCTTAAGAAGTGATGTCGTATATCAACGTGCTTAGTTCTTGAGTGTTGGACCGGATTTGTAGCCAATTTTACCGCACTTTCATTATCACACATGAGAGGCACATTCTTGAAAATGATCCCATAATCCAATAGAGTTTGTTTCATCCATAATAATTGTGCACAGCAATTACCAGCTGATATATATTCCGCCTCGGCGGTAGAGAGAGCAACATAATTTTGCTTTTTAGAAGACCATGAAACAAGATATCTTCCAAGAAATTGACAACAACCGGAGGTGCTCTTTCTATCAACTTTGCACCCCGCATAGTCCAAATCCGAATATCTAATTAATTCAAATTGAGCACCTTTGGGATACCATAGACCAATATTGGGAGTGTATTTCAAATATCTTAGAATTCTTTTTGCGGCTTTCAAGTGAATCTCTCTAGGTGAAGCTTGAAATCGAGCACACATGCAAACACTAAACATAACATCGGGCCTAGATGCGGTAATATAAAGTAAACTACCAATTATTGAGCGATAAAGTTTTTGATCAACCATAGTACCTCCCTCATCTAAGTCTAGATGACCATTTGTTGCCACAGGAGTCTTGATAGGCTTTGCATTTTCTAATCCAAACTTCTTGAGCATGTCCTTCAAATATTTTGATTGGCTTATAAAGATTCCATCTTTCAATTGTTTGATTTGAAGACCAAGAAAGAAGCTCAATTCTCCTATCATAGACATTTCAAATTCTTTTGACATCATTTTTCCAAATTCCTCACAAAACAATTCATTAGTAGATCCAAAAATAATATCATCAACATAAATTTGATAGACAAATAAGTCTTTTCCAATTCTTTTAGTGAATAGGGTAGTGTCAACCTTCCCAGTTTTAAAGTCTTTGGGAAGCAAGAAATCCCTAAGCCTTTCATACCAAGCACGTGGAGCTTGCTTAAGTCCATAGAGAGCTTTAGAAAGCTTGAACACGTGGTTAGGTCTTTTGGGGTCCTCAAAACCGGGAGGTTGTTCAACATACACTAGTTCACTAATCTTACCATTTAGAAAGGCACTCTTTACATCCATTTGGTAGAGCTTGATATTATGTGCACAAGCATAAGCAAGAAGAATTCGGATTGCTTCTAATCTTGCCACGGGAGCAAATGTCTCCCAAAAATCCAATCCCTCTATTTGAGTATATCCTTGTGCAACTAATCTTGCCTTGTTTCTTACTACTACCCCATCTTCATTGTGCTTGTTGCGAAACACCCATATTGTACCAATAACATTGTGGTTCTTTGGTCTCTCAACAAGCTCCCAAACTTCATTTCGAGTGAAGTTATTTAATTCTTCATGCATTGCATTCACCCAATCAACATCAAGTAGAGCTTCATCTACACGGTTAGGTTCCATACAAGATACAAAAGAGAAATGTTCACAAAATGAAGCTATGCGAGAGCGAGTTTGAACACCCTTACTAATATCACCCACAATTTGATCAACCGGGTGATCCTTCACAATAGAATGATGAATTCTTGATACCGTTTGATAATTGCTAGTTGAAGCATTAGGAGGAACTGAATGACTTGAAGTACCTTGATCATGAGTAGCCATAATTTCATCATTTTGTTGGCTTTGGTGATCTTCTTCATTTAGAGTTGAAGAGAAAGGAATGACAACCACACTATTTTCATCATCATCTTCCTTTGGCTTTATTTCACCAATGGCCATTGTTTTCAAAGCATTTTTCAATTGAGTTCCACCAACATCATCAAGATTATCACTTTGATCTTGAGACCCATTAGTTTCATCAAACTCAACATCATATGCTTCTTCAATAATACCATGAGTTTTGTTGAAAACTCTATAAGCCTTACTATTTGAAGAATATCCAAGAAGAAAACCCTCATCACATTTCTTCTCGAATTTAGAGAGTCGGCTTCCCTTTCTCAAAATATAGCATTTGCAACCGAATACCCTAAAATATGAGATATTTGGCTTTCTACCAATGAGCAATTCATAGGGAGTTTTCTTCAAAAGCTTGTGACAATATAGCCTATTTGATGAATGGCAAGCGGTGTTTATTGCCTCGGCCCAATAAGAATCCGACACATTATATTCCACTAACATAGACCTAGCCATATCAATGAGAGTCCTATTCTTTCTTTCAACAATACCATTTTGTTCCGGGGTATATTTGGAAGAGAATTCATGTTTAATACCCTTGTCATCACAATATTCATCAATTCTTGCATTTTTGAATTTCGACCCATTATCACTTCTAACTTTCTTGATATCAAAATCAAATTGATTTTGAGCCAATATAGCAAATGACTTGAATGTTTCAAACACATTATATTTATCCCAAAGAAAATAAACCCAAGTGAATCTAGAATAATCATCCACAATCACAAGACAATAGGAATTACCACCAATACTCACAAACGATGTGGGCCCAAATAAATCCATGTGAAGTAATTCCAAAGATCGATGAGTAGACATTTGACTTTTATTTGGATGAGTATTTTCCACTTGCTTCCCGGCTTGACAAGAGCTACACAATTTGTTCTTCTCAAATTTCACATCTTTCAAGCCACAGACTAAGTCATGCTTGGTTAACCGATTGAGTTGCTTCATTCCAACATGACCGAGTCTTCTATGCCATAACCAACCTAGTGAAGCCTTTGAGAACAAGCAAGTTGTGAGCTTTGCCTCACTAGATGAGAAATCAACAAGGTAAAGATTTTCATGTCTAAAACCTTTAAAATTAAGATTGCTACCATCAACACTAGAGATAATAACATCATCAACTATGAAATTGCAACTAAATCCTAAATCGCATAATTGAGCTACAGATAGTAAATTAAAATTCAAAGACTCAACCAAGAGCACATTTGATATAGAATGATCATTTGAAATAGCAATTTTACCCAAGCCTTTAACCTTTCCTTTGCGATTATCTCCAAATGTGATACTATCATAATTTGAGCAATCTTCCTCACTCATTTGGGTGAACATTTTCATATCTCCGGTCATGTGTTGAGTACATCCACTATCCAACACCCAATGATTCCCTCTCGCCTTGTAGTTTACCTTAGCATCTCCCTTTACCATGAGACAATGGGGGGATGAGAAGAGTGAGGGAGCTTCCTTGATGGCAATTCTGGCATTAAGCTTGGATGAGGTGTCATCATCATCATCATCATCCGAGCTATCATCCGAGTCCCATTCAACTAGGTAGGCTTTGCCATCTTTCTTCTTGTTGTAGAATTTCTTTTTCTTCTTATCACCTTCATCTTTGCCCTTCTTCTTCTTGTTAGGGCAATTCATGGCAATGTGACCGGGTTCCCCACACTCAAAACATTTTCTATCATTGAAAGCATTTCTTCTTGATGTTTGACCTCTTCTAGGTTGACCTCTCTTCATCTTCATGAATTTGTTGAATTTCCTTACAAATAGAGCCATATCACCATCACTCTCACTTTCATATTCTTCATCATTACTATCTTCTTTTTCAATTGTCTTAGAAGCTTTAGCTTTGAGAGCAATTGATTCATTCTTCACTTTCTTTGCCAAACTTATAGCATTGGCTTGAGATTTCTTGAATATATCATGAGTAAGAATTTCTCCCAATATTTTGGTTGGAGAAGTTGTAGATAGATCACTTCTTACTAATATTGTTACAATGGTCTCATATTTCTCCGGAAGTGATCTAAGGAACTTATGAGTGAAATCCACATCCGGTACATTAAAGCCAAGTCCCTTGAGTTCATTCACTATCTCATTTAATCGGTTGAACATATCGGATACACTCTCATATTCTTTCATAATAAATTGCTCAAACTTTCCTTTGCACACATATAGCTTGGCACTCTTCACAATTGTAGTTCTTTCATGAATTTCCATTAGCTTAATCCAAATCTCATGAGCGGTTGTGAGATTCTTGATACGATTGAACTCATTTATATCAAGAGCATCATAGAATACATTCATGGCTTGATCATTTGTAAGAATATTCTCATTGTCACTAACGGATGGTTCATCTTCCTTCAACACAACAAATTCATCCTTGACAATTGGCCAATTTTTTCCACCCATTGCTCTAAGATGCATTGACATTCTTATTTTCCAATAGTCATAGTTATTCCCATCAAAATGCGGTGGCTTCCCAATGTGCACATTGTTGTTACTAGCCATTTTGTCCCACTTCGGGATGATTAGATCCACAAACAATGGAGTCCTCGGCTCCGATACCACTTGTAGGATCTAGGACACCGGCTAGAGGGGGGTGAATAGACGGTTTTGACTAAAATAAAAAACACTAGGGAAATTTAATCAATATAACAAGAGGAATAAATTCTCTAGTGATAACAAGTAAACACTCTATGCGAATACACTAAGGTGATTGAATACTTGATGAACAATGTGCAAAATACTAATCACTTGTACGGCAATAAGTAATGCAAGAAAATAAAGACACCGGATTTTATCCCATGGTATCGGTGATTTGCCGATCACCCCTAATCCACGTTGAGGTGGACTTCAAGCTCTCACTTGCTCCTCTATCAAGACACGGCTTGATCTTTGAGCCAAGTGGACAAGAAATCACTCAATACATCGATTCCACTAATATCACCTTTGCCGCTCCGGCGAGGTAGGCTCGGACCTCTCACAATCAACACTGCGGCTTCTCCACAATCTTCTTGGAGAGCTCGACGGAGACAATCACCCGAGCCGTCTAGGAGGCGGCAACCTCCAAGAGTAACAAGCCGATGACGCTTGCTCGATGTACCACCTAGTGCCTCAAGAATCACCAATGGATGCAAATGCACTAGGAACACTCAATCTCTCACTAGAATGCAATCTCAAGCAAAGAGTGTGAGAGAGTGAGTTGGAGGATCACAAATGAGCTCAATGTATGCAAGGAATGGCCAAGAGAGCCCTCACAAACGAGCTCCCCTTCTATTTATAGTCCCCCACTCAAATCCAACCGTTATGAGCAAAAGACACATGTTCTGCGCACACGCAGACGGTCCGCGCCCTAGGGCCGGACGGTCCGCCGTACACATAACGGCTATTTTTCCCGTTTGAAATCTGTCAGAGCTATCAGAAAAGTAAGGTCCGGACAGTCCGCCCACCTTGGCCGGACCGTCCGCGACCTGGCAACTTGGAGCACTAGAGCTCTGACCAAGTGGAGTTAACACGTGCGGTCCATCCGCCTACAAGGCCGGACGGTCCGTGACCTGGGAGTCAGTACTGTCCTCCGGACAGTCCGTAGTACAAATCCCAAAAACCACACAGTCCCTGCCCAAACCAAATTTGGCACCCGCGGACGGTCCGCCCATCAAGGCCAGACGGTTCGCACTATAATTTAGGGACTCTGCTAAGAGCAACCTTCTCTTGTCAGGACTGCGGACGGTCCGGCCCCAAGGCCCGGACGGTCCACAGTACAAATGAACAGGACCTGTCCGAAGTGAACAGACTTCAGACCCCACTGGAGGATCGCGGACGGTCCGCCCTCAAGGCCCGGATGGTCCGCACATCCCAAGATTTGGCACTTTTCAAACAAGCTTTTGAAAGGGTTTTTAACTCATGAAATTTGAAGCGTTGTTAGTCCTCATGCAAATGCAACCACTAGATGCTCTATGAGACACTATGTATTACACAGATCAAAGTCATTGACCCCTCTTAATAGTACGGCTATCTAACCTACTAATCTGGTCAAGTCTTCTCTAAACTCCTGGAGACCGGCAAAAACAAAACCTATGTTATACCATTGCCTTCACTTGATCCACAACCAATGCTTATAAATCTCCAAAATTTCCTGTTCTATGTGGTCCAACCCTACATTCTTATTTCTCCAAGAACCGTTAGTCCACAAACAGTTGTCATTAATTACCAAAACATCACTAAGGGGCCTAGATGATTCACAACGAGTCAGAGCTTGAAGACGTGGAGGGTGACGAAGAGTCGGTCTCGTAGTAGACCACCTTCTTCATCTTCTTCTTCTTGTCACCCTTGCGGCGTGTTGTGGTGGAGGAAGAGGATTCCTCCTTATGCTTGTGGCCGGACTCTCTCGAAAGAGTTCTCCCCAAGCTTGTGGGCTTGTCGCCGGTCACGATCTCCCTCATGGCGTGTTCTCCTAACATCACTTCGAGTTGTTAAACTCTAATGAAGCATCAGGTTCTGATACCAATTGAAAGTCGCCTAGAGGGGGTGAATAGGCGTAATCTGAAATTTACAACTTAAAACACAAGCTACAAGTTGGGGTTAGCGTTAGAACTTAAATCAAGTTTAGGAGAGAGGGGAAAACAAATCAACCAAGAAATAAAGCGGATAAACACGGTGAATTGTTTTTACCGAGGCTTGGTTCTAAAGAACCTAGTCCCCGTTGAGGTGGTCACAAAGACCGGGTCTCTTTCAACCCTTTCCCTCTCTCAAATGGTCACTTAGACCGAGTGAGCCATCTTCCTTAATCTCATGGGTCACTTAGACCCCGCAAGGACCACCACACAATTGGTGTCTCTTGCCTTGCTTACAAAGCAATTGAGAGTTGAAAGGGAAATGTGTCTTTGGGCCATTTCTATAATGTTTTGGTGATTAACTGCCCAACACATACTCTCTAAGTTCTAAATGTGCCAAAGATTGAAAAGTGCAAATCAAGGCATGAGGTATGTTTCTAGACATAGTACATGTGTTTTTGTATACTAATATATTTTTCTAAGTGTTAGAAATAGAGAAAAGAAGAAAAGAAAAGAATTGCAAGTGACTTGGCTGTGTGCAGCTGAAGTCCAGCTCAGTCTGGCACACCGGACTGTTCGGTGGTGCACCGGACAGTGTCCGATGCACCAGGCTGGACTCCGGTGAAAAGGACGCTCTCGGGAAATGTTCTGTGGTGTACGGCTATAATTCACCGGACCGTCCGATGGTGCACCGGACTGTCCGGTGAGCCAATGGTCGCCAGCGCAACGGTCGGCCGCGCAATTCGCGGGCGACGCGTGGCCCGCGCCAACGGTCAGCAGGGGGCATCAGACTGTCCGGTGTGCACCAGACAGTGTCCAGTGCGCCAACTGCCCCGGGGCTGCAACGGTCATCTGTGCCAGAAAAGGAAGGAGATCGGCACCGGACCGTCTACAGTGACTGTCCGGTGGCGCACCGGATTGTCCGGTGCGCCACTCGACAGAAGGCGAGGATGGCCTTCCTTGTTGGCCTCCAACGGCTCCTAGCTGCCTTGGGGCTATAAAATGGACCCCTAGGCGCATGGAGGACAAACCCAAGCATTCACTAAGCATCCTAAGACTCCAAGACTCCAACTTCACGCATTCGATTCTTTGTGATAGCGATTTGAGCTCTATTTGAGTTGCGAACTCCGTGTGTTGTTCTTCGAGCTCAAGTTGTGACTTGTGTACGTGATTGTGCTATGATTTGAGTCTTGTGTGTGTTGCTCTCCCTCCCTTACTTTTGTGCTTCTTTTGTGATCATCATTGTAAGGGCGAGAGGCTCTAGGTTGTGGAGATTCCTCGCAAACGGGAGAAAAGACTAAGGAAGAAAGCTGTGGTATTCAAGTTGATCATTGGATCACTTGAAAGGGGTTGAGTGCAACCCTCATCCATTGGGACGCCACAACATGGAAGTAGGCAAGTGTTACTTGGCCGAACCACGGGATAAAAATCGCGTGTCTCTTGTGTTACTCCTCTCTGTGATTAATTGTGTTCGCAAGAGATCGCTTCAAGCCACTTAGCCATACTAACACTTATAACTAAGTTTTGTGGCTATTAGTTTTTTTACAGGATCACCTATTCACCCCCCCCCTCTAGGTGCTCTCAATTGGTATCATAGTCGTTCTCTTCACTTAAGGGACTAACCGCCTGAAGAGATGGATCCTAAAGGAAAGGGGATGGTGGTCAACGATAAGGAGAAGGAGTCCCTCTTCAACGAGCCAAGAGATGACAAGCCCACTGACTCTGACTCGATTCATAAGAAGAAGGACGAGAAGAAGAAGAGGCGCATCAAGAAGATCATCTACTACGACAGTGATGCCTCGTCTTCTTCACCACACGACGACGACGACGATGATTCCTCGTCAAAGAAGAAACTGGTGAATCAAAACTATTCATTTGATTATTCTCGTATCCCATTTAATTCTAATGCTCATTTGCTATCAATTCCACTTGGGAAACCTCCACACTTTGATGGAGAAGACTATTCTTTTTGGAGTCACAAAATGCGTAGTCACTTATTTTCTCTCCATCCTAGTATTTGGGAGATTGTTGAAAACAGAATGCATTTTGATAGTACTGCCAATCCTGTTTTCATAAATGAGCAAACTCATAAGAATGCACAAGCTACTACTGTTTTGCTAGCATCCTTGTGCAGGGATGAATACAACAAGGTGAGCGGCTTGGACAACACCAAGCAAATATGGGACACCCTCAAGATATCACATGAGGGAAACGACGCCACCATGATCACCAAAATGGAGTTAGTGGAAGGTGAGCTAGGAAGGTTCACGATGATCAAGGGAGAGGAGCCAACACAAACATACAACAGGCTCAATACCCTGGTCAACAAGATTAGAAGCTATGGAAGCACAAGATGGACGGACCACGACGTCGTCCGACTAATGCTAAGGTCATTTACGGTAATTGACCCCCATCTTGTCAACCTTATTCGTGAGAATCCCAGGTACACCAAGATGACGCCCGAGGAGATTCTTGGGAAGTTTGTGAGCGGGCGCATGATGGTGAAGGAGCTTCAATATGTGGACGATGCTCTAAACGGTCCACTACCCGTCCACGAGCCTCAAACTGTTGCCCTCAAAGCAACCAGCAACAGGGAGACGCTACCAAGCAAGGTGGCACAAGTGGAGGCCGCGGGCCTCAACGAAGATGAGATGGCACTTATCATCAAGCGCTTCAAGACCGCACTAAAAGGACGCAATGTGACAGAACCTCCCAGGTAATCAGGCCCACCTACAGTTGTCCTTGTCTAACAGACATCAGACACCCTGTAGATGTTCCTAAGTTACTTGACAAGCTCGGTATCCTCCTTACCTTACCAGGAACGTTTCACCCGTCTTGCAGACATTACAGATTATCGGAGATAAAGAAATGCGGAAGCGATTACATAATCTTACATTTATTTCCAAAGTAAGCTCAAGTTAAGTTATTACAGACCAGGTCTAAAAACGAGTGCATAAAAGTATTAATTATACAAACCAGGGAGACACCACATCTCCCGAAGGACTAGAAACAAAAGATCTTAAGTGGAGGACTGAGTCCTCCCGCACTTCATTCCTGTTTCTCTTCGTTGGGAACCACCTTAGCGCAGAAGCAGCAGAAATCTGCTACTTCCCCACCTAAAAACAACAAAGGGATAAACCCTGAGTATGGAATTACTCAGCAAGTCTTACCCGACTAAGGAAAAGACTCTCAAGGGTATGCTGGTTATATGGGAGTCAAGGTAAGGCTTTTCAATAATCAAAGACTCTGTTTTGCAGAAATGCTTACTAAAGTGGATCCTTAAAAATCCAATTTTATTTGTCAGGTTAGGTTCAATTACCTGCAACTAGAGTTCTTTCTACCCTAGTTCAATCACTGGTCCTGCACTAGCCAATTTCTTAACAAAAACCCATCATCTTTAGTAGAATGCTACGTGTAAGTCAGTGGCCAAGTCTCCATAACCGCGGAGGTACGGCGATCCGAATCGATTATACTCAGCTGAGGATCTCCAATCACACGACATATGTAGCACTTAACCCTTGCATATGTCAACCCGCCACCGGGGTTCTTAAGACCGGATCAGGTTCACGCAAACCGAGAGCACAGATACACCACCGTCCAGCCTCTTGCCACGGAGGGTACACGCTACTCTCGCCACCGCTCCACTCCCATTTCGTGTTATCTTATTCCGGCCTTAGTCTGCCCGAGGCAAGGCTTACCCATGACGAGGCATGTGACCAGTTAAAGGGTCCTCGGTCAGCAGGCCTACATCGAGACGGTCCTTAATCGACTCAGACGGAGACACTACACCGAGACTCTCTTCTCGTGCAAGTCACCCGCCCGGTCTCAGCTTAATCTTTTAACCCAAAAACTTGGTACCTGACAGAGGTACATCTTTTCCGATGTTGAATCCATCACGGCCGTGATGGATCCACCATCAAGTTTTATTTTCAAAAACATCCCTCCCACTTTGCCAAACATCTTTTGTAAAACAAATCCTTTTGTTTTTCTAAAGCAATACTAAGCAAAGTAAAACCTTTTTGTAAAAAAACAGGATTTCAAGGAGGGTAGTCAAAATCAAGGAAGGCAATGCAGGAATTGTTTAATCAATCAACTCCTATCACCTAATGCAGCAAGTAAGTGAGAAAGATTTTAAAGACATCAAGGAAGGTGGCAAATGCACCGGGGCTTGCCTTTGTTATCAGATGGGTCGGGCTCGGATCCACAGATATCAAAATAAAAGCAGTTGTCGGTCTGGGGATCAGAGGTGGGTGGTATCCCTTCTTCAACAACCTCTTCTTCTTCTTCTTGTTCTAAGATATCCATATACATACATAAGGATGGATGTCATGGGATGCTCATGAGAATGCAAGGATAACATAAACTTGTTGTTTATATCTTGAGTACAACTTTCCTTCACGGAGTTCCGGAAACTTAGGGTTTCCGGAGTCGGTAAAGGAGTTCATAGGGCAGGGGGGGTGGTGTTGGGTTTTGTGATCAAACAAGGTTCAAATCAAACCAAACTCTACCCATGGCTTCTAAATAATGTGAAAAGCTCACATAAAAAGTTTGGGAAATTTTGGGCTTATTATTTAATTTCTAAAAATCCAGAACCATTGATTTAGGCTGTTTTAAATATCCTAAAATTCCCTACTCGATCTAAAAATCATGAAACTATTTTTAATAAATTCTATGGAAAATAACAAACCTAGGAAAATTGGTCTCATAATTTTAGCATTTTTCTACATTTTTTTACACATTTTTAAAGTTCCACTGAAAAAGAAAAGGGGAAAACTTTTAAACAGAACTGGGCCGATTCCAGGTTCAGCGGCCCAAGCCCAGGCGGTTTCGCGCGCGCGTCGCGCCCGCGAGGTGACTTTGCACAAAGGCCCTCGGCTTAACGGTTAAACCGACATAGGTCTGTTTACTATTGTTCTATGTCGCTGACAGATCACAAAAAGACCCCCGGGGTTCTATTAATTCGCAACACGAGGTCCTCGACGTTGGTCACTCACGGCTGCGCTCCGGCGAGCAGCAGACCGGCCGACTGAGGCAGCGGCTGAGCTCTCCGAGCGGCATACACGAAATTCAACCCCTAAGGAGCATTTCCCCTAACCTAATTGCACCGTTGGTGGCTCATAGAGCTCTGGCCACGATGGCCGTAAGCACCACGGCGGCATGAACGTGTTCCCGGCGATAGGCGCCGGTCTAGTTCAATCCAATGCTTCGGTAAGCATCACGGAGACATGGGAAAGCTTAAACGAGGGCGCAGAGGGCAGGAACGGACCTGTAGAGGGCTGACCACGGTGAGCTCGTTTTACAACGGCGGAGAACCGATTTGGGGGCAGTTAGAAATTCGAGCGCTCGGGTGGATGATCGGGGCTGATTAGCGGTGGCTGGATGCGTAAAGATATGGCGAAGCTCACGGCGGGGTCAATTTATAATGTTCGCGGGCGGCGGTGCTCAATTTGGATGAAGATGAGCGGCGGCCGGAGATAGGGAAGACGCACTGACTTCGTGGGTACGTGGCCGCGACGTGGCGGTAAGTCCGGTGATCCACGGAGGGGTTAGAGGAGGTCACGGCGACACGGTGAAAGATTTGGACACGCGGCATCCGGCCGAGAGGCGGCGGTCGACGGCGAGGTAATCCGCCAGCCGCAAGGTTGAAGGGAGACAGGGGGGGTGAAGCCGTCGGAGTGGTGGCCAGCTCACTGGTGACGAGGTCTTTACCGCGGCAAGCTTATCCGGCGACCGTCGAGCACGAATCTCAGCGAGCGGCGATCGACGGCAGAAGCTACCGGCGGTGAGGAAGAAACCCAATCTTCTTCAGTTATGACAGTTACTGTACCATCGCCAAAGCTCATCAGACAGCCTGACAGTCGAGTTTGCAGAGCCCATAAGTTTTTATTTTGCATAGCAACTTTGTTATTGATCTGTACCAAAGTTGTAGAGTCATGAACCAGCTACAACTCCATTATAGGACATAAACACATTTGAGCACTGGATCATGCTTGAATCTGAGCTCAAAGTTGGGGTCAGTTCACTGCTAGGCAGATATTCAGTTCAACACAGCCTGACAGCCAGTTTTGGACTGGGTTTTTCTGCAAATTTTTCATAACAACTATGCTTGCACCCTTTAGCAAAGTTGTTCTCCTATGATTAGGCTTCAACTTTAATGTGGTGACCTAGGGCAAAAACCCAATAGGTTGCAAGTTATAAAGCTCCAAAGTTGAGCCCATGCACTGTTTTTTTCAGACTTAGTGCAAACTCAAGGGAGGTTCATTTTGCAAATAAGTCCAAAACCAAGGGTTTTGCTTTCAAGTCCACATTTTTGTGATCCAATAGACTTGAAACACTTATTTGACTTGTTTTTTGCACTTTAGTCCAAAAGTGGACTAATTTTGCACTTAGGCCCCTAGGGTTTGGTTTTAGGGTTTTCCAGGGTTTTGATTAGGGTTTTTAATATCCCAAGGGTATAAATGTGATTCAACCCTATTGTTGGGGTCACTTTATGACTTTTACTTTAAAGCCTTTAGGTTTTCTCAACTTTGGTTAAGTCTTACCCCTTTAACCACTATTTAGGGTTAAGTCCTTAAACCAAGGTCCTATTTGCAAAACAGTAAAACAATACAACTTGTTTGAAATTTTTGCCTAGTGAATGCATTCTAGGTGTATCAAACATATGCAATGCCCATGCTCATGATGTCATGCTCAAGTTTTAGTTATAGTAACACCAGGGGTGTTACATCCTTCCCCCCATAAAAGAATCTCGTCCCGAGATTTAAAATCCTAGGGTGAGGAATGGAAAAGGAAATGTGTCATGTTTTTATTCCCTTATTTTTGGTACAAGGCAGGGGTGGTGTGGGGGTTTATTCCTTTATTACACACTATACAAGCTTTACAACTTACAAGAGGCTAGAAAGCCTGGGAAATTCTTATCTAAGAATTCTTGGGTTTCCCATGTAGCCTCATCTTCCGAATGTTGGTTCCACTGTATCTTATAAAACTTGAGAGTCTTTCTCCGGGTAACCCTGTCCTTTTGATCCAGCACTCGAATGGGATGTTCCGAGTATGTCAAATCTGGTTCCAGGACAACATCAGTCACTTCAATGGTTCGATCGGGAACCCGAAGACACTTCTTCAATTGTGACACGTGGAACACATTGTGCACGGCAGACAATGTTTCGGGAAGTTGGAGTTGATACGCTACTGGTCCATATCTTTGAAGAATAGGGAATGGACCAATATACCTGGGTGCAAGTTTTCCCTTTACCCCGAAACGCGATACTCCCTTCATTGGTGAAACCTTTAAGTATACATAGTCTCCTTCTAGAAAAAATAAGGGCATTCGCCGTTTGTCTGCATAACTCTTTTGTCGAGTCTGAGCTTCCTTCATATTATGAATGATTTTCTGAACCTTTTCTTCGACCTCTTTCACCATATCAGGCCTAAAGAAATATCTTTCACCAGGTTCAGACCAATTTAGCGGAGTTCGACACCGTCGCCCATACAAAGCTTCAAAAGGTGCCATCTTGATGCTTTCCTGGTAACTGTTATTATACGAAAACTCCGCCAAGGGCAAACATTCATCCCATTTTTGCGAGAAATCCAGGACACATGCCCGTAACATATCTTCAAGTATTTGGTTTACTCTCTCAGTCTGTCCACTGGTTTGGGGATGGTAGGCCGAACTGTGGAGTAACTTAGTACCCAAAGATTGGTGAAGTGCTTCCCAAAACTTGGCTACAAATTGAGGTCCACGATCCGACACTATGGTCCTTGGAACACCATGCAAACTAAGAATACGAGCAATATACAATTGGGCGTAGACAGTAACTGGAGAATTTGTCTTGACCGGCAAAAAATGAGCAACCTTTGTAAGTCGATCAACAATCACCCAGATAGAGTCGTACCCTTTTGCAGTCCTGGGTAATCCCACAATAAAGTCCATGCTGATGTCTTCCCATTTCCATGTTGGGGTTGGCAAGGATTGCAATGGACCAGCAGTTTTCAGGTGTATGGCTTTGACACGTCTGCAAGTGTCGCACTTAGCCACATAGCGTGCAATCTCAATCTTCATCTTCGTCCACCAGTAATGTTGTTTCAGATCATGATACATCTTAGTGCTTCCTGGATGAATGGAATAGCGACTAAGATGCGCCTCATCTAAGATTTGCTGGCGGAGCTCTTCATTCTTCGGCACTACTATGCGGTTGTTGAACCATAACACACCTTGATTATCTTCCTTAAAACATTGGGCTGTTCCAGCCCTGATCTTCTCTCGGATGTGCTTCATACCCTGATTATCCCTTTGAGCATCAATTATCCTTTGCAAGATGGTTGACTCAAGCTTTAGCTGATTTAGAGTCCCTTGTTGGATCATTCCCAGGTTTAACTTCTCCATTTCTTGACACAAAGTACTTTCGGAGGTCTCAACCATAAGACAGTGGCAGAAAGTCTTACGACTCAATGCATCTGCCACCACATTGGCCTTGCCTGGGTGATAATGGATCTCTAGTTCATAATCTTTAATAAGCTCAAGCCATCGCCTTTGCCTCATATTCAATTCTGACTGGGTAAATATATACTTCAAACTCTTGTGATCGGTGTATATGTGGCAGATATTTCCCAGTAGATAATGACGCCATATTTTCAGGGCATGAACCACCGCAGCTAACTCCAGATCATGAGTTGGATAGTGCTCCTCATGTCGGCGTAACTGCCTTGAAGCATATGCAATCACTCGGCCCTCTTGCATTAGTACACAGCCGAGTCCACTGCCTGACGCATCACAATATACATCAAAAGGTTTAGTGATGTCCGGTTGAGCCAATACCGGAGCAGTGGTCAATAGTGTCTTCAATTCCTCAAAGGCTTCATTACATTTTGAAGACCAATTGAATTTAGTATCATTCTTCAATAAACTTGTGATTGGCTTCACAAGCTTAGAAAAATCAGGTATAAATCTGCGATAGTATCCTGCTAGTCCAAGAAAACTCCGGACTTGGTGAACAGTCGTTGGAGGTTTCCACTCCAGAATATCCTTGACTTTGCTAGGGTCTACCGCAATTCCCTTGGATGATAATACGTGCCCCAGAAATTGAATCTCTTCCAGCCAGAACGCGCACTTACTGAACTTGGCATAAAGCTGATGTTCCCTCAGACGCGTCAATACAATCCGTAAGTGCTGAGCATGCTCCTCTTCATTTTTAGAATATATCAAAATATCATCAATGAAGACCACCACGAACTTGTCTAACTCGGGCATGAACACCGAGTTCATTAAATAGGTGAAGTGGGCAGGAGCATTGGTGAGCCCGAAAGACATTACTAGATATTCAAATAATCCATACCGCGTAGTGAAAGCGGTCTTCGGTATATCCTCGGGCCGAATACGGATCTGATGATAGCCCGACCTGAGATCAATTTTGGAAAATACCCTCGCCCCAGTCAGTTGATCAAATAAGATGTCGATCCTTGGAAGAGGGTACTTATTCTTGATAGTGACCTCATTTAGGGGCCGGTAGTCCACGCACATGCGCAAGGTTTGATCCTTCTTCTTCACAAAGATGGCGGGACAACCCCACGGGGACGAGCTTGGCCGGATAAATCCTTTGTTCAGCAGATCTTGCAATTGGATCTTCAGTTCTGCCAATTCATTAGGGGGCATACGGTACGATCTTCGGGAAATGGGAGCCGTACCGGGCTTTAGCTCAATTACAAATTCCACATCTCTTTCCGGGGGTAGTCCAGGCAAATCTTCCGGAAACACATCTGGAAACTCACAAACTACCGGAATATTCTTGATCTCCGGTACAATGGCTTCAAAGATTCTACCAGAAGCTTTGACTGGATTGGTCTTGGGGAGAGACAAGAGAATTTCTTCTTGATTATAACTCAACCTGACGGTTCTGAGTTCAGTGTTGAGTACTGCTTTGTGTTGAGTTAACCAATTCATCCCCAAAATTACATCTATATCTTGGCCCTTCAGAACAATCATGTTGGCAGGAAAGTTCCGTTCGGCCATAGTTACTGGCACACCATAGGCCACTTCTTTAGTAAAAATATATCCCCCAGGTGAATGAATTTTAAAACCCTCTTTGGATTCATGACATGGAATAGGATGTTGCTCCACAAATGTCTTGCTAATAAAGGTATGTGAAGCACCGGAATCAAAAAGAATTAGTGCAGGGTGGTTGGCCACAGGGAACATACCCATCATCACCGGCTCGCCTTCCGGTGTGGTAGCCACTTGTGTATAATAGACTCGCCCCGTCTTTTTGGTATTTCTGCCCGAAATAGTTCCCTTGCCTGGAGCTGAAGTTCCCGATCCTTGCTGATTATTGGCCTGATTTTGCCGAGTATAGGGACAGTCCTTAATGAAGTGCCCAGACTTGCCACAGTTAAAGCATCCAGTGGAAGAACTTGGCAGTGCAGGGAATCGAGTGCCTGGGGCACCCGGCTGACTTGAGGCAGTAGGGGCTTTGTTAGACCGAATAATTATAGGCTGCTTGAACGGGAAAGGTGGTGCACTGGAACGATTCTGGTTAGAGGGCCGGAGAATGAACCGTTGCCTCTTAACCGGGCCCTGAGTAGGCCGATCACCACTAAATCCCTTGCTTTTCCCAGAAGTTGCATACTTGGCCTCCACAGATAGGGCTGTGCTGACAGCCTTTCCATAAGTAAGATCAATACATGCAGCCATCTTCCGCTGCATCCTGTCGTTCAGACCCCTCATAAAACAATTCTTCTTTTTCAAATCTGTGTTCACCTGGTCAATTGCGTACTGGGACAGGTGGTTGAACTTGTTGAGATACTGAGTAACAGTATCTCCCCCTTGCTTCAACTTCATAAACTCTTCCTGCTTCATGTGCAACACTCCTTCCGGGATATAATGCTCACGGAATGCTGCTTTGAACTCGTTCCATGTAACTTGATGATTATCCGGTTGAATAGCCACAAAATTTCCCCACCAAGTGCTGGCAGGGCCTCGAAGTTGTTGAGCCGCAAATAGTGGCTTCTGGGTTTCTGAGCAGCGAAGAAGACCAAATTTCTGTTCAATAACCCGGATCCATTCGTCGGCCTCAAGTGGATCTTCAGCTTTGACGAAGAGAGGCGGACGAGTCTCCGAGAAATCCAAATATGTAGTCTCACGAGGACCCAGCTGGAATCCTCGTCCTGCTTGTTGTTGAAGCTGTTGCTGGCCCGCCATCTCCCTCAGAAAGCGGGTGTTATCGGCTGTGGCGTTTACCAGGGCAGCGATGGCCTCGGCCAGAGTGGGTGGAACGGGAGGTGGATTCGGGGTAGCATCCCCACCCCCGGATGTTCCAGCTGCATCCTGTCCTCGAGTACGGGTCGGCATCTGAGGCAAAAACATTTGAATAAACATAATGCGCCAAAGAAACCTTCCGTTTTACATTACTATAAAAAGTAATGGTACAGACTCGACAGTACACAACCGGATACATTACCCATTTTACAAAAGCTTAACCTATTATACAACCGTACACCCTACAATATACTACACTACTTCTAATATAACACTACTCCCTACAATACACTACTTTACTCTTATCACACCACTAGTCCTGTTTCCCATCGCTTTTGGCGGCTTCCTCATCGGGTGTAGGAGTCCAGACATCCACCAATCTCAAAGAAGGAGGAGGTTCGTACAAGTCTAATTCCCCACCCAACGCGCGTCCCGTGACGTGCGAAGGTCCAGCTTCCGCCTCAGTAGGGTTTGCAGGCTCACTAGGGTGCAGTTGCGAGTAGAGCACATGGACTTCTTCATGTAGTGTATTGCAGTACACCTGCAGGTCGTCGACAGCTTTGCTTAACTCTCTATTTCGGGCCTGAGCCCTTGCTTCTTTAGCACACACCAACATGTGTGACTGGACTGCCCAGTCAAGTGCTAGGTCCCGGTCAGCTAGCTGATCCCGCAGGTGACGGAGATCTCTTCTTAGATCATTAATTCTGTCTCCGTCGGCAATCCACGCATTGGTCCTGTGCCGTAGCACTGCTTGAAGTCGATTTACTTCGGCTTCCAAGTCTCCGATGGGATCGTTACTCCCACTACTACTACTTTCTTGGCGAGGGGCCAGTTGGTGCCGGGGTACTCCCCTCGGTCCCGTTGATTTTCGTGCCGTTAGCCTCGTGCGTGGCGGCATCTTCTAAAGGGGGAAAATTTTATTAGTATAATTCTTAGTATGATGCATGAATAAATACAGAATCAATCTTGGTTGATTCAACCTTCTATATGTTGCACTCTTCCTAACTGGTCTTTAATATAAACTCTTCAGACTACTTAGGTAAGAAGAGAAAAGAATCTTTAGGTAAGATTTTCTTTGAAAATCTTTTGAAGATGCCCTGGAATATCTGCAAAGAAGGGCTACGCTCCGATACCAGCTGTGACAGAACCTCCCAGGTAATCAGGCCCACCTACAGTTGTCCTTGTCTAACAGACATCAGACACCCTGTAGATGTTCCTAAGTTACTTGACAAGCTCGGTATCCTCCTTACCTTACCAGGAACGTTTCACCCGTCTTGCAGACATTACAGATTATCGGAGATAAAGAAATGCGGAAGCGATTACATAATCTTACATTTATTTCCAAAGTAAGCTCAAGTTAAGTTATTACAGACCAGGTCTAAAAACGAGTGCATAAAAGTATTAATTATACAAACCAGGGAGACACCACATCTCCCGAAGGACTAGAAACAAAAGATCTTAAGTGGAGGACTGAGTCCTCCCGCACTTCATTCCTGTTTCTCTTCGTTGGGAACCACCTTAGCGCAGAAGCAGCAGAAATCTGCTACTTCCCCACCTAAAAACAACAAAGGGATAAACCCTGAGTATGGAATTACTCAGCAAGTCTTACCCGACTAAGGAAAAGACTCTCAAGGGTATGCTGGTTATATGGGAGTCAAGGTAAGGCTTTTCAATAATCAAAGACTCTGTTTTGCAGAAATGCTTACTAAAGTGGATCCTTAAAAATCCAATTTTATTTGTCAGGTTAGGTTCAATTACCTGCAACTAGAGTTCTTTCTACCCTAGTTCAATCACTGGTCCTGCACTAGCCAATTTCTTAACAAAAACCCATCATCTTTAGTAGAATGCTACGTGTAAGTCAGTGGCCAAGTCTCCATAACCGCGGAGGTACGGCGATCCGAATCGATTATACTCAGCTGAGGATCTCCAATCACACGACATATGTAGCACTTAACCCTTGCATATGTCAACCCGCCACCGGGGTTCTTAAGACCGGATCAGGTTCACGCAAACCGAGAGCACAGATACACCACCGTCCAGCCTCTTGCCACGGAGGGTACACGCTACTCTCGCCACCGCTCCACTCCCATTTCGTGTTATCTTATTCCGGCCTTAGTCTGCCCGAGGCAAGGCTTACCCATGACGAGGCATGTGACCAGTTAAAGGGTCCTCGGTCAGCAGGCCTACATCGAGACGGTCCTTAATCGACTCAGACGGAGACACTACACCGAGACTCTCTTCTCGTGCAAGTCACCCGCCCGGTCTCAGCTTAATCTTTTAACCCAAAAACTTGGTACCTGACAGAGGTACATCTTTTCCGATGTTGAATCCATCACGGCCGTGATGGATCCACCATCAAGTTTTATTTTCAAAAACATCCCTCCCACTTTGCCAAACATCTTTTGTAAAACAAATCCTTTTGTTTTTCTAAAGCAATACTAAGCAAAGTAAAACCTTTTTGTAAAAAAACAGGATTTCAAGGAGGGTAGTCAAAATCAAGGAAGGCAATGCAGGAATTGTTTAATCAATCAACTCCTATCACCTAATGCAGCAAGTAAGTGAGAAAGATTTTAAAGACATCAAGGAAGGTGGCAAATGCACCGGGGCTTGCCTTTGTTATCAGATGGGTCGGGCTCGGATCCACAGATATCAAAATAAAAGCAGTTGTCGGTCTGGGGATCAGAGGTGGGTGGTATCCCTTCTTCAACAACCTCTTCTTCTTCTTCTTGTTCTAAGATATCCATATACATACATAAGGATGGATGTCATGGGATGCTCATGAGAATGCAAGGATAACATAAACTTGTTGTTTATATCTTGAGTACAACTTTCCTTCACGGAGTTCCGGAAACTTAGGGTTTCCGGAGTCGGTAAAGGAGTTCATAGGGCAGGGGGGGTGGTGTTGGGTTTTGTGATCAAACAAGGTTCAAATCAAACCAAACTCTACCCATGGCTTCTAAATAATGTGAAAAGCTCACATAAAAAGTTTGGGAAATTTTGGGCTTATTATTTAATTTCTAAAAATCCAGAACCATTGATTTAGGCTGTTTTAAATATCCTAAAATTCCCTACTCGATCTAAAAATCATGAAACTATTTTTAATAAATTCTATGGAAAATAACAAACCTAGGAAAATTGGTCTCATAATTTTAGCATTTTTCTACATTTTTTTACACATTTTTAAAGTTCCACTGAAAAAGAAAAGGGGAAAACTTTTAAACAGAACTGGGCCGATTCCAGGTTCAGCGGCCCAAGCCCAGGCGGTTTCGCGCGCGCGTCGCGCCCGCGAGGTGACTTTGCACAAAGGCCCTCGGCTTAACGGTTAAACCGACATAGGTCTGTTTACTATTGTTCTATGTCGCTGACAGATCACAAAAAGACCCCCGGGGTTCTATTAATTCGCAACACGAGGTCCTCGACGTTGGTCACTCACGGCTGCGCTCCGGCGAGCAGCAGACCGGCCGACTGAGGCAGCGGCTGAGCTCTCCGAGCGGCATACACGAAATTCAACCCCTAAGGAGCATTTCCCCTAACCTAATTGCACCGTTGGTGGCTCATAGAGCTCTGGCCACGATGGCCGTAAGCACCACGGCGGCATGAACGTGTTCCCGGCGATAGGCGCCGGTCTAGTTCAATCCAATGCTTCGGTAAGCATCACGGAGACATGGGAAAGCTTAAACGAGGGCGCAGAGGGCAGGAACGGACCTGTAGAGGGCTGACCACGGTGAGCTCGTTTTACAACGGCGGAGAACCGATTTGGGGGCAGTTAGAAATTCGAGCGCTCGGGTGGATGATCGGGGCTGATTAGCGGTGGCTGGATGCGTAAAGATATGGCGAAGCTCACGGCGGGGTCAATTTATAATGTTCGCGGGCGGCGGTGCTCAATTTGGATGAAGATGAGCGGCGGCCGGAGATAGGGAAGACGCACTGACTTCGTGGGTACGTGGCCGCGACGTGGCGGTAAGTCCGGTGATCCACGGAGGGGTTAGAGGAGGTCACGGCGACACGGTGAAAGATTTGGACACGCGGCATCCGGCCGAGAGGCGGCGGTCGACGGCGAGGTAATCCGCCAGCCGCAAGGTTGAAGGGAGACAGGGGGGGTGAAGCCGTCGGAGTGGTGGCCAGCTCACTGGTGACGAGGTCTTTACCGCGGCAAGCTTATCCGGCGACCGTCGAGCACGAATCTCAGCGAGCGGCGATCGACGGCAGAAGCTACCGGCGGTGAGGAAGAAACCCAATCTTCTTCAGTTATGACAGTTACTGTACCATCGCCAAAGCTCATCAGACAGCCTGACAGTCGAGTTTGCAGAGCCCATAAGTTTTTATTTTGCATAGCAACTTTGTTATTGATCTGTACCAAAGTTGTAGAGTCATGAACCAGCTACAACTCCATTATAGGACATAAACACATTTGAGCACTGGATCATGCTTGAATCTGAGCTCAAAGTTGGGGTCAGTTCACTGCTAGGCAGATATTCAGTTCAACACAGCCTGACAGCCAGTTTTGGACTGGGTTTTTCTGCAAATTTTTCATAACAACTATGCTTGCACCCTTTAGCAAAGTTGTTCTCCTATGATTAGGCTTCAACTTTAATGTGGTGACCTAGGGCAAAAACCCAATAGGTTGCAAGTTATAAAGCTCCAAAGTTGAGCCCATGCACTGTTTTTTTCAGACTTAGTGCAAACTCAAGGGAGGTTCATTTTGCAAATAAGTCCAAAACCAAGGGTTTTGCTTTCAAGTCCACATTTTTGTGATCCAATAGACTTGAAACACTTATTTGACTTGTTTTTTGCACTTTAGTCCAAAAGTGGACTAATTTTGCACTTAGGCCCCTAGGGTTTGGTTTTAGGGTTTTCCAGGGTTTTGATTAGGGTTTTTAATATCCCAAGGGTATAAATGTGATTCAACCCTATTGTTGGGGTCACTTTATGACTTTTACTTTAAAGCCTTTAGGTTTTCTCAACTTTGGTTAAGTCTTACCCCTTTAACCACTATTTAGGGTTAAGTCCTTAAACCAAGGTCCTATTTGCAAAACAGTAAAACAATACAACTTGTTTGAAATTTTTGCCTAGTGAATGCATTCTAGGTGTATCAAACATATGCAATGCCCATGCTCATGATGTCATGCTCAAGTTTTAGTTATAGTAACACCAGGGGTGTTACACGCAAGGAGTACCCCAACAAGAATAAGACAAAGGGAAAGCGCTCCGGTTTCAAATGCGGTAAGACTGTTCATTTTATAGCACAATGCCCTGATAATGACAATGATCAGGAACAAGAAAAGCATGAGAAGAGGGAGAAGAAGAAGGTTTACAAGAAGGCGAAGGGCGAGGCGCACCTTGGCAAAGAATGGGATTCGGACTGCTCTTCATCCGACTCCGACGATGAAGGACTGGCAACCTTGTCCTTCAACAAGTCTTCGCTCTTCCCCAACGAACGACACACTTGCCTCATGGCCAAGGAAAAGAAGGTAAGTGTTCGAGATACCCCTAAGTACTCTACTTCTAGTGATGAGGATTCCTCCGATGATGAAGTAGATTACTCTAGTCTATTTAAAGGATTAGATAGGGCTAAAGTAGAAAAGATCAATGAGTTAATTGATGCTTTAAATGAAAAAGATAAATTGCTAGAAAAACAAGAGGATATTTTATATGAGGAGCATGATAAATTTGTTAGTGTGCAAAAATCTCTTGCTTTAGAGATTAAAAGGAATGAAATGCTATCCTCTGAGTTATCTGCTTGCCATGAAACTGTATCTAGTTTAAAGAGTTTAAATGATGATTTAAATGCTAAGCTAGAGGAAGCTAATAAATCTAGTTCATGTGTAGAGCATGTTAGTATTTGTAATAGATGTAAGGACTTTGATGTTGATACATGTAATGAACATCTTATTGCTATTACAAATTTGAATGATGAAGTGGCAAGTCTTAATGCTCAACTTAAGACTTGCGAAATGATTTTGATAAGTTAAAATTTGCTAGGGATGCCTACACAATTGGTAGACACCCCTCTATTAAGGATGGACTTGGTTTTCAAAAGGAAACCAAGAACTCAACAAGCCAAAAGGCTCCCGTTCTCAACAAGGAGAAAGGGAAGGCTCCTATGGCTAGTAGTTCTCAAAATGTCATGCTTCCATCTATGATAGAAAATTTTCTAGGAATGCTCATTATAATAGGAGTTATGATGCGTTTAATCACACATGCTATGTTTGCTTCTAGCTCTACTTTTGTGCATGGTAGAAGTAGGCCTAGAAAAAGTAATGTTGTGCCTCATGTGCCTAGGAGAACATGTAATGAACCTTCAACCATTTACCATGCTTGCAACACTTCATTTGCACTTTTATGTAAAAATGAAAAAGTAGTTGCTAGAAAGTTGGGATCCAAATGCAAGGGAGACAAGACTTGTATTTGGGTTCCAAAGGCTATTGTGACTAACCTTGTAGGACCCAACAAGAGTTGGATACCTAAAACCCAAGTGTAAATTACCTTGCAGGTTTATGCATCCGGGGGCTCAAGCTGGATTATCAACAGCGGATGCACAAACCACATGACGGAGGAGAAGAAGATGTTCACCTCCTACGTCAAGAACAAGGATTCCCAGGATTCGATCATCTTTGGAGATGGGAATCAAGGCAAGGTTAAAGGATTGGGAAAGATAGCCATTACATCCGAGCATTCTATCTCAAATGTGTTTTTAGTTGAATCACTCGGGTACAACTTATTGTCTGTAAGTCAATTATGTAACATGGGTTATAATTGTCTATTTACCAATATAGATGTTTCTGTCTTTAGAAGGAGTGATGGTTCATTAGCATTTAAGGGTATATTAGACGGCAAGCTCTATTTAGTTGATTTTTCGAAAGAGAATGCCGATCTAGATGCATGCTTAATAGCTAAGACTAGTATGGGCTGGCTGTGGCATCACCGTCTAGCACATGTTGGGATGAAGAACCTTCATAAACTTCTAAAGGGAGAACATGTGTTAGGACTAACCAATGTATGTTTCAAAAAAGATAGACCTTGTGCAGCTTGTCAGGCAGGGAAACAGGTGGGAAGCACACATCAGAGCAAGAATGTGATGACAACATCAAGACAACTGGAGCTTCTCCACATGGACCTCTTCGGACCCGTTGCCTATCTTAGCATCGGGGGAAGTAAGTATGGTTTAGTAATTGTTGATGATTTTTCCCGCTTCACTTGGGTGTTCTTTTTGCAGGACAAATCAAAAACCCAAGGGACCCTAAAGCGCTTTCTAAAGAGGCTCAAAACGAATTTGAGCTCAAGGTGAAAAAGATAAGAAGCGACAACGGGTCTGAGTTCAAGAATCTTCAAGTGGAGGAGTATCTTGAGGAGGAAGGCGTCAAGCACGAGTTCTCTGCTCCCTACACACCACAGCAAAACGGTGTGGTAGAGAGGAAGAACAGGACACTTATCGACATGGCGAGGACGATGCTTGGAGAGTTCAAGACGCCCGAGCAGTTTTGGTCGGAAGCTGTGAACACAGCCTGCCACGCCATAAACCAGCTACATCTGCATCGCCTCCTTAAGAAGACCTCCTACAAACTACTTACCGGTAACAAATCCAATGTTTCTTACTTTCGTGTATTTGGGAGCAAATGCTACATTTTGGTAAAGAAAGGTAGACATTCTAAATTTGCTCCCAAAGCTGTAGAAGGGTTTTTACTAGGATATGACTCAAATACAAAGGCGTATAGGGTCTTCAACAAATCATCGGGTTTGGTTGAAGTCTCTAGCGACGTTGTATTTGATGAGACTAATGGCTCTCCAAGAGAGCAAGTTGATCTTGATGACATAGATGAAGATGATGTTCCAACGGCCACAATACGCACCATGGCGATTGGAGATGTGTGACCACAAGAACAACAAGAGCAAGATCAACCTTCTTCCTCAATGATGGTGCATCCCCCAACTCAAGATGATGGACAGGTTCCTCAATAAGAGGCGCGTGATCAAGGGGGAGCACAAGAAGAACAAGTTATGGAGGAAGAAGCACCACTGGCCCCTCCAACTCAAGTCCGAGCGACGATTCAAATAAATCACCCCGTCGATCAGATTCTGGGTGACATAAGCAAGGGAGTAACAACTCGCTCACGTTTAGCTAATTTTTGTGAGCATTACTCGTTTGTCTCTTCTATTGAGCCTTTTAGGGTAGAAGAGGCCTTGCAAGATCCGGACTGGGTGTTGGCCATGCAGGAAGAGCTCAACAACTTCAAGAGGAACAAAGTTTGGAGCCTAGTGCCACGTCCCAAGCAAAATGTTGTGGGAACCAAGTGGGTGTTCCGCAACAAGCAAGACGAGCACAGGGTGGTGACAAGAAACAAGGCTCGACTTGTGGCAAAAGGTCATGCCCAAGTCGCAGGTTTGGATTTCGAGGAGACTTGTGCTCCTGTGGCTAGGCTAGAGTCTATTAGAATATTATTAGCCTATGCCGCTCACCACTCTTTCAGGTTGTTTCAAATGGATGTGAAGAGCGCTTTCCTCAACGGGCCAATAATGGAGGAGGTGTATGTGGAACAGCCCCCTGGCTTTGAGGATGGCAGGTACCCCGACCATGTGTTTAAGCTCTCTAAGGCGCTCTATGGACTTAAGCAAGCTCCAAGAGCATGGTATGAATGCCTTAGAGATTTCTTAATTGCTAATGCTTTCAAAGTTGGGAAAGCCGATCCCACTCTTTTCACTAAGACTTGTGATGGTGATCTTTTTGTGTGCCAAATTTATGTCGATGACATAATATTTGGTTCTACTAACCAAAAGTCTTGTGAGGAGTTTAGCAGGGTGATGACTCAAAAGTTTGGGATGTCAATGATGGGCGAGTTGAACTACTTCCTTGGGTTCCAAGTGAAGCAACTCAAGGATGACACCTTCATATCCCAAACGAAGTACACTCAAGATCTTCTCAAGCGGTTTGGGATGAAGGACGCCAAGCCCGCGAAGACACTTATGGGAACCGACGGACATGTTGACCTCAACAAAGGAGGTAAGTCCGTTGATCAAAAGGCATACCGGTCTATGATAGGGTCATTACTTTATTTATGTGCTAGTAGACCAGATATTATGCTTAGCATATGCGTGTGCGCTAGATATCAATCCGACCCAAGGGAATGTCTCCTTGTGGTCGTTAAGCAGATTCTTAGATATTTAGTTTCTACGCCTTGCTTCGGGATCTGGTATCCAAAGGGATCTACCTTTGACTTAATTGGATATTCAGACTCCGATTATGCTGGATGCAAGGTTGATAGGAAGAGTACATCAGGGACGTGCCAATTCCTAGGAAGGTCCCTGGTATCTTGGAGCTCAAAGAAACAAACCTCTGTTGCCCTATCCACCGCTGAGGCTGAGTATGTTGCCGCAGGACAGTGTTGCGCACAACTACTTTGGATGAGGCAAACCCTCCGGGACTTTGGCTACAATCTGAGCAGAGTCCCACTCCTATGTGACAATGAGAGTGCAATCCGTATGGCGGATAATCCTGTTGAACACAGCCACACTAAGCACATAGACATCCGGCATCACTGAGAGACCACCAGCAAAAGGGAGATATCGAGATTTTCCATATTAGCACCGAGAACCAGCTAGCCGATATCTTTACCAAGCCGTTAGATGAGAAAACCTTTTGCAGGTTGCGTAGTGAGCTAAATGTCTTAGATTCGCGTAACTTGGATTGATCTATAGCATACATGTGCTTTATGCCTTTGATCATGTTACTTTATGCATTTATGAAATCTGTTGTTTATTTTTGGTGCTCAAGTTGTGCAAGGGATCCCCGGACCTCACAAGTCCATGTGTGAATGATGCACATACATAGGGGGAGAAGTGCTACAACTTGACCCTTTGAGACTAACCCTTGTGTTTGAGTTACTTGATGTAGTCTCAAAGGTGCATTGAAAGGGAAAAGGTGAACTTAGACCATGCAAAGACTTTCACTGCACTCCGGTATTAGTGTACTCACCTCCAAGTTCATTCTTATGCTCTTATTGCCTTTTTTGCTCTTAATTGACATTTTTGGTGAGGCAATGGGGTTAAAGGGCCAAAAATGATCCTGTTTTGGTGCTTAATGCTAAAGGGGGAGAAATTAAGGCCAAAGCAAATGGATCAGCTACCACTTGTGAATTTTGAAAACAATAGAGTTAGAACTTTTGATTTGTCCAAAATACTCTTATTGCAAAATTTGGTCTCTTGTGGGGAGAATTTATGATTATGGGAAAAGGGGGTGTTTTGGATCTTGATCAATTTCACTCTTGGAATATCTCTTTTTATGCCCAAACAAGTGAGTTTGACTTAGAGATAGGAAAATCAATTTGATTTGCAAAAACAAACCAAGTGGTGGCAAAGAATGATCCAAATATGCCAAATTAGAGTCAAGAACAATTTGGTATTCTATTGCATTGATATTGCACTTCTTTTGGTTGCTTTTGGTTGTGTTGGCATAAATCACCAAAAAGGGGGGAGATTGAAAGGGAAATGTGCCTTTGGGCCATTTCTATAATGTTTTGGTGATTAAGTGCCCAACATATACTCTCTAAGTTCTAAATGTGCCAAAGATTGAAAAAGTGCAAATCAAGGCATGAGGTATGTTTCTAGACTTAGTACATGTGTTTTTGTATACTAATATATTTGTCTAAGTGTTAGAAATAGAGAAAAGAAGAAAAGAAAAGAATTGCAAGTGACTTGGCTGTGTGCAGCCGAAGTCCAGCTCAGTCTGGCACACCGGACAGTCTGGTGGTGCACCGGACAGTGTCCGGTGCGCCAGGCTGGACTCTGGTGAAAAGGTTGCTCTCGGGAAATGTTCTGCGGCGTACGGCTATAATTCACCGGACTGTCCGGTGGTGCACCGGACTGTCCGGTGAGCCAACGGTCGCCAGCGCAACGGTCGGCCGCGCAATCCGCGGGCGACGCGTGGCTCGCGCCAACGGTCGGCAGGGGGCACTGGACTGTCCGGTGCGCCAACTGCCCAGGGGCTGCAACGGTCGTCTGCGCCAGAAAAGGAAGGAAATCGGCACCGGACCGTCTACAGTGACTATCCAGTGGCGCACCAGACTGTCCGGTGCGCCACTCGACAGAAGGCAAGGATGGCCTTCCTTATTGGCCTCCAATGGCTCCTAGCTGCCTTGGGACTATAAAATGGACCCCTAGGCACATGGAGGACAAACCCAAGCATTCACTAAGCATCCTAAGACTCCAAGACTCCAACTTCACGCATTTGATTCTTTGTGATAGCGATTTGAGCTCTATTTGAGTTGCGAACTCCGTGTGTTGTTCTTCGAGCTCAAGTTGTGACTTGTGTGCGTGATTGTACTGTGATTTGAGTCTTGTGTGTGTTGCTCTCCCCTCCTTTACTTATGTGCTTCTTTTGTGACCATCATTGTAAGGGCGAGAGGCTCCAAGTTGTGGAGATTCCTCGCAAACGGGAGAAAAGACTAAGGAAGAAAGCTGAGGTATTCAAGTTGATCATTGGATCACTTGAAAGGGGTTGAGTGCAACCCTCGTCCATTGGGACGCCACAACGTGGAAGTAGGCAAGTGTTACTTGGCCGAACCACGGGATAAAAATCGTGTGTCTCTTGTGTTACTCCTCTCTGTGATTAATTGTGTTTGCAAGAGATCGCTTCAAGCCACTTAGCCGTACTAGCACTTATAACTAAGTTTTGTGGCTATTAGTTTTTTTACAGGATCACCTATTCACCCTCCCCCCTCTAGGTGCTCTCAAGAGTAAGAATTGAAAAGAAAAAAAAGGCCAAGCCAAGCAAATAAGAGTAACAAAGAAACACAAGAGATCCTCTCACAAGTCCTAATGCACTAGAGTTGATTTGGGGACTTTGAGTGGATCGATCGCTTTCATTGTTTCTCGGAGTGAATGCACTAGCTCTTGTATTGAATGAAAACTTCAGAAGACTTGGATGCTTGGAGTTGTGGTGGTTGGGGGTATTTATAGCCCCCAACCACCAAATGGTCGTTGGGGATGGCTGTTGTCGACGGGCGCACCGGACAGTCCGGTGCGCCGCCACGTCAACCAACCGTTAGGGTTCAAGAGCATTTTACCATTGGAGGCTTTGTCCTCTTGTGGCACCAGACAGTCCGGTGCCACACCGGACAGGTCCTGTTCACTGTCCGGTGCGCCTCTGACTTCTGCTCTGACATCTATCGCGCACTGTTCTTCACTGTAGCGCTGTCAGGGTGCCGTTGCAGTCGACCGTTGTGCTGAATAGCCGTTGCTCCGCTGGTGCACCGGATAGTCCGGTGAATTATAGCGGAGTGCGCCTGGAGAAACCCAAGAGTGGCTGGTTTGAATTGTACGGTCCTGGTGCACCGGACAATCCAGTGCGCCGTTCCTTAGCACATTCTGGTTTCTTTTTCTGCTTTGTATTTGATCCCTAACTTGAATGTTTATTGGTTTGTGTTGAACCTTTATGCACCTATAGAACATGTATTCTAGAGCAAACTAGTTAGTCCATTATTTGTGTTGGGCACTCAACCACCAAAATTAATTGTGGGAAAAGGTTAACCCTATTTCCCTTTCACATGGTAGTATCACTGAATAGATAGGAGAATTAAAACATCACTTGAAATTTAACCACGGACTAAGGAACAATCATGCCATGCCAAACGCTGAATCTGGATGCTAATCCAGCCTATATAACAAGAAATAAATAAGAAACGAATGGATGAAAAGAGAATCCACGTTACCAAAAGAGGTTGTAAGGCATCTTCAACAAACTTCAGAATGGTGTACAACCTCGATGTGCTGGACAAGAAACCTCTTAACCTGTGGTTCCTCTGAAGCTGTGGGGGATGTGAAGCAATTAAGGGGGTGTTTGGTTGCTCCTGCTAAAGTTTAGCCCGGGTCACATCAAGCGTTTGACTTTTAAATAGGAGTATGAAATATAGACCCAACCAACTGGACTAGATTCGTCTCGTCTTTTAATCTTCGGCTAACAAATTAGTTTTATAATCCGACTATATTTAATACCCGGAACGGAGGTTCAAACATTCGATGGGACAGGGGCTAAATTTTAGCGGGGTGTAACCAAACACCCCTTAAATCAATTTGTCGGGGGTATATGACTGACATTGGGAGGAAGACTCACTGCAGATGGATCTGGTAGGTATTGGCAGCGCGAGCTGGGGCGTACGTACCTGGACCCAGATGTACTAACTGGTAGGAGTCGTATGTAAGCAGCTGCTGCGGTCGCGGTAGGTGTTGGTGATGGTGTTCACGTTATCCGTGTGCCACAGCAGCAGCATTTGCATTTGCGTTGTTCTGTATGTGGTGTGCAGTGCACGGCCTGGCCTAGCCTGGTATCACTGCCACAGTGCCACCGCACCTCCTTGCATTGGTTATTATCTATTTATTTATTATTTCATTTGACGCACAGACACAGTGTAGTGCGTTCAATCTCAAATAAAAGCCCTGCTATAGTGCTAGCAACCTTCTCCCTCCGCTGGTCCATCAAGGAAGGGGGAGGAAGTGAAACACAGAGAGAGAAAGAAAGGGGAGGGGAATGGAAGTGGAGGAAGACGGTCGAGAGTGCTGCTGAGCTCCCAGTGTCTCTATCTCTGATGAGGTTAGTACCTGCACTGCACCGCTCCTCTTGCTCCGCCATGCTCTTCGCCGCATTCCTCACCTAGCCTTGCTCGCAGCTACTATTGTTCCTTGTTGTTGCTGCTTTCGGCACTGGTCTAGCTGG
This sequence comes from Zea luxurians, assembly GCA_029449295.1. Lineage (NCBI taxonomy): Eukaryota > Viridiplantae > Streptophyta > Magnoliopsida > Poales > Poaceae > Zea > Zea luxurians. The sequence continues at coordinate 109,623,842 of JAOPSE010000010.1, forward strand.
CGGCTCTTGGGTGAGAAAGATCAAAAAAACACTACCAGCCACCCCCATCTCCCATTGCCACACCACCGTCCGTTGCGCTGCGGCTGGATGGACATGGATTCTGCCCCCCGTCCGCTTCCAGATCACATCTCCGCCACCAATTTAGAAAGGGACACCCCGGGTGGGGTTGGAGCTTGAAGAACGTACGCCGCAGAAGACGACGAGGCGAGGCATCTTTCTCCCTGACACTCCTCGATTTAGATGAAGACATGGTCGCACGGGAGAGGGATGGACGCCGCCACCACGCGTGTTCGAGAGGGAGGGGGCCGCCTTCACCGCGTGTGGTGGAGAGGGCACGCCATCGTCCGCGGCGGACGAAGATTTCTCACATGGTCGTCCATCCGATCTCCTCCTCTAGGGCTCCGTCTTTGGCTGCCCGACATGGATCTGTAGAGCGAGGTAGGGGCGGGTTGGTGTCGCATTGTCACAGGGGTGGGGGCATGCGCCGAGCATCGCGCCGGGGGCATGGTGGGGCGGGTGCCGAGCATCGCGCTGGGGAGTGAGGATTTAGTGCGCCGCGGCGGCGGAGTTGTAGGGCAACGACTGGATCGGTTGTTGAGTCCCAAGCATCGCATGGGGTGAGAGGAGACGTGAAAGAACGTGTGTTGGGCAGAGGGAGACCACGCATGGAGGAGATGCAGAGGGAGACCACGCGAGCGAGCGGAGGCGGGGGCAGGCTTCACCAGATGGTGGACACCCTGCTTAGGGCCTGTTTGGTTCAGCTTTTTTCTGACCAGCTTTTCTGAAAATCTGGCTGTAGGGAGAATCTGGCTGTGGAGACAATCTGAGTATCATCACGATTACGTGTGGAGGAAGATAAAGTTGTTCATAGAACTCAGGATCTAGAAAGTGACGGATTCCTACTATTACAACGACTCAACCGATTATGTGTTTATGTTGATTTTGGATGGTTTTTGCCCTCAACGAATTTTATAGAAGTTGGCTGAAAAGTTGAGCGTTTGACAGTCCGCAACAGCTTTTGGTGGCCAGAAGCTGCCAGAAGCCGAAACAAACAGGCCGTTAGATTCTTAAGAAGTAGTATAGATGAGTAGCCTAGGGTGGAAACATGTAGTGGTGAGTGGGGGCACAGGCCCCCACTCAATTTTCTGGTTTTAGTGAACCTTATGTCTTATTTACTGTAGATACAAAAGTCCATTAATTAGTAGACCCCTACTCAGATGTTAGGCTCCACTTAGATTTTGGACTGAGTCCGCATGTACCTGTTGATCTGCTCGTCTGTTTGTTAGGACCATCGTAGTCAAAACACACTAGAAAAGTTGACAAACTAGAATATACATACACAATAAAAGTGATAAAATAGCCTTCTAGGCATTATTGACATATTCTTAAGTTTTGTTATATCTAGTTCATTTCCCGATAAATGTGTATATTTGTTCAACACAGGATGTCTTAAATAGTTCAACTGTCATGCTTAAGTAGCAAATATGTCACTGTTATAGTTAGGCACCAAACATCCAGGTGATAGCTAAGCGTACATGAGGTGGTTGAAACTGAATGAAAAACATTAGAATACCAGACATAAAATAGATTAATCACCTTACTCAACAACTTATCATGTTAATAGCTATTCTGGCAGATGGAATAGCTATAAATTATTTTGAGCAAGGCTCAACGGTGATCTGAATAGGTTGAAAAACAGGATTGAATAGTGAAGGTGTTGGAATTAAGCCCATTTGTGTGTGGTCCAATTCAATAAAGAAATCAAGTTCGTGTGTAGGGATGCCACGGGGCTTTAATCCCACATCGCTCATCTAGATAGGAAAGAACCACCTTATATGTGAGAGTGCTCTCTACTCTTCATATGAGACAAATAAAAGGTTATGGAGGCTGTCGCGCGCGCTCGTTCGCGTTTTTTTCGTGTTATTTATCGTGTGACTTGTGACGATGCGCGATCACGTCGTGACGTGTTCTAAACAATAATTTAATTTTTGTATTTTGTTTATTTGGTTATCAAATATCACACGTTACGTGTGAGATCTCCGGGCGGTTGCACGTAGAGATATTCCAAGGGCGGTTCCTGGAATATAGCAGATCAAATCAAGGGGTTGCGACAGTCCGTCTATAAAGGGTAGACGTCCTTCCATCGGAGGTCGGAGGCGAATAGCAACCGACTCATCCTCTTCTTCTCAATTCTCTGCGCCGTCGCTTCTTTGCCCTGTCGTCCCTTCGTCTGCCGTGCAGCAGATCAAGGGAGAGTGGTGTCTCCAAACCATGCCGACGAATCAGGTTTCTAGGAAGTGCTTCGCGCACGTCCGTTCGGGTTCTTCTTCAACACTCGTGGAAATCACTGAGTAAATCTGCGGTTTCAGTTTATTGCGATGACGGTCTTATGGTTAGATCCGTTGTCGATTCTTATGTTATGCGTTAATTTTGTCGAGTTAGTTCAGATCTGTCATGTTCTAATGTCGTTGATATTATCAGCCAGTAGATCTAAATTTTGCGTTTTATGCTGCATTATCAAATTAATCTTAGGCCCTATTAATTTTCCAACAAAAGGTTACGAACATATGGTCTCAGACGTGTGAAGAAACTGAGCGTATGATAACAGCAGTACGGGACAGGCATACAAGGAAAGGAAGATACTGAATTCCCAAATAAATGATTGTAAGAATAGGCATTATACTGATCAGTAGAGGTAACAACACGAGAGATCTTGATTCAGAAAAGCTTCTGCAGGGTGCACTCGATCAAATGATTGCAAGTATGGGTGTTCGTGCAACATTCAATACATCTATACAGTGCAATTGAACAGTTATTATTCAGTGTTTACCACTGTTAAGGACTCAAGGTGGACATTGAGGTTGGATGGACAATTATTTAAACATACTTCAAGCATCCATAACTTTCTCTATTCTTTATGAAAGGTGGGGATTAGGGGGGTGTTTGGTTGCCCCTGCTAAAGTTTAGCCCGGGTCACATCAAGCGTTTGACTTTCAAATAGGAGTATGAAATATAGACCCAACCAACTGGACTAGATTCGTCTCGTCTTTTAATCTTCGGCTGACAAATTTGTTTTATAATCCGACTACATTTAATACCCGAAACGGAGGTTCAAACATTCGATTGGACAGGGGCTAAACTTTAGTTTGGGGTAACCAAACGGGGCCTAGGTGACCATGGTTCAATATTGTAAACATAGTCAGAGGTTGATGTATTGCAGAAGGGCATTTGTGATTCTACACATCTCTAGTATTGCAATTGTGATTTTACTCTTCATTTTTAACTTTGTAATTTTTCATACCCTTACGCTGTTAAGTGCAGTTAACGCGAAAAGACAAAAACGCCTATACAATTTATTATGATTTTACCCTCGTTATATTATATAATTATGATTTTACCCCTTTGGGTTGTGCCTGTACAAATAGGATGGTAGTTCAGACCTTTCACTCATTTCTTTTCATATTTTTTATTACTAATTCCAATTTTCGCTAACAACGTTGAGAGAGAATGGCAAACAATACCTTTATTTTTAAAACGGAATCGTAAAATAACAAAGCTGAAAACGGAGGGTAAATCACAATTGCAAGATCAACAAATGCTATAATCATAATTGTCCAAAAATTATAAACCAATGGTGTTAAAGGAAACACATAATTTTTTATGGCATTAAAGGAATTAGTATAACTAGGTGAGTGCCCGTGCGTTGCAGCGGGAACATATAATAACATAATAACTTATATACAAAATGTGTCTTATATTGTTATAAGAAAATGTTTCATAATCCATTTATAATCCTAGTCATACATAAATTTTATTATTTTAATTTAGTTGTTTCACTACTACATTGCAACCATCAGTATCATGCAGACTTCGATATATGCCACGATTTGCATGGTCTCATCATTGAAGAGCACGTGCCACACCTGCCGGTAGAAGTTCCCTCGTACATTGTCAGTCATCAGGTACGCACCACCATACACGCTTGCTTGAACAAAAAATGCAAGTGTATGTGTTTGCAAAGAGAATTAAAGGCAGGCCGACACAAAAGCTACCCCGACGATGGTGAGTGGTCATTGCTGTCGGTCCTCCTCTGCGTCACCTCTGGCGCCAAGATGATGCCATAGTCCTTGATATAGTAGTCATCGAACGCGCACGACATGGCGAGTACCGATGACTCTTGGCTAGGCTGCCAAACGAAGTGCACCCCGGGCTCATCAGCGAGGTAGTACACCTAGCCATTGCACCACCGGATGTGCTACTCCTCTACATACATCTTGTTCGAGGACACTCACACAACGTCAGCAACGGTCGTCGTCCAAGCGCACAAGAATTCATGGTCGGTTAGTAGTGACTTACGTGGCAGGTTGAGCTTCAAGTGGACGATGAGCTGGACGGCGTGACGACGCTATTGTCAGATGCGGTGCCCAGAACAACCCGAGAGTCGCCGACGTTGCCGACGACCATGAGGTCCCCCTGCTTGAAGATGGACAGCGCGATGCAGCCGCTCTGGACCGCGTCCAAGCGGCGGCTGCGGCGAAGCTTGCCAAACACAGCGACGCATGCGGCCACGTAGTACTGCTTCCAGAGGTCGAACTGGCAGTCGCCAAGCTTCTTCTCGTCGTCTATGAGCGACTCCAATGTGAGCGCCTCCTGTCAGTGGTGTTTGTTTGGGGTTTCCAAGTAAGAAACATGGATTTATCTTTGGCATTGGTTTATGAAAATGACTCACAAGTCAGATGTATAGAAAAATATTACGGAAAATAAATGTCACACATATAAAAAAGGAATTTAAGTTAAAAACATTATTCAAACAAAAGAAATTGCATGCAAGGCTCTTCTTTAAATACTACTCTCTCCATCCAAAAATATAATTCAGGAATCTCGTTGATAATTATCTACTACTACACATTGTGCAAGGGTAGCAGGTGGGCTTTGGAAGAGATGTAGTATATATTTTTACTGTAACAGATATGAAAGTCGCCTAGAGGGGGTGAATAGGGCGAAACTGAAATTTACAAAGTTAATCACAACTACAAGCCGAGTTAGCGTTAGAAATATAAGCGAGTCCGAGAGAGGGTGAAAAACAAATCGCAAGCAAATAAAGAGTGAGACACAAGGATTTGTTTTACTGAGGTTCGGTTCTTGCAAACCTACTCCCCGTTGAGGTGGTCACAAAGACCGGGTCTCTTTCAACCCTTTCCCTCTCTCAAACGGTCACTTAGACCGAGTGAGCTTCTCTTCTCAATCACACGGGACACTAAGTCCCCACAAGGACCACCACACAATTGGTGTCTCTTGCTTCGGTTACAATTGAGTTTATCACAAGAAAGAATGAGAAAGAAAAGAAGCAATCCAAGCGCAAGAGCTCAAATGAACACAAATGTCGCTCTCTCTAGTCACTATTTGATTTGGAGTGATTCCGGACTTGGGAGAGGATTTGATCTCTTTGGTTGTGTCTAGAATTGAATGCTATAGCTCTTGTAAGGTGTTAGAGAGTGGAAAACTTAGATGCTATGAATGGTGGGGTGGTTGGGGTATTTATAGCCCCAACCACCAAACTAGCTGTTTGGTGGAGGCTGTTGTCGACGGGCGCACCGGACAGTTCGGTGCGCCACCGGACACTGTCATGTGCGCCTGCCACGTCACCCGGTCGTTAGGGTTCGACTGTTGGAGCTCTGACAGGTGGGGTCTTCTGGCTGTCCGGTGGTGCACCGGACAAGTCCTGTAGACTGTCCGGTGCGCCTGCTGCGCGTGCCCTGACCTCTGCGCGCGCAGGCGCGCATTAAATGTGTTGCAGTCGACCGTTGCGCGCGAAGTAGCCGTTGCTCCGCTGACACACCGGACAGTCCGGTGTGCCACCGGACAGTCCGATGAATTATAGCGGAGCGGCCTCCATTTTCCCGAAGGTAGCGAGTTCAGCGTCGAGTTCCCTGGTGCACCGGACACTGTCCGGTGGCACACCGGACAGTCCGGTGCGCCAGACCAGGGCACACTTCGGTTGTCTTTGGCTCTCTTTGTTTGAACTCTTTCTTGGTCTTTTTATTGGTCTATTGTGAACCTTTGGCACCTGTAAAACTTATAATCTAGAGCAAACTAGTTAGTCCAATTATTTGTGTTGGGCAATTCAACCACTAAAATCAATTAGGAAAAGGTGTAAGCCTATTTCCCTTTCAATCTCCCCCTTTTTGGTGATTGATGCCAACACAAACCAAAGCAAATATGGAAGTGCAGAATTGAACTAGTTTGCATAATGTAAGTGCAAAGGTTGCTTGGTATGAAACCAATAAATATTACTTACTAGATGTGCATGGATGGCTTTTCTTCTTATTAACATTTTGGACCACGTTTGCACCACATGTTTTGTTTTGCAAAAATGTTTTGGAAATTCTTTTCAAACTTCTTTTGCAAATAGTCATAGGTAAATGAATAAGATTTTGAGAAGCATTTTCAAGTTTTGAAATTTTCTCCCCTGTTTCAAATGCTTTTCCTTTGACTAAACAAAAACTCTCCCTTAATGAAATCCTCCTCTTAGTGTTCAAGAGGGTTTTAGATATTAACTTTGAAGAGGGTATACCAATTTGAGGTTATATCAAAATAAGATACCAATTAAAAAACTTCTTTAATACCAAATAAAAGACTACATTTTTTTGAAATTGGTGGTGGTGCGGTCCTTTTGCTTTGGGCTAATGCTCTCTCCCCCTTTGGCATGAATCGCCAATAACGGATTTTTGAATGAAATATAAGCCCTTTTAAACTACTCTCTCCCCCTTTGGATAGAAGTATAGAAGTGAAGATTATACCAAAGTTGGAGAGTTAGTGCGAAGCGACGGCGAAGGATGAATGATTCGATGGAGCGGAGTGGAAGCCTTGTCTTCGCCGAAGACTCCTTTTCCCTTTCAATCTATGACTTAGCATGAAATGGACTTGAAAGAACACATTAGTCATAGCATATGAAAGAGATGATCAAAGGTATATATATGAGCTATGTGTGCAAAACATCAATAAAAGTTTCTAGAATCAAGAATATTTAGCTCATGCCTAAGTTTGGTAAAGGTTTGTTCATCCAATGGCTTGGTAAAGATATCGGCTAATTGTTCTTTGGTGCTAACATATGCAATCTCGATATCCCCCTTTTGTTGGTGATCCCTTAGAAAATGGTACCGAATGGCTATGTGTTTAGTGCGGCTATGCTCAACGGGATTATCCGCCATGCGGATTGCACTCTCATTATCACATAGAAGAGGAACTTTGGTTAATTTGTAACCATAGTCCCTAAGGGTTTGCCTCATCTAAAGCAATTGCGCGCAACAATGGCCTGCGGCAATATACTCGGCTTCGGCGGTTGAAAGAGCTACGGAATTTTGCTTCTTTGAAGCCCAAGACACCAGAGATCTTCCCAAGAACTGGCAAGTCTCCGATGTGCTCTTTCTATTAATTTTGCACCCTGCCCAATCGGCATCGGAATAACCAATTAAATCAAATGTGGATCCCCTGGGGTACCAAAGGCCAAACTTAGGAGTATAAACTAAATATCTCAAGATTCGTTTTACGGCCCTAAGGTGAGCTTCCTTAGGATCGGCTTGGAATCTTGCACACATGCATACGGAAAGCATAATATCCGGTCGTGAAGCACATAAATAGAGTAAGGAACCTATCATCGACCGGTATACCTTTTGATCTACGGATTTACCTCCCGTGTCGAGGTCGAGATGCCCATTAGTTCCCATGGGTGTCTTGATGGGCTTGGCGTCCTTCATCCCAAACTTGGTTAGAATGTCTTGAATGTACTTCGTTTGGCTAATGAAAGTGCCCTCTTGGAGTTGCTTCATTTGAAATCCTAAGAAATACTTCAACTCCCCCATCATCGACATCTCGAATTTTTGAGTCATGATCCTACTAAACTCTTCACATGTAGATTCGTTAGTAGACCCAAATATAATATCATCAACATAAATTTGGCATACAAACAAATCATTTGCAAGTGTTTTAGTAAAGAGTGTAGGATCGGCTTTTCCGACTTTGAATCCATTAGCAATAAAAAAATCTCTTAGGCATTCATACCATGCTCTCGGGGCTTGCTTGAGCCCATAAAGCGCCTTAGAGAGTCTATAAACATGGTTAGGGTACTCACTGTCTTCAAAGCCGGGAGGTTGCCCAACATAGACCTCTTCCTTGATTGGTCCATTGAGAAAGGCACTTTTCACGTCCATTTGATAAAGCTTAAAGCCATGGTAAGTAGCATAGGCAAGTAAAATGTGAATTGATTCAAGCCTAGCTACGGGTGCATAGGTTTCACCGAAATCCAAACCTTCGACTTGTGAATATCCCTTGGCCACAAGTCGGGCTTTGTTTCTTGTCACCACACCATGCTCGTCTTGTTTGTTGCAGAAGACCCACTTGGTTCCTACAACATTTTGGTTAGGACGTGGAACTAAATGCCATACCTCATTCCTCGTGAAGTCGTTGAGCTCCTCTTGCATCGCCATCACCCAATCCGAATCTTGAAGTGCTTCCTCTACCCTATGTGGTTCAATAGAGTAAACAAAAGAGTAATGCTCACAAAAATGTGCAACACGAGATCTAGTGGTTATCCCCTTATGAATGTCGCCGAGGATGGTGTTCACGGGGTGATCTCGTTGGATTGCTTGATGGACTCTTGGGTGTGGCGGCCTTGGAACTTGCTCATCCTCCTTGTCTTGATCATTTGCATCTCCCCCTTGAGCATTGTCGTCTTCTTGAGGTGGCTCATCTTCTTCTTCTTCATCTTGAGCCTCATCCTCATCTTGAGTTGGTGGAGATGCTTGCATGGAGGAGGATGGTTGATCTTGTGCTTGAATGGGCTCTTCGGATTCCTTAGGACACACATCCCCAATAGACATGTTCCTTAGCGCCACGCACGGAGCCTCTTCATCATCTAATTCATCAAGATCAACTTGCTCTACTTGAGAGCCGTTAGTTTCATCAAACACAATGTCACAAGAAACTTCAACTAGTCCAGTGAACTTGTTAAAGACTCTATATGCCCTTGTGTTTGAATCATATCCTAGTAAAAAGCCTTCTACAGCCTTAGGAGCAAATTTGGATTTGCTACCTCTTTTAACAAGAATGAAGCATTTGCTACCAAAGAATCTAAAATATGAAACATTGGGCTTTTTACCGGTTAGGAGTTCGTAAGATGTCTTCTTGAGGATTCGATGTAGATACAACCGGTTGATGGCGTAGCAAGCGGTGTTGACCTCCTCGGCCCAAAACCGATCCGAAGTCTTGTACTCATCAAGCATGGTTCTTGCCATGTCCAATAGAGTTCTATTCTTTCTCTCCACTACACCATTTTGTTGTGGCGTGTAGGGAGAAGAGAACTCATGCTTGATGCCCTCCTCCTCAAGGAAGCCTTCAATTTGTGAATTCTTGAACTCCGTCCCATTATCGCTTCTAATTTTCTTGATCCTCAAGCCGAACTCATTTTGAGCCCGTCTCAAGAATCCCTTTAAGGTTTCTTGGGTTTGAGATTTTTCCTGTAAAAAGAATAGCCAAGTGAAGCGAGAATAGTCATCCACAATAACTAGATAGTACTTACTCACGCCGATGCTTATGTAAGTGATCGGGCCGAATAGGTCCATGTGGAGGAGCTCAAGTGGCCTGTTAGTCGTCAAGATGTTCTTATGTGGATGATGAACACCAACTTGCTTCCCTGCTTGGCATGCGCTACAAATCCTGTCTTTCTCAAAATGCACATTTGTTAGTCCCAAAATGTGCTCTCCCTTTAGAAGCTTGTGAAGATTCTTCATCCCAACATGGGCTAGTCGGCGATGCCAGAGCCAACCCATGTTAGTCTTAGCGATTAAGCAAGTATCGAGTTCAGCTCTATTGAAATCAACTAAGTATAGCTGACCCTCTAATACTCCCTTAAAAGCCACTGAATCATCACTTCTTCTAAAGACAGTAACACCTGTATCCGTAAAAAGACAGTTGTAGCCCATTTTACATAATTGGGAAACAGAAAGCAAGTTGTAATCTAAAGAATCTACAAGAAAAACATTGGAAATAGAATGGTTAGGTGATATAGCAATTTTACCCAATCCTTTGACCAAACCTTGATTTCCATCCCCGAATGTGATAGTTCGTTGGGGATCTTGGTTTTTCTCATAGGAGGAGAACATCTTTTTCTCCCCTGTCATATGGTTTGTGCACCCGCTATCGATGATCCAACTTGAGCCACCGGATGCATAAACCTACAAAATAAATTTAGTTCTTGATTTTAGGTACCCAAACAGTTTTGGGTCCTTTGACATTAGATACGAGAACTTTGGGTACCCAAACACAAGTCTTTGATCCCTTGTGTTTCTCCCCAACATACTTGGCAACTACTTTGCCGGATTTGTTAGTCAAAACATAAGATGCATCAAAAGTTTTAAATGAAATGCTAGGTTCATTTGATGCACTAGGAGTTTTCTTCTTAGGCAATTTAGCACGAGTTGATTTCCTAGAATTAGATGTCTCACCCTTATACATAAAAGCATGATTAGGGCCAGAGTGAGACTTCCTAGAATGAATTCTTGTAATCTTATGCTCGGGATAACCTGCAGGGTACAAAATGTAACCCTCGTTATCCTGAGGCATGGGAGCCTTGCCCTTAACAAAGTTAGATAATTTTTTAGGAGGGGCATTGAGTTTGACATTGTCTCACCTTTGGAAGCCAATACCATCCTTGATGCCAGGGCGTCTCCCACTATAAAGCATACTACGAGCAAATTTAAATTTTTTATTATCTAGTTCATGCTCAGCAATTTTAGCATCTAATTTTGTTATATGATCATTTTGCTATTTAATTAAAATCATGTGATCATGAATAGCATCAATGTCAACATCTCTACATCTAGTGCAAATAGAAACATGCTCAATGGTGGATGTAGAGGGTTTGCGAGTTTTTAGTTCAACAATCTTAGCATTGCAAACATCTAAATCTTTAGCCTTAGCAATCAATTTTTTATTTTCAATCCTAAGGCTAGCAAGAGAGGCATTTAATTTTTCAATCTTAGCAATAGAAATAGCATGATCATTTCTAAGATTGGCATATGAATCATCACAAACATTTGAATCAACCTTAGCAATTAATCTAGCATTTTCATTTCTAAGATTGGCAATAACATCATGGAAAGTGCTTAGCTCACTAGTTATTTTTTCACATTTTTCCATCTCTAGAGCATAAGCATTCTTAACCTTAACATGCTTCTTATTTTCCTTAATTAGGAAGTCCTCTTGGCTATCCAAGAGTTCATCCTTATCATGAATAGTGCTAATCAATTCATTTAACTTCTCTTTTTGTTGCATGTTAAGGTTGGCAAAAAGAGTAAACAAATTATCTTCATCATCACTAGAATTAGCCTCATCACTAGAGGTGGCATATTTAGTGGAGGATTTAGATTTAACCTTCTTCTTTTTGCCGTCCTTTGCCATGAGACACTTGTGGCCGACGTTGGGGAAGAGGAGTCCCTTGTTGACGGTGATGTTGGCGGTGTCCTCGTCGGAGGAGGAGTCGGTGGAGCTCTCGTCGGAGTCCCACTCCCGGCAAACATGGGCATCGCCGCCCTTCTTCTTGTGGTACCTCTTCTTTTCCTTTCTTCTCCCCTTCTTGTCGTCGCCCCTATCACTGACACTAGAAATAGGACGTTTTGCTATAAAGTGACCGGGCTTACCACACTTGTAGCAAACTTTCTTGGAGCGGGGCTTGTAGTCCTTCCCCCTCCTTTGCTTGAGGATTTGTCGAAAGCTTTTGATGATTAAAGCCATCTCCTCATTGTCGAGCTTTGAGGCGTCGATGGGGAGCCTACTTAATGTAGACTCTTCTTTTTCTCCTCCGTTGCCTTGAATGCGACGGGTTGTGCCTCGGGCGTGGAGGAGGTGCCTTACTCGATGATTTTCTTTGAGCCCTTGATCATTAGCTCAAAGCTCACAAACTTCCCTATAACCTCCTCGGGAGACATTAGCTTGTATCTAGGATCACCTCAAATTAATTGAACTTGCGTAGGGTTAAGAAAGACGAGGGATCTTAAATAACCTTGACCATCTCATGGTCATCCCATTTAGTGCTCCCGAGGTTGCGCACTTGGTTCACCAAGGTCTTCAAGCGGTTGTACATGGCTTGCGGATCCTCTCCTTGGTGAAGCATGAAGCGACCGAGCTCCCCCTCGATCGTCTCCCGTTTGGTGATCTTGGTCACCTCGTCTCCTTCGTGCGCGGTCTTGAGCACGTCCCAAATTTCCTTTGCGCTCTTCAACCCTTGCACCTTATTATACTCCTCTTGACTTAGAGAGCCGAGGAGTATAGTAGTGGCTTGGGAGTTGAGGTGATGAATTTGAACCACTTCATCCGAATCATAGTCTTCATCCCCTACGGATGGTACCTGTACACCAAACTCAACAACGTTCCAAATGCTTATGTGGAGTGAGGTTAGATGATGCCTCATTTTGTCACTCCACATATTATAATCTTCACCGTCAAAAACCGGTGGTTTGCCTAATGGAACGGAAAGTAAAGGAGTATGCTTTGAAATACGAGGGTAGCGTAGGGGAATCTTACTAAACTTCTTGCGCTCATGGCGCTTAGAAGTTATGGATGGCGCGTCGGAGCCAGAGGTGGATGGCGATGAAGAATCGGTCTCGTAGTAGACCACTTTCCTCATCTTCTTTTTCTTGTCGCCACTCCGATGCGACTTGAGGGAAGAGGATTCCTTCTCCTTCCCTTTGTTGCGGGACTCTCCCGATGGAGCCTTCCCGTGGCTTATAGCGGGCTTGTCGCCGGTCACCATCTCCTTCTTGGCGTGATCTCCCGACATCACTTCGAGCAGTTAGGCTCTAATGAAGCACCGGGCTCTGATACCAATTGAAAGTCGCCTAAAGGGGGGTGAATAGGGCAAAACTGAAATTTACAAAGTTAATCACAACTACAAGTCGGGTTAGCGTTAGAAATATAAGCGAGTCCGAGAGAGAGGGTGAAAAACAAATCGTAAGCAAATAAAGAGTGAGACACAAGGATTTGTTTTACCGAGGTTCGGTTCTTGCAAACCTACTCCCCGTTGAGGTGGTCACAAAGACCGGGTCTCTTTCAACCCTTTCCCTCTCTCAAACGGTCACTTAGACCAAGTGAGCTTCTCTTCTCAATCACACGGGACACTAAGTCCCCACAAGGACCACCACACAATTGGTGTCTCTTGCTTCGGTTACAATTGAGTTTATCACAAGAAAGAATGAGAAAGAAAAGAAGCAATCTAAGCGCAAGAGCTCAAATGAACACAAATGTCGCTCTCTCTAGTCACTATTTGATTTGGAGTGATTCTGGACTTGGGAGAGGATTTGATCTCTTTGGTTGTGTCTAGAATAGAATGCGATAGCTCTTGTAAGGTGTTGGAGAGTGGAAAACTTCGATGCTATGAATGGTGGGGTGGTTGGGGTATTTATAGCCCCAACCACCAAACTAGTCGTTTGGTGGAGGCTGCTATCGACGGGCGCACCGGACAGTCCGGTGCGCCACCGGACACTGTCCGGTGCGCCTGCCACGTCACCCGGCCGTTAGGGTTCGACCGTTGGAGCTCTGACAGGTGGGGTCTTCTGGTTGTCCGGTGGTGCACCGGACAAGTCCTGTAGACTATCCGGTGCGCCTGCTGCGCGTGCCCTGACCTCTGCGCGCGCAGGCGCGCATTAAATGCGTTGCAGTCGACCGTTGCGCGCGAAGTAGTCGTTGCTCCGCTGACACACCGAACGGTCCGGTGAATTATAGCGGAGCGGCCTCCATTTTTCCAAAGGTAGCGAGTTCAGCGTCGAGTTCCCTGGTGCACCAGACACTGTCCGGTGGTGCACCGGACAGTCTGGTACGCCAGACCAGGGCACACTTCGGTTGTCTTTGGCTCTCTTTGTTTGAACCTTTTTTTATTGATCTATTGTGAACCTTTGGCACCTGTAAAACTTATAATCTAGAGCAAACTAGTTAGTCCAATTATTTGTGTTGGGCAATTCAACCACCAAAATCAATTAGAAAAAGTTGTAAGCTTATTTCCCTTTCAAGATATTAACATAAACATACATGTGGTGTAGTGGTGGCTATGAGCACATTTTCTTGAGGGGTTGCCACCTTTATGTTTTTTTAATTTAATTTTAGCTAGGCGTGAGATGCACGTGGGAATGAGATTTATGGGGAGGGGGATGAGAAAGACAAACACGGAATGGCAGCCTACACCTTACCGCCTTAATAAGCAGTAGAGATTTTTAATGGTACTGAGGGTATTTGCTCATACCTATCATCATTCTCACTCACTCAAGTAGCACCCGCAAACTAAACTATTCTATATGAATACTCAAGTGGATTTTGGATTCGATGGTCACATCCAGAATAATCTGCTCCAAACTTACGATAGTCACATCTAAAAATAATATGTTTTAAAATTGCCATGGATTGACTTGTATATAACATTTTCATACCCACGAGAAAAAACTCATCGAGTTGAGAATCAAATCCACACCAGAATCTACGGATACATATATCCAAACCTGCACTCTAGAGTTTTTACGCATGAGCTTGTTCGGTTAGCTCTCAATTTATTGGGTGGGTTTAAATCTCAAACAAGTCAAACTTCTTATTTTTTTTTCAATCCTATCCAATCCATGTGTAATGAAAAACCGAACAAGGCCTAAATGGTATCCTCTAAAACGTTATCTGAGTATAGATGACACTATCTGTTTTTATAGTTTAGATAAAAAATGTAAGCAAAACTAATACTAAAATATGTACAAGATATTTAAGATTATGACAAACACATACATACAAAAATCTAAAGCAAACTATATCTCTAACATAGATACCTGTTGGAGAGAAATAAACATAGAAGAGAAAATCTTTTTAAAAATATATAAAAATATAGAGAAAAAATATAGAGGACATGCTTAGAAATAGTCCAAAAGACTTCGTTGTTGCTCTTGCTGCAAGTACAACGTTTATATGGTAAACTTATGATAATTTAACTTAACAAAACTTGAGAAAGCATAAATCTCTTATATTGCAGGATACTACTCCCTTCTTTTTTACATTACTTTCACTATTTATCTAGACATACTGTATATCTAGTTATGTATTTAAAAAACAAACTAAAACGTTATAATTTGAAATAATGAGAGTACATTTATATATGGTTTTAGAGTTATAAGACACATCTAAATAGGACCTCGGCATTCAAATTCTAGATGGTAAATATTGGTCACATGAAACTGAAAGCCAGCCGGCAACAGCGTTGAATGTAACAACAATGCAACACTCGATAGATATCAGAATACAACACTACCTCAGATTCAGAATAGCATTTTGGACAAAATATCTAAATAAGCCAGTTTAAAATTGACATCTTGACAAGCTAACTGTCAAAGTAATTCGTGCATTACATTTCAAGAGATCAAAGCATAGAGGAACCACCAAAGCAATCTAAGCAGCAGCAGCCACCTTTTTAAGCTTAGCAAGCTCTTGCCTGATGGCACCACCCCTCTGTTCAAATGACAACCATACCAGTATATTAGGGAATAAGCAGAACAATGGATAAATTAATTACTCATAGAATATGCCAAACCTTGATCTTCGCCAACATGACCTTGAACCTGTCAAAGTCATTGAGTGATGCTCTCCTCTTCTGAACAATCAGCTTCTTGCCCCATGAGCTATTCTCCCACTTGCTTTTCACATCTGCAGTCAGGATAGGATGAGGTGGGCTATAGACATCAGGTAGGTATTAAAGAATGAGTCCAGGGACAGTAAATCACCAGCTTCCTCCATTGCCTTGATCAGTGTAGTCTTCTTTGGGACACGTTTAATGTCAATCTTGATGTCAGTCAGGGAAAGCCGCTTGAAGTTCATTTGGCAACGAACCATGTCGGGGGCATCCACAAGAGCCTAATACCAGACAGAAAATACAAAATTTCAATCAATATCAGAAAGCAAATCAATGACGATTATCTCAAATAGCTAGAAGTAATTTCAGATTCACATGTAGAGGGCTGATTGGCCAAGCAAATCAATGGCTGATTGGCCAAGCAAATCAATGGCTGATTGGCTAGTAGTAAGTACTCAGTAATATGCTTCATCTGATAAAAAATACAGACACATGGCTTTGCACGGTCTTCAATGTGTCTTCAAATTTAAGAGATTTTGCAAATATTATAAATACAAATATGCATATATAATTTACATATCTTCAAACTAAACAATGTAATGGTTTTTTTATGTTTGCCATTTTGTTAATGTATGACCAAATATTGTCCTAATCCATGTTTTTTGTAACAAGAGACGTATTGCCAACTTAACTATAAAGGGTACATATACATAGTTACACAGAATACTCAAATTAATTTCAGTAAAACGATTTCAATGGGCTATGAAGGTGTTTCATATTTGAAGCAAAGACATTTCACAAGAAATACGATGTCTAAACATTCAGAAATAAGTGGTACAAGGTACAACAACCATTTTTACAAGACACTATTATTACCAGAGTTTACTGTACTGGACTTCTACTGTGCAGATCAAACTGGACTTCTATACAGATCAAACAGTCCACAGAACATCAAGCGCATCGATTCAATTGATGCTACCTCTCTAATGCAGCAACTACGCAAAATCACTGGGACAGAATCATCAGCAACCTAACGCGCGCACTAGGAAAAAAGGTTTATAAATACGCAGCCAACACCAGGCCGGTAGCAACACCTCAGCCAAAGCGAACCAATGGAGACCAGAACAGAGAAGTGATCTGACATTTTGACTCACCCTGTTCTGGTCGACGACGTCGACGATGACGACGAGGCGGCCATACTCCTTGCCGTAGTTCACAAGGGCCACTCGCCCGATCTCCACGAACCTCTTGAACGGCTGCGGAACCGCAACATCAACAGGTGCGCATCATTAGCCAAAAACAACAAAAACAAAAAAGACAAGACCCCTTGATCCGGGAATGATATCGGGAGACATATACCATTTTGGCTGCCGGCGGGGCGGTGGCGGCGAGCAGCACCGCGGGGTGGCGGCGAGCAGCACCGCGGGGCGGCGGCGAGCAACAAGGCGGGGCGTGGGGGTGCGGCTGAGAGGGAAATTTTGACACCGCAGACGTATTATAGAAGGGAATGGATGTGCGTCAGTGCGTGAGCCGATGGATCTTGGGGAGGCGGATCGTAACCATCCGATCTAGGTTGGATGAGAGGCTTTATGGGCTGGCTTTGGATAGTACTTGCAAACATTTGTTGGGCTGCATTGTGTGGGCTTGTCTGGCCTCTGATTGAACCTTATCTTCCATTTTGGGCTATGTGGCTTTAATTCCGTTAAAACTTCAAATGTATGGTGCTTTTTGGTTTATAAAATATAACATAAATAGTAACTGTAACGAAGACACATGGTAATAAGTTTGAATACACCGATTAATTCCTGATTATGAATGAACTTAGGGCATGTTTAGATTATATAAGTTAGATTATTCCAAACTAATATTTTACCCTTCTACCATTTCACCGTAATCTAACTTATATAATTTAAGAAAGAAACAAACACAACCTTAAACAATATGATTTGATGTTATTAGTTACCTATTACATTATAAATATGTAAACCAAATGACATCTATGTTTGTATTGCTCATAGATATGCGCCAAGCCAAACTTTGACATCTCTTGAAATAAATAAGAGAAGCCTGCGTTTTCGTATTTTTGGCACAAAAAATACAAACCCATTTGGCCTTTCGGTTGGACAAGCAAGGAATTGTTTGGTCCCTTTAGCCCCTTTAGTCTTTTAGTTTCTGTGACTAAGAGTGCGTTTGGTTGCGGGACAAATGAGGATGGAATAGAATGATCCCTGGGTTTAAGGATGGAATGATTCCTGGTATTGTTTGGTCGGAGGGATGAGATGGTCCTTGTTTTTTGTTTGGTTAGAGGTATAACTGGGGATGGATTGGTCCTGTCCTTTGTTTGGTTTGAGAGATAACTGTTATTCTGAAGAGTTGCCGAGAACTGAAATTTGAAATCTTTCACACACTTGTTCTTCACAAAAAAAATGGAATTCAGTCAAAATGCTTGATGTGGTTCAAGCATTACATATTATTAATTCCACACAATACATAATAATGTGTTCTAGCATTACACATAATATCAAGTTTAAGGTTTCCACAAAATCTGCACGTACTTAGACCACATTTCATTGTTTGATGTGGTTCAAGAAAAAGAACCGCCTAAGCCTATCAAGTTCAAGGCTTCTACAAAATCCATACGTACATAGATCACAATTCATTGTTTGATGTAGTTCAAGCAAAAGAACCCTCCAAGCCTACCTACCAATTGCCCTCACACTCCTTGCCCTCACACTCCTGGGAACTTTTCACTGATGAAATTGCGAGCCCAGATTAACTTGTGGTCGAATGGCAACTTGTTGAAGGCTCTAGCAATGTGAGGGTGCGCCACTAGATAATTGAAATACAGAGATATGTGGGTCTGCTCAAAACCTGCAAAGTTTTGCAAATTGTCAAAAAAATATGTTACAACATCTGAAGTTAAGAACAAAGCACACACACACACCTGGAAGGTTTATCAAACTGTCAAAAAGATCATATGGCACATCAGTGTCCCCTGTGGCAACATTCTCAATAGCATTGGATAAGGTATCCCCGACACTTTTGAATGCAGCAATCAACCCCTCCTCTTCACTATCACGTTTTTTTGCCTTCTTCCTAGTCTTGCTTGTAGAAGATGTTGTGGCATTATCATCACAAGTGGACATCCTTTTAGTGAAAGCATGTGCCATCACCTCTTCATTTTCAACTTCATCATCTTCGCCTAAAGCTGCACTAGAATCCTTTGCAAACTTACCTGTGGCCATGGTGTTTCCAAATATTGTTTGCATCTCAGCAAAGTGTTCAAGAGGCTTGTTTAAACAATCAGCATCATTCTTGTGATCCTACATTTGGATTATTATAAATTTGCATTATGTGTACATAAGTCTGAAAGTTGAGATATGTGTAATAGGAAGATGAGAGAGTTGCCAAGAAGCAGTAACAAAGGAACAACCTGAGTACAGTGACTTATGTGTACATGAGTCTAAAATCTTACTGTCAATGATTGCTATGAAATCTAAAATCTTACATAAGTTATGTGCACATAACTGAAATCTAAAATTAATAGGTAGATTGAACACATATTGCAGGTAGCAGATTATAAAAAAACTATCTTCATCCCTGCAGATTATAAAAAATCTGATAGCAGATTATATACCAACTACTACAAGTAGCAGATTATAAAAAACTAGATAGCAGATTATACACATATTGCAGATTGAACACATATTGCAGGTAGAAGAAATAATACCTTAACATAGCCATTATAGTGCTCTTCATCCAGAGTAATAGTAAAACTATCTTCATCCCAGCCTGTACCACTCACTTTTCTTATCCTATTTATCTTGGCAAACTTTCTGGACCAAGTTTTCAGATGATTTTTAATCTGCTCGCCATTGAGGACAGTTTGGAATTTTTCATTGATAGTTTTTGCACAACTGTTGTAGTGAACTTTCTTAAAACCAGACGATGTCCTTTCGCCACTTGTCACCACATTGGTAAGGTAGGACAACATGAAAGAGGACATTGCTGATGTCCAGGTAGCATGCCCATTAGTGAAGCCTTGTCCTTCAGCTTCCATTTCTTCCCTACAAGTTTCAGGATCATACAAATCAGCAAACAATACTTCTTTACAATAACATAGCAACATTAAAATTAGCAAACAATACTTCCTTACAATGACATAGCAACATTAAAATCAGCAACCAATATGCCCTTACAATAACATAGCATCCTTATAAATAATTCTTACAAATAAAAGATAGTAGCCAATACATCCTTGCAATAACATAGCATCCTTACAAATGGTTCTTACAAATATCACAAGATACTAGTTTCCATTGTAGTTCTGATGGTCTGTCCACATCTGGTCTGCAATTCCTTGCCTCAAAGCAACCATAGCAGCATGCTCACTTGCTTGGCCAACTAAAGATGTAGCATGGCTGTGACTAGGCCAATTAGAATCTTGTATAATAAACTCATCACTCCCATCTTGTATGACCCAATTATGAATGATACAACAAGCAACAACAATATCGACTTGTGTTGGAAAAGGGAAGAAAGGAGATGCATCATCTAAAATCTTGAATCTTCTCTTCAATGACCCGAATGCACGCTCAACTGTGACACGAAGAGATGAGTGCCTTAGATTAAACAACTCTTTCTCGTTCTGTACGGGATTATTGCCCCATTCGTTTAAATGGTATCTCACACCACGGAAAGGAGGCAAGAATCCCGGTTTTGCTCCATATCCCGCATCAACTAGGTAGAATTTACCTAAAATATAATGATAATATATATATTATGGTCATAATTCCATAAACATTGTCATTTACAAGCAAATAAGTGAAACTATTACCTTGTGGAACGCGAAGGCCATTCACACGTTCTAAAGCATCTCGTAATACATTAGCATCATGAGCTGTTCCCTCCCAACTAGCCAACACATAAGTGAAGCGTAGATCAAAATCTACAACCGCCATTACATTTTGAGTCGCATAGGACTTCCTACCACGAAAGGCATGCTCCATATCTCTAGGAACAGTGGCTCTTACATGTGTACCATCAATAGCTCCAATACAATCCTAGTTTAAGGGCAATACAAGCATGAAACATTAGGGCCGTTTGTGCAACATGAATATAGACCTAAAAACAAAAGAGTGATGAGTTTCACACCTTAAAATACGGATCCCATCTGTAGTTCCCTGCTATTTTGGTTGGAGTGTCCAATGAAGGTGGCCTAATTAGTTCCCCACGTAGCTCACCAATTGCACGAAGAACTTTATTGAAACATCGACTAACTGTTTCCCCAGATCTACCAAAATTCGTGCCAATCAACCTATTTCTAAGGTTATGACCAACTGTATTTAGAAACATGGCCACTTGTTGTTCAACACACATATGGATAGTGTCTTGAAGTAAACCACGCTCTCTAAAATGTTTAGTTAGGTGAAAGAAACAAGCCCTTTTCATTCTAATCATGTTTATACATGTTGTGTCATCCCTCCAAATCTTTGTGTTGAGATATTCAATTCTAGTTCTATCCCTTTCATGCATTGGTGCATAGGTAATCCCAGTCCTCCTTGCATTTCGTTTTCTTTTTCTAGAATGAATAATCATAGCCATCATTGACAGTAATTTATATGCAGCAGCAACACAAACTATAACCTTGGTCTTCTTATCCATCTACATGTAAGCATCAAATCCAAAAAAAACATATGGCATGTCATGATCAATCTGGAATCATATCAATATTTGGGGAAATAATCTCAAGCAAACAACAATAATGTAGAATTGATATATAGGTGTACAATCAAGTGTTCATGCAAACTGTCCATAATAACAAAATATAAGTGTTAGGGATCTACGATTTAACAAAAGATAAATCATAGATATGGTACAATTTATCAAAATATAAGCGTGTGTGTTGAGACATGTATAGGTGCTCATCCAACCTGTTTTTCACCATGCTAGCCGTGGCTTTTATGTTTATCAACACAAACTATAGATAGGCGAAGGTTCTTTTATGTTTTTATGCTCTCACAGTCATACAGAGGAAAAATAGCTCTCTTCTTTGTTGTCTTTTTCAGCCATGTACGAAGCTTTTGATAGAGCTGTTTTGCGAAACAAAAAAAAATCCCCCCAAAAATTCCCTTTTTCTCTCATCGTTATAGCCATCCATCACTGAGACCATCTGCATAGTGGAGCACATGATGTTGTTTTCTACCCGTTGAGCGCCATCACGAAATGATTTCTACCCATTGTTAAAATTTGATGGGTTGGCCAGGGCTAGCTCTCCTTGACCGAAATGGAGTCCAGCAGCCACTCATGTCTCATGGTCACGTACGCCGCGATGAAGGAAGCTACTGTCAGCAACACTGGCGGCGCCCAGGCACCCATCCACGCCGCCGCCGCCTACCACCCATCCATCCCAGCCCAGCCAGCGCTTCGCTCATCGGATCCGGCCCAGCCAGCGCTTCGCTCAACCACGTACCAGATCTCCACTAAACTGGACGAGATCTCCACGCACGGGGATGAAGAGGAGATCAGAGGGGAAGAGGAGAGTAAACGGGAAAGAGAACTCACCGCTCGTGAGGAACTTGTCCGCTCTGCACCTGGAGTTTGCTGCTCGCCGGCCAGTGGGGTGAAGGAGGCGGATCTGAGGATGAGGACGAGAAGGGCTCGTGAGGGGCTTGTCCCGCGGAGGATGAAATTATCCGCCCGATTCGGAGGGATGAATAGGGACAGCGTTTCAGTGATATTATTTTTCTAGGGATGGTCTCGTCTCAACCTTGACTCCCAACCAAACAGTCTAGTGTATGGGATCATCCTGTCCCATCCCGTCCTGACCCGCAACCAAACACACGCTAAAAGTATTTAGAATATATTAAATGATTCATAAGATACCAAAATATCACTTAATATTCTCTCATCATCAGCAACTAAATTAAATGAGAGGTAAGAGATGGAATTAATATAGTTTGGTCCCTTTTAGTCGCTCGTTGAGGGACTAGGGATTAAAGCAGTCCATTTTAGTCCCACCATTTGGTAGTTTAGAGACTAATGTCATGTTCGGTTTCGTCGCTAAATGTGCCACACTTTGCCTAAATTTAGTCGTACGAATTGAAAAATTAACAGAAAAAATTAGACATAGTGCGAAAAGTTAGTTAGCAAACCAAACAGGCCTTAAATGTGACTGAAATGGGGTCTAAGTTTTGGCTAGACAACTTTGAGCTGGGATGACAACAAGTATATACTCGGGTAGTGTCATTCCATACACGTATCCACCAAAAAAATTATATCCGTCGGGTTAATCATATACGCTCGCGTATATAGAATCTTACTCATACCCACTCGAGTAACTTTACCTATCAGGTAACTCATACTTGCTAGAAAACTCTCAAATTGTAATATACCAACCACTCAGAATGTCAAACAAATATATAAAAATAAGTTTAACTTCAAATATAACAGATCATATGATTACATAACTTGATAGTTAAACAAACAATATTCGAACAAGGATTTCTTTTTAGTTAAGATTGACTTTATTAGATGGTAATAATGGTATGGTGCAGGTATATTTTACCCACGGATAGACAGGTATGAGTAGAACCCATCCGTATCCATACTTGTCTACCCTATGGATAGAGGTTTTTGTCCATCAACATGCCTATGGATTAAGAAATCATCATATATTCGTCTTCTAATCGAGTAAAACCTATCGCGTATTTGGGTTTTTGGACCCATTGCCATCGCTTGTTTCGAGTAATGCTTGCACACTCATGGAAGCAAGACAAACGCAACATAGGATTTGATTGACCACAAAGAAGAAACCACAAATAGTAGCTTCACTGGCTCTAGCTATCTGGCTTTGGCACAGGGAAATGGTTCTAGCTACAGGATAAACCGTTTCTGTCAAACGATTAAGTGGGTGTTTGAATGCACTAGAGCTAATAGTTAATGGCTAAAAATTGCTAGCAGAATTAGCTAGCTAACAAATATGTAGCTAACCATTAGCTAGACCTTTTGTATGTCATTAACTAATTTTAACAGCTAACTATTATCTCTAGTGCATTCAATTCAAATACCCTCTAAATAGCTTTAGCTCTACCAAAAAAACTGATTTCAAAAGCCAGCGCTAAAGACGTTTTTGGGCAAACAAGAGCCACGCTAAACAGACCCTAAACGTGCTCTAACTCGGCGAGGGCTCGGCAGGTTGGCACACCATGCGCGGCCTAATCACCTAAACATGATACTACATCCTGTCGGTACCCTGAAACAGGGGTACCCCTTGCTATAGTATGAAGATGCTATACTCGCGCGGCTACCTTTAGTTGCATGGCGAACAACACTCTGCCCCACCACATGGACGGCTTCGGGGTCGCCACGTGGCCAGGGAAGGCGATATACTCCAAGATATTAGCAGTGGGTCCGGACCCCATGGGAAAGTGCTGGACCCCTGTACATGTAGATCGGACCTCCGGGTAGGGTCCGGGACCCCACGGGTGCGACCCGGACCCTCGGGACGGGTCCTGGACCCCTCTGTGTGGATCCGGGCTGCCCACATCCGGGTTCCGGGACTCTGGGACAGAGAATACCCAGGCCTTGCTCAGGCAGGGGTCCGGTGCCGACACGTGTCTAGGCCCATCCTAGTGCGGACCTGTCAGCATAGCGCTGCTGCTCCCCGCCCAGGCGGAGACCCGATGCTACCACGTGGCCTACAACGCGTGACGTAAGCCAGCGGGCGGAGCCTGACGTAAGGCCTCCGGGTTGCGCGGCCCTTGCATTTGTTGCAGATAAGGCGCGCCGCCTGACAAGCGATGTGCCGCCTCGGCATTTAATGAGGCCTGCCCACTCAACAGTCAGGCGGCGACCTGTCTGTTCCACTGGCAAGTAGTGTGCTGCCTCAGTATTTAATGAGACATGTCCATTTCGCTGGCAGGCGGCATGCCTGGCTATTCCCGTTGGTAGGCAGTACGCCTGTGCTGCCGCATGCGCTGCACTCATCATGACTCGCGCGTTACCAAGGACGCTGCCGCGAGATATCAATATTGTATGCACTACGAATATTATGGCGCTCGGAGATCACCCTGGCATGGCAGGCAGTAGTTCCTTCCCTCCATTTGTCTTTGGGCCCACATGTCGAGGCTCAGTATCCTTGTATGTGCCCCCTTTGAACTATAAAAGGGAGGGCACACGATGCTCATTTGGACACACGGACTTAGACTCTCAGACTCACAAGTTCATACAAGTGCTCAAGCTCAATACAGCACACAGTGGAGTAGGGTATTACGCTCCGGCGGCCCGAACCACTCTAAACTCTTGCGTGTTCTTGTGTTCATCATCCATCTAGCAGTAGGCAAAACGCTTAGGCCGCCTCCTCATCTTAGGATTTAGGGCGGGTGCATTCCGCCACCCAGCCGGAGATTTCCTCTCTGACATTTGGCGTGCCAGGTAGGGGCTTGGCATTAGGTTTTTGCTTGTTTTCCTGCTCGACACCATGGTTCACATCGCCGAGCACCACGACTTCGTCCCCGAGGACTTCCCCATGGAGGAGGAAGCTGCCTCTTCCACACCACGGGCCTCCAGCCGCCCTGCGCCCAGTGCAGCTGCTGTTGTGCACTCTGTGTGGCAGCACACTCCTGCGCAGTCGTCCAGGGCGTCAAGGGCCGCTCCCGGTGCGCTGTCCGCAGCTAGGTAGTTGTTGCGCCACCCCCTAGCTCCACGGCCTCGCCAGGGGCCATGAAGCAGTGGCGTGACAACGTCGACCGGCTACTCGGCATGGCGCACTCCGGCTCAGCCAGGCCCAGGCCTCGCTCGTCCCAGCGTCAACATGAGGCATCGGTATCGGTGCGCTCACCCTCTATAAGGGCTGCGCCGACCGAGGACTTGTGGGTGGAGCTCAACCGCCGACGGGTGGGAGAGGACGCCACAACCTCTCTTGAGGAGTCAGACGACCTGCGGGCAGAACTCAACCGCAGGCGTGTGGGCGAGGATCCCCGTGTCTCTCTAGAGAGGGCGCGTGAGCGCCGACAAAACATCGAGGGTCGCAACCTCGACTACGACTTCGCTGCGGTTGCTCCGTAGACCCCGACGGGCACCCAGATCCTCACGGGTGTCCCGTTGGCCGGCGTGGGCTGCGCCACGCTCGCGGATCATCTCCACGCAGCGACGTGGCCATCCAAGTTCTGGCCATACCTGCCGGAGAAATACGACGGTACGTCAACCCCGTCGGAATTCCTGCAGGTATACGTTACCTCCATTACGACACCAGGTGGTGACACTGCTGTGATGGCGACATACTTCCATGTAGCCTTGTCTGGGTCAGCCCGGACTTGGCTCATGAACCTTGCCTCAGGGTCGATCTACTCCTGGGAAGAGCTCTGCGCGCGGTTCACCGCGAACTTCGCCAGCGCTTGCCAACAGCATGGCGTGGAAGCACACCTCCATGCAGTGAGGCAGGAACCCAGGGAAACCCTTCGGGCCTTCATCTCTCGCTTCACCAAGGTACGGGGCACTATTCATCGTATCTCAGATGCTTCCATCATCATTGCTTTCCGCCAGGGGGTGCATGATGAGAAGATGTTGGAGAAGTTGGTCACGCACGACGTGGAAACTGTCACCACACTCTTCGCTCTGGTCGACAAGTGTGCCAGAGCCGCCGAGGGCCGTGCATGGCACTCGGCACCACAGACCGGGGTCGCCCAGATGGGTGGCTCGGGTGCCATCACCCAGGACGGCAAGAAGAAGAAGAAGAACCGTGGCCGCGAGAGGTCACAGACTGCTGCTCCAGTCGTCGCGACTGTGGCTGGGGGCCGGAGTGAGCGCAACAAGCGCCCACAGCCACAGGGGGCAACAGCGGCTCGTGCCCTGTGCACCCCAACGCTCGCCACAGCGCCGCAAAGTGCCGCGAAATAATCAAGCTCGCAAAGTGTGTCAGTGAGCAGCGTGAGCAGTCCTCCAAGGACGGCTACCCACCTCATCGCTGGCCTGGCAAGGAGAGGACTGACGATGGCGAGGTGGCCGCCGGGGAGCGAGACCTCGGGTACCAGTCGCCCGAGGGGGTCCTAAAGGACGTCTTCACCGAGGGCTCCGACTCTGATGATGAGAGCGATCGGCGCAAGAAGCTGTACGTAATGTACGGCGGCAGCTAGGAGCTCACCTCCCGTAGGAACGTCAAGTCCCTGCGCCGTGAGGTCCTGTCGGCGACCCCAGGGGTCCCAAAGGCTGCTCCACATCAACGATGGAGGAGCACCACCATCTCCTTTGGGGCATCCAACTGCCCTGACAACATGGCAGGGGCCGGTATACTACCACTCATTACCACCCCTGTCATCGCCAACCTGCGGTTGCACCATGTGCTAATCGACGATGGGGCCAGCCTCAACGTCATCAACCATGCTGCATTTAAGCAGCTACAGATCCCAAGGTCCCGACTGGGACCCTCTCGCCCATTCTCCGGAGTGGGCCCACAGCCAGTGTATCCCCTTGGGAACATCACGCTCTCGATTACATCCGGGACGGAGGAAAACTTCCGCACGGAGAACATCCAGTTTGATGTCGCGGAGGTTAACCTCCCCTTCAACGCCATCATTGGCAGGCCAGCCCTATACCGGTTCATGGCCATTGCCCATTATGGGTATTTGGTCCTCAAGATGTCATCCCCTATCGGGGTCCTCACCGTGCGGGGCGACCACACCGCTGCAGTGGCGGCTGTCGAGAAGCTGCACGCTCTAGCGGCGGAGGCTGCTCGCCCCGACGACAGAGGGAGGGACCCCTCGACCTCCGGCACCAAGGCGCCAACCAAGGTGCCAAAGTTGCGGCCATTCGGGGCGGATGACATCCCCGTCAAGGCCGTCCGGCTCACCGCGGATCCCTCCCAGACCACTCGCATTGCGGGTGATCTGGACGAAAAATAGGAACTCACGCTCGTCGCCTTCCTCTAGGCAAATGCCGACGTGTTTGCATGGGAGCCATCGTAGATGCCTGGGATCCCCAGGGAGGTGATCGAGCACCATCTGAAGATCAACCCTGACGCTAGACCGGTGAGTCAGAAGCCTTGCAGACAGTCCGTTGAGCGGCAGGACTTCATCCGCAAGGAGGTCCGAGAGCTGCTTGACGCTGGCTTCATCGAAGAGGTTCATCACCCGGTGTGGCTGGCCAACCCGGTCATCGTCCCCAAGGCGAACGGAAAGCTTCGGATGTGCATCGACTACACCAGCCTGAATAAGTGAGAGCACCTAGAGGGGGGTGAATAGGTGATCCTGTAAAATTTGAAACTTAAGCCACAAAAACTTGGTTAAGCGTTAGCACAATAATCGCCACGTGGCTAGAGAGGAGTCTCAACAAAACACAATAACCACAAGAGATCAATCACAGAGATGGCACGGTGGTTATCCCGTGGTTCGGCCAAGACCAACGCTTGCCTACTCCACGTTGTGGCGTCCTAACGGACGAGGGTTGCAATCAACCCCTCTCAAGCGGTCCAAAGACCCACTTGAATACCACGGTGTTTTGCTTTGCTTTTCTTAATCCCGTTCGCGAGGAATCTCCACAACTTGGAGCCTCTCGCCCTTACACTTGAAGTTCACAAAGAAGCACGGAGTAAGGGAGGGATGAGCAACGCACACAAGACACAAAATCAGAATGTCAACACGCCACAAGTCGCAACAAGAGCTCGCAGCACAACCCGACGAGTTCACAACTCAACAAGAGCTCTAGATGCTATCACGAAGAAACAAATACGTGGAATCGAAGTCTTGGTGCTTAGGAATGCTTTGAGTATGCTTGATATACTCCTCCATCTGCCTAGGGGTCCCTTTTATAGCCCCAAGGTAGCTAGGAGCCGTTGAGAACATTCCTGGAAGGCAGATCTTGCCTTCTGTCGACTGGCGCTCAGATATCCTTCCTTATTTGGCGAAGCCGACCGTTGGAGTCTGAGAGCCGTTGGCGCACCGGACACTGTCCGGTGCACACTGGACAGTCCGGTGCACCAATGTGACCATTGGCTCGGCCACGCGTCACGCGCGGAATCCTCGGCCGACCGTTGCCCCGGCTGACCGTTGGCTCACCGGACAGTCCGGTGCACCACCGAACAGTCCGGTGCACCACCGGACAGTCCGGTGAATTTTAGCCGTACGCCATTAATCAACTCCCGAGAGCGACGAGTTCGCCTATGAACGGCTCACCGGACAGTCCGGTGCACCACCGGACAGTCCAGTGAATTATAGCCGTACACCGCCGTCGAAGTCCTGAGAGCAGCCTGTTCGCTAGAGCCAGCCTGGCGCACCGGACACTGTCCGGTGTACCACCGGACAGTCCGGTGCACCCAGACTGAGCAGACTTTGGCTGAACAAAGCCATCTCATTTCCAATTTAATTTTTCCTGTTTCCAGCACTTAGACACAATACATTAGTCCATAAAACAATGTACTAAGTCTAGAAACATACCTTTTGACATGATTTGCACTTTGTCCACCATATTGCATAGATCAACACAAAAGCACTTGCGTTGGCACTCAGTCACCAAAATACTTAGAAATGGCCCAAGGGCACATTTCCCTTTCAATCTCCCCCTTTTTGGTGATTTATGCCAACACAACATAAAGCAACTAGAACAAGTGCAATATCAATGCAAATGAGAACTCAAAATTGTTTTGATTCATATTTGGCATATATGGATCACTCTTTGCCACCACTTGTTTTGTTTTTGCAAATCAAACTCAAATTCCTATCTCTAAGTCAAATTCACTTGTAGAGACATAAAGAGAGGTATTCCAAGGGAAATTGATCAAGGATTTCAAAAACTCCCCCTTTTTCCCATAATCAACACTTCTCCCCACAAGAGGCCAACTTTTGACAAACGAGACAATAAAAGAGTTTTGACAAACCAAAAGCTCTAATCTACTATTTTCAAAATTTCTCAAGTGGTAGCTGATCCATCTATTGCTTTGGCCTTTATTTTCTCCCCCTTTGGCATCAAGCACCAAAACAGGATCAATCTTGGCCCTTGAACCCCATTGTCTCACCAAAATCTTCAAATAAGAATACAAAGGCAATAAGAGTACATGAGATGAACTTGGAATAAGTTACCCTCTCATCGGAGTGCAGTGGAAGTCTTTCATGGAACAAGTCCACCTTTTCCCTTTCAAACCTCCTTTGAGACTAAAACAAGCAAACTCAAGCACACGGTTAGTCTCAAAGGGTCAAGTTGTAGCATAGCTCCCCCTAAATATGTGCATCACTTGCAAAAAGGACTTGTGAGGTCCAGGGAGTGTTTGTACAACTTGAGCACCACAAGTAAGCAACAAAATGCAGAAGGAACATGATCAAAGGCATAAACACATGTATGCTATAAATCAATCCAAGTTCCGCGAATCTAGGACATTTAGCTCACTACGCAGCCTGCAAAAGGTCTTCTCATCTAAAGGCTTAGTGAAGATATCGGCTAGCTGGTTCTCGATGCTAACATAAAACACTTCGATATCGCCCTTTTGCTGGTGGTCTCTCAAAAAGTGATGCCAGATGTCAATCTGTTTTGTGCGGCTGTGCTCAACAGGATTTTCCGCTATTCGGATAGCACTCTCATTATCACATAGGAGTGGGACTTTGCTCAGATTGTAGCCAAAGTCCCGGAGGGTTTGCCTCATCCAAAGTAGTTGCACGCAACACTGTCCTGCGGCAACGTACTCGGCCTCAGCGGTGGATAGGGCAACGGAAGTTTGTTTCTTAGAATTCCACAACACCAGGGACCTTCCTAAGAATTGGCACGTCCCCGATGTACTCTTCCTATCGACCTTACATCCAGCATAGTCGGAATCTGAATATCCAATCAAGTCAAAGTTAGACCCCTTTGGATACTAGATCCCAAAGCAAGGCGTAGCGACTAAATATCTAAGAATTCGCTTCACGGCCACTAAGTGACACTCCCTTGGATCGGATTGAAATCTAGCACACATGCATACGCTAAGCATAATATCCGGTCTACTAGCACACAAATAAAGTAAAGACCCTATCATAGACCGGTATGCCTTTTGATCAACGGACTTACCTCCTTTGTTGAGGTCGGTGTGTCCGTCGGTTCCCATCGGTGTCTTTGCGGGCTTGGCGTCCTTCATCCCAAACCGCTTTAGCAAGTCTTGCATGTACTTCGTTTGGGAGATGAAGGTACCATCCTTGAGTTGCTTCACTTGGAACCCAAGGAAGTAGTTCAACTCGCCCATCATCGACATCTCGAATTTCTGCGTCATCACCCTGCTAAACTCTTCACAAGACTTTTGGTTAGTAGAACCAAATATTATGTCATCGACATAAATTTGGCACACAAAAAGATCACCATCGCAAATCTTAGTAAAAAGAGTTGGATCGGCTTTCCCAACCTTGAAAGCATTAGCAATTAGAAAGTCTCTAAGGCATTCATACCATGCTCTTGGGGCTTGCTTAAGTCCATAGAGCGCCTTAGAGAGCTTACACACGTGGTCGGGGTACCGTTCATCCTCGAAGCCAGGGGGTTGCTCCACGTACACCTCCTCTTTGATCGGCCCGTTGAGGAAAGCGCTCTTCACATCCATTTGGAACAACCTGAAAGAATGGTGAGCGGCATATGCTAGCAATATACGAATAGATTCTAGCCTAGCCATAGGAGCAAAAGTCTCCTCAAAGTCCAAACCTGCGACTTGGGCATAACCTTTTGCCACAAGTCGAGCCTTGTTCCTTGTCACCACCCCGTGCTCGTCCTGTTTGTTGCGGAACACCCACTTGGTTCCCACAACATTTTGCTTGGGACGAGGCACCAGTGTCCAAACTTCATTATGCTTGAAGTTGTTGAGCTCTTCCTGCATGGCCAACACCCAGTCCGGATCTAGCAAGGCCTCTTCTACCCTTAAAGGTTCAATAGAAGAGACAAAGGAGTAATGCTCACAAAAATTAACTAATCTCGAACGAGTAGTTACTCCCTTGCTAATATCACCCAATATTTGGTCAACGGGATGATTCCTTTGAATCGTCGCTCGAACTTGGGTTGGAGGTGCCGGTTGTGCTTCTTCCTCTTCAACTTGGACATCCTGTGCTCCCCCTTGATCACACGCCTCCACTTGAGGTACCTGTTCGTCATCTTGGGTTGGAGGATGCACCATTGTTGAGGAAGAAGGTTGATCTTGCTCCAATTGTTCCTGTGGTCGCACATCGCCAATCGCCATGGTGCGTATTGCGGCCGTTGGAACGTCTTCTTCATCTACATCATCAAGATCAACAACTTGCTCTCTTGGAGAGCCATTAGTCTCATCAAATACAACATCGCTAGAGACTTCAACCAAACCCGATGATTTGTTGAAGACCCTATACGCCTTTGTATTTGAATCATAACCTAATAAAAACCCTTCTACAGCTTTGGGAGCAAATTTAGAAGTTCTACCATTCTTCACAAGAATAAAACACTTGCTCCCAAAAACTCGAAAATACAAAACATTGGGTTTGTTACCAGTTAGCAGTTCATACGAAGTCTTCTTGAGGAGGCGGTGAAGGTAGACCCGGTTGATGGCGTGGCAAGCCGTGTTCACAGCTTCCGACCAAAAACGCTCGGGGGTCTTGAACTCTCCAAGCATAGTCCTCGCCATATCGATGAGCGTCCAGTTCTTCCTCTCTACCACACCATTTTGTTGTGGTGTGTAGGGAGCGGAGAACTCGTGCTTGATTCCCTCCTCATCAAGATACTCCTTCACTTGAAGATTCTTGAATTCGGACCCGTTGTCGCTTCTTATCTTCTTCACCTTGAGCTCAAACTCATTTTGAGCTCTCCTGAGGAAGCGCTTGAGGGTCCCTTGGGTTTTAGATTTATCCTGCAAAAAGAATACCCAAGTGAAGCGGGAAAAATCATCAACTATAACAAGACCATACTTACTTCCTCCTATACTTAGATAGGCGACGAGTCCGAAGAGGTCCATATGAAGCATCTCCAAAGGTCTTGATGTGGTCATCACATTTTCGGTGTGATGAGAGCTTCCCACCTGTTTCCCTGCTTGACACGCTGCACAAGGTCTATCTTTTTCGAAATAAACATTAGTTAGACCTATCACGTGTTCTCCCTTTAGAAGCTTGTGGAGGTTCTTCATCCCCACATGTGCTAAGCGGCGGTGCCACAGCCAACCCATGCAAGTCTTAGCAATTAAGCATGCATCTAGACCGACCTCTTCTTTTGCAAAATCAACCAAATAAAGTTTGTCGTCTAGTACACCCTTAAAAGCTAGTGAACCATCACACCTTCTAAAGACAGACACATCTACATTTGTGAATAGACAATTATATCCCATATTGCATAATTGACTAACAGATAACAAATTATATCCAAGCGACTCAACTAAAACACATTAGAAATAGAGTGCTCGGATGAGATAGCAATTTTACCTCACCCTTTTACCTTGCCTTGGTTTCCATCACCGAATATTATTGAATCTTGGGGATCCTTGTTCTTGACGTAGGAAGAGAACATCCTCTTTTCCCCCCTCATGTGGTTTGTGCATCCGCTGTCGATAATCCAGCTTGTACCCCCGGATGCATAAACCTGCAAGGCAAATTTAGGCTTGGGTCTTAGGTACCCAACTCTTGTTGGGTCCTACAAGGTTAGTCACAATTGTCTTAGGGACCCAAATGCAAGTCTTGTCTCCCTTGCATTTGGCCCCTAACTTCCTAACAATCACCTTCTTATTTTTTCTACAAATGGCAAATGAAGCATTGCAAGCATGATATATTGTAGAAGGTTCATTAACTTTCCTAGGAACATTAACAACATTTCTCCTAGGCATATTATGAATAACATTTCTCCTAACAACATTTCTATCATGCATAACATGGGAACTAGAAGCAGTCATAGCATGAAAATCAAAAGCATCATAACTTCTAAAGGCATTCTTAGAATGTCTCCTATCCTGATACATGAAGGCATGGTTCTTTTGCACACTACTAGCCATAGGGGCCTTCCCTTTCTCTTTGGCGGAGATGGGAGCCTTATGGCTTGTTAAGTTCTTGGCTTCCCTCTTGAAGCCAAGTCCATCCTTAATTGAGGGGTATCTACCAATCGTGTAGGCATCCCTTGCAAATTTTAATTTATCAAATTCACTTTTGCTAGTCTTAAGTTGGGCATTAAGACTAGCTACTTCATCATTTAATTTAGAAATGCTGAGAGCACCTAGAGGGGGGGGTGAATAGGTGATCCTGTAAAAACCTCAAACTTAAGCCACAAAAACTTGTTAAGCGTTAGCACGATTAATGCCAAGTGGCTAAGGTGAAGTCTCAACAAAACACAATACCACAAGAATCAAGCACAGAGGGACACGGTGGTTTATCCCGTGGTTCGGCCAAGCCAATGCTTGCCTACTTCCACGTTGTGGCGTCCCAACGGACGAGGGTTGCAATCAACCCCTCTCAAGCGGTCCAAAGACCCACTTGAATACCACGTTGTTTTGTTGTTCCTTTCACTATCCCGTTTGCAAGGAATCTCCACAAATTGGAGTCTCTTGCCCTTACAAGTATATGATCACAAAGAAAGCACAGAGTAAGGGAGGGAAGCAACACACACAAATCCACAACAAAAGCGCACACACACGGCCAAGACTCGAGCTCGAATGACTATCTCAGAGTTCACACTAGAACAGAGCTCGAATCACTTAGAATCACAAACGAATGCGCAAAGAACTTGTGTGGATGATCAAGAATGCTCAAGAGTTGCTTGTGTGTCTCCTCCATGCGCCTAGGGGCTCCTTTTATAGCCCCAAGGCAGCTAGGAGCCGTTGAGAGCAATTCTGGAAGGCTATCCTGGCCTTCTGTCGTCGGGGGCACCGGACAGTCCGGTGCACACCGGACAGTGTCCGGTGCCCGATTTGTTTCCTTTTCTGGCGCTTCTGACCGTTGGAAGACTGCCGTAGATCTGCGAGCCGTTGGCGCACCGGACAGTCCGGTGCACACCGGACAGTCCGGTGCCGTCTTCCGACCGTTGGCTCGGCCACGTGTCCCGCGCGGATTGCGCGGCCGACCGTTGGCCCTGGCCGACCGTTGACTCACCGGACAGTCCGGTGCACACCGGACAGTCCGGTGAATTTTAGCCGTACGCCGCCGGCCAAAATCCCGAGAGCGGCCAGTTCGAGTCGAGTCAGTCTGGCGCACCGGACACTGTCCGGTGCACACCGGACAGTCCGGTGCTCCAGACCGAGCTGGGACTTGGCTGCACACAGCCAAGTCATTCTCTCCCCTTTTCTCTTTTTCTTCTTTCTGTTTCTAACACTTAGACAAATATGTTAGTCCACAAAACCAATGTACTAAGGCTTAGAAACATACCTTTACTTCATGATTTGCACCTTGTTCATCCATGTACATAAAATCACAATTAAGCACATGTGTTGGCACTCAATCACCAAAATACTTAGAAATGGCCCAAGGGCACATTTCCCTTTCAATCTCCCCCTTTTTGGTGATTTATGCCAACACAACATAAAGCCACTAGAACAAGTGCAAACTCAATTCAAATAACACTTAAATTTATTTTGAATCAATTTTGGCATATATGGATCATCCTTTGCCACCACTTGGTTTGTTTTTGCAAATCAAACACAAATCTCTATCTCTAAGTTAAACACACATGTTTAAGCATAAAGAGAGTCATTCAAAAAGAGATTGATCAAGGATTTCAAAAACTCCCCCTTTTTCCCATAATCAATACTTCTCCCCACAAGAAGCCAACTTTTGATAAGAGAGACAACTTAAGAATTTTGACAAATCAAAAACTCTATTCTACTATTTTCAAAATCTCTCAAGTGGTAGCTGATCCATTTATTGCTTTGGCCTCTATTTTCTCCCCCTTTGGCATCAAGCACCAAAACGGGATCAATTGTGGCCCTTTAACCCCATTGCCTCACCAAAATCTTCAATTAAGAGCAAATGGCAATAAGAGTTCATGAGATGGACTTGGAAATAAGTTACCCCTCATCGGAGTGCAGTGGAAGTCTTTCATGGTCCAAGTCCACCTTTTCCCTTTCAATTCTCCTTTGTGACTAACACAAGCAAACTCAAACATATGGTTAGTCTCAAAGGGTCAAGTTGTAACACATCTCCCCCTAAACATGTGCATCACATTGCAACGGACTTGTGAGGTCCAGGGAGTGTTTGTACAACTTGAGCACCATAATAAGCAACAAAATGCAGAATGAACATGATCAAAGGCATAAATACATGTATGCTATATTTCAATCCAAGTTCCGCGAATCTAAGACATTTAGCTCACTACGCAGCCTGCAAAAGGTCTTCTCATCTAAAGGCTTGGTAAAGATATCGGCTAGCTGGTTCTCGGTGCTAACATAAAACACTTCGATATCTCCCTTTTGCTGGTGGTCTCTCAAAAAGTGATGCCGGATGTCAATGTGCTTTGTGCGGCTGTGCTCAACAGGATTTTCCGCTATTCGGATAGCACTCTCATTATCACATAGGAGTGGGACTTTGCTCAGATTGTAGCCAAAGTCCCTGAGGGTTTGCCTCATCCAAAGTAGTTGCGCGCAACACTGACCTGCGGCAACGTACTCGGCCTCAGCGGTGGATAGGGCAACGGAGGTTTGTTTCTTAGAGTTCCATGACACCAGGGACCTTCCTAAGAATTGGCACGTCCCCGATGTACTCTTCCTATCGACCTTACATCCAGCATAGTCGGAATCTGAGTACCCAATTAAGTCAAAGTTAGACCCCTTTGGATACCAGATCCCGAAGCAAGGCGTAGCGACTAAATATCTAAGAATTCGCTTCACCGCCACCAAGTGACACTCCTTAGGATCGGATTGAAATCTAGCACACATGCATACGCTAAGCATAATATCCGGTCTACTAGCACATAAATAAAGTAGAGATCCTATCATTGACCGGTATGCTTTTTGATCAACGGACTTACCTCCTTTGTTGAGGTCGGTGTGTCCGTCGGTTCCCATCGGAGTCTTTGCGGGCTTGGCGTCCTTCATCCCAAACCGCTTCAGCAGATCTTGCGTGTACTTTGTTTGGGAGATGAAGGTGCCGTCCTTGAGTTGCTTCACTTGGAACCCAAGGAAGTAGTTCAACTCGCCCATCATCGACATCTCGAATTTCTGCGTCATTACCCTGCTAAACTCTTCACAAGACTTTTGATTAGTAGAACCAAATATTATGTCATCGACATAAATTTGGCATACGAACAAATCACCATCACATGTCTTTGTAAAGAGAGTTGGATCGGCTTTCCCAACCTTGAAAGCATTAGCAAGTAAGAAATCTCTAAGGCATTCATACCATGCTCTTGGGGCTTGCTTAAGTCCATAGAGCGCCTTAGAGAGCTTACACACGTGGTCGGGGTATCGCTCATCCTCGAAGCCAGGGGGTTGCTCCACGTACACCTCCTCCTTTATTGGCCCGTTGAGGAATGCGCTCTTCACATCCATTTGGTACAACCTGAAAGAATGGTGAGCGGCATATGCTAGCAAGATACGAATAGACTCTAGCCTAGCCACAGGAGCAAAAGTCTCCTCAAAGTCCAAACCTGCGACTTGGGCATAACCTTTTGCCACAAGTCGAGCCTTGTTCCTTGTCACCACCCCGTGCTCGTCCTGTTTGTTGCGGAACACCCACTTGGTTCCCACAACATTTTGCTTGGGACGAGGCACCAGCGTCCAAACTTCATTGCGCTTGAAGTTGTTAAGTTCC
This sequence comes from Zea luxurians, assembly GCA_029449295.1. Lineage (NCBI taxonomy): Eukaryota > Viridiplantae > Streptophyta > Magnoliopsida > Poales > Poaceae > Zea > Zea luxurians. The sequence continues at coordinate 109,661,177 of JAOPSE010000010.1, forward strand.
TCCTGCATGGCCAACACCCAGTCCGGATCTAGCAAGGCCTCCTCTACCCTGAAAGGCTCAATAGAGGAGACAAAAGAGTAATGTTCACAAAAATTAACTAATCGAGATCGAGTAGTTACTCCCTTGCTAATGTCACCCAGAATTTGGTCGACTGGATGATCCCTTTGAATCATCGCTCGAACTTGGGTTGGAGGTGCCGGTTGCGCTTCTTCCTCCATGACTTGATCGTCTTGTGCTCCCCCTTGAACACACGCCTCCTTTTGATGAACCTGTTCATCGTCTTGAGTTGGGGGCTGCACCGTCGTTGAGGAAGAAGGTTGATCTCGTTCATCCTGTTCCTGTGGCCGAATGTCTCCAATCGCCATGGTTCGTATAGCGGCCGTCGGAACATCTTCTTCATCTACATCATCACAATCAACAACTTGCTCTCTTGGAGAGCCATTAGTCTCATCAAATACAACGTCGCTAGAGACTTCAACCAAACCCGATGATTTGTTGAAGACCCTATACGCCTTTGTATTTGAATCATAACCTAATAAAAACCCTTCTACAGCTTTGGGAGCAAACTTAGAATTTCTACCCTTCTTCACTAGAATGTAGCACTTGCTCCCAAAAACACGAAAGTAAGATACATTGGGTTTGTTACCGGTTAGTAGCTCATACGAAGTCTTCTTGAGGAGTCGATGAAGGTAGACCCTGTTGATGGCGTGGCAAGCCGTGTTCACGGCTTCCGACCAAAAGCACTCGGGGGTCTTGAACTCTCCAAGCATCGTCCTCGCCATATCGATTAGCGTCCTGTTCTTCCTCTCTACCACACCATTTTGCTGTGGTGTGTAGGGAGCGGAGAACTCGTGCTTGATTCCTTCCTCCTCAAGAAACTCCTCCACTTGAAGGTTCTTGAACTCGGACCCGTTGTCGCTCCTAATCTTCTTCACCTTGAGCTCAAACTCATTTTGAGCTCTCCTGAGGAAGCGCTTGAGGGTCCCTTGGGTTTCAGACTTATCCTGCAAAAAGAACACCCAAGTGAAGCGGGAAAAGTCATCAACAATAACTAAACCATACTTACTTCCTCCTATGCTTAGATAGGCGACGGGTCCGAAGAGGTCCATATGCAGCAGCTCCAGAGGTCTTGACGTAGTCATCACATTCTTGCTGTGATGTGCTCCTCCTACTTGTTTACCTGCCTGACAAGCTGCACAAGGTCTATCTTTTTCGAAATAAACATTTGTTAGACCTATCACGTGTTCTCCCTTTAGAAGCTTGTGAAGGTTCTTCATCCCCACATGTGCTAAGCGGCGATGCCACAGCCAGCCCATGCAAGTCTTAGCCATTAAGCATGCATCTAGACCGGCCTCTTCTTTTGCAAAATCAACTAAATAAAGCTTGCCGTCTAGTACACCCTTAAAAGCTAGTGAACCATCACATCTTCTAAAGACAGACACATCTACATTAGTAAAAAGGCAATTGTATCCCATTTGACATAATTGACTAACAGATAGCAAATTATATCCAAGACTCTCCACTAAGAATACATTTGAGATAGAATGCTCATTAGAAATTGCAATTTTACCTAACCCTTTTACCTTGCCTTGATTCCCATCACCGAATATAATTGAATCTTGGGAATCCTTATTCTTGACGTAGGAGGTGAACATCTTCTTCTCCCCCGTCATATGGTTTGTGCATCCGCTGTCGATAATCCAGCTTGAACCCCCGGATGCATAAACCTGCAAGGCAAATTTAGGCTTGGGTCTTAGGTACCCAACTCATGTTGGGTCCTGCAAGGTTAGCACAAATATCTTTAGGGACCCAAATGCAAGATTTATCTCCCTTGCATCTAGCCCCTAATTTCCTAGCAACTACCTTCTTACCCTTTCTACAAATAGCAAAGGGAGCATTACAAGCATAATAAATGGTAGAAGGTTCATTCACTACTTTCCTAGGAGCATGAATAACATTCTTCCTAGGTACATGAGCAATATCTCTCCTAGGCATATGTACAACATTTCTCCTACACATATCTCTACCATGATTATAAGAAGAACTAGAAGCAAACATTGCATGAGAATCATAAGCATGTGAATCAAAATGATTATAAGCATTTCTAGCATGTCTCCTATCATAATACATAAAAGCATGATTCTTTTTAGCATTACTAGCCATCGGGGCCTTCCCCTTCTCCTTGACGAAGATGGGAGCCTTATGGCTTGTTAAGTTCTTGGCTTCCCTCTTGAAGCCAAGCCCATCCTTAATTGAGGGGTGTCTACCAATCGTGTAGGCATCCCTTGCAAATTTGATTTTATCAACTTCATTCTTGCTAGTCTTAAGTTGGGCATTAAGACTAGCCACTTCATCATTTAATTTGGAAATTAGAACTAGGTGTTCACTACAAGCATTAACATCAAAATCCTTACACCTAGTACAAATTTCAACATGTTCAACACAAGAATTTGATTTACTAGCTACTTCTAGTTTAGCACTTAAATCAATATTAACACTTCTTAAGGTAGAAATGGTTTCATGACAGGAAGATATTTCACTAGAAAGCATTTCATTTCTTTTCATTTCTAAAGCATATGATTTTTGTGCCTCTACAAACTTATCATGTTCATCATACAATAAATCTTCTTGCTTTTCTAAAAGCCTATCCTTTTCATTCAATGCATCAATCAATTCATTGATTTTATCTATCTTAGATCTATCTAAGCCCTTGAACAAGCAAGAATAATCTATATCATCATCACTAGACTCACTATCACTAGAAGACGCATAAGTGGAGTCTTTAGTACTTACCTTCTTCTCTCTTGCCATAAGACAAGTGAGACGCTCGTTGGGGAAGAGAGCCGATTTGTTGAAGGCAGTGGCGGCGAGTCCTTCGTTGTCGGAGTCGGAGGAGGAGCAATCCGAGTCCCACTCCTTTCCTAGATGCGCCTCGCCCTTGGCCTTCTTGTATTGCTTCTTCTTCTCTCTCTTGTTCCCCTTTTTCTGGTCACTTTCATTATCGGGACAGTTAGCAATAAAATGACCAAGCTTACCGCATTTGAAGCATGAGCGCTTCCCCTTGGCTTTGGTCTTGCTTGGTTGTCCCTTGTGACCTTTAAGCACCGTCTTGAATCTTTTAATGATGAGAGCCATCTCTTCATCATTAAGGCCAGCCGCCTCAATCTGTGCCACCTTGCTAGGTAGCGCCTCCTTGCTTCGTGTTGCCTTGAGAGCAAGGGGTTGCGGCTCGTTGATCGGACCGTTCAACGCTTCGTCGACGTATCTTGCCTCCTTGATCATCATCCGCCCGCTTACGAATTTTCCAAGCACTTCCTCGGGCGTCATCATCGTGTACCTGGGATTCTCACGAATATTGTTCACGAGATGAGGATCAAGTACGGTAAAGGACCTGAGCATTAGGCGGACGACGTCGTGGTCCGTCCATCGCGTGCTCCCGTAGCTCCTTATCTTGTTGATGAGGGTCTTGAGCCGGTTGTATGTTTGCGTCGGCTCCTCGCCCCTTATCATGGCGAACCGTCCAAGCTCTCCCTCCACCAACTCTATCTTGGTGAGCAAGGTGACGTCGTTCCCCTCATGAGAAATCTTGAGGGTGTCCCAGATCTGCTTGGCATTGTCCAAGCCGCTCACCTTGTGATACTCGTCCCTGCACAAAGAGGCTAGCAACACAGTAGTAGCTTGTGCATTTTTATGAATCTGTTCATTAATAAACATAGGGCTATCCGAGCTATCAAATTTCATTCCACTTTCCACAATCTCCCAAATGCTTGGATGGAGAGAAAACAGGTGAGTACGCATTTTGTGGCTCCAAAATCCGTAATCCTCTCCATCAAAGTGAGGAGGTTTGCCAAGTGGAATGGGAAGCAAATGAGTATTTGAGCTATGCGGAATACGCGAATAATCAAAAGAAAAGTTTGAGTTAACCATCTTTTGTTTGTAGTCGTTGTGGTCCTCATCCTTTTGGGAAGAAGTAGACTCGTCGCTGTCGTAGTAGACAATCTCCTTGATGCGCCTGGTCTTCTTCTTCTTCCCTTCCTTCCGTCTTTGGCCCGAGCCGGAGTCGGTAGGCCTGTCATCCTTCGGCTCGTTGACGAAGGTCTCCTTCTCTTTATCGTTGATCACTATACCCTTCCCCTTAGGATCCATCTATTCGGGCGGTTAGTCCCTTTGTGAATAGAACGGCTCCGATACCAATTGAGAGCACCTAGAGGGGGGGGGGTGAATAGGTGATCCTGTAAAAACCTCAAACTTAAGCCACAAAAACTTGTTAAGCGTTAGCACGATTAATGCCAAGTGGCTAAGGTGAAGTCTCAACAAAACACAATACCACAAGAATCAAGCACAGAGGGACACGGTGGTTTATCCCGTGGTTCGGCCAAGCCAATGCTTGCCTACTTCCACGTTGTGGCGTCCCAACGGACGAGGGTTGCAATCAACCCCTCTCAAGCGGTCCAAAGACCCACTTGAATACCACGTTGTTTTGTTGTTCCTTTCACTATCCCGTTTGCAAGGAATCTCCACAAATTGGAGTCTCTTGCCCTTACAAGTATATGATCACAAAGAAAGCACAGAGTAAGGGAGGGAAGCAACACACACAAATCCACAACAAAAGCGCACACACACGGCCAAGACTCGAGCTCGAATGACTATCTCAGAGTTCACACTAGAACAGAGCTCGAATCACTTAGAATCACAAACGAATGCGCAAAGAACTTGTGTGGATGATCAAGAATGCTCAAGAGTTGCTTGTGTGTCTCCTCCATGCGCCTAGGGGCTCCTTTTATAGCCCCAAGGCAGCTAGGAGCCGTTGAGAGCAATTCTGGAAGGCTATCCTGGCCTTCTGTCGTCGGGGGCACCGGACAGTCCGGTGCACACCGGACAGTGTCCGGTGCCCGATTTGTTTCCTTTTCTGGCGCTTCTGACCGTTGGAAGACTGCCGTAGATCTGCGAGCCGTTGGCGCACCGGACAGTCCGGTGCACACCGGACAGTCCGGTGCCGTCTTCCGACCGTTGGCTCGGCCACGTGTCCCGCGCGGATTGCGCGGCCGACCGTTGGCCCTGGCCGACCATTGACTCACCGGATAGTCCGGTGCACACCGGACAGTCCGGTGAATTTTAGCCGTACGCCGCCGGCCAAAATCCCGAGAGCGGCCAGTTCGAGTCGAGTCAGTCTGGCGCACCGGACACTGTCCGGTGCACACCGGACAGTCCGGTGCTCCAGACCGAGCTGGGACTTGGCTGCACACAGCCAAGTCATTCTCTCCCCTTTTCTCTTTTTCTTCTTTCTGTTTCTAACACTTAGACAAATATGTTAGTCCACAAAACCAATGTACTAAGGCTTAGAAACATACCTTTACTTCATGATTTGCACCTTGTTCATCCATGTACATAAAATCACAATTAAGCACATGTGTTGGCACTCAATCACCAAAATACTTAGAAATGGCCCAAGGGCACATTTCCCTTTCAAATGCAATCTAGGTGTTTACTACAAGCATCAACATTAAAATCTTTACACCTAGTGCAAATTACAACATGTTCTACACAAGATGTTAATTTACTAGATTTTTCTAACTTAGCATTTAAATCATCATTCACACCTTTTAAAGTAGAAATGGTTTCATGACAGGTAGATATTTCATAAGAAAGCATTTCATTTCTTTTAACTTCTAAAGCATGAGATTTTTGTGCCTCTACAAATTTATCATGTTCTTCATACAACAAATCCTCTTGCTTTTCTAGCAACCTATTCTTGTCATTCAAGGCATCAATTAACTCATTAATTTTGCCAATTTTAATTCTATCTAAACCTTTAAATAAACTAGAATAGTCTATTTCATCGTCGTCACTAGAATCATCATCACTAGAAGAATCATAAGTAGTACTGTCTCGAGTACATACCTTCTTCTCCTTCGCCATGAGGCATGTGTGACGCTCGTTGGGGAAGAGGGATGACTTGTTGAAGGCGGTGGCTGCGAGTCCTTCATTGTCGGAGTCGGAGGAGGAGCAATCCGAATCCCACTCCTTTCCGATATGTGCCTCGCCCTTGGCCTTCTTGTAATGTTTCTTCTTTTCCCTTTTGTTCCCTTTTTCCTGGTCACTTTCATTATCGGGACAGTTAGCAATGAAATGACCAATCTTACCACATTTAAAGCATGAGCGCTTCCCCTTTGTCTTGGTCTTGCTTGGCTGTCCCTTGCGACCCTTTAGCGTCGTCTTGAAGCACTTGATGATGAGGGCCATCTCTTCATCATTGAGCCCGGCCGCCTCAACTTGTGCCACCTTGCTAGGTAGCGCCTCCTTGCTCCTCGTTGCCTTGAGAGCAATGGGTTGAGGCTCATGGATTGGACCGTTCAACGCGTCGTCCACGTACCTCACCTCCTTGGTCATCATTCGCCCGCTTACGAACTTTCCAAGGACTTCTTCGGGCGACATCTTGGTGTACCTAGGATTTTCACGAATATTGTTCACCAAATGTGGATCAAGTACAGCGAAGGACCTTAGCATTAGGCGGACGACATCGTGGTCCGTCCATCGCGTGCTTCCGTAGCTCCTTATTTTGTTGATAAGGGTCTTGAGCCGGTTGTATGTTTGGGTTGGCTCCTCGCCCCTTATCATCGCGAATCGTCCAATCTCGCCCTCCACCAACTCCATCTTGGTGAGCAAGGTGACGTCGTTCCCCTCATGAGAGATCTTGAGGGTGTCCGAGATCTGCTTGGCATTATCCAAGCCGCTCACTTTATGGTACACGTCCCTGCACAAGGAGGCTAACAACACAGTAGTAGCTTGTGCATTTTTATGAATCTGTTCATTAATAAATATAGGACTATCCGAGCTATCAAACTTCATTCCATTCTCAACGATCTCCCATATGCTTGGATGGAGAGAAAACAAGTGACTACGCATTTTGTGGCTCCAAAATCTGTAGTCCTCCCCATCAAAGTGTGGAGGCTTGCCGAGAGGAATGGAAAGTAAATGTGAATTTGAGCTAAGCGGAATACGCGAATAATCGAAAGAAAAGTTTGAGTTATCCGTCTTTCGTTTCTCGTAGTCATAGTCGTCCTTTTGGGAAGAAGTAGATTCGTCGCTGTCGTCGTAGTAGACGATCTCCTTGATGCGCCTTGTCTTCTTCTTCTTCCCATCTTTCCGTTTATGGCCCGAGCCCGAGTCGGTAGGCTTGTCATCCTTCGGCTCGTTGACGAAGGACTCCTTCTCCTTATCATTGATCACGATTCCCTTCCCCTTAGGATCCATCTCTTCGGGCGATTAGTCCCTTCGTGAAGAGAACGGCTCTGATACCAATTGAGAGCACCTAGAGGGGGGGTGAATAGGTGATCCTGTAAAATTTGAAACTTAAGCCACAAAAACTTGGTTAAGCGTTAGCACAATAATCGCCACGTGGCTAGAGAGGAGTCTCAACAAAACACAATAACCACAAGAGATCAATCACAGAGATGGCACGGTGGTTATCCCGTGGTTCGGCCAAGACCAACGCTTTCCTACTCCATGTTGTGGCGTCCCAACGGACGAGGGTTGCAATCAACCCCTCTCAAGCGGTCCAAAGACCCACTTGAATACCACGGTGTTTTGCTTTGCTTTTCTTAATCCCGTTCGCGAGGAATCTCCACAACTTGGAGCCTCTCGCCCTTACACTTGAAGTTCACAAAGAAGCACGGAGTAAGGGAGGGATGAGCAACGCACACAAGACACAAAATCAGAATGTCAACACGCACACAAGTCGCAACAAGAGCTTGCAGCACAACCCGACGAGTTCACAACTCAACAAGAGCTCTAGATGCTATCACGAAGAAACAAATGCGTGGAATCAAAGTCTTGTTGCTTAGGAATGCTTTGAGTATGCTTGATATACTCCTCCATCCACCTAGGGGTCCCTTTTATAGCCCCAAGGCAGCTAGGAGCCATTGAGAACATTCCTGGAAGGCAGATCTTGCCTTCTATCGACTGGCGCACCGGACAGTCCGGTGCACCACCGGACACTGTCCGGTGCAGATATCCTTCCTTATTTGGCGAAGCCGACCGTTGGAGTCTGAGAGCCGTTGGCGCACCGGACACTGTCCGGTGCACACCGGACAATCCGGTGCACCAATGTGACAGTTGGCTCGGCCACGCGTCACGCGTGGAATCCTCGGCCGACCGTTGCCCCGGCTGACCGTTGGCTCACCGGACAGTCCGGTGCACCACCGGACAGTCCGGTGAATTTTAGCCGTACGCCGTTAATCAACTCCCGAGAACGACGAGTTCGCCTGTGAACGGCTCACCGGACAGTCCGGTGCACCACCGGACAGTCCGATGAATTATAGCCGTACACCACCGTCGAAGTCCCGAGAGCAGCCTGTTCGCCAGAGCCAGCCTGGCGCACCGGACACTGTCCGGTGCACCACCGGACACTGTCCGATGCACCTAGACTGAGCAGACTTTGGCTGAACAAAGCCATCTCATTTCCAATTCAATTTTTCCTGTTTCCAGCACTTAGACACAATACATTAGTCCATAAAACAATGTACTAAGTCTAGAAACATACCTTTTGACATGATTTGCACTTTGTCCACCATATTGCATAGATCAACACAAAAGCACTTGCGTTGGCACTCAATCACCAAAATACTTAGAAATGGCCGAAGGGCACATTTCCCTTTCAATAAGGCCTATCCCAAGGACCCGTATCCACTCCCACGTATAGATCATATCGTGGATTCTACCTCCTGGTGCGACATGTTGTCCTTCTTAGACGCTTACTCTGGTTTCCATCAAATCCAGATGTCTAAGGAAGATAGGAAGCATACCGCTTTTGTAACAGTGGATGGTCTTTACGGCTACATTGTTATACCTTACGGTCTGAAAAACTCCTTGCCAACATTTGTGCGGGCCATGAGTAAGACTTTCGGGGACCTCATCAGGGACAAAGTGGAGGTGTACGTCGACGACATCGTAGTCAAGACTAAGGCAAGGTCGACCCTAGTGGAAGACTTAACCCTAGTCTTCAACAAGCTGCGGGCAACTCGCACAAAGCTGAACCCAGACAAGTGTGTCTTTGGGGTCTCCGCTGGGAAGTTGCTAGGGTTCCTGGTTTCACACTGGGGCATTGAAGCAAACCCGAAGAAAATCAGGACGATTGAGGCAATGAGGCCTCCGGCTCGAATCAAGGATGTCCAGAAGCTTACGGGGTCGTTAGCCGCCCTTAGCCCCTTCATTTCAAGGCTGGCTGAGAGGGCGCTATCCTTCTTCAAGCTCCTGCGAAAATCTGGTCCATTCTCTTGGACCGAAGAGGCAGAGCAAGCCTTTCAAGAGTTGAAGCAGCACCTTGTGTCCCTGCCGATACTGGTGGCTCCGGAGCCAGGGGAGCCGCTATACCTGTACATCGCGGCACCTGCAGAGGCGGTGAGCATGGTGCTGGTCGTTGAAAGGGCGGCACAAGAAGGCCAGGAACCTGAGGGCCCGGGACCAGCTACAGGGGTCCGAACCGTTCAGAAGCCACGTTAGCGAGGTGCTCCATGAGGCGAAGACCAGGTACCTTGAGACACACAAGCTCCTCTATGTTGTACTTGTTGCGTCTAGGAAGCTGCGCCACTATTTCCAAGCACATAGGGTTGTGGTGGTGACCTCCTTTCCGTTAAGGGCCATCCTCCACAACTCTAACGCCACAGGCAACATCGCCAAGTGGGCAGCGGAGCTCGCTGAGTTCCAGCTAGACTTCTAGCCTCGCCATGCCATCGAAAGCCAGGTCTTGGCTGACTTCATCGTGGAGTGGATGCCTCCCTCGAGCACCCCTAGGGGTCTGGATCCCGACTCGGATCCCACATCTGCGGAGCCCAGGGGTCCGGTCTTCACCGAGCCCCGCTGGACGCTTTTCTTCGATGGGTCTGCTCGTCAGCAAGGTGGCAGAGCCGGAGTGGTCCTCATCGACCCAAGTGAAGTACATGGTGCACCTTGAGTTCAAGGCCACCAACAATATGGCAGAGTACGAGGCACTTATCTTCAGCTTGTCTGTGGCCCTATCCCTAGGGATCTGCCAACTCCTCGTGAAGGGGGACTCTTAGCTAATCATCAAGCAAGTCCGCGGGGAATGTAGTTGCAACGAGCCCAGGCTTGCAGCTTACCTCCTTCATGTAAGGAAGCTGGAGAAGGACTTCACAGCCTTGGAACTGCAACATATTCCTCGGGCTGACAACTCGGTGGCAGATGACCTCTCCGTGAGGGCATCAACTTGGGCACCCGTGCCCGAGGGCGTCTTCAAAAGACGGCTGCTGAGACCTACCGCCCAGCCTGCCGAGCTGGGCGAAGGGGGCGAGACTAGCACCTCGAAGCTAGCGGTCCCGGTGGCGTTACATCTACAGAACCCACCGAAGGTTGTGTGTGCCACAGGGGGTCCTGCCTACCCCTTAGTGCTGCAGCCAGTATCTCAGAGTGGTCCCGATGCATGGATCTCCGAGATCCGGGACTACCTGAAGGAAAGCATCCTTCCTAAAGACCATGTATCCGCAGAGCACATAGTGCGGTTGGCTAAGCGCTACACGGTGGTGGAAGGGGATCTCTGTGACGGAACATCCCAAGTCATTAGGCCCACCTACAGTTGTCCTTGTCCAACAGACCTCAGACAACCCTGCAGGTGTTCCTGAATCACTTGACAAGTTCGGTATTTGCTTTTCTTACCTTTCCCAAGAGCGTTTTACCCGTCACACAGACATTACAAATCATCGGAGATACGGAAATGCAGAAGCGGTTACATAAACTTACCTTTATTTAAAAGTAGGACAGAGTTATATTATTACAGACCAGGATATAACATACGAGTGCAGAGTAATATTATTACAAGCCAAGGGAGGCAAAACCCCTCCCGATAAGTATCAAACAAAAGTTTTTATGGAGGAACCCTTCCTCCCGCAGCTTTACTCTTGGTTTTCTTCTTTTGAGACCACCTTAGAACAGAAACAACAAAAGTTTGTCGCTTCTTCACCTAAAAACAATAGGGAATAAAACCCTGAGTATGGAATTACTCAACAAGACTTACCCGACTAAAGAAAAGACTCTTAAGGGGATGCTGGTTATAAGGGAGTCAAGGTAAGTTCTTTCAATAATCAATGACTCTGTTTGCATAAATGCTTACTAAAAGCGGATCCTTAAAAATCCAGTTTTATTTGTCAAGTTAAGTAAAATTACCTGTAACTAGAGTTTGTTCTACCCTAGTTCAATCACTTGACCTGCACTAGCCAATTTCTTAACACCCTTAATCTTTACTGGAGTTCTACGTATAAGTCAGTGACCAAATCTTCATAACCGCGAAGGTACGGCGATCCGAATCGATTATACTTAGCTGAGGATCTCCAATCACACGACATATGTAGCACTTAACCCTTGCATATGTCAACCCACCATCGGGGTTCTTAAGACCAGATCAGGTTCACGCCAACCGAGAGCACAGATACACCACCGTCCAGCCTCTTACCACGGAGGGTACACGCTACTCTCGCCATCTCTCCACTCCCATCGTGTGGTATCTTATTCTGGCCTTAGTCTGCCCGAGGCAAAGCTTACCCATGACGAGGCATGTGACCAGTTAAAGGGTCCTCGGTCAGTAGGTTTACATCGACACGGTCCTTAATCGACTCAGACGGAGACACTACACCGAGACTCTCTTCTCGTGCAAGTCACCCGCCCGATCTCAGCTTAATCATTTCAACCCAAAGTCTGGTACCTAGCAGAGGTACATCTTTTCCGATGTTGAACCCATCATGGCCATGATGGATCCACCATCAAGTTTTATTTTCAAAAACATCCCTCCCACTTTGCCACATCATATTTAATAAAAACAAAACCTTTTTCTTGGCTAGAGCAAGACTAAGCATAGTAAAAACCTTTTATAAAACAAGGATTCAAAGGAAGGTAATCAAATTCAAGGAAGGTAATGCAGGAATTGTTTTAGCAATCAACTCCTATCACCTAATGCATCAAGTAAGTGAGAAAGATTTTAAAAGAGTCAAGGAGGTGGCAAATGCACCGGGGCTTGCCTTGGTTTACAGGTGAATCAGGCTCAGACCCGCAGATGTCAAAATAAAAACAGCTGCCTGCCTGATGTTCCGCAGGTGGTGGTGGTGAAGTCTTCTCTTCTTCTACTTCAACTTCTTCTTCGTTTTCTAAATATAACCATATATATAAGAATGAATGCCCATGTAATGCTCATAAGAGTGCAAAGATAATAAGAGCTTATTATCTAAGGTCTTAAATACAATTTTCCTTCACGGTTCTCCGAGAAACTAGGGTTTCCGGAGTTAGTAAAGGAATTCAAAGGGCAGGGGGAAGGGTTTTGGGCTCTAAATATCAAACAAGGTCCAAATCATACCTAATTCTACCCAAGGCTTCTAAATAATGTATAAGGGTCATCTAAAAAGTTTGGGGATTTTTGGGATTATTATTTATTTTCTAAAATTCCAGGAACAAGGTTTTAGGCTATTTTAAATGCTCCAAAATTCCCTATTTGACCTAAAAATCATAAAAACTATTTTTATTAAATATTATGGAAAATTAGGGATCTAACAAAATTGGTCTTATATTTTTAGGATTTTTCTACAATTTTCTAGAATTTATTTAGCTCTGGTAGAAAAAGAAAAAGAGAAACTTGTGAATAGTACTGGGCTGAATCTGGCCCAGGTGGCCCAACCATGGGCGAAAGCGCGCCCGCACCCATACCAACTTTGCACAGAGGTCCCTGTCTTTTTGAATAACCAGAAGCGGGACCGAAGCACTATTTAAATGAGTCACTGACGTATTACAAAGAAATCTCTCACATTCTAATCCTTCGCAGACCAAGGTCCACGACGGGGAACAGCCCTTGCCGAACTCCGGTGAGCCTATTCCGGCCAGATGCCGCCACCACTGGAGCTCACGTGCGATAGAGACCCAATTAGACCCCCACCGTACACTTCCTCTCAATCAATTTCATCATCGGGACTACGAATCAACCAGTCCACGATGACAGGGCGGATGATCGGAGGGGTGAACACGTTCCGACCAATTGACGGCGTGGATGACCAAATTGAAGCTTGGGGAAGCTTCATGGGTTTACCAGAGATGACGTACACACCAGGATTTGGACTGGGCACGAATAGAAACGTGGGGCGACAGAGAGGGTGTCACGGCGGTATTCTACAGAGCAAATGCATGTTCCGATGAAAAGCTTCGGCTGAACTTTAATTGGCCGGTATTGAGAGCAATAAGGGGCTACAAACGAGCTAGAACAGGGAGCAATTGGGAAATTACTAACCCGAAGAGCACTGATCACGATGGAGTTCCTCGCGGCGGAGTTAAGAACAGGGAGAAAGGGGATTTGTGGACTGTGTGAGTTCTCCGGTGAAATTGAATCGAGTGCTTAGTCGCTGAGGTGCGGGATGTGGTGAAGAAGCGGAGTCCGGGCTCAATTTATAGGCCGTCGACTGGAATCGGAGGAGGAGCGCGGATTCCCGATCGCGCTGGCGAGCTCACCGCGCGGCAGAATTCGGTGATGGCACGGTGGCCGCCGATTAACCGGGGCTTGCCACCTCAGTGATTCTCCGCCACGTCGCCGAGGATCTTTTACTGCGGCCGCCGACCCATCCCGACCGCCGTGGCATTCTTATCGTCGACGAGGTCCTGATCCTTATCCTCCTGGTATTGTACCATTGCAAACCCGATTTAGTGTGCCAGACGCCCAAGTTTAGGGTTAAATTTCCCTTAATTTTCTGTGGCAACATACCTAGAGTTCTGCAGCAAAGTTGTAGATCAAAGATTTAGCTATAATTTTGTCATAGCAGCTATGGACAAATTCCTACTAAATCAAGCTTGAATTCGTGCCCAAAGTCTCTGTAATTACACTGTCAGTCTCAAATTCAGCCTAGCAGCCCATCTTTGGGTTTGATTATCTCCAAATTATTCATAACAACTATGCTTACACTTTTAAGCAAATTTGTTCTCCTTTGATAGATCTACAAAGTTGATGTGGTGACCTAGAGCAAAAACCTCCTTGTTTGAAAGTTACAGAGCTCCAAAGTTGAGCCAATATCACTGAATTTTTCAGGCTTAGCCCTAGAACACCCATGGGGTCTTTTTGCAAATAGGTCCAAAATTCATGGTTTAGCTTGCAAATCTTCATGATTGTGAACCAAATGACTTTATATGCCTTAACATCATAGTTTTTACACTTTAGTCCAAAAGTGCACTAATTTTGCACTTAACCCCCTAGGGTTTAGGTTTAGGGTTTTCTAGGGTCCTTATTAGGGTTTTTGGTACTTCAAGGGTGTGAATGTAATTCAAGTCCATTCTTAGTAACATTTTATGACTATTTCACTTAAGCTTTAGGGTTTTCTCTATTTGGATTTTGTTTTACCCTTCTGAACCTCATTTAGGGTTAAGTGCCCTACACTAGGGTCTTATTTGCAAAATGTCATATCAATACAACTTGTTTAAAATTTTCACCTAGTGAATGCACTCTAGGTGTGATAAACATATGAGATGCCCATGCTTATGATGTTATGCTCAAATTTTAGTGACAGTAACACCAAGGGTGTTACATCCTTCCCCCCATAAAAGAATCTCGTCCCGAGATTAAAAGTCCTAGGGTAAGTAGTGAAAAAGGAAATGCTTCACATTTTTATTTCCTGATTTTTGGTACAAGGTAGGGGTGGGTTGGGGCTCACTCCTTTATTAAAACAATTATATACATATCACAATTTACATGAGGCCAGAAAGCCTGGGAAATTCTTCTCTAAAAAGTCTTGAGTCTCCCATGTAGCCTCATCTTCAGTCTGTTGGTTCCACTGTATCTTGTAGAACTTGAGAGTCTTTCTCCGAGTAACCCTGTCCTTTTGATCCAAGACTCGAATAGGGTGTTCTGAATATGTCAAGTCTGGCTCTAGGACAACATCTGTTACTTCAATGGTTTGATCTGGAACCCGAAGACACTTCTTCAACTGAGACACGTGGAACACATTATGTATAGCAGACAAGGTTTCGGGTAATTGAAGTCGGTATGCCACTGGTCCACATTGTTCAAGTATAGGGAAAGGACCAATGTATCGAGGTGCAAGCTTTCCTTTAACCTCGAAATGTGATACGCCCTTCATTGGTGAAACTTTCAGGTAGACATAATCTCCCACAAGAAAGTACAAAGGCTGGCGTCGCTTGTCTGCGTAACTCTTTTGACGAGCTTGAGCTTTCTTCAAATGATGAATTATTCATTGAACTTTTTCTTCAGTTTCTTTTACCATATCTGGCCTGAAGAAACTCCTTTCACCTAGTTTAGACCAGTTTAACGGAGTATGACATCGCCGTCCATACAAAGCTTCGAAGGGTGCCATCTTAATGCTTTCTTGATAGCTATTATTGTATGAGAACTCCGCTAACAGCAAACAATCATCCCATTTCTGTGGGAACTCTAGAACACATGCTTGTAACATATCTTCAAGTATCTGATTGACTCTCACAGTCTGCCCACTGGTCTGAGGATGATAGGCCGAACTATGGAGCAACTTAGTACCCAAGGATTTGTGAAGTGCTTCCCAAAACTTGGCTACAAATTGAGGTCCACGATCCGACACTATAGTCTTTGGGACTCCATGCAGATTAAGAATACGAGCAATGTACAATTGGGCATAGACAGTAACCGGGTGATCTATCTTGACTGGCAGAAAATGAGCAATTTTCGTAAGCCGATCAATTATAACCCAAATAGAATCATACCCCTTTGCAGTCCTGGGCAATCCCACAATGAAGTCCATGCTTATATCTTCCCATTTCCATGTTGGGATAGGTAAAGATTGTAATGGACCAGCAGCCTTCATGTGTATGGCCTTGACACGTTTACAAGTGTCACATCTAGCCACATAGCGTGCGATTTCAATCTTCATCTTCGTCCGCCAATAATGCTATTTCAGATCTTGATACATCTTAGTGCTTCCGGGATGAATAGAATAGCGACTAAGATGTGCTTTATCTAAAATTTGTTGGCGGACCCCTTCATTCTTCGGCACAACTATGCGGTTGTTGAACCATACTGAGAGCACCTAGAGGGGGGGTGAATAGGTGATCCTGTGAAACTTAAACTTATAGCCACAAAAACTTGTTAAGTGTTAGCACAATAATCGCCAAGTGGCTAGAGAGGAGTCTCAACAAAACACAATACCACAAAAGATCAAACACAGAGATGACACAGTGGTTTATCCCGTGGTTCGGCCAAGACCAACGCTTGCCTACTCCACGTTGTGGCGTCCCAACGGACGAGGGTTGCAATCAACCCCTCTCAAGTGGTCCAAAGACCAACTTGAATACCCCGATGTTTTGCTTTGCCTTTCAATATCCCGTTTGCGAGGATTCTCCACAACTTGGAGCCTCTCGCCCTTACACTTGAGATTTACAAGAAATACGGAGTAAGGGAGGACAGCAACACACACAAATCCATAGCAAAATGCGCACACACACGGCCAAGAATCGAGCTCAAAAGACTATCTCAAAGTTCTCACTAGAACGGAGCTCGAATCACTGAGAATGACAAACGAATGCGCAAAGACTGAGTGTGGATGATCAAGAATGCTCTAAGGTTGCTTGGTGTACTCCTCCATGCGCCTAGGGGTCCCTTTTATAGCCCCAAGGCAGCTAGGAGCCGTTGAGAGCAAATCTGGAAGGCCAATCTTGCCTTCTGTCGTCGGGTGCACCGGACAGTCCGGTGCACACCGGACACTGTCCGGTGCCCGATTTCCTTCCTAAAATGGCGCTGCCGACCGGTCCAGATCTGGGAGCCGTTGGCGCACCGGACAAGTCCGGTGCACACCGGACAGTCCGGTGCCCCCTTCCGACCGTTGGCCCGGCCACGTGTCGCGCGCAGATTCCGCGGCCGACCGTTGGCTCACCGGACAGTCCGGTGCACACCGGACAGTCCGGTGAATTTTAGCCGTACGCCGTCGGCGAATTCCCGAGAGCAGCCACTTCACGCCGAGCCAGCCTGGCGCACCGGACAGTCCGGTCTGGTGGACCACCGGACAGTCCGGTGTGCCAGACTGAGCTGAGTCTTGGCTGCACACAGCCAAGTCTTTTTCACCTCTTTTCTTTTCTTCTTCTTTCTGTTTCTAACACTTAGACAAGTATATTAGTACACAAAACCAATGTACTAAGGCTTAGACACATACCTTTACTTTTGATTTGCACTTTGTCCATCCATGAGCATGAATTCACATTTAAGCACTTGTGTTGGCACTCAATCACCAAAATTCTTAGAAATGGCCCAAGGGCACATTTCCCTTTCAATCTCCCCCTTTTTGGTGTTTTATGCCAACACAACATAAAGCAACTAGAACAAGTGCAATATCACTTCAAATAAAACTCAAATTTATTTTGATTCAGTTTTGGCATATATGGATCATTCTTTGCCACCACTTGGTTTGTTTTTGCAAATCAAACTCAAATCTCTATCTCTAAGTCAAGCATACATGTTGAAGCATAAAGAGAGTCATTCCAAGAGAGATTGATCAAAGATTTCAAAAACTCCCCCTATTTCCCATAATCAACACTTCTCCCCACAAGAGGCCAACTTTTGACAAAAGAGACAATGCAAGAGTTTTGACAAAACAAAAAGCTCTGTTTTACTATTTTCAAAATTTCTCAAGTGGTAGCTGATCCATTAATTGCTTTGACCTTTATTTTCTCCCCCTTTGGCATCAAGCACCAAAACGGGATCAATCTTGGCCCGATAACCCCATTGCCTCACCAAAATCTTCAATTAAGAGCAAATGGCAATAAGAGTTCATTAGATGAACTTGGAATAGGTTACCCTCTCATCGGAGTGCAGTGGAAGTCTTTCATGGTCCAAGTCCACCTTTTCCCTTTCAATTCTCCTTTGAGACTAAAACAAGCAAACTCAAGCATATGTTTAGTCTCAAAGGGTCAAGTTGTAACACATCTCCCCCTAAAACTGTGCATCACTTTGCAACGGACTTGTGAGGTCCAGGGAGTGTTTGTACAACTCGAGCACCATACTTAACAACAAAATCCAAAAAGGAACATGATCAAAAGCATAAATACATGTATGCTACAATTCAATCCAAGTTCCGCGAATCTAAGACATTTAGCTCACTACGCAGCCTGCAAAAGGTCTTCTCATCTAAAGGCTTGGTAAAGATATCGGCTAGCTGGTTCTCGGTGCTAACATGAAACACTTCGATATCTCCCTTTTGCTGGTGGTCTCTCAAAAAGTGATGCCGGATGTCAATGTGCTTTGTGTGGCTGTGTTCAACAGGATTTTCCGCCATGCGGATAGCACTCTCATTGTCACATAGGAGTGGGACTTTGCTCAGATTGTAGCCAAAGTCCCGAAGGGTTTGCCTCATCCAAAGTAGTTGCGCGCAACACTGCCCTGCGGCAACATACTCGGCCTCAGCGGTGGATAGGGCAACGGAGGTTTGTTTCTTAGAGTTCCACGACACCAGGGACCTTCCTAAGAATTGGCACGTCCCTGATGTACTCTTCCTATCGACCTTACATCCAGCATAGTCGGAATCTGAGTATCCAACCAAGTCAAAGGTAGACCCCTTTGGATACCAGAGCCCGAGGCAAGGCGTAGCAACCAAATATCTAAGAATTCGCTTCACTGCCACTAAGTGACACTCCTTTGGATCGGATTGAAATCTAGCACACATGCATACGCTAAGCATAATATCCGGTCTACTAGCACATAAATAAAGTAAAGACCCTATCATTGACCGGTATGCTTTTTGATCAACGGACTTACCTCCTTTGTTGAGGTCGGTGTGTCCGTCGGTCCCCATCGGAGTCTTTGCGGGCTTGGCGTCCTTCATCCCAAACCGCTTCAGCAAGTCTTGCGTGTACTTTGTTTGGGAGATGAAAGTGCCGTCCTTGAGTTGCTTCACTTGAAACCCAAGGAAGTAGTTCAACTCGCCCATCATCGACATCTCGAATTTCTGCATCATAACCCTGCTAAACTCTTCACAAGACTTTTGGTTAGTAGAACCAAATATTATGTCATCGACATAAATTTGGCACACAAAAAGATCACCGTCGCAAGTCTTAGTAAAAAGAGTTGGATCGGCTTTCCCAACCTTGAAAGCATTAGCAATTAAGAAGTCTCTAAGGCATTCATACCATGCTCTTGGGGCTTGCTTAAGTCCATAGAGCGCCTTAGAGAGCTTACACACGTGGTCGGGGTACCGTTCATCCTCGAAGCCAGGGGGTTGCTCCACGTACACCTCCTCCTTGATTGGCCCATTGAGGAAAGCGCTCTTCACATCCATTTGGTACAACCTGAAAGAATGGTGAGCGGCATATGCTAGCAAGATACGAATTGATTCTAGCCTAGCCACAGGAGCAAACGTCTCCTCAAAGTCCAAACCTGCGACTTGGGCATAACCTTTTGCCACAAGTCGAGCCTTGTTCCTTGTCACCACCCCATGCTCGTCCTGTTTGTTGCGGAACACCCACTTGGTTCCCACAACATTTTGCTTGGGACGAGGCACCAGTGTCCATACTTCATTGCGCTTGAAGTTGTTTAGTTCCTCCTGCATGGCCAATACCCAATCCAGATCTAGCAGGGCCTCCTCTACCCTGAAAGGCTCAATAGAAGAGACAAAGGAGTAATGCTCACAAAAATTAACTAATCGAGATCGAGTAGTTACTCCCTTGCTAATGTCACCCAAAATTTGGTCGACGGGATGATCCCTTTGAATCACCGCTCGAACTTGGGTTGGAGGTGCCGGTTGCGCTTCTTCCTCCATCACGTGATCAACTTGTGCTCCCCCTTGATCATACGCCTGCTTTTGATGAACCTGTTCATCGTCTTGAGTTGGGGGATGCACCGTTGTTGAGGAAGAAGGTTGATCTCGTTCATCTTGTTCCTGTGGCCGCACTTCTCCAATCGCCATGGTTCGTATAGCGGCCGTCGGAACATCTTCTTCATCTACATCATCACAATCAACAACTTGCTCTCTTGGAGAGCCATTAGTCTCATCAAATACAACGTCGCTAGAGACTTCAACCAAACCCGATGATTTGTTGAAGACTCTATACGCCTTTGTATTCGAGTCATAACCTAACAAAAACCCTTCTACAGCTTTGGGAGCAAATTTAGAATTTCTACCCTTCTTCACTAGAATGTAGCACCTGCTCCCAAATACACGAAAGTAAGATACATTGGGTTTGTTACCGGTTAGTAGCTCATACGACGTCTTCTTGAGGAGGCGGTGAAGGTAGACCCTGTTGATGGCGTGGCAAGCCGTGTTCACGGCTTCCGACCAAAAGCACTCGGGGGTCTTGAATTCTCCAAGCATAGTCCTCGCCATATCTATGAGCGTCCTGTTCTTCCTCTCTACCACACCATTTTGTTGAGGTGTGTAGGGAGCGGAGAACTCGTGCTTGATCCCTTCCTCCTCAAGAAACTCCTCCACTTGAAGGTTCTTGAATTCGGACCCGTTGTCGCTCCTTATCTTCTTCACCTTGAGCTCAAACTCATTTTGAGCTCTCTTTAGGAAACGCTTGAGGGTCCTTTGGGTTTCGGACTTATCCTGCAAAAAGAACACCCAAGTGAAGCGGGAAAAGTCATCAACGATAACTAGACCATACTTACTTCCTCCTATGCTCAGATAGGCGACGGGTCCGAAGAGGTCCATATGTAGCAGCTCCAGGGGTCTTGATGTTGTCATCACATTTTTGGTGTGATGAGAGCCTCCCACTTGTTTCCCTGCTTGACAAGCTGCACAAGGTCTATCTTTTTCGAAATGAACATTGGTTAGACCTATCACGTGTTCTCCCTTTAGAAGCTTGTGGAGGTTCTTCATCCCCACATGAGCTAAGCGGCGATGCCACAGCCAGCCCATGCAAGTCTTAGCCATTAAGCATGCATCTAGACCGGCCTCTTCTTTTGCAAAATCAACTAAGTAAAGCTTGCCGTCTAGTACACCCTTAAAAGCTAGTGAACCATCACATCTTCTAAAGACAGACACATCTACATTTGTAAACAAACAGTTATATCCCATATTGCATAATTGACTAACAGATAGCAAATTATATCCAAGAGACTCTACTAAAAACACATTAGAGATAGAGTGCTCATTTGAGATTGCAATTTTACCTAATCCTTTTACCTTGCCTTGATTCCCATCACCGAAAATTATTGAATCTTGGGAATCTTTATTCTTGACGTAGGAGGTGAACATCTTCTTCTCCCCCGTCATATGGTTTGTGCATCCGCTGTCAATAATCCAGCTTGAACCCCCGGATGCATAAACCTGCAAGGCAAATTTAGGCTTGGGTCTTAGGTACCCAACTCATGTTGGGTCCTGCAAGGTTAGCACAAATATCCTTAGGGACCCAAATGCAAGTTTTGTCTCCCTTGCATCTTGCCCCTAATTTTCTAGCAACTATCTTCCTATCCTTTCTACAAATAGCAAAAGAAGCATTTAAAGCATGATATATTGTAGAAGGTTCATTAACTTTCCTAGGAACATTAATGATATTTCTCCTAGGCATATTATGAATAACATTTCTCCTACCAACATTCCTATCATGCACATAAGAAGAACTAGAAGCAACCATGGCATGAGAATCAAAGGCATTATATACATTACAACTCCTATAAGCATTTCTAGGTTTTCTTCTATCATAGTACATAAAGGCATGGTTCTTTTGCACACTACTAGCCATAGGGGCCTTCCCTTTCTCCTTGGCGGAGATGGGAGCCTTATGGCTTGTCAAGTTCTTGGCTTCCCTCTTGTAGCCAAGTCCATCCTTAATTGAGGGGTGTCTACCAATTGTGTAGGCATCCCTTGCAAATTTTAGCTTATCAAAATTACTCTTGCTAGTCTTAAGTTGAGCATTAAGACTAGCCAATTCATCGTTAAGTTTGGAAATTGAAACTTGGTGTTCACTACAAGCATCAATGTCAAAATCTTTACACCTATTGCAAGTTTCAATAATTTCTACACAGGAGTTGGATTTATTTGCTTCTACTAGTTTAGCATTTAAATCATTGTTAACACCTTTTAAAGTAGAGATAGTTTCATGACAAGTAGATAATTCACTAGAGAGCATTTCATTCCTTTTAATTTCTAGAGCAAGAGAATTTTGTGCACTAACAAATTTATCATGCTCCTCATATAAAAGATCCTCTTGTTTTTCTAGTAATCTATTCTTGTCATTCAAAGCATCAATCAACTCATTAATCTTATTAATTTTAGATCTATCTAATCCCTTGAATAAGCATGAGTAATCTATCTCATCATCATCACTAGACTCATCCTCACTTGAAGAAGCATAAGTACTAGTATCATGAGTGCTTACTTTCTTCTCCCTTGCCATGAGGCAAGTGTGACGCTCGTTGGGGAAGAGGGATGACTTGTTGAAGGCGGTGGCGGCGAGTCCTTCATTGTCGGAGTCGGAGGAGGAGCAATCCGAATCCCACTCCTTTCCGATATGTGCCTCGCCCTTGGCCTTCTTGTAATGCTTCTTCTTCTCCCTTTTGTTCCCCTTTTCCTGGTCACTTTCATTATCGGGACAGTTAGCAATGAAATGACCAATCTTACCACATTTGAAGCACGAGCGCTTCTCCTTTGTCTTGGTCTTGCTTGGCTGTCCCTTGCGACCCTTAAGCGCCGTCTTGAAGCGCTTAATGATGAGGGCCATCTCCTCATTATTTAGCCCGGCCGCCTCAACTTGCGCCACCTTGCTCGGTAGCGCTTCCTTGCTCCTCGTTGCCTTGAGAGCAACGGGTTGAGGTTCATTGATTGGACCGTTTAGAGCGTCGTCCACATATCTCGCCTCCTTGATCATCATCCGCCCGCTTACGAATTTTCTGAGTACCTCCTCGGGCGTCATCATCATGTACCTGGGATTCTCACGAATATTGTTTACGAGATGAGGATCAAGAATGGTAAAAGACCTCAGCATTAGGCGGACGACGTCGTGGTCCGTCCATCGCGTGCTTCCGTAGCTCCTTATTTTGTTGATAAGGGTCTTGAGCCGGTTGTAAGTTTGAGTCGGTTCCTCGCCCCTTATCATCGCGAATCGTCCAAGCTCGCCCTCCACCAACTCCATCTTGGTGAGCATGGTGATGTCGTTCCCCTCATGAGAGATTTTGAGGGTGTCCCATATCTGCTTGGCATTGTCCAAGCCGCTCACCTTATTGTACTCTTCCCTGCACAAAGATGCTAAGAGAACAGTAGTAGCTTGTGCATTTCTATGAATTTGTTCATTTATAAGCATAGGGCTATCCGAGCTATCAAATTTCATTCCATTCTCTACAATCTCCCATATGCTTGGATGGAGAGAAAATAAGTGACTACGCATTTTGTGACTCCAAAATCCGTAGTCCTCCCCATCGAAGTGTGGAGGTTTGCCAAGAGGAATGGAAAGCAATTGCGAATTCGAACTATGTGGAATACGAGAATAATCAAATGAAAAGTTCGAATTGACCGTCTTCCTGTAGTCGTTGTCGTCGTCCTTTTGGGAAGAGGAAGATTCGTCGCTGTCGTAGTAGACGATCTCCTTGATGCGTCTTGTCTTCTTCTTCTTCCCTTCTTTGCGTCTGTGCCTCGAGCCCGAGTCGGTAGTCTTGTCGTCCTTTGGCTCATTGACGAAGGACTCCTTCTCCTTGTCGTTGATCACGATTCCCTTCCCTTTAGGATCCATCTCTTCAGGCGGTTAGTCCCTTTGTGAAGAGAACGGCTCTGATACCAATTGAGAGCACCATTGGGGGGGTGAATAGGTGATCCTGTGAAACTTAAACTTATAGCCACAAAAACTTGTTAAGTGTTAGCACAATAATCGCCAAGTGGCTAGAGAGGAGTCTCAACAAAACACAATACCACAAAAGATCAAACACAGAGATGACACAGTGGTTTATCCCGTGGTTCGGCCAAGACCAACGCTTGCCTACTCCACGTTGTGGCGTCCCAACGGACGAGGGTTGCAATCAACCCCTCTCAAGTGGTCCAAAGACCAACTTGAATACCACGATGTTTTGCTTTGCCTTTCAATATCCCGTTTGCGAGGATTCTCCACAACTTGGAGCCTCTCGCCCTTACACTTGAGATTTACAAGAAATACGGAGTAAGGGAGGACAGCAACACACACAAATCCACAGCAAAATGCGCACAGACACGGCCAAGAATCGAGCTCAAAAGACTATCTCAAAGTTCTCACTAGAACGGAGCTCGAATCACTGAGAATGACAAACGAATGCGCAAAGACTGAGTGTGGATGATCAAGAGTGCTCTAAGGTTGCTTGGTGTACTTCTCCATGCGCCTAGGGGTCCCTTTTATAGCCCCAAGGCAGCTAGGAGCCGTTGAGAGCAAATCTGGAAGGCCAATCTTGCCTTCTGTCGTCGGGTGCACCGGACAGTCCGGTGCACACCGGACACTGTCCGGTGCCCGATTTCCTTCCTAAAATGGCGCTGCCGACCGTTGCAGATCTGGGAGCCGTTGGCGCACCGGACAAGTCCGGTGCACACCGGACAGTCCGGTGCACACCGGACAGTCCGGTGCCCCCTTCCGACCGTTGGCCCGGCCACGTGTCGCGCGCAGATTCCGCGGCCGACCGTTGGCTCACCGGACAGTCCGGTGCACACCAGACAGTCCGGTGAATTTTAGCCGTACGCCGTCGGCGAATTCCCGAGAGCAGCCACTTCACGCCGAGCCAGCCTGGCGCACCGGACACTGTCCGGTGCACCACCGGACAGTCCGGTCCGGTGCACCACCGGACAGTCCGGTGTGCCAGACTGAGCTGAGTCTTGGCTGCACACAGCCAAGTCTTTTTCACCTCTTTTCTTTTCTTCTTCTTTCTGTTTCTAACACTTAGACAAGTATATTAGTACACAAAACCAATGTACTAAGGCTTAGACACATACCTTTACTTTTGATTTGCACTTTGTCCATCCATGAGCATGAATTCACATTTAAGCACTTGTGTTGGCACTCAATCACCAAAATTCTTAGAAATGGCCCAAGGGCACATTTCCCTTTCACATACAACACCTTGATCGTCTTCTTTGAAGCAGTTAGCTTTTCCAGCCTTTATCTTCTCATGGATATGTTTCATACCCTCACCATTCTTTTGTGCGTCAATTATCCTTTGCAAGATGACTGACTCCAGCTTCAAGTGATTTGAAGTTCCATGCTGAATTATTCCCAGGTTCAGATTCTCCATCTCCTGGCATAATGTAATGTCAGAAGTCCTCATTGTTAGACAATGGCAGGAAGCCTTGCGACTGAGTGCATCTGCCACTACATTAGCTTTGCCTGGGTGATAATGGATTTCCAGTTCATAATCCTTAATAAGCTCGAGCCATCTCCTTTGACTCATATTGAGTTCAGACTGGGTAAAGATATACTTCAAACTTTTGTGGTCTGTATAAATGTGATAGACATTCCCTAGCAGATAATGATGTCATACCTTCAGGGCATGAACCACTGCAGCTAGCTCCAGGTCATGAGTTGGATAATGCTCCTTATGCCGGCGTAACTGCCTTGAAGCATAAGCTATTACTCGGCCTTCTTGCATTAATACACAGCCGAGACCACTGCCTGATGCGTCACAATACACATCAAAGGGCTTATTAATATCTGGTTGAGCCAATACCGGAGCAGTGGTTAATAATACCTTCAATTTTTCAAAGGCTTCATTACACTTTGAAGACCAATTAAATTTAGTATCATTCTTCAATAAACTCGTGATTGGTTTCACAAGTTTTGAAAAATCTGGTATAAATCGGCGGTAATAGCCAGCTAGTCCAAGGAAACTTCGGACTTGATGAACAGTGGTTGGGGGTTTCCACTCCAAAATATCCTAGACCTTGCTGGGATCCACCGCAATCCCCTTGGCAGATAACACATGCCCCAAAAATTGGATTTCTTCCAGCCAGAACGCGCATTTACTGAACTTGGCATATAATTGATGTTCTCTTAAGCGTGTCAATACGATCCGTAAGTGTTGAGCATGCTCCTCTTCATTCTTGGAATATATTAAGATATCATCTATGAAGACCACCACAAATTTGTCCAACTCGGGCATGAATACCGAGTTCATCAAATAAGTGAAGTGGGCAGGAGCATTCGTCAGTCCGAAAGACATTACCAGATATTCAAATAATCCATACCGCGTAGTGAATGCGGTCTTTGGTATATCCTCGGGCCTGATACGAATCTGATGGTAGCCCGATCTGAGGTCAATCTTGGAGAATACCCTTGCTCTAGTCAGTTGATCAAACAAAATATCAATCCAAGGAAGAGGATACTTATTCTTGATAGTGACCTCATTAAGGGGTCGATAATCCACGCACATCCGCAATGTTTGATCCTTCTTTTTGACGAAGATGGCTGGACAACCCCATGGTGACGAGCTTGGCCGGATGAATCCCTTCTCAAGTAAATCTTGCAATTGGGTCTTAAGTTCTGCCAACTCATTTGGAGGCATTCGGTACGATCTTATAGAAATGGGAGCCGTACCGGGCTTCAACTCAATTACAAACTCTACATCTCTTTCGGGTGGCAATCCAGGCAAATCTTCTGGAAAGACATCTGGGAACTCACATACTACTGGAATATCTTTGATCTCCGGTACAATGGCTTCATAGATTCTGCCAATTGGTTTAGTTGGAATAGCTATGGGGATAGACAAAAGAATTTCCTCTTGGCCATAACTCAACCTGATAGTTCTTAGATCAGTGTTGAGGATTGCTTTATGCTGGGCCAACCAATTCATGCCTAGAATCACATCTATGTCTTGGCCTTTCAGAACAATCATACTAGTAGGAAAGTCCCGTCCAGCCAATGTTACAGGCACTTGGAAAGCCACTTCTTTGGTAAATATTCGCCCTCCAGGCGAATGTATTTTAAACCCTTCCCTTGATTCAGTATATGGAATGCAGTGTTTCTCCACAAACTTTTTGCTTATGAAAGTATGTGAAGCACCAGAATCAAAGAGAATAAGTGCAGGGTGGTTGGTTACGAGGAACGTACCCATCATTACCGGTTCACCTTCCGGTGTTGTAGCCACTTGAGTGTAATAAACTCGTCCAGTTTTCCTTGTATTCTTGCCCGCGGTATTGGTTGCCGCATTTCCCTTAGAACCTCCGGAGCTTTGCTGATTATTTGATTGATTCTGCCTCAGATATGGACAGTCCTTAATGAAATGCCCAGACTTTCCATAGTTGAAGCAGCCGGTTGATGAGCTTGGAAGAGCAGGGAAACGAGTGCCAGGGGCACCCGGCTGATTTGTAGCAGTGGGGGCAGTGGTAGGACGGATAAACACTGGTTGCTTGAATGGGAAGGAGGGTGGACGAGAGGAAGAGCGACTTTGATTAAAAGGTCGGATAACTAACCGTTGCCTTTTCTCGGGGCCCTGATTGGGCCTGTTGCCTCCATCCCCCTTGGATTTTCTGGAACTTGCATATTTAGCTTCTACTGCCAGCGCTGTGCTGACAGCCCTTCCATAAGTAAGGTTGATGCAAGTGGCCATCTTTCTTTGCATCCGATCAGTCAAGCCTCTCATGAAACAATCCTTTTCTTCACATCTGTGTTGACTTGGTCGATTGCATACTGAGATAAGTGATTAAATTTATTGAGATACTGGGTGACAGTATCTCCGCCTTGCTTCAATTTCATGAACTCCTCTTGCTTCATATGAAGAACTCCCTCAGGTATATAATGCTCTCTGAAGGCCAGCATTAATTCATACCATGTTATCTGATGATCGGCCGGCTGAACGGCCACAAAGTTTCCCCACCACATACTGGCAGGGCCTTGCAGTTGTTGGGCTACAAATAGGGGCTTTTGAGTTTCTGAACACCGAAGAAGCCCAAATTTCTGCTCAATGACGCGGATCCATTCATCCGCCTCTAGAGGGTATTCTGCCTTGACGAACAATGGAGGGCGCGTCTCGGAGAAGTCCAGATAAGATGTCTCACGGGGGCCCTGTGGATAGCCCCGCCCGCCTTGCTGTTGGAGTTGTTGAACTGCCATCTCCCGCAGGAAGCAGGTATTATCTGCTGTAGCATTTACCAAGGCAGCAATGGCCTCGACAAGTGTCGGAGGTACTGGGGGTGGATTCAGTGTGTCCTCCCTTCCATGGGAGGTGCCAGCCCCATCCTGAGCGTGAGTCCTGGAAGGCATCTGAGGCAAAGAACATTTGAAGCAATATGATATGCCATACAAACCATCCATTTCACATTACTTAAAAAGGTAATGTTACAGACTCGTTCTTTACAATAGGATTACACCACCTATTACACAATAGCACTACTTCTATACTATGCTATTCCTGCTTTTTATCACTCTAGGTAGCCTCGCTGTCAGGCGTCGGAGACCATTCGTCGACCAGCTTCATAGAGGGAGGGGGCCTGAAAAGGTCTAGCTCACCACCAAAAGCTTCTCCCGCTACTTGAGAAGGTCCGACTTCCATCCTGACAGGATCCGCAGGGACGTTCGGGTGCAGTTGCGAGTACAGTACATGAACTTCTTCATGTAGTGTGTTGCAATAAACCTGCAAGCTATCCACGGTTGAGCTAAGCTCTTCCACTCGGGCTCGAGCTCTAGCTTCCTTTGCCCAAGCTAGTGAACGAGAGTTCACAACCCAATCGAGTGCTAGATCCCGATCTGCTAGCTGGTCTTGCAGTTGGCGGATGTCTCTTCTCAATTCATTGATTCTTTCGCCATCCGCAACCTATATTTCGTTCATGCGTCGGAGTTCTGTTCGAAGCTGATTAACTTGTGCTTCCAGATCTCCAATCAGATTGTTGCTCCCACTACTGCTATCTTCATGCCGTGGGGCAAGTTGATGACGGGGTACACCGATTGGCCCAGTTGACTTGCGTGCAGTCTTTCTCGTGCGCGGCGGCATTTTTCTAAGGGGGAAATCTTATTAGCATAGTTTTTAGCATGATGCATGTATAATTACAGAATCAACCTTAGTTAATTCAACCTTCTATACATTGCACTCTTCCTATCTGGTCTTTTAAAATAAACTCTTCATAGATACTTAGGTAAGAAGGGAAGAAATTTTTTAGATGAGTCTTAGAAAATTCTTTTTGAAGATGCATCATAATATCTGCAGAGATGGGCTTCGCTCCGATACCAGCTGTGACGGAACCTCCCAAGTCATTAGGCCCACCTACCGTTGTCCTTGTC
Source organism: Zea luxurians (assembly GCA_029449295.1). Taxonomy (NCBI): domain Eukaryota; kingdom Viridiplantae; phylum Streptophyta; class Magnoliopsida; order Poales; family Poaceae; genus Zea; species Zea luxurians. Next base: position 109,690,346 of record JAOPSE010000010.1, read on the forward strand.
TAACAGACCTCAGACAACCCTGCAGGTGTTCCTGAATCACTTGACAAGTTCGATATCTGCTTTTCTTACCTTTCCCAAGAGTGTTTTACCCGTCACGCAGACATTACAAATCATCGGAGATACGGAAATGCGGAAGCGGTTACATAAACTTACCTTTATTTAAAAGTAGGACAGAGTTATATTATTACAGACCAGGATATAACATACGAGTGCAGAGTAATATTATTACAAGCCAAGGGAGGCAAAACCCCCTCCCGATAAGTATCAAACAAAAGTTTTTATGGAGGAACCCTTCCTCCCGCAGCTTTACTCTTGGTTTTCTTCTTTTGAGACCACCTTAGAACACAAACAACAAAAGTTTGTCGCTTCTTCACCTAAAAATAAATAGGGAATAAAACCCTAAGTATGGAATTACTCAGCAAGACTTACCTGACTAAAGAAAAGACTCTCAAGGGTATGCTGGTTATAAGGGAGTCAAGGTAAGTTCTTTCAATAATCAATGACTCTGTTTGCAGAAATGCTTACTAAAAGTGGATCCTTAAAAATCCAGTTTTATTTGTCAAGTTAAGTAAAATTATCTGTAACTAGAGTTCGTTCTACCCTAGTTCAATCACTTGACCTGCACTAGCCAATTTCTTAACACCCTTAATCTTTACTGGAGTTCTACGTATAAGTTAGTGACCAAGTCTTCATAACCGCGAAGGTACGACGATCCGAATCGATTATACTCAGCTGAGGATCTCCAATCACACGACATATGTAGCACTTGACCCTTGCATATGTCAACCCGCCACCGGGGTTCTTAAGACCAGATCAGGTTCACGCCAACCGAGAGCACAGATACACCACCGTCCAGCCTCTTACCACGGAGGGTACACGCTACTCTCGCCATCTCTCCACTCCCATTGCGTGGTATCTTATTCTGGCCTTAGTCTGCCCGAGGCAAAGCTTACCCATGACGAGGCATGTGACCAGTTAAAGGGTCCTCGGTCAGTAGGCCTACATCGACACGGTCCTTAATCGACTCAAACGGAGACACTACACCGAGACTCTCTTCTCGTGCAAGTCACCCGCCCGGTCTCAGCTTAATCATTTCAACCCAAAGTCTGGTACCTAGCAGAGGTACATCTTTTCCGATGTTGAACCCATCATGGCCATGATGGATCCACCATCAAGTTTTATTTTCAAAAACATCCCTCCCACTTTGCCACATCATCTTTTATAAAAACAAAACCTTTTTCTTGGCTAGAGCAAGACTAAGCATAGTAAAAACCTTTTATAAAACAAGGATTCAAAGGAAGGTAATCAAATTCAAGGAAGGTAATGCAGGAATTGTTTTAGCAATCAACTCCTATCACCTAATGCATCAAGTAAGTGAGAAAGATTTTAAAAGAGTCAAGGAGGTGGCAAATGCACCGGGGCTTGCCTTGGTTTACAGGTGAATCAGGCTCAGACCCGCAGATGTCAAAATAAAAACAGCTACCTGCCTGATGTTTCACAGGTGGTGGTGGTGAAGTCTTCTCATCTTCTACTTCAACTTCTTCTTCGTTTTCTAAATATAACCATATATATAAGAATGAATGCCCATGTAATGCTCATGAGAGTGCAAAGATAATAAGAGTTTATTATCTAAGGTCTTGAATACAATTTTCCTTCACGGTTCTCCGAGAAACTAGGGTTTCTGGAGTTAGTAAAGGAATTCAAAGGGCAGGGGGTAGGGTTTTGGGCTCTAAATATCAAACAAGGTCCAAATCATACCTAATTCTACCCAAGGCTTCTAAATAATGTATAAGGGTCATCTAAAAAGTTTGGGGATTTTTGGGATTATTATTTATTTTCTAAAATTCCAGGAATAAGGTTTTAGGCTATTTTAAATGCTCCAAAATTCCCTATTTGACCTAAAAATCATAAAAACTATTTTTATTAAATATTATGGAAAATTAGGGATCTAACAAAATTGGTCTTATATTTTTAGGATTTTTTACAATTTTCTAGAATTTATTTAGCTCTGGTAGAAAAAGAAAAAGAAAAACTTGTGAATAGTACTGGGCTAAATCTGGCCCAGGTGGCCCAACCATGGGCGAAAGCGCGCCCGCGCCCATACCAACTTTGCATAGAGGTCCCTGTCTTTTTGAATAACCAGAAGCGGGACCGAAGCACTATTTAAACGAGTCACTGACGTATTACAAAGAAATCTCTCACGTTCTAATCCTTCGCAGACCAAGGTCCACGACGGGGAACAGCCCTTGCCGAACTCCGGTGAGCCTATTCCGGCCAGATGCCGCCACGACTGGAGCTCTCGTGCGATAGAGACCCAATTAGACCCCCACCGTACACTTCCCCTCAATCAATTTCATCATCGAGACTACGAATCAACCAGTCCACGATGACAGGGCGGATGATCGGAGGGGTGAACATGTTCCAACCAATTGACGGCATGGATGACCAAATTGAAGCTTGGGGAAGCTTCACGAGTTTACCAGAGATGACGTACACACCAGGATTTGGACTGGGCATGAATAGAAACGTGGGGCGACGGAGAGGGTGTCACGGCGGCGTTCTACAGAGCAAATGCATGTTCCGATGAAAAGCTTTGGCCGAACTTTAATTGGCCGGTACTGAGAGCAATAAGGGGCTACAAACGAGCTAGAACAGGGAGCAATTGGGAAATTACTAACCCGAAGAGCGCTGATCACGGTGGAGTTAAGAACAGGGAGAAAGGGGATTTGTGGACTGTGTGAGTTCTCTGGTGAAATTGAATCGAGTGCTTAGTCGCTGAGGTGCGGGATGTGGTGAAGAAGCAGAGTCCAGGCTCAATTTATAGGCCGTCGACCAGAATCGGAGGAGGAGCGCGGATTCTCGATCGCGCTGGCGAGCTCACCGCGCGGCAGAATTCGGTGATGGCACGGTGGCCGCCGATTAACCGGGGCTTGCCACCTCAGTGATTCTCCGCCACATCGCCGAGGATATTTTACCGCGGCCGCCGACCCATCCCGACCGTCGTGGCATTCTCATCGCTTGCGAGGTCTTGATCCTTATCCTCCTGGTACTGTACCATTGCAAACTCGATTCAGTGTGCCAGACAGCCCATGTTTAGGGTTAAATTTCCCTTAATTTTCTGTGGCAACATACCTAGACTTCTGCAGCGAAGTTGTAGATCAAAGATTCAGCTATAATTTTGTCATAGCAGCTATGGCCAAATTCTTACTAAATCAAGCTTGAATTCGTGCCCAAAGTCTCTGTAATTACACTGTCAGTCTCAAATTCAAACTTCAACAGCCTGAAAGCTCATCTTTGGGTTTGATTATCTCCAAATTCTTCATAACAACTATGCTTACACTCTTAAGCAAAGTTGTTCTCCTTTGATAGATCTACAAAGTTGATGTGGTGACCTAGAGCAAAAACCTCCTTGTTTGAAAGTTACAGAGCTCCAAAGTTGAGCCAATATCACTGGATTTTTCAAATTTAGCCCTAGAACACCCATGGGGTCTTTTTGCAAATAGGTCCAAAATTCATGGTTTAGCTTGCAAATCTTCATGATTGTGAACCAAATGACTTTATATGCCTTAACATCATAGTTTTTACACTTTAGTCCAAAAGTGCACTAATTTTGCACTTAACCCCCTAGGGTTTAGGTTTAGGGTTTTCTAGGGCCCTTATTAGGGTTTTTGGTACTTCAAGGGTGTGAATGTAATTCAAGTCCATTCTTAGTAACATTTTATGACTATTTCACTTAAGCTTTAGGTTTTCTCTATTTGGATTTTGTTTTACCCTTCTGAACCTCATTTAGGGTTAAGTGCCCTACACTAGGGTCTTATTTGCAAAATGTCATATCAATACAACTTGTTTAAAATTTTCACCTAGTGAATGCACTCTAGGTGTGACAAACATATGAGATGCCCATGCTTATGATGTTATGCTCAAATTTTAGTGACAGTAACACCAAGGGTGTTACAATCTCTACCGCCGTGGCGCCAACGGCATTCTAATGCGGTGCATTACATAGGAGGAGGGCCATGAATTGCTCACAGAGATCCATGGAGGAGAGTGTGGAAGTCATTCATCATCCCGCACGCTGGTCGGTAAGGCCTTCCGGCATGGCTTTTACTGGCCAACCGCCCTCCAGGACGCAGCTGAGATGGTAAAGTCCTGCAAGGCGTGCCAATTCCACACAAAGCAGATACACACACCAGCTCAGGCTCTACAGATGATTCCGCCCTCCTGGCCATTCGCCGTATGGGGGTGGATATCCTGGGACCATTTCCTAGGGCCGTCGGTGAGTACCGTTTCCTCTTCGTCGCCATCGACAAGTTCACCAAGTGGCCAGAGGCCACCCCTGTGGTTAACATCACCTAGGGTGCTACTGTCGCTTTCCTCAGGTCGATTGTCTGTAGATTTGGGGTCTCAAGCCATATCATTACGGACAACGGGACCCAGTTTACAAGTCGGCTTTTCCAGGAGTATTGTGAGGGCATCGACACCTAGCTCTGCTTCGCGTCTGTGGCTCACCTCAGGAGCAACGGCCAAGTGGAGTGGGCAAATGTAGAGATTCTCAGGGGACTCAAGACGCGCACCTATGACTGCTTGAAGAAGCACGGTGCAAATTGGGTCAGTGAGCTCCCGTCCGTGCTATGGGGGAACCGGACCACACCCAGCCGAGCTACCGGGGAGACCTGTTCTTCCTGGTCTACGGGGCCAAAGCCTGCCTTCCCCTGGAAATCATTATGGACTCCCCATGAGTCCAGACTTTCGATGAGTCTGTGCAGGAACAGCTATGGTGTGACGACGTGGACTTCATCGACGAGCGCAGATGGCAAGCGACGATCCAAAATGCATGGTACAACCAGGCGCTCAGGCGCTACCACCAACGGTTCGTGCATAGTAGGGAGCTCCGGGTCGAGGACCTGGTCCTAAGGCGAGTACTGAATCAAGAAGGGCTCCACAAGCTCTCCCCCAGCTGGGAGGGACCCTTCAAGGTGACGGAAATATGCCGACCCGAATGTGTCCGCCTTGCTACAACTGAAGGAGAGCCTCTCCCCAATCCTTGGAACATAGAGCATCTCCGTAAGTTTTTCCCATAAAAGCAAACCTGGGGCCCCAGTTTTCTTCCTTTGTAGCTAGGTAGCGCATATATGTACGCTAGCCCGGTAAGGTCTGCCCTCGTAAACCCGGACTGTTGGTCTACACTCATGTATATCAAGTTATAAAGAAAAGATTCACCCCTAGATTTGTTTTTGTGTTGATCTTATTTTGCTTCAATTTACGAGCATCATTTTTTACCTAACCCACCCATACAGTTCCCACCCTTGCTGGTATAATGACATCCGAATTGAGTAGCCAGGCTTGCAGTTCGGGACCCTTCGCCAGGGGGTCCGACAGCTTGGGGGCCAGTTCTAGAGAATGGGTACTTGTCTCCTAGGGTGGTCCGGAGCCGTGCAGCCACTTAGCTTGGTTCCATACCCAAAGCCTGTACGCTCCACCACTCTGTGACGGGTACCCTAGTATTTGGGACTGTAGTCCCGTGGGTCCAACAACCTGGGGTCCGGTTCTAAAGAATGGACACTTGTCTCCTGGGATGGTCCGGAGCTATGTAGCCGCTTAGCCTGGTCCCGTACCCTAAGCCTACACGCTCCACCACTCCGCGACGGGTGCCCTAGTATTTGGAGCTGCGATCCAGGGGGTCCGGACACACGGATTGGCTTCCCAGTCTAAGTCCTGCAGGTCCTATGGCATTAATCAAAGGATAGAAGGTACTAGCTGGCAGGTCCTATGGGTGCACTACTAAAACTTCCTAGCCAGGGCTATGTGTAGGTCCAGGTCCCATTCGAGACTACCTCCTGGGGGCCAGGTCACCAACTCTTTCTTAAGTATACTAGCATCTAGCCTCGACACATCGAGCCTGCATCCCAGGGGGGCCAGGTCACCAATTTTCTCTTAAGTACGCTGGCACCTAGCCTCGACACGTCGAGCCTGCATCCCAGGGGGCCAAGTACTAGGGAGAAGTTGGTAATGACGCGCACAACAAGGATAAAAGGCAAGCAGATACGTGCTAATACTGATTAGTACTTAAGAGTATCTTACAGAACCAAAAAATATTACAAACCGCTTCCCAGCGGGACCCTTGCATTCTCTCTACAGATCTATCTACTCATCATCCGCAGGATTTCACTGGAAACATTTGGCCACCTGTTCCATAGCATCTTGTACGGCCTCCAAGACAGCATCTTCAGTGTCGGTAACCGGACCTACGAGCATCGACTCCAAGGAGATGGCCGGGTCATGGCTCTAAAAGCACGTCAGGATGTATTCTATCACCACTTGGCAGAGCCTGCTGCCTTCGGCCTCCAGGCGGGCGCCCAGGATCTGGTCCAGGCGACGGAGGCGGTCCGCGGCAGAGTCCAACACCGGGAGCGCGTCGGAGATGGTCGCCGGTGGCCCCAACACCGGGATGGGGCTCACCCCCAGCGGCACCAGGGCCATGCTCTCCTCGCCGGCCCATGCGGCGATGCGTTGGACCCCAATGCGGTGCTCTGCTTGAAGGTCTTCAAGCGTCTTCTTCATTGCCTCCACCGCCTGGGGGCCCGGTGCTGCCTGTGCCGCCTGGAAACCGGCGGACCCGCTCCTCCAGCACCTGCTCCTTCTCCTCCAGCACCCGCTCCTTCGCCTCAGCCTCGAGCTCGTGCTCGACCAGCGACTTCTCCCACCCTTCGACCATTTCCCCCTTGAAGGCGAGGTCCGCCTCTTGCCTGGTGAGGGCCGCCTCCTGCCCGGTGAGGTCTGCCTCCCGCCTGGCGAGGTCCGCCTCCCTCCTGTCCAAGGATTCTCCTCTTGCCTTTAGCTTCTCCTCGACGAGGGCGGCGTCGCGGGCCTTGCCATCGAGCTCTCGCTGTAGCCTTTGCAGGCTCTCCACGGCCGTGGTCTGTTGGGTCCGCTGCTCCTCCAAAATTGCGTTCAAAGCGCTTAGCTTGGTACTCAGCTCGGTGACGACCTCCTCCCTCTGGTTCAAATGTTCCTCTTTCTTGGCCAATTTTTCTCCTTCCGGCTCGCCTCCAGTTCCCTAGTGAACATCCTCTGGAGGTCCTTCTTGTAGTCTTGGCGGTCCCGCGCCAGCTCGGACCGCTCGAAGGTGAACTGGTGGGACGCCGTCTTGGTGCGCTCCTCCAGTTGGGTACGCCAGTCGCTGAGGCGCTGGTGTTCGGCCTCCAGCGCCTCCCACTCCCGCCAGATCGCTGCCTTGGTCTCTTGAAGGGCCTGATGCGCTCGAGACAGCACACGGGGGAGGGGAACCGGCGCCGCTTCTGGCTCGGCACCGGACCGGAGCTGTCGCCCAAAAATCACCTCTGTCTCCTCTGTAGTGGGCGGCGGAACGGAGTTGGACGCACCCCCCGTGTCGACCTCAATGACGGGGGCGGACGCAGCTGGGGCCTCCTCTGCCGCCGCCGACGGAGCAGAGGGGACCCCCTCCGCCGCTGCGGCACCGCTGGCCATCGGTGGTTCCGCTGCTGCCGAACCCCTAGCTGGAGCATGGGAGCCCGGTGACGCCTGCTGCTAGGCACCTGACCCGCCGGCGGGCACGACCTTGGAGGCAGAGGGGGAGGAGGCCCTGGCAAGCAAGGATGGGATAAGACCCACTGGCATAATAATTACACTCGCGAAAACAAGGGTGGAGCTACACTTACTTCGGGCCCTGGACCTTCCAGCGGCCCTGGAAGCGGGACGACCGCTGCTGTTGCTGCTGCTGCTGTTGCTACTTGCACCCCTAGGGGAGATCACCCCCAGGTGGCGGTGGCGGGACCGATGGTGGTGGTGGCGGCGGCGGTAGATCCGATGGTGGCGGTGGCGGAGGACTGACGCTCCTCCGTGCGCCCTGGGCCTAGGGGCCAGTCCCCTCGGCCCCGCCAGCGGTCCTCTGGTGCTTCTAGGGCAGGTCCGAATCAACGGGCGGGTCCGTTACAAATGACCCGTCCACGTGACGCAGCCGACGTCGCCTCTCTTCCTCCAACCCCCTGGTGTCACCCAGAGCGGAGGAGCTGCTAGCAGCCCCTTTGCCCTTGTCCAAGGGGCTAGGGGCCGTGGGGGGAACTCTGGAACCTGCACCGGCGAGCTGGGAACCTCAGGCCGGTACACCGGGGATCTGGATCCCATGGTGGGGGTCCCGACTGTCGGTCTGGCGAACCGCCATGCCTCTCTCATCGAGGGTCGGTGGCCAGTCCAAGATCGTCGTCCTTAGCCCTGCGTCGTCGCAGAGCGGAGGGATGCCCTGGGGAGGGATTAGGGTCTCAGGGATGAAGGACTCACCTATGATCCCCTTCACCAGGACTTCTAGCTCGTCCCAAGACAGGTTGGTCCCTGGCCCACGCTGGATCCGGCCGATGTCATTTGGACCGGTGAACCAGCAACACAAATGCGCCCTCTTCTGCAGCGGCGCAATCCGACGCTTCAAGAGGTCACCGACCACGTGCATCGACATCAGGCCACCGGTTGCCAGGCTCTTGATCCTGTCCAGTACGGGCTCGAACTCCGGCGCCAGTGATGGCTTGGCCCTCCATTGCCTCCGGTCGAGCCATGGCCCGTCGCTCGGCAGCGCCAGGCGGTCATTGGCCTCCGTGCTGGCGATCACCCAGTCAGCACGCCAGTTTTCCCACCTCGCGCCATCAAGGGAAGAGATGTAACAGTCGGCCGAATCTGCCCTTATCTGGAAGTAGTAGGCGCCGAGGTGGTCCTTCGCCTTCCCCGACCTCACCAGCACAAAGAAATGGCAAAAGAGGGCGGTGCAGGGCGCCACCCCCACGAACATCTCGCACAGGTGGGCGAAGATGGCCGCCTGTAAGATAGAGTGGGGGGTGAGGTGCTGAAGCTGGAGGCCGAGCTCCTCCAACAGCAGCAGAAAGAAAGGCGAGATCGGTAGCGCCAACTCGCAGGAGAGGTAGGAGATGAAGAGCACAAACTCCCCGGCGACGAGATTGCCGAGGGGAGTGGCGCCGGCGCGGATCCTCCTAGCAAACGCCGACACGCTCCATCCGAGCAGGTTGCGCACCAGGTTGAGTGCCACCTCGAACTGGTAACGCTCGGGACAAACCAGCGTGGCCATGGCGACTGCGGCGGTGGAGAGCTGAGGAGCGCGAAGGCAATGGGGCGCAGAGGGCTCGGAGGCGAAAGGGCGCAACAGTTGGAGAGAATGCGAAAGCATAACTGCTGCACGTGGGGAGAATCCCTTTTCAAAGAAGACTCCCCCGCTCGCGCCCCGGGAAATTCCGTCTGACGCGCACCTAGCGCCCAAGCGACCCAGTCGCTGACATGGGGGCCCGGGCCCACAAGTCATGCAGCTGGTGCGTCGGTCCCCGAATGCAAAAAAGCCGAACCGATGCGCGAGGAGCGAACCACCGCACACGATCGTGCGCCGCCTCGGGGCCACTGCGGGGGAAAAATTTTCAACCTAGGCGGCGGCAACGAGGCACCCCGCGCGTGGCCCGACAAAACCGCTATGCGTGGGGGCCACGCATCAGTCAGTCGTGAAGACAGACGCGATAGTTGATGTGACCGATGGCAGACTGACAGCGCGTGCGCGCCGAGTTAATGCGGCGCGCGCTGAGGTGGCGCCCCAGTCACCAGTCATGCCATGCTGACGCAAGGTACAAGTTTTGGCCCCACCTGCAGGCTCGTATCCTCCCCTGAGGTGGGCCTAAGGGCCACTGTCGGTACCCTGAAACAGGGATACCCCTTGCTACAGTATGAAGATGCTATACCCGCGCGGCTACCTTTAGTTGCATGGCGAACAGCACTCTGCCCCGCCACGTGGACGGCTCCGGGGTCGCCACATGGCCAGGGAAGGCGATATACTCCAAGATATCAGCAGTGGGTCCGGACCCATATGGGAAAGTGCCGGACCCCTGTACATGTAGACCGGACCTCCAGGTAGGGTCCGGGACCCCCACGGGTGCGACCCGGACCCCTCTGTGTGGATCCGGGCTGCCCACAGCCGGGTCCCGGGACTCTGGGACAGAGAATACTCAAGCCTTGCTCAGGCAGGGGTCCGGTGCCAACACGTGTCCGGGCCCAGCCTGGTGCGGACCTGTCCGCATAGCGCTGCTGCTCCCCGCCCAGGCGTAGACCCGATGCTGCCACGTGGCCTACAGCGCATGACATAAGCCAGCGGGCGGAGCCTGACATAAGGCCTCCGGGTTGCGCGGCCCTTGCATTTATTGCGGATAAGGCGCACCGCCTGACAAGCGATGTGCCGCCTCAGCATTTAATGAGGCCTGCCCACTCAGCAGTCAGGCGGCGACCTGTCTGTTCCACTGGCAAGCAGTGTGCTGCCTCAGCATTTAATGAGACCCGTCTATTCCGCTGGCAGGCGGCATGCCTGTCTATTCCCGTTGGCAGGCAGTACACATGTGCTGCCGTATGCGTTGCACTCATCATGACTCGCGCGTTACCAAGGACGCTGCCGCGAGATATCAATACTGTATGCACTACGAATATTATGGCGCTCGGAGATCACCCTGGCGTGGCAGGCAATAGTTCTTTCCCTGCATTTGTCCCTGGGCCCACATGTCGGGGCTCAGTATCCTTGTATGTGCCCCCCTTTGAACTATAAAAGGAAGGGCACACGACGCTCATTCGGACACACGGACTTAGACTCTCAGACTCACAAGTTCATACAAGCTCTCAAGCTCAATACAGCACACAATGAAGTAGGGTATTACGCTTCGGCGGCCTGAACCACTCTAAACCTTTGCGTGTTCTTGTGTTCATCATCCATCTAGCAGTAGGCAAAATGCTTAGGCCCCCTCCTCATCTTAGGATTTAGGGCGGGTGCATTCCGCCACCCGACCGGAGATTTCCTCTCCGACACATCCGTTCACAAATATATGACACCATTGACTTTTTAAAAAAACTTTGAGCACTCGTCTTATTCAAAATATTTATTTAAAAATATAAAATTTTAAACCAACCACAAAGCTACCTTACGTGATAAAACAACTCACAAAAAAATAAATGATAATTCATTATTTTTTTTGAATAAGACGAGTGATCAAAGTTTTTTAAAAGTTAACTGTGTCATATATTTATGGACGGAGGGAGTATATATGCATTTTGTTTGCTTCCGTTGTTCGAGCCGATGCCGCCAGCAAAAAGTCAGAAGAGGCTCGAGTTTGATGGCTCTATCGTTCGCCGTTCGCGTGTGTGGCGTGTCTAATGCCTCCGCCAGATGGCGGTGCACTGAGACCATTTCTAGCAGACCGTATAAAAATCGTGCAAAATACTATTTTGTACTGTAGATCGCACTGTTTGTATAATGTTGTTTAAAATAGAGAGCGATAACTATGGTAAGACTGTCGTTACGGCAGCCCCCAGCCTCCTAGTCACCCACGGAGACCGGTAGCTCTGCCAGGCCTGTGAGGCTGTGACTCGGACCGGAATTCTGCGTAGAGATGAAGGGAAACTCACGCCGGGACGCGATCGATTGTTCCCTCGAACATGGCAGCTCATATCCAAAAGATCCTACGAGATCAGCGCCTCTTCTCACCTTCTCTTTCCCACCCTTTTTACCTGGTACACCTTGCTGAACGCAACTTACCATCCACATGTGCGTGCAAAAACGGTAGGAAGATTGCTTCTACGCGGCCATGGCAACTGATCGATGTGCCTGGTGTATTCCAGGCGAGAAGTAATTGAATCGCTCTGTGATTTCTCACGAAAAAATAAATAATATAAAGAGCTGTCAATCTGGATTAACTGTGCTTTATTTCCACCAATAAAAGGGCAGTAACTGACGTCGCTCTCGCTCACTAAGGCCTGGACCAGGACCAATTAATAAATCCCTGAATCGTTTACTGATACTACTAATTCCTTGCCAACTTTGAATGCACGCGGATTATATATATTAATACTACTAATCCCTTTCCAATTTTGAATGCACACGGATTATATATATTAATACACACACCACACACTGCACACAAACGCCTCTGCTTTAGCAGTAGTTTCCAACCAGAGGCAGGCACCTGGAGAGGCGGGTGAACATGGAGGGCGACAAGAAGGCGGGCGCCGTGGCAGAGAAGGCGGCGGCGGCGGCGGATCAGAGCAAGGAGGTGGGCGCTGGTGATGTGAGCCTGAAGGAGCTGTCCAGGAGGCTCAACGACTTCGCCAAGGAGAGGGACTGGGAGCAGCACCATAGCCCCCGGAACCTGCTGCTCGCCATGGTTTGCACCTTCTCTCCTCCCCGTACCTTCTGTTCTCTACCAGGCGAGGATGATTTTTGGTTTCCTTATTATTTCGCTAGTAGTAGTCACTAGTGTAGATCGAGAATCACGCACGCCTCCCAATATTCGGCCTGCGAAAGCACGGTTTGTGCAAGTAGGATGCACGCTGGTACCGCCGCCCATTGCCGTTGGGGCCTCGTTTTCCTCGTGTCGCCTAGCTAATGATCAATGGTTTCAGTTACTATCTGGTGTTAACGCCGCCTGAGTAGTACTACTGAGTAAGTGGCACACTGCACGGCACGCCATGGCTACAAAAAGCATGCCTTTAGCTTTCACCGTGCACGGCGTTTATTTCCTCGTGATCTGATCTCCTTCTGTGGAGAAGTAGAGTTTCGCTTGTCGTCCAAAAGACAAAAAAATATTCTAAATTGTAGGATGTTTGAAAGTTTATGGATACATATTTTTAGTAGTCTCTATTATGGAGATTTAGGTAGGTAATATATGTCTGGATATTATACTAGTAAAACTCGAGACAACGAAACATTTTAAAAGTTTATAACGGATAGTAGTAGATCACTTGTTTAGCAGTGCACGTCTCAAGACAACCGAAACAGTGCTAGCACTCATCCTCCGAGCAGTAATTAAGCGTCTCTCTAGAAGGCTACAAGTCTAGACCATCATGTGTGTGCTGTGTGCACATAGACAACGTCTCCATCAGCTAAAAAGAAGAGAAACTATATAGCAGGTCTCGCAGTTAATTAACAGCGAGAGTGCTCCTCGATCCCTGCCAGGTGCCAAAGGCTACCATAATTAAAAATATATATATCTTCATTCCAAGGCCGTTGTTGTCTATATAGATTTAAGTTATCACCATATATAATGCGCTCTCTTTTGACCAACTGTTCGTTCAGATTCTTCCTTTGATTATTTTTTTTTCTTTGTTCCAAGTAGTGCGCCGGCTAGCTAGCTAGCTAGATTCCTGAGATCTATCGGATCTATTCCTTTCACTTAACTACTCCTACCTTGGAACTGACCATCGTGCACGCATTTATACCCCCGTTAGGTTCCCAGACATATACTTGCACGTGTATCGCAGGGCTGTGGCGCCGCCGGAGTGCATCTAGAGTTTTTGTTCAGTTCAGAATTTTGGTTTTGGAGAGAAGGGAACTTGTTCACAAGCCACATTGACGGGGACAGGACCTGAAAGATCATGCCGTCCAGCTCCAGCCTGCAGCCATGCATGTGTGGCTTTGGTTGGTTGTTCATGGGAGCAAAATGGGACAAGTAACGAATTTCCGCACTGCCCATGCATAGCATAGCCCTGATGAACAGGGATGCAGCTGTCAAGTGCCACATCTTGGATGCCACACCGCCACGTGGTGCACAGGTGCAGTTCTTTTACGCAGATTGCTGCTGTCCGACCTCTAACCACGTTGGTTCAGACATCAGGGTCACTGCCTGATTTGCTGAATAATCACTGTCAGCTTGTGACTGGATTTTCTGAACGGAAAGGATTGTTCGATTCGCTCCTCGTCATGCTGATTTTTTTTTATATATATATATATATAAATGCATCGACGGCACACTCCTTGCTTGCAAAATAAACGATACTTTTTTTTTTGTCGTTCCCTTGGTGTTAAGAGGAAGGCGAGAGCTTAACGGTTTGTCTGTGCCTGGCAGATCGCTGAGGTCGGGGAGCTGTCAGAGCTGTTCATGTGGAAAGGGGAGGTGCGCAAGGGCCTCGCGGACTGGGACGAGGCGGAGAAGGAGCACCTCGGCGAGGAGCTCTCCGACGTGCTGCTCTACCTGGTCCGCCTCTCCGACATGTGCGGCGTCGACCTCGGCGACGCCGCCCTCAGGAAGATCGTCAAGAACGCCGTCAAGTACCCGGCGCCGTCCAAGGAACAAGGCGCCTGATGGTGACGAACAATACCACCTGTGATGCCTTCTTTGATGCTTTTGGGATAGCTGGTGCCTGGTAGAACCAGGCAGCGAGATATATGAACTGATTCTTGGACCCTTTCCCCCCCCCCTTTTTTTGCGGTGCATGCTCGAAGGTTAATAATTGATACAATTATTGCTCGTCTGATAGCTTTTTTTTTGCCTTTTGAAATGGAGTCGATCGGATTATCGGAGAGCTTTTCTGTTGACCTTGTTATGTCCAAAACCGAATCTATAACTGAGCAGAGCAAAACAACTGAGCTAGTGCTGCACGGAAGACGTGCCGACGATTGCCAATACACCCACTGCCGCTTCCTGATAGTGATGGGGTGCCGGAATGGGAACTGTAGCGGCAACACCCAGCAATTTTTGTGCAGGACAAGTTCTTGTTAAGAACAGTGGAGAGGAACAGGGCAAAGCTCCTTTCCTTGGCGGGCTTTAAGGCATTATTGGTTCGTGGCTAACTGCGTCATACTTTATTTAAAATTAGTCGTCAGAATTGAAGAATTAGCCTTAGAGCATCTCCAAAAGACTATTTTTACTCTATATTTGACTCTTTATATTAAACTTTATATGTAGCATCTCATTCCAACAGACTCTCTACACTACCGGAATCAATCGCTTTGCCGAGTGCCTGAAGCACTCGGCGAAGCGTTCAAAACACTCGGCAAAAGCTTTGCCGAGTGTTACACTCGGCAAAGAAGGCTCGGTGAACAGTGCATCGGCAAAGCCTTCTTTGCCGAGAGCTTTTTATCGGGCACTCGGCAAAGATCTTTGCCGAGTGCCAGAGAGCACTCGGCAAAGAAAAGCAGCCGTTACGGCGTCGAGTGACGGAGACGGCGGCTTTGCCGAGTGTCCCCTGTGACACTCGGCAAAGAAGTTAGTTTTGCCGAGTGTCTTCCGTGCAGCACTCGGCAAAGAATCCATCTTTGCCGAGTGCCACTTGGGACACTCGGCAAAGAACCCGCCAGGGAGGGTCCCCATGTCAGGTTCTTTGCCGAGTGTCCCGAGTGGCACTCGGCAAAGCCGACCTCTTTGCCGAGTGCCAGGGACGTAACACTCGGCAAAGAACCTAAGCCGGTGCACAGGTCTGTGCTCTTTGCCGAGTGTTATGACCCGGACACTCGGCAAAGAGCCTCTTTGCCGAGTGTAACACTCGGCAAAGTGACCAGTATATACCTTTTTTATTTGTTTTTTGTATTCCATCCACACAAACAGAAGATATCACATATATATCACATATATACATCACAAATATCATCACAGACATAAATAGCCAACACAAACATAAAACCGTCACCACAAACATAAATATCCATCACAAACATAAGTGTTCAACATAAGTATCAAACATAAACATAAGTCTCTAACGTCGCAAGCTCTCACATAAGTATCAAACACAGACATAAGTATTATACACAAGTACAGAAGTCTAAAACAATGAAAAAACAACACTCATGGAGGTGGGCGGCTTGACCGGGCTGCGTTGGGCTGAACCCTTCCGGAGGGTTGTTGGATGCCGCCCCAGATTGGCCCTGCACAGAGAAGAGATTGCATGTGTTATACCAGATGCATTACAAACATCTAACTACAATTTTGATACTCACAGGAGTGTGGAAGAGAGCAGGGTCAACTGGAGGGAACAATGGAGGTGGCGGAGCGATGTCCTGTGCGGCGCCAAGGCTCTGCATGTACTGGAACATCTCCGCCATCCTCTGATGATCTGCCCGGCGCTCCGCCTCCCGCTCCGCCATCATCCTCGCCTCCATCTCGCGACGTTCCTGAAAGTCGCCTAGAGGGGGGGTGAATAGGGCGAAACTGAAATTTACAAATATAAACACAACTACAAGCCGGGTTAGCGTTAGAAATATAAACGAGTCCGCGAGAGAGGGCGCAAAACAAATCGCAAGCAAATGAAGAGAGTGACACGCGGATTTGTTTTACCGAGGTTCGGTTCTCGCAAACCTACTCCCCGTTGAGGAGGCCACAAAGGCCGGGTCTCTTTCAACCCTTCCCTCTCTCAAACGGTCCCTCGGACCGAGTGAGCTTTTCTTCTTCTCAATCAAACGGGAACAAAACTTCCCCGCAAGGGCCACCACACAATTGGTGCCTCTTGCCTTGGTTACAATTGAGTTTTGATCACAAGAACAAGTGAGAAAGAAAGAAAGCGATCCAAGCGCAAGAGCTCAAAAGAACACGGCAAATCTCTCTCGCTAGTCACTAAATGCTTGAGTGGAATTGGAGAGGATTTGATCTCTTTGGTGTGTCTAAAATTGAATGCCTAGCTCTTGTAAGTGGTTGGAAGTTGGAAAACTTGGATGCAATGAATGGTGGGGTGGTTGGGGTATTTATAGCCCCAACCACCAAACATGACCGTTGACTGGAGGCTTCTGTTCGATGGCGCACCGGACAGTCCGGTGCCCCTGCCACGTCATCACTGCCGTTGGATTCTGACCGTTGGAGCTTCTGACTTCTGGGCCCGCCTGGATGTCCGGTGCACACCGGACAACAACTATTCATTGTCCGGTGCACCGGTATGGGCACGCCTGACGACTGCGCGCGCAGAACGCGCATTAAATGCGCCGCAGGGAGCCGTTGGCGCCGAAATAGCCGTTGCTCCGCTGGCACACCGGACAGTCCGGTGCACACCGGACAGTCCGGTGAATTTTAGCGGAGCGGCTGCCGCGCGAACCCGAGGCTGGCGAGTTCCGGAGACCGCGCTTCCTTGGAGCACCGGACATGTCCGGTGCACACCGGACAGTCCGGTGAATTATAGCGCGCCGGCTTCCGAGAATTCCCGAGGGCGAAGAGTTTGAAGTCGGAGTCCTCTGGTGTACTCGTGGCGCACCGGACACTGTCCGGTGTACACCGGACAGTCCGGTGCCCCCAGACCAGAGGTGCCTTCGGTTGCCTCATTGCTCCTTAGTTGAATCCAAAACTTGATCTTTTTATTGGCTAAGTGTGAACCTTTTGCACCTGTATAACTTATGCACTAGAGCAAACTAGTTAGTCCAATATTTGTGTTGGGCAATTCAACCACCAAAATTATTTAGGAACTAGGTGTAAGCCTAATTCCCTTTCAATCTCCCCCTTTTTGGTGATTGATGCCAACACAAACCAAAGCAAATATAGAAGTGCATAATTGAACTAGTTTGCATAAATGTAAGTGCAAAGGTTGCTTGGAATTTGAGCCAATAAATATTTACATGATGCGCATGGATTGTTTTCTTTGTTTTTGACATATTGGACCACGCTTACACCACAAGTTTTGTTTTTGCAAACTCTTTTGTAAATTCTTTTCAAAGTCCTTTTGCAAGATAGTCAAAGGTAAATGAATAAGATTTTTCAAAGCATTTTCAAGTTTTGAAATTTTCTTCCTTTGTCCCAAATGCTTTTCCTTTGACTAAACAAAACTCCCCCTCAAATAAAGTCTCCTCTTAGTGTTCAAGAGGGTTTTGATTTATCATTTTTGAAATACTACTTTCTCCCCCTTTAGAACATAATGAGATACCAATTTTGAAATTGACCAATTGAAAATCTCCAAAATTTTAAGACACTTAGGTGGTGCGGTCCTTTTGCTTTGGGCTCATATTTTCTCCCCCTTTGGCATGAATCGCCAAAAACGGAATCATTAGAGCCCAATGAAGTATTTTCTCCCCCTTAGGTCATAAAATGAAAAAGTGAAGATTATACCAAAGTTGGAGAGATGCTTGGAGAGACGGCGAAGGATGAGTAGTCGAGTGGAGTGGAAGCCTTTGTCTTCGCCGAAGACTCCAATTCCCTTTCAATATATCTATTACTTGGTTTGAAATACACTTGAAAGCACATTAGTCATAGCATATAAAAAGAGACATGATCAAAGGTATTCTTATGAGCTATGTGTGCAAGTTTTAGCAAAAGAAATTCCTAGAATCAAGAATATTAAGCTCATGCCTAAGTCTGGTAAAAGTTTGTTCATCAAGAGGCTTGGTAAAGATATCGGCTAATTGATCTTTAGAGTTAATGTATGAAATCTCGATATCCCCCTTTTGTTGGTGATCCCGAAGAAAATGATACCGAATGGCTATGTGTTTAGTGCGACTATGCTCGACGGGATTGTCGGCCATTTTGATTGCACTCTCATTATCACATAGCAAAGGGACTTTGGTTAATTTGTAACCGTAGTCCCGCAGGGTTTGCCTTATCCAAAGCAGTTGCGCGCAACAATGGCCTGCGGCAATATACTCGGCTTCGGCGGTAGAAAGAGCGACCGAATTTTGCTTCTTTGAAGCCCAAGACACCAAGGATCTTCCCAAGAACTGGCAAGTCCCCGATGTGCTCTTCCTATTAATCCTACACCCCGCCCAATCGGCATCCGAATACCCAATCAAATCAAAAGTGGATCCCCTAGGGTACCAAAGCCCAAACTTAGGAGTATAAGCCAAATATCTCAAGATTCGTTTCACGGCCGTAAGGTGTGATTCCTTAGGGTCGGCTTGGAATCTTGCACACATGCATACGGAAAGCATTATGTCCGGTCGAGATGCACATAAATAAAGCAATGAACCAATCATCGACCGGTATACCTTTTGATCCACGGACTTACCTCCCGTGTCGAGGTCGAGATGCCCATTAGTTCCCATGGGTGTCTTGATGGGCTTGGCATCCTTCATTCCAAACTTGCTTAGAATGTCTTGAGTATACTTCGTTTGGCTAATGAAGGTGCCTTCTTGGAGTTGCTTGACTTGGAATCCTAGAAAATACTTCAACTCCCCCATCATCGACATCTCGAATTTTTGTGTCATGATCCTACTAAATTCTTCACATGTAGATTTGTTAGTAGACCCAAATATGATATCATCAACATAAATTTGGCATACAAACAAGTCGTTGTCAAGAGTTTTAGTGAACAAAGTAGGATCGGCTTTGCCGACTTTGAAGCCATTTGCAATAAGGAAATCTCTAAGGCATTCATACCATGCTCTTGGGGCTTGCTTGAGCCCATAAAGCGCCTTAGAGAGCCTATAAACATGGTTAGGGTACTCACTGTCTTCAAAGCCAGGAGGTTGCTCAACATAGACCTCCTCCTTGATTGGTCCGTTGAGGAAAGCACTCTTCACGTCCATTTGATAGAGCTTGAAGCCATGGTAAGTAGCATAGGCCAATAATATGCGAATTGACTCAAGCCTAGCTACGGGTGCATAGGTTTCACCAAAATCCAAACCTTCGACTTGTGAATACCCCTTGGCCACGAGTCGAGCTTTGTTCCTTGTCACCACACCATGCTCGTCTTGCTTGTTGCGGAAGACCCACTTGGTTCCTACAACATTTTGATTAGGACGTGGAACTAAGTGCCATACCTCATTCCTTGTGAAATTGTTGAGCTCCTCTTGCATCGCCATCACCCAATCCGAATCTTGAAGCGCTTCCTCTACCCTGTGTGGCTCAATAGAGGAAACAAAAGAGTAATGCTCACAAAAATGTGCAACACGAGATCGAGTAGTTACCCCCTTATAAATGTCGCCGAGGATGGTGTCGACGGGGTGATCTCTTTGTATTGCTTGGTGGACTCTTGGGTGTGGCGGCCTTGGTGGTTCATCCTCCTTGTCTTCATCATTTGAATCTCCCCCTTGATCGTTGCCGTCATCTTGAGGTGGCTCATCTTCTTGATCTTCTTGTTCAACATCTTGAGCCTCATCCTCAATTTGAGTCGGTGGAGATGCTTGCTTGGAGGAGGATGGTTGATCTTGTGCATTTGGAGGCTCTTCGGATTCCTTAGGACACACATCCCCGATGGACATGTTCCTTAGCGCTATGCATGGAGCCTGTTCCTCACCTATCTCATCAAGATCAACTTGCTCTACTTGAGAGCCGTTAGTCTCATCAAACACAACGTCACAAGAAACTTCAACAAGTCCTGAGGACTTGTTAAAGACTCTATATGCCCTTGTGTTTGAGTCATATCCTAGTAAAAAGCCTTCTACGGTTTTAGGAGCAAATTTAGATTTTCTACCTCTTTTGACAAGAATAAAACATTTGCTACCAAAAACTCTAAAATATGAAATATTTGGCTTTTTACCGGTTAGGAGTTCATAAGATGTCTTCTTGAGGATTCGATGAAGATATAACCGGTTGATGGCGTAGCAGGCGGTGTTGACCGCTTCGGCCCAAAACCGATCCGGTGTCTTGTACTCATCAAGCATGGTTCTTGCCATGTCTAATAGAGTTCGATTCTTCCTCTCCACTACACCATTTTGTTGTGGAGTGTATGGAGAAGAGAACTCATGCTTGATGCCCTCCTCCTCAAGGAAGCCTTCTATTTGTGAGTTCTTGAACTCCGTTCCATTGTCGCTTCTAATTTTCTTGATCCTTAAGCCGAACTCATTTTGAGCTCGTCTCAAGAATCCTTTTAAGGTCTCTTGGGTTTGTGATTTTTCCTGCAAAAAGAATACCCAAGTGAAGCGAGAATAATCATCCACAATTACAAGACAATACTTACTACCGCCGATACTTATGTAAGCGATCGGGCCGAATAAATCCATGTGAAGGAGCTCCAGTGGCCTGTCGGTAGTCATGATGTTTTTGTGTGGATGATGGACACCAACTTGCTTCCCGGCTTGGCATGCGCTACAAATCCTGTCTTTCTCAAAATGAACATTGGTTAGTCCTAAAATGTGTTCTCCCTTTAGAAGCTTGTGAAGATTCTTCATTCCAACATGGGCTAGTCGGCGGTGCCAGAGCCAACCCAAGTTAGTCTTAGCAATCAAGCAAGTGTCGAGTTCAGCTCTATCAAAATCAACCAGGTATAGCTGACCCTCTAACACCCCCTTAAATGCTATTGAATCATCACTTCTTCTAAAGACAGTAACACCTATATCAGTAAAAAGACAGTTGTAGCCCATTTGACATAATTGGGATACGGAAAGCAAATTATAATCTAAAGAATCTACAAGAAAAACATTGGAAATAGTATGGTCAGGAGATATAGCAATTTTACCCAATCCTTTGACCAAACCTTGATTTCCATCCCCGAATGTGATAGCTCGTTGGGGATCTTGGTTTTTCTCATATGAGGAGAACATCCTTTTCTCCCCTGTCATATGGTTTGTGCACCCGCTGTCGAGTATCCAACTTGAGCCCCCGGATGCATAAACCTACAAAACAAGTTTAGTTCTTTGTTTTAGGTACCCAAACGGTTTTGGGTCCTTTGGCATTAGAAACAAGAACCTTGGGTACCCAAACACAAGTCTTGGAGCCCTTGTGTTTGCCCCCAACAATCTTGGCAACTACCTTGCCGGATTTGTTAGTTAAAACATAAGATGCATCAAAAGTTTTAAATGAAATGCTATGATCATTTGATGCATTAGGAATTTTCTTTCTAGGCAACTTGGCACGGGTTGGTTGCCTAGAACTAGATGTCTCACCCTTATACATAAAAGCATGGTTAGGGCCAGAGTGAGACTTCCTAGAATGAATTTTCCTAATCTTGCTCTCAGGATAGCCGGCAGGGTACAAAATGTAACCCTCGTTATCCTGAGGCATGGGAGCCTTGCCCTTAATAAAGTTAGATAAGTTCTTTGGAGGGGCATTAATTTTGACATTGTCTCCCTTTTGGAAGCCAATGCCGTCCTTAATGCCAGGGCGTCTCCCATTATAGAGCATGCTTCTAGCAAATTTAAATTTTTCATTTTCTAAGTCATGCTCACTAATCTTAGCATTAAGTTGTGCTATGTGATCATTTTGTTTTTTAATTAAGGCTAGGTGATCATGGATAGCATCAACATTAATATCTCTACACCTAGTACAAATGGAAATATGCTCAGTAGATGTAGAAGGTTTGCAAGATTTTAATTCAATGACCTTAGCATGCAACAAATCATTTTTAGTTCTAAGGTCGGAAATAGTAGCATTGCAAACATCAAAATCTTTAGCCTTAGCAATTAATTTCTCATTCTCATTTCTAAGGCTAGCAAGAGAAATGTTCAATTCTTCAATCCTAGCAAGCAAATCATCACTATCATTTCTAGGATTTGGAATTGAAACATTGCAAATATGAGAATCAACCTTAGCTAACAAATTAGCATTTTCATTTCTAAGGTTGTTTATAGTCTCATGGCAAGTGCTTAGCTCACTAGACAATTTTTCACATTTTTCTATTTCTTGAGCATAAGCATTTTTAACCTTAACATGCTTCTTATTTTCTTTAATAAGGAAGTCCTCTTGAGAATCCAAGAGATCATCCTTCTCATGTATGGACTAATCAATTCATTTAATTTTTCTTTTTGTTGCATGTTTAGGTTAGCAAAAAGAATGCGCAAGTTATCCTCCTCATTTTTATCATTATCCTCATCACTAGATGTTTCATATTTAGTGGAGGACCTTGATTTTACCTTCTTTTTGCCGTCCTTGGCCATGAGACACTTGTGGCCGTCGTTGGGGAAGAGGAGGCCCTTGGTGACGGCGATGTTGGCGGCGTCCTCGTCGTCGGAGGAGTCGCTTGAGCTTTCGTCGGAGTCCCACTCCCGACAAACATGGGCATCGCCGCCCTTCTTCTTGTAGTACTTCTTCTTTTCTCTCCTCTTTCCCTTCTTGTCGTCGCCCCTGTCACTGTCACTAGACATAGGACATTTTGCAATAAAATGACCGGGCTTACCACACTTGTAGCAAACCTTCTTGGAACGGGGTTTGTAGTCCTTCCCCTTCCTTTGCTTGAGGATTTGCCGAAAGCTTTTGATGATTAAGGCCATCTCCTCATTGTCGAGCTTGGAGGCGTCAATTGGTTGTCTACTTGGTGTAGACTCTTCCTTCTTCTCCTCCGTGGCCTTGAAGGCCACCGGTTGCGCCTCGGATGTGGAAGGTTCATCAAGCTCGTTGATCTTCTTTGAGCCCTTAATCATGCATTCAAAACTCACAAAATTCCCGATAACTTCCTCGGGGGTCATTAGTGGATATCTAGGATTACCACGAATTAATTGTACTTGAGTGGGGTTAAGGAAAATAAGTGCTCTTAAAATAACCTTAACCACCTCGTGGTCATCCCACTTTTTGCTCCCGAGGTTGCGCACTTGGTTCACCAAGGTCTTGAGCCGGTTGTACATATCTTGTGGCTCCTCCCCTTGGCGAAGACGAAAGCGACCGAGCTCCCCCTCGATCGTTTCCCGCTTGGTGATCTTTGTGAGTTCATCACCCTCGTGCGCCGTCTTGAGTAGGTCCCAAATCTCCTTTGCGTTCTTCAACCCTTGTACTTTGTTGTATTCCTCCTTGCTTAGAGAGGCAAGGAGAATGGTTGCGGCTTGGGAGTTGAAGTGCTCGATTTGGGCCACTTCGTCCGTGTCGTAGTCCTCATCTCTTACAGATGGTACCTGTACACCAT
The DNA here is from genome assembly GCA_029449295.1 of Zea luxurians. Taxonomy (NCBI): domain Eukaryota; kingdom Viridiplantae; phylum Streptophyta; class Magnoliopsida; order Poales; family Poaceae; genus Zea; species Zea luxurians. The sequence goes on from JAOPSE010000010.1 coordinate 109,713,845, forward strand.
ACTCAACAACATCCCATATACTTTTGTGGAGAGAGGTTAGATGAAATCGCATTAAATTACTCCACATAGCATAATCTTCACCATTAAAAGTTGGTGGTTTGCCTAATGGGACGGAAAGTAAAGGAGTATGTTTAGGAATGCGAGGGTAGCGTAGGGGAATCTTACTATACTTCTTACGCTCTTGGCGTTTAGAAGTGACGGATGCCACGTCGGAGCCGGAGGTGGATGTCGATGAAGTGTCGGTCTCGTAGTAGACCACCTTCCTCATCCTCTTGTGCTTGTCCCCACTCCGATGCGGCTTGTGAGAAGAAGATTTTTCCTTCTTCTCCTTGTGGTGAGAAGAGGAAGATCTTTTCTCCTTCCGCTTGGAGGAGTTCTTCTTCTTCTCCCTTCTCTTGGTGCGGGACTCTTCCGATGAAGTGCTCCCTTGGCTTGTAGTGGGCTTGTTATCGCCGGTCTCCATCTCCCTCTTGGTGTGATCTCCCGACATCACTTCGAGCGGTTAGGCTCTAATGAAGCACCGGGTTCTGATACCAATTGAAAGTCGCCTAGAGGGGGGGGGGTGAATAGGGCGAAACTGAAATTTACAAATATAAACACAACTACAAGCCGGGTTAGCGTTAGAAATATAAACGAGTCCGCGAGAGAGGGCGCAAAACAAATCGCAAGCAAATGAAGAGAGTGACACGCGGATTTGTTTTACCGAGGTTCGGTTCTCGCAAACCTACTCCCCGTTGAGGAGGCCACAAAGGCCGGGTCTCTTTCAACCCTTCCCTCTCTCAAACGGTCCCTCGGACCGAGTGAGCTTTTCTTCTTCTCAATCAAACGGGAACAAAACTTCCCCGCAAGGGCCACCACACAATTGGTGCCTCTTGCCTTGGTTACAATTGAGTTTTGATCACAAGAACAAGTGAGAAAGAAAGAAAGCGATCCAAGCGCAAGAACTCAAAAGAACACGACAAATCTCTCTCGCTAGTCACTAAATGCTTGAGTGGAATTGGAGAGGATTTGATCTCTTTGGTGTGTCTAAAATTGAATGCCTAGCTCTTGTAAGTGGTTGGAAGTTGGAAAACTTGGATGCAATGAATGGTGGGGTGGTTGGGGTATTTATAGCCCCAACCACCAAACATGACCGTTGACTGGAGGCTTCTGTTCGATGGCGCACCGGACAGTCCGGTGCACACCGGACAGTCCGGTGCCCCTGCCACGTCATCACTGCCGTTGGATTCTGACCATTGGAGCTTCTGACTTCTGGGCCCGCCTGGATGTCCGGTGCACACCGGACAACAACTATTCATTGTCCGGTGCGCCGGTATGGGCACGCCTGACGACTGCGCGCGCAGAACGCGCATTAAATGCGCCGCAGGGAGCCGTTGGCGCCGAAATAGCCGTTGCTCCGCTGGCACACCGGACAGTCCGGGGCACACCGGACAGTCCGGTGAATTTTAGCGGAGCGGCTGCCGCGCGAACCCGAGGCTGGCGAGTTCCGGAGACCGCGCTTCCTTGGAGCACCGGACATGTCCGGTGCACACCGGACAGTCCGGTGAATTATAGCGCGCCGGCTTCCGAGAATTCCCGAGGGCGAAGAGTTTGAAGTCGGAGTCCTCTGGTGTACTCGTGGCGCACCGGACACTGTCCGGTGTACACCGGACAGTCCGGTGCCCCCAGACCAGAGGTGCCTTCGGTTGCCTCATTGCTCCTTAGTAGAATCCAAAACTTGATCTTTTTATTGGCTAAGTGTGAACCTTTTGCACCTGTATAACTTATGCACTAGAGCAAACTAGTTAGTCCAATATTTGTGTTGGGCAATTCAACCACCAAAATTATTTAGGAACTAGGTGTAAGCCTAATTCCCTTTCAGTTCCCTCCTCTCTTCTTCTAGTTGGGTCTGTAATATTACAAGCCAACGTTATAGTAACTCAAAGAGTAGGTATATAACTCAAGGAAGGACGAGTTACACTAACCTCGAGTTGCTGTATGCGATGCTGTGAGCTGTCATGCCGAGGTCGTATGGCTGGACTCGAGCCCGTGCTCCTTGCTCTCACCTGAGACAGAGTGGGAGTGGAGGACGAGTCGATTGCCCCGTCGGCAATCCAGTACCGCCCATGTCTCTTGCCTCCTCCGACCCTCATGAGCACATCGGTGTCGATCGGCTGGGTGCTCGGATCATAGTCTGGGCCATGGACCTCCTGCGCCATGGCGGTGTAGTCATGGAGGCGGCTGTAGACGGCGGGGTTGGTGTAGGCCTCGGGCCCGTCATCCGGGTTGTAGGTGACGTCGGACGTCGCCTTACCCTTATGGGCCATAGCATAGGCCGAGAAGGTGGAGCAAGGCCTTCCACCATGTGACGCCGACTGCAACGAAAACCAACGAGATAGTTAGAAATAATATCTAACTTAGTGCTATATATCTAAATAAAAAAGGTGGCGTACCCATGCTTCGGCATATTGGCCCAGGCTCCGGCTGCCTTGGTGGTGGGAGGGGCCTTGCATCATCAAACGCCGTTCCCGGCTAGCTGTGTGCGCCTCGTCCCACTCAGCCGAACACCACCTATCCACCATCTGCTCCCAGCACAGAGGATGTGCGGCGCACCAATGTGGAATCATCTGCAAAGTAAACACGTAAAGTGCATATCAGAAGATAAAATAAAATTCATGTATGGAGTACTGGTACCAAACATGCATGACTTTACCTGCAGGTACTGCTCCCTGGTCAACGACATGGTTCGGGCTTGAGTTTTGGTCACCTTCTCCCCAAGGACGGAGCCGTGGTAGGTGATGATGGCCTGGATGCGGGCCTCATAGTGCATGTCCACGACGAGCTTCTTACAGCTCGTGGTGGCCACCACATCCGCCCTAGCCTCTTATCCAGCATCGCATCTGAAGAAATCCTGCATACAAAAACGATGTATCCATACATTATTTCAAGAATTTGCAACGAATGCGACATATTTTACATTATACTAAGACTTACCCACAGCTCTTGCTTCACCCGCTCCGCCTTGTTATTGAATTCCCTGCCGTCCCGGTCTACTGCATCGGGGGCGACGGCGTAGTGGTCAAAGGTGAAGGCTGGGCCCGTCACTCCGGCGTACTCCACAAGTCCAGGGAAGTGTTCCCTGCACAGCAGGCCGAGGATGCCATTGGGGGGGCGACGATGACCCCCAGCATAATCCAAAATCGTCCAAGACCTGTCCAAGTGATAAATAAAAAGTATTAGTTTATATTATGATTTTGAACACATAATATGAACAAGAATGAAGAACATAAAGTTACATACCTCTCCCCTTCCGGCCGAATCAGCGGCCGTCTGTCCCGAAGTATGGGACGCTGAGGGAGACTCGCGGGGCCTCGCAGGTAGATGCTCCTCGAACTAGAGCCGCCTGAACCTGAGGCGTCCTGCTGCTGGTCGTCGTCGTCCTGCTGCTGGTCATCGTCGTCCTGAGGCGCCGCCTGCTGCTGCGCTGCCTGCTCTGCCTCGTCCTGTTGCGCTGCCTGCTCTGCATCGTCCGCCGTCCTACTCCTCCTCCCCCTCCTCCTCCTCAGGAAACCGCCCACCATATTTGTCCAACAACCTGCAATTAAGAGTAAACAAATAAGCACATATAAAAAGATGTATTTAAAAACAGGTGCGAAATAAAAAGTCATATAGCATTACATCGATTAAAAATAATCTTCATATGTGTCGGGGTTAGCCGGATCATAACTCTCATCATCACTATCAAGCATTTCAATCTCCACACCATCGGAAGACGCAAGTTCGTCGGTAATGTCATTGCCTTCAAGGATTACTAAGTCATTATCATTTTGCACCTCATCCTCCTCCTCATCAACAACCATTTCAATATCTACGTCCATTCCGATAGCTTCGGTTAAGTCTATCTCAAATCGCCCTTCTAGCCCATCTTCTTGGAAGAACTCTCCATCATATGTGTCCGGGTCTAAGTTGTAATCTTCATCGTTAGGAACAGGTAACAGCACGGTTGCGGCGATACCTTATACACAACATCCCAACCCTTAAGATGTTCTTTCGTTTGACACGCATATGGGAGATAATACACTTGTGTGGCCTGTTGGGCAACGATATAGACATCGTCTCCTGCTAAGGTGGAATCTTGTCGAATTTTGACTATCCCAAGATTAGAATGTGTCCGTCTCGTCACTTGAGGGTCAAACCAATGACATTTGAATATCACTGGAGTAAGAGGTTTGGAACCATAAAAATTGAGCTCATATATTTCTTCGATTCGTCCAAAATAATCGACATTGTCAAGGCCCGGCGTAAAGACCCCAGAACACGTTGTTTTCCGATTGGGCCGACTTTTGTCGTAGTGTGTTGTGCGAAAACGGTATCCATTGACGTCATACCCAGAATATTTCTTGACCCTATAAGCAAAGCCGTTGGCTACTTGTCTCAATTCGGCACTCATAGACGGATCTCTTTGGCCCTGCAAGTATTCGCAAGTTAAAAGACGCTAAATTGAGTTTAAAGACGTATCTCTTTTACAAACTAAGCACGTACCTTATGTTTGAACCAGGAAATGAAATCGGGCAACCCATTTCTCGCACCCTTTCTAAGAAGAGCGTCATATTCCTGTGGAGTGGGGTCCCTTGATCGACGCCAGAATTCATGAAGAAATTGTTCCATGTATAGCGTCACCTCTTCAAGGTTGGTCAATACGTATAGCATGATATGCCGCCACTCTTCATGTGTCAGGGTCTTGGTGGTCGAGCCACTTGCGCTTCCGAGTTGGCCTCGAAATATGCTAAGGTTCGATTCATTGTCGCCATCATTGTAACGAGGGGGTGGATTATGCACGCTCGGCAGTTTGTCACCATAATAAGTTGTTGTGAAGTTTGAGACCTCCTCTAGAATGTATGCCTCTGCAATGGAAGCCTCGATTTTGCATTTATTTCTACATTTCTTTCGAATAGTCTTTAGACATCTCTCGATTGGATAGCACCAACGTCCCTGCACGGGGCCCCCCATTCGTGCCTCATAGGGGAGATGAAGAATCAAATGCTGCATTGGATTGAAGAAGCCAGGTGGTAATATCTTCTCAAGCTTACACAGTAACACGGGGGCCAATCTTTCCAAGTCTGCAACCACGGTCCGAGATAACTCTTTTGCACAAAGCTGACGGAAGAAATAGCTCAACTCTGAAAGCGCTAGCCAGACATGCTCAGGGACATAGCCTCGAACCATCGCAGGAAGAATCCGTTCAATCCATATATGGAAGTCATGACTCTTCATCCCTAAGACTCGCATAGTAGATAAGTTCACCCCCCTACTCAGGTTAGCTGCATATCCATCAGGGAACATCAACATCTTTATCCACTGAAGTACTTCCTTCCTCTGGGCCCTGCTTAGGACGAAATCGGCCTTAGGCCTTCTCCACGTCTTTCCGCCACTTGGCGGCTTCATCTCTAGTTTTGGTCTATCACATAACGCTACCAGATCCACTCTTGTCTTCACATTATCCTTTGACTTATCAGGAATGTCCATAATTGTTGCCCACAGTGCCTCAGCAACATTCTTTTCAGTGTGCATCACGTCAATGTTGTGTGGAAGGAGCAGGTCATCATAATAGGGGAGCCGAGTCAAGCCAGACTTATGTGTCCACATATGCTGCTCACCATATCCCACAAAACCACCTTCTGTATTGGCCACGAGCCCATCTATCTGTTGACGAATTTCGGCACCAGTCATCGTTGCAGGTGGGCGGTCTGTCACTACGACACCTTTCGTAAAGTTCTTGATGTCTAGGCGGAATGGATGGTCAGCAGGAAGAAATTGTCGATGTTTATCGAAGGACGAATATTTGCCACCCTTTTTCAACCAAATGAACCTGAGAGCTTCCTTGCAAACTGGGCATGGGAATTTACCGTGAACACACCAGGCACAGAATAGCCCATACGCCAGTAAGTCATGCATGGAGTACTGGTACCAAACATGCATTCTGAAGTTTGTCTTCGTAGCTCGGTCATATGTCCATACCCCTTCCTCCCAGGCACGTACCAATTCATCGATCAAAGGCTCCATGTACACGCCCATTTTGTTCCCCGGGTGTCCGGGAATTATCAACGACACGAATATATTCTGCCTTTGAAAGCACACACCAGGGGGGAGATTGATTGGGATAACAAACACGGGCCAACATGTGTACGGGGCAGCGCTCATTCCATAGGGATTGAACCCATCTGTGGCCAACGCAACACGTACATTACGAGCCTCTTCGGCTTTCTCACGGTGAATGTCATCAAAGTGTTTCCATGCTTCACCATCTGACGCGTGCACCATCTTGTCAGGATTGTATCGTTTTCCATTTTTGTGCCATGTCATCTGTTTCGCGGATTCCTCTGTCATGTAAAGACGCTGGATCCTCGGTATGAACGGAAGGTGTCGTAGGATTGTCAAGGGGATGTCGAGCTGCCTCTTCTGTCCATCACCAGAGTCTACCTCCATAAACCTAGACGAATTACACTTGGGACAGTACTTTGCCTCCGCGTATTCTTTCCTAAATAGCACGCAGCCCTTCGGACAAGCATGAATCTGCTCATACGTCATCTTAAGTGCACGAAGTAGTTTCTGTGCCTCGTACATGCTCTTTGGCAGAACGTGATCATCCGGAAGCAGACTCCCAATAACTGTCAACAAGCCATCGAATGCATCTCTACTGATGCTGTACTGCGACTTGAACGCCATTACACGCCCAATGGCATCCAGTTGAGAAACCTTTGTCTGGCCGTGAAGGGGCTTCTGTGCCGCGTCGAACATGTCATAGAACGCCTTTGCAGTCGGCTCTGGCTCGTCATCCATACATCCTCCCGTGTATTGTGCCTCCTGATAGTCGTTCAACATATCCGCTACCCCCGCATCCGCGTCATAATCCTCGACACGTTGTCTCAGCACCTCTTCTCTCGTACGATGCGCTTCACCATGAAATATCCACCGAGTATAGCCCGGCGTAAATCCATTCTTCCAAATATGTTCTACCATGGTCTTCTTTGGTTTTCTTTTCCGGTTGTCACATTTGCTGCACGGGCATGGGACTAGACTCGCTCCTTTAGCAGCTTCGCCATATGCCCGTTCCACGAAATAATCGGTCTTTCTAATCCATTCAGTGGTGACATCGTTCCTTCCTCTACGGCCCGTGTACATCCACTCACGGTCCTCCATCCTCTAACATATATAACCGAGTATAGTTTAATATAGACATGTAATGCATGTACACTACGTTCCTACCTTCTAATAGGTGACGATAGGTCCTAATCCCACCCGCGGTTGCGTAGATGGAGTTAGTTTTCATGCTCTACTCCGATCCGAGATAGAATTTTGGCAGCACCTCCCCGCTGTTCTCCGGATACACGTCCTGGCAGGGAGAGTGTACTGTCCGGAGAACAACAGGGAGGTGACGCCGAAACTCTATCTCAGACCGGAGTAGAGCATGAAACTAACACCATCTACGCAACCGCGGGCTGTCCAAAAAACGTGGACAATTCGAAACTGATACATTTGTAGATATGCAAAGATCTGCATATCTACACCGTATCACTTTCGAACGGGAGACGCCTAACTGGGTTAGGTGATCTACGACCATGATGCGGATGTAGAGGTTATACCTAGGGTGGCGGTGGAGTCAGGCTAGTGGGGCTGTGGCGGGTCGGTGCAGTGGCGACGGGACGCGGTGCAGGGAGACCCGCAGCGGCTAGGAAGACAAGTATCTTCTCTGTAAAAAAGAAACACAAGTCTGTTAATACAAAAGCCTAGCAACAGAAAATTTCGGCAGCACCTCCCCTGCACGGGGAGGTTTCAAAATCCTGCAAATAAAACTATCAGCACGATGGCTGACATCCACGCATAATTCAACGGCACGATGGCCGGCAATCCACAATACTACATATTAACCTAATCATGCACGTATATAATTAACTTAATATTAAAACTAATCATTTCATATAAATCATACACGTATAACATAAATCAAGTAATCACCTTAGAGGTTTCGGCACGGGCGAGGCGACGGGGCGCGGGCGAGACGACGGGGCGCGGGCGAGACGACGGGTCGCGGGCGAGGCGCCTGGCGGGCGAGGGCACGGCGGGGAAACGGCGGGGTCACGACGAGGAGTGCGGCGGGGGCACGGGCGGGGGCGGTGGGCGAGGAAACGGCGGGGGCACGGGCGAGGGCGAGGGGTTAGGCGAGGGGCACGACGACGGGCGAGGGCGCGACACGACGACGGGCGAGGCACGGCGAGCGCGAGGGCGAGCGCGGGCACAACACGACGAGCGCGGACACGGCACGGCGAGCGCGGGCAACGGCACGGCGAGCGCGGGCACGGCGGGCGCGGCTTCGGCGAGCGCGAGGGCGAGCGCGGGCGCGCGGCGGCGGCACGGGAGCGCGCGCGGGCGAGGGCGCGCGACGGCGGCGGGCACGGGAGCGCGCTCGGGCGAGGGCGCGCGGAGGCGGCGCGGGCACGGGCGCGCGGCGGCGGCGGGGGAGCGCGCACGGGCGCGCGGCGGCGGCGCAGGCGAGGGGGCACGGCGGCGGCGCGGCGCGGGCGCGAGGAACTGCACGGCAGCGGCGGCGAGGGAGCGGCGACGGTGAGGGCGTGGCGTCGGCGGCGGCGTTGAGTGAGTGAGAGAGAGAGTGAGGAAGATGCCCGCTGGCCGTTGTATGTAGGGCGCTTTGCCGAGTGCCCGTGATCTGGCACTCGGCAAAGTTTTTTTTTTAATTTTAAAATAAGCTTTGCCGAGTGCCAGATCGCTGGCACTCGGCAAAGCCTTCTTTGCCGAGTGTCCCTTGGGCGACACTCGGCAAAGACTCTTTCCCTATTCTTTGCCGAGTGCCACGCAGCTGGCACTCGACAAAGGAAGCTTTACCGAGTGTCGATCTTATCCAGACACTCGGCAAAGTATATTTTTATTTTTTTGATTTTGTCTCCCAAACTTTTTGTGGTATGTTCCTACACTATGTAGACCTACATGTACCATTTGTGGACAATTATAACATAGTTTTCAATCGTTAGTAGATTTAGTTTGTTTTTTTGAAATTCTTCGGAAAATTCAAATTTGAACTGCAGGTCACTCGAAACTTGGAAAACCGTGCATGAAAAAAATGATATTCATGTTACTTAGCATAAGTTACGACCGATTTCAGATGCGTACCGGAAACTTCGAGCAACATGCTCACTAAACATGGCCGTCAACTTGGCATGCACATGTTTAAAAATTGTATAAAACACAAACAAAGTCAGAAAATCATGAAACTTGTCCACGTGTCATGATATCATATGTAGAGGCTGTGATAAAAATTTTAGAATGTTTGGAGAAAGTTGTGAGACACTATGTGTAGAAATCTAAGAGGACTACACATGAAATCATAGAGTTTCAATGTGAATCTAGAAGGTTTCTACACATAGTGTCTCACAACTTTCTCCAAACATTCTAAATTTTTTATCACAGCCTCTACATATGATATCATGACACGTGGACAAGTTTCATGATTTTCTGACTTTATTTGTGTTTTATACAATTTTTAAACATGTGCATGCCAAGTTGACGGCCATGTTTAGTGAGCATGTTGCTCGAAGTTTCCGGTACGCTTCTGAAATCGGTCGTAACTTATGCTAAGTAACATGAATATCATTTTTTCATGCACGGTTTTCCAAGTTTCGAGTGACCTGCAGTTCAAATTTGAATTTTCCGAAGAATTTCAAAAAACGAACTAAATCTACTAACGATTGAAAACTATGTTATAATTGTCCACAAATGATACATGTAGGTCTACATAGTGTAGAAACATACCACAAAAAGTTTGGAAGACAAAATCAAAAAAATAAAAATATACTTTGCCGAGTGTCTGGATAAGACACTCGGTAAAGCTTCCTTTGCCGAGTGCCAGCTGCGCGGCACTCGGCAAAGAAGCATCTTTGCCGAGAGCCGACGGTTGGCACTCGGCAAAGACTGACGGCCGTCAGCTTTGGGACGGCCGCTGACGGCCCTTTGCCGAGAGCCCCCTTTGTCGAGTGTTTGACACTCGGCAAACATGTATTTGCCGAGTGTGGACCTGTACCGAGTGTCCTACGCTCGGTAAAGACGCTCGTTACCGAGAGCCGAGCTTTGCCGAGTGCGGCTCTCGGCAAAGCCATCGTTGCCGAGTGCCCGAGAAAAGGCACTCGGCAAAGCGTCCGGCACTCGGCAAAGGCTCGGATTCCGGTAGTGCTAACATGTAACTCAGTTTGGCTAGTGGCTAGCTAAGTTTGGTTAGAGATGAGGGCAATTTGGAGAGCCGGATGACTTGACTAGTTAGATGGCTAGTCCGTTGGAATATTATTTTGCTGTTAAATATCTAAATTTTAACTTGATGAGCATTAGAATATTATTTTGCTGTTAAATATGTAAAATTTAAATAGTCTCATAAAGATGCTCTTAGGTAAAAAAAGTTAGACAGCGAACCAAACAGGCTGAATTTCTCCTCTTTTTCACTGCTCTAAAGAAAAGCTCAACGATGGGCGCACTCAATTTCTTGTCATCTTCTCCAGCTACGATAACAAACCAACAATTCCAATGACCTGTCAAAATTAGCCATCCAGAGAGAGAGTTCTTGAATTCTTGTTGAAGAGATAACAAAAACAATTTATTCGGAAAAAGCTAAAATAACTTATAATCTGATAGAGGGAATAGATTTTCCCCCTCCTCAACTATAAAACTAGACATTAACCTTCCTTTAAGTAGTAAAACTAGTTGCTTTTTATGCCTAATGGCTCCAACCCGATACGATTTTCATTTGACACGGCATTGATGTGGCAGCAGTTTTTTTAACTAATTGTCGACTACGGATTCCACAAGTCGAACCATAACTTCTTCTTCGCTCTCTTTCAATTATACTCCCTCCGATCTGAAATATTTGACGCCTCCGATCAGTTAGCTAAAATTAAGGTAAACATTAACTTACTAAATTGTCCCTAGTACAAATTAGATCCTGAAACAAAAAACGATAACGGGAGCATACTACACTACAACTAGGGATGGCAACAAAGATTTTCCCGTCGGGGAATGGCTTCCCATCCCCGTCCCCATGGGGACAAAAATTTCCCGTCCCTGTGAACGCTCACGGGGGAGCTTTTTCTCTCGTCCCCGTCCCCGTCGGGAAATTTATTCCCGTGGGGAACCCCGCGGGGAAACTGTCCCCGCTAGAAGTACAATATTTAAAGATAAATTTAAATTGATTGTATCAAATTAATACAAATTTAACAAACAAGATTGAAAATTACAAGAGACATCTACTTTAGAGTTTAGTTTTCTATTTTATAACATGTCATGCACTAAGTTCTTACTATAATTTTAACAAGTAAATTAACTAACTTGGATAAAATAGTTTCGTGGGGCGGGTACACGGGGAACGGGGACGGGGGATGGTTCCCCGTCCCATCCCCCGTCCCCGCGAACCCGACGGGGATTAAATTTCCCCCATTTAGATCCCCGCGGGAACTAAATTAGTCACATATCCGTCCCCTAATAGAGGAATTCCCTGCGGGGAATCAGGGATCGGATCCCCATTGCTATATCTAACTACAACCGAGGAGCTCGATAAGTAGCCACGTCAAATATTTTCAATGCTTTTAGATTGTACAACCGGTGACAAATAAAAAAATAGAGTGAGTACCTTTAAACGAATATATTAGAGATGATGTTGCCATCGTCCAAATACCAACACCAATCCCGGTCCTTACCGAACCATTGACAAACATCCTAGTCGACGGTCGACAGTAGCAGCCACCACAAATGACATAACAGTCCAAACACTTTTAGAGATGCTGCCATGTCGCTCCGGTAGCAGCCACCGCAACAATAGCGGAAAAACAAACGAACGCATGATTACATTAGAGATGTTGCCCCAATATACTAGCACCACTGGCGATCCATAGTTCCAAACCGTGCCATTGCCAAACAACCTCTCCTTGACACTAGCACTCACTACAAGCCACAGAACAGTCAAATCCAATCTTGTTCATGTCGCTCCAGCAGCATATACGATCTACGGCAACAAGCGAAGGATGGACACACGGGTCACTAAAGTAGTCTTGCATCAATCGATCGTGGGTAGCTTCACAGTCTCGCTCGATGTAGCTTCGATGTTGCGTCCTTTGCCTCCTCCTTGTGGAAGACTGGGAGATAAGCTTTGTCGTCTCATCCACTATAGTTTGATGCAACAACTCAATCATCTCGTCTTCGGTCATGTCAATGTCCGAACTCGATGCATCACAACAATAATGTACTCGAATGTAACGAGGGGTGAGAAATTTGAGGCGGTAGAAAAATTTGAAGTCTGAGATGTGTGAATGAGTTCAAACACTTTTACCCATTTTATAAGTTGGATTACATGTTTTTTCAAAATTTTTGGATTTTTTTTTGAAATTGAAAATAACATAAACCAATCAGAAAGTGCTAAGTGTCAAGTGGCCATCTGTATAGACCAATTCTCCAATGGTAAGGTTGGTATCGACTGCGAATTGTGACCGACCAGTAATAAGGCCCCGACCATCTCATCAACCAATACCGAACAACGCTGGAACCCGCCTTACACCCACGTGCTTCTAGGTCGTATTGGTCATGACCTTTGTTCTCTAATGGGTAGAACTCCTACCCTTTAAAGAGAACAATCATGACTTTGATTTAGCTCTAGAATAATTATTACGATAAAAGGACTTATGTAGTTAGGCCCTGTTCCAATCTCGTGAGATAAACTTTAGCAGCTTTTTTTAGCTACTTTTAGCCATTTATAATCTAAACAGGAGAGCTAATGGTGGTAATTGAAGCTAAACTTTAGCACTTTAATTCATATAGCTAAAGTTTAGTAGAAAGTTAAAGTTTATCCCGTGAGATTGAAACGGGGCCTTATTATGATGAAGAATAACAACACTGGACTAAACTTTTACCACCACCTAAGTTTTAGCCCTCCTAAACGTTAATAGTTTAATTCTAGATGATGCAAATAGGGCCTTGATTTCTCTTTTTCTTTCCATTTAGCATAGCAGTAGTGAAAGGATCCAGCAAGAGCTTAAATGGGGTGAACAGATATGTTCTTTCTAAGACTCACAAACTAAATCGAACTATTAGACCACAGAGCCTTCTCGTGCATGGATGTTCCGAATAGATGCAACATTGCAAGTGTGGGAGAGGGACGAGAAAGAAAGGATGGGGCTGGTATATTCCTTGCATGCATATATACGTGATACTAGGATTATAACATACTTGGATGTCGCAATCGTACACTATACTTCCTATATTGATTACAGCCTGCATATATTTATCCATATATGTACACATTGTATCTACATTACATGACTACATGCATTTATATATATATTTTTTGCCCAATCTTATACCTATCTTGTTGATATTAAGTAGATCAAAACTTGTGAGACGTACGCCTCTGGTCTTCTGACGACTGATCGGTCGATCGATCGATCACCCAGTACGTGCGTGCAATCAGCAGCTAGCTATCCAGCAGTAGACCACGCCGACCTACATGCTGCAGTTACAATGTGTCGTCTGCAGAGCTACTCCCTTCACTCCTGACCTTCTGAATCCGCTGCCGTAGCCTTCTCCGGTGGTCGTGGATCTTCCAGAGCCCATGGCCAAGAACAACGGTGGAGTATATGCCGTGGGTGATCATAGGTGCCAGGATATTGTCGGTCTGCCACACGCAGATATATATTGTCAATTTGTTGCATGCATTATATATATATATATATATATATATATATATATATATATATATATATATATATATATATATATATATATATATATATATACACCTGACGATGAACTTAAATCTGATATCATGCATGGACTGGGACCTGCTATATATGCGTACCTGGATCCATTCGAAGCCAAGGTAGAAAGCCAAGATTCCTTCCAGAAGCGGCGAGTATATCTTCCTCATTTGCCTCCTCTCGTACCAAGCTGCAAATCCATGCATGCATGCATATGTCAAAGGCTAAAAAATCTAACTACTTTGCAACATCACCACGGCTACAAATTTAAAAAGAATCTATAGTAGATATATGGTGGCCAAACAAACCTGCAAATAGTTTCTTGAGGTTCTCACGCCCTGTGCGCGAACGCATCGCTGGTGTCACCACATACGTAGGGTCTGAAAATTTTGAGTGGACAGCGCATATGTCACCTCACATATATATAGGGTTTTAATAGATTTCAAGATGAACACTACCTAGCTGGAAATAAAAAAAACAAAACAAAACAAATTAAACATAGTCATGCGAATCAGGACTGTCGTCGTCAGGAGGACATCTCGGTCACCTTTCGGAGTCGTGGCGACGTAGTAGAGGGTTCCTGTGAGGGCTGCAGTGATGACTGCCGCGAACGTCTGAGCGAATGGAACCAGAGGAGGAACGATACCACTCTGCATTGCGCCGGCACAGTTTCATAGAGACATGCATTAGGTGGTCTTGTGTATCGCAAAATTCAGTTTCATCTCTCGATTATTCAGCTGAAAAGCATATATGTTTATACCAGTGATGCAATCCCTCGAGCATCCTTCATTAGCTCCGTGCTTCTCAGGAAAATATCGGCCAATGCTCCCTACAATTATTTCAATGTTTTTTTACCATCATCAACGATATGAGCAGATCAAATGAAGTGAAAAGATATCTATGCTAATTACATGAGTAAACTTACATAACGACAATGGACAGGCAGCACATATATACCTGAATGGCGGCGCGGTAGAACAGCTCCTCGCCAATTGAGCTAGCAGCCACGATGAGGATAAACTACAGGTATAAGAAAAGATTAGTTTTTTTATATATATTGGTTTTAGCTAGGAGCTCCAAGCCATTCTACATAACAGCTGACAAGTCTAGGATAATATATATCACTAGATGAGTGATTCCACGACGTTTCATGTTGATCTCTAAGTCTATTTAGAACTTGATGTACCTGCCATGGTGACATGCCACAGAAGAAGCTGCGAAGCTCCTCATCCTCCACATCACGGATGGCACGCGCGTGAGGCGAATACTTGACAACTTCATCCTGAAACCAGAAATTAGCAGGCCACATGCATGCAAAAGTTATCTACTAGTACGAGTTAAGCAGAGACAATAAAAGGCAAATCAAAAAAGAAAAAGAAATTGGAATGGGGGTGCTAGCTGATCTGACTGGAGCTAGAAATGAGAGGACGCTGTAGTGCTGTACGTACATCGAGGATGAAGAGCAGAGCCATGATTGGTGGAGCTGCATAGCCAAGACCCTCGACGAGTGCCGTGAGAGACGGGTGGAAGCCCCCCGTGCAGTCTATCCCGGCCATTTGGCATATGAATCTCCCGGCGAGTGCCATGGCCCCGTAGATCCCTGTGCAGACATCGACAGATTAGCCGGGAGGGAGGATTGATTGAATTTGAATGCATGGATAGCTGAGCCTCACCAATGCCATAGCTGAGCCTGACGACCGCCCCGAGCTTGTCCCACATGGCGAGCTCCGCGTCCCGTGCTCCGAACCCCGCGCTCCCGGCTGCTCCGGCGGCGCCTCCGCTAGTAGCCACCGGGGCAGCGGCGACCTCGACGACCCTGGGCCCATCGGCGGCGAAGCTGGCACCTCTCCGTCGCCGGTCTGCCCCGCCGTCGCCGCCCTCAGCCGCCGCGCGGATCCAGCTGCTACGGACGACCCGAGGGGAGAAGCCTATGGAACAGTGGGTGTAGGTAGCGGTGTAGCTACATCTGTGCGCCGAAAGGGGCTTTCCCAGCTCCATGAACCCCTCTCCCCTCAGCCTCTCGATCTGCTGCGCAAGGACGACGAACTACAAGAGAAGGAGCCTCGAGAATGAACAACTGGGCCTGGAAATGGCAGGCACACCGCACGAAGACAGACAAGATTCTTTGTTTTGTTTATCACTACTGGGAATAGACTATTCCGTTTTACCCTCTGACTCTGATGATCTGGACGTTGTGGAGGAGCCGAGGAGGAGGGGTAGATAAGCAACACTCCTACTGGCGGAATCACATGCGAAGAAGCCAACAAAACAAATCGATGGATGGAGACCAGCGGCGCAACGCAGCTCTCTTTCTCCGGCCGCCGCTAGTTTTCAGTTTCAGTTTCCCTCCTCCTCTCCTCCTCGTCTAGTAGTCGTCCGCCTGGTTTCGACCGTGACTGCGTGCTTGCTTGCTTGGCCCGTCGTCCCGCCAGCGGTGCGTGCGTGTGGTCGTGGCGGGAGGCGTGTGGCCGTGTGGGCGCCGCCGGCGCCAGACGAGAGGGGATTTCCTCCTTCCAATCAGCGCGTCGCACGTCAACCGCTACGCGATAAGGTCATCCGCAGGCCCGATGACGCGGCAACGACCTCCAATCCAAAAAAAGGTTAAAAACAATTTTATTGGGCCAACCGTCCGGCCCAGTGACCAGTGCAGCCAGCCTAGCACATTCTTTGCAACTACCGGCCTGCAATGGAGCCCAAGCAGAAGAGGGCCGAGTTTAGGTCCTTGTTTGTCCAGGCGAAGGGCTTGGGCTGCACGGGTCGTATTGCGCAAATCTTAGTCCGATCGACCGTACAGAAACCACCCGCCAAAGCGCCAAACAACCAGGGCCGGAGCTGACATTTTGGAGAACTAGTGCGGACTCAAATACCGGGGGTCTCTTCTATATAAATATTTTTTCTTAATATACACACACTTTTTATCAGTAGAAATCAACATGATATTTAAATTATATTGAATTATTCATACAATATTTTAATAGTTTCTTCTTATATTTCTTGATACAAAGTCATCAATGATAGTGTTGACATTGACCTCAACCAACAACTGTTTTTGAATACATAGGGTTGTCAAATTGTTCAAACGTTCTTGAAACATTGTAGATCTTAAAAAGTTCTTCAATAATTTTAACTTTAAAAAGTTTTTTTTTCAGTTGATGCCACTGCCATAGGAATGGAAAATAATATCCAATAAACCAGAGGCGGATCCACAGTGTGGGCAAAGTGGGCCATGGCCCCACCTCAATTTTTGGAACTCTTTATACCTACCTTTTGCATATACTATAAAATAAAAAAAATATAAGGTATATGAGACTAAATTAGATAAACATCGGGTCCACCACATCATACCATCGACTAACTCACAAGATCTAGCCCATCATCTTAGGTCACGACCTATATGGACTAAAACACATAATGAGAAAGGCATCAACCGCACGTCTGTAGCATCCAACCCCCGCTTAGCGCTCGTCCTAGCGTTGTGCCCGCTACCCAATCGGCATCCGACAGTCAGTTCATCATTGTTGGCCGCATCCCCAACCGTCATCGCCAGCTGTCAGGACACCGTCGCTAGCTTGCGGCTCGCCTGCCATTGTCGCCAGCCTATCGTCTAGTCGATAGCCTGTCATGGCCGGCTCGCCTCCACTCGGCCACGGCCCCGCACTAGAGTGCAAGCTGCCACAACCACAAGATTGACGGTTTAATGATGTTTTCGATGTTTTTTCTATATAGTTTTGTTCTTTTACTTGGTCAAAAATCACGTGTTAGCCTTCGGTATTATTGAAAATGGTCGTCCATGCTATTTTCAACAAAAAGGGGTTGTGTTGCCATTGATCATCGACTATGTTGGGGGCTTGTTCTCAAATGCTAAGAGTTAAGAACAAGGCAACACAGAAAATGTTAAGTGTTAAAGTCCTTCGTCCTCCATCATTTTATATCCTTTCGGGATATAAAGAATTTCGGGCGAAGGTTACGAAGGACGTACCTTCGTAAGCATAATAACGAGGGACGAAGTATTCATATAAATCATGAGATATAAAATAAACATTTAAATGTTATCATAGAATCATTTCCATTTTTATTAACATGAACGAATATAAATAATTTCAAATTACAAATGTACCTTCGGTCTTGAGGAAGGCAAAAGTATAAGTATGATGCGAAGGCAAATGACAGGTTCGCATGAACAGTACGGGGGTACTGTTCATCTATTTATAGACACAGGACGCAGCCTGTGACAAATTACAATTATGCCCCTTACAAAAGTTTACAACATTGACTCAGACCTTTATGGATAAAAAGGTCATTCTATCTCTATGTCGGTTTGTAACGCCGAAGCTCCATGAAAAGGAACCTTCGGCCATCTCCTGAGGACAGCTTCAGCCGAAGCTGCTTCTTCGTGCAAGACCTTCGGCGCAACGAAGCATGACCCCAACAGTAGCCCCTTTCGCGGTGCTAGATCGTTTTTCGTAACGAGCTTGATCCGTGAAAAAAGCCTCTTCAGCTTCGGGAAGCCGAAGGTCCAAAAAACACCTTCCCTGAGCTCGTTGCTGAGAAACGATCCGGTTTCCGAGCGCGTGCCAGGCCCACCTTGCAGAGTTACTGTTTGATCTTTGCGGTCCACTGCACAGCGAGTACAAGTGACTGCCCGCCTGGTGTAAAAATCCTGCCGCTTCGCCTTCTTACCTGCAGCACTATATAAACAGACGGGTAGGTGTGAAGTTACCACAGCATTCATTGCTATTTGCACTGTTTTGCTGCCAAAATTTTTAACTATAGCCGAAGCTTGACTCTCAGAATCGAACGAAGGTCCATCTCGTCGTCTGCTTCGTCAGAAAGAAAGGCTTCGGGAGAAAAGAAAAAAGAAAAAAGTATCTAACTTCCCCAAACTCAGAATCAAATGGCGAGAGTGCGATCTACTGCCAGAGTTGCACGTGAAGGAGACGAAGCCGAAGGTTCGAATACTGTGCCCATCTCCGAAGCGATGCAGCGTTCCGGACTGGTGGCTACGGAAGAAATGCCCGCTGCTGAAGCAAACCCGACGGCTGCCGAAGGTGAAGAAGAGAACATTGAAGGGACTGATCCCGAAGATGACTATCGCATTGCCATGCCCAGCAAGCCCAGTCACTTGGACTTCGGGAAATCAACTGTTTCAAAGGCCGATCTTTCCAAGATGGTGAAAGCAGGTTATTTCAATGAAAATCAGAAGAAGCTACTTCGCTTCGGGGGAGAAGAAACCACCCCGAAGCCAGAGAAGGACGAGATTGTCATCTTCAAGAGCTTTTTAAAGGCTGGGCTGAGATTCCCTCTTCACGAGATTATTGCAGAGATACTGAAGAGATTTGGTATCTACCTTCACCAGATAACTCCTAACGCTATCGTTAGGCTTAGCGTTTATATTTGGGCCCTCCGAAGTCAAGCAGTGGAGCCATTTGCCGACAGTTTCTGTCGAGTTCATGAGTTACATTATCAAACAAAGGCCAGAAAAGATGGGCTACATGATAACTTCGGTTGCTACAATTTTGCCTACCGGAAAACCGCAAAGTTTCCTGTGATCAGCTACCGAAGCAAATGGCCAGCAGGCTGGAAATCAGAATGGTTCTATGTCAAGGTTGATGACGACAAAGAGAAGCTTGTGCAAAGTCCACTCGAGCTGATCTTCGGAGAAACCCGACCCCGCTGCAACATGACACCAGAGGGTCAAACACAACAGGCAATGGATGAATTCGGAATTATTGCAGAACATATCAGTACCAGGGATCTGGTTCAAGAATTCTTGGCATTTAGAGTCTTCCCTACTCTGAAAGAATGGGAAATGCCAAAGTTGAAGGGGGAGAAGAAGGAGGGGGAACTTGTCCGGCTTCCATATCACTTCAAATTCAAGCAATACTTTAAGAAACCCTGCCAAGAGTGGCTGGACACAGTCGAGGTGATGTGTAATGAAATTCTGGGGAATTATTCCAAAAAAGAAGATCAACTAATGACAGCAGCCTTCGGCACCCGTCCGAAGCGAAGGCTGAACCGAGTGCTTGATGCCCTGGGCTTCGAGTACCCTGACTATGAGCAGTTGAGCAAGGGTGCTGAGGGCCAAAAAGAAAAAGAGTGGTCGAAACTCTGAACAAGGATGAAGAAAGACCAGCAAAAGAGAAGAAAATTCCCAAGAAAAGAAAAATATCAACTCCGAAGCGAAAATTATCTGAAGAAGAGGGGACCCCCACACCACCTTCTACCAACGACGTGGAGGAAATTTTAAAGGTAATGACTGAACCCATGCCCACGAAGCTAAGTCCACTAGGGCCTCAACTGACGAAGCTTTTTCGAAAGGTGGAAGAGCCGGAACAAACGAAGATAACCAAGCCAAAGCGGCAAAGAATTATTGCAGTGACCGAAGTTATCGATAAGACGCCGCCGAGAGCGTCAATTCAGAAAACGGCAGCTGCTGAAGACACAACAAACGTCGAAGTCGCACCTTCGGAGGTCGCGGCTACCGAAGCCGCTACAGCTGAAGATGTGAACTTAGAAACTACTATTGAGGACATCGACAAAATTTTGGAAGACATGGCTGCAGAAGAAGCTGCCACTACTGTTGAAAAAACCATGGCCACAGTGCCTGGGAAGGGGAAAGAAATAGCCGAAGACACTTCGGACGACGAAGCCTACACATTTCAAAATTTAATTGGGCAAAAACTGTCGAAGGCCGAAATGGAAGAACTTAAGGACTATGCCAAATCTTGCGGCTACAAGCCAGGAGCTCTTCTATTTGGAGGCATTGATGACGAAAAATTGGGCTGCATTCGAGACCAAACTGGAGCTAAGGTCATCGGTACTTTATCAAAAAGTATCGGTTTTCCGAAGCTAGAAACAGATATCAGCCGCTACCGACGACAACATATCGTCGGCAGCTTATTTTACTCCAATTTCAAGGTAAACAACTTTTCTCTGGTTTCTATTGTTTTTAATAATGGAAATATTCCTAACAAAGGTTGTTTATTTGCAGAGCATGCTTCTGAGCAAAGCTCTGAGGATGCAACAAGACTTGGAGGACAAAAAACACGAAGCTATAATCGAAAATTTAGAGAGCAAGATAAAAGAACAATCAGCTATCATTGAAAAGAAAGACTTCGAGCTCCAATCAACCGAAGGCTTGCTGGCAGAGACTGAAGCTAAAATATCAGAGTTGAATTCAAAGCTTATCGGCCAATCAAAACAATTTGAACAGGAGAAGCTAGAGCTTAATTCGAAACTTGAAGCCGAAGTCCAGGCCAACTCAGACTTGAAAAAATCATTAACAAGCCTTCAAGACAAATGCTTGAAATTTAGCAATAATTGTATTGAACGATTAAAAAAGATATTTTACTCTGTTGGAGCCAGCAGCGGGAAGTTTACCCCTTCAGCGGAAAATTTGCCACAAGCCTTCGATCATATTGAAGCTGAAATCGAAGAACTTGACGAAGTTATAGCCGGGCACGGTGACTTCTGTGCCTGGGTAGCTTCTCGGGGTACCGCTGCAGCGTTCCTGAAGGCCGGCTGCGAGCATGGAAAAATCGTCAACAGGCCCAACTTCACCTTGTCTCCATCAATCCTGGACGATATTCCTGACCTCGCCCGAAGCATCTCAAATAGATTTATAAAAATGATATGGACAAAAGGCGGGCGAGAGAAGGCTGGAGACGAAGCTCGAAGCCATCTTGATCCAGTATGAAATCATACTTTGTACTTACCTTCTCCTTCACACTTGATTTTTACTCGCGATACCTTGATTCATGTAGGATGACGAAGGTGAAGATGATACTTAAAATATGTCGCCGAAGCCGTCGCCGAAACTGAAGCTTAGTGAAGATCAGTAGAAGTATACCATGGAAAAAACTCAGGATACTTTTGTAACAACTTTTGTAAATACAATTAAACTGTTCTTAAAGAACTTTGTACATACCTTGTAACATATTCTTACCCTTCTACTGAGGCGCTTTGATGTGGACGAAATCAGTATTTTGAGCCGAAAGCGAAAAAAACACCTTCCCTTCTTTTCGTACACAACGAAGCATAAGAGACCAATTCTTTTTGCCGAAGCTTTTCTTTTTTGTACACAACAAAGCATAAGAGACCACTTCTTCTTTTTGCCGAAGCAACCACTTAGGAACACAAATGCTATGAATGAATGCTTATGAATGCAAATATTATGATGTAATGTAATGTGCGAATGAATGTCCAAAGCATATGTCCGAAGCCACACTCAGCCATTATTTCCTTAGAGACAACCACACATCAGCTCTGCATTCCCTTAGGAACGACTTTGGAGCATCTTCGTCTTTTACTTAGACGGTATAAGCTCTGCATTCCCTTAGGAACGTCTTTGGAGCTTCTTCGTCTTTTACTTAGACGGTATAAGCTCTGCATTCCCTTAGGAACGTCTTTGGAGCTTCTTCGCCTTTTACTTTCGGCGGAATCAGCGTTGACTTTTCGCTGTGAGCTCTGCATCCCCTTAGGGACGTCTTTGGAGCTTCTTCTCTTTTTCAGTTTCGGCACTCGATGGTGCGTTCTCAGCTTTTTACATTTACATTCTTTGGGGGATTTTGCTCTTATAAAACTAAAAAAGGAAATTACATATGATGGCCCCATTAAAAACCTTTCTCCCCCTTTGGAAAGGAAAAGGGTGCCATGAAAAAGAAAAAGAAAAACATAAAAAAGTTACATCGAGTTATACATAATATCTCCGAAGCTCATCCGCATTCCAAGACCTTGGAATTTCGTTGCCATCCATGTCCTTTAACCTGTACGAACCAGGCCTTGACGAGGATGCTACTAAGAAAGGCCCTTCCCATTTCAATTGTAACTTGCCCACTGTATCTGGGTTAGCCACTCTCCGAAGCACCAAATGTCCTGGCTCAATATTTTTCAGCCGGACCTTTCTATCTCGCCATTTGACTGTTTCAGCCTGGTATTTATTAATATTCTCCAAGGCTTGAAGCCTGATCCCTTCTAAGGCATCTTTTTCCACAAGACAAGCATCTTCGGTATCTGATTCTGCCGAAGCTACCACTCTTATTGATCCAGCTTTAGCTTCTTCCGGAGTTATAGCTTCGTCACCGAATAATAACTTGAATGGGGTAAAGCCTGTAGACCTTGATGTTGTTGTATTGTGGCTCCACACCACTTTGGTCAACTGATCTGGCCACTTTCCCCTGGGTTGATTGAAGATTAACTTCATTATTCCTGTCATTATAATGCCGTTGGCCCTTTCAACGAGCCCATTCGACTCCGGATGCCTGACTGATGCAAAATGGATCTTCGTTCCAATTTGATCACAGAAATTTCTGAAAGCTTCGGAGTCAAACTGCGTTCCATTATCTACAGTGATGGCCTTCGGTACCCCGAAACGACAGACAATATTCTGCCAGAAAAACTTTTGGACAGTGGCCGAAGTTATTGTGGCTAACGGCTTCGCCTCAATCCACTTGGAAAAATACTCCACAGCTACTATAACATATTTTAGGTTCCCTTGGGCCGGTGGTAATGGACCCAACAAGTCAAGGCCCCACCTTTGCAATGGCCAGATGGGTTGTATCAGCTGTGTCAAAGACAAAGGTTGCTTTTGATCTCTTGCACATTTTTGACAACCTTCGCACTTTTGAACTAACTCCGTTGCATCCGAAGCTGCCTTCGGCCAATAAAATCCTTGGCGGAACACTTTTCCAAGTAACGGCCTGGATCCGATGTGGGATCCACACAGGCCTGCATGTATCTCTTTCATTAACTCTATACCTTCGGTTCTAGACAAGCACTTGAGCAGCGGGGCACAAACTCCATGCTTGTATAACTCCCCTTCTATCATGACATACGGACGAGCTCTTGCCTCTATCCTTTTATTATAAGCTTCGTCATCTGATAGGAAGTTACCCTGAAGGTAAGAGATTATTTCAGTTCTCCAATCTTCGCTGTAAGCAGGAGAAATGCTGAGGACTGCTCTTTCAAGTAGCTCCGCTGAAGGTGCCTTTATTGTTTCGAAGAAGACATCCGAAGGTAACGACAGCCCCTGTGCTGCAGACTTGGCTAGTAAATCAGCATGCTCATTTTGTCCCCGAGGGATATTCTTGACAGAAAATCCTTCGAAGGAGGCCTCGATCCTTCGGACCGTGTCTAGGTATTTTTCAAGCTTCGGATCTTTAGCCTTGCAACTTTTGTCAATATGACCCGAAACAACCTGGGAATCAGTCTTAAGAATCGCCCTTCTGATTCCCATTGCCTTTAATTTCCGAAGACCCAGGAGCAGGGCTTCGTACTCAGTAATATTATTTGTGCAGCTGAAGTCAAGTTTTGCTGCATAGCAAGTTTTAACCTTGGATGGTGAGACCAACACAGCAGCTGCACCTGCTCCGAAGGTTCCCCAAGAGCCATCACAAAACACTGTCCATACTTCGGCATCTTTATTTGCTTCTTCATCCTGAGCCCCTGGCGTCCAGTCGGCAATGAAATCTGCCAATGCTTAAGACTGAATTGAGGATCTATGCACATAATCAATGTAAAATTCATTGAGCTCCGCAGCCCATTTTCCAATCCGTCCAGTAGCTTCTCTATTTCTCATGATATCCTTCAACGGCTGCGAAGAAGGAACAATAATGTTGTACGCCTGAAAATAATGCCGAAGCTTCCTGGATGCCATTAAAACGGCATACAATACCTTCTCCAGCTCTGTATAATTTTTCTTTGAGACACTAAGGACCTCAGATACAAAATATACTGGGACCTGCTTCTTGACTTGTCCATCAAACTTCTCCTGGACAAGTGCCGCACTTACTGCTGAGTGCGAAGCTGCCACATATAACAACAGAGGAGCCCCTGGCGTTGGTGGAGTTAATGTTGTTAGATCTATTAAGTATTGCTTCAGCTCTTCGAAGGCTTTTTGTTGACTTGGGCCCCATTGAAAGACTTCAGCTGACTTCAGCACCTCGAAGAATGGTATGTTTCTTTCTGCTGATCTGGATATAAATCTGTTGAGAGATGCCAGCCTTCCTGTCAATCTTTGGGCCCCCTTTCTTGTGGTTGGTGGCTCCATTCGAAGTATAGCTTCGATTTTATTTGGATTAGCTTCGATTCCCTTTGTTGAAACCAAGCATCCAAGAAATTTACCCTTCTTCACTCCGAAGACACATTTTTCTGGATTCAGCTTCAGACCAGCTTGTCTGAAGCTGGCGAAGGTCTCCTGCAGATCAGCAATATGATTTTCCTGCTTCGTGCTTTTTACAATAATGTCATCAACATAGGTCAACACATTTCTGCCTATCTGAGACTAGAGAACCTTCGCAGTCATTCTGCTGAAACTCCCTCCAGCATTCTTGAGCCCCTCAGGCATCCGAAGATAGCAATATGTGCCACTTGGGGTTATGAAGCTAGTTTTCGGCTCATCTTCCTTCTTCATCCAAATTTGATGATAGCCTGAGTAGCAGTCTAGGAGACTCATGAGCTCTGAAGAAGCTGCTGCATCGACTAAAGAGTCTATCCTTGGCAGCGGGAATTCGTCCTTCGGACAAGCCTTGTTAAGATCTGTGAAATCGATACACATTCTCCACTTGCCATTGGCCTTCTTCACCATAACAGTGTTAGCCAGCCACTCTGGATACTTCACTTCTCTGATAACTCCTGCACTGAGGAGTCTTTTTACTTCATTACGAGCTCCTTCGGCCTTGTCATCAGACATTTTCCGAAGCCTCTGCTTTCGGGGTCTGAAGGATGGGTCGACATTGAGCGAATGTTCAATAACATCCCGATTTACTCCACAGAGATCATTAGCTGACCATGCAAAAACATCTTTGTTGTTGAATAAAAACCTTATCAAGGTTTTCTCCTGGTCTTCAGATAGTTGCGAGCCCAACAGCACCTTCTGCTCTGCTATGTCTTCACACAATAACATGGGCTTCGGCTGATCCGCTGAAGCTGCCTTCTCCCTCCTGAATTTGTACTGTTCACAAGCTTCAGCTCCATCTATGTTATGGATTGCCTTGGAGTCAGTCCAGCTTCCTTCGGCCCTTCTAGCAGCTTCCTGGCTTCCATGAATAGCAATAGGCCCTTGGTCCGAAGGTATCTTCATGCAGAGATAAGCTGGGTGAAGAATTGCTTCGAAGGCATTAAGGGTACCTCGGCCAATGATAGCATTGTAAGGATATTCCATGTCAACAATATCAAACACAATTTGCTCAGTCCTTGTGTTGTTGACAAATCCGAAGGTTACCGGCATGGTAATCTTCCCAAGTGCTACAATCTGCCGCCCTCTGAAGCCACAAAGAGGGTGCGTAGCATCATGAATTTTGTCTTCAGGCTCTTGCATTTGTCTGAAGGCTTTAGCAAATATAATGTCAGATGCACTGCCTGTATCAACCAAGACATTGTGAACCAGAAATCCTTTGATCACACAAGAGATAACCATGGCATCATTATGAGGATAGTCCTTAAGCTGAAGGTCTTCCTGAGAGAAAGTGATTGGAATGTGAGACCATTTTGACTTGATGAAGGGTCCCTGCACTCCAACATGCTGCACCCTTCTCTGAGCCTCCTTCTTCTGCTTCTTGTTGGCCGGCTCTGAGCAAGAACCGCATGTTATCGGGAGCACCAGCTTTGAAGTCGAAGCAGCTCCAGCTTGATTGTTGAACGAAGCCATCAGCTCAGAAAAGTGGAAGTGAGTTCACCGGAGGTGGGCGCCAATGTTGGGGGCTTGTTCTCAAATGCTAAGAGTTAAGAACAAGGCAACACAGAAAATGTTAAGTGTTAAAGTCCTTCGTCCTCCATCATTTTATATCCTTTCGGGATATAAAGAATTTCGGGCGAAGGTTACGAAGGACGTACCTTCGTAAGCATAATAACGAGGGACGAAGTATTCATATAAATCATGAGATATAAAATAAACATTTAAATGTTATCATAGAATCATTTCCATTTTTATTAACATGAACGAATATAAATAATTTCAAATTACAAATGTACCTTCGGTCTTGAGGAAGGCAAAAGTATAAGTATGATGCGAAGGCAAATGACAGGTTCGCGTGAACAGTACGGGGGTACTGTTCATCTATTTATAGACACAAGACGCAGCCTGTGACAAATTACAATTATGCCCCTTACAAAAGTTTACAACATTGACTCAGACCTTTATGGATAAAAAGGTCATTCTATCTCTATGTCGGTTTGTAACGCCGAAGCTCCATGAAAAGGAACCTTCGGCCATCTCCTGGGGACAGCTTCAGCCGAAGCTGCTTCTTCGTGCAAGACCTTCGGCGCAACGAAGCATGACCCCAACAGACTAGATGCTCGTACACGTCACCCCACATATGTTTTCTTGCCATAGATCATATTCTTTGATTTCTAGTGGAGACCATTTCTTGGTCAAAAATCCGTAGGTGTTTGTTGGGGCGAAGGCAAAGGCGCCACCCTTCGCTCGAAGCCTTCGCTGCAGCAGCTGAACTAACAGAAACAAAACAGGCAGGGACACCCTTCGCTTCTTCCGCACCAGACGAAGACTGGCGACGAAGGGCATCCCACGGTGCGGCCTCGTCCAGCTCGGAGGCCCACGTGCAATCCGGCCTATTGTAACGGGCCCCGCTTGGCCGCCGTGTGTTACGGGCCTAATCTGTAAAAGCATTCCTGTAATTACAATCTGTAACCCCGCTTTATGGGAATATTCTAGGGATAACCTAGGTAGCTGAGGGCACATGCGTCCTTAGCTCAAGGTGCTGCGCACTCAGGTACCTATAAATACCCCTGCACAGTGCCCGTGAGAGGCCGGATTAACAGAGCTTTTGCCATCTAGCGCGTGTGCCCTGTTGACATCACTGTTCACCCTTGTTGGATCCCCTTGCAACTGAGAGCAAGTTCCAACATTTGGCGCCCACCGTTCGTGCTACGAGAAAACCACCCACGATGGCACCCAAGAGAGCTAACCCGAAGGCTGACGAGGCTGCGAAGGCAGCACTGCTCGCCGCAAGAAAGGGCAAGGCCCTCACCCGCACCCAATCCACCCACCAAGAGGCCATTGAAGACGATGTCCCTCGCGCATGCGAAGACGACACCCTCCGCACCTGCGACCCCGAGGGACAACCGCAGCCACCCTCAGGCTTCGCACCACCGGAGGGCGCGGACCTCGCCGAGGACGGTGAAATCCTCAGTGTCTCAGCAGAAGAACAGCTACAGCTGCGCGCCCTGCGCCTCAAGAACCGCAATCTCCAGAGGCAGAAGGAGATACTGGAGGCCAAGCGCCAGCGTGTGTCCGCACTAACCAAAGTGCGGCAAATGATACGCGACGAAGAGCACAAGGCCCAGGAACTCGAGCGGGAGATTGCGCTGATGCAGCGCGAAGGCCACCTCGGCCTGCAGCATGAGTCACCCCTCCAGCAGCGCGCACAACTCGAAGACACGTGCGAAGGCCACCCCGGCCTGCACCATGGGCCACCCCTGCAACACCGCGCGCAACCGGAGGACCCGCGTTTCCCCCAACGCGACCACACCTTCTCGCACGCCGCGCCATTCCAAGGGGTCAACTATCTCGATGAGCGAAGTCCCCTGGCGCCACACCTGCAAGTGACGCCGTGGCCGGCTAACTTCCGGGCAGGGACCTATCCCAAGTACAACGGCAGCACCGACCCGGCTCAATACATAATGAGTTATCAGGTCGCCGTTGCATCGTCCGGGGGGGACGACGCCACAATGGCGAAGTCTTTCATCATCGCCCTCGAGGGCCCCGCACTCACCTGGTTCACCAGGTTGCCCCCGCTGTCCATTGATTCCTGGAGAAGTCTCCGGGACAAGTTCCTGCTCAACTTCCAAGGGTACTGCCCAGATACCGACGCCCTGGCCGAACTTTCGCTCTGCAAGCAGCTAGAAAAGGAGACCCTGAGGGAGTATTACCGCAAATTTCTAACACTCAAGTCACAGCTGCCCTTAGTCGATGACCAGATTGCCATCCACTATGCTATCAGTGGCCTTCGCGCCGGCGTCCTTTACAGCCACTGCATCAGAGATCCGCCAAAGAACCTCCAAGAGTTATATCAGCTGTTTGAAAAGTACGCCAGATCCGAAGAGCTCCACCAGCGCAAGATTGAGTCCCAAAGGAAGCCAAAAGATGCTCCACAGTCCAGCCGCACGTGGACAAGGACTCCGCAGCCAGACTCCGGTCGAGACGGCCGCAATCAGCAGCAAGTGCACAACATCGCCAACCAGCATCCCGCTGCTGACCCCCTCGTCGCCAGGAATATCCCCCCCAGGGCCGCGGAAACGGCACTCGTGGCAGGGGCCGAGGGCGTGCGCAGCCGCCGCGCCGATTCTACTGCCTCTTCCATGGCGAAGACTGCGCCCACCAAACCAAAGACTGCCCCAAAACGAAGGCTACCAGAGACAGAATGGCTCGGGCGCAGCCAGCCGACAACCCCAGAATTGTCGTGCACAATTACCAGCAACCCCCTCCACCATATATCCACGCTACCGCCCCGCATCCACCGCACCACGCTTACCAACACCATCAGGAAGTACAAATCGTACCTCCTCCACCCCCACCACCACACCAACAACATCAAAACATCCCCCATGCCCCAAAGCAGGAAGACTTCGCCGATCAACCATATCGCGGAGTCATCCACATGATAACTGGGGGGTCCAGCACCGACTTCGACACCAAGCGGCAGAAGTGGGACCACTACCGCAGCATCAACCATGTCGCCGTCACGGGCCCAGTCGTGCAGACAAAGTGGTCCCACATACCGCTAACCTTCGACGCACAGGACGTCGACTTGCGCAGCGCCCCCCACTGCGACGCCATGGTTATCAATTGCAGCGTGGCAGGCTGGGACCTGCACAAGGTCCTCGTTGACAACGGCAGTCAGGCGGACATCATCTTCCTCCACGCCTTCGATCGCATGGGCATAAGCCACAGCCTGCTTAAGCCTTCGGACAACCCGTTGTATGGCTTCGGCGGCAAGGGCACCTTCCCCGTCGGCAAAATAGAGTTGCCTCTCTCCTTCGGTGTAGCACCCAATGCCCGAAGCGAGCAAATAACCTTTGACATTGTCGACATGGTATATCCTTACAATGCCATCATGGGCCGGGGCTCCATCAATAAGTTTGAACCAGCCATTCACGGACTGTACCTATGTATGAAGATACCAGGTCCGTTAGGCGTCATCACAGTCTTCGGCAATCAACAGACTGCGCGTAACATAGAGCGGGACTTCGTGCCCGGTCAAAGAAACGTGCACTGCCTCACGGCCCAACGCGAGGACCCCGCACCTGCCAGCCCAACCAATAAGCAACACGACAAGGCGCAGCTGCAGAGCAACGACGGGACCAAGACTGTCCCCCTCGACCAGGCCACGCCCAGGCAGACAGTCATTATCAGCGAAGACCTTACTTCGCATGAAGAAGAAAAGCTCCTCTGCTGCCTATCCAAGAACAAAGATGTCTTCGCCTGGTCGGCCCTCGATCTGGTTGGGGTCAGCCGTTCAATAATTGAGCACAGTCTGGGAATCGACCCTTCGGTACGGCCGAAAAAGCAGCGGCTTCGCAAGATGTCCGACGAAAAGACGGAGGCCGCCAAGGCAGAGGTGCACCGCCTTCTGGAGGCCAAATTCATCGAGCCGGTGGCTTACCCCACATGGCTCTCCAATGTCGTGATGGTGCAGAAAAAGAGCGGGAAGTGGCGAATGTGCATCGACTTCACCAGTCTCAATAAAGCCTGCCCAAAGGACAATTTCCCGTTGCCGCGGATCGACAAAATAGTCGATAGCGCGGCCGGATGCGAGGTCATGTCCCTCCTCGATTGCTTCTCCGGTTACCACCAGATATACATGAAGGAAGAAGACAAGGCCAGCACCAGCTTTATAACACCCTTCGGCACATATTGCTTCATCAGAATGCCGGAGGGACTCAAGAACGCCGGGTCCACCTTCTCCAGGCTTACCAAAACAGTGCTCGAAGGGCAGGTTGGCAGAAACATATTCACATATGTAGACGACATCGTCGTCGCCAGCAAGAGCAAGGAGGACCACCTCGCCGAAACATTCGCGAACATGCGAGACGCACAACTCCGACTAAACCCGGAAAAGTGCGTCTTCGGCGTTCACCAAGGCAAAATATTGGGCTACCTGGTATCACACCGTGGCATCGAGGCCAACCCAACCAAGATTCAGGCCATCTTGGACATGACGCCTCCGCAGTCCGTCAGGGACGTCCAGCGCCTGACAGGCAGATTGGCCGCTCTCAACAGATTCATCTCCAGGTCCGCCGAGAGAAGTCTCCCCTTCCTCAAGACACTCCGTGGTGCAAAAGACTTCGCCTGGGGACCAGAGCAGTCGGCGGCCTTCGCCTCATTAAAACAGTACCTCACAGAGTTGGCCGTCCTTACCAGCCCTGACCCCTCGCTCCCCCTGCTGCTCTACGTCGCGGCTTCGCCACACGCGGTCAGCGCGGCTCTAGTGCAGGAGCAAACTGTCGAGGGCGTGGTCCGGCAGTGCCCCGTGTATTATGTCTCCGAAGTGCTAACACCGTCCAAGTGCAACATGACAGAGCTGGAGAAGATTGCCTACGCAGTCGTCATGTCATCGCGCAAACTGCGCCATTACTTCGAAGCATTCAAGGTCCGAGTCACCTCAAACAGGGGGCTCGGCGAATTATTCAGAAACCCGGAGGCGTCGGTGAGGAT
Source organism: Zea luxurians (assembly GCA_029449295.1). Taxonomy (NCBI): domain Eukaryota; kingdom Viridiplantae; phylum Streptophyta; class Magnoliopsida; order Poales; family Poaceae; genus Zea; species Zea luxurians. The sequence goes on from JAOPSE010000010.1 coordinate 109,745,297, forward strand.
TGCCAAGTGGGCGGCCGAACTCTCCGGCTACCACATCTGCTTCGAGCCCAGAACAGCTATCAAGTCTCAAGTCCTGGCAGACTTCGTCGTCGACTGGACTGGGCCAACAACACAGCCAGGTCCGTCCACAGAGAAGACTTGGACGATCCATTGCGACGGTGCTTGGTGCCATGCGGGGGCAGGCGTCGCTGCAGTCATCACCTCACCAGTCGGGGTCAAGCACAGATATGCAGCACGACTCATCTTCAATCTGGAATCCGACAGATGCACAAATAATATAGCAGAATACGAAGCAGTCATCCTCGGCCTCCGCAAGCTAAGGGCCCTCGGAGTCACTACCTGCATCATCAAAACAGACTCCAAGGTAGTTGCCGGCCAAGTCGAGAAAGACTATGCAGCCAAGGACCCCGCGCTCATGCAGTACCTCGCGGCCATCCGAAGTCTCAAGAGGCAGTTCAAGGGGTTCACCTTGCAGCATGTGGATCGGGCCAAGAATGAGGAGGCTGACGCATTGGCCAAGGCCGCTGCCAGGGGCGAAACTCTGCCCTCCGACGTATTCTTTCATGTCATCGGCACGCCAGCAGTCCGGAGCCCCGAAGGGCTCCAAATAACCAATGACAGCGAGGGCCACCGCACAGTCAACCTTATCATGACCGAAGACTGGCGGGCACCCATAACCCTGTTCCTGCAGGGGTATTATCATCCAGCCGACATCAGTGAGGCCAAGCGTCTCAGACATCGAAGCCGAGACTTCGCACTGATCGAAGGCCAACTCTACAAAAAAGGGGTCAGTCAGCCAATGCTTAAGTGCGTCACCGAAGCCGAAGGCATGCAGATTCTACGTGAAGTCCACAGTGGCACGTGCGGATCACACGCAGGGCCGAGGGCCCTAGCTGCTAAGGTGATCCGCCAGGGCTTTTACTGGCCCGCAATGATCTGCGCCGCAAATCGGGTCACACGGTCCTGCGAAGCCTGCCAGAAGTTTTCTCCTCGGTCAGGCGGCCCCTCGCAGTATACAAAGCTGATCGCCCATACATGGCCTCTCCAGCGCTGGGGCCTCGACATTGTCGGACCCCTGCCCACCGCTCAGGGGAACCTTAAGTTCGCCTTCGTCGCGGTCGAGTACTTCACCAAATGGATCGAGGCGCGGGCTGTTTCTACAATAACATCAAAGACTGCCCAAAAATTCTTCTGGCAGAACATCGTTTGCCGCTTCGGAGTACCGTCCGAACTAACAGTCGACAACGGCAAGCAGTTTGACAACCAAGACTTCAAGGATTTTTGTTTCTCCATTGGCACCAAGCTCGCCTTCGCCTCAGTCTATCATCCACAGTCCAACGAGGTCGTGGAGCGCGCCAACGGGAAAATCTTCACAGCTATCAAGAAAATGCTCCTTGATGAAAAAAGGGCAGATGGACCGATTTGTTACCTGAGGCAGTCTGGGCACTAAACACGACTGAGTGCAGGGCGACCGGGTTTACTCCCTTCCGCCTTCTATACGGATCGGAGGCCATGACCCCGCAAGAAATAAAGCACGGGTCCCCGCGAACAGTTCCGTCAGCCGTCCCTGATGTGGACGAGCCAACTTCGAAGGATCTCATCGACGGAGACCGAGTCTTCGCCCTACAGGCCCTGAACAAATACCAAGCCCAGACCAAAGCATGGCGCGACCACTCAGTCATCCCGAGGGAGTTCAGCGAGGGGGACCTCGTACTCGTTCGAACAGCTCGGACGGAGTTCAAGGGCAAGCTGGAGCCTAGGTGGGAGGGCCCCTTCATAGTCGAGACAAAAGCTTCCCCCAACGCTTACAGGCTCACAACGCCAAACGGCGAGGACCTGGAGCACTCCTGGAACATCGACAACCTCCGCAAATTTTTTGTTTGATTCCTCAGGGCTGTCTTCGCCCTTGTAAATTCGCAAAAACAATCTTGTACCGGCCCGCACTCTTTTCCTCCCGGGGGGTGAGGTTTTTAACGAGGCGGAGCCATGTAATATATGTGTGAAAAATCCTCCGCAAAGACATGCGTCGAAAAAGACCGCGACGACGGTCTTCGACATTCGACCAACACGAGGTCACCGCGAGGCTAAGCGCTAGCCACCCTCGCGTGCGACAAATCTGCGCCGAAGTCGCCCAAGGGTGCAGCCGGATTAGCACAACAAGTGCGAAAAAACCGAAGTCTATCGCGAAGACTATCCGCGCAGAAGTCGCCTAAGGGTGCAGCCGGATTAGCACAACAAGTGCAAAAAATTGAAGTCTATCGCGAAGACTATCCGCGCAGAAGTCGCCTAATGGTGCAGCTGGACTAGCACAACAAGTGCGAAAAAACTGAAGCCTACCGCACAGACTGTTCGTACAGAAGACACCTAAGGGTGCAACCGGACTAGCACAACAAAGGCAGAAACGACAACATCACACCGTCCATGCCAAGACCAACTTTAATCACACCAACACAGCACAACAACACAAACCAGACAAAGTACACAACGCCTTCGCACACATATGCAAGCGAGGGCACACAATTTCATCATACAAGCCTCTACATATACAAGCGAGGGCACCACACTCTACATCGGCTCAACCTTAGGAATAATTCCCATCTCCCTATAATTAAATAACATTATCCTAAGCTCCTCACCCGCAAAAAGACTTCGCAGTTCCACTTCACCTGTATTCTCGGCGGCCGGCAAAGACAATAGTTCCTGCCGGCCAGCCCCACTCACACAAAGCCGAGCCCCCTCCGCCCCACTAACTCTACGTTTCGCAACTGCCCTTCGTCGCCGTCGCCCGGTGCTAGGACCTGGCACATCTCCTGCGTCCGCGGCGTGCGGCGAAGCCTCCGCCGCAGCCACATCCAAGGCCGCGAAGTAGTCCAAGTCCTCCGACGACTCCTCAGTCCACTCAATCGAGCTCCCAGAGTCAGCACAATCAAAAAACTCAGATGCAGACCCACCACATTCATTACCATCTTCCGCGGTCGAAGCCGCCAAAAATTTAGTAGTAGCGGTTGTGTGCGCAGGCCCAAAATCTTGAACCTGCGCAGCAACCAAAATTCAGTAACATGTACAAATTTCCCCAACCCTCCACACCCACTACGCCACCTGCGACGGCCCTGACGCTGCGGGAGCCTCCGCCGTTGGCTCCGCCGTTGCTTCCGCTGTTATCTCCGCCGCTGCCGCTGCGGAATCTTCAGCACTCGGCGCTGCAGCTGCAGAGGCATCAGGCGCGCCTTCGGCGACCTCTGGGGGCAGGTCTTCGCCGGCCGCAGCGGATGCGTCTGGGGTCGGCTCCAGGGCGACCCCAGACACGGCCTCTGCCAGGGTCGACTCCGGGTCAGTCTGCATGCTGTTCAGCGCACCGAAGTCGTCGACCCTCTCGCCACGCGCCGCCTAAGCCAAAACACACAAAATTCATCAAACACACACACAGCCCACGTCCAACAAATACCAAACAAGCGAAAACATTACCTGAGCCCTCGCCGTCTCGGCGCGCTCCCTGACCACCTCGCGACCGTGTGGACCCCACAGCCGGTCGAAGATAGCTCCGGCGGATTCCTTCACTACGGGGTCCTCAACCTTGAAGATATCTTGCTCAAAATCTTCTTCGACTTGGTCAAAGACCTCGAAGTGCCGGCACCCTTCGCGAGAGAGCGCGTTCATCGCCCCCTCGCAGGTGACCAGGGAGGCATACGCCATAAACCCCTCCACGACAGTGGGGAGCGCCTGCAACTCCTCCTGTACCCACTCCAGGCACCGAAGTCCAGGCTCTCGGTCCGGCACTTCGAATTCACCGGTCCCCGCGCCCAGGCCACGGTATGTATCTACAACCAGTTGGCGCGTCCGCTCTGCCTCCGCTCGTGCCGCGGCCTCGGCCCCCTTCACGCGGCTCTCCAGGGCGGTGAGCCGCTCCTGCAGCTGCTCGGCGCGCTCCCTGGCAAGATTGCCCTCCGCCCGTGCCAGGTTGGCCTCCGCCTGCGCAGCCTGCGCCTTGACAAGGGCCTCGTTGGTCTCCCTCCTTTCCCCCGCCAGCTGGCGCCGGAGGGCGGCCTTCTCGTCCTCCAGTGTGGCCACCTTGTCCGCCAGCTTGCGACACTTGCTGTCGGCGGCCGATTTTTCACGGACGGTGTCAGCATGTTGTGTCCGAAGTCTTTCGACTTCGCCAGCCACAGCTGCCGTGAGGGCCCCGATGCAGTGCGGCTGGCGAAGTCAGCCACCTGCAGAGCAATCGTAAGACCGCGACCCCAGCAAGCCGAAAAAAAGGGGGGGGGACGAAGTCCAACTCAGCGGACCTGACGTAGCGCCTCCGTCACCTCCGTCAGCCGGCGGGACGCAGCGCCCGCCTCATCCATGACAACCGTGAGGGCCGACGCCTCGCCTCCGGCGCTAAGAGCCCCGCCCTTCGCCTTCGGCACTGCGGCGGCCGTCGTGGTCGCCGCGCCAGGCGCAACCATAGCAAGTTGGCCTTCGCCCAACCCTGCAACGTACCAACGAACCAATAAAAAAAAGCCAACGACTTACCACCGAGATAGTCGTCCACACTAATATCGGTGGCGAAGTCGGCGACACGTTTGCCCGCCAACGGCAACGCTCGGGCCGCTTTCGCGACCTCCACCACTCCGCTGGACGGCGGCACCGCCTTCGCCGACCTCGAGCCTCCGGCGCCTGCCGCTGCCTCCGGCGCCTTGCTAGATGCAGGGACGCCCGACTTCGCCGCCAGCGGCGGCCGGCCTCCGCCGGGGGCCGCAGCCTTCGCAGCCCCCCACTGCCTCTTCGGCCTGGCTTCAACGAGCCTGACAGCCGCCTGGCGCTTTTGTGCAGCTCCCTGGCGATCCTTGTCCATCACTGCTGACACAACAGCAGCAATATTCCGCCCGTAAGGAAATACCCTCCATTCACGAACCATGCGAGATGTAAAAAAATCCTCGCCAGCCGCGCGGGGGACAGGAACATTCCTAGGCCAACAACCCCCGGTAACCCTCAGCATCCGAGCCGAAGACTCCCGGAGCTCGGGCGAAGACATCCTTTCCCCCGGGGCTGCACACGTCCTCATCAACTCTCTAGAAAAACGATCAGAAGCCCCAAGTCCTCCCATAGCAGTACCTAATTTTCTCTCTTTAGAGGATGGGGCGGCCACCGGCTCAAGGTCGTCTCCGGTCTCCACCGCCGGTTTCTTCCCACGGCGGTCCACATCGTCTTGACCAGGGTAGCCGTCATATGGCAATTGATTTAATTCAAAAACCCTATTCAAGCGGTCATTCGACCCGCGGATATCCCAGCTGCGCTGGCCCTCTGTCCTCGGCACGTAGCGTCCAACAAGCCGCACCGCCCCATCCTCCGCCTCACGCACAACGGCGGCCGGATCGCGGTTTTGCAGTTTCAGGGCGAAGGCGGGACTCCGCACCACCCTTCCACCATGAAAAGGCATCTGGCGAGGGCATACTTCGCCCAACGCCCAGCCATGCGCCAATGGCCACACCCCGTACGCCACAAATTCTTCAACCAAGTCGCGCCCACTGCTCAGGCCGGCGGCGCACCAAAGAGCCCCTTCGTCCTCATCCTCCTCCGCCACTTCAAAGGGCGGGTACGCTGAGTAAAAATGAGAACACATTGCGAACACGGGGAGTCCCTCATGGCCTTCGACGGTACCCTCAGCGACGTAAAACCAAAATTCATTCCAGTTGCCCCACTTGTTGCGGGCGCAAGGAACCAACTCGACTACCTGCATCGTGGTTTTGCCGGTCTTCGGCGTGAATGTGCAGGATCCAAACTGAGCAACTTCGCCTCCAATCATCCTCTTCTGCCAATGCAAACAATAATACTTCGCAAAAACTTCCACCGATGGCTGTCCGCCGTACGAAGTCGTCGCCCAGACATACTTCGACAGAGCCACTATGGCATTCGGTGTCAGCTGATGTATTTGAACGTTGAACCTGCGCAGGACTTCGCCAATAAATCGGTGCGCAGGCAAGCGGAGTTCGGCGGCGAAGAACGCCTCGAAAACGACCAACTCGCCCTCTGGCTCGGGGACTTCCTCCGTCCCCGGGACTCGACCAACTCCGCCGCCGAAGTAACCCAACCGCTGCATATCTTGCACGCGGGCCGACGACATCCGCGATACGCCAAAATCAACAGAATCGCCGGCGCGCAACTCCTCCGCCATTAAACTACTCAGCGTCTCCTCAGACGAGGCGGCGGCCGGCGGCGAGGGAACGGCCGGCGGTGTAGCGGCAGCGGAAGAAGACGAGGACGGCATCGCTACGTACCGTCGGCGGCGGCGGGCGGTCTGCTTCACTCGAGCCAGATCTCCGGCGAACAAGAGCACGGCGGACAGACGAGCAGCAAGACGGCGGAAAGGGCGGCTAGGGTTTTCGCGGAGCGCGGAAGGTGAAGTTCAAAAAGCGCCGACCCCCGCCCCCTTTTATAGACAGGGCGCGGCTCTTCGGGAAACCCGCAGTGCAACAGGGCGCGGCGCTTCGGGAAACCCGCAATCCAACAGTACGCCGTCAATCAACGGTCATATCAAAAACCCCCGCGGAACCACTTCGAGCGAGGGCAGCGTCTCCGCCATCTAACGACGTCTTCGGCACCAGGTGACTTTGTCGAACTGGTCCCTCGGAGGGCAAATGTTGGGGCGAAGGCAAAGGCGCCACCCTTCGCTCGAAGCCTTCGCTGCAGCAGCTGAACTAACAGAAACAAAACAGGCAGGGACACCCTTCGCTTCTTCCGCACCAGACGAAGACTGGCGACGAAGGGCATCCCACGGTGCGGCCTCATCCAGCTCGGAGGCCCACGTGCAATCCGGCCCGTTGTAATGGGCCCCGCTTGGCCGCCGTGTGTTACGGGCCTAATCTGTAAAAGCATTCCTGTAATTACGGTCTGTAACCCCGCTTTATGGGAATATTCTAGGGATAACCTAGGTAGCTGAGGGCACATGCGTCCTTAGCTCAAGGTGCTGCGCACTCAGGTACCTATAAATACCCCTGCACAGTGCCCGTGAGAGGCCGGATTAACAGAGCTTTTGCCATCTAGCGCGTGTGCCCTGTTGACATCACTGTTCACCCTTGTTGGATCCCCTTGCAACTGAGAGCAAGTTCCAACAGTGTTAGCCTTCGGTATTGTTGAAAATGGCCGTTCATGCTATTTTCAACAAAAATAGGGGTTGATGGCCATTGATCATCGACCTGAGGCTCGTACGCCTCACCCTACATATGTTTCCTTGCCATGGATCATATTCTTGGATTTTAGGTGGAGACCTTTTCTTGGTCAAAATTATGTAGGTGTTATCCTTCGATATTATTGAAAATGGTCGTTCATGGCTACATTCGACAAAAATGGGGGTTGTGTCCATTGAGCATCGACCTGAGGCTCGTACACCTCACCCCACATATGTTTTCTTGCCATAGATCACATTCTTGTATTTCTGGTGGAGACCATTTATTGGTCAAAAATACGTAGGTGTTATCCTTAGGTATTATTAAAAATGGTCGTTCATGCTATTTTCGACAAAAATGGGGGTTGTGTGGCCATTGATCATCGACCAGAGGCTCGTACACCTCTCCCAACATATGTTTCCTTGCCTTAGATCACATTCTTGAATATTTGGTGCAGGCCATTTCTTGGTCAAAAATCCGTAGGTGTTAGCCTTCGGTATTATTGAAAATGGTCGTTCATGGCTATTTTCGACAAAATTGGGGGTACTATGGCCATTGATCATGGACTAGAGGCTAGTACACCTCACCCCACATATGTTTCTTTGCCATAGATCACGTTCTTGGATTTCTGGTGGAAACCATTTTTTGGTCAAAAATTCGTAGGTGTTCGCCTTCGGTATTATTAAAATGGTCGTTCATGCTATTTTCGACAGAAATGGGGTTGTGTGGCCATTGATCATCGGCCAATGGCTCTTACACCTCACCCCACATATGTTTCCTTGTCATAGATCACATTCTTGTATTTCTGGTGGAGACCATTTCTTGGTCAAAAATTTACTGGTGTTAGCATTTGGTATTATTGAAAATGGGTGTTCATACAATTTTCGACAAAAATGGGGGTTGTGTGGCCATTGATCATCAACCAGAGGCTCGTACATCTGACCCCACATATGTTTCCTTGCCATAGATCACAGTCTTGGATTTCTGGTGGAGACCATTTCTTGGTCAAAAATACGTATGTGTTAGCCTTCGGTATTATTGAAAATGGTCTTTCATGGCTATTTTCGACAAAAATGGGGGTTGTGTGACCATTGATCATCGACCAGGAACTCGTACACCTCACCCCACATATGTTTCCTTGCCATATATCACATTCTTGGATTTTTGGTGGAGACCATTTCTTGGTCAAAAATCCATAGGTGTTAGCCCTCGGTATTATTGAAAATGGTCGTCCATGCTATTTTTGACAAAAATAAGGGTTGTGTGGCCATTGATCATCGACCAGAGGCTCATACACCTCACCCCACATATGTTTCCTTGCCATAGATCACATTCTTAGACTTTTGGTGGAGACCATTACTTGGTCAAAAATCCATAGGTGTTAGCCTTCGGTATTATTGAAAATGGTCGTTCATGGCTATTTCCGACAAAAATGGGGGTTGTGTGGCCATTGATCATTGACCAGAGGCTCTTACACCTCACCCCACATATGTTTCCTTGCCATAGATCACATTCTTGGATTTCTCGTGGATACTATTTCTTGGTCAAAAATTCGTAGGTGTTTGCCTTCGGTATTATTGAAAATGGTCATTCATGGTTATTTTCGACAAAAATTGGGGTTGTGTGGCCATTAATCATTGACCAGAGGCTCGTTCATCTCACCCCACATATGTTTCCTTGCTATAGATCACATTCTTGGATTTCTGGTGGAGACCATTTCTTGGTCAAAAATCCGTAGGTGTTAGACTTCAGTATTATTGAAAATAGTCATTCATGCCCTTTTTGACAAAAATAGGGGTTGTGTGGCCATTGATCATCAACCAGAGGCTCGTACACCTCACCCCACATATGTTTCCTTATCATATATCACATTCTTAGCTTTCTGGTGGAGACTAATTCTTGGCCAAAAATTCGTAGGTGTTAGCCTTCGGTATTATTGAAAATGGTTGTTCATGGCTATTTTTGACAAAAATGGGGGTTGTGTGGCCATTGATCATAAACTAGAGGCTCATACACGTCACCCCACATTAGTTTCCTTTCCATAGATCACATTCTTGTATTTCTAGTGGAGACCATTTCTTGGTAAAAAATCAGTAGGTGTTAGACTTCGGTATTATTGAAAATGATCGTTAATGCTATTTTTGACAAAAATGGGGGTTGTGTGGCCATTGATTATCGACTAGAGGCTCGTACACCTAACCCCACATAAGTTTCCTTGCCATAGATCACATTCTTGGATATCTTTTGAAGACCATTTCTTGGTCTAAAATCCGTAGGTGTTAGCCTTCGGTATTATTGAAAATGGTCGTTCATGCTATTTTTGACAAAAATGGGGGTTGTGTGGCCATTGATCATTGAAAGGGAAATAGGGTCAAACTGTTTCCTAAATAATTTTGGTGGTTGAATTGCCCAACACAAATATTTGGACTAATTAGTTTGCTCTAGATTATATGTTCTAAAGGTGCTAAAGGTTCAACACAAACCAATAAAAAGATCAAAGTTAGGGTTTAATAGAAAGGAGCAAAGGAAACCAAAGTGTGCCCTGGTCTGGCGCACCGGACTGTCCGGTGTGCCACCGGACAGTGTCCGGTGCACCAGGGACTGTACAGTCTAAACTCCTCAGCTTCGTGTTTCTGGAAGGCCGCTCCGCTATAATTCACCAGACTGTTCGGTGCGCCACCGGACTATTCGGTGCACCAAGCGGAGCAACGACTACTGCGCCAACGGTCGTCTGCAAAAGTAAACAGTGGCGTGAACAGTGCGCGGGACAGTTTGCACAGAGTCAGAGCAGTGCCAGAAGGCACACCGGACAGTGAACAGTAGCTGTCTAGTGCGGCACCGGACTGTCCGGTGCCCTAAGAAGTTAGAGCTCCAATGGTCAAAACCGTCAGAACCCTAACAGTTGGGTGACGTGGCTGGCGCACCGGACAGTGTCCGGTGGCGCACCGGACTGTCCGGTGTGCCCATCGACAGCAGCCCTCCCCAACGACTGTTTTGGTGGTTGGGGCTATAAATACCCCCCAACCACCACCACTTCAAGGCATCCAAGTTTTCAGACATCTCATTCAATACAAGAGCTAGTGCAATCAATACAAGACACAATTCAAGAGAATCAAAGCCTCTCTAAGTCCCATTTCCACTCCAAACAAATAGTGACTAGACAGAGAGTTTTTGCCCGTGTTCTTTGAGCTCTTGTTCTTGGATCACTTTATTCTTCCTCCATTCTTGTTCTCGAAACACTTGTAATCAAAGCAAGAGACACTAAGTTGTGGTGGTCCTTGTAAGGGGTCTAAGTGACCCGTTTGATTAAAGGAGAAAGCTCACTCGGTCTAGGTGACCATTTAAGAGAGGGAAAGGGTTGAAAGAGACCGGTCTTTGTGACCACCTAAACGGGGAGTAGGTTTGCAAGAACTGAACCTCAGTAAAACAAATCACCGTGTCATCCGCTTTATTTGCCTTTGATTTGTTTTGTACCCTCTCTCGCGGACTCGGATTTTATTCTAACGCTAACCCCGGCTTGTAGTTGTGTTTAAACTTGTAAATTTTAGATTCTGCCTATTCACCTCCCCCCCTCTAGGTGACTTTCAATTGGTATCAGAGCACGGTACTTCATTAGAGCCTAACCGCTCGAAGTGATGTCGGGAGATCATACCAAGAAGGAGATCGTGAACGGCGGTGACAAGTCTACAAGCCACGGGAAGACTCCATTGGGAGAGTCCGGTAACAAGGTGAAGGGATCCCCTTCACAAGTCAAGTCGCATCGGAGCGGCGAAAAGAAAAAGAAAACAAAGAAGGTGGTCTACTACGAGACCGATTCTTCATCGCTTTCTACATCCGGCTCTGACGCGCCATCCGTCACTTCTAAGCGCCATGAGCGCAAGAAGTTTAGTAAGATCCCCCTATGCTACCCTCGTATTTCTAAACGCACTCCTCTACTTTTCGTCCCACTAGGCAAACCACCGGTTTATGACGGTGAAGATTATTATATGTAGAGTGATAAAATGAGGCATCATCTAACCTCACTCCACGCTAGTATATGAGACATTATTGAGTTTGGAGTGCAGGTATCATCCGTAGGGGATGAAGGCTATGATTCGGACGAAGTCGCCCAAATCCGACACTTCAACTCCCAAGCCACTACTATACTCATCGCCTCTCTATGTCGAGAGGAGTATAATAAAGTGCAAGGGTTGAAGAGCGCCAAGGAGATTTGGGACGTACTCAAGACCACGCACGAGAGCGATGAGGTGACCAAGATCACCAAGCGGGAGACAATCGAGGGGGAGCTCGGCCGATTCGTCCTCAACCAAGGAGAGGAGCCACAAGCAATGTACAATCGGCTCAAGACCTTGGTCAACCAAGTGCGCAACCTTGGGAGCACCAAGTGGGATGACCATGAGATGGTCAAGGTTATTCTAAGATCACTTGTTTTTCGTAATCCCACTCAAGTTCAATTAATTCGTGGTGATCCTCAATATAAGTTAATGTCTCCCGAGGAAGTGATAGGAAAGTTTATGAGCTTTAAGTTAATGATCAAAGGCTCCAAACAAATTGTGGAGCAAGGCAGCACCTCCATACCCGAGGTGCAACCCATCGCATTCAAGGCGACAGAGGAGAAGAAAGAAGAGTCTACATCAAGTAGGATCCCCATTGACGCCTCCAAGCTCGATAATAAGGAGATGGCACTCATCATCAACAGTTCCATCAAATTCTCAAGCAAAGGAGGGGAAGGATTATAAACCCCGCTCCAAGAAAGTGTGCTACAAATGTGGTAAGCCTAGTCATTTCATTGCTAAATGTCCATTATCTAGTGATAGTGATAGGGGCGACGACAAGAAGGGAAAGAGAAAGGAAAAGAAGAGATACTACAAGAAGAAGGGCGGCGATGCCCATGTGTGTTGGGAATGGGACTCCAATGAGAGCTCCACCGACTCCTCCTCCGACGAGGAAGCCGCCAACATAGTCGTCAACAAGGGCCTCCTCTTCCCCAACGTCGGCCACAAGTGCCTCATAGCAAAAGACGACAAAAAGAAGAAGGTAAAATCTAGAGCCTCCACTAAATATACAACATCTAGTGATGAGGGTAGCTCTAGTGATGATGAAGATGATTTGCTTGCTCTTTTTGCCAACCTTAACATGCAACAAAAGGAAAAATTGAATGAATTGATAGGTGCTATTCATGAGAAGGATGAACTCTTGGAATTCCTTATTAAGGAAAATAAGAAGCATGTTAAGGTGAAAATGCTTATGCTCAGGAGATAGAAAAGTGTGAAAAATCAATTAGTGAGCTTAGCATTTGCCATGAATCAATTTCCAACCTTAGAACCGAGAATGCCAACTTAATTGCTAAGGTTGAAAAATTAGATGCATGTAATAATTCAATTGTAGTCGTAGAAATGAAAATGATGATTTAATTGCTAAGATTGACAAATTGAATGTTGCAATTTCTAGCCTTAAGATTGAGAATAATAAATTAATTGCAAAGGCTAAGGATTTAAATGTTTGCAAACCCTCTACATCTAGTGTTGATCATGTTACTATTTGTACTAGATGTAGAGATATTAATGTTGATGCTATTCATGATCACATTGCTCTGGTTAAACAACAAAATGATCATATAGCTAAACTAGATGCTAAAATTGCCAAGCATGAACTACAGAATGAAAAATTTAAATTTGCTCGTAGCATGCTTTATAATGGGAGACACCCTGGCATTAAGGATGGCATTGGCTTCCAATAGGGAGACAATGTCAAGCTTAATGCCCCCCAAGAAATTGTCTAATTTTGTTAAGGGTAAGGCTCCTATGGTTCAAGATAACGAGGGTTACATTTTATATCCTGCTGGTTATCCCGAACATAAGATTAGGAGAATTCATGCTAGGAAACCTCATAATGTTTCACACCATGCTTGTATGTATAAGAATGAGGCTTCTAGCTCTAGGCAATCAACCCATGTTAAATTGCCTAAAAAGAAATCTCCTACTGCATCAAATGACCATAACATTTCATTTAAGACTTTTGATGCTTCATATGTTTTAACTAACAAACCAGGCGAAGTAGTTGCCAAATATGTTGGGGACAAGCACAAAGGCTCAAAGACTTGTGTTTGGGTACCCAAGGTGCTTGTTTCTAATGTGAAAGGACCCAAGACCGTTTGGGTACCTAAGAACAAGGCCTAAACTTGTTTTGTAGGTTTATGCATCTAGGGGCTCAAGCTGGATTATTGATAGCGGGTGCACAAACCATATGACTGGGGAGAAAAGGATGTTCTCCTCCTATGAGAAAAACCAAGATCCCCAAAGAGCTATCACATTCGGGGATGGAAATCAAGGTTTGGTCAAAGGACTTGGTAAAATTGCTATATCACCTGACCATTCTATTTCCAATGTTTTTCTTGTAGATTCTTTAGATTACAATTTGCTTTCTGTCTCTCAATTATGCAATATGGGCTACAACTGTCTATTTACAGATGTGGGTGTTACTGTCTTTAGAAGGAGTAATGATTCAGTAGCATTTAAGGGAGTGTTAGAGGGTCAGCTATACTTGGTCAATTTTAATGAAGCTGAACTCGACACTTGCTTAATTGCTAAGACTAATATGGGTTGGCTCTGGCATCGCCGACTAGCCCATGTTGGAATGAAGAATCTTCACAAGCTTCTAAAGGGAGAGCACATTTTAGGACTAACCAATGTTCATTTTGAGAAAGACAGGGTTTGTAGCGCATGTCAAGCAGGAAAGCAAATTGGCGCCCATCATCCACACAAGAACATAATGACAACGGACAGGCCACTCGAGCTACTCCACATGGATTTATTCGGCCCGATAGCTTACATAAGCATCGACTGGAGTAAGTACTGTCTAGTAATTGTGGATGATTATTCTCGCTTCACTTGGGTATTCTTTTTGCAGGATAAATCACAAACCCAAGAGACCTTAAAGGGATTCTTGAGATGAGCTCAAAATGAGTTTGGCTTAAGGATCAAAAAGATTATTAGCGACAATGGGACGGAGTTCAAGAACTCACAAATTGAAGGCTTTCTTGAGGAGGAGGGCATCAAGCATGAGTTCTCTTCTCCCTACACACCTCAACAAAATGGTGTAGTGGAGAGGAAGAATAGAACTCTGCTGAATATGGCAAGGACCATGCTTGATGAGTACAAGACTCCGGACTGGTTTTGGGCCAAGGCGATTAACATCGCCTGCTACTCCATCAACTGGCTCTACCTTCATCGAATCCTCAAGAACACCTCCTATGAACTCCTTACCGGTAAAAAGCCCAATGTTTCATATTTTAGAGTCTTTGGTAGCAAATGTTTATTCTTGTTAAAAGAGGTAGAAAATCAAAATTTGCTCCTAAGGCTGTAGAAGGCTTTTTACTTGGTTATGATTTAAACACAAGGGCATATAGAGTCTTCAACAAATCCACTGGATTAGTTGAGGTTTCTTGTGACATTGTGTTTGATGAGACTAATGGCTCCCAAGTGAAGCAAGTTGATCTTGATGAACTAGATGATGAAGAGGCTCAGTGCGTCACGCTAAGGAACATGTCCATTGGGGATGTGTGTCCTAAGGAATCCGAAGAGCCTCCACAAGCACAAGATCAACTGTCATCTTCCATACAAGCATCTCCACCAACCCAAGATGAGGATCAAGCTCAAGGTGATGAAAATGAAGATCAAGAAGATGAGCCACCTCAAGAGGAGGACAATGATCAAGGGTCAGATGAAGTTGATCAAGACAAGGAAGATGATCAAGAAATATAGGGTCAAAGACCGCCACACCTGAGTCCACCAGGCGATTCAAAGAGATCACCCCATGAACACCATCCTCGGTGACATTCATAAGGGGGTAACCACTCAATCTCGAGTCGCTCATTTTTGTGAACATTACTCTTTTGTTTCCTCTATTGAGCCATACAGGATAGAGGATGCATTAAGAGACTCGGATTGGGTGTTGGCAATGTAAGAGGAACTCAACAACTTCACGAGGAACGAGGTATGGCATTTAGTTCCACGTCCTAATCAAAATGTTGTAGGAACCAAATGGGTATTCCGCAACAAGCAAGATGAGCATGGTGTGGTGACAAGGAACAAAGCCCGACTTGTGGCCAAGGGATATTCACTAGTCGAAGGTTTGGATTTCGGTGAAACCTATGCACTCGTAGCTAGGCTTGAGTCAATTCGTATATTACTTGCCTATGCTACTTACCATGGCTTTAAGCTTTATCAAATGGACGTGAAAAGTGTCTTCCTCAGTGGACCAATCAAGGAAGAGGTCTATGTTGAGCAACCTCCCGGCTTTGAAGATAGTGAGTACCCTAACCATGTTTACAAACTCTCAAAGGCGCTTTATGGGCTCAAGCAAGCCCCAAGAGCATGGTATGAATGACTTCGAGACTTCCTTATCACTAATGGCTTCAAAGTCGGAAAAGCCGATCCTACTCTTTTTACTAAAACTATTGCAAAATATTTGTTTGTATGCCAAATTTATGTTGATGATATCATATTTGGGTCTACTAACAAATCTACTTGTGAAGAGTTTAGTAGGATCATGATTCAAAAAATTCGAGATGTCTATGATGGGGGAGTTGAAGTATTTCTTAGGATTTCAAGTCAAGCAACTCCAAGAGGGCACCTTCATCAGCTAAACAAAATATAATCAAGACATTCTTAATAAGTTTGGAATGAAGGATGCCAAGTCCATCAAGACACCCATGGGAACCAATGGGCATCTCGACCTCAACACGGGAGGTAAATCCGTAGATCAAAAGGTATACCGGTCGATGATAGGATCTTTACTCTATTTATGTGCATCTCGACCGGATATTATGCTTTTTGTATGCATGTGTGCAAGGTTCCAAGCCGATCCTAAGGAAGTTCACCTTAGGGCCGTGAAACGAATCATGAGATATTTAGTTTACACTCCTAAGTTTGGGCTTTGGTACCCCAAGGGATCCACTTTTGATTTAATAGGATATTCAGATGCTGATTGGGCAGGGTGTAAAATTGATAGGAAGAGCACATCAGGGACTTGTCAGTTTCTGGGGAGATCCCTGGTGTCTTGGGCTTCAAAGAAACAAAATTCAGTAGCCCTATCAACCGCCGAAGCCGAGTATATTGTCGTAGGCCATTGTTGTGCAATTACTTTGGATGAGGCAAACCCTTAGGGACTATGGCTACAAATTGAGCAAAGTCCCCCTCCTATGTGACAATGAGAGTGCAATCCGCATAGCGGATAATCCCGTTGACCACAGCTGCACTAAGCACATAGACATTCGACATCACTTTTTGAGAGATCACCAACAAAAGGGGGATATCGAGATTGCTTATATAAACACCAAAGATCAATTAGACGATATCTTTACCAAGCCATTAGATGAGAAAACCTTTAGCAAACTTAGGAATGAGCTAAATATTCTTGATTCTCGGAACTTTGATTGACACTTTGCACACATAGCTCATTAATATACCTTTGATCTTCTCTCTTTCATTTGCTACGACTAATGTATTTCCAAGAGTATCTTTATGCTAAGTTGTAGATTAAAAGGGAAATGGAGTATTCGGCAAAGACGACACTTCCACTCAACTCCATCGATTTCATTTCCTCTTTGCCGATATTCCGCCATCTCTCCACATTGGTATAATCTTTCACTCATACTTTGTTTGCCAAGGGGGGACATAATTTAAAAGGGCTCACAAAATCTCTGTTTTTGGCGATTAATGCCAAAGGGGGAGAAAAGTATTAGCCCAAAGCAAAAGGACCGCACCACCATCAATTTCAAAATTTTCGAAATAAAGTTTTAAATTAGTATCTTTCAAATTGGTATTCCTATAATGAGAAGTATCTCAATTGGTATCCATATTTCAAATTGATATATATCTCAAAACCCTCTTGACACACATTTTAAGATGGATATCAGTGCATTTTATAGAAGCGTCGTTTATCATATGGTGATAAGTAAGATAAGACGGTTTGTTTGAGATATATCTTTAATAAAGAAGTATTTTGAGATAGTTACATCGTAAGAAATGTCTTATATTGATTTAAGACAGATTGTTATTGAAAAATGCCTTAAATAAATATACCTTTTGAGTCATTAAGATTGCAAGAATTGTCTTAGATTCTAGTTAGTATATTAGACACTTTTGTATATAAAACCATCTCAAATAGAGATACTATTAGAGTCGTCTAGACTATAAGAACTGTCTTAGATGTTAGTGGGTATACTAGATACTTCTAAATATAAACCGTCTTTATACGATATTTTTTGTAAAACGTACTATGAAAAAATGTAGTAAATAATGAATTCAGCTAGTATACTTTCTTAAAACTGCAATCCCTATGGGCTCACACCATCGTTTCATGGCCTGCAGAATGCCTCCATAGCTGGACATGTGTTAGCGTCCATGATCTTGCAAAAGGGCCCTTTGTTCTTTGAGAAATCAACATGTTGTCCTTGCTAGGCGTGGGTGCCCCTCAGCCTTGCCCCTCTTGGATACCAAGGGGATTTGGTTTCCAAACTCACCATAGGTCGATCGTGTAACACCGCAGGTGTTTATTGTCTGCTCGACCACGAGTGCAGACTTTAACACGTAATAGTTGTGAATGTAAAGGTCACTAAATTTTAATCATCCTCGTTTATCACGATTTTAATATCGTATCTGTCTCTGTCTAAGTCGATAAAAAAATTTAGAGAAATTTGGACTTTAAAAAAATCTTTCAAGACATTGAGTCTATCCTGATCAGATCAATCGAGTACGTGAATATGATTTCAGAAATAGTTCAGTTTTATAAATTCGACCACGATCCATATCCAAGAAAAACAAGGCGTAGAGTTATAAATTGTGCTGTTCTCTAGCCGAATGTTTAGATAGCGGCGAAATTGTCTAGGCTCAACTAAATCAAATGTTTATTTAAATTATATATCGACTCTAATATCGTTTGGTTTGATCCATTGATATCTCGCCTAAATATTATCCAAAGTATCATCGAACCGTATCGGGGTAATCTAATTCAGTTATACCCTGTTTAGACCTTTGTTTTGGAATTTACATTTTTGTTCTTTTGCTGAATAAAATGGGAGAGGATACTATAAGGAAAATGGACCCCGGGACATTTAGCTTAATAGATTTTGGTGTTTGATGATCAACATAACCTATGGACTAATGTATTTCCCAAGTGTTTGTGTGTTGTAGTTCACAGGATGCAAAGTGGATTGGACTGAGGCTCCGAGGATGCAACACCTCAAAGAAGACATTATAAGACCCATGTAATACATTACAAAGTCATATTGAAGACACTTTGTACATGCTAAGAGTCCAACACATCAAGAAGTAGAAGTGAGATACAAAGCTACAAAACAAAAGTGAAGTTGACAAAATTGAGAGAAAGGGCTGACTGAATTGAAAGTGTTTCACAAAATCAAATCTATTCAAACTGACATGGCTTCAACTCTAAGATGTAGACAATTTTATAAGCTTTCCAAAAAGTCCAAGATCATCAAAATCGGAGTTCGGAGCTAAAAGTTATGCCCACAATACGAAGTCAGAATTGCTGAAAAAACTGCAGCTGTATATGGGATGTCCAGTGCACACCGGACTATCTGGTGTGCCAAATTTGCTCAAACTGGTATGGCTTCAACTCTGGGATGTAGAGAATTTCATAAGCTTTCCAAAAAGTACAAGATCATCGAAATTGGAGTTCGGAGCTAAAAGTTATGGCCAAAATACGACAAGAGAACATGAGTTGTCCGGTGCACACCGGACCGTCCGATGCGCCATGTCCGGTGCGCCATCTTCGGAAGCTCCAACGGCTACTTTTAACGGCTAGTATACGTGGCATGTCCGGTGCACCACCGGACAGTCCGGTGCACCTGTCCGGTACGCCACAGAAAGCTGTAGAACTGCTTTCCAACGGCTATATTTGAGTTGGGGCCTATATATACTTCATCCAACCGGCCATTTTGAGGTGTGGGAGCCCAAGCAACATACCAAGGCATATAGTGCACATTTCCAAGAGCTCAAACACCTAAGTGCTTAATAGAATCACTCGGTGATTAGCGTAGGTGCTTTGCGAAGTGCTTAGGTTAATTAGACCGCTTTAGCGCTTGCTCTAGGTGAACCCTAGTTAGTTGAGTGAGTTTTGTAAAACCACACAACCCCTCGGCTCTTGCGTGAGTCGTTGTAATTGTACCGAGTGGGGCGAGAGTCTTGCGAGACCGTGACAACCGCGTTTGTGTCACGGCCACCACCGTGTACCGGAGGGAACGAGGCCCGCGGCGTTTCGGCCGGAAGCTCGATAGTGGAGACGGCGGGGAGCGTTCGAGAGGAGCCGGAAGCGGAGCACCACTTGCGCATGGAGAAGGCCCGCAACTCTCTACGGAGTTACTCGACTGTGGTGCTTGGCCCTCGCGCGGGCTTCCCTTTGCGTAGGGGCACCAACGAGGATTAGGCGGGACCTTGCGTGGTTCCGGATACCTCGGTAAAGATACTGGCGTCATCCACGAGAGTTTGCTTCTCTACTTTGCTCTTTAAGTTTCCGCATTTATATTAAGCATTTAAGTTTCAATCTTGTATTCATACTTATTTAGTGTAGATTGAAACTTAGCCTTTGCGGTAGAGATAGCAACACTTAGACAAAACCTAGTTTGCACATTCTAGTTTGATTACTTGCATAGGTTTTGCTCTAGGAATTTAATTGTGGCCAAGTTTAGTAGAAGTTTTAGAAGTCCTAATTCATCCCCCTCTTAGGCGTCATCCGTTTCCTACAAGTGGTATCAGAGCCTGGTTTGGCTCATTTGAAACGCTTTAGCTTCACCGCTAAAAGAGCTGACACCTTTTAGAGGAAGGGATGGATACCCATAGGTCACCACATTTCGCCGGCACTAACTTCCCATATTATAGTGCTAGAATGGCTTGTTACCTAGAGGCTGTTGATCTAGGTGTTTGGAGAGTCACTCGTGACGGGATGAAACCCCTCAAGAATCCCGAAAAACCCACAACGAGTGAGGAAAAAGAAATTCATTTAAATGCTAGAGCCAAAAATTGCTTATATGAATCTCTTAGCATGGATATTTTTAATCAAGTATTTACCTTGAAAACTGCTAATGAGATTTGGCTAAAATTGCATGAGCTCCATGACGGCACATCCAATGTCCGTGAGCAAAAACATTGCCTAGTCTTAAATGAGTATAATTCTTTTGCTATGAAAGATGATGAGCTTGTTAGAGACATGTATTCTCGTTTGAATCTAATTATCAATGAGCTCAATTCTATCAGCATTAATAAGCTAGGTGATGCGGACATTGTGAGGAAGATTATCTCCCTGCTACCACAACAAAGATATGGGAGCATCATCACCATCCTTCACAACATGGAGGACTTGAGCAACATGACCCCGACCATTGTGATTGGGAAAATCGCGGCTTTTGAGATGTTGCAAAAAATGTGTCGGGGAGAGGAGCCAACTTCCTCAAGACCATATGCTTTTGCATGTGACGAAAGGAAGGGCAAAAAGAAGGCTCCCACTCCAAGTTCCTCAAGTGAAGAAGAGGAAGAAGAAGAAAGTGATGATGATGAGGATAATCAACCATGCACATCATCCTTCGAGGATGAAGAAACAATCTGACGCGTCGGAAAGGTAATGAGGATGATCCGCAAGATTAATCTAATGGGTGTGCCCCTGCAGGTCGAGGATCTTCTCTTTAACATTGATAGGAAAAAGCAAAGGAAGAGAGGATTCTTCGCATGTGGGGAGAAGGGCCACTTCAGGGAAAACTATCCAAATATGGCCAAACCCAAAAAGGAGAGGAGCAAAGGCAAGGCGCTAACAAGTGTTAGAACTTGGGATGATTCTTCAAGTGAAGATGAACCTCCAAGGACGCGCAGCCACTGATCCTCATCATGCTCATCACGATCATCACACAAATGCCTTCTGGCAAGAGGTAACAAAAGCATTCCATCCTCTAGTGATGAAAGTAGTAGTGATGAAGAAGGTGAGGGAAAGCCCTCCGTAGATGAGCTTGCGGAAGCCGTAAATTTTTTTCAGGATGTTTGCACTAAGCAAAAGGCTCAACTTAAAACTTTGAAAAATAAGTTGATTAGCTCCCAAAATGATTATAAAGGTTTGCTAGAAAAATTTGTAGCATTTGCAAATTTGAATTGTGAGCTATCAACTAAAATTGAGCAACTAGAGTCTAGTGCTACATCCACAGCTACCGATGATGGCCTTATTAAAAAGAATGAAAAACTTAAGGCTAAGTTAGCTAGCTCCCAAGAAGCTATTGAAAATTTGCTAGAGAAAATGGAAATTCTTAGCATACACAATAATGAGCTAACTACTAAGCTAGAAAACATTGGTAGCACCCCAGTAACATCTTTAGTTGAAATACCTGAAATTATTAAGAAAGATGCTTCTACTTCCTACTTTGATTTAATTAATGATTCTAACCCTTGCAACCAAGTTCTTGTTAAGAATATTGTTGTAGAAACATGTTCATATGAGGTTGCAAAGGAAAATGAACAATTAAAGCAAGAAGTGGCTCGCCTTGGCAAGGCTTTGTATGACAAGAAAGGCAAAGCCAAACAAATCCGACCTCCATAGGATAACACCACCGCGGGAGTGAACAAGCCTATGGAGGGAGAAACTGTGATTTGTAGGCTATGCCACAAGGAAGGCCATAAGTATTTCTAATGCAAGGCGATGACCGGGGATAAACAAAGGCAAAAGCTCAAGCAAAAGCCATCAAGCAAAATCTCTGACACCTACATCAAAAAGGTGGACAAAAAGACTGCTACACCATACTTGATCAAGAAGAAAAAGAATGGAAAGGTGATAGCAATCAAGGCCAACAAACAAGGCAACAAAGGAAAGGGGACCAAACGCATCTGGGTGCCAAAGGAAATAATTTCAACCATGAAAAGCACCAAGAAGGTTTGGATCCCGAAAGAGAAGTGAGTGGACCGAAGGTCCTCGGGAAATTTGGAGACTTGGCAAAGCTGGGATGTATATCATGGGATACATCATATTGGATCAAGTTTATTGCCAAGTGGGTTAGTGAAAATTTTGGACCCAAATTTCCCACCCATGACTAAGGTAACTAGTTTTAATGTATCTCTTGTTTTTAGATATGCGTATCTATTTACCTTTTATCTAGTTTACCTTTCTTGCCTAGTATTACATTTGCTATCTACTTTTGTTTAAAATCATGCATACTAGGTAAATCACATGGTAGGATTGCTTGCTTTCAATTCATATACTTAAGCAAACCTACATGGTTTAAAATGTTTAGTTAAAAGTACGGCACATAGCTTCTAAATCACTCCATAGTAAATGATGCATCAATTGAAAATTTTGATTTCTACAAGTTGTATCATTTAACTTATATGTGCCAAAGTTCGGATTATAGATAATTTGCCCCTTTTAATATCAAATCAAGTGCATGTCTCCTACAAGTATTCAAAACTTGTATGCACACCTTTAGGGGGAGGTTACTCTATAATCTAATACTTTGAGACTAACACCTTTTCAAGTCTATTTCATGTGATAGTCTCATTGTAAGTAAAATGAGGTCCCCGGAGAAAGACAACAATCTTCCACTGCAAAATCTCCAAGAACTCTCATGTCTCTCAAGCTCGCCATTGAATTTCAATCGGTATCTTTTGAGACTACATCTAGTATCATTTACATGTCTTCTCCAATATTTTATTAGACTATATTTCATATCATATACTTCCATGTTGCTAAAAATTCATAAGTGGTTAACTCATATTCTATTACCTATGCATAAGGGAAGTTAGTCTTTTCAAATCATGTCTTGCACCTCTAATTCTCACATGCTTTTTCCTAAGTAGAAGATCTCTGTCAGGGGGAGTATTTCTTCATCTCTACAGAGGGAGAAAATTCTTTCTAAAGGAGAACACTCATTTAGGGGGAGTATCAATTTGGTGTTTCAATTGGCATTATTTTACAAATCCTTTTTGACGGCAAGTCTTATTTGCTTCCTACATGTTTTAATGTCTTCCTTTTTGGTGGTTGATGCCAAAGGGGGAGAAGTTGTAGGGACCAAAGCAATGAAAATGCTATCAAACACCAAACACCACCAAATTAAAATTTTGATCTTTCAAGTGGTTTTGGCACTTTGGTCTAAAATAGGAAGTAAGTGAATTATGGAGTTAGGGGAGGCTTAAGTCCATAATATGACACTACGGGGACAAACATGCATCCTAGAAAGTAGATTGCATATTTTCACTCAAATGTTTGTTATATTTGCTTACTTTGGTTGTATTGTCATCAATCACCAAAAAGGGGGAGATTGTAAGGAAAATGGACCCCGGGCCATTTAGCTTAATAGATTTTGGTGTTTGATGATCAACATAACCTATGGACTAATGTATTTCCCAAGTGTTTGTGTGTTGTAGTTCACAGGATGCGAAGTGGATTGGACTGAGGCTCTGAGGATGCAACACCTCAAAGAAGACATTATAATACCCATGTAATACATTACAAAGTCATATTGAAGACACTTTGTACATGCTAAGAGTCCAACCACATCAAGAAGTAGAAGTGAGATACAAAGCTACAAAACAAAAGTGAAGTTGACAAAATTGAGAGAAAGGGCTGACTGAATTGAAAGTGTTTCACAAAATCAAATCTATTCAAACTGACATGGCTTCAACTCTAAGATGCAGACAATTTTATAAGCTTTCCAAAAAGTCCAAGATCATCAAAATCGGAGTTCGGAGCTAAAAGTTATGCCCACAATACGAAGTCAGAATTGCTGAAAAAACTGCAGCTGTATATGGGATGTCCAGTGCACACCGGACTATCCGGTGTGCCAAATTTGCTCAAACTGGTATTGCTTCAACTCTGGGATGTAGAGAATTTCATAAGCTTTCCAAAAAGTACAAGATCATCGAAATTGGAGTTCGGAGCTAAAAGTTATGGCCAAAATACGACAAGAGAACATGAGTTGTCCGGTGCACACCGGACCGTCCGATGCGCCATGTCCGGTGCGCCATCTTCGGAAGCTCCAACGGCTACTTTTAACGGCTAGTATACGTGGCATGTCCGGTGCACCACCGGACAGTCCGGTGCACCTGTCCGGTACGCCACAGAAAGCTGCAGAACTGCTTTCCAACGGCTATATTTGAGTTGGGGCCTATATATACTTCATCCAACTGGCCATTTGGAGGTGTGGGAGCCCAAGCAACGTACCAAGGCATATAGTGCACATTTCCAAGAGCTCAAACACCTAAGTGCTTAATAGAATCACTCGGTGATTAGCGTAGGTGCTTTGCGAAGTGCTTAGGTTAATTAGACCGCTTTAGCGCTTGCTCTAGGTGAACCCTAGTTAGTTGAGTGAGTTTTGTAAAACCACACAACCCCTCGGCTCTTGCGTGAGTCGTTGTAATTGTACCGAGTGGGGCGAGAGTCTTGTGAGACCGTGACAACCGCGTTTGTGTCACGGCCACCACCGTGTACCAGAGGGAACGAGGCCCGCGGCGTTTCGGCCGGAAGCTCGATAGTGGAGACGGCGGGGAGCGTTCGAGAGGAGCCGGAAGCGGAGCACCACTTGCGCATGGAGAAGGCCCGCGGCTCTCTACGGAGTTACTCGACCGTGGTGCTTGGCCCTCGCGCGGGCTTCCCTTTGCGTAGGGGCACCAACGAGGATTAGTCGGGACCTTGCGTGGTTCCGGATACCTCGGTAAAAATACTGGCATCATCCACGAGAGTTTGCTTCTCTACTTTGCTCTTTAAGTTTCCGCATTTATATTAGGCATTTAAGTTTCAATCTTGTATTCATACTTATTTAGTGTAGTTTGAAACTTAGCCTTTGCGGTAGAGATAGCAACACTTAGACAAAACCTAGTTTGCACATTCTAGTTTGATTACTTGCATAGGTTTTGCTCTAGGAATTTAATTGTGGCCTAGTTTAGTAAAAGTTTTAGAAGTCCTAATTCACCCCCCTCTTAGGCGTCACCCGTTTCCTACAGATACATTATTGTTTTCTTTCACAAACTTATCTCTACCGCTCTTGAAAAATCCCATCGAGCCAGCATGGTCGTGCCATCAGTGTACGTGTCGTGCTCATCTCCCTTATCCAGTTTTCCACCGCTCATGGAAATTTGCTGGAACATTGTTGTAACACCCCTGGTGTTACTGTCACTAAAACTTGAGCATAACATCATGAGCATTGGCATTTCATGTGTTTGACACACCTAGAGTGCATTCACTAGGCCAAAATTTCAAACAAGTTGTATTGAGATGACATTTTGTGGACAAAACCCTAGAGTAGGGAACTCAACCCTAGATTGGGTGTAATAGAGCAAACAAGGTTTAAACAAAGGAAAACTTCAAAACTTATTAAGATGATCATAGAGTGTCACCTTTAATAGACTTATGGGGTATCCAAACCCTAGAAATATCAAAAACCCTAAACAAGACCCTAGAAAGCCCTAAACCTAAACCCTAGGGGGCTAAGTGCAAACTTAGTGCACTTTTGGACTAAAGTGCAAAAACCATGATAATAAGGTGTCTTAAGTCATATGGTTCACAATTATGAAAATTTGCAAGTTAAACCTTGAGTTTTGGACTAATTTGTAAAATGGCCACACTAATACTCATATGGCTAAGTCTGAAATCAGTGACATTAGCCCAACTTTGAAGCCTCATATCTTCCAAGTTATGAGTATTTTACCCTAGGTCACCACATCAACTTTGTAGATCAATGTAAGGAGAATAACTTTGCTATAGAAATCATGCCTTGGTACCATGAAGAATTCTGAGATAAATGAGCTTGAAGTTGGACTGTCAAACTGCTTGAAATCTGAAATTCAGACTAGCAGTGAAATATCATGGAGTTAGGGCTCGAATTTAAGCATGATCTAGTAAGAATTTGGCTAGGGATGCTATAACAAAGATGAAGATGGTTTAATGGTCTACAACTTTGATGCAGAGCCTTGGATGTGTTGTCATAGAGAATTGGGAGAAAATCTACCCTAAACATCATCTGTCAGGCGCTCTGTCAGTGGTTCCAATGGTACAGTGAATTGCATAAGATCACTGATGCAGTGCATCTCGCCGCCGGCGAGCCGCGCACGGATTCGCGCTTTTGCCGCTATGATTCGTGCTCAGACCGGTTGGATAGCGCCTGAGGTCAAGTAAATGTCACCGTCGTGGATAAACTCCAGCCATTAAACTACTCCGGCCACCATACCGAGCTTGCCACGGCGGATTCGGATGACCTCGCCGGTGACAGCCGCCTCACGGCCTTACGCCACGTGCCTGGGCACCTTCACCGCATCGCCGTGACTCACTTTGGCCGTTTGATCATCGCTGGTGAGGGCTGCCACGGTAGATGCCACGAATTCCTTGCGCCAGTAACTCCTTGTTCCTCCGGCCGCCGTGCGTCGTCGACCAATTCACCGGCCACCGCTCACGGGCTCTATAAATTGAGCACGCCCTCGGCTCCATCATGTAATCAAGCAACTAGCGCACCCACCCGCACTTCAAATCCTCCACCAGAGAGCTCCAATTTTGGATTCTCCCCAAAACACTCAAGAACCCCGCTCGGTTTAGCCTCACCGCGGCCAGCTTATTCGAGGTTATTTCAAGCTCCCCGATTGTTTGTTCTAGCATCCTTAAGTTCTCCTCAAGCTCATCGACCCCTCTGATTGAACTATATCGCCATGGATCATCGGGAACACGTTATTCCTTTGATTGTCCACGTTGTCACCGTGGCCAGAGCGAATTAGGTAACCATTTATGAAATTAGTTTAGGGGAAACCCTGGTTAAGACTTGAATTTGGTGTCTCCCGCTCGGGAGCACCAGTCTTTGCGTCATCCGGCCAGTCTAACCTCGCCGGTGTTCGAAGCTCCGCCGTGCGACGTCGTGGTCCTGGCACGGTGAAGAATTAGAAGTGCAGGGGCTTTTCTGCGAATGTTAGTGAGACATTGAATAGTAACTAAGGGTTCTTAACGGATATTCAAAGCAGCAGGGGCCTCGGTGCAAACCTATCAACACGGGCGCGCGCATGCGTGGACGCGTCCCCGTTTCCTGTTCAGACTGGGCCGATTGGGCTAGATTAGGTCCAAGACTATTCATTGTTTTCCTTTTTTCTTTTTCTACCAGAGCTAAAACAATTCTAGAAAATTGTAGAAAAATCCTAAAAATACCAAACCAATTTTGCTAGGTTTCAAATTTCCTATAGAATTTAACAAAAATAGTTTTATGATTTTTAGTCCAAAAGGGAAATTATAGAGTATTTAAAACAGCCTAAGACTATGCTTCTAGATTTTTAAAAAATAAATAATAAATCCAAAATTCACTAAATTTTTAGGATAATCTCTAAATAATATTTAGAAGCCTTGAGTAGAGTTTGGTATGATTTGGAACTTGTTTTATACTTAGAACCCAAAACCCTACCCCCTTGTCCTCTAAACTTCACTATTGACTCCGGAAACCCTAAGTTCTCGGAGATCCATGAAGGAAAATTGTATTCAAGATTTTAGATAATAAACTTTTATTATCTTTGCATTCTCATGAGCATTACATGGGCATTCATTATTATGTATGGTTGTATTTAGAAAACAAAGAAGAAGTAGAAGTCGAAGAAGAGAAGACTTCACCACCACCACCTGAGGAACATCAGGCAGGCAACTGCTTTTATTTTGATATCTGTAGGATCGAGCCTGATTCACCAGTAAAACAAGGCAAGCCCCAGAGCATTTGCCACCTCCTTATTACTTTCAAACTCTTTCTCACTTACTTGATGCATTAGGTGATAAGAGTTGTGTGCTAAACTATTGTTGCATCTCCTTCCTTGGATTACTTCCTAATCCCTGTTTTACAAAAGGTTTTCTTATGCTTAGGTTTTCTTTAGAAAAACAAAATGTTTGGTTTTCTCAAAGATGATGTTGCAAAGTGGGTGGGTTGTTTTCAAAAATAAAACTTGATGGTGGATCCATCATGGCCATGATGGGTTCAACATCGGAAAAGATGTACCTCTGCCAGGTACCAAACTTTGGGGTTTGAAATGATTAAGCTGAGATCGGGTGGGTGACTTGCACGAGAAGAGAGTCTCGGTGTAGTGTCTCCGTCTGAGTCGATTAAGGACTGTGTCGATGTAGGCTTGACGACCGAGGACCCTTTAACTGGTCACATGCCTTGGGCAGACTAATACCAGAATAAGATACCACGCAATGGGAGTGGAGAGATGGCGAGAGTAGCGTGTACCCTCCGTGGCAAGAGGCTAGACAGTGGTGTATCTGTGCTCTCGGTTGGCGTGAACCTGATCTGGTCTTAAGAACCCCGGTGGCGAGTTGACATATGCAAGGGTTAAGTGCTACATATGTCGTGTGATTGGAGATCCTCAGCTGAGTATAATCGATTCGGATCGCCGTACCCTCATGGTTATGAAGACTTGGTCACTGACCTATACGTAGAAATCTAGTAAAGATGAAGGGTTGTTAAGAAAATTGGCTAGTGCAGGTCAAATGATTGAACTAGGATAGAGAAAACCCTAGTTGCAGGTAATTTTACTTAACCTGACAAATAAAACTGGATTTTTAAGGATCCACTCTTAGTAAGCATTTCTGCAACCAGAGTCATTGATTATTGAGAAGCCTTACCTTGACTCCCTCTAGCCAGCATACCCTTGAGAGTCTTTTCTTTAGTCGGGTAAGACTTGCTGAGTAATTCCATACTCAGGGTTTCGTCCCATGTTGTTTTTAGGCGAGGAAGCAACCAACTTTTGTTGCTTCTGTTCAAAGGTGGTACCAAAGGAAGAGCACCAGGAGTAAAGCTGCGGGAGGAAAGGATCCTCCATAAAACTTTTGTTTGATACTTATCGGGAGGGGTTTTTGCCTCCCATGGTTTGTAATAATAATACTCAGCACTCGTATATTTTGTTCTGGTCTGTAACTATATAACTCTGTCTTACTTTTTAATAAAGGTAAGTTAATGTAACTGCTTCCACATTTTTCGTATCTCCGATGCTTGTAATGTCTGCGTGACGGGTGAAACGCTCTTGGGAAAGGTAAGGAAAGCAGATACCAAACTTGTCAAGTGATTCAGGGGCACCTGTAGGGTTGTCTAAGGTCCATTGGACAAGGACAACTGCAGGTGGGCCTAATGACTTGGGAGGTTCCGTCACAGCTGGTATCGGAGCGAAGCCCATCTCTGCAGAGGTTATGAGGCATCTTCAAAAAGAATTTTCAAAGACTTATCTAGAAAATTTCTTTCTTTCTTATCTAGCTTCTTTCTGAAGAACTTAATTAAAAGACCAGATATAGAGTGCAATGTATAGAAGGTGTGAATCAGCTAAGGTTGATTCTGTAATTACACATGTATCATGCTAAAAACTATGCTAATAAGTTTTCCCCCTTAAGAAATGCCGTCGCGCATGAGAAAGACCGTGCACAAGTCTACCGGGCCAATTGGCATACTCCGTCATCAGCTTGCCCCACGGCATGAAGATAGCAGTAGTGGCATCAACGATCCAATCGGGGATCTGGAAGCCCAAGTGGATCAGCTTCGAATAGAACTCCGTCGCAGGAACGACATATGGGTCACGGATGGTGAAAGAATAAACGAATTAAGAGCAGACATCCACCACCTGCAAAATCAGCTCGTGGAACGAGATCTAGCGCTCGATTGGGCGGTTAACTCTCGTTCGCTTGCCTGGGCTAAGGAGGCAAAAGCTCGAGCCTGCGTGGAGGAGCTTAGCTCAGCCGTGGATAACTTGCAGGTTTATTGTAATACTCTACATGAAGAAGTTCATGTATTGTATTCCCAACTGCATCCCAGTGTACCTGCGGATCCTGTCGGGATAGAAGCGGGACCTTCTGGAGTAGCGGGAGAAGCACTCGGTGGTGAACTAGATTTGTTCAAGCCTCCTCCCTCTATGAAGTTTGTGGGTGAATGGTCTCCTACGCCCGACAGCGAGGCTACTAAGAGTGACAAGAAGCAAGAGTAGTATAGTGTAGAAGTAGTAATAATGTATAATAGGTAATGTAATCCTATTGTAAAATTCGAGTCTGTAACATTACCCTTTACAGTAATGTATAATGGACGGTTTTCTTTGGCATATTATATTTTTCTCAATGTTTGTTGCCTCAGATGCCTTCCAAGACTCGTTCACAGGATAGAGCAGGGACCTCCAGTGGGAGGGAAGAAACCCCGAACCCACCTCCAGTACCTCCCACGTTAGCCGAGGCCATCGCTGCCTTGGTTAACGCTACGGCCGACAATACCCGCTTCCTGCGGGAGATGGAGAGTCAACAGTTACAACAACAAGGCGGGCGGGCATATCCGCAAGGCCCCCGTGAAACATCCTATCTGGATTTCTCCGAGATGCGCCCTCCATTGTTTGACAAAGCAGAGGACCCTCTAGAAGCAGATGAATGGATCCGCGTCATTGAACAGAAGTTCGGGCTCCTCCGGTGTTCAGAGGTTCAAAAGCCCCTATTCGTAGCACAACAATTGCGTGGCCCTGTCAGCACTTGGTGGGGAAATTTTGTAGCCATTCAACCGGCTGGTCATCAAATAACTTGGGATGAGTTCAAGTTGGCTTTCAGAGAGCACTCTATACCTGAAGGAGTCCTCCATATGTAGCAGGAGGAGTTTATGAAGCTCAAGCAAGGCGGGGATACTGTTACTCAGTATCTCAATAAATTTAATCACTTATCCCAGTATGCAATCGATCAAGTCAACACAGATATAAAGAAGAGGAATTGTTTCATGAGAGGCTTGAATGATCGAATGCAAAGAAAGATGGCCACCTGCATCGATCTTACTTATGGAAGGGCTGTCAGCACAGCGCTGGCAGTTGAGGCTAAATATGCAGGATCCGGAAAATCCAAGGGTTACGGAGGCGACAGTCCCAATCAGGGCCCCGAGAAAAGACAAAGGTTGGTAATCTGACCTTTTAACCAGAATCGCTCTTCCCCACGTCCACCCTCCTACCCTTTCAAGCAACCGGTATTCATTCGCCCCACCATTGCCCCTGCATCAACCACTCAGCCGGGTGCCCTTGGCACTCGTTTCCCTACCCTCCCTAGCTCTTCAACTAGTTGTTTCAACTGTGGAATGTCCAGACACTTTATCAAGGACTGTTCATATCAGAAGCAGAATCGCTCAAGTAATCAGCAAAGTTCTGGGAATTCCGCTCAAGGGAAGGGAAATGCGGCAAACAATACCACGGGCAAAAATACAAGGAAAACGGGACGAATTTATTATACTCAAGTGGCCACAACATCGGACGACGAACCAGTTATGATGGGTACGTTTCTAGTGGCCAATCACCCTGTAATTATTCTTTTTGATTCTGGTGCTTCACATACGTTCATAAGCAAGAAATTTGTGGAGCAACATTGCATTCCATACCATGAATCAAGGGAAGGGTTTAAAATTCATTCGTCTGGGGGACAAATATTTACTAAAGAAGTGGCTTTCCAAGTGCCCGTAACATTGGCTGGATGGGACTTTCCTACTAATATGATTGTTCTGAAAGGCCAAGACATAGATGTAATTTTGGGCATGAATTGGTTGGCCCAGCATAAAGCAATCCTCAACACTGATCGGAGAACCATCAGGTTGAGTCATAACCAAGAAGTAGCCATTCTAGCTAAACCAGTGGGCAGAGTATATGAAGCCATCATACCGGAGATCAAAGATATTCCGGTAGTATGTGAGTTCCCAGACGTCTTTCTAGAAGATTTGCCTGGATTGCCACCAGAAAGAGATGTAGAGTTTATAATTGAATTGAAGCCCGGTACGGCTCCCATTTCTAGAAGATCGTACCAAATGCCTCCAAATGAGCTGGCAGAACTCAAGACCCAATTGCAAGATCTACTAGAAAAGGGATTCATCCGGCCAAGCTCATCACCATGGGGATGTCCAGCCATCTTCATCAATAAGAAGGACCAAACGCTTCGAATGTGCGTGGATTATAGACCCCTTAATGAGGTTACCATAAAAAATAAGTACCCTCTTCCATGGATTGACATTCTATTTGATCAACTGACTAGAGCGAGGGTATTCTCCAAGATTGACCTCAGATCGGGCTATCATCAGATCCGTATCCGGCCCGAAGATATACCGAAGACTGCATTCACTACACGGTATGGTTTATTTGAATATTTGGTTATGTCTTTTGGACTGACAAATGCTCCTGCCCACTTCACTTATCTGATGAACTCAGTATTTATGCCCGAGCTGGATAAGTTTGTGGTGGTATTCATTGACGATATCTTAATATATTCCAAGAATGAAGAGGAGCATGCCCAGCACTTACGGATCGTATTCAATTATATGCTAAGTTCAGTAAATGCGCGTTCTGGCTGGAAGAAATCCAATTTCTGGGACATGTATTATCTTCCAAGGGGATTGCGGTGGATCCCAGCAAAGTCAAGGATATTTTGGAGTGGAAACCCCCAACCACTATACATTAAGTCCGAAGTTTCCTTGGGCTAGCTGGCTATTACCACCGATTCATACCAGATTTTTCCAAGCTTGTGAAACCAATCACAAGTTTATTGAAGGATGATACTAAATTTATTTGGTCTTCAAAGTGTAATGAAGCCTTTGAACAATTGAAGGTATTATTAACCACTACTCCGGTATTGGCTCAACCGGATATTGAAAAACCCTTTGATGTGTATTGCGACGCATCAGGTAGTGGTCTCGGCTGTGTTCTAATGCAAGAAGGCCGAGTGATAGCTTATGCTTCAAGGCAGTTACGCCGGCATGAGGAACATTATCCAACTCATGATCTGGAGTTAGCTGTGGTGGTTCATGCCCTAAAAATCTGGCGTCATTATCTGCTGGGAAATATCTGTCACATCTATACAGATCATAAAAGTTTGAAGTACATATTCACCCAGTTAGAATTGAACATGAGACAGAGGCGATGGCTCGAGCTTATTAAGGACTATGAATTGAAAATTCATTATCACCCAGGCAAGGCCAATGTAGTGGCAGATGCACTCAGCCGTAAGGCTTCCTGTCACTGTCTTACAGTGAAGACTTCTGACATTACCTTATGCTAGGAGATGGAGAAGTTAAACCTGGGAATGATCCAACATGGAACCTTAAATCAACTAAAGCTTGGGTCAGTCCTTTTACAAAGGATAATGGATACTCAAAAGGATAATGAAGATATGAAGCACATCCGTGAGAAGATAGAGGCCGGAAAAGCCAATTGTTTTAGACAAGATGATCAAGGCATTGTATGGTTCAACAACCGCATAGTTGTGCCAAAAATGAAGAAATCTGCCAACAAATTTTGGATGAAGCACATCTTAGTCGCTATTCTATTCATCCCAGAAGCACTAAGATGTATCATGATCTAAAACAACATTATTGGTGGACAAAGATGAAAATCGAGATTGCGCGCTATGTGGCAAAATGTGACACTTGTAGGCGTGTCAAAGCCATACAAATGAAGACTGCTAGTCCATTACAATCTCTACCAATACCAACATGGAAATGAAAAGATATTAGTATGGACTTTATTGTGGGATTGACCAGAACAGCAAAGGGATATGATTCCATCTGGGTTATTGTTGATCGGCTTACGAAAATTGCTCATTTTCTGCTAGTCAAAACATATTACCCGATCCTTACATATGCAGAACTGTACATTGCTCGTATTCTCAGTTTGCATGGTATTCCAAAGACTAGTGTCGGATCGTGGACCTCAATTTGTATCCAAATTTTGGGAAGAACTTCACAAATCTTTGGGTACTAAGTTGCTCCATAGTTCGGCCTATCATCCTCAAACAATGCAAGTGGACAAACTGAAAGGGTAAATCAGATACTTGAAGACATGTTGCGAGCATATGTTCTGGAATTCCCACATAAATGGGATGATTGTTTGCCATTAGCGGAGTTCTCATACAATAATAGCTATCAAGAAAGCATTAAAATGGCACCCTTCGAAGCTTTGTATGTCCGACAGTGTCGTACTCCACTAAATTGGTCTGAACCAGGGAAAGGAGTTTCTTTAGGCCAGATATGGTAAAAGAGACCGAAGAAAACGTTCAACGAATAAATCATAACTTGAAGAAAGCCCAAGCTCGACAGAAAAGTTATGCAGACAAGCGACGAATGCCCTTGTATTTTCTAGTGGAAGATTATGTCTATCTCAAAGTCTCCCCAATGAAGGGTGTAACACGTTTTGGGGTAAAAGGGAAGCTTGCACCTTGATACATTGGTCCTTTCCTTGTTCTTGAACAATGTGGACCAGTGGCATACCGACTTCAACTACCCGAAACCTTGTCTGCTGTACATAATGTGTTCCACGTGTCTCAACTGAAGAAATGTCTTCGAGTTCCCGATCGAACTATTGGAGTAACGGATGTTGCCTTAGAACCAGACTTGACATATTCAGAACACCCTATTCGAGTCTTGGATCAAAAGGACAGAATTACCCGAAGAAGAACTCTCAAGTTTTACAAGATACAGTGGAACCAGCATTCAGAAGATGAGGCTACATGGGAAACTCGAGACTTTTTAGAAAAGAATTTCCCAGACTTTTTAGCCTCATGTAATTTGTAAAGTGTATACAATTGTTGTAATAAAGGAGTGAGCCCCAAACCACCCCTGCCTTGTACCATGAATAAGGAAATAAAAATGTGAAGAATTTCCTTTTCCATTACTTGCCATAGGAATTTTAATCTCGGGACGAGATTCTTTTATGGGGGGAAGGATGTAACACCCCTGGTGTTACTTTCACTAAAACTTGAGCATAACATCATGAGCATTGGCATTTCATGTGTTTGACACTGTTGGGGACTTGTTCTCAAATGCTTCGGATTAAGAACAAGGCAACATAAAAAGTGTTAAATGTTAAGGCCCTTCGTCCTACCAAACATTATTCCCCTTCGGGAATAATGAGTCCCGGACGAAGGTCACAAGAGACATACCTTCGTAAATTCAACAAGTAATAACGAAGGATTCATATAAAACATGAAATGTAAATCATAGAATCATTTCTATTTTATTAACATAGAGAAATAGAAATGATTACAAATTACAAATGTACCTTCGGTCTTGAGAGAAGGTAAAAAGTACAAGCGTGACGCAAATGCCAATGCCAAGTCAGCGTGAACAGTACAGGAGTACTGTTCATCTATTTATAGGCGCGGGACGCAGCCCACGTAAAATTACATCCATGTCCATTACATTTGTTAATGGCTTATGGAAATTTGTCAAGGCCCACGCAGTCTTTTCATCTTTAAGTCGGTTCCCCCCTCTGCTGTCGCGACGAAGCTTCCCTGCGCACAGCTTCGGCTGCGCTCGTCCTTCGTCTGGTTCAGGCTTCGTCCTGGCCGTGCTTCATATTCATAGTTCTGAGTCCAAAAATACCTGTTCACATAATCCACTTGGAAAACATTGTCAAATCATGTTTTTGAGGACCTTCGGAGGACGAAGGCCCCCAACAGTAGCCCCTCGCAATATTAATTTGTTAATAATAAATTCAGATTGCGATATGGACGAAGGCCTTGAGCCGAAGGTCCGAAAAAACACCTTCCCTTTGCTAGAATAGCAACATTCACTGACAAGCGGGGCCTTTTAATTTTCAACGCCCTGGGCGTATAAATAAGATCGCACCGCAAACTCATTTGGTACGCACACTTGCCTTCTGCTTCGGCCCACTAAAATTTTTAGCTCTTGTGCACTAAGATTTGCTGGTCTTTTTGATTTTGAAGCTTCGGCCTCGGGAACAATTTTTTAGCGTTTCCGAAGATGTCTGAAGGCAAGAAGATTCCTGCTGAGACGAAGCTGAGTCTCGAGGAGGAGAAGAATCTGGGGTTCCTGATAGCGATGGCAGAGACCAATACAGAGAAAATCACCAAGGAGATTCTCGAAGGTTTGTCCGAAGATACTGGTGACAGCGACAGCTATGATGTAGAGAGTGGTGGGGAAGAGGCCGAAGATCGTCCATGGCGGCCAAGTCACACGGTTTTCGGGAAAACCACTATCAAGCAGAGCCATATTGATAATATGAGGGGGCGGTATTTTCGAGATATATCTATTGTGAGGGCTGACGCTGGAGAAAAGACTTCTCCCACTCCCGAAGAAGATGAAGTTGTAATCTTCCGAAGCTTTCTCAAGGCTGGGCTTCGATTTCCCCTGAGCAACTTTGTTGTTGAGGTACTGAAAACATTTCAAGTCTACCTTCATCAACTTACTCCCGAAGCTATCATAAGGATGGGGATATTTGTCTGGGCTGTGAGGAGCCAAGGTTTGGAACCAAACGCTAAAAGCTTCTGCAACATTCATGAGTTATTATACGAGACGAAGCCCTGGGGAAAAGAACAATACCACAACAATTTTGGGTGTTATAGCTTCGGTGCCCGCTCCGGGTCAAGCTGCCCTGTGCCGACCTTTCGGAAAAGGTGGCCCGGAGCCTGGATGACAGAGTGGTTTTATGTGAAGAATGACTTAACAGCGCAAGAAAATGTTAAGAGTATTATTATGTGCCCCATCTGGCAACGCTTCGGACTACGAAGGCCGAAGGTTGAAATGGACGAAGCAGCCGAGGAGTGCCAAAGAGCCTTCGGCGTAGTCTGCTCCTTCGTTGGAACAAGGGACTTGGTCCAAGAGCACATTGCCTTCAGGATATGGCCACTTGCAGAAAAGTGGGAAATGGCGAAGGAAACCATTAAAGAGTCCGACGAAGGCGGACTAATTAGACTAAAATACACATTCAAGTATGCAGATAAATTTGTTGAACCTGATGATGACTGGTTAAAAAGTATTGAGACATTAAGTGACGAACTGCTTGGCACATATTCGAAGGCTGAGAACACTGCATTATCAGCAGCCTTCGGAGGCCGAAAGAAGAAAAGGCTCAACCGTGTGTTCGACGCAGTCGGGTTTGTCTATCCCGACTACCACTATCCGGTACTGGGTCGCAAAAGGAAAAATACTTCTCCTGCGACAGAAGCTACCCCGAGTGTCACTAGTGAGCCAGCGCCTCAAAGGAAAAAGATGAAGGTGCTCACCCATCGAACGCGCTTTATTGAGCCGGCCACAGTGCCAGAATTTATTGGTGAAACTTCTTTGGCCTCTGAAGCTACGGAACCAGCTCCAGTGCCGAAGACAGAAGAAAAAACCGAAGCGCCTTCAGCATTAGAAAGACCGAAGACTGAAGGGCCAAAAACATCAGAAATCTTAAGTCCTTCAGCAAACGTTGAATCAACAAAAAATCAAAAGGGCCCATTGGTGACTCCAAGAAGAAAGAGAATGGTTAACGTACTGGATGTCTTGGAGACAATTAAGTCTTCAAGCACAACCACAAAGGAGTCTGTTGAACTCGCCGAAGCATCTACTGAAGCTTCGAAACAACAAGCTGAAGCTGAAGCCGTAGCCGAAGCCGAAGCTGGGCCTTCAGAGCCCTACAAGGAGCAACCTTTGGAAGCCGAAGCAATAAAAATATCAGAACCAGTTGTAGTTGAAGAAATTGACACTGCCATCCCCGAAGCTCCTGCCAGCATATGCGATTACATTATACGACACGCTTCGGGGAAGAAACTATCTGCAGAAGAAACTTATGAAGCCAACCATTATGCAAAAGAGCTAAAATATCCGAAGGGGGCAGTAATATTCAATGGGACAAATGAAGATGATTTCCTATACTGCCTACCTGATAATAAAGAACTAACTGTCTGCCGAGAGATGGCCAGGAGTATAGGCTTCCCGAAGCTCGAAGCTGGACTAAGCGCCATGACGAAAGAGGATCTCGCAGACAGTCTTGCATACAATAGCCTAAAGGTTTGGGAATTAAGTGTTTGAAAAAACTTTTTTAATTCGTAATTCATTCCTATATTCTTATATGGATTCTTTTCCGTACAGGGCTTAATTCTAAGCAACGCATTAAGAGCTCAAAAAAAGCGCCGAAGATGAAAGCTATGAGATTGCGTTCAACAATTTGCGCTCCGAAGTTATAAAGCTGAGGAACGAAGCTCTAGAAAAAGACAAAATTCTGGTTACTCTAGTAGACAAGATAAAAAAGGACGAAGCTGTTGCAAAGATTCAGGCCGAAGCTCAGAAACACGAGATCAAAGATCTTCAGAAACAACTAGCCCGGGCGAAAGAAGAACGTGTGCTTGAGGAAACAAAACGAGAACTTAGTGATCATATGGTGGATAAGTTGGAGTTAAGGGTTAAGGAGCTTCGTGCCTCTCA
Organism: Zea luxurians; assembly: GCA_029449295.1. Taxonomy (NCBI): domain Eukaryota; kingdom Viridiplantae; phylum Streptophyta; class Magnoliopsida; order Poales; family Poaceae; genus Zea; species Zea luxurians. The sequence goes on from JAOPSE010000010.1 coordinate 109,783,640, forward strand.
AAGAAAATGCTATGTTAAATCTGTAGAATGCGTGAACAAAATTAAAAACAGCTTCGCCAGCGTGGGCGCCTTTTCCAGCGAGGAGAATTTCTCTCGAGGTAATCCCGAAGGTCCACTGGAATGGATTAGTCACGAAGCAGAGGCCTTCGAGGAGATCCTGAGCAGTCGTGGCGACATCTGCGCTTTTTCGGGCGCCAGAGGAATTGCTTCTGTCTTAGAGAAGAAAGGTTGCGGGCATGTAAAATTTTTAGCTCAGTCCGAAGCTGCCTTATCTTCCGAAGACATCAAGGACCCCTCGGCCGAAGCAAGCGTTGTTGGTGGCAAATTTTTTACTGATATCTGGAACGACGGCGGCCGAGGAATGGCACAAGAAATCATCCAAAGGAGCGAAAAAGGCATCCATGATGCTAGGAAAGTGGCAGAAGCTACCGAAAGAAGTACAGAGCCCGAAAGGCAATTAGGTATTAATTAGCCGTTCTTATTGTGTTGTAATTTTTATTTCAAACTTTGCTCACGGTTTGTAATAGTAATGAAGAAATATTCTTTTGCCTTAGAAGCTGCTGAATCGACTGCCGACCCGCACACAAAAGGTGATGATGAAATTAAACAAATGGCCGAAGCTATCATGGACAAAGTTGTTGATCAGCTTCTAAATGAAGCCGCCGAAGCAGTATTAAGAGAAGACTAGATGCTATTTAGAAAAAACATTTAAATTGTGATCTATGTAACATTTTGTACATTTGAATGTAATATACAAGTTTCTTTTCATTATTTAATTCTTTACGATGCATGAAACTCTACATACATACCATTTTTGAGCCTTCGGCGAAAAAACACCTTCCCTTCTTTTCATGCTTCGTGAAGAAAATATTCTCCGTTAAAACTGTTCTGATAAGTCACATCCATGCTTCGTGAAAGCATTCTCCGAAGCTATACAATTTCGATATTGCTCTGACGAAGCTTGTCCATGCTTCGTAAAAATATTCTCCGAAGCTGTATTCCGAATTTATAAAATTTCGATATTGCTTTCTCAAAGCATTCTTCCGAAGGTCGATACTGTGTACCCTTCTCTTGCAAAATGCAATATGATGTATGATGCTTATGCTATGCAAGATGATGTGATGATGTTATGTTATGCAAATGACCTTTGTTCCGAAGATACACACAAAATTTATTCGTAAGCTCTGCATTCCCTTAGGAACGTCTTTGGAGCTTCTTCGTCTTTTACTTAGACGGTATCAGCGTTGACTTTTCGCTGTAAGCCTCCCTTAGGAGCTTCTTCGTCTTTTACTTAGACGGTATCAGCGTTGACTTTTCGCTGTAAGCTCTGCATTCCTTTAGGAACGACTTTTGAGCAGAAAACTTACACTGCGCTCCCTTTGGAACGGCTTTTTATGACTTCATGAACTTACTCTGCGTTCCTTAGAACGACTTTCTGTTAATCCGAAGGATTTTTAATATTTCGAAGGTCCTCCTTGTTAACACAAAAACTTCATCAACTTAATCCTGTGGAGAAAATAGATTTTCCACGTCGGAAACAGCGAAATTATTACATGGAAACGATCAATGTTTTTTGCTACAGAGAATAGAACCGAATAGAAAAGACTGCTATCAAAGGTAGGATATGTGTCAATAAATGTGCTTCGACTCTGGCACAGTGCTGTTGACTGTGCGAGCTTCGGATTGTTCTCTGAAGTCCCTTTGATGTGGAGCATATTGACTCCCTTCTGGCTGTTGACCCTGTTGCAATGGAGGTGGAGGCGGGGGCTGTTGCCAGGAAGCTTGAGGTTGACTTGCCGAAGCTACAGAAGCTGCAGGGTGGTTGTCTATGTACTGTGGGATGTAAGGCGGATGATACGAAGCAGTATGCATGACCTGCTTTGGCTGAACTTGTTGAGATGTAGCTTCGGCTATCTCCTTTTGCTTCTGGATTGTAATATGGCACGTCCTGGTGGTATGGCCCTTGCCTTCTCCACAGAATAAGCAAAACAATTTCCTTGGTTGATCTCCGAATCTTCCGCCGAAGCCCCTGGCGCCTCTGCCTCTCGGAGCTGGTGGCCGGAAGAAAGCTTGTTGTTGCCCCGAAGCCTGTGAGGAGCACTGCGGTCTGCTCTGCTGACTCCCCTTATCATCATTCTGAGTGGAGCTGTGGATGGACCGGACATGCCTCGGGTAGTATCTTCCTCCGAAGCCCCTGGTCATTTCAGAAAATCTGAAGGCCTCCTCCCTTCTTTGGCGAAAGTCATTGTCAGCACGAATGTACTCATCCATCTTTTGGAGCAGTTTCTCCAGGGTCTGAGGCGGCTTTCTAGCAAAGTATTGAGCTGCAGGCCCAGGACGAAGCCCCTTGATCATGGCTTCAATAACAATTTCATTGGGCACCGTTGGTGCCTGCGCCCTCAAACGTAAGAACCTTCGGACATAAGCCTGAAGGTATTCTTCATGATCCTGAATGCACTGGAACAAGGCTTGAGCTGTGACCGGCTTCGTCTGAAATCCTTGAAAGCTGGTCAGTAACATATCCTTCAGCTTTTGCCATGAAGTAATCGTTCCTGGCCGAAGGGAGGAATACCAGGTCTGAGCAACACTCCTGACGGCCATAACGAAAGACTTCGCCATGACTGCAGCATTGCCCCCATACGAAGACACTGTTGTTTCGTAGCTCATCAGGAACTGCTTCGGGTCTGAGTGGCCGTCGAACATGGGGAGCTGGGGTGGCTTATAGGATGGAGGCCAAGGTGTAGCCTGCAGCTCAGCGGACAAAGGAGAAGCATCATCGAAAACAAAATTTCCCTGATGGAAATTGTCATACCAGTCATCTTCGTTGACGAAGCCCTCCTGATGAAGGTCTTTCTGCTGAGGCCTTCTGTTTTGCTCATCATGGGTAAGATGGCGGACTTCCTCAGAGGCTTCGTCTATCTGCCGTTGCAACTCAGCTAGCCGGGCCATCTTCTCCTTCTTCCTTTGCACCTGTTGATGTAGGATCTCCATATCCCTGATTTCTTGGTCTAGCTCTTCCTCCTGAAGCGTCGGGCTTACGGCCTTTCTCTTCTGGCTTCGGGCCTCCCGAAGAGAGACGGTCTCCTGGTTGTGGTCCAGCGGTTGCAGTGCTGCAGCCCCAGCCGCTGAAGCTTTCTTCGGTGCCATAGCGAAGATCTACAGCTTCCGAAGGTGTTCAAAAAAGCTCGAAGTGGAAGTGAGTTCACCGGAGGTGGGCGCCAATGTTGGGGACTTGTTCTCAAATGCTTCGGATTAAGAACAAGGCAACATAAAAAGTGTTAAATGTTAAGGCCCTTCGTCCTACCAAACATTATTCCCCTTCGGGAATAATGAGTCCCGGACGAAGGTCACAAGAGACATACCTTCGTAAATTCAACAAGTAATAACGAAGGATTCATATAAAACATGAAATGTAAATCATAGAATCATTTCTATTTTATTAACACAGAGAAATAGAAATGATTACAAATTACAAATGTACCTTCGGTCTTGAGAGAAGGTAAAAAGTACAAGCGTGACGCAAATGCCAATGCCAAGTCAGCGTGAACAGTACAGGAGTACTGTTCATCTATTTATAGGCGCGGGACGCAGCCCACGTAAAATTACATCCATGTCCATTACATTTGTTAATGGCTTATGGAAATTTGTCAAGGCCCACGCAGTCTTTTCATCTTTAAGTCGGTTCCCCCCTCTGCTGTCGCGACGAAGCTTCCCTGCGCACAGCTTCGGCTGCGCTCGTCCTTCGTCTGGTTCAGGCTTCGTCCTGGTCGTGCTTCATATTCATAGTTCTGAGTCCAAAAATACCTGTTCACATAATCCACTTGGAAAACATTGTCAAATCATGTTTTTGAGGACCTTCGGAGGACGAAGGCCCCCAACAGACACACCTAGAGTGCATTCACTAGGCCAAAATTTCGAACAAGTTGTATTGAGATGACATTTTGTGGACAAAACCCTAGAGTAGGGAACTCAACCCTAGATTGGGTGTAATAGAGCAAACAAGGTTTAAACAAAGGAAAACTTCAAAACTTATTAAGATGATCATAGAGTCACCTTTAATAGACTTATGGGGTATCCAAACCCTAGAAATATCAAAAACCCTAAACAAGACCCTAGAAAGCCCTAAACCTAAACCCTAGGGGGCTAAGTGCAAACTTAGTGCACTTTTGGACTAAAGTGCAAAAACCATGATAATAAGGTGTCTTAAGTCATATGGTTCACAATTATGAAAATTTGCAAGTTAAACCTTGAGTTTTGGACTAATTTGCAAAATGGCCACACTAATACTCATATGGTTAAGTCTAAAATCAGTGACATTAGCCCAACTTTGAAGCCTCATATCTTCCAAGTTATGAGTATTTTACCCTAGGTCACCACATCAACTTTGTAGATCTATGGAAGGAGAATAACTTTGCTATAGAAATCATGCCTTGGTACCATGAAGAATTCTGAGATAAATGAGCTTGAAGTTGGACTGTCAGACTGCTTGAAATCTGAAATTCAGACAAGCAGTAAAATAGCATGGAGTTAGGGCTCGAATTTAAGCATGATCTAGTAAGAATTTGGCTAGGGATGCTATAACAAAGATGAATATGGTTTAGTGGTCTACAACTTTGATGCAGAGACTTGGATGTGTTGTCATAGAGAATTGGGAGAAAATCTACCCAAAACATCGTCTGTCAGGTGCTCTGCCAGTGGTTCCAATGGTACAGTGAACTGCACAAGATCACTGATGCAGTGCATCTCACCGCCGGCGAGCCGCACACGGATTCACGCTTTTGTCGCTATGATTTGTGCTCGGACCAGTTGGATAGCGCCTGAGGTCGAGTAAATATCACCGCCGTGGATAAACTCCGGCCATTAAACTACTCCGGCCATTGTACCGAGCTTGCCACGGTGGATTCGGATGACCTCACCGGTGACAGCTGCCTCACGGCCTTACGCCACGTGCCTGGGCACCTTCACCGCATCGCCGTGACTCACTTTGGCCGTGCGATCATCGCTGGTGAGGGCTGCCACGGTAGATGCCATGAATTCCTTGCGCCAGTAACTCCTTGTTCCTCCGGCCACCGTGCGTCGTCGTCCAATTCACCGGCCACCGCTCGTGGGCTCTATAAATTGAGTGCGCCCTCAGCTCCGTCATGTAATCAAGCAACTAGCGCACCCACCCGCACTTCAAATCCTCCACCAGAGAGCTCCAATTTTGGATTCTCCCCAAAACACTCAAGAACCCCGCTCGGTTTAGCCTCACCGCGGCCAGCTTATTTCAGGTTATTTCAAGCTCCCCGATCATTTGTTCTAGCATCCTTAAGTTCTCCTCAAGCTCCACGACCCCTCTGATTGAATTATATCACCATGGATCATCGGGAACACGTTATTCCTTTGATTGTCCGCGCTATTACTGTGGCCAGAGCGAATTAGGTAACCATTCATGAAATTAGTTTAGGGGAAACCCCGGTTAAGACTTGAATTTGGTGTCTGCCTCTCGTGAGCACCAGTCTTTGCGTCATCCGGCCAGTCTGACCTCGCCGGTGTTCGAAGCTCCGCCGTGCGACGTCGTGGTCCTGGCACGGTGAAGAATTAGAAGTGCAGGGGCTTTTCTGCGAATGTCAGTGAGACGTTGAATAGTAACTAAGGGTTCTTAACGGATATTCAAAGCAGCAGGGGCCTCGGTGCAAACCTACCAACGCGGGCGCGCGCATGCGTGGGCGCGTCCACGTTTCCTGTTCAGACTGGGCCGATTTGGCTAGATTAGGTCCAAGACTATTCATTGTTTTCCTTTTTCTTTTTCTACCAGAGCTAAAACAATTCTAGAAAATTGTAGAAAAATCATAAAAATACCAAACCATTTTTTCTAGGTTTCAAATAGTTTTATGATTTTTAGTCCAAAAGGGAAATTATAGAGTATTTAAAACAGCCTAAGACTATGCTTCTGGATTTTTAAAAAATAAATAATAAATCCAAAATTCACTAAATTTTTAGGATAATCTCTAAATAATATTTAGAAGCCTTGAGTAGAGTTTGGTATGATTTGGAACTTGTTTGATACTTAGAACCCAAAACCCTACCCCTGTCCTCTAAACTTCACTATTGACTCCGGAAACCCTAAGTTCTCGGAGATCCGGGAAGGAAAATTGTATTCAAGACTTTAGATAATAAACTTTTATTATCTTTGCATTCTCATGAGCATTACATGGGCATTCATTATTATGTATGGTTGTATTTAGAAAACAAAGAAGAAGTAGAAGTCGAAGAAGAGAAGACTTCACCACCACCACCTGAGGAACATCAGGCAGGCAACTGCTTTTATTTTGATATCTGTAGGACCGAGCCTGATTCACTAGTAAAACAAGGCAAGCCCCGGAGCATTTGCCACCTCCTTGTTACTTTTAAACTCTTTCTCACTTACTTGATGCATTAGGTGATAAGAGTTGTGTGCTAAACTATTTCTGCATCTCCTTGCTTGGATTACTTCCTAATCCCTGTTTTACAAAAGGTTTTCTTATGCTTAGCTTTGCTTTAGAAAAACAAAATGTTTGGTTTTCTCAAAGATGATGTTGCAAAGTGGGTGGGTTGTTTTCGAAAGTAAAACATGATGGTGGATCCATCATGGCCATGATGGGTTCAACATCGGAAAAGATGTACCTCTGTCAGGTACCAAACTTTGGGGTTTGAAATGATTAAGTTGAGATCGGGCGGGTGACTTGCATGAGAAGAGAGTCTCGGTGTAGTGTCTCCGTCTGAGTCGATTAAGGACCATGTAGATGTAGGCTTGATGACCGAGGACCCTTTAACTGGTCACATGCCTCGTCATGGGTAAGCTTTGCCTCGAGTAGACTAATACCAGAATAAGATACCACACAATGGGAGTGGAGAGATGGCGAGGGTAGCGTGTACCCTCCGTGGCAAGAGGCTGGACGGTGGTATATCTGTGCTCTCGGTTGGCATGAACCTTATCTGGTCTTAAGAACCCCGGTGGCGAGTTGACATATGCAAGGGTTAAGAGCTACATATGTCGTGTGATTGGAGATCCTCAGCTGAGTATAATCGATTTGGATCACCGTACCTTCGCGGTTATGAAGACTTGGTCACTGACCTATACATAGAAATCCAGTAAAGATGAAGGGTTGTTAAGAAAATTGGCTAGTGCAGGTCAAGTGATTGAACTAGGATAGAGAGAACCCTAGTTGCAGGTAATTTTACTTAACCTGACAAATAAAACTAGATTTTTAAGGATCCACTCTTAGTAAGTATTTCTGCAACTAGAGTCACTGATTATTGAGAAGCCTTACCTTGACTCCCTCTAGCTAGCATACCCTTGAGAGTCTTTTCTTTAGTCGGGTAAGACTTGCTGAGTAATTCCATACTCAGGGTTTCGTCCCATGTTGTTTTTAGGTGAGGAAGAAACCAACTTTTGTTGCTTCTGTTCAAAGGTGGTACCAAAGGAAGAGCACCAGGAGTAAAGCTGCGGGAGGAAAGGATCCTCTATAAAACTTTTGTTTGATACTTATCGGGAGGGGTTTTTGCCTCCCATGGTTTGTAATAATAATACTCAGCACTCGTATATTTTGTTCTGGTCTGTAACTATATAACTCTGTCTTACTTTTTAATAAAGGTAAGTTAATGTAACTGCTTCCGCATTTTTCATATCTCTAATGCTTGTAATGTCTGCGTGACGGGTGAAATGCTCTTGGGAAAGGTAAGGAAAGCAGATACCAAACTTATCAAGTGATTCAGGGGCACCTGCAGGGTTGTCTGAGGTCCGTTGGACAAGGAAAACTGTAGGTAGGCCTAATGACTTGGGAGGTTCCGTCACATTTGTTGTCTCCGCCAGCCCTCATAATAGACATATCCCGAAAGTATCTTCCCCTCATGTTTTCGAGGTGACTCTGTTTGATGGTCGATTTTCCGAAGATTGAATGACTTGGCCTCCAGGGCCGATCCTCAGAATCTTCATCCCCACTTTCCACATCATAGCTATCGCTGTCTCCAGTATCTTCGGACAAGCCATCCAGTATCTCTTTAGTAATCTTCTCTGTATTTGTTTTTGCCATTGACTCGACAAATCCAGCAATATAAGGATCTGTAGTCTTCTTCTCCTCAAAAAGCTTCTCCTCCTTAGTTGGCTTTGTCTTGACAATAACCTTCTTGCCTTGAGACATTTTTTCTTTAGACACGGTGAAAACGTGTCTTTTAAACCGAAGCTCAGAGAGCTTGGAAAACTCTTAAGCGCTAGTGAGCAAGAGCTATAAAATTGAGAAAATAAGGCAAATGGCACAACCAGTGTATCAAAATGCAGCTGGTGTGAGTTCTTATTTATACGCTCAGTGCACTGCAAATTGGAGGGCCCCGTCTGTCATTGACTGTTGCTATTCTAGCAAAGGGAAGGTGTTTTTTCGGACCTTCAACTTAAGGCCTTCGTCCATGTTGCAGTCTAAATTTGTTATCTTAACAAATTAATACTGCGAGGGGCTACTGTTGGGGGCCTTCGTCTTCCGAAGGTCCTCAAAAACATGATTAACAATGTTTTCCCAAGTGTAATATATGTACAGGAGCCTTCGGAATCGGAATGAAGCTGTCCACAATATAAAAAGCATGGTTGGGACGAAGGTCGAACCAGTTCCGAAGCTATGCACAAGGAAGCTTCGACTCAGTAGCAGAAAAGGAACTGACTTAAAGAGGAAAAGGCTTTTTAGTCCTCGATAGATTGTCCTAATGTCAATAGTAAACATGAAGGGCATGAATGTAATTTTGCACAGGCTACGCCCTGTGCCTATAAATAGATGAACAGTACCCCCGTACTGTTCACGCTGACTTGTAATCATTTGTGCGTCACAATTGTACTTTTGTCTTCCATCAAGCTGAAGTACATTTGTAATTCAATATTATTTCTGTCTTTTCATAATAATATAATGAGAATGAATTAATAATGTTATATAATTGCTTATGTTGTCTTCTATATTCTGCATGCTTCTTCTTCTATTAACATATACTGCAATGATGAAGGTTCGTCCTTTGTGACCTTCGTCCGAATATCATTATATCCTAAGGGAAATAATGCTTTGAAGGACAAAGGGCATTAACCTTTAACATTTTGTGTTGCCTTGTTCTTAACTCATAGCATTTGAGAACAAGTCCCCAACATTGCTGTTTAGAGCTACAGGTACAGTTTTAATTGCGTAGCTAATTTAACAAAGTAAACCATGTTTTCTGTGGACATGTTATATAGGAAAGTTGTAGCTCACTTCTTTATCTTGCTTGTGTAAAAATTTCATGACCATAGGCTTAGCCGAATGGGTCCTCGTCGTCGTCGTGCTGCGGCCATTGCTCACGAGGAGGCAAAGTGTCGTGTCGCCGAGGTTTCCGTGTCACCGACACCAACGCTCACGAGGAAGCGCTCACGCGAGATGCCCGCGCAGTCGTCTTTGGGGTCCATATTGATGGTAGTCCCTCTTGCTTCATGTGTTCATAAGATGGGTCGGTAGCTTTAGTGTCTCACACGCAGTGGCCACGGGATTTTTCAGGTCACTTGGTCGTGGAAGGGCTTCTTATTGCAGTCATAGTGTTCCAGCTCTCCAGGAAGAGCTACAAACCACCAAAGAAGCCACTCACGGAAAAGGTCAGCTGTTCTTATCGTTTGTAACTACTAGAACCAGATAATTCTTGATAGTGGAAGGTATCGTTCTTGTTGTCTCTTCATGAAGCATGTCACTAAATGCCAGCATTTTGTCCCTGCAGGAGATTGATGAGTTATGTGATGAGTGGGAGCCAGAGCTGCTATGCCCTCCAATCAAGGAGGGGGCCAAAATAGATGCTCCAACATTGGAAAGGTTTGCACTACAGCTTGGTTTCTGATGGAGTTGTACCAGATTTTTTTGTTCAAACTAGCAATTGATGCATTGCTGGAACTTTAGCAGTCTATAAAGGATTTTTTTTCTTAAAGTAAGTTCACAGTTACCTAGGTACATTGTGGTTGTTGTTGCATGAGTAATCCTACATAACATTTCATATATGGATTAACCAGATGGTCTCACTCTTGAAACTGTGGGAGTGTTGGTGCAATTCTTATACTAGTTTCACTTAACTTAATAGTGCCATGTGTGGGGACCTATTAATCTTGAACATTTACTCGCTAGATTATATGACATTTAAACCATGTACTCGTGAATAAGCAGCAAGGGACACCTTGAACCACATAGAATATCATTTACCCTTGCTACCCAAATGCTTACATGGCTACATGGTTCTTGGATTGTATTCTCTCTTCTCTGATATCAGTATGATCATCAAAGCACCTAAAATGTGTTGATGTATGTATATAGCCAGTGTAATGTTGTTTCTTAGGATGCTTTGCACTAATAAAACAACAATTTCATCAACGATATGCTCTCCTAGTATGTAGTTATAGGAATAGCTCTTGAACTTCCCTTGTGATAGCAGTGCTCTATTTGAAGACACTTCTATATATGGAATATTCTTTTTGTTGAATATCCCTTGAAATCTGCTTCAGTTATATGTGTATATTTTTTAATTCACCAGAATTTTTCTTCACGCATTTCTGGTTGTGTTACAAATATTCATGCAGTATGGATTACAATTGTTTACCATGTTAAGTAGTTATGATTGCATCATATATGATCTTCTGAGGATCAGAATTACCCTTTCTATTTTTCTTTTATACAGTGCCGCTGGACCACATACGATTGTTGATGGTAAAGAAGTTGTGAACTTTGCATTAGCAAACTACCTCGGTTTAATTGGCAACGAAAAGATTATTGTAAGAGACAATTCTATTGCTTGACAATATTTCAATGTATGCATTTTTTGGAATATCTAAACAAAGCGAATGACTTTCATGATTCTTGCATCAGTTCATTGGAGAAATATGGTGTTGGTTCTTGTGGTCCACGTGGCTTTTATGGAACAATTGGTCTGTATTATCATCCTCAGACAATGACTTTGGTTGAAAGTATAGAGGAGGAACTTAACTTTCCAATGTATTCTTGCAGATGTCCATCTTGACTGTGAGTTAAAGATAGCTAATTTTTTGGGGACTCCAGACTCCATTCTTTATTCATATGGGATTTCTACAATATTCAGTGTGATACCTGCCTTCTGTAAGAAATGAGATATCATAGTCGCGTAAGTTCACCATATTAAAAAATTATGAAATTCACAAGTATTATTGGAACCTTGACTTGTTTGGTGTATCGAGGTCTGCATGCTTGGCCTTTTAGACATAATATGGATTTATCCAGCTCAGCTTTAGGCTTTAGCACAACATTGTCATCTCTTTCTTGTGTCTATTGATGAGTTGTTATTCCTCTGTCAGTTAATTGTACATGGGTAGTTTTTTCCATTATTTTTCTTCTCTTGACTGTTCCCTTGCTAAATTTGTGCCAATATTTGATGTGATTGCAGTGATGAGGGTGTTCACAGGGCAGTGCAAAATGATCCCCATCTATCAAGAAGCACTGTGGTGTACTTCAAGCACAATGATATGGCTTCACTTGCAAGCACTTTGGAAAAACTTACTCATGGAAATAAACGTGCTGAAAAGATTAGACGCTACATTGTTGTAGAATCCATTTACCAGGTGCAGTGCTTTTGATTGTTTTGTGTTGATTTGTGCTGTCTTTTTTTTATATGTCCTTATGAAAGTTTGAAAAATAAAATGTCCATTTAACCTGTGCAACCTAGGCAATTCATGAAACCTCTCTTACAGTCGTCATGGTTTGTGAACACAGAATTCTAGCCAAATTGCCCCTTTGGATGAGATTGTCAGGTTTAAGGAGAAATATCGATTCCGTGTTATTCTGGAGGAGAGTCATTCTTTTGGGGTGCTTGGCAAGTCTGGGTGTGGCCTTGCTGAACATTATGGAGTTCCTGTGAGTGTTTGGCCTAAGCTTTTCTTAATGTTTCACCGTAATGCTCTACCTGTGGTGTCTGACCGGGGTGCGCTGTTACCAAGCTCCCAAATGAGGCCTAATTGTTTGGTGAAATTCTTGGGACAAAGTGGCCAGCAAGAATGGAGTCATAGAACATCGGCAGGAGGGGTGCGGCAGCGGCAACCGATGTATCCCTTGGACAATCTGGTTTTGACATGATGCAAATCAATCTGCTGTACACTGTATTCCGCACTTGCACAGATTGTTTGGCTAATTACAAGATTATCTCAGTGTTTTGGTTTGGATTTAGAGTACACATATGTATAAAATATTGATTGGTACTCATCTATATTATATTAATTATATTATTAAATATGTCTGTGTATTTCTCTTTCAAATTATTATAATATGGTATCTCAAATGAATATAAATTGAAGAATATATTGTTATTTAAGTCAATTTGTTTAAATCTTATTAAGACGGTTCTAAAAATGTCCACTATCGGTCTTCTAAATAAGACGATTTCCAAAACGTCCAATATCAGTCACCTAAATAAGACAGTTTTATATTGCAAGCACTTATTAATATAGAACATTTTAGACAATTTACTAAATAACTTGTGACTTAAAATGTTCATATACTCGACGGTTGTTTTGAAAAAGTGTCTTAAATAAACATAATTTAAGACAGGTTATTGGACAAAATGACTTAAACAAATACCTTTTTTGGACGGTTATAAACTAACAACGTCTTATATAATATCTTTTTAAGACTGTTTGCAACCATATTAAATGTAGGACATCTTTTGCGACTCCATCAAATTTGGACACTTGAGAAACGTCTTAATAAGTGAAAATTAACCATCTCATATAATAGGATCTGTAGTAGTGACCATCAATTTTAAAATTTTCAAAATAAAGTTTTAAATTAGTATCTTTCAAATTGGTATTCCTCTAATGAGAAGTATCTCAATTGGTATCCATATTTCAAATTGATATATATCTCAAAACTCTCTTGACAACTAAGAGGAGAATTTCATTTAGGGGGAGTTTTGTTTTAGTCCAAGGAAAAGCATTTGAAACAGGGGGAGAAAATTTCAAATCTTGAAAATACTTCTTGCAATCTTACTCATATGCCTTTGACTATTTGCAAAAAGGCTTTGAAAAGATTTTCCAAAATAATTTGCAAAAACAAAACCGTGGTGCAAATGTGGTCCAAAATGTTAAAAGAAAGAAAGCAATCCATGCATATCTAGTGAAAGGATAAATTGGTTTAATTCCAAGCAACCTTTGCGCTTGCCTTATACAAACTAGTTCAATTCTGCACTTATATATTTGCTTTGGTTTGTGTTGGCATCAATCACCAAAAAGGGGGAGATTGAAAGGGAAATAGGGTCAAATCATTTCCTAAATAATTTTAGTGGTTGAATTTCCCAACACAAATATTTGGACTAACTAGTTTGCTCTAGATTATATGTTCTACAGGTGCTAAAGGTTCAACACAAACCAATAAAAAGATCAAAGTTAGGGTTCAAAAGAAAGGAGCAAAGGAAACCGAAGTGTGCCACCGTCACCCAACCGTTAGGGTTCTGACGGTTTTGACTGTTGGAGCTCTGACTTCTTGGGGCACCGGACAGTGTCCGGTGCGCCCATTGACAGCAGCCCTCCCCAACGGCTGTTTTGGTGGTTGGGGCTATAAATACCCCCCAACCACCACCACTTCAAGGCATCCAAGTTTACAGACATCTCATTCAATACAAGAGCTAGTGCAATCAATGCAAGACACAATTCAAGAGAATCAAAGCCTCTCCAAGTCCCATTTCCACTCCAAACAAATAGTGACTAGAGAGAGACTTTTTGCCCGTGTTCTTTGAGCTCTTGTTCTTGGATCGCTTTCTTCTTCCTCCATTCTTGTTCTCGAAACACTTGTAATCAAAGCAAGAGACACCAAGTTGTGGTGGTCCTTGTAAGGGGTCTAATTGACCCGTTTGATTAAAGGAGAAAGCTCACTCGGTCTAGGTGACCATTTGAGAGAGGGAAAGGGTTGAAAAAGACCCGGTCTTCGTGACCACCTCAACGGGGAGTAGGTTTGCAAGAACCAAACCTCGATAAAACAAATCACCGTGTCATTCGCTTCATTTGCCTTTGATTTGTTTTTTACCCTCTCTCGCGGACTCGGATTTTATTCTAACGCTAACCCCGGCTTGAAGTTGTGTTTAAAGGTGTAAATTTCAGATTCCGCCTATTCACCCCCCCCTCTAGGCGACTTTTAATCATCAACCAGAGGATCGTACACCTATCCCCACATATGTTTCCTTGCTATATATCGCATTTTTGGATTTCTAGTGGGGACCATTTGTTGGTCAAAAATTCGTAGGTGTTAGCCTTCGGTATTATTGAAAATACTCGTTCATGCTATTTTTAACAAAAATGGAGGTTGTGTGGCCATTGATCATTGACCAGAGGCTCTTACACCTCACCCCACATATGTTTCTTTGCCATAGATCACATTTTTTGATTTTTTGTAGACACCATTTCTTGGTAAAAAATGTGTAGGTGTTAGTCTTCGGTATTATTGTAAATAGACGTAAATGGCTATTTTCGACAAAAATAGGGGTTGTATGGTCATTGATCGTCAACTAGAGGCTCGTACACCTCACCCCACATATGTTTCCTTGCCATAGATCACATTCTTGGATTTCTGGTGGAGACCATTTCTTGGTCAAAATCCGTAGGTGTTAGCCTTCGAAATTATTGAAAATGGTCGTTCATGCTATTTTTCCACAAAAATAGGGATTGTGTGGCCATTGATCATTGACCAAAGGCTCTTACACCTCACCCCACATATGTTTTCTTGCCATAGATCACATTCTTGGATTTCTAGTGGAGACTATTTCTTAGTCAAAAATTAGTAGGTGTTAGTCTTCGGTATTATTGAAAATGGTCGTTCATGGCTGTTTTCGACAAAAATGGGGGTTGTGTGGCCGTTGATAATCTACTAGAGGCTTGTACACCTCACCCCACATATGTTTTGTTGCCATAGATCACATACTTATATTTCTGGTGGAGACAATTTCTTGGTCAAAAATCTCTAGGTGTTAGCCTTCTGTATTATTCAAAATGGTCGTTCATGGCTATTTTTGACTAAAATGGGGGTTGTGTGGCCATTAATCATCAACCAGAGGCTCATACACCTCACTCCACATATGTTTCCTTGCCATAGATCACATTCTTGGATTTCTGGTGGAGACCATTTTTTGGTAAAAAATTCATAGGTCTAAGCCTTCAGTATTATTTAAAATGGGCGTTCATGCTATTTTCGACAAAAATGGGGGTTGTGTGATCATTGATCATCGACCAGAGGATCATACAACCATGCCCACATATGTTTTCTTGACATAGATCACATTCTTGGATATCTAATGGAGACCATTTCTTGGTAAAAAATGTGTAGGTGTTAACCTTCAGAATTATTGAAAATGGTCGTTCATGCTATTTTTGACAAAAATGGAGGTTGTGTGGCCATTGATCGTCGACCAGAGGATCGTACACCTCAACCTACATATGAATCCTTACCATAGATTGCATTCTTGGATTTCTAGTGGAGATCATTTCTTGGTCAAAAATTCGTAGGTGTTAGCCTTCAGTATTATTGAAAATGGTCATTCATGCTATTTTCGATAAAACTTGGGGTTGTGTGGCCATTGATCATCAAACTGAGGCTCGTTCACCTCACCCCACATATGTTCCTTGCCATAGATCACATTCTTGGATTTCTGAAGGTGACCATTTCTTGTTCAAAAATATGTAGGTGTTAGGCTTTAGTAATATTGAAAATAATCGTTCATGGCTATTTTCGACAAAAATATGGGTTGTGTGGCCATTGATCAACCACTAGAGGCTCGTACACCTCACCCCACATATGTTTCCTTGCCATAGATCACATTCTTGGATTTCTGGTAGAGACCATTTCCTGGTCAAAAATCTGTAGATGTTAGCCTTCGGTATTATTGAAAATGGTTGTTCATGCTATTTTCGATGAAAAGGGAGTTGTGTGGCCATTGATCATCGACTAGAGGCTCGTACCCCTATCCCCACATATGTTTCCTTGCCACAGTTCGCATCCTTGGATTTCTAGGGGAGACATTTCTTGGTCAAAAATCCATAGTTGTTAGCCTTCGGTATTATTGAAAATGGCCGTTCATGTTATTTTTCACAAAAATGGGGGTTGTGTGGCCATTGTCATCGACTAGAGGCTCGTACACCTCACCCCACATATGTTTGCTTGCCATAGATTGCATTCTTGGGTTTCTGGTGGAGACCATTACTAGGTCAAAAATCCGTAGGTGTTATCCTTCAGTATTATTGAAAATGGTCGTTCAT
This sequence comes from Zea luxurians, assembly GCA_029449295.1. NCBI lineage: Eukaryota > Viridiplantae > Streptophyta > Magnoliopsida > Poales > Poaceae > Zea > Zea luxurians. The sequence goes on from JAOPSE010000010.1 coordinate 109,799,910, forward strand.
GCAATTTTCGACAAAAATGTGGGTTGTGTGGCCATTGATCATCGACCAGAGGCTCATACACCTCACCCCATATATGTTTCCTTGCTATAGATAACATTCTTGGATTTCTGGTGGAGACCATTTTTGGTCAAAAATCCGTAGGTGTTAGCCTTCGGTATTTTTGAAAATGGTCGTTAATGCTATTTTCGACATAATAGGGGTTGCGTGGCCATTGATCATCGACTAGAGACTCGTACACCTCACCCCACATATGTTTCCTTGCCATAGATCATATTCTGGGATTTCTGGTGGAGACCATTTCTTGGTCAAGATTCGTAGGTGTTAGCCTTAGGTATTATTGAAAATGGACGTTCATGCTATTATCGACAAAAATATGGGTTGTGTGGCCATCGATCATTGACCAGAGGCTTGTACACATCACCCCACATATGTTTCCTTTCCATAGATTGCATTATTGGATTTGTGGTGGAGACCATTTCTTGGTCAAAAATCCATAAGTGTTAGCCTTCGGTATTATTGAAAATGGTCCTTCATGGCTATTTTTGACAAAAATGGGGTTTGTGTGGCCATTGTTCATTGACCTGAGGCTCATACACCTCACCCCACATATGTTTTCTTGCCATAGATCACATTCTTAGATTTCTAGTTGAGACCATTTCTTGGTCAAAAATCCGTAGATGTTAGCCTTCGGTATTATTGAAAATGGTCGTTCATGCTATTTTCGACAAAAATGGGGGTAGTGTGGTCATTAATCATCGACCAAAGGCTCATACACCTCACCCCACATATATTTCCTTACCATAGATCGCATTCTTGGATTTCTGGTGGAGACCATTTCTTGGTCAAAAATCCGTAGGTGTTAGCCTTCGGTATTATTGAAAATGGTCGTTAATGCTATTTTATACAAAAATGTGGGTTGTGTGGCCACTGATCATCGACTAGAGGCTTGTACACCTCACCTCACATATGTTTCCTTGCCATAGATCACATTCTTGGATTTCTAGTGGAGACCATTTCTTGGTAAAAAATTCGTAGGTGTTAGCCTTCGGAATTATGGAAAATGGTGGTTTATGCTATTTTCGACAAAAATAGGGGTTGCGTGGCCATTGATCACCAACCAGGAGATCGTACACCTCACCCTACCTATGTTTCCTTGTCATAGATCACATTCTTGGATTTCTGGTGGAGACCATTTCTTGGTCAAAAATCCGTAGTTGTTAGCCTCCGTTATTATTGAAAATGGTCGTTCATGGCTATTTGCAATAAAAATGGGGGTTGTGTGGCCATTAATCGTCGACCAGAGGCTCGTACACCTCACCCCACATATGTTTCGTTGCCATAGATCACATTCATAGATTTTTGGTGGAGACCATTTCTTGGTCAAAAATCTGTAGGTGTTTGCCTGCGTTATTATTGAAAATGGTCGTTCATGGCTATTTTCGACAAAAATGGGGGTTGTGTGGCCATTGATCAACGACCAAAGGCCCATACATCTCACCCACATATGTTTCCTTGACATAGATCGCATTCTTGGATTTCTAGTGGAGACAAGTTCTTGGTCAAAAATCCATAGGTGTTAGCCTTCGGTATTATTGAAAATGGTCGTTTATGCTATTTTCAACAAAAACAGGGGTTATGTGTCCATTAATCATCGACTAGAGGCACATATACCTCACCCACATATGTTTCCTAGCCATAGATCGCATTCTTGGATTTATGGTGGAGACCATTTCTTGGTAAAAAAATTCATAGGTGTTATCCTTCGGTATTATTGAAAATGGTCGTTCATGTTATTTTCAACAAAAACAGGGGATGTGTGTCCATTAATCGTCGACCAGAGGCACATACACCTCACCCACATATGTTTCCTAGCCATAGATCGCGTTCTTGGATTTCTGGTGGAGACCATTTCTTGGTAAAAAATCCATAGGTGTTAGCCTTCAGTGTTAATGAAAATGGTCGTTCATGCTATTCTCGACAAAAATGTGGGTTGTGTGGCCATTGATCATTGACCAGAGGCTCGTACACCTCACCCCACATATGTTTCCTTTCTATAGATTATATTCTTGGATTTCTGGTGGAGACCAATTCTTGGTCAAAAATCCGTAGGTTTTAGCCTTCGTTATTATTGAAAATGGTCGTTCATGGCTATTTTCAACAAAAATGGTGGTTGTGTGGCTATTGATCATCGACTAGAGGCTCGTACACCTCACAACACATATGTTTCCTTGCCATAGATCACATTAATAGATTTCTGGTGGAGACCAATTCTTGGTCAAAAATCTGTAGGTGTTTGCCTTCATTATTATAGAAAATGGTCGTTCATGGCTATTTTCGACAAAAAAGGGGGTTGTGTGGCCATTGATCATGGACCAAAGGCCCGTACATTTCACCCCACACATGTTTCCTTGACATAGATCACATTCTTGGATTTCTAGTGTAGACCAGTTCTTGGTCAAAAATCCATAGGTGTTAGCCTTCGGTATTATTGAAAATGGTCGTTCATGCTATTTTCAACAAAAACTAGGGTTGTGTGTCCATTGATCATCGACCAGAGGCTCGTACACCTCACCCACATATGTTTCCTAGCCATAGATCGCATTCTTGGATTTCTGGTGGAGACCATTTCTTAGTCAAAAATCCATAGGTGTTAGCCTTCGGTATTAATGAAAATGGTCGTTCATGCTATTCTCGACAAAAATGTGGGTTGTGTGGCCATTGATCATCGACCAGTGGCTTGTACACCTCAACCCACATATGTTTCCTTGCCATAGATCACATTCTTAGATTTTTGGTGGAGACCATTTCTTGGTCAAAAATCCGTAGATGTTAGCCTTTGGTATTATTGAAAATGATCGTTCATTCTATTTTCGACAAAAAATAGGGGTTGTGTGGCCATTAATCATCGACCAGAGGCTCGTACATCTCACCCCACATATGTTTCCTTGCCATAGATCACATTCTTGGATTTCAGGTGTAGACCATTTCTTGGTCAAAAATCCAAAGGTGTTAGCCTTCGGTATTATAGATAATGGTCGTTCATTGCTATTTTTGACAAAAATGGGGGTTGTGTGGCCATTGATCATTGACCAGAGACTCATACACCTCACCCCACGTATGTTTCCTTGCCATAGATCATATTCTTGGATTTCTGGTGGAGACCATTTTTGGTCAAAATATATAGGTGTTAGCCTTAGGTATTATTGAAAATGGACGTTCATGCTATTATCGACAAAAATAGGGGCTGTGTGGCCATTGATCATCGACCAGAGGCTCATACATGTCACCCCACATATGTTTCCTTCCAATAGATCACATTCTTGGATTTGTGGTGGAGACCATTTCTTGGTCAAAAATCCATAGGTGTTAGCCTTCGGTATTATTAAAAATGGTCCTTCATTGCTATTTTCGACAAAATGGGGGTTGTGTGGCCATTGTTCATCGACCCGAGGCTCGTACACCTTACCCCACATATGTTTTCTTGCAATAGATGACATTCTTAGATTTCTGGTGGAGACCATTTCTTGGTCAAAAATCCATATGTGTTAGCCTTCGATATTATTGAAAATGGTCGTTCATGGCTATTTTTGACCAAAATGGGGGGTTGTGTGGCCATCGATCATCAACCAGAGGCTCGTACACCTCACTCCACATATGTTTCCTTTCCATATATCACATTCTTGGATTTTTGGTGGAGACCATTTCTTGGTAAAAAAATCCGTAGGTGTTAGCCTTCAATATTATTGAAAATGGTCGTTGAAGATATTTTCGACAAAAATGGGGGTTGTGTGGCCATTTATCATCAACCAAGGGATCATACACCTCTCCCCACATATGTCTCCTTGCCATAGATCACATTCTTGGATTTCTAGTGGAGACCATTTCTTGGTCAAAAATTCGTAAGTGTTAGCCTTCGGTATTATTGAAAATGGTTGTTCATGCTATTTTCGACAAAAATGGGGGTTGTGTAGCCATTGATCATCGACCAAAGGCTCGTACACCTCACCCCACATATATTTCCTTGCCATAGATACCATTCTTAAATTTCTTGTGGAGACCATTTCTTGGTCAAAAAACTGTAGGTGTTAGCCTTCGGTATTATTGAAAATGGTCATTCATGCTATTTTCGACAAAAAATGTGGGTTGTGTGGCCATTGATCATCGACCAGATGCTTGTACACCTCACTTCATATATGTTTCCTTGCCATAGATCACATTCTTGGATTTCTGGTGGAAACCATTTCTTGGTAAAAAATTCGTAGGTGTTAGCCTTCGGAATTATGGAAAATGGTCGTTCATGCTATTTTCGACAAAAATAGGGTTTGTGTGGCCATTGATCACCGACCAGAGGTTTGTACACCTCACCCTACATATATTTCCTTACCATAGATCACATTATTGGATTTCTTGTGGAGACCATTTCTTGGTCAAAAATCCATAGGTGTTAGCCTTCGTTATTATTGAAAATGGCCGTTCATGGCTATTTTCATCAAAAATGGGGGTTGTTTGGCCATTGATCATCGACCAGAGGCTCATACACCTCACCCCACATATGTTTCCTTGCCATAGATCACATTCATAGATTTCTGGAGGAGACCATTTCTTGGTCAAAAATTTGTAGGTGTTTGCCTTCGTTATTATTGAAAATGATTGTCCATGGCTATTTTCGACTAAAATGGGGGTTATGTGGCCATTGATCATTGACCAAGGGCCCGTACATCTCACCCCACATATGTTTCCTTGACATAGATCGCATTCTTGGATTTCTAGTGGAGACCAGTTCTTGGTCAAAAATCCATAGGTGTTAGCCATCGGTATTATTGAAAATGGTTGTTCATGCTATTTTCATCAAAAATGGGGGTTGTGTGTCTATTGATCATCGACCAGAGGCTCATACACCTCACCCACATATGTTTCCTAGCCATAGATCGCATTCTTGGATTTCTGGTGGAGACCATTTCTTGGTCAAAAATCCGTAGGTGTTAGCCTTCGGTATTAATGAAAATGGTCATTCATGCTATTCTCGAAAAAAAATGTGGGTTGTGTTACCATTGATCATCGACCAGAGGCTCATACACCTCACCCCACATATGTTTCCTTGCCATAGATTACATTCTTGGATTTCTGGAGGAGACCATTTCTTGGTCAAAAATCCGTAGGTGTTAGCCTTCGTTATTATTGAAAATGGAAGTTCATGCTATTTTCGATAAAAATGGGGGTTGTGTGGCCATTAATCATCGACCGGAGGCTCGTACACCTCATCCCACATATGTTTCCTTGCCATAGATCGCATTCTTGGATTTTAGGCTGAGACCATTTCTTGATCAAAAATCTGTAGTTGTTAGCCTTCGGTATTATAGATAATGGTCGTTCATGGCTATTTTTGACAAAAATGGGGGTTGTGTGGCCATTGATCGTCAACCAGAGGCTCATACACCTCACCCCACATATGTTTCCTTGCCATAGATCACATTCTTGGATTTCTAGTGGAGACTATTTCTTGGTCAAAATCCATAGGTGTTAGCATTCGGTATTATTGAAAATGGTCGTTCATGCTATTTTTGACCAAAATGGGGGTTCTATGCCTATTGATTATCGACCAGAGGCTCATAGACCTAACCCTAATTATGTTTCCTTTCCACAGATCACATTCTTGGATTTCTGGTGTAGACCTTTTCTTGGTCAAAAATCCATAGGTGTTAGCCTTCGTTATTATTAAAAATGGTCGTTCATGTCCATTTTCAACAAAAATGGGGGTTGCGTGGCCATTAATCATCGACCAGAGGCTCGTACACCCACCCCGTATATGTTTCCTTGCCATATATCACATTCTTAAATTTCTGGTGGAGACCATTTCTTGGTAAAAAATCTGTAAGTGTTTGCCTTCGTTATTATTGAGAATGGTCGTTCATGGCTATTTTCGACAAAAATGGCGGTTGTGTGGCCATTGATCATCGACCAAAGGCCCGTATATCTCACCCCACATATGTTTCCTTACAATAGATCACATTTTTTGGATTTCTGGTGGAGACCATTTCATGGTAAAAAAATCCGTACGTGTTAGCCTTCAATATTATTGAAAATGGTCATTCATGCTATTTTTGACAAAAATGGGGGTTGTGTGACGATTGATCATTGACCAGAGGCTCGTACACCTCTCCCCACATATGTTTTCTTATCATAGATCACATTTTGGATTTCTAGTGGAGACCATTTCTTGGTCAAAAATCCATAGGTGTTAGCCTTCGATATTATTGAAAATGGTCATTTATGCTATTTTCAACAAAAATGGGGGTTGTGTGGCTATTGTTCATCGACCAGAGGCTCGTACACCTCACCCATATATGTTCCCTTGCCATAGATCGCAATCTTGGATTTCTGGTGAAGACCATTTCTTGGTCAAAAACCCGTAGGTGTTAACCTTCGGTACTAATAAAAATGGTTGTTCATGCTATTCTCGACAAAAATGTGGGTTGTGTGGCCATTAATCATCGACCAGAGCCTCGTACACCTCACCCAACTTATGTTTCCTTGCCATATATTACATTCTTGGATTTCTGGTGGAGACCATTTCTTGGTCAAAAATCCGTAAGTGTTAGCCTTTGGTATTAATGAAAATCGTCATTCATTCTATTTTTTACAAAAATAGGGGTTGTGTGGCCATTAATCATCGACCATAGGCTCGTACACCTCACCCGACATATGTTTCCTTGCCATAGATGACATTCTTGGATTTTTGGTGGAGACCATTTCTTGGTCAAAAATTCATAGCTGTTAGCTTTCGTTATTATAGATAATGGTCGTTTTGGCTATTTTCGATAAAAATGGGGGTTGTGTGGCCATTGATCAACTAGAGTCTTGTACACCTCACCCCACATATTTTTCCTTGCCATAGATCACATTCTTGGATTTCTGGTGGAGACCATTTCTTGGTCAAAAATACGTAGGTGTTAGCCTTCGATATTATTGAAAATGGTCATCCATGCTGTTTTCGACAAAAATAGGAGTTGTGTGGCCATTGATCATCGACCAGAGGTTCATACACCTCACCCCACATATGTTTCCTTGACTTATATCACATTCTTAGATTTCTGGTGGAGACCCTTTCTATGTAAAAAATCCATAGGTGTTAGCCTTCGGTATTATTGAAAATGGTCGTTCATGGCTATTTTCGACAAAAATGGGGGTTGTGTGGCCATTGATCAACGACCAGAGCCTCGTACACCTCACCCACATATGTTTCATTGCCATAGATCACATTCTTGGATTTCTGGTGGAGACCATTTCTTGGTCAAAAATCCGTAGGTGTTTGCCTTCGGTGTAATTGAAAATGGTCGTTCATGCTATTTTCGACAAAAATGGTGGTTATGTGGCTATTGATCATCGACCAGAGGCTCATACACCTCACCCCACATATGTTTCCGTGCCATAGATCACATTCTTGGATTTTTGGTGGAGACCATTTCTTGGTTAAAAATCTGTAGGTGTTAGCCTTCGGTATTATTGAAAATGGTCGTTCATGGCTATTCTCAATAAAAATGGGGGTTGTGTGGCCATTGATCATCAACCAGAGGCTCGTTCACCTCGCCCCACATATGTTTCCTTGCCATAGATCACATTCTTGGATTTCTGGTGAAGGCCATTTTTTGGTCAAAAATCCGTAGGTGTTAGCCTTCGGTATTATTGAAAATGGTCGTTCATGGCTATTTTTGACAAAAATGGGAGTTTTGTGGCCATTGATCATTTACCAGAGGCTCGTTCACCTCACTCCACATATGTTTCCTTGCCATAGATCACATTCTTGGATTTCTGGTGGAGGTCATTTCTTGATCAAAAATCCGTAGGTGTTAGCCTTTGGTATTATTGAAAATGGTTCTTCATGCCATCTTCGACAAAAATGTGGGTTGTGTAGCCATTGATCATCGATCAGAGGCTCGTACACCTAACCCCACATATGTTTTCTTTCCATAGATCACATTCTTGGATTTCTGGTGGAGACCATTTCTTGGTCAAAAATCCGTAGGTGTTGGCCTTCGGTATTATTGAAAATGGTCGTTTATGGCTATTTTCGACAAAAAATGGGGGTTGTGTGGCCATTGATCATTGACCAGAGGCTCGTACACCTCACCCACATATGTTTCCTTGCCATAGATCATATTCTTAGATTTCTGGTGGAGACCATTTCTTGGTTAAAAAACTGTAGATGTTAGCCTTCGATATTATTGAAAAGAGTCGTTCATGCTATTTAGACTTGATATTCTAGATAACAGGATGATCTTCAGATTCTCGTAACCTCGCTGCTAATCGTAGCAATCCAAACAAACATGGTATAAGCAAAATTAACATCACAACAAACATAAGAACAAACTGCATAATAATGTTCTACGCCTCGTAACGAGATCGTGGGTTCGAGAATCACTAAATTCGGAGTTACGGTTGAAAAGTTATGGCTTTCATAAGTTTTATGTGATCAAATATGAAAACTATGTCTATGTTGATTAATAAATCATGTGAGAAATATATCCCTAAGAAAATATTCATTTAATTTTAATCTAAGTTATAACTTTGTTAGAATCATATTTTTAGTCAAACTATAGTCATAGGTTGATTTACCATGTCACATTAACCTTGTTTAGAAAAGTAACTTTAATGAACATGTATTTAATTTCTTCTGCAAGCACTAACACAATTGTTGACACCCTATAGACAATATTAATATGAGACTAACACAATTTGAATGGACTAAAACGGAGTTAAAATGGATGAGTTTATGGAATAAACATGTTTTAGGGTTCATTTTGTATTAAGGTAAGGCTTCCGGGGGTTATTTTGCAATTTCCAAGGACTGATTTGCAATTTCAAAACCTAACCCGAGGGCCCCATTACAAAGCACAGGACGACGGGTTAGTTTCATAAAAGCACAGGGGTTCTTTAGCAAAAAGTCATAGTGAAGGAGTATGGGGCTGGTAGGACCACCCGATCAAGATTTGGCTGCCATGATTAAATTGATTATATGCCCAAACCGGTATCCAGCATCGACCGTACGATCTCGGACCGATGGCTGCGATTGAATGCGTGAACGGGTATCACCTACGTTTGATCACAGCCGTCCGCACAGAGATCAATGGTCCAGAACGGCCCTGCCCTATTCTGCCGCCTAGACCCATCTGATTTCCATCCTATGATCCAACTCGTCCACGCGAAAGGTTACGCAGCCTTCTAATCTCCGCTGCAAGTGACCGATCCAACGACTGAACACCATCATCTTCCCTATACCCAGCCCAACGGCGGTGCCGCTAGCCCCCCTCGACGGAGCACCCGCCGGAGACCACGAATCTGACGCCCAAAAGCCCCAAACCCCCAATTGATCATTGAGAAACGACGATGAGGTCCTAGCAAACTAGGATGGGGTGAGTTTACCTGCAGGGAGGGTGCTTGTGATGCTGTCAATGCCATGGCACGGCATGGCAGCCATGACCAAACTCCGGCAGGAATTTGCAGTGGCTCTGAGACTCTTAGTCACTTGTTGAAGCCTCGATGAGCTTCAACACGCGTTGGCGTTCTTCCACGACCCTGTCGCACACTCTGAACGACGGTGAAGGTGCAGGACCATGGCGGCGACATTCTTCCTCCTCGGAGACGCACGGTCCCTCTCGGTGCCCCCACGGTTCATGGTGCAACAAGAGGAGGAAGAGGGGAGAGAACCATTGGATGTTTTGCGGCAAGGTATTGTGACTTATATGCCCCACGGAGAGGCTGCAATGACCGAGCGGATTTCCTAGGAGACGACCACAAAGGTCGCACCAATTATGTTACGGGCAAGAAGATGGATCTGACGAGACGGGCCCACAAGTTAGTGATGAGAAAACCAGCTCAGGCGTGCGCGGTGTGTGCTAGCCGAGGGGGCCCATTCGTAAGTGACGCCAGGGCGCGTGGGTAAGTTACGTGGGCCACGCAGTGGGACAAGGAGATGGTTAGTTGGGACGCAAGCTAGGGTTTTGGCCCAAAGTTTGTTTTCCTTTTCCTTTTCTTTTTATTTATTTGTTTCTATTTTCTTGTTTTGTTTTCAAAATCTGATATTTGAATTCAAACTTGTCATAGAAATCAAGTGCATAAGTAAAGTGCTAGCATGAAGAATTATAATTATTTAGATATATTTTTCTTTGTAATGTATATGCTTTTCCATTTCTATTTCATTCTTTTTCTTATTTCTCTTTCCCATTTTTTTAAATTCTAGTTTTCAAACTTAAACTTGTCTCATAAATTTTAATACAAATGCAAAAATACAAAACTTCAGCATGAGATGCATATTTTTGTATTTTTTATTTGTTATTTGACCAATATAATTCCATTAATTGAATATGCACAAATAAAACAAAATCAAATAATCTCCAAAGGTTTCATAATCTCAAACACTACATATATATATTTATTTATTTTTCCTTCTATCAATTTTGGGCTTTACAGTACGTGCCTCTGGTTGATGATTAATGGCCACACAACCCCCATTTTGGTTGAAAATAGCCATGAACGATAATTTTCAACAATACTAAAACACCTACGAATTTTGACCAAGAAATGATCTCCACTAGAAATCCAAGAATGTGACCTATGGCAAGGAAACATATGTGGGGTGAGGTGTACGAGCCTCTGTTTGATGATCAATGGCCATATAACCCCCATTTTTTTATCGAAATTGGTTATGAACGATCATTTTCAATAACACCTACGATTTTTTTTACCAAGAAATGGTGTCCTCCGAAAATCCAAGAATGTGACCTATGGTAAGGAAACATATGTAGGGTGAGGTCTACATGCCTCATCAATTATCAATGGCCACAAAACCCCTATTTTTGTCAAAAATAGCCATGAACGACAATTTTCAATAATGCCGAAGACTAAAACCTACGAACTTTTGACCAAGAATTGGTCTCCACCAGAACTCCAAGAATGTGACCTACGGAAAGGAAACATGTGTGGGGTGAGGTGTACGAGCCTCTGGTCGATGATCCATGGACAAACAAGCCCCATTTTGTCGAAAATAGCCATGAACGGTCATTTTCAATAATACCGAAGGCTAACACCTACGAATCTTTAACCAAATATGGTCTCCACCTCAGCCAAATGGGACATTTGTTGAGTACGTTGATGTGTACTCACCCTTGCTTTCACAAAACACTAGGTAAAGAAGAAGAGGTGTTGAGGCGGATCTCTAGGAGTTCTAGGACTTCAACGAGTTCGAGGAATAGGCTAGCGACCGCTGCCTATGGTGGGTTTATTTATGTTGGCTACGTTTCTATTATGTGCACTTTGATTTATATTATGTAAATGACTCTAGTCTTTATTATTATTACTAACTCTTTATTGTTATTCGAAGCATTGTGCAATGATGAGTCATTTATGTAATCGCTGTGTACGTGAATTTCTGATCCTGGCAAGTACATAGTTCGCATTCGGTTTACCTTCAAAACCGGGTGTGACAATGAATGGCCATTCAACCCTCATTTTTGTCGAAAATAGCCATGAATGACCACTTTCAATAATACCGAAGGCTAACACCTACAGATTTTTGACCACAAAATGGTCTCCATCAGAAATCCAAGAATGTGACCTAAGCCAAGGATTCATGGTGAAAATTCATAGGTGTTAGCCTTCGGTATTATTGAAAATGACCGTTCATGACTATTTTCGACAAAAAAGGGGCTTGTTTGTCCATGGATCATCGACTAGAGGCTCGTACACCTCACCCCACACATGTTTCCTTTCCATAGGTCACATTCTTGGAGCTTTGATGGAGACCAATTCTTGGTCAAAAGTTCGTAGGTTTTAGCCTTCGACATTATTGGAAATTGTCGTTCATGGCTATTTTTGACAAAAATGGGGGTTTTGCGGCCATTGATAATCGACTAGAGGCATGTAGACCTAACCCTACATATGTTTCCTTATCATAGGTCACATTTTTGGATTTCCGGAGGACGCCATTTCTTGGTCAAAAATTCGTAGGTGTTAGCCTTCGGTATTATTGAAAATGGTCATTCATAACCAATTTAGACAAAAATTAGGGTTATGTGGCCATTGATCATCAAACAGAGGCTCGTACACCTCACCCCACATATGTTTCCTTTCCATAGGTTACATTCTTAGATTTCTGGTGGATACCATTTCTTGGTCAAAAAAACATAGGTTTTAGCCTTTGGTATTATTGAAAATTGTCGTTCATGGCTATTTTCGACAAAAATATGGGTTGCGTGGCCATTGATAATCGACCAAAGGCATATACACCTCACCCTACATATGTTTCCTTGCAACAGGTCACATTATTGGATTTCTGGAGGAGACCATTTTTGGGTCAAAAATTCGTAGGTGTTAGCCTTCAGTATTATTGAAAACGGTCGTTCATCGCTATTTTTGTCAAAAATATGGGATGTGTGGCTATTGATCATCGACTAGAGGCTCGTACACCTCACCCCACATATGTTTCCTTATCATAGGTCACATTACGGGATTTCTGGTGGAGATCAATTCTTGGTAAAAATCAGTAGGTGTTAGCCTTCGGTATTATCGAGAATGGTTGTTCATGGCTATTTTCGACAAAAATGGGGGTTGTGTGGCCATTGAACATCGACCAGAGGCTCATACACCTCACCCCAAATATGTTTCCTTGCCATTGGTCATATTCTTGAATTTCTAGTTGAGACCATTTCTTGGTTAAAAATCCATAGGTGTTAGCCTTCGGTATTATTGAAAAGGGTCGATCATGGCTATTTTCAACAAAATGGGGGTTGTGTAGCCATTGATCATTGACTAGAGGCTCGTACACCTCACCTCACATATGTTTACTTACCATAGGTCACATTATTGGATTTCTAGTGGAGACCGATTCTTGGTCAAAAATCCATAGTTGTTAGACTTCAGTAGTATTGAAAATGGTCGTTCATAGCTATTATTGACAAAAATGGGAGTTGTGTGGCCATTGATCATCGACCAGAGGCTCATTCATGTCACCCCACATATGTTTCCTTGCCATAGGTCACATTCTTGGATTTTGGTTGGAGACCATTTCTTGGTCAAAAATCCGTAGGTGTTAGCCTTCGGTATTATTGAAAATGGTCATTCATGGCTATTTTTGACAAAAACGGGGGTCGTGTTGCCATTGATCATCGACCAGATGCTGGTACACCTTACCCTACATATGTTTGCTTGCCAAAGGTCACATTCTTGGATTTTGGCTAGAGACCATTTCTTGGTCAAAAATCTGTAGCTGTTAGCTTCGGTATTGTTCAAAATGGTCGTTCATATCTATTTTTGACAAAAATGGGGGTTATAGCCATTGATCATTGATCAGAGGCTTATACACCTCACCCCACATATGTTTCATTGCCATAGGTGACATTCTTTGATTTCTGGTGGAGGCTATTTCTTGGTCAAAAATACGTAGGTGTTAGACTTTGGTATTATTGAAAATGGACAGTCATGGACATTTTCGACAAAAATGAGGGTTATGTGGCCATTGATCATCAACCAGAGGCTCTTACACATCACCCCCCATATGTTACCTTGCCTTAGGTCACATTCTTGGATTTCTAGTGGGGACCATTTCTTGGTCAAAAATCCATAGGTATTAGCCTTCGGTATTATTGAAAATGACCATTCATGGCTATTTTCGTTAAAAATGGGGGCTGAATGACCATTCACTAGGGACCAAAGGCTCGTACACCTAACCCCACATATGTTTCCTTGGCATAGGTCACATTCTTGGATTTCTGGTGGAGACCCTATTTTGGTCAAAAATCTGTTGGTGTTAGCCATCGGTATTATTGAAAATAATCGTTCATGGCTATTTTTGACAAAAATGGGGTTGTGTTGCCATTGATTATCGACCAGAGACTCGTACACCTAACCTCACTTATGTTTCCTTGCCATAGGTCACATTCTTCGATTTTGGCTAGAGACCATTTCTTGGTTAAAAATTTGTAGGTGTTAGCCTTGGGTATTATTCAAAATGGTCGTTCATGTCTATTTTCGACAAAAAATGGGGGTTGTGGCCATTGATCATCGAACAGAGGCTTGTACACCCCATCCCTCATATGTTTGCTTGCCATAAGTGACATACTTTGATTTTTGGTGGAGACTATTTCTTGTCAAAAATCCATAGGGGCTAGCCTTTGGTATATTGAGAATTATCGTTCATGGCTAATTTCGACAAAAATGGGGGGTGTGGCCATTGATCATCGACTAGAGGCATGTACACCTCACTCTACATATGTTTCCTTGTCACATGTCACATTCTTGGATTTCTAGTGGAGTCATTTCTTGGTCAAAAATCTGTAGGTGTTAGCCTTCGGTATTATTAAAAATACTCATTCATCGCTATTTTCGTCAAAAATGGGGGTTGAATGGCCATTGATCATTGACCAAGGGCTCATACACATCACCCCAGATATGTTTCCGTGCCATAGGTCACATTCTAGGATTTCTGGTGGAGACCCTTTCTTGGTAAAAAATACATAGGTGTTAGCCTATGGTATTATTCAAAATGGTCAAAAATCCGTATGCTAACACCTACGGATTTTTGACAAAGAAAAGAAACATGTGTGGTGTGAAAATTTGTAGGCTAACACCTACATATATTGTCAGTTATTGAAAGGGAAATAGGGTCAAATGTTTTCCTAAATAATTTTGGTGGTTGAATTACCCAACACAAAACAATTGGACTAACTAGTTTGCTCTAGATTATAAGTTCTACGTGTGCCAAAGGTTCAACACAAACCAATAAAAAGTCCAAAATAGGGTTCAAAAGAAAGGAGCAAAAGAAAACCGAAGGCTGCCGTGGTCTGGCGCACCGGACTGTCCGGTGTGCCACCGGACAGTGTCCGTTGCACCAGGGAGATCAACTCCGAACTTGCCACCTTCGGGTTTCTAGAAATTGCTCTCTGCTATAATTCACCGGACTGTCCGATGTACCACCGGACTGTCCGGTGTGCCAGCGGGAGTAACGGCTACAGCGCCAACGGTCGTGTACAAAAGTGTACAGTAATGGTGAATAGTGCGGACTTCGCACAGAAGTCAGAGCAGGCGCCAGAAGGCGCACCGGACAGTGAACAGCGACTGTCCGGTGCACCACCGGACTGTCCGGTGGCCCAGTTGTCAGAAGCTCCAACGGTCGAACCCTAACGGTTGGGTGACGTGGCTGGCGCACCGGACAATGTCCAGTGGCGCACCGGACTGTCCGGTGCGCCCGTCGACAGATAGCCTCCCCAACGACCATTTTGGTGGGTAGGGCTATAAATACCCCCCAACCACCACACTTCAAGGCATCCAAGTTTTCAGCCATTGCATTCAATACAAGAGCTCTAGACTTCACTCCAAGACACAAACAAGAGATCAAATCCTCTCCCAAGTCTAGAATCACTCCAAACTTTTAGTGACTAGTGAGAGAGAGATATTTATGTTCATTTGAGTTCTTATCGCTTGGATTGCTTTTCTTCCTTCCCATTCTTGTTCTCAACACCTTTATAATCAAAGCAAGAGACACCAAGTTGTGGTGGTCCTTGTGGGGACTAAGTGTCCCAAATTGATTGAGGAGAAAAGCTCACTCGGTCTAGGTGACCGTATGAGAGAAGGAAAGGGTTGAAAGAGACCCGGTCTTTGTGACCACCTCAACGGGGAGTAGGTTTGCAAGAACTGAACCTCGGTAAAACAAATCATCGTGTCACTCTCTTCATTTGTTTGTGATTTGTTTTCGCCCTGTCTTTCGGACTCGATTTTATTTCTAACGCTAACCTCGGCTTGTAGTGTGTGCTTAAGTTTATAATTTTCAGATTCCGCCTATTCACCCCCTCTAGGCAACTTTCAATTGGTATCAGAGCACGGTACTTCATTAGAGCCTAACCGCTCGAAGTGATGTCGGGAGATCACGCCAAGAAGGAGGTTGTGACCGCGGAGAAGCCCGCCACAAGCCATGGGAAGACTCCATCGGAAGAGTCTAGCAACAAGGGGAAGGGATCCCCTTCACACACCAAGTCGCATCGGAGCGGCGATAAGAAAAAGAAGATGAAGAAAGTGGTCTACTACGAGACTGACTCTTCGACGCCATCCACCTCCGGCTCCGACGCGCCGTCCGTCACTTCTAAGCACCCTGAGCGCAAGAAATTTAGTAAGATCCCCCTGCGCTATCCTCGCATTCCTAAATATACTCCTTTACTTTCCGTCCCATTAGGCAAACCACCGGTTTTTGACGGTGAAGATTATAGTAGGTGGAGCAAAATGATGAAATATCACCTAACCTCACTCCACACAAGCATATGGGACATTGTTGAATTTGGAGTACAGGTACCATCCGTAGGGGATGAAGATTATGATGAGGACGAGGTCGCCCAAATCTAGCACTTCAATTCCCAAGAAACTACTATACTCCTCACCTCTCTAAGTCGAGAGGAGTATAATAAGGTGTAAGGGTTGAAGAGTGCCAAAGAGATTTGTGACGTGTTCAAGACCGCGCACGAAGGAGATGAGGTGACAAAGATCACCAAGCGGGAGACGATCGAGGGGGAGCTCGGTCGTTTTATGCTCAACCAAGGAGAGGAGCCACAAGCTATGTATAACCGGCTCAAGACCTTGGTGAATCAAGTGCGTAACCTCGGGAGCACAAAATGGGATGACCATGAAATGGTCAAGGTTATTCTAAGATCACTTGTTTTTCTTAATCCTACTCAAGTACAATTAATTCGTGGTGATCCTAGATACAAGCTAATGTCTCCCGAGGAGGTTATAGGGAAGTTTGTGAGCTTTGAATTGATGATCAAAGGCTCCAAACAAATCATTGAGCGAGGTGCAACCCGTCACATTCAAGGCGACGGAAGAAGAAAAGAAGGATTCTACACCAAGTAGGGTCCCCATCGACACCTCCAAGCTTGACAACGAGGAAATGACGCTCATCATCAAGAGCTTTTGCCAAATCCTCAAGCAAAGGAAGGGAAAAGACTACAAGCCCCGTTCCAAGAAGGTTTGCTACAAGTGTGGTAAGCCCGGTCACTTTATAGCAAAATGTCTTATTTCTAGTGACAGTGACAGGGGCGACGACAAGAGGGGAAGAAGAAGGAGAAGAAGAGGTACTACAAGAAGAAGGGCGGTGATGCCCATGTTTGCCGGGAGTGGGACTCCGATGAGAGCTCCACCGACTCCTCCTCCGACGAGGACGCTGTAAACATCGCCGTCAACAAAGGACTCCTCTTCCCCAACATCGGCCACAAGTGCCTCATGGCAAAGGACGGCAAAAAGAAGAAGGTAAAATCTAGAGCTTCCACTAAATATGCAACATCTAGTGATGAGGCTAGCTCTAGTGATGATGAGGATAATTTACTTACACTTTTTGCCAACCTAAACATGCAACAAAAGGAAAAATTAAATGAATTGATAAGTGCTATTCATGAGAAGGATGAACTCTTGGATAGCCAAGAGGACTTCCTTATTAAGGAAAACAAAAAGCATGTTAAGGTTAAAAATGCTTATGCTCAGGAGTTAGAAAAATGTGAAAAATTGACTAGTGAGCTTAGCACTTGCCATGACACTATATCCAACCGTAGAAATGAAAATGCTAAATTAATTGCTAAGGTTGAGAAGTCAAATATTTGTGATGATTCAATTACCAATCTTGGAAATGATAATGCTAGTTTAATTGTTAAGATTGATTAATTGAATGCCTCTCTTGATAGCCTTAAAATTGAGAATGAAAAATTAATTGCTAAGGCCAAGGATTTAAATGTTTGCAATGATGTTATTTCCAATCTTAGAAATGAAAATGTCATGTTACATGCTAAGATTGATGAATTAAATGTTTGTAAACCCTCTACATCTACTGTTGATCATGTTTCTATTTGTACTAGATGTAGAGACATTAATGTTGATGCTATCCATGATCACCTAGCTTTAATTAAACAACAAAATGATCACATAGCTCAACTTAGTGCTAAAATTAGTGAGCATGACTTAGAAAATGAAAAATTTAAATTTGCTAGAAGCATGCTCTATAGTGGGAGACGCCCTGGCATTAAGGATGACATTGGCTTCCAACAGGGAGGCAATGTCAAGCTTAATGCCCCTAAGAAATTATCTAACATTGTTAAGGGCAAAGCTCCCATGGTTCAGGATAACGAGGGTTACATTTTATATCCTGCTGGTTATCCCAAACACAAAATTAGGAGAATTCACTCTAGGAAGTCTCACTCTGACTCTCATCATGCTTTTATGTATAAGAGTGAGGCATCTAGTTCTAGGCAATCCACTCATGCTAAATTGGTTAAGAAGAAAACTCCTATTGCATCAAATGAGCCGATTATTTCATTTAAGACTTTTGATGCTTCATATGTTTTAACTAACAAATCAGACAAAGTAGTTGCCAAATATGTTGGGGCCAAACACAAGGGGTCAAAGACTTGTGTTTGGGTACCCAAGGTGCTTGTTTCTAATGTCAAAGGACCCAAGACCGTTTGGGTACCTAAGAACAAGGCCTAAACTTGTTTTGTAGGTTTATGCGTCTGGGGGCTCAAGTTAGATTATTGATAGCAGGTGCACAAACCATATGACTGGGGAGAAAAGGATGTTCTCCTCCTATGAGAAAAACCAAGATCCGCAAAGAGCTATCACATTCGGGGATGGAAATCAAGGTTTGGTCAAAGGACTTGGTAAAATTGCTATATCACCTGACCGCTCTATTTTCAATGTTTTTCTTGTAGATTCTTTAGATTACAACTTGCTTTCAGTTTCTCAATTATGCAAAATGGGCTACAATTGTCTTTTTATGGATATAGGTGTTACTGTCTTTAGAAGAAGTGATGATTCAGTAGCATTTAAGGGAGTATTAGAGGGTCAGCTATACTTAGTTGATTTTAATAGAGCTGAACTCGATACTTGCTTAATTGCTAAGACTAATATGGGTTGGCTCTGGCATCGCCGACTAGCCCACGTTGGGATGAAGAATCTTCACAAGCTTCTAAAGGGAGAACATATTTTGGGACTAACCAATGTTCATTTTGAGAAAGACAGGGTTTGTAGCGCATGTCAAGCAGGAAAGCAAGTTGGTACCCACCATCCACACAATAACATCATGACGACCGACAGGCTGCTTGAGCTACTCCACATGGATATATTCGGCCCAATAGCTTACATAAGCATCGGCGGGAGTAAGTATTATCTTGTAATTGTGGATGACTATTCTCGCTTCACTTGGGTATTCTTTTTGCAGGAAAAATCTCAAACCCAAGAGACCTTGAAGGGATTCTTGAGATGGGCTCAAAATGAGTTCGGATTGAGGATCAAGAAAATAAGAAGCGACAATGGGACGTAGTTCAAGAACTCTCAAATTGAAGGCTTCCTTGAGGAGGAGGGCATCAAGCATGAGTTCTCTTCTCCCTACACGCCACAACAAAATGGTGTAGTGGAGAGGAAGAATAGAACTCTACTTGACATGGCGAGGACCATGCTTGATGAGTACAAGACACCAGATCGGTTTTGGGTCAAGGCGATTAACACCGCCTGCTACTCCATCAACCGATTATATCTTCACCGAATCCTCAAGAAGACATCATATGAACTCCTCACCGGTAAAAATTCCAATGTTTCATATTTTAGAGTCTTTGGTAGCAAATGTTTTATTCTTGTTAAAAGGGGTAGAAAATCAAAATTTGCTCCTAAGGCTGTAGAAGGTTTTTTACTTGGTTATGATTCAAACACAAGGGCATATAGAGTCTTTAACAAGTCCACTGGACTAGTTGAAGTTTCTTGTGACATTGTGTTTGATGAGACTAACGGCTCCCAAGTGGAGCAAGTTGATCTTGATGAGCTAGATGATGAAGAGGCTTCGTACGTCGCGCTAAGGAACATGTCCATTAAGGATGTGTGTCCTAAGGAATCCGAAGAGCCTCCACAAGCACAAGATCAACCATCATCTTCCATACAAGCATCTCCACCAACTCAAGATGAGGAACAGGCTCGAGATGAAGAAGAAGAAAATCAAGAAGATGAGCCACCTCAAGAGGAGGGCAATGATCAAGGGGGAGATGACAATGATCAAGACAAGGAAGATGAACAGAGTCAAAGACCGCCACACCCAAGAGTCCACAAGGCGATTCAAAGAGATCACCCCGTGAACACCATCCTCGGCGATATTCATAAGGGGGTAACCACTCGATCTCGAGTCGCTCATTTTTGTGAACATTACTCTTTTGTTTCCTCTATTGAGCCACACAGGGTAAAGGATGCACTTAAAGATTCGGATTGGGTGCTGGCAATGCAAGAGGAGCTCAACAACTTCACAAGGAATGAGGTATGGCATTTGGTTCCACGTCCTAATCAAAATGTTGTAGGTACCAAGTGGGTATTCCGCAACAAGCAAGGTGAGCATGGTGTGGTGACAAGGAACAAAGCACGACTTGTGGCCAAGGGATATTCACAAGTCGAAGGTTTGGATTTCGGTGAAACCTATGCACCCGTAGCTAGGCTTGAGTCAATTCGTATATTACTTGCCTATGCTACTTACCATGGCTTTAAGCTATATCAAATGGACGTGAAGAGTGCCTTCCTCAATGGACCAATCAAGGAAGAGGTCTATGTTGAGCAACCTCCCGGCTTTGAAGATAGTGAGTATCCTAACCATGTTTACAAACTCTCAAAGGCGCTTTATGGGCTCAAGCAAGCCCCAAGAGCATGGTATGAATGCCTAAGAGATTTTCTTATCACTAATGGCTTCAAAGTCGGTAAGGCCGATCATACACTCTTTACTAAAACTATTGCAAATGATTTGTTTGTATGCCAAATTTATGTTGATGATATCATATTTGGGTCTACTAACAAATCTACTTGTGAAGAATTTAGTAGGATCATGGTACAAAAATTCGAGATGTCTATGATGGGGGAGTTGAAGTACTTTCTAGGATTTCAAGTCAAGCAACTCCAAGAGGGCACCTTCATCAGTCAAACTAAGTACATTCAAGACATACTCACCAAGTTTGGAATGAAGGATGCTAAGCCCATCAAGACACCCATAAGAACCAATGGGCATCTCGACCTCGACATGGGAGGAAAATCCGTAGATCAAAAGGTATACCGGTCGATGATAGGATCTTTACTCTACTTATGTGCACCTCGACCAGATATTATGCTTTCTATATGCATGTGTGCAAGGTTCCAAGACGATCCTAAGGAAGTTCACCTTAGGGTCGTGAAGAGAATCTTGAGATATTTGGTTTATACTCCTAAGTTTGGTCTTTGGTACCCCAAGGGATCCTCTTTTGATTTACTAGGATATTCAGATGCTGATTAGGCAGGGTGTAAAATTGATAGGAAGAGTACATCAGGGACTTGTCAGTTTCTAGGGAGATCCTTGGTGTCTTGGGCTTCAAAGAAACAAAACTCAGTCGCTCTTTCTACTGCTGAAGTCGAGTATATATATTGCCGCAGGCCATTGTTGCGCGCAATTGCTTTGGATGAGGCAAACCCTCAGGGACTATGGCTACAAATTTAGCAAAGTCCCTCTCCTATGTGATAATGAGAGTGCAATCCGCATGGCAGATAATCCCATTGAACACAGCCGCACTAAGCACATAGCCATTCGGTATCACTTTTTGAGAGATCACCAACAAAGGGGGATATCGAGATAGCCTATATTAACACCAAAGAACAACTAGCCGATATCTTTACCAAACCACTAGATGAGAAAACCTTTACCAAACTTAGGAATGAGCTAAACATTCTTGATTCTCGGAATTTTGATTGATACCTTGCACACATTGCTCATTCATATACCTTTGATCATATCTCTTTTATGTCTATGACTAATGTGTGTTCAAGTGTATTCTCATGCTTAGTCATAGAGTTGAAAGGGAAATGGAGTATTCGGCAAAGACGACGCTTCCACTCAACTCCATCGGTATTATTTACTCTTTGCCGATATTCCGCCATCTCTCCATTGGTATAATCTTTCACTCATATATTGTTTGCCAAAATGGGAGAAAATTTTAAAAAGGGCTCATATTTCACTCAAAGTATCTGTTTTTGGCGATTCATGCCAAAGGGGGAGAAAGTATTAGCCGAAAGCAAAAGGACCGCACCACCACCAACGAATTTTAAAAAAAATAAAGTTTTCAAATTGGTATCTTAATATGTTTTCAAAAGGGTTAGAAAGTTTGAGTATCTTCAAAAATTTGTAAAACCCTCTTGAACACTAAGAGGAGAATTTCATTGAGGGAGAGTTTTGTTTAAGTCAAAGGAAAAGCATTTGAGACAGGGGGAGAAAATTTCAAATCTTGAAAATGCTTCTTACAATTTTACTCATATACCTTTGACTATTTGCAAAAGGTTTTTGAAAAGAATTTCCCAAAGGATTTGCAAAAACAAAACTTGTGGTGCAAGTATGGTCCAAAATGTTAAATAAGAAGAAAGCAATCCATGCATATCTTATGAAAGTTTGATATTGGTTTCACTCCAAGCAACCTTTGCACTTACCTTATGCAAACTAGTTCAATTCTGCACTTTTATATTTGCTTTGGTTTGTGTTGGCATCAATCACCAAAAAGGGGGAGATTGAAAGGGAAATAGGGTCAAACCTTTTCCTAAATAATTTTGGTGGTTGAATTGCCCAACACAAAACAATTGGACTAACTAGTTTGCTCTAGATTATAAGTTCTATAGGTGCCAAAGGTTCAACACAAACCAATAAAAAGTCCAAAATAGGGTTCAAAAGAAAGGAGCAAAAGAAAACCGAAGGCTGCCCTGGTCTGGCGCATGGGACTGTCCGGTGTGCCACCGGATAGTGTCCGGTGCACCAGGGAGATCAACTCCAAACTTGCCACCTTCGGGTTTCTGGAAATTGCTCCCCGCTATAATTCACCGGACTGTCCAGTGCACCACTGGACTGTCCGGTGAGCCAGCGGGAGTAACGGCTACAGCGCCAACGGTCGTCTACAAAAGTGTACAGTAACGATGAATAGTGTGGACTGCGCGCAGAAGTCAAAGCAGGCGCCAGAAGGCGCACCGGACAGTGAACAGTGACTTTCCGATGCACCACCGGACCGTCCGGTGGCCCAGTTGTCAGAAGCTCCAACGGTCGAACCCTAACGGTTGGGTGACGTGGCTGGCGCACCGGACTGTCCGGTGCGCCCGTCGACAGACAGCCTCCCCAATGGCCATTTTGGTGGGTGGGGCTATAAATACCCCCAACCACCACACTTCAAGGCATCCAAGTTTTCAGCCATTGCATTCAATACAAGAGCTCTAGACTTCACTCCAAGACACAAACAAGAGATCAAATCCTCTCCCAAGTCCAGAATCACTCCAAACTTTTAGTGACTAGTGAGAGAGAGATATTTGTGTTTATTTGAGTTCTTGTCGCTTGGATCGCTTTTCTTCCTTCCCATTCTTGTTCTCAACACCTTTATAATCAAAGCAAGAGACACCAAGTTGTGGTGGTCCTTGTGGGGACTAAGTGTCCCAAATTGATTGAGGAGAAAAGCTCACTCGGTCTAGGTGACCGCTTGAGAGAGGGAAAGGGTTGAAAGAGACCCGGTCTTTGTGACCACCTCAACGGGGAGTAGGTTTGCAATAACTGAACCTCGGTAAAACAAATCACTGTGTCACTCTCTTCATTTGCTTGTGATTTGTTTTTGCCCTCTCTTTCAGACTCGATTTTATTTCTAACGCTAACTCCGGCTTGTAGTGTGTGCTTAAGTTTATAATTTTCAGATTCCGCCTATTCACCCCCCCTCTAGGCAACTTTCAGTTATACCGAAGGCTAACATCTACATATTTTTTACAAAGAAATGGTCTCGAGCCAAAATCCAAGAATGTGAGCCTCTGGTCGAAGATCAATGACCACAGAACCCCCATTTTTGTTAATAATAGCCATGAACGACCATTTTCAATAATACTGAAGTCTAACACCTATGGATTTTTGACCAAGAATAAGTCTCCACCAAAAATTCAATAATGTGACCTATGGCAAAGAAACATATGTGGGGTGAGGTGTACGTGCCTCTAGTCGATGATCAATGGCCACACAACCCCCATTTTTAACGAAAATAGCCATGAACGACCATTTTCAATAATACCGAAGGCTAACACTTACAGATTTTTGACCAAGAATCGATCTCCATCAAAAATCCAATAATGTGACCTATGGCAAGGAAACATATGTGGGGTGAGGTGTATCAGCCTCTGGTCGACGATCAAAGACCGCACAACCCCCATTTTTGTAAATAATAGCCATGAACGACTATTTTCAATAATACTGAAGTGTAACCCCTATGGATTTTTGACCAAGAATAGGTCTCCACCAAAAATTCAATAATATAACCTATGGCAAGGAAATATATGTGGGGTGAGGTGTAAGTTCCTCTAGTCGATGACCAATGGCCACACAACCCCCATTTTTTACGAAAATAGCCATGAACAACCATTTTAAATAGTACTGAAGGCTAACACTTACGGATTTTTGACCAAGAAATAGTTTCCACCAAAAATCCAAGAATGGGACCTATGGCTAGGAATCATATGTGGAGTGAGGTGTACAAGCCTCTTGTTGATGATCAATGGCCAAACAACCCCAATTTTTGTCGAAAATAGCCATGAACCACAATTTTCAATAATACTGAAGGCTAACACCTACGGATTTTCGACCAAGAAATCATCTCCACCAGAAATCCAAGAATTTGAACTATGGCAAGGAAACATATCTGGAGTGTGGTGTACGAGCCTCTGGTCGATGATCAATGGCCACACAACCCCCATTTTTTCGAAAATAACCATGAACGACCATTCTCAATAATACCGAAGGCTAACACCTACTGATTTTGACCAAGAATCAGTCTACACTAGAAATATAATAATGTAATATATGGCAAGGAATCATATGTGGTGTGAGGCGTATGAGCCTCTGGTCGATGATCAATGGTCACACAACCCATATTTTTGATGAAAATCACGATGAACGACCATTTCCAGGAATGTGACCTGTTGTCAATAATACCCTGATTTTGACCAAGAATCGGTCTGCACCAGAAATCCAATAATGTAATATATGGCAAGGAATCATATGTGGCTTGAGGTGTATGAGCCTCTGGTCGATGATCAATGGCCACACAACCCACATTTTTGATGAAAATCGCAATGAACGACCATTTCCAAGAATGTGACCTATCATTAATGAACGCCTACAGATTTTCACCCCACACATGTTTTTTTTCTTGATAAAAAATTCGTAGGTGTTAGCATATGGATTTTTGACCATTTTCAATAATACCGAAGGCTAACACCTAAGGATTTTTGACCAAGAAAGGATCTCTACCAGAAATCCAAGAATGTGACAGATCTCAAGTCACAGGCAAGTTGTGCCCTTGATAATTTTTCCCTTTACCTAATAATATTCTCTATTAATCATTGTGACATGCTCAGATTAATTTGATGGGACCTATTAGGTTTCCTTAGATTTGTTTACCCCACCTCTTACAGACAAATGGATTATTGGGTAAACTTGCTATTACTCTACCTGGTTCTGGGATTAATGTTATATGTGAATTATGATCCTGTTCTAAGTATGCTATTGTTTTAATTATTGTCCATGACCAGATCATTGTATTAATTGGAACATGTAGTTTAACTTGAGATAACAGTGCTACCACAAGGGTGCATAGGACGCCATTGGCCAAGTAATTAGGAAAACTAGGGAGATATTACCTTACCCGAAAGGGGCAAGCGGGGAGACGTCGCTGAAGAGTATAGGGAGGTTCTCGGGTCGAACTGCTGCGATGACATTTCGGACGAGGGATTCCTATGCTTACTTCTTCCTGAAACCGTAGTGGGTTTTTTTCGAACTAGTGGAACTTTAAAAAGGTCTCATGGTGCTACCTTGCCTCGCTTCCTTGGTAGAGGTGTATGGAGTCCGTACAACCCTGTGGCAAATGAGTAACACGACTTATGGGTAAAGATGCGCAACCTCTACAGAGTGTAAAATTGATATATCAGCCGTGCTCACGGTCAAGAGTGACTTAGGATTCTCGTATGATTAAATTATGGAATTAAACTTAATTTGTCATATGTATTGCATTGTGGTTGTTGTTATTAATTGTGATCTCTTATTTGGGTTGTTATCTACTTATACTTAATAACTATTAATAAAACTTTGACCAATTCTAAAAGTAGTGCTTAGTTTTAATCATCTCCTTTAGTAAGTCTTACACTTCACATGAGCCCCAATGTAAATGAGCCCATGCACATTATTCCACATAACTTGTTGAGCGATAACATATGTGAACTCGTCCTTGTTGTACTCACGTCCCCAGGTCAAGGACAGGTATCGTAGGATGAGGGGCATGAAGGATGTCGCGATGAGTTCGTCAGAGATCTAGTCTGTCGTCTCCCAGACAACTTTGGTTGTTGAATCGTTGGCTTCGTATGATATAATTATTTAAATATTTTGTTCAGAACTCAATTATATATTAAAGATGTGATAATCTTTTATATATCATTAGATATCATATGTATGAGACTTGATTTTAGCATATATTTGATTCATTTAGATTTGGCTCTTAAGTTCAGATGTAACGGTTAATCCATCGCTGAGCGCATCCTGCCAGAGGGATAGGGACGCGAGCCGCGCCCCCGAGTCATTCGTTCGATTGCCTGAATGTTGAGCCCTCGGATTTGCATTGGCTGCTTGCTCAGCTCGAGCTTATAAACTTCTGCTAAATGATGAGGCCGTTGCTATCATGGCCTCATGGGAAATGGATGGGTTTGTCGGAACACGGCCTGTGTTTCCCTTTCATCGTGATGCAAAATGGACTCCAACAGTTTTACTCATCTCATCTCCTGTGTAAAAACCTTACATTCTACATCACAAAACCACCGTATTTTACATATCCATCCGTATACAGGATCAGCCGACCATAGCCTCACCGAGGCAAAGAAAAGTCACCTGCTTTATCTTTGGACTTCAAAATATAATTGCAGTCGCTGGCACACACGGGGTTTATAAGATGGTTTAGGGCTGGGCACAGTGACTTGCAGTAATTCCTATGAAATATGAAACTGTACGTATCTATAAAACAAGAAACAATATATATATATATATATATATATATATATATATATATATATATATATATATATACACACACACACACTATAAAATGAAATCCCCCCCCCCCCCAGGTACTAGATTACCTGCATTCTTGTTCGCAATGTTGAAATAAACATGTGAAGAAGATATGTAAACTGGAATGATCCTTACGTGTGAGTGAGAAACAAAAAGACAGGATAGGTTTCACATTTTGCCGCACCATGGAAACTGACATTGCGACGCTTATCCACGCATGTTCACACATCGTTTTTGCGAATCATTCCGATCCATACACGGATATCCTCATCAGCTGGTGGCTGGCGCAACAACAAAAACAGCTAATGGATCTGGATCGTGCGGCCGAGAAACTAACCGAAATCATCTCCAAGAAGTTCACACATCACTGCCCCATTCTAATTGACCAAGTCCACTCGTTATTGTGATGCGGGCATCTGCGTGTAGGGCCACACCGTACCGTCGATCGATATGATCGTCGGAATGTCTTGTCCCCATCATCTCGCTTTTGCTTCGCGTCAGGCTACATGAGTTTCCCTGATTCTCAGGATTGCTCTGTTGACCGCGATATCAATGTGTGTTTAGGATTCTTCTTTTTTTTGTGTGCTTGATTATGATGTACACAAATCTCACTTTCTTGTTTCAAATCGTTGCTGGTGATAGCTAGTGTCGTAATAAACACCAAGCTAGCCACGTACTGTCAACATGATCGAAATTCTCAGGAGAAAAAACGGAGGTCTTTCCATTGTTGGATGCTGCTGGTCGTTGGTTCAGTGAACACTTGATGAAAATCCATGCCCCGGCCAGTTGTTACCCGACTGACTGTAGTTACGAGCACCGGTGTACCAACTAGCTGCGCGCCCGATGTGGTTATCATTTGCTGATGAAATGTTCTAGTTGGTTCAATGATCTACTCCTCCTCCGATACATGTGTTGTACACGGCAGCGTGGCATGACTGCATGAGTCCAAACGCAACCCGCTTTCGCTGTTAATGCTCAGCAGGTTCAGACAGATCACAAAGCAGCCAATGAATGAACGACCAACATGCATGATCATTCAGCCAGCTGACCCCAGATCACTTGAACAGCAACTTAAAGTCTCAATGCATGCATGCAAGTGTACTATGTTCTTGAGGAGAGATAGGTTCACTAATCTTCTTGATGAATTTAGCCATTCCAATCGTACGTGCACCTGCGGAAAGGGACCTGCATAAAACACTAACAAAAGGAAAACCACACACAAGTTTTCCTTGTGATATGTGGGATTTTAGAAAGATGGCATCCAAAATCATTTAAGGCTTACCTCGTCCAAGGTAGTTGGACACAACATAGGCGGTGTCCACCATGTACTCGACTTCATTAGTTGTGTCAATGAGCTCAAGAAACTGGCAAGTCCTACATATACTCCTTTGATCAATCTTGCAACCAACATAATCAGAATCCGGGTAGGTAATAGAATAAAAAAAATGGAACCCTTAGGACATTCACATAGTAGATTTCATAATTGTGTTTCCACGGTGCCACATAATCAAGAAAAGAAATGAAATCTTGGTTGAAATAGTCTCTCACAGTGAAGAGTTTCATTCAGCATAGTTTCATAGGTAACATGCAAGAGACAACACCATTTCATCTCTTTCTTCATTAGTTTCGTAAATACATAAAGATAAAGAACACATACACACACGATATAATGTGAGCTCGGCACATATTTGACTCACCATGGTTTGTCAACGGCACGCGTGCGTGGCACTTCCTCATCCTCCCATGATTTGCACACCCAGTCCATCCATACATGTTATTATGTCAATGTGTAGTTAAAATCTTGCATTGAAACTAAAACTATAATGGTCGTAACATTTAGGTCCTATTTGGAACCTCTATAGCTAATACTTTAGTTGATTTTAAGCTAACTTACAACGAACAATTAGTTTATTAGCTGACTCAACCCAGCTAACTATTAGATTTAGGGGTTCTAACCTCTAAATAGGGCCTTTAAGGTTAATTCGATTTAATTAACTTAATATAGGCTAGACCATGGTATTAAATTCAAAAACTTGTACAGGCCTTCATACTGTCACACACACATGTACACACACATCCGGCTGGACGCCGTCACGTTGCCTGTCGCCATCGTCGTCGTCTCCAATCATACGTGAGCTAAACATTAAAAGGAAGCCCTTCCTTTTCTCTCTTTTTCCCCCATGGGTTACTAATCTCCTCCGCGGATCACGCGCAAAGCCGCAAACTGACTCACAAACGCCATCGCATCGTATATATAGAAAAGAAGATTAAAAAGGGAAGCGAGGAGGAAAAAGGCTTGTCAGTTTCATCATCATCGATCGCGTTCCACGTAGGACGGAGTATATTCATCGGAGCCGTTGGCCTCGAACCTCTCGCTATCCATATCCATCGGTTCCATATGATGACTTCCCGGCGGGGATGGATAACTGGCGAGACAGTGCCTCCTCGTGAGGCGATCAGGCCGATCCGGAGCGCGCGGGCGGAGCAGTTCTCGTGCCGCAAGCATATATGAGGCATGGCAACACGCCGTCGATCAGTGGCGTTGGAATTGGAATCTTCCACCTCAGCCTGCAGGCGCACCCCAGCCCCAGGAGATAGCTAGAGGATAGCGACGGAGCTTATTGCCTGGCATGACACAGGCACAGCGCACGCCACAGCTAGCGATCCCGCGTCGTCGTCCTGGCTTCCTCCCTATAAAAGAATCCGGCCGGAGACGCAGCCACGCTCAAGAGTCAAGACACATCAGAGTAGCTCATTGCATAGTTTCAGTGTGTAATTATATATTTGTCTCCTCTAGTACAGTACTACAGTCTAGTCTAGCTAGTCTAGATTGAGTCTGCTTGTTCATCTAGCGCACCCGGACAAACGCACGCAGCAGACACCAAGCAGGAATCATCGGCAGGCGGAGGGATGGGGCTGAGGGAGATTGAGTCGACATTGCCGCCGGGGTTCAGGTTCTATCCCAGCGACGAGGAGCTGGTATGCCATTACCTCTACAGGAAGGTGGCCAACGAGCGCTCCGTGCAGGGAACACTAGTGGAGGTCGACCTGCACGCGCGCGAACCATGGGAGCTTCCAGGTGATGACTCTTTCTCTAGCTCTCCCAGTCCCATGCATGATGCCATACTCTCCTGCTGTTCATATCTCTCTCACTCTTCAATCGCATACGGATGCCTCCTGATGAGGTGTTCATTCATTCGTTGTACTATTACTCGTGTCAGTCATTAGTACTCCTACACATGGCGCAGAGGCTGGAACGCATCCAATTATCTAAATGAAACAAGAGATACAGCCGTTTTGTTGAGTGTTTCATACACTCGTCAAAACCTGAAAAACACTCGGCGAACTCTTTGCTGAGTACAATAAATCTCGGTAAAACTGTACATCGGCAACGGACTTTTTACCGAGTATTTTTGGCGGGTGACACCTGGTAATCGACAAATAAAAGTCACCGTCACGACGCCAAGTAACCGTGACGCAGCCTTTGTGGCTCCTTCTTTGCCGAATGTCCGATAGACTAGCGCTCGACAAAAAAGGTCTCAATGAGTCCCTTTGTTAGACCCTTTGCCGAGTGTTCTGAGCGGCCCTCGGTAAAGGCCCCCCTCTTTGCCGAGTGTCTAATGGAGTAGCATTCGGGAAAGAGAGCACCAGTGGATCTATTTGTGAGTGTACTCGGCAAAGGTCGAGGTACTCAGCAACGAGCCAAATTCCGGTAATGAAGAAAGTAACGGTGTGTACGTATTCCTCTGCTCTTTATAATTATATTGTGTAGGATTTACTCACCTCCAACAATAATGATAAGAGATCGCGCGCATGATACATGATTCTTTTTTAAAGAAAAAGTAAATAACCAACCATGTATATATTGGACGAACAAGTAAATATATATAGTTTTTCGATGCATGGTGGAGCCGTGTTTTCCTTCTTTTAATCCCGATGTTGATTGGACGACTAGCCACCTGCTAGTTACATACGTTGATGCTGTAAACTAATGTTCCATATGCATCTGCAATAATGATCCTTCATCAATATATATTCCATCTGCATCTGGTGTGATCTCTTTCAAGAATGAATTGATTGATCCCCAGCGCAAGCGTCTCTCTTATATTACTCTCGATCGTCACCATCTTTGATGGCGTCCTAGCTTCAATAATATCCGGTCCACTTTCTAGCTATAGCTATAGCTATACGTACGTCACATGAGTAACACTCACGCGATGTGATTCTCTCTTTCAGTTCCTTCCAAGTTTCAATGACCGATCGTCGATCACTTATCTGCCTAGCTAATTAACACGTTGAATTAAACAAATAAATTTGCTCTATATACTTATATGTATATATGGTGTCTCGATCGATATGATACCAGACGCGGCCAAGCTGACGGCGAGCGAGTGGTACTTCTTCAGCTTCAGGGACCGCAAGTACGCGACCGGGCCGCGCACGAACCGCGCCACCAAGACGGGCTACTGGAAGGCCACCGGCAAGGACCGCGAGGTGCGCGACCCGGCCGCCCGCGCCGTCGTCGTCGGCATGCGGAAGACGCTCGTCTTCTACCAGGGCCGTGCCCCCAGCGGCGTCAAGTCATGCTGGGTCATGCACGAGTTCCGCCTCGACTCGCCGCGTACGACGACGACGCCACCGAAGGAGGACTGGGTGCTGTGCAGGGTGTTCCAGAAGCGGAAAGTCGACGGCAGCGAGCAAGACAACGGCGTCTCCCCCTCGCCGCCGGTCTTTGCCGGCGCATCGCAGTCGCAGGGGGTCGTCCTGCCGCCGGACCAGCCCAGCGTGGTGGACGCGTACGTCGTGGTAGACCAGCCGGGCTCTTCTTCCGTCGGACTCGCGCCACCGCAGGAGAACCTCGGTAGCGGCCTGGACGCGTTGCTGACGAACGGAGCGATGTGGCAGTACACCTCGTCGGTCTTCGGTCACTTGTTGCCGCAGGAGGCGACCAGCTCCCCGCCGGCGATGGACCTAGGCTCCAGGGGAGGAGGAGGAGGAGGAGGAGACTACGGGTGCAGCTTCTTCTACGACAGCAGCTTTGAGGACATGGCCAACATCGGGTTCCGACAAGGGTGGATGGGCTGATCCAGGACCAGGAAGCACACGTACGTGCGTGCAGTCATGCGATATGGAATGTGCATTTGTGAAGGAAGTGATTGAATTGATTCCATTAGTAGTAGCACCCTCTAGTGTTGTACAGTAGGTACGTATAGTGTGAGATTAGATTATTGGGAATTGTTAGAGTGCACCGGCCTCTCAAATCCAAAGAAGTAACAGCGCGGAAAGAAAAGCTAGTAGCTAGAGCACACATGTATATTTGCACAAGGTAGATGGTTTCATCAACCGCATGACACGGCAATTGTATGTATCTCTCCACCCCTACTATCATGTTTGTAAATAAATTAATATAAATCAATTCAAGGACATGCATGTGTATGGCACACCAACTCCCTACTGCCGTCTTCATATGAGGGGACATATTCTGTGTACAAGATCAACTTAATATGAGAAGGAAAAGCTTTAATAGTTCTCAGTACCTCTGTAACAATATCAGAGTCATTAATAATCAGAGTTTGCATCTCTATCCCACTTAAGCTTTTGTGAGTTATTTTATTGCTTATCTAGGTTAAATGTTTGTTTTCCTATTTTAGCTTATTTTAGCTTGCTAGGCTACCGTTATGATTGGAACCTAGATTGTATATAACTATTTACGGTGTAACAACACAGTTAGTTAAAATTACAGTTGCACATGGATAGTTTATTTGTTGTATAAGTTTTGACTAGACAATAATTAGAGCCTTTAGTTGGTGAACTAGAGTTTTAAGTTACATAATTTACTCCCTTTTAGGTATCTTCATTCAAAGTTCATAATTTACTCCCTTTTAGGAACCTTATATAGTCCATCAGATAACCCTGTTTAATCTTCATTTTCGCTATCGAACCATTTTTAAGCTTCATACCTCCGCACCATAAGGCAAGAAACATATTGCACAACATTACCCTCACACTAAAATCATAAATTCAATCATAACCAACCATCTTCTTAATACTTACTCATCATACTTTAATATCATGGCATGTCTCAACCATGAGCATGCAGCAGTCGTTGCCAGTAGGGTTGAAAACGAGCCAAGCTCGATTCGGCTCGACTCGGTGCGGCTCGTTGACAGACTGAATTTAGCTCGTCTCGTTCACTCAACGAGCTGAAAGAGAAGGCTCGGCTCGGCTCGGAGTTGGCTCGCGAGCTGGAACTTGATAAATAATATTGCATTATATATTAATTTAATAGTATATAAATGTGAAAAATATAATCATCATTCAACATTATAAGTGAAATTATCCATTATCCATCGTTATTGTATACACAACGGGAGCTACAGTCATTTTCAGCGGCCAGGAACCGCCGAAAATAAGGCCTTTGCCGCCGAAAATAAGCTATTTTCGGTGGCCTTAGGCTTATTTTCGGCGGTTCCTGGCCGCCAGAAAAAATCAGCAAAAAATAAGCATTTATTTTCAGCGGCTGCCAGAACACCCGTCGAAAATAAAGGATTATTTTCGGCGGCTGCCACGTGTTTGCCGAAAGCAACGTATTTTCGGCGGCCAGTGATCTGGCCGCCGAAAATAATAATCTGCCAAAAATAGGACACTTATTTTTGGCGGCCCTATAAGGCCGTCGAAAATTACTATTTTCAGAGAAAAAAATTTAATAAAATGCAAAAATAACAGAAAATTCATCAACAATATAATCACAATATAATCACAAAAACATTAAATCCACAATTGCACAATTCACAAATTGTACACAATATCACAATATAAAGATAGAGTTGTGACCACAATTGCACAATTCACAAATATGTCCATTACAACATCCGAGTTCACAAATAGTCCATACAACATAAAGTTCACAAATAGTCCATTACAAGACAGAATGAGGCACAAAACTAAACCATCACATATCGAGGTCGTTGGAGTTGTGACCACTACCTCTAGAAGCGAAAAACTCGTTGACGAAGTCATGTAACGGGTTTGGATTCTAAAGAAAAAAAGAAGACATTAATAACGA
The DNA here is from genome assembly GCA_029449295.1 of Zea luxurians. Classification (NCBI taxonomy): domain Eukaryota; kingdom Viridiplantae; phylum Streptophyta; class Magnoliopsida; order Poales; family Poaceae; genus Zea; species Zea luxurians. The sequence goes on from JAOPSE010000010.1 coordinate 109,834,118, forward strand.
TAGTTTTACATGCATGGCCACTATTCAAACAAATTGTTTGTCAAACTAACCTCTCCTGGAGTAGCTCCCTCCCCTGCATAAGCTCCTCCTGGTGCTGGTATCACCGGTGGTGGCGTGTTGTGGCCCATAACCCCGGATCCCTGTAAAATCAAGTTTAGTAAATATCTGAAATTAGGTTGATACAAACGACAAGTCCTAACTAAATTGAAGCACCTGAGGTGGAGGTGGCGGAGCATGTAATCCCCACTGAGGCATCGGCGGCTAAAATTGAGGGAAAACAAATGGTTGCTGCTGTGCCTGCTGTGGAAACCAAGACTGTTGCAAATATAATATATTATTTATAGAACCAATATCGAGCACGTTGAGAATAAATAAGACACTCACGTTCATTGCTTGTTGTGCCTGTGCGTTGTAAGCAGCCATGTACTCTGATTGTTGTTAGAGGAATGTCATTTGTTGTTGCCGCAGCTCTTCACGAAACTTTTCTTGCTGCTCCCTCATAGCGTCCTCTATGTTAAATACAGAGCGCCGACTATGGCTGCTACTACCACAGCCCGCCTGCGACGAAGAGCCGCCACGAGAACGCAACTACAAGGGCATCTGACAAAGATCTAGGCTAACTCTTTCCTTATTAAGAAATATATTGTTTTCGTGCCGTCTACAAGGGCATCTGACAGTGCTGGTTAATGACAAGGAGAATACGTGGTCCATAAAATCTTTGGTCTTGGCTACCCAATCGTCAGAATGACGTCCATTCCTACTCCAACCATTGTACATCCATGCACGATCTTCAGTCATGCCTGAGACTGTTAAACCAAACCATATCGTGAAAACATTATTCAACTTCGTCAAGGGTATCGGTCCTACATGTATAGGTAAGGATATGTTCTGAACCCACATAAACCTAGCAGGACCCAAAAAAATTCGGCAGCATAACATCGCTGCCACTAAATAATATAAGAATGAACCACATACAACACATATACCACATATACCACATATACAATATGCCTCGAACTAAACAATAATACTAATCACACGCACTAATCAACAAACACATATACCACTAATACATTCCACATATACCACATATGCCTTCCCTAAACATATAACACATATACAAACACACTAATTAATAATATTAATCAAACGCACAAATCAACAAACACAATTACAAAAATATACTAATTTCGGCGGCAATTAAATAAAAGGCCGCCGAAAATACAAAATAAAATACGCAAAATAAAATACCTTAATGAAGGCGAGGTTGACGGGAGCCGAGGTCGACGGGACAGGGCAGAGCACGGCGTGGTCGGCGGCGCGTCGGTGGCGTCGGCTGGCAGGGCATCGGGCTTGGCGGCGGCACGTCGGGGGCACGGGCGGGCGGCGCTGCGGGGGCGTTGGACGGCGTGGTGGGCCGGGGCCGGCGCTGCGGGGCGAGGGCCGGCGCTACGGGGGCGTGAGGCGGCGCGCCGGGGGCGACGCTGCGGGGGCCGACGCGACGAGCCGGGTGCGGCGCGTGGGGCGGCGCGACGGGCCAGGGGCGGCGCAGTGGGGCGAGCGGCGGCGTGGCTGAGAGCACCTAGAGGGGGGTGAATAGGTGATCCTATAAAATTCAAATCCTAATAGCCACAAAACTTGGTTAAGTGTTAGAATGATAAAACCAAGTGGCTATAGAGCGAGCTCTTGTGAATCACGATAATCACACAGAAAAGCAATCACAAGAGACACGCGAGTTATCCCGTGGCTCGGCCAAGTAATACTTGCCTACTTCCACGTTGTGGCGTCCCAATGGATAAGGGTTGCACTCAATCCCTTTCAAGTGATCCAATGATCAACTTGAATACCATGGTGTTCTTCTTTCTTATACTTTCTCCCGTTTGCAAGGAATCTCCACAACTTGGAGCCTCTCGCCCTTACAATTGATGATCACAAAGAAGCACGGAAGTAAGGGAGGTGAGAGCAACGCACACAAGACTCAAAACGAGAGCACAATCACGCACACAAGTCACAACTTGAGCTCTAAGTTCAACACACGGAGTTCTCAACTCAAGAGGAGCTCAAATTGCTAGCACAGAGAATCAAATGCGTGGGAGTGGAGTCTGGATGCTTAGGAATGATCAAAGAATGCTTGGGTTACTCCTCCATGCGCCTAGGGGTCCCTTTTATATCCCCAAGGCAGCTAGGAGCCGTTGGAGACAACTTTGGAAGGCTATTCTTGCCTTCTGTCGGGTGGCGCACCGGACAGTCCGGTGCGCCACCGGACAGTCCCTTAGCTGTCGGTGCGCGATCTCCTTCCTTTTCTGGCGCATTCGACCGTTGCAGATTTGCGGCAGTTGGCACACCGGACACTGTCCGGTGCACATCGGACAGTCCGGTGCCCCCTGCCGACCGTTGGCGTGCCCACACGTCGCACGCGGATTGCGTGGCTGACCGTTGGAGCAGTCGACCGTTGGCTCACCGGACAGTCCGGTGCACCACCGGACAGTCCGGTGAATTTTAGCCGTACACCGTTGAACGTTTCCCGAGAGCGACGACTTCACCGCGGGCGACTCACCGGACAGTTCGGTGATTTATAGCCGTACACCGCCGTGAAGTCCCGAGAGTGGCTTGTTCACCGGAGGCTGGTCTGGCGCACCGGACACTGTCTGGTGCACACCACCGGATAGTCCGGTGCACCCAGACCGAGCTGCAGTTGGCTGTACACAGCCAACTCTTTTCCAAACCAATTTCTCCTGTTTCTAGCACTTAGACACAATACATTAGTACTCAAATCAATGTACTAAGTCTAGAAACGTACCTTGTAATATGATTTGCACTTCTTCACTCTTTGGCACAAATGAGCACTTAGAGAAAATGCGTTGGGCACTTAATCACCAAAACACTTTAGAAATGGCCCAAGGGCACATTTCCCTTTCAATCTCCCCCTTTTTGGTGATTTATGCCAACACATCAAAAAGCAACCAAAGAAGTGCAACATCAATGCAGTTGAGAACAAAAATGGTTTTGGATTCAAATTTGGCATATTTGGATCATACTTTGCCACCACTTGGTTTGTTTTCGAAAATCAAATTCATTTTCCTATCTCTACAACAAACTCACTTGTTTGGGCACAAAGAGAGAGATTTCAAGAGTGAAAATGATCAAGATTCAAAAACTCCCCCTTTTCCCATAATCATAGATTCTGCCCATAAGAGACCAAATTTTGCAAATAAGAGTATTTTGACAAATCAAAAAGTTCTAACTCTACTCTTTTTTGAAATTTCACAAGTGGTAGCTGATCCATTTGCTTTGGCCTTAATTTCTCCCCCTTTGGCATTAAGCACCAAAACGGGATCATTCTTGGCCCTTTAACCCCATTGCCTCACCAAAATTGTCAATTAAGAGCCAAAAAGGCAATAAGAGCATAGATATGAACTTGGAGTTATTACCGGAGTGCAGTGGAAGTCTTTGCATGGTCCAAGTTCACCTTTCCCTTTCAATCCACCTTTGAGACTAAATCAAGAACTCAAACACAAAGGTTAGTCTCAAAGGGTCAAGTTGTAGCATGCCTCCCCCTAAATAAGTGCATCACTTGCAAAGGGACTTGTGAGGTCCGGGGATCATGTGTACAACTTGAGCACCACATACATAGATTGAAATGCATAAATTACATGATCAAAGGCATAAAACACATGTATGCTCTAGATCAATCCAAGTTACGCGAATCTAAGACATTTAGCTCACTATGGAACCTGCAAAACCTTTTCTCATCTAAAGGCTTGGTGAAGATATCGGCTAGCTGGTTCTCGGTGTTAATATGGTACACCTCGATATCCCCATTTTGCTGGTGGTCTCTCAGGAAGTGATGCCGGATGTCTATGTGCTTAGTGCGGCTGTGTTCAACAGGATTATCCGCCATGCAGATTGCACTCTCATTGTCACATAGGAGTGGGACTTTGCTCAGATTGTAGCCAAAGTCTCGGAGGGTTTGCCTCATCCAAAGTAGTTGCGCGCAACACTGTCCTGCGGCAACATACTCGGCCTCAGCGATGGATAGGGCAACGGAAGTTTGTTTCTTTGAGCTCCATGACACCAGGGACCTTCCTAGGAATTGGCATGTCCCTGATGTACTCTTCCTATCAACCTTGCACCCGGCATAATCAGAGTCTGAATATCCAATCAAGTCAAAGGTAGACCCCTTTGGATACCAGATCCCGAAGCAAGGCGTAGCAACTAAATATCTAAGAATCCGCTTAACGGCCACAAGGCGACATTCCCTTGGGTCGGATTGATATCTAGCACACATGCAAACGCTAAGCATAATATCTGGTCTACTAGCACATAAATAAAGCAAGGATCCTATCATAGACCGGTATGCCTTTTAATCAACGGACTTACCTCCTTTGTTGAGGTCAACATGTCCATCGGTTCCCATGGGTGTCTTTGCGGGCTTGGAGTCCTTCATCCCGAACCGCTTGAGCAAGTCTTGTGTGTACTTCGTTTGAGAGATGAAGGTGTCGTCCTTGAGTTGCTTCACTTGGAACCCAAGGAAGTAGTTCAACTCGCCCATCATAGACATCTCAAATTTTTGTGTCATCACCCTGCTAAACTCCTCATAAGACTTTTGGTTAGTAGAACCAAATATTATGTCATCGACATAAATTTGGCACACAAATAGGTCACCATCACAAGTCTTAGTGAAAAGAGTCGGATCGGCTTTCCCAGCCTTAAAAAGCATTAGCAATTAGGAAATCTCTAAGACATTCATACCATGCTCTTGGGGCTTGCTTAAGTCCATAGAGCGCCTTAGAGAGCTTACACATGTGGTCGGGGTACCGTTCATCCTCAAAGCCAGGGGTTGCTCCATGTACACCTCCTCCTTGATTGGCCCGTTGAGGAAAGCGCTCTTCACATCCATTTGGAACAACCTGAAAGAGTGGTGAGCGGCATAGGCTAATAGAATGCGATAAACTCTAGCCTAGCCACAGGAGCAAAAGTCTCCTCGAAATCCAAACATGCGACTTGGGTATAACCTTTTGCCACAAGTCGAGCCTTGTTTCATGTCACCACCCCGTGCTCGTCTTGCTTGTTGCGGAACACCCACTTGGTTCCCACAACGTTTTGCTTGGGACATGGCACCAGGGTCCAAACTTCATTTCGCTTGAAGTTGTTGAGCTCTTCTTGCATGGCCAACACCCAGTCCAGATCTAGCAAGGCCTTTTCTACCCTGAAAGGCTCAATAGAAGAGACAAACGAGTAATGCTCACAAAAATTAGCTAGATGTGAGCGAGTTGTTACTCCCTTGCTTATATCACCCAAAATCTGATCGACGGGATGATTCCTTTGAATCATCGCTCGGACTTGAGTTGGAGGGGCCCATGGTGCTTCTTCCTCCATAACTTGGTCTTCTTGTGCTCCCTCTTGATCACATGCCTCCTCTTGAGGAACCTGTTCATCATCTTGAGTTGGGGGGTGCACCATTGTTGAGAAAGAAGGTTTATCTTGCTCTTGGTGTTCCTGTGGTCGCACATCTCCAATCGCCATGGTGTGAATTGCGTCCGTTGGAACATCATCTTCATCTACATCATCAAGATCCACTTTCTCTCTTGGAGAGCCATTAGTTTCATCAAATACAACGTCGCTAGAGACTTCAACCAAACCCGATGATTTGTTGAAGACTCTATACGCCTTTGTATTTGAGTCATAACCTAGCAAAAACCCTTCTACAACTTTGGGAGCAAATTTGGAATTTCTACCTTTCTTCACTAGAATATAACATTTACTCCCAAATACACAAAAGTATGAAACGTTGGGTTTGTTACCGGTTAGAAGTTCATACGAGGTCTTCTTGAGGAGGCGATGAAGGTTGACCCGGTTTATGGTGTGGCAAGCTGTATTCACAACTTCCGACCAAAACCTCTCGGGCGTCTTGAATTCTCCAAGCATCGTCCTCGCCATGTCTATGAGCGTCCTGTTCTTCCTCTCTACCACACCATTTTGCTGTGGTGTGTAGGGAGCGGAGAACTCGTGCTTGATTCTTCCTCCTCAAGGTACTCCTCCACTTGTAAGTTCTTGAACTCGGACCCGTTGTCACTTCTTATCTTCTTCACCTTGAGCTCAAATTCGTTTTGAGCTCTCCTTAGAAAGCGCTTAAGGGTCCCTTGGGTTTCTGATTTATCCTGCAAAAAGAATACCCAAGTGAAGCGGGAAAAATCATCAACTATAACAAGACCATACTTACTTCCCCCGATGCTGAGGTAGGCAACGGGTCCGAAGAGGTCCATGTGAAGTAGCTCCAAAGGTCTTGATGTAGTCATCACATTCTTGCTGTGATGAGTGCTTCCCACCTGTTTGCCTGCTTGACAAGCTGTACAAGGTCTATCTTTTTCGAAAAATACATTGGTTAGACCTAACACATGTTCTCCCTTTAGAAGTTTATGAAGGTTCTTCATCCCAACATGTGCTAGACAGCGATGCCACAGCCAGCCCATGCTAGTCTTAGCAATTAAGCATGCATCTAGATCGGCCTCCTCTTTCGAAAAATCAACTAAGTAGAGTTTGTCGTCTAGTACACCCTTAAAAGCTAGTGAACCATCACTCCTTCTAAAGACAGACACATCTACATTGGTAAATAGATAATTATAACCCATATTACATAGTTGACTAACAAACAATAAATTATACCCGAGCGATTCAACTAAGAACACATTAGATATGGAATGCTCGGATGAAATGGCTATCTTTCCTAGTCCTTTAACCTTGCCTTGGTTCCCATCTCCAAAGATGATCGAATCTTGGGAATCTTTGTTCTTAACGTAGGAGGTGAACATCTTCTTCTCCCCCGTCATGTGGTTTGTGCATCCGCTGTCGATAATCCAGCTTGAGCCCCCGGATGCATAAACCTGCAAGGCAAATTAGGCTTGGGTTTTAGGTACCCAACTCTTGTTGGGTCCTACAAGGTCAGTTACAATAGTCTTTGGGACCCAAATGCAAGTCTTGTCTCCCTTGCATTTGGACCCCATCTTTCTAGCAACCACTTTTTCATTTTTACATGAAAGTACATATGTAGTGTTGCAAGCATGAAAAACAGTGGTAGGTTACACTTTCCTAGGAGCATGAGACACAAAGTTTCTCCTAGGCCTACCATTAAAGTTAGAACTTGAAGCAATCATAGCATGAGAATCGAAAGCATTACAACTCCTATTATAATGAGAATTTCTAGAAAATTTTCTATCATTATACATGAAAGCATGATTCTTTTGATTACTACTAGCCATAGGGGCCTTCCCTTTCTCCTTGTTGGAAATGGGAGCCCTTTGACTTGTTAAGTTCTTGGCTTCCTTTCGAAAGCCAAGTCCATCCTTAATTGAGGGATGTCTACCAACGGTGTAGGCATCCCTAGCAAATTTTAACTTATAAAAGTCATTTTTGCAAGTCTTAAGTTGGGCATTAAGACTTGCCACTTCACCATTTAATTTTGTAATGGAAGTAAGGTGCTCAACACATACATCAACATCAAAATCCTTACACCTATTACAAATGACAACATGCTCTACACAAGGACTAGATTTATTAACTTCTAGCTTAGCATTTAAATCATCATTAATACTCTTTAAGCTAGACACAGTTTCATGACAAGCGGATAATTCAGAAGAAAGCATTTCATTCCTTTTAACCTCTAAAGCAAGAGATTTTTGCACACTAATAAACTTGTCATGCTCTTCATATAAAATATCTTCTTGCTTCTCTAACAATCTATTCTTTTCATTTAAAGCATCAATCAATTCATTGATTTTATCTATTTTAGTTCTATCTAAACCTTTGAATAAGCTTGTGTAATCTACTTCATCATCACTAGAGTCATCATCACTTGAAGTAGTATACTTAGGGGTATCTCGAGCGCTTACCTTTTTCTCCTTTGCCATTAGGCAAGTATGGCGCTCGTTGGGGAAGAGAGATGACTTGTTGAAGGCCGAGGCAGCGAGTCCTTCGTCGTCGGAGTTGGAAGAAGAGCAATCCGAATCCCATTCTTTGCCTAGGTGTGCCTCGCCTTTCGCCTTCTTGTAGGCCTTCTTCTTCTCCCTCTTCCCGCTCTTTTCTTGTTCCTGGTCATTAGTATTATCGGGACAATTTGCTATAAAATGACTAGTCTTACCACATTTAAAACAGGAGCGCTTTTCCTTTGCTTTGCTCTTGTTGGGGTGCTCCTTGCGTCCTTTTAGCGTCGTCTTGAAGCGCTTGATGATGAGGGCCATCTCATCTTCGTTTAGCCCAGCAGCCTCAACTTGTGCCACCTTGCTAGGTAGCGCCTCCCTGCTGCTGCTTGTTGCCTTGAGTGCAATGGGCTGGGGCTCATAGACGGGCATTGGGCCATTCAATGCATCATCCACGTATCTTGCTTCCTTGACCATCTGTAATACCTATTTTGTAAAAGAAATAAAAGGAGAATTTCTTTTCCTTTATATGTGATTTCTTCATTTATCATCACATGTGAACAGTTCATTTGAAAACAAATAATTAATAAAGGACATGCCATTAAATTGTGCCTCATGATGAGTTTTGTTTGTTTGTGCACTTAATAAGAATAACAATAATACGAATTAAAATATAATAAAAAAAAGAGAAGGAAGGAGAGAAATGTTATTCAATATAAAATAATATTATTAAATAACTCCACCACATGATGGTGGGACCAAATTTCATAGTTAATATGAAATTGAAATTTACACTTAAAGTTGAATTCAAAAAAAAATTAAATTCAAATGAATGATGAGTAGAGAAAAGCAGAAATTAAAATCAAAAAGAAAAAAAAGAAAGAATGGCATCATGGGCTGTAGACGTTGCTTTGGGCCCATTCACTCATTCACTCTCGCGCGGCCCATACTCCCTCCACCCACGCCTGCACTATTTCTCTTCCTCCTGACCGAGAGCAATCTCCTACAGCCGCTCCGCACGTACGCTCTGCATCGCGCGCGCTTGGTCCTCCCGTGCGGGCCCGCTCTACCAGTGGCTTGCCCGCCTTGTGTCACCACCGACGTGTGGGACCACTGGCAAATAATGTCCACCGCACCGTCCTTCGTCCCCAACGGCTTCACCGAGCTCCGTGCGGGCGCGTGCAATCATCCGCCCGACAATGGCGGCGTGCCCTGAAGACCCGGCACTCTCTGCGGACTGCATGGCACTCCATCTCGCGTCCATATAGTTCGAGCGCTCCCTTGAATCGGTCGACTAATGCTTGCCCTGTCCACCGTAAGAACCGAGAGTGAGAGACAATTTTCGGCCGCCGTTGTAGATCCTCGTCGGCGGCTGGTGTCGGGCTTCGATTGAGCCATACGTGGGTGGTCCGGTCCCTTGCACGACTCTGGGGGGAGTTAATCAGAGAAAGGCTAGCTGAGGCTCTGGGAATTTCTCGTCGTGCAGGCGGCGCCGCCGCGGGACCGCCCTTTGCCGTGGTCGCGGAATTCGGGGTCAGTGCGACTGGTAAGAATCCTCCCTACCCTCTCGTTACCGCGTTTTCTAGGCTCGGCACAGGTTGTAAGTCAATTTCGTGCGCACTGGCGGGATTTGGCAGTCGGCCGGCCATGGCGCCGCCGCGATGCGTGGCCTGGGAAGAAGACAATGCCAGCGCCGGGGGAAGGAGTGTGACAGCGGGCCGTGCGATATGCATCGTGCGGTTGTGATTGCATCCAGAGAGCGATGGATCTGACCCGTAGGATTAGCATCGTATGGTTAGTATTGGGTGGGGACTTCATTAAATCTCCATCGTAGATCTAGGAATGCAGGGTCGGATGGCTATCGTGTGTGCTGCGGGTCCGATCTAATCAGAGCCACTAAGTTCAAATCCGATGATCGAGAATCAATCATACCGCTTCAGCCGCCACTCTTGCGAAAGAGACCTTCGGTTTGTAGTAAAACAACCCGCGGTCCAAGGCGGGTGTAGTCTGGGTCTGGGAAGTCTTACGCCGTAGCCCCGGTGTTTCCTAGAAATTGTTGCACAGTCCAGAAACTTGTAAATTGGTTAAATAATAGTGGAAAATGAATTTTTAATATGAAAATAGTGCTAGAACTTGTAAAATGCATAGAAAATTCATCTCTAGTCCAAATTGACCCATTCCAATTTCTAAAATTTTGTAATATTATTCTCTATCGTTTAGAATCACTGTTTTGACATGAACTCTGTTAGAAAATTAATTTATAATCTAATTCTATTATAATCACCTTAAATCTTAGGAAATTCATAACTTAAATTCTATAACTCCAAATTTAGTGATTCCAGTTGCTATGATTTCATTTTAATGTGTAGATGTTTACTGTATATTTTATTTACATGTTTGATGTGATGTTAATTTATGCTATACTATGTATGTATTTTGTTGATGCGAGTAGACGAGCAAGCCACTGTGGAAACTGAGGTTCAACAAGTAGAGATAGCTGAGCAGGAGCTCATTGAAGGCAAGTTGTGCCCTTGATCACTTACTTTTTCCCAGCCATGTTCTTATTAATTTTAATGATCTGCATAGGTTAATTTTGATGGGAGCCTTTATGTTACCCCAGTTTTGATTACCTCTATACCTTGTTCACCCCTGGAATATTTTTGGGTAGTACTTGCTATTGCTTTATGTGGATTGGGTATGGAGTTACACTATACATGATTATTCCGTTATTATCTTGTTATTATTACTGTTCATGTTAAGATCATTAAATTAATGGGAACATGGAGCGACCACCCGGGAAAACAGTGCTACCACAAGGGTTTAATGGGACGCCCTTGGCTGATTAACTAGGAAAGCTAGGGGAGGGCTACCTTACCCGAAAGGGGCAAGGGCAGTAGGGGAGTGGTCAGTGTAGGGAGGTCCTTGTTTGATTTTGCTGCGATGGCGGTCGGCAAGAACCCTGCACTGGAGCTTCCTATAAACTGTAGCGGGTAGTCTGAAGCTAGTGGAACTTTGTAAAGGCCTCATAGTGTTACCCTGCCTCGCCTCCTCGGTAGAGGTGTATGGGATTGGCCGTCTCTTGGCAGATGGGTAACATGACTTGTGGGTAAAGATGCGCAACCTCTGCAGAGTGTAAAACTAGTATACTAGCCGTGCTCACGGTCAAGAGCGGCTCGGACCCTCACATGATTAACTATGGAACTTAAGTTTAATTTGACATTTGCATCGCATTTGGGATTATTTTACTATTACTGTTCTTTATTATTATTAAGGTTTGGTATTTACTTACACTTAGTAATTGCTAATAAAATTTTGACCAACTTATAAAAGCAATGCTCAGCCTTAGCCTCTATCTCATTGATCAGCCTTACACTTCATGAACTCCCACCTTTGGTGAGTTCATGCCACATTATTCCCCACGATTTGTTGAGCTATGAACGTATGTGAGCTCACTCTTGCTGTCTCACACCCCCCCCACAGGAGAAGAGCAGGTGGTTGAAGAGGAGCCGCCTAACACTGAGGAGTTCGATCTGATCTAGGTGGCGTTTCTCAGTCGACATTGGCGCCGACGATCCTTAGTTCGTTTTATGGTTATACTTTTATTTTGTAATAAGTCTTCCGCTATGTAATAATTACTCTGATGATTTATGACATTTATCTCTATACACTCTGTTATTATATATGTTGTCTTCTTGGCGCATGTATGAGATGCACCCGGCTTTGTTCCTTAAATCCGGGTGTTACAGAAGTGGTATCAGAGGCAAATGTTGACTGTAGGACGAGACCTAGATAGAAAATGGATACGAAGTTGAGTTTTAGTTCGGCCTACCTCATACTGATGAACAGACTAAAAGGACTAATCAGGTGTTGGAAGACATGTGAGAGCTTGTGCCCTTCAGCATGGTAGTAGTGGGACAAGAGTCTACCTTATGTTGAGTTCTCATATAATAATAGTTACCAGGCCAGTCTGAAGATGTCACCGTTCGAGGCTGTATATAGCAGGAAATGCAGGACTCCTCTATTTTTGGACCAGACTAGAGGAAGACAGTTCTTTGGACCCGAACTTATTCAAGGGGCGGAAGAACAAGTCCGTATAATTCGGGAGGATTTAAGATAGCTCAGACCAGACAAAAGAGCTATGTTGATAACAGAAGAAGACCACTGGAGTTTGAGGAAGGTGATTATGTGTATTTCAAAGTGTCACCACTTCGTGGAATGAGGAGATTTAAAGTTAAGGGCAAATTGTCCCCTCGCTATATTGAACCATTCTGAGTTTTTAGGCAAGTTGGAGAGATGGCCTATCAACTCGAGCTACCTGCTAGTCTATCGGATGTACATAATGTGTTCCACGTGTCTCAGCTCAAGAAGTGTCTCCGTGTACCTGAAGAACAATTACCAATGGAAGACCTTAGTGTTCAGGAAGATTTGACTTATGCTGAGTATCCCATCAAGATTCTGGATACACTGACTCGAGTTACAAGGAATAAGGTTATAAAGATGTGCAAAGTGCAATGGAGTCACCATGGAGAAGATGAAGCAACTTGGGAAAGATAAGAAGAGCTTCGCATAGATTTTCCTCATCTTTTCTCTAGTCCTTCCTAAATCTCGAGGACGAGATTATTTTTAAGGGGGGTAGGATTTGTAATACCTATTTTGTAAAAGAAATAAAAGGAGAATTTCTTTTCCTTTATATGTGATTTCTCCATTTATCATCACATGTGAACAGTTCATTTGAAAACAAATAATTAATAAAGGACATGCCATTAAATTGTGCCTCATGATGAGTTTTGTTTGTTTGTGCACTTAATAAGAATAACAATAATACGAATTAAAATATAATAAAAAAAAGAGAAGGAAGGAGAGAAATGTTATTCAATATAAAATAATATTATTAAATAACTCCACCACATGATGGTGGGACCAAATTTCATAGTTAATATGAAATTGAAATTTACACTTAAAGTTGAATTCAAAAAAAATTAAATTCAAATGAATGATGAGTAGAGAAAAGCAGAAATTAAAATCAAAAAGAAAAAAAAGAAAGAATGGCATCATGGGCTGTAGACGTTGCTTTGGGCCCATTCACTCATTCACTCTCGCGCGGCCCATACTCCCTCCACCCACGCCTGCACTATTTCTCTTCCTCCTGACCGAGAGCAATCTCCTACAGCCGCTCCGCACGTACGCTCTGCATCGCGCGCGCTTGGTCCTCCCGTGCGGGCCCGCTCTACCAGTGGCTTGCCCGCCTTGTGTCACCACCGACGTGTGGGACCACTGGCAAATAATGTCCACCACACCGTCCTTCGTCCCCAACGACTTCACCGAGCTCCGTGCGGGCGCGTGCAATCATCCGCCCGACAATGGCGGCGTGCCCTGAAGACCCGGCACTCTCTGCGGACTGCATGGCACTCCATCTCGCGTCCATATAGTTCGAGCGCTCCCTTGAATCGGTCGACTAATGCTTGCCCTGTCCACCGTAAGAACCGAGAGTGAGAGACAATTTTCGGCCGCCGTTGTAGATCCTCGTCGGCGGCTGGTGTCGGGCTTCGATTGAGCCATACGTGGGTGGTCCGGTCCCTTGCATGACTCTGGGGGGAGTTAATCAGAGAAAGGCTAGCTGAGGCTCTGGGAATTTCTCGTCGTGCAGGCGGCGCCGCCGCGGGACCGCCCTTTGCCGTGGTCGCGGAATTCGGGGTCAGTGCGACTGGTAAGAATCCTCCCTACCCTCTCGTTACCGCGTTTTCTAGGCTCGGCACAGGTTGTAAGTCAATTTCGTGCGCACTGGCGGGATTTGGCAGTCGGCCGGCCATGGCGCCGCCGCGATGCGTGGCCTGGGAAGAAGACAATGCCAGCGCCGGGGGAAGGAGTGTGACAGCGGGCCGTGCGATATGCATCGTGCGGTTGTGATTGCATCCAGAGAGCGATGGATCTGACCCGTAGGATTAGCATCGTATGGTTAGTATTGGGTGGGGACTTCATTAAATCTCCACCGTAGATCTAGGAATGCAGGGTCGGATGGCTATCGTGTGTGCTGCGGGTCCGATCTAATCAGAGCCACTAAGTTCAAATCCGATGATCGAGAATCAATCATACCGCTTCAGCCGCCACTCTTGCGAAAGAGACCTTCGGTTTGTAGTAAAACAACCCGCGGTCCAAGGCGGGTGTAGTCTGGGTCTGGGAAGTCTTACGCCGTAGCCCCGGTGTTTCCTAGAAATTGTTGCACAGTCCAGAAACTTGTAAATTGGTTAAATAATAGTGGAAAATGAATTTTTAATATGAAAATAGTGCTAGAACTTGTAAAATGCATAGAAAATTCATCTCTAGTCCAAATTGACCCATTCCAATTTCTAAAATTTTGTAATATTATTCTCTATCGTTTAGAATCACTGTTTTGACATGAACTCTGTTAGAAAATTAATTTATAATCTAATTCTATTATAATCACCTTAAATCTTTGGAAATTCATAACTTAAATTCTATAACTCCAAATTTAGTGATTCCAGTTGCTATGATTTCATTTTAATGTGTAGATGTTTACTGTATATTTTATTTACATGTTTGATGTGATGTTAATTTATGCTATACTATGTATGTATTGTGTTGATGCGAGTAGACGAGCAAGCCACTGTGGAAACTGAGGTTCAACAAGTAGAGATAGCTGAGCAGGAGCTCATTGAAGGCAAGTTGTGCCCTTGATCACTTACTTTTTCCCAGCCATGTTCTTATTAATTTTAATGATCTGCATAGGTTAATTTTGATGGGAGCCTTTATGTTACCCCAGTTTTGATTACCTCTATACCTTGTTCACCCCTGGAATATTTTTGGGTAGTACTTGCTATTGCTTTATGTGGATTGGGTATGGAGTTACACTACACATGATTATTCCGTTATTATCTTGTTATTATTACTGTTCATGTTAAGATCATTAAATTAATGGGAACATGGAGCGACCACCCGGGAAAACAGTGCTACCACAAGGGTTTAATGGGACGCCCTTGGCTAATTAACTAGGAAAGCTAGGGGAGGGCTACCTTACCCGAAAGGGGCAAGGGCAGTAGGGGAGTGGTCAGTGTAGGGAGGTCCTTGTTTGATTTTGCTGCGATGGCGGTCGGCAAGAACCCTGCACTGGAGCTTCCTATAAACTGTAGCGGGTAGTCTGAAGCTAGTGGAACTTTGTAAAGGCCTCGTAGTGTTACCCTGCCTCGCCTCCTCGGTAGAGGTGTATGGGATTGGCCGTCTCTTGGCAGATGGGTAACATGACTTGTGGGTAAAGATGCGCAACCTCTGCAGAGTGTAAAACTAGTATACTAGCCGTGCTCACGGTCAAGAGCGGCTCGGACCCTCACATGATTAACTATGGAACTTAAGTTTAATTTGACATTTGCATTGCATTTGGGATTATTTTACTATTACTGTTCTTTATTATTATTAAGGTTTGGTATTTACTTACACTTAGTAATTGCTAATAAAATTTTGACCAACTTATAAAAGCAATGCTCAGCCTTAGCCTCTATCTCATTGATCAGCCTTACACTTCATGAACTCCCACCTTTGGTGAGTTCATGCCACATTATTCCCCACGACTTGTTGAGCTATGAACGTATGTGAGCTCACTCTTGCTGTCTCACACCCCCCCCCACAGGAGAAGAGCAGGTGGTTGAAGAGGAGCCGCCTAACACTGAGGAGTTCGATCTGATCTAGGTGGCGTTTCTCAGTCGACATTGGCGCCGACGATCCTTAGTTCGTTTTATGGTTATACTTTTATTTTGTAATAAGTCTTCCGCTATGTAATAATTACTCTGATGATTTATGACATTTATCTCTATACACTCTGTTATTATATATGTTGTCTTCTTGGCGCATGTATGAGATGCACCCGGCTTTGTTCCTTAAATCCGGGTGTTACACCATCATACGCCCGCTTACAAACTTCCCGAGTATCTCCTCGGGCGTCATTTTTGTGTACCTAGGATTTTCACGAATGAGGTTCACAAGATGAGGGTCAATAACATTGAAAGAGCTGAGCATAAGTCGAACGACGTCGTGGTCCGTCCATCTCGTGCTTCTATAGCTCCTGATCTTGTTGACCAGGGTCTTGAGCCTGTTGTACGTTTGTGTTGGCTCCTCTCCCCTGATCATGGCAAACCTTCCTAGCTCGCCTTCCACCAACTCCATTTTGGTGATCATGGTGACGTCGTTCCCCTTGAAAGTCGCCTAGAGGGGGGGTGAATAGGGCGAAACTGAAATTTAACAATTTAAACACAACTACAAGCCGGGTTAGCGTTAGAAATAATAATGAGTCCGAGAGAGAGGGAGCAAAACAAATCGCTAGCGAATAAAGAGTGAGACACGTGGATTTGTTTTACCAAGGTTCGGTTCTCGCAAACCTACTCCCCGTTGAGGAGGCCACAAAGGCTGGGTCTTTTTCAACCCTTTCCCTCTCTCAAACGGTCCCTCGGACCGAGTGAGCTTCTCTTCTCAAATCAACCGGGAACAAAACTTTCCCGCAAGGACCACCACACAATTGGTGTCTCTTGCCTCGATTACAAATGAGTTTTGATCACAAGAACAAATGAGAAAGAAAAGAAGCAATCCAAGCGCAAGAGCTCAAAAGAACACAACAAATCTCTCTCTCTAATCACTAAAGCCTTGTGTGGAATTGGAGAGGATTTGATCACTTGGGTGTGTCTAGAATTGAATGCTAGAGCTCTTGTAAGGTGTAGAAGTGTGAAAACTTGGATAACTTGAATGTGGGGTGGTTGGGGGTATTTATAGCCCCAACCACCAAACTAGCCGTTTGATGAAGGCTGCTGTCGCATGGCGCACCGGACAGTCCGGTGCGCCACCGGACACTGTCCGGTGCGCCAGCCTACGTCAGCAGACCGTTAGGGTTCGACCGTTGAGCTCTGTCTTGTGGGCCCGCCTGGCTGTCCGGTGGAGCACCGGACATGTACTGTAGAGTGTCCGGTGCGCCACCTCGTGCGTGCCTGACTTCTACGCGCTCTGGCGCGCATTAATTTCTTCTGTAGGTGACCGTTGGCACGAAGTAGTCGTTGCTCCGCTGTCACACCGGACAGTCCGGTGTGCACCGGACATGTCCGGTGAATTATAGCAGAGTGAATTCCCGAAGCTGGCGAGTTCAGAGTCGCATCTCCTTGGAGCACCGGACACTGTCCGGTGTACACCGGACAGTCCGGTGAATTATAGCGCGGCGCCTCTGAGTTTTCCCGAAGGTGCGAAGTTCAGCTTGGAGTCACCGGACAGTGTCCGGTGCACCAGACCAGGGTGCCTTCGGTTGTCCCTTTGCTCTTTTGTTTGAACCCTTTTTCTTGGTCCTTTTATTGCCTTATTGTTAACCTTTGGTACCTGTATAACTTATAAACTTGGGCAAACTAGTTAGTCCAATTATTTGTGTTGGGCAATTCAACCACCAAAATCAATTTAGGAAATAGGTGTAAGCCTAATTCCCTTTCAATCTCCCCCTTTTTGGTGATTGATGCCAACACAAACCAAAGCAAATATAGAAGTGCATAATTGAACTAGTTTGCAATATGTAAGTGCAAAGGTTACTTAGAATTTGAGCCAATAAATATTACTTACTAGATATGCATGGATTGTTTCTTTATTTTTAACATTTTGGACCACGCTTGCACCACATGTTTTGTTTTTGCAAATTCTTTTGTAAATCCTTTTCAAAGTCTTTTTTTTTGCAAAGTAGTCAAAGGTAAATGAATAAGATTTTGCTAAGCATTTTCAAGTTTTGAAATTCTCTCTCCTTGTTTCAAATGCTTTCCTTTGACTAAACAAAACTCCCCCTCAATAAATTCTCCTCTTAGTGTTCAAGAGGGTTTTAAGATATCAATTTTTGAAAAAGCTATTTTCTCCCCCTTTTGAACACAAAAAGATACCAATTTGAAATTTACCAATTGAAAATCATTAGTTTTAAAATTAGGGTGGTGGTGCGGTCCTTTTGCTTTGGGCCAATACTTTCTCCCCCTTTGGCATGAATCGCCAAAAACGAATACTTAGAGTGAAATATAAGCCCTTTAACTACTTTCTCCTCCTTTGGCAAACAATAATATGAGTGAAGATTATACCAAAGATGGAGAGTGATGCGGAGCGACGGCGAAGGATGAGTAGTGGAGTGGAGTGGAAGCCTTTGTCTTTGCCGAAGACTCCAATTCCCTTTCAATACACCTATGACTTGGTTTGAAATTCACTTGAAAACACATTAGTCATAGCATATATAAAAGAGATATGATCAAAGGTATACTTATGAGCTATGTGTGCAAATTAGCAAAAGAAATTCCTAGAATCAAGAATATTGAGCTCATGCCTAAGTTTGGTAAAGGTTTGTTCATCTAGTGGCTTGGTAAAGATATCGGCTAATTGATCTTTAGTGTTAATATAAGCAATCTCGATATCCCCCTTTTGTTGGTAATCCCTAAGAAAATGATACCGAATGGCTATGTGTTTAGTGCGGCTATGCTCAACGGGATTATCTGCCATGCGGATTGCACTCTCATTATCACATAGAAGAGAAACTTTGGTTAATTTGTAACCATAGTCTCGCAGGGTTTGCCTCATCCAAAGTAATTGTGCGCAACAATGTCCTGCGGCAATGTACTCGGCTTGGCGGTGGAAAGAGCGACCGAATTTTGCTTCTTTGAAGCCCAAGACACCAAGGATCTTCCCAAGAACTGGCAAGTCCCCGATGTGCTCTTTCTATTAATCTTACACCCCGCCCAATCGGCATCAGAATAACCAATTAAATCAAATGTGGATCCCCGAGGGTACCAAAGGCCAAACTTAGGAGTATAAGCCAAATATCTCAAGATTCGCTTTACGGTCGTAAGGTGAGATTCCTTAGGGTCGGCTTGGAATCTTGCACACATGCATACGGAAAGCATAATGTCCGGTCGAGATGCACATAAATAGAGTAATGAACCTATCATCTACCGGTATACCTTTTGATCGACGGATTTACCTCCCGTGTCGAGGTCGAGATGCCCATTGGTTCCCATGGGAGTCTTGATGGGCTTGGCATCCTTCATTCCAAACTTGGTTAGAATGTCTTGAGTATACTTCGTTTGGCTAATGAAGGTGCCCTCTTGGAGTTGCTTCACTTGAAATCCTAAGAAATACTTCAACTCCCCCATCATTGACATCTCGAATTTTTGTGTCATGATGCTACTAAATTCTTCACATGTAGATTCGTTAGTAGACCCAAATATGATATCATCAACATAAATTTGGCATACAAACAAATCATTGTCAAGAGTTTTAGTGAATAGAGTAGGATCGGCTTTTCCGACTTTGAAGCCATTAGCAATAAGGAAATCTCTTAGGCATTCATACCATGCTCTTGGGGCTTGCTTGAGCCTATAAAGCGCCTTAAGGAGCCTATAGACATGGTTAGGGTATTCACTGTCTTCAAAGCCAGGAGGTTGCTCAACATAGACCTCTTCCTTGATTGGTCCATTGAGGAAGGCACTCTTCACGTCCATTTGATAAAGCTTGAAGCCATGGTAAGTAGCATAGGCTAATAATATGCGAATTGACTCAAGCCTAGCTACGGGTGCATAGGTTTCACCAAAATCCAAACCTTCGACTTGTGAATACCCCTTGGCCACGAGTCGAGCTTTGTTCCTTGTCACCACACCATGCTCATCTTGCTTGTTGTGGAAGACCCATTTGGTTCCTACAACATTTTGGTTAGGACGTGGAACTAAATGCCATACCTCGTTCCTAGTGAAGTTGTTGAGCTCCTCTTGCATCGCCATCACCAAATCCGAATCTTGGAGTGCTTCCTCTACCCTGTGTGGCTCAATAGAGGAAACAAAAGAGTAATGCTCACAAAAATGTGCAACACGAGATCTAGTGGTTACCCCCTTATGAATGTCGCCGAGGATGGTGTCGACGGGGTGATCTCGTTGGATTGCTTGGTGGACTCTTGGGTGTGGCGGCCTTGGTTCTTCATCCTCCTTGTCTTGATCATTTGAATCTCCCCCTTGATTATTGCCATCATCTTGAGGTGGCTCATCTCTTTGATCTTCTCCTTCATCAACTTGAGCCTCGTCCTCATTTTGAGTTGGTGGAGATGCTTGCGTGGAGGAGGATGGTTGATCTTGTGCATTTGGAGGCTCTTCGGATTCCTTGGGACACACATCCCCAATGGACATGTTCCTTAGTGCGATGCATGGAGCCTCTTCATCACCTATCTCATCAAGATCAACTTGCTCTACTTGAGAGCCGTTAGTTTCATCAAACACAACGTCACAAGAAACTTCAACTAGTCCTGAGGACTTGTTAAAGACTCTATATGCCCTTGTGTTTGAATCATATCCTAGTAAAAAGCCTTCTACAGTCTTAGGAGCAAATTTAGATTTTCTACCTCTTTTAACAAGAATAAAGCATTTGCTACCAAAGACTCTAAAATATAAAATGTTGGGCTTTTTACCGGTTAGGAGTTCATATGATGTCTTCTTGAGGATTCGGTGTAGATATAACCGGTTGATGGCGTAGCAAGCGGTGTTAACCGCCTCGGCCCAAAAATGATCCGGCGTCTTGTACTCATCAAGCATGGTTCTTGCCATGTCCAATAGAGTTCGATTCTTCCTCTCCACTACACCATTTTGTTGTGGGGTGTAGGGAGAGGAGAACTCATGCTTGATGCCCTCCTCCTCAAGAAAGCCTTCAATTTGTGAATTCTTGAACTCCGACCCGTTGTCGCTTCTAATTTTCTTGATCCTCAAGCCGAACTCATTTTGAGCCCGTCTCAAGAATCCCTTTAAAGTTTCTTGGGTTTGAGATTTTTCCTGCAAAAAGAACACCCAAGTGAAGCGAGAATAATCATCCACAATAACTAGACAGTACTTACTCCCGCTGATGCTTATGTAAGCAATCGGGCCGAATAGATCCATGTGTAGGAGCTCCAGTGGCCTATCAGTCGTCATGATGTTCTTATGTGGATGATGAACACCAACTTGCTTCCCAGCTTGACATGCGCTACAAATATTGTCTTTCTCAAAATGAACATTTGTTAATCCTAAAATGTGTTCTCTTTTTAGAAGCTTATGAAGATTCTTCATCCCAACATGGGCCAGTCGACGGTGCCAGAGCCAACCCATGTTAGTCTTAGCAATTAAGCAAGTGTCGAGTTCAGCTCTATCAAAATCTACCAAGTATAGCTGACCCTCTAACACTCCCTTAAATGCTATTGAATCATCACTTCTTCTAAAGACAGTGACACCTACATCAGTAAATAGACAGTTGTAGCCCATTTGACATAATTGGGATACGGAAAGCAAATTGTAATCTAATGAATCTACAAGAAAAACATTGGAAATGGAATGATCAGGAGATATAGCGATTTTACCCAAACCTTTGACCAAACGTTGATTTCCATCCCCGAATGTGATAGCTCGTTGGGGATCTTGGTTTTTCTCGTAGGAGGAAAACATCTTCTTCTCCCCGGTCATGTGGTTTGTGCACCCGCTATCGATGATCCAACTTGAGCCCCAGGATGCATAAACCTACAAAACAATTTTAGTTCTTGACTTTAGGTACCCAAATGGTTTTGGGTCCTTTGGCATTAGACACAAGAACTTTGGGTACCGAAACACAAGTCTTGGAGCCCTTGTGTTTGCCCCCAACAAACTTGGCAACTACCTTGCCGGATTTGTTAGTCAAAACATAGGATGCATCAAAAGTTTTAAATGAGATGTCATGATCATTTGATGCACTAGGAGTTTTCTTCTTAGGCAACTTAGCACGGGTTGGTTGTCTAGAGCTAGATGTCTCATCCTTATACATAAAAGCATGGTTAGGGCCAGAGTGAGACTTCCTAGAATGAATTCTCCTAATTTTGCTTTTGAGATAACCGGCAGGGTACAAAATGTAGCCCTCGTTATCCTGAGGCATGGGAGCCTTGCCCTTAACAAAATTAGACAATCTTTTAGGAGGGGCATTAAGTTTGACATTGTCTCCCCTTTGGAAGCCAATGTCATCCTTGATGCCAGGGCGTCTCCCACTATAGAGCATACTTCTAGCAAATTTAAATTTTTCATTTTCTAAGTTATGCTCAGCAATTTTAGCATCTAGTTTTGCTATATGATCATTTTGTTGTTTAATTAAGACCATATGATCATGAATAGCATCAATATCAACATCTCTACATCTAGTGCAAATAGTAACATTGCAAATATCAAAATCTTTAGCCTTAGCAATTAATTTTTCATTTTCATTTCTAAGGCTAGCAAGAGTAACATTCAATTCTTCAATCTTAGCAAGTAAATCAACATTATCATCTCTAGGATTGGGAATTGAAACATTACAAACATGAGAATCAACCTTAGCAATTAATTTGGCATTTTCATTTCTAAGGTTGTCAATAGTCTCATGGCAGGTGCTTAGCTCACTAGATAGTTTTTCACATTTTTTTACTTCTAGAGCATAAGCATTTTTAACCTTGACATGCTTCTTATTTTCCTTGATTAGGAAGTCCTCTTGGGAGTCCAAGAGTTCATCCTTCTCATGGATGGCACTAATTAGTTCATTTAATTTTTCTTTTTGTTGCATGTTTAGGTTGGCAAAAAGGGTACGCAAATTATCCTCCTCATCACTAGCATTATCATCACTAGAGGATTCATATTTAGTGGAGGATTTGGATTTAACCTTCTTCCTTTTGCTGTCCTTTGCCATGAGGCACTTGTGGCTGATGTTGGGGAAGAGAAGTCCCTTGGTGACGGCGATGTTGGCGGCGTCCTCGTCGGAGGAGGAGTCGGTGGAGCTCTCGTCGGAGTCCCACTCGTGGCACACATGGGCATCGCCGCCCTTCCTCTTGTGATATCTCTTCTTCTCCTTTCTTCTTCCCTTCTTGTCGTTGTCCCTGTCACTATCACTTGATAATGGACATTTAGCAATAAAGTGACCGGGCTTACCACACTTGTAGCAAACCTTCTTGGAACGGGATTTGTAATCCTTCCCCTTCCGTTGCTTGAGGATTTGGTGAAAGCTTTTGATGATTAAAGCCATCTCCTCATTGTCGAGCTTGGAGGCGTCGATTGGTTGTCTACTTGATGTAGACTCCTCCTTCTTTTCCTCCGTTGCCTTGAATGCCACTGGTTGTGCTTCGGGCGTTGAGGAGGTGCCTTGCTCGATGATTTTCTTTGAGCTTTTAATCATTAGCTCAAAGCTCACAAATTTTCCTATAACCTCCTCGGGAGACATTAGCTTATATCTAGGATCACCTCGAATTAATTGAACTTGCGTAGGGTTAAGAAATACGAGGGATCTAAGAATAACCTTGACCATCTCATGGTCATCCCATTTTTCGCTCTCGAGGTTGCGCACTTGGTTCACCAAGGTCTTCAAGCGGTTGTACATAGCTTGTGGATCCTCCCCTTGGTGAAGCATGAAGCGACCGAGCTCCCCCTCGGTCGTCTCCCGCTTGGTGATCTTTGTCACCTCGTCTCCCTCGTGCGCGGTCTTGAGTACGTCCTTCGCACTCTTTAACCCTTGCACCTTATTATACTCCTCTCGACTTAGAGAGGCGAGGAGTATAGTGGTGGCTTGGGAGTTAAAGTGGTGGATTTGGGCTACTTCGTCCGAGTCGTAGTCCTCATCCCCTACGGATGGCACCTGTACACCAAACTCAACAACATTCCAAATGCTTGTGTGGAGTGAGGTTAGATGATGCCTCATTTTGTCACTCCACATATTATAATCTTCACCGTCAAAAACCGGTGGTTTGCCTAATGGAACAGAGAGTAAAGGAGTACACTTTGAAATGTGGGGGTAGCATAGGGGGATCTTACTATACTTCTTGCGCTCTTGGCGCTTAGAAGTTACGGACGGTGCATCGGAGTTGGAGGTCGATGGTGATGAAGAGTCGGTCTCATAGTAGACCACTTTCCTCATCCTTTTGTGCTTGTCGCCTCTCCGATGCGACTTGTGGGAAGAGGATTTCTTCTCCTTCCCCTTCCCTTTGTTGGAGGAGTTCTTCTTCTCCTTCCTCTTGTTGCGGGACTCTTCTGATGAAGTTTCCCCGTGGCTTGTAGTGGGCTTGTCGCCGGTCTCCATCTCCTTCTTGGCGTGATCTCCCGACATAACTTCGAGCGGTTAGGCTCTAATGAAGCACCGGGCTCCGATACCAATTGAAAGTCGCCTAGAGGGGGGTGAATAGGGCGAAACTAAAATTTAACAATTTAAACACAACTACAAGCCGGGTTAGCGTTAGAAATAATAATAAGTCCGAGAGAGAGGGAGCAAAACAAATCGCTAGCGAATAAAGAGTGAGACACGTGGATTTGTTTTACCGAGGTTCGGTTCTTGCAAACCTACTCCCCGTTGAGGAGGCCACAAAGGCCGGGTCTTTTTCAACCCTTTCCCTCTCTCAAACGGTCCCTCGGACCGAGTGAGCTTCTCTTCTCAAATCAACCGGGAACAAAACTTCCCCGCAAGGACCACCAAACAATTGGTGTCTCTTGCCTCGGTTACAAATGAGTTTTGATCACAAGAACAAATGAGAAAGAAAAGAAGCAATCCAAGCGCAGGAGCTCAAAAGAACACAACAAATCTCTCTCTCTAATCACTAAAGCCTTGTGTGGAATTGGAGAGGATTTGATCACTTGGGTGTGTCTAGAATTGAATGCTAGAGCTCTTGTAAGGTGTAGAAGTGTGAAAACTTGGATAACTTGAATGTGGGGTGGTTGGGGGTATTTATAGCCCCAACCACCAAACTAGCCGTTTGATGAAGGCTATTGTCGCATGGCGCACCGGACAGTCCGGTGCGCCACCGGACACTGTCCGGTGCGCCAGCCTACGTCAGCAGACCGTTAGGGTTTGACCGTTGAGCTCTGTCTTGTGGGCCCGCATGGCTGTCCGGTGGAGCACCGGACATGTACTGTAGAGTGTCCGGTGCGCCACCTCGCGCATGCCTGACTTCTGCGCGCTCTGGCGCGCATTAATTGCTTCTGCAGGTGACTGTTGGCGCGAAGTAGCCGTTGCTCCGCTGTCACACCGGACAGTCCGGTGTGCACCGGACATGTCCGGTGAATTATAGCGGAGTGAATTCCCGAAGCTGGCGAGTTCAGAGTCGCATCTCCTTGGAGCACCGGACACTGTCCGGTGTACACCGGACAGTCCGGTGAATTATAGCGCGGCGCCTCTGAGTTTTCCCGAAGGTGCGAAGTTCAGCTTGGAGTCCCCGGGTGCACCGGACACTGTTCGGTGGCACACCAGACAGTCCGGTGCGCTAGACCAGGGTGCCTTCGGTTGTCCCTTTGCTCTTTTGTTTGAACCCTTTTTCTTGGTCCTTTTATTGGCTTATTGTGAACCTTTGGTACCTATAGAACTTATAAACTTGGGCAAACTAGTTAGTCCAATTATTTGTGTTGGGCAATTCAACCACCAAAATCAATTTAGGAAATAGGTGTAAGCCTAATTCCCTTTCACCCCTCATATGATATCTTGAGGGTATCTCATATTTGCTTGGCGTTGTCCAAGCCGCTCACCTTGTTATATTCATCCCTGCACAACGATGCTAACAAAACAGTGGTAGCTTGTGCATTTTTATGAATTTGTTCGTTAATAAAAACAGGGTTATCCATACTATCAAATTGCATTCCATTCTCAACTATCTACCAAATACTAGGATGGAGAGAGAAAAGGTGACTACGCATTTTGTGACTCCAAAAAGCATAGTCCTCTCCATCAAGAGGAATTGAAAGCAAATGAGCATTGGAATTGTACGGAATGCGAGAATAATCAAATGAAAAATTTGAATTAACCGGTTTCTTTTTCTTGTCGTAGTCATCGTCTCTTGTGGAAGAAGAAGACTCGTCGTTGTCATAGTAGATGATCTTCTTGATGCGCCTCTTCTTCTTCCCGTCCTTCTTCTTATGACTCGAGCCGGAGTCAGTGGTGAAAGGGAAATGTGCCCTTGGGCCATTTCTAAGTATTTTGGTGATCAAGTGCCAACACAAATGGTTTAAGTGTGAAACTATGCCAAATGGTGGATGAAGTGAAAATCAACACAAAGGTATGATTCTAGACTTAGTACATTGGTTTTTGTGTACTAACATATTTGTCTAAGTGCTAGAATCAGAGAAAATACAATTGGAAAAGACTTGGCTCGAGCAGCCAAGACTCTACTCAGTCTGGGTACATCGGACTGTCCGGTGGTGCACCCGACAGTGTTCAGTGCGCCAGGCTGGCGTCTGGTCAACTGGCTGCTCTCGGGTCTCGACGGCGGCGTACGGCTATAAATCACCGGACTGTCCGGTGGTGCACCGGACTATCCGGTGAGTCGGCTGCGGCGAAGTTGCCGCTCTCGGGAATCAAGTCAACAGCATACGACTATAATTCATTGGACTATCCGATGAGGCACCGGACTGTCCGGTGAGCCAACGGTCGACCGCGCAATCCGCGTGTGACACGTGGCCGAGCCAACGGTCAGATAGGGGCACCAGACAGTGTCCGGCGCGCCAACGGCTCCAAGTCTCCAACGGTCGGCTGCGCCAGAATAGGAAAGAAATCCGCACCGGACAGTGTCCGGTGGTGCACCGGACTGTCCGGTGCGCCAGTCGACAGAAGGCAAGAATTGCCTTCCTGGATTGCTCTCAACGACTCCTAGCTGCCTTGGGGCTATAAAAGGGACCCCTAGGCGCATGGAGGAGGACACCAAGCATACTTTGAGCATTCTTGATCATTCACACTCCGTCTTTGCGCACTTGTTTGACATTCTTAGTGATTTGAGCTCCGTTCTAGTGAGAACCTTGTGATATTCATTTGAGCTCGAGTCTTGGCCGTGTGTGTGCATATTGGTGTGGATTTGTGTGTGTTGCTTCCCTCCCTTACTCTATTGCTTTCACTTTGATCCATATTGTAAGGGCGAGAGACTCCAAGTTGTGGAGATTCCTCGCAAACGGGAAAGAGTAAAGAAAAGAAGAACACCGTGGTATTCAAGTTGATCATTGGATCACTTGAGAGGAGTTGAGTGCAACTCTCGTCCATTGGGACGCCACAACGTGGAGTAGGCAAGTTTTGTACTTGGCCGAACCACGGGATAAATCCTCGTGTCTCTTGTGCTTGTTCACACTGTGTCTATTGTGCTTCACAAGAGCTCTCCTTAGCCACTTGATTTCATTGTGCTAACTCCTAATCAAGTGTTGTGGCTTTAAGTTTCAAGTTTTCACAGGATCACCTATTCACCCCCCTCTAGGTGCTTTCAATTGGTATCAGAGGCGTTCTCTTCAAGAAAGGGACTAATCGCCCAAAGGGATGGATCCTAAGGGAAAGGGGATTGTGATCAACGACAAGGAGAAGGAGTCCTTCATCAATGAGCCAAAAGACGACAAGCCCACTAACTCGGGCTCAAGTCATATAAAGAAGGACGGGAAGAAGAAGAGGCGTATCAAGAAGATTGTCTACTACGACGACAGCGATGAGTCATCTTCTTCCCAAAAGGATGACGGCAACAACGACTACGAGAAAAAGAAGACGGTTAATTCGAACTTTTCCTTTGATTATTCTCGTATTCTGCAAAGTTCCAATGCTCATTTGCTTTCCATTCCCCTTGGTAAACCTCCTCACTTTGATGGAGAGGACTACGGATTTTGGGGTCACAAAATGCGTAGCCACTTGTTCTCTCTCCATCCAAGTATATGGGAGATAGTAGAAAATGGAATGCAATTTGATAGTACGGATAGTCCCATGTTCATCAATGAACAAATTCACAAAAATGCACAAGCTACTATTGTTCTTTTAGCGTCATTGTGTAGGGATGAATACCATAAGGTGAGCGGCTTGGATAACGCCAAGCAGATTTGGGACACCCTCAGGATCTCTCATGAGGGAAATGACGTCACCATGCTCGCCAAGATAGAGTTGGTGGAGGGCGAACTTGGGAGATTCGCGATGATCAGGGGGGAGGAGCTAACCCAAACGTACAACAGGCTCAAGACCCTCGTCAACAAAATAAGGAGCTATGGAAGCACGCGATGGACGGACCACGACGTCGTCCGCCTAATGCTAAGGTCTTTCACTGTCCTTGATCCACATCTTGTAAACTCTATTCGTGAGAATCCTAGGTACACCAAGATGTTGCCCGAAGAAATACTTGGAAAGTTCGTAAGCGGGCGAATGATGATCAAGGAGGCAAGATACGTCGATGAGGCGTTGAATGGTCCAATCCACGAGCCTCAAACCATTGCTCTCAAAGCAACAAGTAGCAGGGAGGTGCTACCTAGCAAGGTGGCGCAAGTCGAGGCGGCGGGGCTCAACGAGGAAGAAATGGCCCTCATCATCAAGCGCTTCAAGACGGCGCTAAAGGGTCGCAAGGAGCATCCCAAAAAGAACAAGACGAAGGGAAAGCGCTCCTGCTTCAAGTGCGGTAAGGTTGGTCACTTTATTGCTAATTGTCCCGATAATGATAGTGACCAGGATCAAGAAAAGAAGAGGGAAAAGAAGAAGACTTACAAGAAGGCTAAAGGCGAGGCACACCTTGGCAAAGAGTGGGACTCGGATTGTTCTTCGTCCGACTCCGACGACGAAGGACTCACCGCCACCGCCTTCAACAAATCATCCCTCTTCCCCAACGAGCATCACACCTGTCTCATGGCAAAAGAGAAGAAGGTAAGCACTCGCAATACTAGTACTTACGCTTCTTCAAGTGATGATGAATCTAGTGATGATGAAATAGACTATGCATGTTTATTCAAAGGATTAGATAGAACCAAAATTGATAAGATTAATGAATTGATTGATGCCTTGAATGAGAAGAATAGACTTTTAGAAAAACAGGAAGATCTTTTGTATGAAGAGCATGATAAATTTGTAAGTGCGCAAAATTCTCTTGCTTTAGAAGTTAGAAGAAATGAAATGCTTTCATGTGAATTATCTACGTGCCATGAATCTATTTCTAGCTTAAGGAGTATCAATGATGACTTGAAGGCTAAGTTAGAAATAGCTAATAAATCAACCTCTTGTGTAGAACATGTAGTAATTTGCAATAGGTGTAAAGACTTTAATGTTGATGCATGTGTTGAGCACCTTACTTCTATTGCAAAATTAAATGATGAAGTGGCTAGTCTTAATGCCCAACTTAAGACTAGCAAAAATGATTTTGATAAACTAAAATTTGCAAGGGATGCCTACACTATTGGTAGACACCCCTCAATTAAGGATGGGCTTGGCTTTAAGAAGGAAGCCAAGAACTTAACAAGTCATAAGGCTCCCATCTCTGCCAAGGAGAAAGGAAAGGCTCCAATGACTAATAGTGCTAAAAAGAACCATGCTTTCATGTATCATGATAGGAGATATTCTAGGAATGTTCATTATGATAGAAGTTATAATGCTTTTGACTCACATACCATGATTGCTTCGAGTTCTTCTATTATGCATGGTAGAAATTTGGCTAGGAAAAATGTTATTCATCATATGCCTAGAAGAAATGTTGTTCATGTACCTAGGAATGTAAGTAATGAACACTCTACAATTTACCATGCTTGCAATGCTTCCTTTGCAATTTGTAGAAAGGATAAGAAAGTGATTGCTAGGAAATTAGGGGCAAAATGCAAGGGAGATAAGACTTGCATTTGGGTCCCTAAGGCTATTGTAACTAACCTTGTAGGACCCAACAAGAGTTGGGTACCTAAGACCCAAGCCTGATTTGCCTTGCAGGTTTATGCATCCGGGGGATCAAGCTGGATTATCGACAGCGGATGCACAAACCACATGACGGGGGAGAAGAAGATGTTCACCTCCTACGTCAAGAACAAAAATTCCCAAGATTCAAACATATTCGGTGCCGAAATCAAGGCAAGGTTAAAGGCTTAGGCAAGATAGCCATCTCAAATGAGCACTCTATCTCCAATGTATTTTTAGTAGAGTCGCTAGGTTATAATCTTCTATCGGTTAGCCAATTATGTAATATGGGATATAATTGCATATTCACAAATGTAGATGTGTCTGTCTTTAGAAGGAGTGATGGTTCATTAGCTTTTAAGGGTGTACTAGACGGCAAACTCTATTTAGTTGATTTTGCAAAGGAGGAGGCCAGTCTAGATGCATGCTTAATTGCTAAGACTAGCATGGGCTGGTTGTGGCATCGCCGTCTAGCACATGTGGGGATGAAGAACCTTCACAAACTTCTAAAGGGAGAACATGTGTTAGGTCTAACAAATGTGTATTTCGAAAAAGATAGACCTTGTGCAGCTTGTCAAGCAGGTAAACAAGTGGGAAGTGCTCATCACATCAAGAATGTGATGACCACATCAAGACCTCTGGAGCTATTGCATATGGACCTCTTCGGACCCGTCACCTACCTCAGCATCGGGGAAGTAAGTATGGTCTTGTTATTGTTGATGATTTTTCCCGCTTCACTTGGGTATTCTTTTTGCAGGATAAATCTGAAACCCAAGGGACCCTCAAGCGCTTCCTAAGGAGAGCTCAAAATGAATTTGAGCTCAAGGTGAAGAAGATAAGGAGCGACAACGGGTCCGAGTTCAAGAACCTGCAAGTGGAGGAGTACCTTGAGGAGAAAGGAATCAAGCACGAGTTCTCCGCTCCCTACACACCACAGCAAAATGGTGTGGTAGAGAGGAAGAATAGGACGCTCATAGACATGGCGAGGACGATGCTTGGAGAATTCAAGACGCCCGAGCGGTTTTGGTCGGAAGCTGTGAACACGGCTTGCCACGCCATAAACCGAGTCTACCTTCATCGCCTCCTCAAGAAGACGTCATACGAGCTTCTAACCGGTAACAAACCCAACGTTTCGTATTTTCGAGTTTTTAGGAATAAATGCTACATTCTGGTGAAGAAAGGTAGAAATTCGAAATTTGCTCCCAAAGCTGTAGAAGGGTTTTTGTTAGGTTATGACTCAAATACAAAGGCATATATAGTCTTCAACAAATCATTGGGTTTGGTTGAAGTCTCTAGCGACGTTGTATTTGATGAGACTAATGGCTCTCCAAGAGAGCAAGTTGAGCTTGATGGTGTAGATGAGGATGATGTTCCAACGGACGCGATTCGTACCATGGCGATTGGAGACGTGCAACCACAGGAACACAAGGAGCAAGATCAACCTTCTTCCTCAATGATGGTGCACCCCCCAACTCAAGATGATGAACAGGTACCTCAAGAGGAGGCGTGTGATCAAGGGGGAGCATAGGATGTCCAAGTTGAAGAGGAAGAAGCACCACAGGCCCCTCCAACTCAAGTCCGAGCGATGATTCAAAGGAATCATCCCATCGACCAGATTTTGGGTGATATTAGCAAGGGAGTAACCACTCACTCTAGATTAGCTAATTTCTGTGAGCATTACTCTTTTGTCTCTTCTATTGAGCCTTTCAGGGTAGAAGAGGCCTTGCTAGATCCGGACTGGGTGTTGGCCATGCAGGAAGAGCTCAACAACTTCAAGCGAAATGAAGTTTGGACACTGGTGCCGCGTCCTAAGCAAAATGTTGTGGGAACCAAGTGGGTGTTCCACAACAAACAGGACGAGCACGGGGTGGTGACAAGGAACAAGGCTCGACTTGTGGCAAAAGGTTATGCACAAGTCGCAGGTTTGGACTTTGAGGAGACTTTCGCTCCTGTGGCTAGGCTAGAGTCGATTCGTATTTTGTTAGCCTATACCGCTCACCATTCTTTCAGGTTGTACCAAATGGATGTGAAGAGCGCTTTCCTCAATGGGCCAATCAAGGAGGAGGTGTACGTGGAGCAACCCCCTGGCTTTGAGGATGAACGGTACCCCGACCACGTGTGTAAGCTCTCTAAGGCGCTCTATGGACTTAAGCAAGCCCCAAGAGCATGGTATGAATGCCTTAGAGACTTTTTAATTGCTAATGCTTTCAAGGTTGGGAAAGCCGATCCAACTCTTTTTACTAAGACATGTGATGGTGACTTATTTGTGTGCCAAATTTATGTCGACGACATAATATTTGGTTCAACTAACCAAAAGTCTTGTGAAGAGTTTAGCAGGGTGATGACTCAGAAATTCGAGATGTCGATGATGGCCGAGTTGAACTACTTCCTTGGATTCGAAGTGAAGCAACTCAAGGACGACACCTTTATCTCTCAAACGAAGTATACGCAAGACTTGCTCAAGCGGTTTGGGATGAAGGACACCAAGCCCGCAAAGACTCCAATGGGAACCGACGGACATGTCGACCTCAACAAAGGAGGTAAGTCCGTCGATCAAAAGGCATACCGGTCTATGATAGGGTCTTTACTTTATTTGTGTGCTAGTAGACCGGATATTATGCTTAGCGTATGCATGTGTGCTAGATTTCAATCCGACCTAAGGGAGTGTCACCTTGTGGCCGTTAAGCGAATTCTTAGATATTTAGTCGCTACGCCTTGCTTCGGGATCTGGTATCCAAAGGGGTCCACCTTTGACTTAATTGAATATTCAGACTCCAATTATGCTGGATGTAAGGTCGATAGGAAGAGTACATCAGGGACGTGCCAATTCCTAGGAAGGTCCCTGGTGTCCTGGAGTTCTAAGAAACAAACTTCCGTTGCCCTATCCACCGCTGAGGCCAAGTACGTTGCCGCAGGACAGTGTTGCGCGCAACTACTTTGGATGAGGCAAACCCTCAGGGACTTTGGCTACAATCTGAGCAAAGTCCCACTCCTATGTGACAATGAGAGTGCAATCCGCATGGCGGACAATCCTGTTGAACACAGCCGCACAAAGCACATAGACATCCGACATCACTTTTTGAGAGACCACCAGCAAAAGGGAGATATCGAAGTGTTTTATGTTAGCACCGAGAACCAGCTAGCCAATATCTTTACCAAGCCTTTAGATGAGAAGACCTTTTGCAGGCTGCGTAGTGAGCTAAATGTCTTAGATTCGCGTAACCTGGATTGATATAGAGCATACATGTGTTTATGCCTTTGATCATGTTCCATTATGCATTTTATTGCTTATTCATGGTGCTCAAGTTGTGCAAGGGACCCCCGGACCTCACAAGTCCATGGTGCATATATTTAGGGGGAGAAATGCTACAACTTGACCCTTTGAGACTAACCGTGTGCTTGAGTTTTCTTAATTTAGTCTCAAAGGAGGATTGAAAGGGAAAAGGTGAACTTGGACCATGCAAGACTTCCACTGCACTCCGATGAGAGGGTAACTTACTCCAAGTTTATCTCTGTGTTCTTATTGCCTTCTTACTCTTAATTGAAGATTTTGGTGAGGCAATGGGGTTCAAGGGCCAAAATGATCCTGTTTTGGTGCTTGATGCCAAAGGGGGAGAAATTAAGGCCAAAGCAAGAAATGGATCAGCTACCACTTGAGAATTTTGAAAATAGTAGAGTAGAGCTTTTGTTTTGTCAAAATACTCTTATTGTCTCTTATTGTCAAAAGTTTGTCTCTTGTGGGGAGAATGTTTAATTATGGGATTGTCTCTTATTGTCAAAAGTTTCTCTTGTGGGGAGAATGTTTAATTATGGGAAAAAGGGGGAGTTTTTGAATCTTTGATCAATTTCTCTTGGAATACCTCTCTCTATGCCTCAACAAGTGACTTTGACTTAGAGATAACAAACCAAGTGGTGGCAAAGAATGACCCAAATATGCCAGATTTGAATCAAAACAAATTTGTGTTCTCATTTCCATTGATGTTGCACTTCCTTTAGTTGCTTTTTATTGTGTTGGCATAAATCACCAAAAAGGGGGAGATTGAAAGGGAAATGTGCCCTTGGGCCATTTCTAAGTATTTTGGTGATCAAGTGCCTACACAAATGGTTTAAGTGTGAAACTATGCCAAATGGTGGATGAAGTAAAAATCAACACAAAGGTATGATTCTAGACTTAGTACATTGGTTTTTGTGTACTAACATATTTGTCTAAGTGCTAGAATCAGAGAAAATACAATTGGAAAAGACTTGGCTCGAGTAGCTAAGACTCTGCTCAGTCTGGGCACACCGGACTGTCCGGTGGTGCACCGGACAGTGTCCGGTGCGCCAGGCTTGCGTCTAGTCAACTGGCTGCTGCTCTCGGGTCTCGACGGCGGCGTACGGCTATAAATCACCGGACTGTCCGGTGGTGCACCGGACCGTCCGGTGAGTCGGCTGCGGCGAAGTCGCCGCTCTCAGGAATCAAGTCAACAGCGTACGGCTATAATTCACCGGACTGTCCGGTGAGCCAACGGTCGGCCGGGCCAACGGTCGGCCGCGCAATCCGCGCGTGACACGTGGCCGAGCCAACGGTCCGATAGGGGCACCGAACTGTTCGGTGTGCACCGGACAGAGTCTGGTGCGCCAACGGCTCCAAGTCTCCAACGGTCGGCTGCGCCAGAATAGGAAAGAAATCCGCACCGGACTGTCCGGTGCGCCAGTCGACAGAAGGCAAGAATTGCCTTCCTAGATTGCTCTCAACGGCTCCTAGCTGCCTTGGGGCTATAAAAGGGACCCCTAGGCGCATGGAGGAGGACACCAAGCATACTTTGAACATTCTTGATCATTCACACTCCGTCTTTGCGCACTTGTTTGACATTCTTAGTGATTTGAGCTCCGTTCTAGTGAGAACCTTGTGATATTCATTTGAGCTCGAGTCTTGGCCATGTGTGTGCGTATTGGTGTGGATTTGTGTGTGTTGCTTCCCTCCCTTACTCTATTGCTTTCACTTTGATCCATATTGTAAGGGCGAGAGACTCCAAGTTGTGGAGATTCCTCACAAACGGGAAAGAGTAAAGAAAAGAAGAACACCGTGGTATTCAAGTTGATCATTGGATCACTTGAGAGGAGTTGAGTGCAACTCTCGTCCATTGGGACGCCACAACGTGGAGTAGGCAAGTTTTGTACTTGGCCGAACCACGGGATAAATCCTCGTGTCTCTTGTGCTTGTTCACACTGTGTCTATTGTGCTTCACAAGAGCTCTCCTTAGCCACTTGATTTCATTGTGCTAACTCCTAATCAAGTGTTGTGGCTTTAAGTTTCAAGTTTTCACAGGATCACCTATTCACCCCCCTCTAGGTGCTTTCAAGTGGGCTTGTTGTCCCTCGGCTCGTTGAAGGTGGACTCCTTCTCCTTATCATTGACCACCAACCCCTTTCCCTTAGGATCCATCTCTTCGGGCGATTAGTCCCTTTCGTGAAGAGAACGGCTCTGATACCAATTGAGAGCACCTATTGGGGGGTGAATAGGTGATCCTGTAAAATTCAACAACTAATAGACACAAAACTTGGTTAAGTGTTAGAATGATAAAACCAAGTGGCTATAGAGCGAGCTCTTGCGAATCACAATAATCACACAGAAAAGAAATCACAAGAGACACACGAGTTATCCCGTGGTTCGGCCAAGTAATACTTGCCTACTTCCACGTTGTGGTGTCCCAATGGACGAGGGTTGCACTCAACCCCTTTCAAGTGATCCAATGATCAACTTGAATACCACGGTGTTCTTCTTTCTTATACTTTCTCCCGTTTGCGAGGAATCTCCACAAGTTATAGCCTCTCGCCCTTACAATTGATGATCACAAAGAAGCACAGAAGTAAGGGAGGGGAGAGCAACGCACACAAGACTCAAAACGAGAGCACAATCACGCACACAAGTCACAACTTGAGCTCTAAGTTCAACACACGGAGTTCTCAACTCAAGAGGAGCTCAAATTGCTAGCACAGAGAATCAAATATGTGGGAGTGGAGTCTGGATGCTTAGGAATGATCAAAGAATGCTTGGGTTACTCCTCCATGCGCCTAGAGGTCCATTTTATAGCCCCAAGGCAGCTAGGAGCCGTTGGAGGCAACTTTGGAAGGCTAATCTTGCCTTCTGTCGGGTGGCGCACCGGACAGTCTGGTGCGCCACCGGACAGTCCCTATAGCTATCCGGTGCACGATCTCCTTCCTTTTCTGGCACATCCGACCATTGCAGATTTGCGACAGTTGGCACACCGGACACTGGCCCTGTTTGGCACAGCTTATTTTTAGCTTCTTCACAAATTTAAGCAGAAGTTTTGCCAAACAGACAGCTTCTCCAGCAACTTGTCAGTTCAGCTGCTTCTCAAAATGAACTAAAAGCAGCCAACAAGCAGAAGCTGCTTTTCACCAGCTTATCAAATAAGCTGCTTTTTTAACAAGCAGCAGCTGTGCCAAACAGGGCCACTGTCCGGTGCACAACGGACAGTCCGGTGCCCCCTGCCGACCGTTGGCGCACCCACACGTCACGCGCGAATTGCGCGGCCGACCATTGGAGCAGTCGACCATTGGCTCACCGGACAGTCCGGTGCACCACCGGACAGTCCGGTGAATTTTAGCCGTACGCCGTTAAACGTTTCCCGAGAGCGTCGACTTCGCCGCGGACGACTCACCGGACAGTCCGGTGCACCACCGGACAGTCCAGTGATTTATAGCCGTACGCCGCCGTCAAGTCCCGAGAGTGGTCTGTTCACCAGAGGCTGGTCTGGCGCATTAGACACTGTCCGGTGCACCACCGGACAGTCCGGTGCACCCAGACCGAGCTGCAGTTGGCTGTACACAGCCAACTCTTTTCCAAACTAATTTCTCATGTTTCTAGCACTTAGACACAATACATTAGTACTCAAATCAATGTACTAAGTCTAGAAACGTACCTTATAATATGATTTGCACTTCTTCACTCTTTGGCACAAATTAGCACTTAGAGAAAATGTGTTGGGCATTTAATCACTAAAACACTTTAGAAATGGCCCAAGGGCACATTTCCCTTTCAGCGGCGGGGCGAGCGGCGGACGCGAAGAGAGAAGAAACAGAACAGAGAAGAAGGAACCGACCTATTTTTAAATACCTAATTTTCGGCGGCCAGAGAGCAGGTCGCCGAAAATAATCCTATTTTCGGCGGCCGTGTCAGAAGCCGCCAAAAATAAGTTTATTTTCGGCGGCCACGTCCTGGCCGCCGAAAATAAAAATGGTCGCCGAAAATGATATACAGTGCTGTTGTGATAGTTTGATTAATTTGGCACAACTCGCGAGCTGGCTCGGCTTGGTGGATCAACGAGCTCGAAAACGAGGTTCGGCTCGTTTGAGACTCACGAGCCGCTCCGAGCCACCCGAGTTTGAGCCGGCTCACGAGTTTGAACCTTTTTTTCAGCCCTAGTTGCTAGGGCATATCTCCAGTGCCGGTAACCAATTTGGATGGGCTGTATGCCTGTATGGGCTGAAAATGGTTTTGGTGGGCTGAAAGTTGATCTAACCGATGGAATAGATAGGATGTGCTGCGCCTGGCCTGCGGCCTGCCGGCTTCCGTTCCGTCACAACCCTTTGCTTGTAGGCCGAACTTGTACGGTGGGCCTCTTCCTCACTACTAATAAATTATGCATTTGGAGGGCGACGAAACGATGCCGGCTCTCCGCTCTCGTGTCTCGTCTGTCAGCCATCTGTCTGGTGCCGACTGCTGGACCCCTCTTTGTTTGTGCCTGGAGGCTGGACCGCTGGAGCCCTGCACAGTGTACAGTGACGTTGTCCTCTTCGTCTGGATCTCGAGACTTCTGTGTGCTGCGATTGCGACGAATTAAAGAAACAGGTCTGTACTTTGTAGTAGCAAGTAGCAAGTGCAGTCCGCATCATCGTCCCCATCGATCATCGTCGTCGTCATCATCATATCATACAGAGAGTATGCATGGTTTGTGGTCCTTCTAACAGCGCGAAACATCTGTCAGTTTTCCTTCAAAAATGGAAAAGCGAAGGCAAAACCATCCATACGGAAGGACAAGGCATAGCGCCTAGCGCCTCCTCAAGATAGGCCGTCCAAAGTTTGTTGTTGGAGTGGGACGTGACACCCCGCACACATCAATTCATTTCAGTTTCAGCAGGTCAGTTTTCGTCGTGATACTCTGTCGCTGCAGCGGTGCCGGTGCAGCGCTAGCTGCAGTTGGGTTGCGGCCGCAGAGCAGCAGGAAGGATGGCGACCAAGGTGGTGGTGGACCTGCGGTCCGACACGGTCACCAAGCCTTCCGAGGCCATGCGCGCGTCCATGGCCGCGGCCGACGTCGACGACGACGTCCGGGGCGCGGACCCGACCGCGCGCCGCTTCCAGGAGGAGATGGCGGAGCTCATGGGCAAGGAGGCCGCGCTCTTCGTCCCGTCGGGGACCATGGGCAACCTCGTGTCCGTCCTCGCGCACTGCGACGTCCGCGGCAGCGAGGTCATCCTCGGCGACGACTCGCACATCCACCTCTACGAGAACGGCGGCATCTCCACCCTCGGCGGCGTGCACCCTAAGACCGTCAGAAACAACTCAGACGGCACCATGGACATCGACAGCATCGTCGCTGCAATCAGGCCTCCCGGCGGTGGCCTGTATTACCCGACCACCAGGCTCATCTGCTTGGAGAACACACATGGGAAGTGAGTTTTCTGATGCCGATCTTGCTGGTGAAAAGTACATTGTTTTTTTTTTTACCTACGTCGTGTGTTTGTTACTGGCTTACTGCTTCTGCAGTTCCGGAGGGAAGTGTTTATCCGCAGAATACACTGAAAAGGTTGGCGAAATTGCCAAGAGTCATGGCCTGAAGCTTCATATCGATGGAGCTCGCATTTTCAACGCCTCTGTGGTCAGTAGTACGGTGTCATTGTTGGGTCTTAAGATATCTATTTTATATAGAATTGAGATCTTATATCTATACTTTGCCTCTTCACTTAGAAATTCTAGACATCTGCGCATGCTTCCAAGCATCGTAATCCATTATTTTCGTTGTGCCAGGCACTTGGAGTTCCTGTGGACAGACTTGTGAGAGCTGCAGATTCAGTTTCGGTACGTTCCAAATCAGCTACGCTGCTTACATGTGAATGGACTACAGATACATGTATCATGGTGCTTCTATTCCTCTTTGAAAACTTAAACTTCAGGTATGCATATCTAAAGGTTTAGGAGCCCCCGTTGGATCAGTTATTGTTGGCTCGAAGGCCTTCATCGACAAGGTCTGTTGATTTGTGTTCCTAAGTCTAAACTGCAGAGTTGTACTGTTTGTAAAAAGAAAAGAATTGCAAGTTACGATGGAAATATGAACAATACCTTCAGGCCAAAATTCTTCGGAAGACCCTAGGTGGTGGAATGAGGCAGGTTGGAGTTCTCTGTGCTGCTGCTCATGTTGCCGTTCGTGACAATGTGGGAAAGCTTGCAGATGACCACAGAAAGGCTAAAGTTTTGGCAGGTATATTTTTTCTTCTAAAAAACTTAGTCAGAATTGGTTGTACCCTGTTTAAGGCCTGATTTTTCCCTTTTCTAAAAAAACAGTTTATTTCCCCCAGAATATTTGTTTCCCGACCTTTTATCCTACTTAAAACAACATGAAAAAAAAGACTGCACTGTTCCATTGCATTTGCTAGAAAACAAATCGAGATCGTCGTTGGCTTGAAGTTCTAAACTTGTCACTCTTGTTCATTTGTCTAGACGGACTGAATAAAATCGAACAGTTCAGAGTGGATTCAGCATCAGTCCAGACCAATATGGTCAGCCTCTTATACTATTTCTCATTAACCATAATATATGTAACTGCAAACATCCCATTTGTAACATATTACATATACTATGCTTTGTAAGGTATTCTTGGACATTGTGGATTCACGCATATCATCTAACAAGCTGTGCCAGGTTCTGGGAACGCACAATGTGCTCGCAAGTCCAAGGAGTCCAAAAAGGTGAAGTTCCTTTGCTGTTCAGCACCTTTTTTTTAAAAAAAAAAGATTTAGCACGTCAAGTATTTTTCTAATAACATTTAGCATGTCAAAAAAGGTGAAGTTCCACTCAGTAGTTTAGGATTTAGCATGTACATTATTTTTTGAAATATGATTTAGCATTTCCAATATCCATGTTGGTGCTATCATATTACTAACTTCACTAACACTACCAAAACTAACAATATCAGCAGTTTTTTAAAATCCAGACAATACCATTATACTATCTTCATTCTCGAATATTTGTCACTAGCTAGTTCATTTTTGAACTAAAATACGACAAATAAAAAGAACAGAGGGACTATACATCCATTCCAACTATTCATATGACCTCCTTTTATTTATGTAGTGTCAGGCTTGTCCTTCATTACCAAATTTCAGATGATGATGTTCAATATGCACTGACGTGTTTTAAGGTAGATATACAAAAACTCACGCCGTTTCTACTTTTCACTATTACTGTTCAGGTTCGTGTGTGCCGGTGTGAATGTCACTAATATGATCTTATGTTTTCAGAAAGCTGCTGAACAGCTACTAATGGGCAGTACTGAACTCGAGCATTTGGCTGAACAGCTACTGATGGGCACTAGCACTACCAAGAACTCGTACGGGCAATAGGGCACCCTGATGCATAAGCTCGGTGGTCTTGTCTGTAATCAGCTCGAAATATTGTAGCCGCACCAAACCTTCGCTGAATAACTGTTGCTTCTCGCTTGTTTCTTGGATGTGTTCGTTCCTGTGCTTTAGTCTGTCTGCGCAGAATTGCCTGGTTTTTTTTCACTTCAGGATGAGACCGACGTGGTGAAATGAAAATGAATAGGCCTCTCCATAAAATTAAAAGGTCATAAAATTAGAAGGTAAATACGACAACAAAAGGAAAAAATTTGAAACAGAGCCTATTGTATGCAGAGAGGGAAGAAATAAAAAGTAAGACCCCGTTTGTTTCGTTGGAATTGAATTCCATTTTAATAATTATAATTTAGACAAAACTAATTAAGTCCATATATTTATATATATAATATATTTATATATTATCCTAAATCATATGAGAGAGATAGTTATATACTATATTTATGTTATAGCGAAGCAAGTAGAAGAGTATGCTATAAGTTGTGTATCGGAAAAATAGTATGTAAATCTATAAAATCAATTTTCATCTCTTACCCCATGAATTTAAGATAGGTTTATATAATAACTCTGGAAAGTGGTGGAATGTCATATTCTAAAAAATAGCCTATTCTATTATTAAGATTCAAATTCCTCAAAATGAAAGAAAACAAACGGGACCTAAAGGTAAAACCTAAGCATTTCATTGCAAATGGTGAACATATGACGCTGAGGATACCCGTAGAACAGTGCTGGATTTACAATATATCCGTCGAATGTCTTCTTTTCTCCGAATGACATGAAACATTGCGTGGCTAGTTATGCGTTTATTGGAGAGTCAACTAGAATGGAGCGGTTCCATTCCAGTTTTTGAAAATGAAGTTATTCTATTCTATGTTTGGCAAACAGAACAAAGTCGCTCTAGTTTTTATTTGATTGAATTGTAGAATAGAGCAGAGTCACTTCGTTTTTATTTGGTTGAAGAGCTATATGGAGGAGGAGAGAAAAGAGAACGCTCGGGTGCGTTCCAGCTATTTATGGTAAATTTTCATATAGAGACTCTAAGAGCCGCTCCACTCCTATTTTGTTGAAAACCAAACATTCAAAAATTAGGAATGGAGCCACTCTATTCTCCTCCACTTCTCAAAATTTAGCATTTCCAATATTCTTGTTGGTTCATAGGAGAATTCAGAAACAAAGCTTTATCCGTTCGAATTCTTGTGAAGGATAACTTTGTCGAAAGTGAAACTTAGGTACGATGATTCACATTTTTTGTCAGAATTAATGAAAGTGAAGGATATCTTTCTTAACCTAGGTAAATTCACTCTTAAAAATGGAGAAGAAATTAGGTTTTGGCAGGATATATGGATGGGTGCTAAATCTTTTATGACTCATTACCCGTCTCTATATCATATTGTGAGACAAAAAAAGTGACACGATTGCTACGGTTTTGGGTACAATACCTTTAAACGTATCATTCCCTTAGAGCTCTAGTCGGTCAAAACCTCAATTTGTGGCATAATTTAGTGGCAAGTATTACATGTTCATCTAAGTACTGATAGGGATATTTTTAAATGAAGTTTAACTAATTCTAGGCAGTTCATAGTTTAATCTATGTATAGTAGTCTTATTAATAATGGGAATGTGTTCTACCATAAGCAAATTTGGAAACTTAAGCTGCCTCTTAAGATTAAAATCTTTATGTAGTACTTGTTGAAAGAGTTGTGGCGACGAAAGACAATTTAGCAAAATGCAACTGGTAGGGTAGCAGTAAATGTGGCTTTTGTAATTGGGATGAACCAATCAACATTTATTTATTGACTATTATTTTGCTAATTTTATGTGGCAGTTAATATCGGTCTATTTTGGCTTCCCGAGTCCTAGATCCGTCAAACATATCTTTGGGACCTGGTTGGCGGGGGTGGATTTAAATACTAAGAACCTTATTATTATAGGTGTCTCAACACTGCGTTGGGCTATTTAGATAAGTAGAAATGACTTGGTATTTAATAAAGCATAGACATTTACTTATTTGCAGGTTCTATTCAGAGGGACTCATTGGCTAAGATTGAAAGCACAGCTGCAAAGAAGTGATGATGTAGTGGATCTGCTAATAAAAGGTTGTCGACATTTGAAGCGGTGGCCATGTAGTTTTTTACTTATCAGGGTTGGAGGTTTTCAAACATGATTGTGTTGTAATGAAACGATTTCTTTTATAAGTGTGTGTTGAGTCGTGAGGAGTAGATGATTGTTTAAGTCTTTTAGGCTAACAAGTTTAGCCTTCTTTTGCGAGTAGTTGGAGTTGTTTTAAATTGTGTGAACTTGGTCTTACCCTCGAAAGCAGCAAAATTTGGATTTTGGTCCATTATCACAAAAAAAAACCATTAGAATGCTAGTTTAGTATTGCTCGGTGCATGAAACATCGACGATTTTGCTGTGCCTGCCTGGATAACATATGCAGCGAGGACAGACCCGAGTTTGAGCTTTTTTTTGAAGCTTAAATTACTGTAGGAAGGACCTACAGTATTTTTATTGCATAAAAAAAGGAAAGGTTAATACAGGATATTAGATACATAAAAGAAAAAAAAAGAAAATTACAGTACAGAACACTGAATCCATGTTTTAATTTTATGTCCTATCACTGGTTTAACGCGGTGACACAATAAATTCATTTCTGTTTTGAACATGTTCCGACATCCCTCCACCGTGGGCGGAATCTCATTGAACACACAATTGTTTCTGTTTTTCTAGATGCACTAGGTTAAAAGTATGATAGTTTCAAGTTTCCATGGTACTTGCCAACGTCTTCTGATTCTTAGAATGGTATTGATTAAATCAGTTGACCGTGGTGGGGAGATTCTTATAAAGGACCAGCATCTCCTAGCAAATCTGCATCGGAAAAAAAGATGGATGATTGTCTCTTCAGCTTGTAGAATGCAGTTATCACAGGTTTATGAGTCCAGAAGCATAACTCGCTGTCTTAGAAATGCCCGGATATTTAATCTGTCCTTAAGTAAAAGCCAGAAGAAGACCTTGTGCTTAGGTTGACATTTTGATTTCCACAGCCAAGTGAAAATGGGATGGGTCCACTGGTTGCCCATCAGGTGAGAATAAATCTTTTGTGATGAAAAGAAGCTAGAAGAAGCATTGCATAGCCATTTGTCTCTCTGATTATTATGCGAAAGATTAGCCAAGCAACCATTCAAAGCTTGAAATTGAACAAAGGCCTCTGCTGATAGTGGGGTTTGAAACATCTCGTGTGGAGCTGCCAATCATGCTTGTTGGATGGAGATGTCCTTGCATGAAGCAAAAGACCAAAGTTCTAGATATTATGCCGATTTGCAAATGCCATCCTAGTTGTCATGCCATAGAAGTGTTGTTTTTCCATCTCTGATCTCCACCCGAGCAATTCCCTTAAAGGATTCAAGAATTTTAATGACGTCTCTCCACCAGAAAGAACCAACTGGTTTTTCTGAGGGCAGCGAGTGGCTGTAATGATTTGCCCATATTATATTGATCCATGGGATGTCAGCTCTGTTATAGAATTTATGAAGATTTTTCATGAGCAGGGCTTTATTTTGTAATGCCAAATTAATGACACCCAATCCCCCCTGAAATTTTGGCTTATAGACCGACTTCCAAGCAACTTGAGGGGTTTCTTGGCATTTAAATCTGCACCTCTCCAAAGGCAATGCCGTCTAAGTTTATCAATATGTTTGATCACCATTTTGGGGAGCTTGAGAGTGCTCATGTAGTAAGTTGGAAGTGAGGAGAAGACTACATTAACCATTTGAAGCCTGCCAGCCTGTGATAAGAAGATAGAGGTTGACGCCAGTCTTTTTTCAATTTTCTAGATAAGAGGAAGAAAAGCACCCAGGTTGGGTCTTTGTAGTCCCAAGGGAAGCCCTAAGTAAGTGAATGGCATTGATCCAATTTTGCAGTGAAATGTATTTGCAAGGATTTCCATTTTCTGGTCCGAGACATTGATGGGGTAGATATTGGATTTGTGGTAGTTAACTTTTAGCCCTGTGGAATCGGCAAAAGAATTGAGCATCACTTTTAAAAAGAAAAGCTGTCTAGGGCAAGCTTCCATTATGAGAATAGTATCATCTGCCTATTGAATAATAGGGAAATCCGGACCACAATTGCTTGCCATGGGGAGCCGTAGAATGCCACATTCACAAGCCTTGTTGACAATTGACTGCAGAAGATCAGCTGCAAGAACAAAGAGAAGTGGGGACAGAGGATCTCCTTGTCTGACTCCATGTTTGCAATGAAATCTTTTCCTAGGGACTCCATTCAA
This sequence comes from Zea luxurians, assembly GCA_029449295.1. Classification (NCBI taxonomy): domain Eukaryota; kingdom Viridiplantae; phylum Streptophyta; class Magnoliopsida; order Poales; family Poaceae; genus Zea; species Zea luxurians. The sequence goes on from JAOPSE010000010.1 coordinate 109,878,602, forward strand.
AAGCACTTCTGAGGTGCCGGAATCAAGAATCATAGAAACCCAGTGAATCCATTTGTCACCGAACCCCTTGTGTCTCAAAACCTCCATAAGGGCTGCATGTTCCAATTTGTCAAAAGCCTTTCCAAAATCTAGCTTTAGAATGACCATTTCTTTTCTGGACTTGTGACAAAGGGAAATGTATTCAGAAGCCCAGGCTAAACAATCCTGGATCGACCTATCCTTGATGAAGCCATACTGATTCTGATGAACAAGCTTTGAGATCACCTGTTGCAAACGATTGGCTAGAATTTTTGTCAACACTTTAACACTAGTGTTAAGGAGGGAGACAGGCCTATAGTCACCAACTGAGTCCGGAGAACTGTTTTTGGGGATGAGAGCCACGTATGAACCATTAATGCTGCACATGCAGAGAGATCCTTCAAAGAATTTGTTGCATAATTCATAGAAGTCAGGGGCAATCACCGGCCAGCATTTTTTTTACAAAGTCCGTATTAAATCCATCTGGACCTGGCGATTTATTTGATGGTAGACTTTTAATGATCTGATCAATCTCATGACAAGAGAAGGGGTGCTCAAGTTCTGACAAATTGTCAATCGGCCCAATTAAGGATGGTAAGTTGAAAAGCTTTATGCTTAACAAGCTTTAATAACCTGTTCCTAGTTTATTAGACTTAAGTCTGAATTTCATTTTGCATTATTTGGATTTAGGGATTCGAAGGCTTATCATATAGAAAGTGCTACTAGCAGGTATGAGTTAAAAGGTCGGGATTGGGTTATGCTGAACTTTCCATACCGTTGCCGTCTCTATATCAACCACTTGTATAATAATGAAGTATACAACTAGAACTTATAAATGAATATATATTATTACAAAATTAATCTAGACATATATCTTAATAGTCTCGCTTAATCATAACTTTTTTATATTTATGCTCCATTTGGATGCTGATATTAGAGGACATAGAATTGAATTTGGTTCAATACCAAATTAGCAATGGTATTGAAATAAGATGTAAATCTAATTCTATTGTTTGAATGTCGCTGAATTGGAATTTTAAATTGTATGGTCTAATTCAACGCAATACAAAGGGGTGACACTCTATATTAGGATATAGAGTTTCTAGTTATAGTCCAATTCTAGGGAATTGGATCTCTGATTCCAAATCCCAATTCCATGTGCAACAAAACAATAGAATTTAGAAAAGCTAATTCCAATTCCTAATTTTGTGCTACAATATCGACATCCAAATGGGTATTGAAGTTTTCTAGATGATGCACCCAGATAGCTTTTGATAAAGTTGTTGGCGTCTTTTTAGGCCAAACACCAAGGACCTCTCTGCGAGGTGTCGGACGGTATACCATCTGTGTGTAAATAACTATGCTCTTCTCTATGGGGGACGCACCGTCCGCGTGTAGGCAGCGGACCGTCCGCGTTGACGTAGAGGACTTCGTGTTGAACCTAGATCTTGCCTCCAAGTAGGGATCCCATCGGGGAGGAGAGATTGTAGAGTTGCTTCAGAATCAACATACCACCTAGAGATGGAAAATGGGTACCCGAAACCCGAATACCCGAGGGGTTTTATCCAATATAAAGGCGGGTACGAGATGATTTCTCTACCTGCGGATATGTTAATGGGTAAGAACCTCTACCCGTTGGGTAGACGGGTACGGGTTGGTAGTACCCGTACCCGTCTACCCATGGGTAAAATAAACCCGCATCAATACCACTATAACCATCTAAAATAAAACCTTTCTCTAGCTATTTTTAGGGATTGGTATATTGGAATTTTAAGACTTTCCTAGCGGGTACGAGTTACCCGACAGGTAAAATTACCCGCGTGGGTATGGGTATAGGTAAGATTTTATACCCACGAGCATATAGGGGTTCGTAGGTCATGAGTGGGTGGCAGACCGGTGCCTCCGGTATGGCTCGACGCTGGACACAGTTAATGAGGCAGATCATCTATGACGGGTCAGTCTTGGGTCAGACACGAGATCCACTCGAGTGGTTTCCCTTCGACACGCCCGACCCCCATGTCCAGTTCCGCCATGCCCGACCCCAGACTCGGTGCCACGAGGTTTGTCCGAGGGCAGGTTCTTCCAGGGTAGATGTTACATGTCTCCTCCGACTGACCATCGGGCCCTAGTTGCCAGAGGTCTTTCCACCGGCGTGCTTGCTGACCGATGGGCCCCAAGGACCGGGGATTGTATCCCCAACAAATTTACAAGGGGGATATTGGATCCACAACCATTATGCTTAAGGTGCTATCTTCGTATGACTTGTGGATTTGGCATGTTTTTTTCGGGTAGCGAGATCGAACAACAACATTGATGTCTTCAATGAGTCATAGTTGTACACTGATGTGCTCAAGGGAGAAGCACCAAATGTGAAATTCATGGTGAATGGACATGAGGACAACCAAGGGTACTACCTCATCAGTGGCATCTACCCTCGGTGGTTAATGTTTGTGAACGACATTCCTCTCTCTAACTCCAAAGTAGCGTATATTTGTTGCATGTCAGTAGAGCGCACAGAAGGATGTAGAGAGAGCATTTTGGGGTCCTCAAGGCTCGATGCCATATTCTCGCTAGCCTATGTAGTCCTTTTTTCCACCAAGTTTTTAGTGTGATCATGTGTGCATGTATAATTCTACATAATATAATCACAGGAAATGAGTGTGTAAGATCATACATTATGGATGACTATGAGATAGTTGAGTCCTCCGTTGGAGTACTAACCACACCCAAAGCAGCAATGGGCTTTACCATCATCGTCCAATATGAGGCCGCAATTCATACTAGTCGGATGCATGTCAACTCCAAAATAATTTATTGGAGCAAGGGACATAGCTATATTCAATTTAGGGGGTGTATTTAGACCCCTAAAAACACAAAACTAGTTATATTAAGTAAATTTTCACTTATATGCATTCTTACCACCTGTTATTTATGCAACCATAAGGCAATCATACCCCCTCAAGTTGGCTCTATCTTCGGCATTGATTAAAGCATATTTGGGATTTGCACAACTGAAATTAGATTTTATTTTTTCCAAGTAATATAATTTTTAATTGTTTCATGAATTATGTAGTTTTTTCAAGTAGTACAATTTTATTTTTATGAATTATGTAGTTTTTATTTTCTTACTTATGTGTTTGATGAATTTTTTAATAAAACAATGTATTTTTTCAAATCACTACTGGAATCCGTGGCTTTGCCAAGTGCTTTTCGTCGGGCACTCGACAAAGGTACCTTTGCTGAGTGTTACACTCGGCAAAGTCTAGCTCTCGGCAACGAACCCTTTTACCGAGCGCAGGACTCTCGGCAAAGAATTACACTCGGCAAAGATACCTTTGCCAAGGGCCAAACACTTGGCGAAGGCGGCGCTCGGCAAAAAAAAACCGTCAGCAGCCGTCTACGACTGACGACCGTTAGTTTTTGCCGAGCACCGGATGGTGGCACTCGGCAAAGACGCTTCTTTGCCAAGTGCCCCACGGCTGACACTCGGCAAATAATGCTTTGCCGAGTGTCACCTTTAGACACTCGACAAAGCATATTTCTATTTTTTTATTTTTCCTTATCAAACTTTTTGTGGTATGTTCCTACACTATGTAGACATACATGTACCATTTTTGCACAATTATAAAAGTGTTTCCTATAACTATTGAATTTAGTTCGTTTGATGGATTTTTCTTGGATAATTCAGATTTGAACTGCAAGTCACTCGAAACTTGGAAAACCGTGCATGAAAAAATGATATTCATGCTATTTAGCACAAATTACGACCAATTTTAGGAGGGGACTAGAAACTTTGAGCACCAAGCTCACTAAACATGGCCATGAACTTGCCATCCACATGTTTAAAAATTATATAAAACACAAACAAAGTCAGAAAATCATGAAACTTGTCCACATGTCTTGATATAATATATAGAAGCTGTGATAAAAATTTGAGAAAGTTTCGAAAAAGTTATGACGCACTATATGTAGAAACCTAAGAGAACGACATTGAAACTCTATGATTTCATGTGTGTAACTCTTAGGTTTCTACACATGGTGCCTCATAACTTTTTGGAAACTTTTTCAAATTTTTATCACAGGCTCTATATATGATATCATGACATGTGGACAAGTTTCATGATTTTCTGACTTTGTTTGTGTTTTATACAATTTTTAAACATGTGGATGGCAAGTTCACGGCCATGTTTAGTGAGCTTGGTGCTCGAAGTTTCCGGTCCCCTCCTGAAATCGGTCGTAACTTGTGCTAAATAGCATGAATATCATTTTTTCATGCACAGTTTTCCAAGTTTCGAGTGACTTGCAGTTCAAATTTGAATTATCCAAAAAAATCCATCAAACGAACTAAATGCAATAGTTATATGAAACACTTTTATAATTGTGCAAAAATGGTACATGTAGGTCTAAATAGTGTAGGAACACACTACAAAAAGTTTGATAAGGAAAAATAAAAAATAGAAATATGCTTTGTCGAGTGTTTAATGGTGACACTCAACAAATCATTCTTTGCCGAGTGTCAGCCGTGGGACACTTGACAAAAACCCTAAATACATACTTTGCCGAGTACCTGTCAGTAGGCACTCGGCAGAGACCTCTTTGCCGAGTGCTGGCGATCTGGCACTCAGCAAAGACTATTTTTAAATTAAAAAAATCTTTGCCGAGTGCCCACGATCTGGCACTCAGCAAAGAAGGAAAACTTAACGTACTCAAGGCCCTTCTCCTTCTCTCACTCACTCACTACCTACTCTCACCCGCCGCCGCCGCTCCCTGCCGTATACGCCACCGCTCCCCGCCGTAGACGCCGCCGCTCCCCGCTGTCGATGCCGCCTCCCCGAGCTCGGCTGCACCCGTCGCCGCTCCTCGCCGTCGAGGCCCCTCACCGCCGCGGCTACCCGCGACCATGGCCGCTGCCCACGCGCACCCGCCGCCATCGCCACGCACCCGACCCTCCCCACGCCCCGCCGCGCGCCACCAGCGCCGCCCCCGCACGCACCACCATCACCCGGCCCCGCCACGCGCACCATCGCCGCCCCCACGTGCACCACCGCTGCCGGAGCCTGCATCCCCGCACGCCGCCACCGCCCCTCGGCCCCACCAAGCGTACCATCGTCGCCCCCACGCGACCCACGCCCGACCCTGACGATCTTCACTATCTAGGTATGAATTTATTATGTGTCAATTTTTAAATTTTTATTTATTATTGATTAGATGATAGAATATATAAATCATGTAAATTTGTGAATGATAGGATATGTAAATCATGTAAGTTAGGCTATAGTCTCATTGAAAATTTGTGAATGAAATATGTAAATCCTAAAATCATGTGTGGATTTCATGTGTGGATCTCTTAGGTTTCTACACATCGCGCCTCATAACTTTTTCGAAGCTTTCTAAAATTTTATCACAGCCTCTATATATGATATCATAACATGTGGACAAGTTTCATGATTTTCTGACTTTGTTTGTGTTTTATACAATTTTTAAACATGTGGATGGCAAGTTCACGGTCATGTTTAGTGAGCTTGGTGCTCGAAGTTTCCGGTCCCCTCCTGAAATCGGTCGTAACTTGTGCTAAATAGCATGAATATCATTTTTTCATGCACGATTTTCCAAGTTTCGAGTGACTTGCAGTTCAAATATGAATTATCCAAGAAAAATCCATCAAACGAACTAAATCCAATAGTTATATGAAACACTTTTATAATTATGCCAAAATGGTACAAGTAGGTTTAAATAGTGTAGAAACATACCACAAAAAGTTTGGTAAGGAAAAATAAAAAAATAAAAATATGCTTTGTCGAGTGTCTAATGGTGACACTCGGCAAAAACCCTAAATACATACTTTGCCGAGTACCAGGCACTTGACAAAGACCTCTTTGTCGAGTGCCTGCGATCTGGCACTCGGCAAAGACTATTTTTAAATTAAAAAAATCTTTGCCAAGTGTCCGTGATCTGGCACTCGGCAAAGAAGGAAAACTTAACGTACCCGAGGCCCTTCTCCTCCTCTCACTCACTCACTACCTACTATCACCCGCCGCCGCCGCTCCGTGCTGTAGACGCTGCCGCTCCCAGCCGTTGACGCCGCCTCCCCGAGCTCGGCCGCACCCGCCGTCGCTCCTTGCCATCGAGGCCCCTCCCCGCCGCCGCCGCCACGTGCACCTGCCCCCCCCCCCCCACGCCCAGCCACGCGCCACCAGCGCCGCCCCCACGCCCCACCGCCCCCACGCGCACCACCGCCGCTTGGCCCCGTCACGCGCACCATCACCGCCCCCACATGCACCACCGCCGCTGGAGCCCGCCTCGCCGTGCGCTGCCACTGCCGCCCGACCCCGCCACGCGTACCATTGTCGCCCCCACACAACCCACGCCTGACCCCGACGATCTTCACTATCTAGGTATGAATTTATTATGTGTAAATTTTTATTTATTATTGATTAGATGATAGAATGTATAAATCATATAAATTTATGAATGATAGGATATGTAAATCATGTAAGTTAGGCTATAGTCTCGTTGAAAATTTGTGAATGAAATATGTAAATCGTGTCGTTGAATTATGCGTACTATAGTCCCATGGATTGAATATATATATATATATATATATATATATATATATATATATATGTGTGTGTGTGTGTGTGTGATTGTCGGCCATCATGCCGTTGAATTATGCGTGGATGTCAGTCATCGTGCTGATACTTTTATATGCAGGATTTCGAAACCTCCCTGTGCAGGGGAGGTGCTGTCGAAATTTTCTATTGATAGGCTTCTGTTATAGGATGGTGGACCGTGAGTGGATGTACACAGACTATAGAGGAAGGGTCGATGTCACCCCTGAATGGATTAGAAAGACCAATAATTTCGTGGAACGGGCATATGGCAAAGCTGCTTAAGGAGCGAGTCTAGTCCCATGCCCGTGCAGCAAATGTACCAACCGAAAAAGAAAACCAAAGAAAGCCATGGTAGAACATATTTGGAAGAATGGATTTATGTCGGGCTGTACTCGGTGGATCTTTCATGGTGAAGTGCATCGTACGAGAGAGGAGGTGCTGAGACAACGTGTCGAGGATTATGATGTCGATGTGGGGGTAGCGGATATGTTGAACGACTATCACGAGGCACAATACACGGGAGGATGTACGGATGACGAGCCAGAGATAACCTTAAGGGTTGGGATGTTGTGTATAAGGTATCGCCGCACGGGAGATTACCTGTTCCTAATGATGAAGATTATAACTTAGACCCGGACACATATGATGGAGAGTTCTTCCAAGAAGATGGGCTAGAAGGGCGATTTGAGATAGACTTAATCGAAGCTATCGGAATGGACGTAGATATTGAAATGGTTGTTGATGAGGATGAGGATGAGGTGCAAAATGATAATGACTTAGGAATCCTTGAAGGCAATGACATTGATGATGAACTTGCGCCTTCAGATGGTGTTGACTATGAAATGGTTGATAGTGATAATGAGAGTTCTGATCCGGCTAACCCCGACACATATGAAGATTATTTTAATCGATGTAATGCTATATGACTTTTTATTTCACAACTGTTTTTAAATACATCTTTTTATATGTGTTTATTTGTTTACTCTTAATTGCAGGTTGTTGGACAAATACGGTGGATGGTTGGCTGAGGAGAAGGAGGGGGAGGAGGAGCAGGACGGCGGACGAGGCAGAGCAGCATGAGGCACAGAAGGCGGCGCAGCAGGACGACCTTGTCCAGCAGCAGGCGACGCAGCAGGACGACGACCAGCAGCAAGATGACGACGAAGCTCAGCAGGCCGCCTCAGGTTCTAGCGCCTCAGGTTCGAGGAGCGTCTACCTGCGAGGTCCCGCGAGTCTCCCTCAGCGTCCCATACTTCGAGACAGGCGACCGCTGATTCGGCCGGATGGGGAGAGGCATGTAACTTTATGTTCTTCATTCTTGTTCATATTATGTGTTTAAAATCATAATATAAACTAATACTTTTTATTTATCACTTGGATAGGTCTTGGACGATTGTGGATTATGCTGGGGGTCATCGTCGCAACCCCAATGGCATCATCGACCTGCTGTGCAGGGAACACTTCCTTGGACTGGTTGACTACGCCGGAGTGACGGGCCTAGCCTATAGCTTCGACCACTACGCCGTCGTCCCCGGTGCAGTAGACCAGGACAGCTGGGAATTCAATAACAAGGCAGAGCGGGTGAAGCAAGAGCTGTGGGTAAGTCTTAGTATAATGTAAAATATGTCGCATTCGTTGCACATTCTTGAAATAATGTATAGATACTTTAAGGAAAATGGACCCCGGGCCATTTGGCTAATTGAGTTTTGGTGTTTGATGAACGACACAATCCGTGAACTAATAAGTTTTCTAGTGTTTATGTTTGTAGTTCACAGGATGCAAGATTTACTTGGATTAAGGAATTGAGGAAAGCAACACCTCAAAAGAAGACATTAAGAAGATCCAAGAAAAGTCCAAGTGTGCTGCTGTGGACTGTCTGTGCGAAGGCGCACCAGACTGTCCGATGGCACACCGGACTGTCCGGTGCCCACACGCTAAACTGTCCGGTGCACCAGGGAACTCCAGCCCAACGGCTAGTTCCAGGTGGCACTCGGAGAGAAGACCACCGGACTGTCCGGTGTGAGCACCAGACTGTCCGGTGTGGAAAAGCCTGTAGCACCAACGGTCACCTGCTCTGACAGGGCAACGGCTAGGTGCACCGGACAGTCTACAGTGCGCTGTCCGGTGTGCCGCAGAGAACTGCAGCTTTTCTCCAACGGCTAGAATTGAGTTGGGGCCTATATATACTTCACCCAACCGGCCATTTAAAGGTGTGGGAGCCCAAGCAACATACCAAGGCATATAGTGCACATTTCCAAGAGCTCAAACACCCAAGTGCTTAATAGAATCACTCGGTGATTAGCGTAGGTGCTTTGCGAAGTGCTTAGGTTATTAGACCGCTTTAGCGCTTGCTCTAGGGAACCCTAGTTAGTTGAGTGAGTTTAGACAAACCACACAACCCCTCGGCTCTTGCGTGAGTCGTTGTAATTGTACCGAGTGGGGTCAATGTCTTGCGAGACCGTGACAACCGCGTTTGTGTCACGGCCGCCACCGTGTACCGGAGGGAACGAGGCCTGCAGTGTTTCGGCCGGAAGCTCGATAGTGGAGACGGCGGGGAGCATCCGAGAGGAGCCGGAAGTAGAGCACCACTTGCACGTGGAGAAGGCCCGCGACTCTCTATGGAGTTACTCAACCGTTGTGCTTGGCCCTTGCGTGGGCTTCCCTTTGCATAGGGGCACCAACGAGGATTAGTCGGGACCTTGTGTGGTTCCGGATACCTCGTAAAAATACCGGTGTCATCCACGAGAGTTTGCTTCTCTACTTTGCTCTTTCAGTTTCTGCATTTATATTAAGCATTTAAGTTTCAATCTTGTATTCATACTTATCTAGTGTAGATTGAAACTTAGCCTTTGCGGTAGAGATAGCAACACTTAGACAAAACCTAGTTTGCACCTTCTAGTTTGATTACTTGCATAGTGAAAGGGAAATAGGCTTACACCTTTTCCTAATTGATTTTGGTGGTTGAATTGCCCAACACAAAAAATTGGACTAACTAGTTTGCTCTAGATTATAAGTTTTACAGGTGCCAAAGGTTCACAATAGACGAATAAAAAGACCAAGAAAGGGTTCAAACAAAGAGAGCCAAAGACAACCGAAGTGTGCCCTGGTCTGGCGCACCGGACTGTGTCCGGTGCACCAGGGAACTCGACGCTGAACTCGCTACCTTCGGGAAAATGGAGGCCGCTCCGCTATAATTCACCGGACCGTCCGGTGTATGCACAGGACAGTGTCCGGTGGCACACCGGACTGTCCGGTGTGCCAGCGGAGCAACGACTACTTCAAGCGCAACGGTCGACTGCAACGCATTTAATTTGTGCCTGCGCGCAGAGGTCAGAGCACGTGCAGTTGGCGCACCGGACAGTCTACAGGAGATGTCTGGTGCACCACCGGACAGCCAGAGGCCCCACAAGTCAGAGCTCCAACGGTCGAACCCCAACGGCTGGCTGACGTGGCTGGCGCACCGGACAGTGTCCGGTGATGCACCGGACTGTCCGGTGCGCCATGCGACAACAGACTTCCAACAGCCACATTTTGGTGGTTGGGGCTATAAATACCCCAACCACCCCACATTCAATAGTATCCAAGTTTTCCAGCTTCCAACTACTTACAAGAGCTATAGCATTCAATTCTAGACACAACCAAAGAGATCAAAACATCTCCCAAGTCCGGAATCACTCTAAATCAAATAGTGACTAGAGAGAGCGACATTTGTGTTCATTTGAGCTCTTGCGCTTGGATTGCTTCTTTTCTTTCTCATTCTTTCTTGTGACAAACTCAATTGTAACCAAGGCAAGAGACACCAATTGTGTGGTGGTCCTTGCGGGGACTTAGTGTCCCGTGTGATTGAGAAGAGAAGCTCACTCGGTCTAAGTGACCGTTTGAGAGAGGGAAAGGGTTGAAAGAGACCCGGTCTTTGTGACCACCTCAACGGGGAGTAGGTTTGCAAGAACCGAACCTCGGTAAAACAAATCCTTGTGTCTCACTCTTTTATTTGCTTGCGATTTGTTTTTCACCCTCTCTCTCGGACTCGCTTATATTTCTAACGCTAACCCGGCTTGTAGTTGTGATTAACTTTGTAAATTTCAGTTTCGCCCTATTCACCCCCCTCTAGGCGACTTTCAATTGGTATCAGAGCCCGGTGCTTCATTAGAGCCTAACCGCTCGAAGTGATGTCGGGAGATCACGCCAAGAAGGAGATGGTGACCAGCGATAAGCCCGCTACAAGCCACGGGAAGGGTCCATCGGGAGAGTCCCGCAACAAAGGGAAGGAGAAGGAATCCTCTTCCCACAAGTCACATCAGAGTGGCGACAAGAAAAACAAGATGAGGAAGGTGGTCTACTACGAGACGATTCTTCATCGCCATCCACTTCCGGCTCCGACGCACCGTCCATTACTTCTAAGCGCCATGAGCGCAAGAAGTATAGTAAGATTCCCCTACGCTACTCTCGTATTTCAAAGCGTACTCCTTTACTCTCTGTTCCATTAGGCAAACCACCGGTTTTTGACGGTGAAGATTATAATATGTGGAGTGACAAAGTGAGGCATCATCTAACCTCACTCCACACAAGCATTTGGAATGTTGTTGAGTTTGGTGTACAGGTACCATCCGTAGGGGATGAGGACTACGATTCGGACGAAGTGGCCCAAATCCACCACTTCAACTCCCAAGCCACTACTATACTCCTCGCCTCTCTAAGTCGAGAGGAGTATAATAAGGTGCAAGGGTTGAAGAGCGCAAAGGAAATTTGGGACGTGCTCAAGACCGCGCACGAAGGAGACGAGGTGACAAAAATCACCAAGCGGGAGACGATCGAGGGGGAGCTCGGTCGGTTCATGCTTCACCATGGGGAGGATCCACAAGCGATGTACAATCAGTTGAAGACCTTGGTGAACCAAGTGCTCAACCTCGGGAGTACAAAATGGGATGACCATGAGATGGTCAAGGTTATTCTTAGATCCCTCGTTTTTCTTAACCCTACGCAAGTTCAATTAATTCGAGGTGATCCTAGATACAAGCTAATGTCTCCCGAGGAGGTTATAGGAAAATTTGTGAGCTTTGAGCTAATGATTAAAGGCTCAAAGAAAATCATCGAGCAAGGCACCTCCTCCACGCCCGAGGCACAACCTGTCGCATTCAAGGCAATAGAGGAGAAGAAGGAAGAGTCTACACCAAGTAGGCTCCCCATCTACGCCTCAAAGCTCGACAATGAGGAGATGGCTTTAATCATCAAAAGCTTTCGACAAATCCTCAAGCAAAGGAGGGGGCAGGACTACAAACCCCGCTCCAAGAAGGTTTGCTACAAGTGTGGTAAGCCCGGTCACTTTATAGCAAAATGTCCTATTTCTAGTGACAGTGACAAGGGCGACGACAAGAAGGGGAGAAGAAAGGAAAAGAAGAGGTACCACAAGAAGAAGGGCGGCGATGCCCATGTGTGCCGCTAGTGGGACTCCGACGAGAGCTCCACCGACTCCTCCTCCGACGAGGACGCCGCCAACATCGCCGTCAACAAGGGACTTCTCTTCCCCAACGTCGGCCACAAGTGCCTCATGGCAAAGGACGGCAAAAAGAAAAAGGTTAAATCTAAATCCTCCACCAAATATGCCACCTCTAGTGATGAGGAAAATTCTAATGATGATGAGGATGATTTATATACTCTTTTTGCCAACCTTAACATGCAACAAAAGGAGAAGTTAAATGAATTAATTAGCACTATTCATGATAAGGATGATCTCTTGGATAGCCAAGAAGACTTCCTAATTAAGGAAAATAAGAAGCATGTTAATGTTAAGAATGCTTATGCTCTAGAGATGGAAAAATGTGAAAAATTAACTAGTGAGCTAAGCACGTGCCATGATGTTATTGCCAACCTTAGAAATGAAAATGCTAGATTAATTGCTAAGGTTGATTCAAATGTTTGTGATGATTCATATGCCAATCTCAGAAATGATCATGCTATTTCTATTGCTAAGATTGAAAAATTAAATGCCTCCCTTGCTAGCCTTAGATTTGAAAATGAAAAATTGATTGCTAAGGCTAAAGACTTAGACGTTTGCAATGCTTCCATTTCCGATCTTAGAAGTGAAAATGATATTTTACATGCTAAGATTGTTGAACTAAAAATTTGCAAACCCTCTACATCTACTATTGAGCATGTTTCTATTTGCAGTAGATGTAGAGATGTTGACATTGATTCTATTAATGATCACATGATTTTAATTAAACAACAAAATGATCATATAGCAAAATTAGATGCTAAAATTGCCGAGCATGAGCTAGAAAATGAAAAATTTAAATTTGCTCGTAGTATGCTTTATAGTGGGAGACGCCCTGGCATCAAGGATGGCATTGGCTTCCAAATGGGAGACAATGTCAAACTTAATGCCCCTCCTAAAAAATTGCCTAACTTTGTTAAGGGCAAGGCTCCCATGTCTCAGGATAACGAGGGTTACATTTTGTACCCTGCCGGTTATCCCGAGCATAAGATTATGAGAATTCTTTCTAGGAAGTCTCACTCGGGCCCTAATCATGCTTTTATGTATAAGGGTGAGACATCTAGTTCTAGGCAATCAACTCGTGCTAAATTATCTAAAAAGAAAACTCCTAGTGCATCAAATGAACCTATCATTTCATTTAAAACTTTTGATGCATCAAATGTTTTGACTAACAAATCCGGCAAAGTAGTTGCCAAATATGTTGGGGACAAACACAAGGGAGCAAAGACTTGTGTTTGGGTACCTAAAGTTCTTATATCTAATGTCAAAGGACCCAAAACTGTTTGGGTACCTAAAATCAAGAACTAAACTTGTTTTGTAGGTTTATGCATCCGGGGGCTCAAGTTGGATCATCGATAGCGGGTGCACAAACCACATGACAGGGGAGAAGAAGATGTTCTCCTCCTACGAGAAAAACCAAGATCCCCAACGAGCTATCACATTCGGGGATGGGAACCAAGGTTTGGTCAAAGGTTTGGGTAAAATTGCTATATCACCTAACCATTCCATCTCAAATGTTTTTCTTGTAGATTCTTTAGATTACAATTTGCTTTCCGTATCTCAAATATGCAAAATGGGCTACAACTGTCTATTTACTGATGTAGGTGTCACTATCTTTAGAAGAAGTGATGATTCAGTAGCATTTAAGGGAGTGTTAGAGGGTCAGCTATACTTAGTTGATTTCAATAGAGCTGAACTCGACACTTGCTTAATTGCTAAGACTAACATGGGCTGGCTTTGGCATCGCCGACTTGCACATGTTGGGATGAAGAATCTTCACAAACTTCTAAAGGGAGAACACATTTTAGGACTAACCAATGTTCATTTTGAGAAAGACAGGATTTGTAGCGCATGCCAAGCCGGGAAGCAAGTTGGTGTTCATCATCCACATAAGAACATCTTGACGACTGACAGGCCACTCGAGCTCCTTCACATGGACCTATTCGGCCCGATCGCTTACATAAGCATCGGCGGGAGTAAGTACTGTCTTGTTATTGTGGATGACTATTCTCGCTTCACTTGGGTGTTCTTTTTGCAGGAAAAATCACAAACCTAAGAGACTTTAAAGGGATTCTTGAGACGGGCTCAAAATGAGTTCGGCTTGAGGATCAAGAAAATTAGAAGCGATAATGGGATGGAGTTCAAGAATTCACAAATTGAAGGCTTCCTTGTGGAGGATGGTATCAAGCATGAGTTCTCTTCTCCCTACACGCCACAACAAAATGGTGTAGTGGAGAGAAAGAATAGAACTCTATTGGACATGGCAAGAACCATGCTTGATGAGTACAAGACTTCGGATCGGTTTTGGGTCGAGGCGGTCAACACTGCTTGCTACGCCATCAACCGGTTGTATCTACACCGAATCCTCAAGAAGACATCCTATGAACTCCTCACCGGTAAAAAGCCCAATGTTTCATATTTTAGAGTCTTTGATAGCAAATGTTTTATACTTGTTAAAAGAGGTAGAAAGTCCAAATTTGCTCCTAAGGCTGCAGAAGGCTTTTTACTAGGATATGATTCAAACACAAGGGCATATAGAGTCTTTAACAAGTCCACTGGACTAGTTGAAGTTTCTTGTGACATTGTGTTTGATGAGACTAACGGCTCTCAAGTGGAGCAAGTTGATCTTGATGAATTAGATGATGAAGAGGCTCCGTGCATCGCGCTAAGGAACATGTCCATTAGGGATGTGTATCCTAAGGAATCCAAAGAGCCCATTCAAGCACAAGATCAACCATCCTCCTCCATGCAAGCATCTCCACCAACCCAAGATGAGGATGAGGCTCAAGAAGATGAAGAAGAAGATCAAGAAGATGAGCCACCTCAAGGCGACAGCAATGATCGAGGGGGAGATGCAATTGATCAAGACAAGGAGGATGAGCAAGTTGCAAGACCGCCACACCCAAGAGTCCACCAAGCAATCCAACGAGATCACCCCGTGAACACCATCCTCGGCGGCATCCATAAGGGGGTAACCACTAGATCTCGTGTTGCACATTTTTGTGAGCATTACTCTTTTGTTTCCTCTATTGAGCCACACAGGGTAGAGGAAGCACTCCAAGATTTGGATTGGGTGATGGCGATGAAAGAGGAGCTCAACAAATTCACGAGGAATGAGGTATGGCATTTAGTTCCACGTCCTAACCAAAATGTTGTAGGAACCAAGTGGGTCTTCTGCAACAAGCAAGATGAGCATGGTGTGGTGACAAGGAATAAAGCCCGACTTGTGGCCAAGGGATATTCACAAGTCGAAGGTTTGGATTTCGGTGAAACCTATGCACCTGTAGCTAGGCTTGAGTCAATTTGCATTTTACTTGCCTATGCTACTTACCATGGCTTCAAGCTTTATCAAATGGACGTGAAAAGTGCCTTCCTCAATGGACCAATCAAGGAAGAGGTCTATGTTGAGCAACCTCCCGGCTTTGAAGACAGTGAGTATCCTAACCATGTTTATAGACTCTCTAAGGCGCTTTATGGGCTCAAGCAAGCCCCAAGAGCATGGTATGAATGCCTAAGAGATTTTCTTATTGCTAATGGATTCAAAGTCGGAAAAGCCGATCCTACACTCTTTACTAAAACACTTGAAAATGATTTGTTCGTATGCCAAATTTATGTTGATGATATCATATTTGGGTCTACTAACGAATCTACATGTGAAGAGTTTAGTAGGATCATGACACAGAAATTCGAGATGTCAATGATGGGGGAGTTGAAGTATTTTCTAGGATTCCAAGTCAAGCAACTCCAAGAGGGCACTTTCATTAGCCAAACCAAGTACACTCAAGATATACTCAACAAGTTTGGGTTGAAAGACGCCAAACCCATCAAGACACCCATGGGAACTAATGGGCATCTCGACCTCGACACGGGAGGTAAATCCGTAGATCAAAAGGTATACCAGTCGATGATAGGTTCTTTACTCTATTTATGTGCTTCACGACCGAATATTATGCTTTCCGTATGCATGTGTGCAAGATTCCAAGCCGATCCTAAGGAAGCTCACCTTAGGGCCATAAAACGAATCTTGAGATATTTAGTTTATACTCCTAAGTTTGGACTTTGGTACCCCAGGGGATCCACATTTGATTTAATTGGTTATTCCGATGCCGATTGGGCAGGGTGCAAAATTAATATAAAGAACACATCAGGGACTTGCCAGTTCTTGGGAAGAGCTCTGGTGTCTTGGGCTTCAAAGAAGCAAAATTTTGTGGCTCTTTCAACCGCCGAAGCCGAGTATATTGCCGCAGGCCATTGTTGCGTGCAATTGCTTTGGATGAGGCAAACCCTTAGGGACTATGGTTACAAATTAACCAAAGTTCCTCTTCTATGTGATAATGAGAGTGCAATTCGCATGGCGGATAATCCCGTTGAGCATAGCCGCACTAAACACATAGCCATTCGATATCATTTTTTAAGGGTTCACCAACAAAAGGGGGATATCGAGATTGCATATGTTAGCACCAAAGAACAATTAGCCGATATCTTTACCAAGCCATTGGATGAACAAACTTTTACCAAACTTAGGCATGAGCTAAATATTCTTGATTCTAGAAACTTTTATTGATGTTTTGCACACATAGCTCATATGTATACCTTTGATCATCTCTTTCATGTGCTATGACTAATGTGTTCTCTCAAGTCCATTTCATGCTAAGTCATATATTGAAAGGGAAAAGGAGTCTTCGGCGAAGACAAGGCTTCCATTCTGCTTCATCGAATCATTCATCCTTTGCCGTCGCTCCGCCCTCACTCTCCAACTTTGGTATAATCTTCACCTCTTTACTTTCGTTCAAAGGGGGAGAGAGTAGTTTAAAAGGGCTTATATTTCACTCAAGCATCCGTTTTTGGTGATTCATGCCAAAGGGGGAGAGTGTATTAGCCCAAAACAAAAGGACCGCACCACCACCAATTTCAAAAATGTAGTCTTTTATTTGGTATTAAAAGAAGTTTTTCAATTGGTATCTTATTTTGATATAATTTCAAATTGGTATACCCTCTTCAAAATTAATATCTAAAACCCTCTTGAACACTAAGAGGAGGATTTCATTAAGGGGGAGTTTTGTTTAGTCAAAGCAAAAGCATTTGAAACAGGGGGAGAAACTTTCAAAACTTGAAAATGCTTTTCAAAATCTTATTCATTTACCTTTGACTATTTGCAAAAGAACTTTGAAAAGAATTTCCAAAACATTTTGCAAAACAAAACATGTGGTGCAAGCGTGCTCCAAAATGTTAATAAGAAGAAAAGCCATCCATGCGCATCCAGTAAGTAATATTTATTGGTTTCATTCCAAGCAACCTTTGCACTTACATTATGCAAACTAGTTCAATTCTGCACTTCTATATTTGCTTTGGTTTGTGTTGGCATCAATCACCAAACAAGGGGGAGATTGAAAGGGAAATATGCTTACACCTTTTCCTAATTGATTTTGGTGGTTGAATTGCCCAACACAAATAATTGGACTAACTAGTTTGCTCTAGATTATAAGTTTTACAGGTGCCAAAGGTTCACAATAGACCAATAAAAAGACCAAGAAAGGGTTCAAACAAAGAGAGCCAAAGACAACCGAAGTGTGCCCTGGTCTGGCGCACCGGATTGTCCGGTGCACCACCGGATAGTGTCCGGTGCGCAGGAAACTCGACGCTAAACTCGCTACCTTCGGGAAAATGGAGCCCGCTCCGCTATAATTCACCGGACCATCCGGTGTATGCACAGGACAATGTCCGGTGGCACACCGGACTGTCCAGTGTGCCAGCGGAGCAACGACTACTTCAAGCGCAACGGTCGACTGCAACGCATTTAATTCGCGCCTGCGCGCGCAGAGGTCAGAGCACGTGCAGTTGGCGCACCGGACAGTCTACAGGAGATGTTCGGTGCACCACCGGACAGCCCAGAGGCCCCACAAGTCAGAGCTCCAACGGTCGAACCCCAACGGCTGGCTGACGTGGCTGGCGCATCGGACAGTGTCCGGTGGCGCACCGGACTGTCCGGTGCGCCATGCGACAACAGACTTCCAACGACCACATTTTGGTGGTTGGGGCTATAAATACCCCAACCACCCCACATTCAATAGTATCCAAGTTTTCCAGCTTCCAACTACTTACAAGAGCTATAGCATTCAATTCTAGACACAACCAAAGAGATCAAAACCTCTCCCAAGTCCGGAATCACTCCAAATCAAATAGTGACTAGAGAGAGCGACATTTGTGTTCATTTGAGCTCTTGCGCTTGGATTGCTTCTTTTCTTTCTCATTCTTTCTTGTGACAAACTCAATTGTAACCAAGGCAAGAGACACCAATTGTGTGGTGGTCCTTGCGGGGACTTAGTGTCCCGTGTGATTGAGAAGAGAAGCTCACTCGGTCTAAGTGACCGTTTGAGAGAGGGAAAGGGTTGAAAGAGACCCGGTCTTTGTGACCACCTCAACGGGGAGTAGGTTTGCAAGAACCGAACCTCGGAAAACAAATCCTTGTGTCTCACTCTTTTATTTGCTTGCGATTTGTTTTCACCCTCTCTCTCGGACTCGCTTAAATTTCTAACGCTAACCCGGCTTGTAGTTGTGATTAACTTTGTAAATTTCAGTTTCGCCCTATTCACCCCCCTCTAGGCGACTTTCACATAGGTTTTGCTCTAGAGATTTAATTGTGGCCTAGTTTAGTAAAAGTTTTAGAAGTCCTAATTCACCCCTCCTCTTAGACGTCACCTGTTTCCTACAAGTGGTATCAAAGCCCGGTTTGGCTCATTTGAAATGTTTTTAGCTTCACCGCTAAAAGAGCCAATGCTTTTTAGAGGAAGGGATGGATACCCATAGGCCACCACATTTCGATGGCACTAACTTCCCATATTATAGTGCTAGAATGGCTTGTTACCTAGAGGCCGTTGATCTAGGTGTTTGGAGAGTCACTCGTGACGGGATGAAACCCCTCAAGAATCCCGAGAAACCCACCACGAGTGAGGAAAAAGAAATTCATTTAAATGCTAGAGCCAAAAATTGCTTGTATGAATCTCTTAGCATGGATATTTTTAATCAAGTATTTACCTTGAAAACTGCTAATGAGATTTGGCTAAAATTGCATGAGCTCCATGACGGCACATCCAATGTCCGTGAGCAAAAACATTGCCTAGTCTTAAATGAGTATAATTCTTTTGCTATAAAAGATGATGAGCTTGTGAGAGACATGTATTCTCATTTGAATCTAATTATCAATGAGCTCAACTCTATTGGCATTAATAAGCTAGGTGATGCAGACATTGTGAGGAAGATTATCTCCCTGCTACCACAACAAAGATATGGGAGCATCATCACCATCCTTCACAACATGAAGGACTTGAGCAATATGACCCCGACCATTGTGATTGGGAAAATCGCGGCTTTTGAAATGTCGCGAAAAATGTGTCGGGGAGAGGAGCCAACTTCCTCAAGACCATATGCTTTTGCATGTGATGAAAGGAAGGGCAAAAAGAAGGCTCCCACTCCAAGTTCCTCAAGTGAAGAAGAGGAAGAAGAAGAAGAAAGTGATGATGATGAAGATAATCAACCATGCACATCATCCTCCGAGGACGAAGAAACAATCCGACGCGTCGGAAAGGTAATGAGGATGATCCGCAAAATTAATCTAATGGGTGTACCCCTGTAGATCGAGGATCTTCTCTTTAACATTGACAGGAAAAAGCAAAGGAAGAGAGGATGCTTCGTATGTGGGGAAAAGGGCCACTTCAGGGACAACTGTCCAAATATGGCCAAACCCAAAAAGGAGAGGAGCAAAGGCAAGGCGCTAACAAGTGTTAGAACTTAATATGATTCTTCAAGTGAAGATGAACCTCCAAGGACGCGTAGCCACCGGTCCTCATCACGCTCATCACGGTCATCACACAAATATCTTATTGGAAAGAGGTAACAAAAGCATTCCATCCTCTAGTGACGATAGCAGTAGTGATGATGAAGGTGAGGGAAAGCCCTCTTTAGATGAGCTTGCGGAAGCCGTAGAATTTTTCCAGGATGTTTGCACTAAGCAAAAAGCTCAACTTAAAACCTTGAAAAATAAGTTGATTAGCTCCCAAAATGATTATAAAGGTTTGCTAGAAAAATTTGAAACTTTTGCAAACTTAAATAGTGAGATGTCTACTAAAATTGAGCTATTAGAATCTAGTGCTCCATCCACTGCTACCGATGATAGCCTTATTAAAAAGAATGAAAAACTTAAGGCTAAGTTAGCTAGCTCCCAAGAAGCTATTGAAAATTTGCTAGAGAAAATGGAAATTCTTAGCATACACAATAATGAGCTAACTACTAAGCTAGAAAACATTGGTAGCACCCCAGCAGCATCTTTAGTTGACCTGAAATTATTAAAAAAGATTCTTCTACTTCCTGCTTTGATTTAATTGATGATTCTAACCCCTGCAACCAAGTTCTTGTTGAGAATATTGTTGTAGAAACATGTTCGGATGAGTTTGCAAAGGAAAATGAATAATTAAAGCAAGAAGTGGCTCGCCTTGGCAAGGCTTTGTATGACAAGAATGGCAAAGCCAAACAAATCCGACCTCCATAGGATAACACCACTGCGGGAGTGAACAAGCCTATGGAGGGAGAAACTGTGATTTGTAGGCTATGCCACAAGGAAGGCCATAAGTCTTTCCAATGCAAGGCGATGACCGGGGATAAACAAAGGCAAAAGCTCAAGCAAAAGCCATCAAGCAAAATCTCTAACACCTACATCAAAAAGGTGGATAAAAAGACTGCTACACCATACTTGATCAAGAAGAAAAAGAATGGAAAGGTGATAGCAATCAAGGCCAACAAGCAAGCCAACAAAGGAAAGGGGGCCAAACGCATCTGGGTGCCAAAGGAAATAATTTCAACTATGAAAAGCACCAAGAAGGTTTGGATCCTGAAAGGGAAGTGAGTGGACCGAAGGTCGTCGGGAAATTTGGAGACTTGGCAAATTTGGGATGTATATCATGGGATACATCATATTGGATCAAGAGTACTTGCCAAGTGGGTTAGTAATTTTTTGGACCCAAATTTCCCACCCATGACTAAGGTAACTAGATTTATTGTATCTCCTGTTTTTTGATATGCGTATCTTTTTACTTTGTATCTAGTTTACTTTTCTTGCCTAGTATTACATTTGTCATTTATTTTTGTTTAAAATCATGCATACTAGGTAAATCACATGGTAGGATTGCTTGCTTTCAATTCATATACTTAAGCAAACCTACATGGTTTAAAATGTTTAGTTAAAAGCACGGCACATAGCTTCTATATCACTTCATAGTAAATGATGCATCAATTGAAAATTTTGAATTCTACAAGTTGTATCATTTAACTTATATGTGCCAAAGTTCGGATTATAGATAATTTGCCCCTCTTGATACCAAATCAAAGTGCATGTCTCCTACAAGTATTCAAAACTTGTATGCACACCTTTAGGGGGAGGTTACTCTATAATCTAATACTTTGAGACTAACACCTTTTCAAGTCTATTTCATGTGATAGTCTCATTGTAAGGAAAATAAGGTCCCCGGAGAAAGACTACAATCTTCCACTGCAAAATCTCCAAGAACTCTCATGTCTCTCAAGTTCACCATTGAATTTCAATCGGTATCTTTTGAGACTACATCAAGTATCATTTACATGTCTTCTCCAATATTTGATTAGACTATATTTCATATCATATGCTTCCATGTTGCTAAAAATGCATAAGTACTTAACTCATATTCTGTTACCTGCATAAGGGAAGTTAGTCTTTTCAAATCATGTCTTGCACCTCTAATTTTCACATGCTTTTTCCTAAGTAGAGGATCTCTGTCAGGGGGAGTATTTCTTCATCTCTAAAAAGGGGGAGAAAATTCTTTCTAAAGAGAACACTCGTTTAGGGGGAGTAATCCTTTCAACTGATATCATTCATGTGGTTTAATTTAGTATCCTTCAAATGGTATCATCTGATAAATTTCTTGATGAGGGCAAGCTTTTATTTACTTCCTACATGCTTTTAATGTCTTCCTTTTCGGTGATTGATGCCAAAGGGGAGAAGTTTAGGGACCAAAGCAATGAAAACTATATCAAACACCAAACACCACCAATTTAAAGTTTTATATCTCCAAATGGTTTTTCAAGTGGTTTTGGTCATTTGGTCCTAAAATAGGAAGTAACTGAATTATAGAGTTAGGGGAGGCTTAAGTCCATAATTTCACTTTGTGGGGACAATCATGCATCCTAGCAAGTAGATTGCATATTTTCATTCAAATACTTGTATTATTTGCTTGCTTTGGTTGTGTTGTCATCAATCACCAAAAAGGGGGAGATTGTAAGGAAAATGGACCCCGGGCCATTTGGCTAATTGAGTTTTGGTGTTTGATGAACGACACAATCCGTGAACTAATAAGTTTTCTAGTGTTTATATTTGTAGTTCACAGGATGCAAGATTTACTTGGACTAAGGAATTGAGGAAAGCAACACCTCAAAAGAAGACATAAAGAAGATCCAAGAAAAGTCCAAGTGTGCTGCTGCAGACTGTCTGTACGAAGGCGAACCGGATTGTCCGGTGCCCACACGCCGGACTATCCGGTGCACCAGGGAACTCCAGCCCAATGGCTAGTTCCAGGTGGCACTCGGAGAGAAGACCACCGAACTGTCTGGTGTGAGCACCAGACTGTCCGGTGTGGAAAAGCCTGCGGCGCCAACGGTCACCTGCTCTGATAGGGCAACGGCTAGGCGCACCGGACAGGCTACAGTGCGGTGTCCGGTGCACCACCGGACTGTCCGGTGCACCACCGGACTGTCCGGTGTGCCGCAGAGAACTGCAGCTTTTCTCCTACAGCTAGAATTGAGTTGAGGCCTATATATACTTCACCCAACCGGCCATTTGAAGGTGTGGGAGCCCAAGCAACATACCAAGGCATATAGTGCACATTTCCAAGAGCTCAAACACCCAAGTGCTTAATAGAATCACTCGGTGATTAGCATAGGTGCTTTGTGAAGTGCTTAGGTTAGTTAGACCGCTTTAGCGCTTGCTCTAGGTGAACCCTAGTTAGTTGAGTGAGTTTAGACAAACCACACAACCCCTCGGCTCTTGCGTGAGTCATTGTAATTGTACCGAGTGGGGTGAAAGTCTTGCGAGACCCTGACAACCGCGTTTGTGTCACGGCCGCCACCGTGTACCGGAGGGAACGAGGCCCGCGGCGTTTCGGCCGGAAGCTCAGTAGTGGAGACGGCGGGGAGCGTCCGAGAGGAGCCGGAAGCGGAGCACCACTTGCGTGTGGAGAAGGCCCACGGCTCTCTATGGAGTTACTCGACCGTGGTGCTTGGCCCTTGCGTGGGCTTCCCTTTGCATAGGGGCACCAACGAGGATTAGTCGGGACCTTGTGTGGTTCCGGATACCTCGTAAAAATACCGGCGTCATCCACGAGAGTTTGCTTCTCTACTTTGCTCTTTAAGTTTCCACATTTATATTAAGCATTTAAGTTTCAATCTTGTATTCATTCTTATCTAGTGTAGATTGAAACTTAGCCTTTGCGGTAGAGATAGCAACACTTAGACAAAACCTAGTTTGCACCTTCTAGTTTGATTACTTGCATAGGTTTTGCTCTAGGGATTTAATTGTGGCCTAGTTTAGTAAAAGTTTTAGAAGTCCTAATTCACCCCCCTCTTAGGCGTCACCCGTTTCCTACAGATACATCATTTTTGTATGCATGATTTCTTTAGATGCGAGGCTGGATACGAGGCTAGAGCGGATGTGGTGGCCACCATGAGCTGTAAGAAGCTCGTCGTGGATGTTGGGGGCCTTCGTCCTCCGAAGGTCCTCAAAAACATGACTTGACAATGTTTTCCAAGTGGATTATGTGAACAGGTATTTTCGGACTCAGAATTATGGACATAAAGCACGGTCAGGACGAAGCTTGAGCCAGACGAAGGAGATTACCAAGTTCTACGAAGGACGGTGCACAGCCGAAGCTATGTGCAGGGAAGCTTCGTCGCGGTATCGGAGAGGGGAACCGACTTAAAGATGAAAAGACTTCGGGGGCCTCGACAGATTTCCATAAGCCGTTAACAAATGTAATGGACATGAATGTAATTTTACGTGGGCTGCGTCCCGCGTCTATAAATAGGTGAACAGTACTCCCGTACTGTTCACGCTGACTGGGCATTGGCTTTTGCGTCACGCTTGCACTTTTTACCTTCTCTCAGGACCGAAGGTATATTTGTAATTTGAAATCATTTCTATTTTTCCATGTTAATGAAATAGAAATGATTCTATGTTGATGTTCATATTTCACGCTTTATATGAATCCTTCGGCATTACTTATTATATTTACGAAGGTATGTCTCTTATGACCTTCGTCCTAAAGCATTATTTCCCGAAGGGGCATAATGTTTCGAAGGACGAAGGACCTTAATGTTTAACATTTTCTATGTTGCCTTGTTCTTAACTCGAAGCATTTGAGAACAAGACCCCAACATTGGCGCCCACCTCCGGTGAACTCACTTCCACTTCGAGTTTTTGTGAACACCTTCGGAAGCTATAGACCTTCGCTATGGCGCCGAAGAAAGCTTCAGCGACTGGGGCAGGAGCACTACAACCGCTGGACCACAACCAGGAGACCGTCTCTCTTCGGGAGGCCCGAAGCCAGAAGAGAAAAGCCGTCAGCCCGACGCTTGAGGAAGAAGAGCTAGACCAAGAAATCAGAGAGATGGAGATGCTACATCAACAAGTGCAGAGGAAGAAGGAGAAGATGGCCCGCCTAGCTGAGTTGCAAAGGCAAATAGACGAAGCCTCTGAGGAAGTTCGCCATCTCACTCACGATGAGCAGAACAGAAGGCCTCATCAGAAAGACCTTCATCAGGAGGGCTTCGGCAACGAAGATGACTGGTATGATAATTTCCATCAGGGAAATTTTGTTTTCGATGATGCTTCTCCTCTGTCTGCTGAGCTGCAGGCTACACCTTGGCCTCCATCCTATAAGCCACCCCAGCTTCCCATGTTTGACGGCCACTCCGACCCGAAGCAATTCTTGATGAGCTACGAAGCAACAGTGTCTTCGTACGGGGGCAACGCTGCAGTCATGGCGAAGTCTTTCGTTATGGCCGTCAGGAATGTTGCTCAGACCTGGTATTCCTCCCTTCGGCCAGGAACAATCACTTCATGGCAGAAGCTGAAGGATATGTTACTAACCAGCTTTCAAGGATTTCAGACGAAGCCGGTCACAGCTCAAGCCCTCTTCCAGTGTATTCAGGATCACGAAGAATACCTTCAGGCGTATGTCCGAAGGTTCTTACGATTGAGGGCGCAGGCACCAGCGGTGCCCAATGAAATCGTTATCGAAGCCATGATCAAGGGGCTTCGTCCTGGACCTGCAGCTCAATACTTTGCTCGGAAGCCTCCTCAGACCTTGGAGAAATTGCTCCAAAAGATGGATGAGTACATTCGTGCTGACAATGACTTTCGCCAAAGAAGGGAGGAGGCCTTCAGATTTTCTGAAATGACCAGGGGCTTCGGAGGAAGATATTACCCGAGGCATGTCCGTTCCATCCACAACACTCAGAATGATGATAAGGGGAGTCAGCAAAACAGGCCGCAGTGCTCCTCACAGGCTTCGGGGCAACAACAAACTTCCTTCCGGCCACCAGCTCCAAGAGGCAGAGGCGCCAGGGGCTTCGGCGGAAGATTCGGAGATCAGCCAAGGAGACTGTTTTGCTTGTTCTGTGGAGAAGGCAAGGGCCATACCACTAGGACGTGCCATGTTACAATCCAGAAGCAAAAGGAAATAGCCGAAGCTGCATCTCAACAAGCTCAGCCGAAGCAGGTCATGCATACTGCTTCGTATCATCCGCCTTATATCCCACAATACATAGACAACCACCCTGCAGCCTCTGTAGCTTCGGCAAGTCAACCTCAAGCTTCCTGGCAGCAGCTTCCGCCTCCACCTCCATTGCAGCAAGGTCAACAGCCAGAAGGGAGTCAATACGCTCCACATCAGAGGGACTTCAGAGAACAGTCCGAAGCTCGCACAGTCAACAGCACTGTGCCAGAGTCGAAGCACATTTATTGACATATCCTACCTTTGATAGCAGTCTTTTCTATTCAGTTTTATTTTCTATGAAGCAAAAAACATTGATAGTTTTCATGTAATAATTTCGTTGTTCCCCACGAGGAAAATCTGTTTGCTCCACAAGCCTAAGTTGCTGAAGCCTAAAACTTTTTCCGTTACCAAGGAGGACCTTCGGATTAAAAATCCTTCGGAGTAATAGAAAGTCGTTCTAAGGAACACAGAGTAAGTTTATGAAGTCACAAAAAGCCGTTCCAAAGGGAGCGCAGTGTAAGTTTTCTGCTCAGAAGTCGTTCCTAAAGGAATGCAGAGCCTACAGCGAAAAGTCAACGCTGATACCGCCTAAGTAAAAGGCGAAGAAGCTCCTAAGGGAGGCTTACAGCGAAAAGTCAACGCTGAAACCGTCTAAGTAAAAGACGAAGAAGCTCCAAAGACGTTCCTAAGGGAATGCAGAGCTTACGAATATATTTTATGTGTATCTTCGGAATAAATGTCACATGCATAACATAACATCATTACATCATTTTGCATAGCATAAGCATCATACATCATATTGCATTTGGCAAGAGAAGGGGATACTCTCAACCTTCGAAAGGATGCTTTGAGAAAGTGACATCGAAATTGTATAGCTTCGGAATACAGTTTCGGAGAATATTTTTACGAAACATGGGCGAACTTTATCAGATCAATATCGAAGTTGTATAGCTTCGGAGTATAGCTTCGGAGAATGTTTTTACGAAGCATGGATGTCATTCATCAGAATAACTTTAACGAAGAATGTCTTCTTCACGAAGCATGAAAAGAAGGGAAGGTGTTTTTTCGCCGAAGGCTCAAAAATGGTATGTATTTAAAGTTTCATGCATCGTAAAGAATTCAATAATGAAAAGAGACTTGTATATTACATTCAAATGTACAAAGTGTTACATAGATTACACTTTAAATGTTTTTTTCCAAATAGCATCTAATCTTCTCTCAACACTGCTTCGGCGGCTTCATTCAGAAGTTGGTCAACAACCTTGTCCATGATAGTTTCGGCCATTTGTTTAATTTCTTCATCCCCTTTTGTGTGGGGGTCGGCAGTTGATTCAACAGTTTCTGAGCGAAGAGAACACTTCTTCATTACTTTTACAAATCGTGAGCAAAGTTTAAAATGAAAATTACAACGCAACAAGAACGACTAATTGGTACCTAATTGTCTTTCGGGCTCCGTACTCCTTTCGGCAGCTTCTGCCACTTTTCTAGCATCATGAATGCCTTTTTCGCTTCTTTGGATGATCTCTTGCGCCATTCCTCGGCCGCCGTCGTTCCAGATATCAGTAAAAAATTTGCCACCAATCACGCTTGCTTCGGCCGAGGGGTCCTTGATATCTTCGGAAGATAAGGCAGCTTCGGACTGAGCTAAAAATTTTACATGTCCGCAACCTTTCTTCTCTAAGACAGAAGCAATTCCTCTGGCGCCCGAAAAAGCGCATATGTCGCCGCGACTGTTCAGAATCTCTTCGAAGGCCTCTGCTTCGTGGCTAATCCATTCCAGCGGATCTTCGGGATTGCCTCGAGAAAAATTCTCTTCGCTGGAAAAGGCGCCGACGCTAGCAAAGCTGGTTTTAATTTTATTCACGCATTCTATAGATTTAACATAGCATTTCCCCTGAGATGTGCGAAGCTCCTTAACTCTTGATTCCAATTTGCTGACCATAAAATCACTAAGTTCTCGTTTCGTTTCCTCAAGCGCGCGCTCCTCTTTAGCTCTAGCCAGCTGTTTCTGAAGATCTTTGATCTCGCGTTTTTGAGCTTCGGTTTGGGCCTTTGAAGCAGCTTCGTCTTTTTTCACTTTATCTACCAGTGTAAGCAGAATTTTATCTTTTTCCAAAGCTTCGTTTCTCAGTTTGATAACTTCGGAGCGTAAATTATTAAACGCAATTTCATAGCTTTCATCTTCGGCGCTCTTTTGGGCTCTTAGTGCGTTGCTTAGGATCAGGCCCTATACGAAAAAGAATTCATATAAGAAAAAAGGAATGAGTTGCGTAAAAAAAATAATAAGGGGGTTTTTTCAAGCGTTTAATTCCCGTACCTTCAGGCTGTTGTACGCAAGACTGTCTGCGAGATCTTCTTTAGTCATGGCGCTTAATCCAGATTCAAGCTTCGGGAAACCAATACTCCTGGCCATCTCTCGGCAGACAGATAGCTCTTTGTTGTCAGGCAGGCAGTATAAGAAATCATCTTCATTCGTCCCATTGAATATTACTGCCCCCTTCGGATATTTTAGCTCCTTTGCATAATGGTTAGCTTCATGAGTTTCTTCTTCAGATAGTTTTTTCCCCGAAGCATGTCGTATGATGTAATCACACATGCTGGCAGGCGCTTCGGGGATGGCAGTATCAGTTTCTTCAACTAAAGCTGGTTCTGGTATTTTTATAGCTTCGGCTTCCAAAGTTTGCTCCTTGAAGGGCTCTGAAGGCCCAGCTTCAGCTTCAGCCTGTTGCGTCGAAGCTTCAGTAGAAGCTTCAGCAACTTCAACACTCTTTTTTGGAGTTGTGCTTGAAGACTTAATTGTCTCCAACACATCTAATACGTTTACCATTCTTTTCCTTTTTGGGGTCACTGTTGGACCCTTTTGGTTTTTTGCTGTTTCGGCACTTGCTACAGGACTCAAAACTTCTGATGCTTTTTCCTTAGTCGATTTTTTCACTTCTTCCATTTTTTCTGTGGACGGCGCTTCGGCCATCATTGCAATTTCTGGCAGCAAGGTTGGCTGTTCAGCTTCGGCGGCCGAAGATGTTTCTCCGGTAAACTCAGGCACCGAAGCTGGTTCAATATGGCGTGGCCGGTGTGTGAGGACTTTTAACCTTTTTCCTTTCGGTTCTGGCTCGCTAGGAGCAGCTGCAGCTTCTTCTTTTTCAGAGGTTGTGTTTTTCCTTTTTTGCCCTCGGATGGGATAACGATAATCAGGGTAGAAGAACCCGACTGCATCAAACACCCGGTTGAGTCTCTTCTTTTTTCGGCCTCCGAAGGCTGCTGATAACGCAGTATTCTTAGCCTTCGAATATGCCCCAAGCAATTCGTCACTTAATGTTTCTATGCTTTTCAACCAGTCGTCATCAGGTTCAACAAATTTATCTGCATATTTGAATGTGTACTTCAGCCTGACCAGTCCGCCTTCGTCGGACTCTTTGATAGTATCCTTCGGCATTTCCCATTTTTCTGCAAGTGGCCATACCCTGAAGGCAATGTGCTCTTGGACCAAGTCCCTTGACCCAATGAAAGAGCAAACTATGCCGAAGGCTCTTTGGCATTCCTCGGCTGCTTCGTCCATTTCAACCTTCGGCCTTCGAAGTCCGAAGCGTTGCCAGATGGGGCGCATAATAATACTCTTGACATTTTCTTGCGCTGATAAGTCATTTTTTACATAGAACCATTCGGTCATCCAGGCTCCGGGCCACCGCTTCCGAAAGGTTGGTACAGGGCGGCTTGACCCGGAGCGGGCACCGAAGCTGTAGCACCCAAAATTATTGTGATATTGTTCTTTTCCCCACGGCTTCGTCTCATATAACAGTTCATGGATGTTGCAAAAACTTTTAGCATTTGGTTCTAAACCTTGGCTTCTTGCAGCCCAGACGAATATCCCCATTCTTATGATAGCTTCAGGAGTAAGTTGATGAAGGTAGACCTGAAATATTTTCAGTACCTCAACAACGAAGTTGTTCAGGGGGAATCGAAGCCCAGCCTTGAGAAAGCTTCGGAAGACTACAACTTCATCTTCTTCGGGGGTGGGAGAAGTCTTTTCTCCAGCGTCAGCCCTCACAATAGATATATCTCGAAAATACCGCCCCCTCATATTATCAATATGACTCTGCTTGATGGTGGTCTTCCCGAAAACCGTGTGACTTGGCCGCCATGGACGATCTTCGGCCTCTTCCCCACCACTCTCTACATCATAGCTGTCGCTGTCACCAGTATCTTCGGACAAACCTTCGAGAATTTCCTTGGTGATTTTCTCTGTATTGGTTTCTGCCATCGCTATCAGGAACCCCAGATTCTTCTCCTCCTCGAGACTCAGCTTCGTCTCAGCAGGGATCTTCTTGCCTTCAGACATCTTCGGAAACGCTAAAAAATTGTTCTCGAGGCCGAAGCTTCAAAATCAAAAAGACCAGCAAATCTTAGTGCACAAGAGCTAAAAATTTTAGTGGGTCGAAGCAGAAGGCAAGTGTGCGTACCAAATGAGTTTGCGGTGCGATCTTATTTATACGCCCAGGACGTTGAAAATTGAAAGGCCCCGCTTGTCAGTGAATGTTGCTATTCTAGCAAAGGGGAAGGTGTTTTTTCGGACCTTCGGCCAAGGCCTTCGTCCATATCGCAATCTGAATTTATTATTAACAAATTAATATTGCGAGGGGCTACTGTTGGGGGCCTTCGTCCTCCGAAGGTCCTCAAAAACATGACTTGACAATGTTTTCCAAGTGGATTATGTGAACAGGTATTTTCGGACTCAGAATTATGGACATAAAGCACGGTCAGGACGAAGCTTGAGCCAGACGAAGGAGATTACCAAGTTCTACGAAGGACGGTGCACAGCCGAAGCTATGTGCAGGGAAGCTTCGTCGCGGTATCGGAGAGGGGAACCGACTTAAAGATGAAAAGACTTCGGGGGCCTCGACAGATTTCCATAAGCCGTTAACAAATGTAATGGACATGAATGTAATTTTACGTGGGCTGCGTCCCGCGTCTATAAATAGGTGAACAGTACTCCCGTACTGTTCACGCTGACTGGGCATTGGCTTTTGCGTCACGCTTGCACTTTTTACCTTCTCTCAGGACCGAAGGTATATTTGTAATTTGAAATCATTTCTATTTTTCCATGTTAATGAAATAGAAATGATTCTATGTTGATGTTCATATTTCACGCTTTATATGAATCCTTCGGCATTACTTATTATATTTACGAAGGTATGTCTCTTATGACCTTCGTCCTAAAGCATTATTTCCCGAAGGGGCATAATGTTTCGAAGGACGAAGGACCTTAATGTTTAACATTTTCTATGTTGCCTTGTTCTTAACTCGAAGCATTTGAGAACAAGACCCCAACAGTGGACATGCACTATGAGGCCCGAATCCAGGCCATCGTCAGCTACCACGGCTCCGTCCTTGGGGAGAAGGTGACCAAGCAGCAAGCCCGAACCATGTCATTGACCAGGGACCAGTACCTGCAGGTAAAGTCATGCATGTTTGGTACCAGTACTCCATGCATGAATTTTATTTTATCTTCTGATATGCACTTTACATGTTTACTTTGTAGATGATTCCACATTGGTGCGCCACACATCCTCTGTGCTTGGAGCAGATGGTGGATAGGTGGTGCTCACCTGAGTGGGACAAGGCGCACAACGCTAGCCGGGAACGACGTCTGATGATGCAAGGTCCCTCCCACCACCAAGGTAGCCGGAGCCTAGGCCGATATGCAGAAGCATGGGTACACCCTCTTTTTTATTTAGGTATATAACACTGTATTAGATATTATTTCTAACTATCTCGTTGGTTTTCTTGCAGTCGGCATCACATGGTGGCCGGTCTTGCTCCATCTTCTCGGCCTATGCTATGGCGCATAAGGGCAAGGCGATGTCCGACATCACCTACAACCCAGATTACGGGCCCGAGGCCTACAGCAGCCCCACCGTCTACAGCCGCCTTCATGACTACACCGCCATGGCGCAGGTGGTCCATGGCCCAGAATATGATCCAAGCGCCGAGCAAATCGACCTCGATGTGCTCATGAGGGTCGGATGAGGCAAGAGACATGGGCGGTACTAGATTGCCGATGGGGCAATCGACTTGTCCTCCACTCCCACTCTGTCTCAGGTGCGATCAAGGAGTACGGGCTCGAGTCCAGCCATATGACCTCGGCACAACAGCTCACAGCATCGCATACATCAACTCGAGGTTAGTGCTTCTGTAACTCATCATTCCTTGAGTTATATACCTTCTCTTTGAGTTACTATAACGTTGGCTTGTAATATTACAGACCCAATTAGAAGAAGAGAGGAGGGAACGTCAAGAGATGGAGGCGAGGATGATGGCAGAGCGGGAGGCGGAGCGGGCGGCTCGCCTGGCAGATCAGCAGAGGATGGTGGAGATGTTCCAGTACATACAGAGCCTTGGCGCTGCACAGGGTTTCGCTCCGCCACCTCCATTGTTCTCTGCAGTTGACCCTGCTCTGTTCCAAACTCCTATGAGTATCAAAATTGTAGTTAGATGTTGGTAATGCATCTGGTATAACACATGCAATCTCTTCTCTGTACAGGGACAATCTGGGGCGACATCCAACAACCCTCATGGATCGCCCAGTCCATCGCCGCAGCAGTCTAGCCGCCCACCTCGATGAGACTTATGTTCTTAGTGTTCAGACTTATGAGATACTTGTGACTTCAAAACTTCTTGGTAATGTTGTGTTTGGATACTTATGTTTGTGTTGGATACTTATGTGAGAACTTGATACTTATGAGACTTATGTTCTTGAGTGTGTTATGTTTGATTTATGGTCTTTATGTGATATGTGATGTATATGTTGTCGGGTACCATAATTAGGGGTACCCCCAACACTCCTAATCACAGCTGGTAAACACCCTCAGACCAACTGACAGGCGCGGTTCAAGTCAAGGCTTCGTCCACCCAAGGGATGCCACCTCACCTGAGCCCAGCCTCGGGCTGGAGCAGTAGTCCCAGACAAGTTCACGCCTCGCCCGAGGGCTGTCTCAGGCAACGGGCGCCCCCTCGGCTCTCCCGAAGCCCAGCTCGGGCAGACTTCATTGTGAAGCAACCTTGGCCAGACTGCCTGACCAACCGACCGCTTCGCAGGCGCATTCAATGCAGGGGATGCCTGATCACGCGCCTCAGTCGGCCAGGCCGAAGTGACCGCAGTCACTTCGCCCCTCTCTTTTACTGTTCGATATGACAGGAAAACAGCGCCACTCGCCCCGCTCCGACTGTCGTGCCAACCACCCAGGCAAAGACTGACAACAAGTCACGATCAACCACCGAGTTCGGCCTCGGGCGCAACAGGAAGCTCCGCCTCACCCGACCTCAGGCTCCAACCTCGGGAGGAGGTCTCCGCCTCGCCTGACCCCCGGACTCGGCCTCGACCTCAGGCTCCAGCCTCGGGAGGAGGTCTCCACCTCGCCCGACCCCTGGACTCGGCCTCGACCTCGGTCTCGAGAGGAATCGCGTCCTCGCCCGACCCCGGCCTCGGCCTCAAGAGAAGTCTCCGCCTCGCCCGACCCTGGGCTCCGACCGACCGCGCCAATAGGGGATACATCATTACCCTATCCCTAGCCAGCTCAGGCTACAAGGAACAAGACCGGCGTCCCATCTGGCTTACCCCGGCGACGGGTATTTATGGTGCCCCGCGTGCACCATGATGCCGGTGGCTCTCAGCCCCTTACGGCAGCAAGGAGACGTCAGCAGGATCCTTGCCGCACTGCCAGTTGTGCTCCTACAGGACTCAGGCGCTCCTCCGACGGCCACGGGCCACGCTATCACGTGTACAGGGCTCAGGCTCTCCCCCGATGGCCACGTTGGCATGTACACAAGGCTTAGGCACTCCTCTGCTGGACACGTTAGTGCATAGCTACGCCCCCCGTTGTATGTCTAGACCCTCTCCTTGCGTCTATAAAAGGGAGCTTCAGGGCCATCTTGGAGGGGGGTTCGCGCGAGGGAAGGAACGGACGAACGAGCTCCCACTCTCTGCCTCACTCTCCCTCACGCGACACGCTTGTAACCCCTACTACGAGCGGCACCCTAGTGCAGGATAATACAAGGCTTGCCTTACATCTTGTGTTCCATCCCGCGCCAACCCATCTAGGCAGGGGCACGCAGCAATTTCACTCGTCGGTCCAGGGACCCCCGGGTCCGAAACGCCGACTGTTGGCACGCCAGGTAGGGGCCTGCTGCGTGTTGACGAACACCTTCCCGTTGAGTTCCAGATGGGGAGTCTTCAGCAACCTCTTCAGCCCGGGATGGTGCTCCGCTTCGGGAGTCTCGAGTTCATGTCCCTCGACGGCAGCTATGACATGGTACTCCTCCCCTCGCAGCACGATGATAGCAACGGTCTTCGACTCGCCTGACGGCGGAGAGCTCGGCGACAACATCTCCCCGCGGCAGAAGAGGAGCACTCCGGTCGTCCCCGCCACCCTCCTCACCGGAGGAGGCGGAGATGGGGCAACCATGGCCACGCAGGAGGCGGCACCTTGTCGGCTGTCGCACCAGAGCGAGTCGACGACACTAGCACTCCCCCGGGGGACATGTCGGGCATTGTCCTCGCACCTGAGACGACAACGGGTGTCACTTCCCTGCAACGCGTCAACCCCAAGCGGGCTGATGACGCTAGCACCCTCACAAAGGATCTGTTGGGTGTTATCCTCGTACCTGAGATGACGGTGTGCTCTGCCCCCGACGCGATGTCACCACCGTACATCGACCAAGAGGTACCGTCCGTTTTCCATCCCGTACCTTTTTAGTTCAGCTTCGATCCACCTAGCGACCCCGCTACGGTGAGCGCCTTCGTAAAGGCGTATCCAAACCTTCCGGGGTACCACATGTGGTCGACCTGGGACTGACTGACAGCCGTCTCAATCTTCGGATCGATGGGTTCCAAGGAAGAGGACGACCCCGACTCCGGTTGGGACTCCTCTGGCCTTAATGACCCCGGTGCCATGCGGGACTTCATGTACGCATGTGACCACTGCCTCTCCTGTTGTTCTAACGATGGCCATGACCTTGACGACGAAGGTTACGACCCAAGTCGCGAATGTTTCCATGTCGATCAGGGAGATCACAACGAAGGCAACCACCTCGGTATGCCAGAGGTTGACGATCCCCCTGGGCCTGCATCTCGTGTTGACATCCTGCGGGAGCTAGCTGTGGTCCCAGTCCCTGCGGAGGGTCAGGACATACAACTCGAGCAAATCCGCGAGATGCAGGCCTGGGTCGACGGGGAAGCAGGCTGGCTTGTGCAGCTCCGACAGAACATCGAACAGGAGTGGGCAGGCCGAACACTCGCCGGAGAAGCCTGTCATCGGGCCCAAGACATCCGACGCCGCATCATCGACAATGCCAGGGCAGCGCTGCCCCCAGCCGTCAGTGGGTCCGGCCAGGACCTAGCTGCTGCGGCGATGCTACTTCGAGCCATGCCGGAGCCATCCACCACCGAGCGACGGCGTATCTAGGGCGAACTCAAGGATCTCCTGGAAGGCGCCACAGTTCGACGAGCCGAGAGCTCCGCCTCCCGGAGGCGAGCTGACCCCTCGGAGCATCACACGGTGTCCTCCCGACGCATGCGGGAAGCCTCGGTCCATCCCAAGTGCATGCGGGACGAGGCGCCTGCCGCCCGGGATCGCCTCGGTAATGAGCACCACCATCTCGACCATCAAGCCCGCCTCGACGAGAAGGTGCGCCGAGGCTACCATCCCAGGAGTGGGGGACGCTGCAACAGTGAGGAGGATCGTAGTCCTTTGCCCGAACCACCCGGTCCGCGAGTCTTCAGCCGGGCCATACGACGAGCGTCGTTCCCTGCCCATTTTCGAGCCCCGACTACCATCACCAAGTACTCGGGGGAGACGAGGCCAGAGCTGTGGCTCGCAGACTACCTACTGGCATGCCAGTTGGGAGGGGCGGATGATGACAACCTCATCATCCGTAATCTACCCCTTTTCCTCTCCGACACCGCCCGAGCCTGGCTGGAGCATCTGCCTCCTACACAGATCTCCGACTGGGACGATCTGGTCAAGGCTTTCGCGGGAAACTTCCAAGGCACGTACGTGTGCCCTTGGAACTCATGGGATCTCCGAAGCTGCCGCCAGCAGCCAGGGGAGTCCCTTCGAGAGTACATCCGGTGGTTTTCGAAGCAGCGCATCGAGCTGCCCAACGTTACTGACTCGGATGTCATCGGGGCTTTCCTCGCCGGCACCACTTGCCGAGACCTAGTGAGCAAACTAGGGCTCAAGACTCCCACCCGTGCGAGCAAACTGATGGACGTCGCCACCAAGTTCGCCTCGGGTCAAGAGGCGGTCGAAGCCATCTTCCGAAAAGACAAGCAACCTTAGGGAGAGCCAAAGAAAGACGCCCCCGAGGCGTCCGCCCCACGGGGCACGAAGAAGAAGGCCAAGAACAAGTCACAAGCGAAACGCGCCGCCGCCAACGCGAATCTCGTCGCTGCGGCCGAGTACAGGAACCTTCGGAAACCTCCTGGAGGGGCCGGCGCGTTCGATAGGATGCTCAAGGAGCCATGCCCCTATCACTAGGGGCCTGTCAAGCACACCCTCAAAGAACGTGTCATGCTCCAGCGCTACTTCCATAAGACCGGGCCCACGGCGGAAGATGGCAAGGGCCATGACAACGACAAGAAGGAGGGCGGCAAGGAAGAGGAGTTCCCGGAGGTCCACAACTGCTTCATGATCTACGACGGGCAGGCGGCGAACGCCTCGGCTCGACACCGCAAGCAGGAGCGCCGGGAGGTCTGCTTGGTGAAGGTGGCAGCGCCAGTCTACCTAGACTAGTCCGACAAGCCTATCACCTTCGACCGAGGCGACCACCTCGACTTTGTGCCAAGCCTAGGAAGGTACCCGCTCGTCGTCAATTCGATCATCGGCAACATTAGGCTCTCCAAAGTCCTCATGGACGGAGGTAGCAGCCTTAACATCATCTACACCGAGACCTTGGAACTCTTGGGGGTTGATAGGTCTGAGGTCCGGGCCGGTGCGGCACCCTTCCACGGGATCGCACCCGGGAAGCGAGTCCTGCCCCTCGGACGGATCGACTTACCCGTCTGCTTCGGGACTCCCTCCAACTTCCAAAAGGAAGCTCTCACCTTCGAGGTCGTCGGGTTCCAAGGAACCTACCATGCAGTGTTGGGAAGGCCGTGCTATGCCAAGTTCATGGCCGTCCCCAACTACACCTACCTCAAGCTCAAGATGCCGAGCCCAAACGGGATCATCACCGTTGGATCCACGTACTGCCACACGTACGAATGCGACGTGGAGTGCGTGGAGTACGCCGAGGCCCTCATCGCCGACCTGGAATGTCTCTCCAAGGAGGCACCCGACGCGAAGCGGCACGCTGGCAATTTCGAACTAGTTGAGGCGGTCAAGTCCGTCACTCTCGACCCCAGCAATGATGCCAGCAAGAAAGTTCGGGTCGGCTCCAAGCTCGACCCCAAATAGGAAGCAGTGCTCGTCGACTTTCTCCGCGCAAACGTCGAATTCTTTGCGTGGAGTCCCTCGGACATGCTCAGCATACCGAGGGATGTCGCCAAGCACTCACTGGATATCAGGGCTAGAGCCCGACCCGTGAAGCAAACCCTACGCCATTTTGACGAAGAAAAGCACAGGGCCATAGGCGAGGAGATCCACAAGCTACTCGCGGCAAGGTTTATCAAAGAGGTATTCCATCCCGAATGGTTAGCTAACCCTGTTCTTATAAGGAAGAGGGATGGGAAATGGAGGATGTGTGAGACTACACTGGTCTAAACAAAGCATGTCCGAAAGTGCCCTACCCTCTACCTCGCATCGATCAAATCGTGGACTCCACTGCTGGGTGCAAAACCCTATCATTCCTCGATGCCTACTCAGGCTATCACCAAATCAAGATGAAAGAGTCCGACCAGCTCGCGACTTCTTTTATCACACCTTTTGGCATGTACTATTACACTACAATGCCATTTAGTCTGAGGAATGCAGGCGCCACCTACTAGAGGTGCATGAACCATGTGTTCGGAGAACACATCGGCAGAACGGTCGAGGCTTACGTCGATGACATCGTTGTCAAGACAAAGAAAGCCTCCAACCTCCTCTTTGACCTTGAAACGACATTCAAGTGTGTGAGAGCGAAAGGAGTAAAACTCAATCCCGAGAAGTGTGTCTTTGAAGTCCCCCGAGGCATGCTCCTTGGATTCATCGTCTTCGAGCGAGGCATCGAGGCCAATCCGGAGAAAATCGCGGCCATCACCAACATGGGATCGATCAAGGATTTGAAAGGAGTACAGAGGGTCATGGGATGCCTTGCGGCTCTGAGCCGCTTCATCTGACGCCTTGGCGAGAAAGGCTTGCCTCTGTACCGCCTCCTAAGGAAGGCCGAGCGCTTCACTTGGACCCCCGAGGCCGAGGAAGCCCTCGGAAACCTTAAGGCGCTCCTTACAAACACACCCATCCTGGTGCCCCCCCCCGCTACGGGAGAAGCCCTCTTGATCTACGTAGCCGCAACCACTCAGGTGGTCAGCGCCGCGATCATGGTCGAGAGACGAGAAGAAGGGCATGCATTGCTCGTCCAAAGGCCAGTCTACTTCATCAGCGAAGTGCTTTCCGAGATCAAAGTCCGCTACCCACAAATCCAGAAGCTGCTCTACGCAGTGATTTTGACACGACGAAAGTTGCAACACTACTTCGAGTCTCATCCGGTGACTGTGGTGTCATCCTTCCCCCTAGGGGAGATCATCTAGTGCCGTGAGGCCTCGGGTAGGATAGCAAAGTGGGCGGTGAAACTCATGGGTGAGACGCTATCATTCGCTCCTCGGAAGGCCATAAAATCCCAGGTCTTGGCAGACTTCCTGGCTGAGTGGACTGACACCCTGTTGCCAACAACTCCAATCCAACCCGAGCTTTGGACCATGTATTTCGATGGGTCACTCATGAAAACAAGGGCAGGCGCTGGCTTGCTCTTTGTTTCACCCCTCAGAAAGCATCTCCGCTACGTCATACGCCTCCATTTTCCGGCATCAAACAACGTGGCCGAGTATGAGGCTCTGGTTAACGGGCTGCACATCGCCATCGACCTAGGGGTCCGGCGCCTCGATGCTCGTGGCGACTCATAGCTTGTCATCGACCAAGTCATGAAGAACTCCCACTGCCGCGACCGGAGGATGGAAGCCTACTGTGATGAAGTCCGGCGCCTGGAAGACAAGTTCAACGGGCTGGAGCTCAACCACATCGCCTGACGGTACAACGAGACTGCGGATGAGCTGGCGAAGATAGCCTCGGGGTGGACGACGGTTCCCCCGGACGTCTTCTCCAGAGACCTACATCAACCATCCGTCAAGATCGACGACACGCCCGAGCCCGAGGAAGCCTCGGCCCAGCCCGAGGTACCCTCGCCCAAGCCTGAGGAGGCCTCGGCCGAGCCCGAGGTACCCTCGACTGTCAAGGAGGAGGCCTTGCTCGTCGAGGGGGAACAGAATGGGGTCACACCAGATCTGAACTGGCAGACCCCATACCTGGAATATCTCCTCCGAGGAGAGCTTCCCCTCGACAAGACCAAAGCTCGGCGACTGGCTCGGCGCACCAAGTCGTTCGTCTTGCTGGGTGATGAAAAAGAGCTCTATCACCACATCCCCTCGGGCATCCTCCAACGATGCATATCTATCGCCCAAGGACAAGAGCTGTTGCAAGAAATACACTCGAGGGCTTGCGGCCACCATGTAGCACCTCGAGCCCTCGTGGGGAATGCCTTCCGACAAGGTTTCTATTGGCCAACCGCGGTGGCCGACGCCACTAGGATTGTTCGCTCCTATCGAGGGTGTCAATTCTATGCGAAGCAGACACGCCTGCCCGCTCAGGCCCTACAGACGATACCCATCACCTGGCCGTTTGCTGTGTGGGGTCTAGACCTCGTCGGTCCCTTGCAGAAGACACCTGGGAGCTTCTCGCACCTGCTGGTCGCCATCGACAAATTCTCCAAGTGGATCGAGGTCCGACCCTTGACCAGCATCAGGTCCGAGCAGGCAGTGGCGTTCTTCACCAACATCATCCATCGATTCGGGGTCCCAAACTCCATCATCACCGACAATGGCATGCAGTTCACCGGAAAAAAGTTCCTGTACTTATGCGACGATCACCACATCTGTGTGGACTGGGCCGCCGTAGCTCACCCCATGACGAATGGGTAGGTGGAGCGTGCCAACGGTATGATTTTGCAGGGATTCAAACTGAGGATCTACAACGACCTCAACAAGTTCGGCAAGCGGTGGATGAAAGAGCTACCCTCGGTAGTCTGGAGTCTGAGGACGACGCCGAGCTGCGCCACGGGTTTCTCACCGTTTTTTCTAGTCTATGGGGCCGAGGCCATCCTCCCCACGGACTTAGAATACGGCTCCCCGAGGACCAGGGCGTACGACGACCTTAGCAACCAAACTAGCCGAGAGGACTCGCTGGACCAGCTCGAGGAGGCTCGGGACGTTGCCTTACTACATTCGGCACGGTACCAGCAGTCGCTGTGGCGCTACCACGCCCGAAGCGTTCGGCCCCGAGGCTTCCAAGTGGGAGACTTGGTGCTTCGTCTGTGACAGGACGCCTGAGGGCACCACAAGCTCACTCCTCCCTGGGAAGGGCCCTTCATCATCGCTAAGATCTTGAAGCCCGGAACATACAAGCTGGCCAACGACCAAGGCGAGGTCTACAGCAACGCTTGGAACATCCAACATCTACGTCGCTTCTACCCTTAAGATGTTTTAAGTCGTTCATGTACCTCGTTTACATACACAAAGTCTAACCGTCAAGGAAGGGTCGGCCTTGCCTCAGCAAAGCCCGACCCTCCCTCGGGGGCTAGAAGGGGGGAACCCCCTCTGCGTCAAAATTTTCCTCAGAAAAATTTTCTACCAAAACGACCTTCGTGCTTTCGGCTTCTGTATCGATAGTGGGATCCTGAAAACGACGGGAGTACACGTAAGCGGCAAGGCCGACCGGGCCAAGGGACTCCTACGCCTCCAGGATACGGATACCTCACTCATCACCTTCCACGAGAAGTAACTCACGCTCGGATAAACAATCCTGCTACCGGACAAGTCCAAACACTCGGGTAGAAAACAACTTTCGTGCCTTCTCGACTGTATCAATAACGGAATCCTACGACCAAATGAGAGTGCACGTAAGCGGCAAGGCCGACCAAGCCGAGGAACTCCTACGCCTCTAGGATACGGATACCTCACTCATCACCTTCCGCGAAAAGTAACTCTCGCTTGGATAAACGATTCTGCTACTGACAGACAAGTCGTGATGCTCGAAACAAGAGGAAAGAAGACGCAGCTTTTTAAACACGACGATAAAGTGTTTAGGCCTCGGCGGGGACGGCACCCGCGAAAAAAACATGCGCATGCTACAGACAAACTGTTCCTGTAGGTTCGGGCATCGGCAGGGGGAGCAGCAACACCCTCGGCGTTGTTTCCACCCTCGGCGGAACCTGGCCCGACCTCGGACGGTGACCCAGGCGAAGGGAGCTTCACCCAAGGGAGGACGCCAGCACCGCGCCAGCGGATGTCTCGACCAAGCTTCAGCTGTCGCTGCCACATCTTCTTTGGCCTGGAAAGCCGCCAGCTCCCGGGCCAACGAAGTCTCTTTTCGAGCCGACTCCGCCTCTATCCGCACTAACACCGCTGCCTCTGGCTCCGGCTCATCGTAGAGCAGCCGAGGGTCCTAAAAACCGAGCAAGAGAAGCCTAGAGCGGTAAGGCCGACCGAGCCGAGGGACTCCTACGCCTCCGGGATGCGGATACCTCACTCGTCACCTTCCGCGAAAGGCAACTCACGCTCGATTAAGTGGTTCGGCTAGCCAACAGGCAAGTCCCAGTGCTCGGAATGAGGAAGAAACACAGCTTTATACTCGAAATACCCAAATGTTTAGGCCTCGACAGCCACAAAGAACAAAACATATACTTGGGGTTACTATGCTACATAGACTTAGACGTCGGCAGAACCCTCGGCGGTTCTCCCGACCTATGACAAATGTCTAAGTGCTTGAAGCGGTTACATTTTGCTCTAGCAAAAACCCAGTATATCACCTTACAAACGAGACTCCGGTTCCGATCCCGCGGGTACGAACGACCTCCACACCAGGGGGCCCGCGGGATAACAAACTCCAAGCGGCTCGCCGGTGACCTCCACAATAGCAGAGACAACGACCTTCGTCTCGGGCGGCTAGACAGCAGTAGCGATGGCCTCAGGGCAAATGCTACTGCTGAAGGGCCTTCATTCGCGTCCCTCACGGAGGACGAGAACCAGCCATTAAAGCCAAAGAGCCAGAGGCCTGGAGCGCAGGTGGTGCCGACGGTCTCATCGGCGGAAACAACCGCTGGTGCAAGAGGAAGCCTCACCTATGGCGACCACCGCCTCAGCACCGACGACAGCGGCCACCTGCCTTCCAACACCGCGCCGGCGAACAGCGGTCACCCCAAAGCGCACCGGTAGGTCCTCACTCCCGTCCTCGCCGAGGCCGCCCCAGAACACGAGCACCGCCCTCGCGGTGTATGACGTGCTGGGTGACCCCCCGGCGCGGCTGACGGTGCGAGGAGGACCTGGACGTGGCCGGCCCGTGCACGGCACGATCGCCGCCCAGACGAAGGACGGAAAGCTGCACCCTGTCTAGGGAGCAGCAGTTCACCTTCCCCCGCATGGCTGGAGGATGCCTCCGCAGGGCTGGAGGATGCCTTTCTCTCCCAAACGCTGGGGGAAGAAAAGGGTCACCGGCCCACGCGGAAGCAACCCCCCACTCGGTGCGCTCCTCTGCCTCAGCCCGGATGATGAAGATCCTTGAAGCTGAGGGTGGGGCGGAGGCTGTAGCCCGGCTCACTTCTCCCCACCAAATTGACCATTGGTGAGGGAATGCAGCCGGGCTGCACGACGAAAATCCTTGAAGCCGAGCGATGGCTGAAGAGTGCCGGTCTCCACGAGACCGCGCTCCTCCAACGATAGCAAGAGCAAGGCGACACTGGTGCAACCCATCCGGGGGCTCGAAAGGTGGAAGGGTGCAATGCATGAGGGGAGGACGAAGGCATGGCCACTGCCCAGGGGATCGATCCCCTTTTATAGGCAGACCTCCTCACTTGCACCCCTTAGTGTCACGAGCGAAGTCTCCACTGACATACTCCAGGGTTCTCCTCCTACGACCCAGGGGCTGGGACCCCCACGTCATACGAGCTGATCCAAAGCACGAAGAAGGCGAACCGCCGCACACGAGGCATGTAATCGTCCCGCGGTTACAAGCACTCTCCCATCTTCGCAGAAACCGGTGGCCAAAAGGGTGGACCGCCATGCGACAAGCATCCAACTGCACTGCAACTGTGCGCCCTTTCGGCTTCAACTACATCCGGTGGACCAGCGCAAAGGAAGCGGGCCCGCATGTCATGCAACCGGCGTGCCGGTTACGATGTGCAAGGAGTCGCACCGCCACCTGCGCCAATGCCATGCCTCCTCGACTGCAGAACCAGTACCGCGACTCGAGGCGACCCCGCGCGTGACACAACAGTGCCAATTGAAGGCGACGGCCATGGGACAGTCACCCGCGGGGATAAGCACGACGGTTGGCATGGCCAAAAGTGGGCTGACAGTAATTGCAGCGGCAGACGAGCGGAAGCAGCGGTCAAATCGCCTGCAGGCTCACGTCCGCTCCTGAAGCGACGGGAGAGCCCTCTCCCACGGCGTGAAGACGACGCACCCGTGCCCCATTCCTCAAATGTCTCGCACGCGCAACGGGCGCCACACAAATCGCCCGTCCTGTCGCATTAACTCCCCGACGGAGCAGGCGACACCTCTGGCGGGCGAGGCGGGCGTCGCTTTGCCTTCGCCATAATGACCGCGTCAAAAAAGGTGCGCCACCTTATTTAAATTCATATCCTTCCCCTCCTCCAATCTCTCTTGCTACAGGGACCGGGAAAGGGGATGTTGTGGAAAGGATCCTTCTCGGCGAAGGAAGCGGGCCCCAAACCCTCCTACTGATCAGGGGTTCGAAGGCTGGCCCCTCGGAAGGGTTTCGACAACCTCCCCAGAGCACTCGGACTTCAAGCCCATTACTGATCAGGGGTTCGAAGGCTGGCCCCTCGGAAGGGTTCGACAGCCGCCCTAGAGCACTCGGGCTCCATGCCGATTACTGATCAGGGGTTCGTAGGCTGGCCCCTCGGAAGGGTTCGACAGTCGCCCCAGACCACGTAGAGTGAGGGATGACTCTGGGTACGTCCGATACATGGCCGAGGCTCGGGCTACGCTCCCGAGGTACCCTAGGACATTTCCGAGACTGGTGGGAACGATTTGTAACAGAATCCCACCAGAGGGAGGCATCGAGCCCTCGGACCCTGTCGAAGGGGTCTGGGTCTGGCGAATCACCCACAGGTACTTTTGGAGCGCGCCTCTAGGCCACCAGCCGACCCCTAATGAACGGGGCACGGGCGTCCACTTGGATCACCCGTTAGCAGCTCACCGGAAACACCATGTTCGGCGCCCTCC
Organism: Zea luxurians; assembly: GCA_029449295.1. Classification (NCBI taxonomy): domain Eukaryota; kingdom Viridiplantae; phylum Streptophyta; class Magnoliopsida; order Poales; family Poaceae; genus Zea; species Zea luxurians. Next base: position 109,923,014 of record JAOPSE010000010.1, read on the forward strand.
GAGGGCAACATGGCGCTTTCCCCCCTCCTCCTTGCGGAAAGGCGACGCAGGGGCGTATGATAAAAGTCGGGAAAGTCCTTGATCGTCCTCTCGCTCCGTGCAGAGGTTCGAGGGCCGCTCTCGCACCCGGCTACGGCCAAAACTGTTGACAGCATCAACAAACCAGCTTGATAACTTGGAACCTGACCATGCACTCGGGCTACGGCCAGGCCGCATGAGGGAACGATCAGACCGGCCGAGGCACCACGAAAAGCATTCAGACCTCAGAGGAGTCAAACCACTCCTCCGAGGCCTCGGGGGCTACACCCGGCGGGTGCGCTCGCGCGCACCCACCAGAACAAAGCAAAACCGAGGAAGGTCGGTCCCCTCATCAAAAATGTGGCAAAAAGCCTCCAAGCGAGTACTAACACTCCCTTCGAGGCTCGGGGGCTACTGTCGGGTATCATAATTAGGGGTACCCCCAACACTCCTAATCACGGCTGGTAAACACCCTCAGACCAACTGACGGGCGTGGTTCAAGTCAAGGCTTCGTCCACCCAAGGGACGCCACCTCACCCGAGCCTAGCCTCGGGCTGGAGCAGTAGTCCCAAACAAGTTCACGCCTCGCCCGAGAGCTGTCTCAGGCAACGGGTGCCCCCTCGGCTGTCCCGAAGCCCGGCTCGAGCAGGCTTCGTTGTGAAGCAACCTTGGCCAGACCGCCTCACCAACCGACCGCTTCACAGGTGCATTCAATGCAGGGGATGCCTGACGCCGTATCCTGACACACACGCCTCAGTCGGCCAGGCTGAAGTGACCGCAGTCACTTTGCCCCTCTCTTTTACTGTCCGATATGACAGGAAAACAGCGCCGCTCGCCCCCTCCGACTGCCGTGCCAACCACCCAGGCAAAGACTGACAACAAGTCACGATCAACCACCGAGTTTGGCCTCGGGCGCAACAGGAAGCTCCGCCTCGCCCGACCTCAGGCTCCGACCTCAGGAGGAGGTCTTCGCCTCGCCCGACCCCCGGACTCGGCCTCGACCTCAGGCTCCGACCTCGGGAGGAGGTCTCCACCTCGCCCAACCCCTGGACTCGGCCTCGACCTCGGTCTCGGAGGAATCTCGTCCTCGCCCGACCCCGGCCTCAGCCTCAAGAGAAGTCTCCGCCTCGCCCGACCCTGGGCTCGGACCGACCGCGCCAATAGGGGATACATCATTACCCTATCCCTAGCCAGCTCAGGTTACAAGGAACAAGACCGGTGTCCCATCTGGCTTACCCCGGCGACGGGTAATGATGGTGCCCCACGTGCACCATGCCGGTGGCTCTCAGCCCCTTACGGCAGCAAGGAGACGTCAGCAGGATCCTTGCCGCACTGCCAGCTATGCTTCTACAGGACTCAGGCGCTCCTCCGATGGCCACGCTATCACGTGTACAGGGCTCAGGCTCTCTCACGACGGCCACGTTGGCATGTACACAAGGCTTAGGCACTCCTCTGCTGGACACGTTAGCGCATAGCTACGCCCCCCGTTGTACGTCTGGACCCTCTCCTTGCATCTATAAAAGGGAGGTCCAGGGCCATCCTGGAGGGGGGTTCGCGCGAGGGAAGGAGTGGACGAATGGGCTCTCACTCTCTGCCTCACTCTCCCTCACGCGACGCGCTTGTAACCCCTACTACGAGCGGCACCCTGGTGCAGGATAATACAAGGCTTGCCCCACATCTTGTGTTCCATCCCGCGCCAACCCATCTGGGCAGGGGCACACAGCGATTTCACTCGTCGGTCCAGGGACCCCCCGGGTCCGAAACGCCGACATATGTGATATCTGTGATGATATTTGTGATGTATATGTGATATCCGTGATGTATATGTGATATCTTTTATTTGTTTGGATGGAATATAAAAAACAAATAAAAATGGTGTATACTGGTCACTTTGCCGAGTGTTACACTCAGCAAAGAGGGTCTTTGCCGAGTGTCAGGGTCATAGCACTCGGCAAAGTACCAGTACATGGGCACCGGTATAGCTTCTTTGCCAAGTGTGGTGGCCCTGGCACTCGACAAAGAGACACGCTTTGCCGAGTGCCACAGAGAGCACTTGGCAAAGAAGCTGACAAAGGGACCCGCTGACGGATCCTTTGCCGAGTGTTGGTCGGCAGACACTCGGCAAAGAGGTACTTTCTTTGCCGAGTGTCTCCTAATACACTCGGTAAAGACGACGTCTCCGTCACCTCGGCGCCGTGACGGCGGCTTTTCTTTGCCGAGTACTGCTTGGCACTCGGCAAAGTTTGTGCCGTATGCCCGAAAAAAATACTCGGCAAAGAAGGCTTTGCCGATGTACTGTTCGTCGAGCCCTCTTTATCGAGTGCGACACTCGATAAAGCCTTTGTCGAGTGTTTTTCACTCGGCAAAGCGGTGAATTCTGGTAGTGAATACAAATCGTTGAGGAAAGTTAATATGATGATGTGGTTATGACTGACGATAAAGACTATATACTAAGGTGCTATGGTATATAAAAGATGACGATATTCGATAGGGCGGTTGATAATATAATTGATAGTTCACATGGCAGACGCTCATCCCGTATTTTAAACTTGATTATATAAACAATGTCATTTACAGACTACAGTGTAAAACTTTAAATCCTCTATTTTATATGATGTGTTGCGGATAGCATGAATATATGAGTTGTTGTATGTTATCACACCAAGCTTGACCCTTCGTCGTCTGCTTATTCCTCTGCTACAGCTGTCACATGTTGTCAATGTTGTGCTGTGTCGTTCACTCGTTTGTGAAGATGCTCTTCGTTGATCTGTAGCTCTCCTTCAGTTATTCACGCACTCCCAACTGCTCAACACACCAGGACAATTCTCTAGTCCAAGCTACGCATGCACCTCTGTGCCCTAGCACTATACACAGGAGCGTGCTATGCACCAAGAGCAATATCTGGAGAGCTGACAATACGCAATGGCATTAGCACGGTTGGATGGTTAGGCCACGCAAACCCTTGACCAAGCGACGAGCGGGATTAGAGGTGTCAATGCAGAAGATTTTTTCGCCGGGTTTAAACACCCTGTATCCATTCCTATGATGCTCTACCCATCCTGATCCTCATACATATACCTATTATAGGTGTAAAATTCATCACATATTCATTCTTATTCAGGTATCAGCTTCCCAACAAGTTCTCATTCTCGAAAATAAGCAAGGTCATAATACATTTTATGTACAATAACAGTCAACAGTCACAAGACACCCAACACCAATACAACACAAATAAATCTAATATATAATAAAAATATTATTTAACCGTGCAAACAATAAAAACAAAATGACACGTGGACTGATAGACGAGGTGGCAGGTGGCTGCCCACCTGGATTGGATGGATGAGTACTTAAAAGGTTTGGAAGAGGTATGATTAGTTATTGTGTTTATTGTCTATTAGGATACACACCTGCTAATTTTACTAGATAAATATTACCCATAGGATGGTTCGGATTCTAATTTTCATACTCTGTATCCACCGTATCTAATGGTAGAAGAATTTCTTCTAAATCTATACCTATAAAGATTAAAATTTTCCTACTCTAATACTAATGGCTATCCGGTCTCTACCATACTGGCATCCAGGCGGAGGCGGCCGATGCAAATGGACGCGGCCGCGGCGGCCGCGGGCCACCTACGCCGCTACGCGCACGGACGACGCCACGGCAGTGCCTGTTCCTCGGTGCCACAGCTAGCTAGCTATACCTAGCGCTGCCGGCTGGATCCAAGCACCCCCGGAGCCCACCCACGCAGCACAGAGGTGACGGGATGGGGCACGGCGGACGACGACACGCGTGCCCAGCCACAAGTCTCGTGACGATATCACGAGGAGGCGCCGACGATCTCGCTGTCGAGAGCGCGCGGGGCGCACCCGTACCGCGGGGCGGCCCCGCGCTGGCGCCCGCCGCCGTGGAAACAGTCGTCTCATGGGCTATATGTGTTTGTTCGGCGGTTTAGTTAGGCCCGGGACGGCCATTTCTAGGCCCGCCCGCCCGCGCGCGGTTAGAAAACGAGGAGGACACGGGTAAAATAAAATTGTTGGTCCTGATGCATGCATGGACGGCGGATCTATGCCCCTGTTTGTTTCGGATTTTTACAGCTTCTGGCTACCAAAAGCTGCTGCGGACTGCCAAACGCTCAACTTTTCAGTCAGCTTCTATAAAATTCGTTTGGGTAAAACTCATTCAAAAATCAACATAAACACAAAATCGGTTAAGTCATTGCAATAGTAGGAATCCATCACTTTCTAGATCCTGAGCCGTATAGACAACTTTATCTTCATTCGCATGTAATCCTAATGATACTCAGATTCTCTACACAGCCAGATTCTCCCCACAACCAGATTCTTAAAAAAGCTGGTCAGAAAAAAACTGAACCAAACATGCCCTATGTCAATTGTCAACTCAAGTTGTTTCTTCTAGTGAGTAGTGACTATCTCTATCAATCAGAAAAAAAAAAGCAGATCAGCTGATCAACTGTATCCAGACATGCATGCATGATAGCTAGATTAGCATGTCACTGGCGGCGGTGTATGCCAGTATCAGTATGTGTGCGGCAAATGGTAAGACAACAAAGTTCTGCCGGAAGAATTAACGAAATCAGCCAATATTCGTGATAAAATTTGATTGCTTTTGAGTCAGTGCAATCTTCTTAAGGGCTAGTTTGAGAACCCTATTTTCTTAAGAAATTTTTATTTTCTAAGTAAAATTAGTTTATTTTAAAGTGGTGTTTTCAAACTAGCACTAAAATGAGAAAGCCGGTGGGAAAAATATCTTTATATATCGTCTACGGTCGACTCCAGATAAGATTATATATATATATATATATATATATATAGAGGTAATGGAAGCCCAGGGCTTCCATTACTAGAGAGAGCCCCGGCCAGGCTAGGTGTGCGGGCGCGGGACGACGTGGTAGGTGGTGGGACTACCGCGCGCATGCACCGAGTCAAGGTGGGGCATTTATGCATACGGAATTTCAATGAAACAGATGCATAAATGGTAACGTGGAGGGACCCGGTAAGGAGACGTGGCTCACGCGATATGGTTGCGTATTTTGATGTTATTGGCTGCGTAAATTCGCATCTGATGCGACATGGACTCGGTCGGGCGTTTATGCATGAGGAATTTCAATGAAACAGATGCATAAATCGTGACGTGGGGGGACCCGGTAAGGAGACGTGGGTCACGCGTTATGCTTGCGTATTTTGCCGTTATTGGCTGCGTAAATTCGCATCTGACGCGACATGAGTGGTCAGATCGGGTAGTGGGTAGTCACGCGCGCGTCATCCGGGAACGTGGGGCGGTCGTACGTTCACGCGTTATGCTTGCGTATTTGCCGTTATTGGCTGCGTAAATTCGCATCTGACGCGACATGAGTGGTCAGAACGGGTAGTGGGTAGTCACGCGCGCGTCATCCGGGAACGTGGGGCGGTCGTACGTTCACGTAAATCTCGGGATCGTTCACGTAAATCTCGGGACATGCAAACAGCGCATCAAATCGTGCAGGATATCGGATCATGCCTTGAATATAGGCCCGGACGGTTTACGCGAGTATAGGATCTGCAAAAAAAACGGGATACACACAGCCGCCGCCGCTTTTGTTCAGAGCTCTCGAAGAGTTAGGGCATGCACAATGGAGACGGCCAGGGGATCGGGGCAGTGTGGAGAAGATACGGCGATGACGACACCCTGTACGACCGATGGCCGGAATGCTGTAACTCCACCGGCTGCGTTACCGGCGCCAGGAATTCTTGAAGACAGCAACACAGTTCATCAAAGTTTGGTGGGAACAAGTCAGCGGATACCCATGCGGACAATTGGTGAACATGAGCAGGACACACCACACATTCTCCAAAGCCATGTAAGTTCAAAGGAATACCCATGTATTTGTTATAAATTTCCGTGCAAGTTATGATTTCGCCGAAAACACATGTATTAGTTATACAGTCCGTGCAATTTATGAAGTCATAGAAATTCGCCATGCTAGACACATGTATTAGTTATACAGTCCGTGCAATTTATGAAGTCCTAGAAATTCGCCATGCTAGAAGCTTATTTTTTATATATGTGCACTGCATGATGACTCCATTAATTGAATAGGATGATAGTATAGATCAACGATTGGTACCGAAGGTGGGTATGACATTTAGTAATGTGGACGAGGCGTACAAATTTTATAGCCGATATGCATATGAAGTTGGATTTCCATTGAAGAGATATAGGGAGAGAAAAAATTGCAAGTGGTTGAATTGTTCAATGGAAGGCAAGCGTGCCGAAAGAGGAAATGGTACTCCAAAAGTGCGAAATACAATTTCCAAGCGAACACAATGCAGGGCTGGAATGAAACTTAAAAAAATCTATGACGATGCCAAAGAGAATATCATTTCAGTGCGGATTGATCTTATCCATTTGGAACATAATCATGAGTTCTTCAGAAAGGATACAGAAAAGAATCAGTTACAGTGCAACAAGACACATGATCCAGAATACATGGAGTTCGTTAGTGCGATGCAAGAAAGCAGGATTCCGCAACACTGTATTATGGATTTTGTTTCAGAAATGCATGGTGGACCAGAGAATGTACCGTTAACTACGCAAGACATGATCAACTTGTAAGTCATTTTGTTATTTACACTGATACAATGACATAATGATGTTGTGTACGTATTTGTCACACCCGGGTTTTAGGGGTCCAAAACTCGGGCGCGAACATAAACACCAGGTATGCTGGGACCAAGTCTCACACATATGATGTATAGTGGCACAGGATCGAATGTCACATCTTTATATATAACAGGAGTTCTATACAAAATAAATAATTACATTATAAGGAGACAACGGTCCAGCAACCCAAAGTTGACTGGGAGACGACGACCTAGACCTCTCACGAACTCATCGCAGCATCCTCCAAGCGCTTCATCCTGCGGTACCTGTTCTTGACCTGGGGGTGTGTGAGACAGCAAGAGTGAGCTCACATACGTTCATCGCTCAACAAGTTGTGGGGAATAATGTGCATGAACTCGCCAAAGGTGGGAGCTCACGTGAAGTGTAAGGCTTACCAAAGAAGATGGTTAGAGCTGAGCATTGCTTTTAAAGTTGGTCAAAATTTTATTAGCAGTTACTAAGTATAAGTAAATACCAAACCCAATTAAGTAATAGAACAAAAGTAACCACATCACCTGCGATGCAATGCATATGACAAATTGAATTTAGTTCCATAAATTAATCATGTGAGGGTCCGAGCCGCTCTTGACCGTGAGCACGGCTAGTATACTAGTTTTACACTCTGCAGAGGTTGCGCATCTTTACCCACAAGTCGTGTATCCCATGTCGCCAGGGTTTGCAAGGCCCTTAGACACTTCCGAGGTGAATGGCTAGGGATCCACTACGAGGCCTTTACAAAGTTCCACTAGCTTCCGAAAACCCGCTACAGTTTATAGGAAGTTCCAATGCAGGAATCCCTTGCAGGACCGCCATCGCAGCAAAATCCTCCCGAGGGCCTCCCTACACTGACCACTCCCCTACTGCCCTTGCCCCTTTCGGGTAAGGTAGTCTTCCACTAGCTTTCCTAATTAATCAGCCAAGGGGTCTCATTCCTCCCTTGTGGTAGCACTGTTTTCCCGGGTGGTCGCTCCATGTTCCAATTAACATAATGATCTTATCATGAACAGTAATAATAAACATATAATAAAAGTGTGATCATGAATAATGTACCTTCATACCCAAAACCACATAAAGCACTAGCAAGTACTACCCAAAAGGTTCAGTGGTAAACAAGGTATAAAGATAGACAAACTAGGGTAACCTATTGGGTCCCATCAAAATTAACCTATGCAGATCATTATGATTAATTAGAACATGAGTGGGTAAAAAGAAGTGATCAAGGGCACAACTTGCCTGGGCCTTGAGAATCCAGGTACCAACTTGCTCTTCAGATGACACGTGACCTCGCTCTAGTCGTAGCAATACAAACAAACATTGTATAGGAAAAATTAACATTACACCAAACATAAGTACAAACTGAATAATAATAATCTACGCGTTGCTACGAGATCGTAGGAACAAGAATCACTAAATTTGGAGTTATAGTTATTTAGTTATGAATTTCTGAAGTTATTAAGCACCTAGAACAGAGTAATTCAAATGAACAATTTTGCTTCAAGTTTCTTGGCTAAACAAAGGTACTAGGTGATAAATAATATTAAAACAAAATTATTGCAACTGGAATGGGTCAAAAAGGAGCTAAAATGAATTAGTTATGAATTAAATAAGTTTCTGGATTTATTTTAACACTAAAAATCATTTTCTAAATCATTTTCTATGATTTTCCTATCCACTGGACTGCGCCTCAATTAAACAGAAGCGCAGGGAGCTCGGCGCAAGAATTCTTAAGGCACAGACGACAAACAAGGTGGACTGCGGGTTGATTGCTATATAGAGCAGGGGCTCTTTAGCAAAATAGCACCGCGAAGGGGTATCGGTGAACTAGAGTCGTTCGATCAGATTCTAACGGCCCAGATTAAAACTGACCTCCCCAGGAACGGTACTGAATCACAGCCACTGGATCATGATCCGAGGCCGCCCGAGATGGCCACGCCCACACCAGATCCCAAGCGTTCATCATCGGATCTACGGACAGATTTTAATGTTGCGAAGAGGTATCGCCCGTCTAATCCACGCCGCACACCGACAGATCAACGGTCCATAGCCTCTCTGACCCAGATCAAATCCCAACCGCACACCCATCATCCAACGGCCTGCACCTATTCCCCCCAACGGAGCGCACCCGCACGGCGGCGCCGCCCCGCACGCTCGACGGAGCACGCCGGCAAGGCTGCCAATCGGCCGTCCCCGAGCGCCAAACTCAAATCGGACCGAGCTACACGTTGAGAAGGAAGAGACGAGCACGGTGTATGGGTCCATACCGAGAATCGCACCGTGAAGCGCCCTGGCCACGGAGAGGAGCGGACCCGCGGCGGTGCACGAACGACGGTGAGGAATTCCGGTGAGCTCGGTGGTCTATTTCGTCCTCGGATCCCCCACACAACCTTCTTGAGCTCCGCGCTTTCCCCCGAGTGGGTCCCCTTGGCCGGACCGACAGCCAAGGCGAGAATCACCCACGGCGGCAATTTCTCTCGCCGCGCGCAGGCTTTCTGGTGACCGTGCAGAGGGAAGAGTCGAGGGGAACGGTGAGGAGGGAGTCGGAGGCCATGTACTTATACTCAGGGAGCGCCTCGCGGTCGTTGCACGGGTACCGAGATCACCAGCGAGCTTCGCGGAGTCCGCGCGGTCCGTTCGCCGCGATTGCAGCGGAAGGTGGGTGGAGCTCCTGTCATCACGGGCCCACGCGCAGTGACAGCGGCGAGCCAGCGCGCGCGAAGGGAGGCTGGGGTGTGGGCCCCTGCTGGCGGTGAGAATGAGCCAAGGCGCGCGGCAGGTGAAGAGAGATGGGCCGCGTGGGATAGATGTGGAGGTGGGCCGGATGGGGTTTGGCCGGCCCAGGTGCAGATTTTATTCTTTTCCATTTTCAATATCTTTTAAATTTTCAAATTCCTATCCCAAATTCAAACATGTCTCAACTTTTTCTGATTTGCCCTTTTCAAATCCCCAAATATCAAACTAATCCCTAATGAAAATATAATCTCTATTATTTTCAGTAATTCTATTTTTTTTCCTATTTATTCTTAAGGGTTTTATTTAAATTTCCATTCACATTCCTTATTCCAAATTCAAATTTATACTTCTACTTTAGTTTTCAGATTTTTCAAATGTATCAATTGAAACCCAAAGGTGAATATAAACCATACTATTTTAATATTACTAATTTAAGTTTTATTCTCCTTGTTATTTAGTTCATGGGATGTATAAATGGTTTCCTTTGAAAGAAAAATCCTTTTCTCATCATTTTCTTATTTCCTAATTTCCAAAGCATTATGATACTTTGTTTATATTTTTTTTTCCACTAATTTTGGGTCTTACAAATCCTACCCCCCTTAAAAATAATCTCGTCCTCGAGATTTGTAAGAAAAGGATGTATACTCATATTGTTCTCGGAACATATGCACAAACAAAGAAATCTCGGCATGATGCATAATTCTTTAACAAAACATAGGTTTAATAGACCTTACTATTATCACTAAAATAGTAATAATACTAACTAATAGCTAAACTAATATTTAGGTCTTACAAATAGTAAATATATATATATATATATGTATCTATATCTAAGTTTATCTCTTTATTCTTGTTGCTCGTTGACTTCTTCACCGACTACTTCATCTCCAGCTGGCTCTTCTTCTTGAATTTCAAGTTCACCGGGTTCAGCTTCTATTTCTGCATGATGGGCATGTCCCCGGTTGATAGATAGGGGCTGACTCCTTCCTGCCGAGGCTTGTCCTTGCTTCATCGGAGCCGGTGTAGTGTAGGCAGCTCTGTTGGGACAGTAGTTGGCGTAGTGTCCCGGATGTCCACACTTGAAGCATGTCCTGATGGCGGTTGTGTTAGGAGCAACGGGTCCTACTGGAGTGCTTGCTTTTGGAGGAGCAGTTGGTGCCTGTTGAGTTTGTTGTCCGGAACTGCCACTAGCTGGTGTATTGGGAGTGGTAGTATAGCGAGGACGGGAACTACTTCCAGCTTGCCCTTGGTTGGTCGCCTTTCTTTTCTCTCCAAATATACTCCTCTTGTTTTCTACAGCAATAGCTTTGTCAAGTAGCCTTTGGAAGGATGGGAATGTGTGCGATACCAGTTGATATTGCAAGGGTCCAATCAAACCGTCCAGGAAAAGCTCCTGCTTTTGCTCATCATCCTCTACATCTCTAGGAGCATATCGAGATAACTAGATGAATTTGTCCCTGTATTCACTCACGGACATACTTCCTTGCTTGAGGGAGAGAAACTCCTTTCTCTTAATCTTCATGAGTCCAGCAGGAATATGGTAATTTCTGAATTGTGTGGAGAATTCTTCCCAGGTAATTGTATCGGCAGCAGCATGAGCTGCACAGTACGCATCCCACCAATCCGCAGCGGGACCAGCAAGACGACCCGATGCATAGAGTACTTTCTCTCGGTCCGAGCACTGAGCTATGTTGAGCATCTTCTCTATGGACTTTAACCAGTCATCTGCTTGCAGCGGATCTGCGGAGTTGGAGAAGGTTGGTGGTTTGTGGCTCATGAATTCCCGGTGCTTGTCCCGGGGTGGAACTGGTGGTGGAGGTGGAGGCAATGGCACTTGTTGTTGTTGCTGCTGTTGTTGAAGTTGTTGTTGCAGCTGCTGTTGTTGTACCCTTCTCTCCTGGCGTATCTCTTCCCGCTCTTGGCGCATTTCCCGACGTGCATCCTCTCTTTCCTGGTGCATTTCTTGGCGTTCTTGCTGCATTTGGGTGCGCATATCTGCCATAGTGTCAGCCATTTGCTGCATCATTCTCATTTGAGCTGCGACTAGTGGATCAACTCCGCCTGGTGGAGGATTAGGAGGATTCATCTCTGCTGGCTGTGGTTGGGGTTGTCGATATATCCACCGAGTGTGTCGATTAGCAGGTAAATCAATCCCACCACCCCGCCTGGTATTGACCATCTAAGTTAGAAGCATATGGTAAGATAGCTTTGCAAGGGAATCATTTAGTAGACAGAATGAATAAGCTAATAGTTGGTTATGTACTGAAATTTCTTTGGCAGGGCTGGGCCAGATATTCTATGTCAAGACTAGGGTAATTAGTTGTACGAGGTGAATGTCCAAAGGTAAGATAGAATATGTCAAGATGAGATAGATACGGAATACTATATATACATATATTTTCTAAGGGGATAATCTAGATTGTCTAGTTATCTTACAAATGCTATCCTTTATGCCTAGATGTATATGCAGATGTAATTATGGACATTACTCCACAACCCATCACACTCAATCAAAGATCCAAATCAGACAGATATCATAAGAACAAACATTCAAATACATAAACACTTATAAAAAATAGTTTTATTTTTGTTCCTAGGATTAGGTCTCCTATTCCTAAAGTCACTTTAGGTACGGATTTCAAAGTGTGAAATCCACATTTGTCTTTAGAAGGAAAAAGGTAAGAATAATCAGAGTAAAGCGGAAATAGATGAGAAAAGATTAAGAAAAGTTTAGAAAAGAATCAGAGTAGCAAAGGTAAGTAAGTATTGGTTGTCCAGTTCTATCTAGGTTTCGTCCTACAGTCAACATTCCTCTGATACCACTTCTGTCACACCCGGGTTTTAGGGGTCCAAAACTCGGGCGCGAACATAAACACCAGGTATGCTGGGACCAAGTCTCACACATATGATGTATAGTGGCACAGGATCGAATGTCACATCTTTATATATAACAGGAGTTCTATACAAAATAAATAATTACATTATAAGGAGACAACGGTCCAGCAACCCAAAGTTGACTGGGAGACGACGACCTAGACCTCTCACGAACTCATCGCAGCATCCTCCAAGCGCTTCATCCTGCGGTACCTGTTCTTGACCTGGGGGTGTGTGAGACAGCAAGAGTGAGCTCACATACGTTCATCGCTCAACAAGTTGTGGGGAATAATGTGCATGAACTCGCCAAAGGTGGGAGCTCACGTGAAGTGTAAGGCTTACCAAAGAAGATGGTTAGAGCTGAGCATTGCTTTTAAAGTTGGTCAAAATTTTATTAGCAGTTACTAAGTATAAGTAAATACCAAACCCAATTAAGTAATAGAACAAAAGTAACCACATCACCTGCGATGCAATGCATATGACAAATTGAATTTAGTTCCATAAATTAATCATGTGAGGGTCCGAGCCGCTCTTGACCGTGAGCACGGCTAGTATACTAGTTTTACACTCTGCAGAGGTTGCACATCTTTACCCACAAGTCGTGTATCCCATGTCGCCAGGGTTTGCAAGGCCCTTAGACACTTTCGAGGTGAATGGCTAGGGATCCACTACGAGGCCTTTACAAAGTTCCACTAGCTTCCGAAAACCCGCTACAGTTTATAGGAAGTTCCAATGCAGGAATCCCTTGCAGGACCGCCATCGCAGCAAAATCCTCCCGAGGGCCTCCCTACACTGACCACTCCCCTACTGCCCTTGCCCCTTTCGGGTAAGGTAGTCTTCCACTAGCTTTCCTAATTAATCAGCCAAGGGGTCCCATTCCTCCCTTGTGGTAGCACTGTTTTCCCGGGTGGTCGCTCCATGTTCCAATTAACATAATGATCTTATCATGAACAGTAATAATAAACATATAATAAAAGTGTGATCATGAATAATGTACCTTCATACCCAAAACCACATAAAGCACTAGCAAGTACTACCCAAAAGGTTCAGTGGTAAACAAGGTATAAAGATAGACAAACTAGGGTAACCTATTGGGTCCCATCAAAATTAACCTATGCAGATCATTATGATTAATTAGAACATGAGTGGGTAAAAAGAAGTGATCAAGGGCACAACTTGCCTGGGCCTTGAGAATCCAGGTACCAACTTGCTCTTCAGATGACACGTGACCTCGCTCTAGTCGTAGCAATACAAACAAACATTGTATAGGCAAAATTAACATTACACCAAACATAAGTACAAACTGAATAATAATAATCTACGCGTTGCTACGAGATCGTAGGAACAAGAATCACTAAATTTGGAGTTATAGTTATTTAGTTATGAATTTCTGAAGTTATTAAGCACCTAGAACAGAGTAATTCAAATGAACAATTTTGCTTCAAGTTTCTTGGCTAAACAAAGGTACTAGGTGATAAATAATATTAAAACAAAATTATTGCAACTGGAATGGGTCAAAAAGGAGCTAAAATGAATTAGTTATGAATTAAATAAGTTTCTGGATTTATTTTAACACTAAAAATCATTTTCTAAATCATTTTCTATGATTTTCCTATCCACTGGACTGCGCCTCAATTAAACAGAAGCGCAGGGAGCTCGGCGCAAGAATTCTTAAGGCACAGACGACAAACAAGGTGGACTGCGGGTTGATTGCTATATAGAGCAGGGGCTCTTTAGCAAAATAGCACCGCGAAGGGGTATCGGTGAACTAGAGTCGTTCGATCAGATTCTAACGGCCCAGATTAAAACTGACCTCCCCAGGAACGGTACTGAATCACAGCCACTGGATCATGATCCGAGGCCGCCCGAGATGGCCACGCCCACACCAGATCCCAAGCGTTCATCATCGGATCTACGGACAGATTTTAATGTTGCGAAGAGGTATCGCCCGTCTAATCCACGCCGCACACCGACAGATCAACGGTCCATAGCCTCTCTGACCCAGATCAAATCCCAACCGCACACCCATCATCCAACGGCCTGCACCTATTCCCCCCAACGGAGCGCACCCGCACGGCGGCGCCGCCCCGCACGCTCGACGGAGCACGCCGGCGAGGCTGCCAATCGGCCGTCCCCGAGCGCCAAACTCAAATCGGACCGAGCTACACGTTGAGAAGGAAGAGACGAGCACGGTGTATGGGTCCATACCGAGAATCGCACCGTGAAGCGCCCTGGCCACGGAGAGGAGCGGACCCGCGGCGGTGCACGAACGACGGTGAGGAATTCCGGTGAGCTCGGTGGTCTATTTCATCCACGGATCCCCCACACAACCTTCTTGAGCTCCGCGCTTTCCCCCGAGTGGGTCCCCTTGGCCGGACCGACAGCCAAGGCGAGAATCACCCACGGCGGCAATTTCTCTCGCCGCGCGCAGGCTTTCTGGTGACCGTGCAGAGGGAAGAGTCGAGGGGAACGGTGAGGAGGGAGTCGGAGGCCACGTACTTATACTCAGGGAGCGCCTCGCGGTCGTTGCACGGGTACCGAGATCACCGGCGAGCTTCGCGGAGTCCGCGCGGTCCGTTCGCCGCGATTGCAGCGGAAGGTGGGTGGAGCTCCTGTCATCACGGGCCCACGCGCAGTGACAGCGGCGAGCCAGCGCGCGCGAAGGGAGGCTGGGGTGTGGGCCCCTGCTGGCGGTGAGAATGAGCCAAGGCGCGCGGCAGGTGAAGAGAGATGGGCCGCGTGGGATAGATGTGGAGGTGGGCCGGATGGGGTTTGGCCGGCCCAGGTGCAGATTTTATTCTTTTCCATTTTCAATATCTTTTAAATTTTCAAATTCCTATCCCAAATTCAAACATGTCTCAACTTTTTCTGATTTGCCCTTTTCAAATCCCCAAATATCAAACTAATCCCTAATGAAAATATAATCTCTATTATTTTCAGTAATTCTATTTTTTTTCCTATTTATTCTTAAGGGTTTTATTTAAATTTCCATTCACATTCCTTATTCCAAATTCAAATTTATACTTCTACTTTAGTTTTCAGATTTTTCAAATGTATCAATTGAAACCCAAAGGTGAATATAAACCATACTATTTTAATATTACTAATTTAAGTTTTATTCTCCTTGTTATTTAGTTCATGGGATGTATAAATGGTTTCCTTTGAAAGAAAAATCCTTTTCTCATCATTTTCTTATTTCCTAATTTCCAAAGCATTATGATACTTTGTTTATATTTTTTTTCCACTAATTTTGGGTCTTACAGTATTGACTATGGCATATTGATTAATGTTCACAGGAAGAAAGCGCGACAAAGAGAAAGAAATGCCAATGATGTGTCTAAGCTCCTATCTTTTTTTGCAATGTGTAAAAAAGATAACCCACAGTTTTTCTCTGACTTCCAACTAGACCAAGAAGGAAAGATTTTGAGCATTTTTTGGTCCCATGCTAGCCAGCAAGCAGATTACATTGACTTTGGAGATGCAGTTACCTTTGATACAACTCATAAGACAAATCTATATGACAAACCCCTGGGAATGTTTGTTGGTTGTAACCACCATCTGCAGTGCACCGTATTTGGTTTCACATTGTTGGGTGACGAAACTGTAGACACATTCGAGTGGGTTTTCAATGCATTCAAAACATGCATGGGAGCTGAAGGACCACGAGTAATGCTTACAGGTATGATTAATAAGCTAAACAATTATTACGTTCTACTATGATTGTATTGAATGTAATTATAGTTGGTAATGAGTTGCATAATGTTGTGAAAATATATGATTTCAGATCAAGATCCAGCAATGCCAGTTGCACTAGGCAGAGTATTTCCAAACACAATACATCGTTTGTGTTTGTGGCATGTTCAGAACAGGTATATGCCGTATTTGAACGAGTTGTACGCTAGATTTGAGGAAGAGGATTTCAAAACAAGGTTTCAATCTATAATACATCATCCTTTAACTGTAACTGAGTTTGAGGCTGCCTGGGCAATGCTGATTGATGATTTCCATCTACATGATAACATCAGTCTTTCCAGAATGTATGAAATTCGTAAAGATTGGATACCAGCTTTTTTTAAACATGATTATTGTGGGTTGATGGTCTCTACACAGCGTAGTGAGAGCATGAACAAACTCGTCAAAAGTGCTCATGTCGATGCAAACACGTGTAACACCTACTTTGTAAGTGCTAGGAATAATATCGATAGAAAAACATTTTCTCTTTATGTGAGTTTGATTTCTATGCACCATCATATGAGAACACCATGTCCAAGAACAATTAATAAAAGATCTGCTACTAAATTGTTGCATCATGCCGGAGTTTATGGTTTGTGCACTTAATGAAAAGAGTAATGCCACTAATAGAAATAAATTAGTGGCAAAAGCAAGGATTTAATACCTAATTTGAGAGTTTGAAAAAGAGAAGATATATAAAATATAAATAAAGTTTATGTGTATTTCCAAAATTAGTACCTTAAGGTCACAATATAACTTGAAGCTAAATTTTGGCACAATATTTGAATGTAAATTTGAATTCTAGAAATTGAGAAGGGAGAAAAAGAAAACAGAAAACAAAAGAAAAAGAGAAAGAAGCTTACCTGGGCTCACTGGTGGCTATTCGGCCCACCAGGGGATTTCCCTCGCGTGGCCCAACTCCACTTCACCGCACAGCCCAAACGGCGCTGTCACTGGGGACCCACTGGCAGCCTCTCCATCGCACGACTCAGCTATTCCTCGTCCACTCGCGCGTGCTGACGTGTGGGTCCCGCATCCACCCATCGTCGTCTCCGCGAAAACGGCGCTGCGTGAACGGACCTCACAACTGCTTGCGCGGAGCTTTCGCCAGTCCGCGCCTGCGGGATCTTGGGTGCCTGGCTATAAATTCGGCCACCGCCTTACTCCGCCCCGTGCTCCGAGTGTCTGCACCGCATTGGAGCCATTTCTGTGCAGCTACCGATAGGGTAGAGGGAGGGTGCTCGCCGCCGCGGGTGAATCTGCGACGTGGTCGTCATCTACATCTTCGAAGGACTCCAGGGTCTTCTCCAGGCTTGGGGAAGGGCAGTCGTGGCTGCGCCACTCGAAATTCGCTGCCAACTTCACCGCAATCTCTCGCCGTTGACCACGCTCTGCCGCGGCCCCGCCTTGCACCGTGACAAGCGCCGCCGGATCGACAATCCCCGGTAAAGAGTATTCGATTAGGATCACCATGTTCTCTTCTCTTTAAAATACCTAGCCACGTTGAGTTAGATGGTTGGGGTGCCGGATTTGGCTGTCACCGACGATGGCGCCGCCGTGCTGCCTAACTTCGCCGCCGCGTCCGGGCTCGGGTGGGGATGATGGGTGGTGGGCCGTCGGATGGTCCCTGGGCGGTCCAGATCAACTCATAAGGTAAGCACTCGCGCGAGCAAATAGGGACCGTAGATCCGTAGATGATCGTCTGGGATCTTGTGTTGACGTGGTCGCTTCTGGGGGCCTCGGATCATGATCCAACGATCGCGGACAATATACCGACTCATAAAAGCTAGGATCTAATCGCAGCCGTCCGATTTAGATCGGACCGCTACGATCTCCGCATACCCCTTCGCGCCGACAGTTTTACATAAGAGACCCTCACCTCTCTGGAAATCAACCCGCAGTCCACGGACCCTATTCTCTGGGTCTTAGGAATTTTACCCCGAGCCCCCTGCGCTTCTGTTTAATTGAGGCGCAGTCCAGTGGGTTATAAAATCATAGAAAATGATTTAGAAAATGATTTTTAGTGTTAAAATAAATCCAGAAACTTATTTAATTCATAACTAATTCATTCTAGCTCCAAATTGAACCATTCCAGTTTCTAAAATTTTGTAATTTTATTCTCTATCATTTAGAACCTCTGTTTTGTCATGAAAACAATTAGAAATTTAATCTCTCACTTAATCCATTTTAAACACATAAAACCTTTGGAAATTCATAACTTGAATTCTATAACTCAAAAATTAATAATTCTTTTTCCTGTGATCTTATTTTAATATGTAGATTATTAATATGTATTTTGGCATACATGTTTGGTGTAATGTTAATTTTGTCTATACACTGTTTGTTTGTATTGCTACGACTAGTGCGAGGTCACGAGTCATCTGAAGATCATCCTGGTACCTGGATTCTCAAGGCCCAGGCAAGTTGTGCCCTTGATCACTTCTTTTCACCTACTCATGTTCTAATTAATCATAATGATCTGCATAGGTTAATTTTGATGGGACCCAATAGGTTACCCTAGTTTGTCTATCTTTATACCTTGTTTACCACTGAACCATCTGGGTAGTACTTGCTAGTGCTTTATGTGGTTTTGGGTATGAAGATACAATATTCATGATCATACTTTTATTATCAGTTGTTATTACTGTTCATGATGAGATCATTATGTTAATTGGAACATGGAGCGACCACCCGGGAAAACAGTGCTACCACAATGGTGGAATGGGACGCCCTTGGCTGATTAATTAGGAAAGCTAGTGGAAGACTACCTTACCCGAAAGGGGCAAGGGCAGTAGGGGAGAGGTCAGTGCGGGGAGGCCCTCGGGAGGATTTTGCTGCGATGGCGGTCCTGCAAGGGATTCCTGTACTGGATCTTCCTATAAACTGTAGCGGGTTTTCGGAAGCTAGTGGAACTTTGTAAAGGCCTCGTAGTGGATCCCTAGCCATTCACCTCGGAAGTGTCTAAGGGCCTTGCAAACCCTGGAGACATGGGATACACGACTTGTGGGTAAAGATGCGCAACCTCTGCAGAGTGTAAAACTGGTATACTAGCCGTGCTCACGGTCATGAGCAGCTCGGACCCTCACATGATTAACTATGGAACTTAAATTCAATTTGTCATATGCATTGCATCGCAGGTGAAGTTGTTATTTTGATTCTACTACTTAATTGGGTTTGGTATTTACTTATACCTAGTAACTGCTAATAAAATTTTGACCAACTTTAAAAGCAATGCTCAGCTCTAACCATCTTCTTTGGTAAGCCTTACACTTCACGTGAGCTCCCACCTTTGGCGAGTTCATGCACATTATTCCCCACAACTTGTTGAGCGATGAACGTATGTGAGCTCACTCTTGCTGTCTCACATACACCACAGGTCAAGACCAGGTACTGCAGGATGATGCTCATGGAGGATGCTGTGATGAGTTCGTGAGAGGTCTAGGTCGTCGTCTCCCAGTCAACTTTGGGTTGCTGGACCGTTGTCTCCTTATAATGTAATTATTTATTTTGTATAGAACTCCTGTTATATATAAAGATGTGACATTCGATCCTGTGCCACTATACATCATATGTATGAGACTTGGTCCCAGCATACCTGGTGTTTATGTTAACCCCGGGTTTTGGACCCCTAAAATCCGGGTGTTACAGAAGTGGTATCAGAGGAATGTTGACTGTAGGACGAAACCTAGATAGAACTGGACAACCATTAAATACTTATCTTACTCTGATTCTTTTCTAAACTTATCTCAATCTTTTCTCATCTATTCCCGCTTTACTCTAATTATTCTTATCTTTTCTTTCTAAAAGACAAATGTGGATTTCACACTTTGAAATCCTGTGCCTAAAGTGACCTTTAGGAATAGGAGACCTACTCATGGGAACAAAAACAAAACTATTTTTATCTATGCACTTGAATGTTTGTTCTTATGATATCTGTCTGATTTGGATCTTTGTTTGAGTGTGATGAGTTGTGGAGTAATGTCCACAATTGCATCTGCATATGCACATAGGTATTAAAATATATTTATAAAATAACTAGACAACCTAGATTATCCCCATTGGAATATATCCAGCTTAAGAGATTTATCCTATCCTAAAAGATCTCATTCTAACCAATTCATCTTATCTTAAAAGATTCTTCCTTATCTTAATAGATCCATCTCATCTTAAAAGATACTCATCTTATCTTGAAAAGATTTTATCTCAGCCTAATAGATCTAACTGACCTCAAAAGATTCATCTTATCCTAATAAGCATACTTATCCACCCTAGATTAAACAACCATGATCTAATGCAACTTAATTAGATCTTATTTAGTCAAACTAGTCATACCAATCTAACCTAGATTCACTCTTGTGTAATAGATCCATCTTATCTTAAAGGATATTCTATTACCTTAATAGATTCATCTTACCTTAAAAAGATTTCATCTGGTCCTAATAAATCTAACTAATTTCTAAAGATTCTGACATATCCTAATAATATTTATTCTACCCTGTTGGACCTATCTAACCTAAACTAGTCTAATCTAGTCATATCCAATTTAATCTAGATCTTATCTTACCTAATGTGACCTGATCCAGTATGGTCTAATGTTATCTAACTTAATGTGGTTCACTTAAACAGATTAATGACACTAGTAGAAGAGATTAGACCCCACTAGCCATGTATTAACTTAACCTAGCACATTGGATCAACTCAACCATGAGCTAACCCAACCCATAGAACCATGATGAATGGTATAACCTTTCTATTCCCACCTAACAACAAACAAACTTTTAACCTACATCTTGTAGTCTATCTCATCCATATCTATTTTAACCACGTTCCCCAACTCCAATGATATACACTAACCTCGAATCAATGAGACAAGACCGAAGAAGATGATCAACTTCATCAAGGGAGGATGAGCACCAACTCAAGTCTTCAAGGATCAAGTGAGGTCACCAAGATGAATCAAGATCCACAAAATCTTGGAGGAAGTCTTTCCTTACCCTACACTTTCTTACCCAAACCTATCTATACTTTAAAGACATCTTCTATCCTACATAATAAAGTAGACATACATATATACACCCATGCTTTCCTAATCACCTGCCAATTTGGGTTTAGACTTGAAAAAAAAAATCTTTTGGTACTAAAACCACTTAGACACTGAAATATAGATTTCAAACCAATCTCTCT
This sequence comes from Zea luxurians, assembly GCA_029449295.1. NCBI lineage: Eukaryota > Viridiplantae > Streptophyta > Magnoliopsida > Poales > Poaceae > Zea > Zea luxurians. The sequence goes on from JAOPSE010000010.1 coordinate 109,944,218, forward strand.
GTAACCCTTTTCTTACAAATCTCGAGGACGAGATTATTTTTAAGGGGGGTAGGATTTGTAACACCTACTTTGTAAGTGCTAGGAATAATATCGATAGAAAAACATTTTCTCTTTATGTGAGTTTGATTTCTATGCACCATCATATGAGAACACCATGTCCAAGAACAATTAATAAAAGATCTGCTACTAAATTGTTGCATCATGCCGGAGTTTATGGTTTGTGCACTTAATGAAAAGAGTAATGCCACTAATAGAAATAAATTAGTGGCAAAAGCAAGGATTTAATACCTAATTTGAGAGTTTGAAAAAGAGAAGATATATAAAATATAAATAAAGTTTATGTGTATTTCCAAAATTAGTACCTTAAGGTCACAATATAACTTGAAGCTAAATTTTGGCACAATATTTGAATGTAAATTTGAATTCTAGAAATTGAGAAGGGAGAAAAAGAAAACAGAAAACAAAAGAAAAAGAGAAAGAAGCTTACCTGGGCTCACTGGTGGCTATTCGGCCCACCAGGGGATTTCCCTCGCGTGGCCCAACTCCACTTCACCGCACAGCCCAAACGGCGCTGTCACTGGGGACCCACTGGCAGCCTCTCCATCGCACGACTCAGCTATTCCTCGTCCACTCGCGCGTGCTGACGTGTGGGTCCCGCATCCACCCATCGTCGTCTCCGCGAAAACGGCGCTGCGTGAACGGACCTCACAACTGCTTGCGCGGAGCTTTCGCCAGTCCGCGCCTGCGGGATCTTGGGTGCCTGGCTATAAATTCGGCCACCGCCTTACTCCGCCCCGTGCTCCGAGTGTCTGCACCGCATTGGAGCCATTTCTGTGCAGCTACCGATAGGGTAGAGGGAGGGTGCTCGCCGCCGCGGGTGAATCTGCGACGTGGTCGTCATCTACATCTTCGAAGGACTCCAGGGTCTTCTCCAGGCTTGGGGAAGGGCAGTCGTGGCTGCGCCACTCGAAATTCGCTGCCAACTTCACCGCAATCTCTCGCCGTTGACCACGCTCTGCCGCGGCCCCGCCTTGCACCGTGACAAGCGCCGCCGGATCGACAATCCTCGGTAAAGAGTATTCGATTAGGATCACCATGTTCTCTTCTCTTTAAAATACCTAGCCACGTTGAGTTAGATGGTTGGGGTGCCGGATTTGGCTGTCACCGACGATGGCGCCGCCGTGCTGCCTAACTTCGCCGCCGCGTCCGGGCTCGGGTGGGGATGATGGGTGGTGGGCCGTCGGATGGTCCCTGGGCGGTCCAGATCAACTCATAAGGTAAGCACTCGCGCGAGCAAATAGGGACCGTAGATCCGTAGATGATCGTCTGGGATCTTGTGTTGACGTGGTCGCTTCTGGGGGCCTCGGATCATGATCCAACGATCGCGGACAATATACCGACTCATAAAAGCTAGGATCTAATCACAGCCGTCCGATTTAGATCGGACCGCTACGATCTCCGCATACCCCTTCGCGCCGACAGTTTTACATAAGAGACCCTCACCTCTCTGGAAATCAACCCGCAGTCCACGGACCCTATTCTCTGGGTCTTAGGAATTTTACCCCGAGCCCCCTGCGCTTCTGTTTAATTGAGGCGCAGTCCAGTGGGTTATAAAATCATAGAAAATGATTTAGAAAATGATTTTTAGTGTTAAAATAAATCCAGAAACTTATTTAATTCATAACTAATTCATTCTAGCTCCAAATTGAACCATTCCAGTTTCTAAAATTTTGTAATTTTATTCTCTATCATTTAGAACCTCTGTTTTGTCATGAAAACAATTAGAAATTTAATCTCTCACTTAATCCATTTTAAACACATAAAACCTTTGGAAATTCATAACTTGAATTCTATAACTCAAAAATTAATAATTCTTTTTCCTGTGATCTTATTTTAATATGTAGATTATTAATATGTATTTTGGCATACATGTTTGGTGTAATGTTAATTTTGTCTATACACTGTTTGTTTGTATTGCTACGACTAGTGCGAGGTCACGAGTCATCTGAAGATCATCCTGGTACCTGGATTCTCAAGGCCCAGGCAAGTTGTGCCCTTGATCACTTCTTTTCACCTACTCATGTTCTAATTAATCATAATGATCTGCATAGGTTAATTTTGATGGGACCCAATAGGTTACCCTAGTTTGTCTATCTTTATACCTTGTTTACCACTGAACCATCTGGGTAGTACTTGCTAGTGCTTTATGTGGTTTTGGGTATGAAGATACAATATTCATGATCATACTTTTATTATCAGTTGTTATTACTGTTCATGATGAGATCATTATGTTAATTGGAACATGGAGCGACCACCCGGGAAAACAGTGCTACCACAATGGTGGAATGGGACGCCCTTGGCTGATTAATTAGGAAAGCTAGTGGAAGACTACCTTACCCGAAAGGGGCAAGGGCAGTAGGGGAGAGGTCAGTGCGGGGAGGCCCTCGGGAGGATTTTGCTGCGATGGCGGTCCTGCAAGGGATTCCTGTACTGGATCTTCCTATAAACTGTAGCGGGTTTTCGGAAGCTAGTGGAACTTTGTAAAGGCCTCGTAGTGGATCCCTAGCCATTCACCTCGGAAGTGTCTAAGGGCCTTGCAAACCCTGGAGACATGGGATACACGACTTGTGGGTAAAGATGCGCAACCTCTGCAGAGTGTAAAACTGGTATACTAGCCGTGCTCACGGTCATGAGCAGCTCGGACCCTCACATGATTAACTATGGAACTTAAATTCAATTTGTCATATGCATTGCATCGCAGGTGAAGTTGTTATTTTGATTCTACTACTTAATTGGGTTTGGTATTTACTTATACCTAGTAACTGCTAATAAAATTTTGACCAACTTTAAAAGCAATGCTCAGCTCTAACCATCTTCTTTGGTAAGCCTTACACTTCACGTGAGCTCCCACCTTTGGCGAGTTCATGCACATTATTCCCCACAACTTGTTGAGCGATGAACGTATGTGAGCTCACTCTTGCTGTCTCACATACACCACAGGTCAAGACCAGGTACTGCAGGATGATGCTCATGGAGGATGCTGTGATGAGTTCGTGAGAGGTCTAGGTCGTCGTCTCCCAGTCAACTTTGGGTTGCTGGACCGTTGTCTCCTTATAATGTAATTATTTATTTTGTATAGAACTCCTGTTATATATAAAGATGTGACATTCGATCCTGTGCCACTATACATCATATGTATGAGACTTGGTCCCAGCATACCTGGTGTTTATGTTAACCCCGGGTTTTGGACCCCTAAAATCCGGGTGTTACAACACGCCACTACATCAATTCGCCAAGCAAATGTTGAAGCTTCTACACAGTAGGAAGATGAAAGAGGCAAAAGAGGCACTAGGATGCATGGTGAGTACATAGAATATTATTATATCATAATATTTAATGTACCGTATTATAACGTATAATTTTGTCTACTGTAGGGCCAAAAGGAAACAAATACATTGTATATGTTTGAGATACGTGTAGCGAGGACATACACAAGGGCTGTAATGAATAAGTTTCACGAGTCTTTAAAATATGCTACTGCATACAAGATATCACATGATCCAGATGGTGGTGTGAATAAATGGGTGGTTCAGCATACTTCAAGGTCAAATAAGATTATGTGGGGGCAACACCAATTCAAAGTAATGGCTGATGTAGATGCTGGAAAGTATGAATGTGAATGCAAGCATTGGGAGCATACAGGTATGTCATATTGCGTAATTGTTGAATCTAAATGTTTAATTATAATGAGTGAACATAAACGAAGACATTTTTTACATGCTTTGTTGTAGGTCTGCTTTGTGTGCATCTTTTAAGAACATTTATGCATCTTCAAATTGATCGAATACCTTCGGAATACATCCTTCAGAGATACACCTACTCTGCTATACAAGATGTGACTTTTTCAAGGGATGATAAGAATTTGAAGGGTAAAGACGGTGAGACTAAATCATATAGGCAGAAGATGTTGCTTAAAAAGTCAATGAAAGTAGTACATCATGCAAGTCTTTCAAAAGCTGGATATGATAGAGCCCTGGAGATGATGGATGAACTGCTTTTGCTACTTTCACGATTGGAGCCAGATATTGAAGGTGATGATAGTACTAGTGATGGCGAAGGAATACAGGTATTTAATATATTAATTGTAATAGCCGTGTATTTTAATTGATATACTGAGTTATAAGTTTTGGTGAATGGAAAGTATGAGAAACTTGCCTGATACAGGGCGACAGGAATGATGTAAGAGACATGATGGGAGATAATATAACGACAAGAATGGCGCAGACTGGTGTATGTGTAATATGTTATATGATGTTTACTATGCATAATGGTGTGTACTGTTTGTCATAAACAAACCTATTTATTGTCAATCGTATTATTTGATAGGTAATTCAATTGGAGCCTACTTTACAAGAAGGTGGTGTGAGCGATACCCAATGTGTTATGCCACAACAAATATTGGAACAGGTAATACATGATTATAAAAGAGGAAAAATTGTTGTAATACAAAATAGTAACGATTGGACCTTGTTGCTGATTATGAATGATTAATAATAGTATATGTGTGCAGCACGATTATGGACAATTGACCACTAGCACAGCACTAATTGATGTGAGTGGTACAGATTTGACGATTAAAAAGGTAATGGTGCTATTAAAAACACATGTGCATGTATATTATTTAAAATTACATACAAATAATTGGATTTAAGTACTAATATTTAAAAATATCATATTTTTTTCTTAATTGTAGAAGCTAGATTTTAATGTGAGTGGAGTAAGCTTGAGAAGACCGGATAACGCGAAGCCAAAGGGCAGAACAATCAGTGATACCGAAAAAAGAGTTATTAAGTTGGGGGCAAAAGGAGACAAAAAAAGAACAGAAAGTGTCAAAGGTGTGGAATTGCGGATGGTCACAATAGTCGCACTTGTCTATCTGTGGAGGAGAATAGGCTTCGGTTGGCCAGCCTTACTAGTCGAAAGAGAGGGCGGCCCATAGGTTCTAGGAACAAGGGTTCATCTAGCGCTCCAAACTGGAATGAGGCATGCACTTCAAAAAAACATCAAGGAGGTGTCACAGACAATGATTCATCTAGTGGGTAGTAGATCATTTCGTATTTTATGACAAATGTAATGTATTGCCATACTTGTTATTGCAACTATGGGTGAATTTATAAATGCTGGATCCAGTCGATATTCACAAAGTATAAGTAATAATGATTTACTGCATGTATTGAAATATAGTGTAAACTGTGAACTAAATATGCGTAAATGTGTTATGAAAACAGCGTAATTCGATGCTATACAAATTTTGGTGGCAAAAACTGGCAAAAATGTCTTTATGAAGAAAACAAACGACACAATAAATTGTGATTTAATGTAGTAACATAATTTTTATTACACATGTGTGCGAGTAGACAAATGATATCAGTAGTTATTGACAAAACAATAAGGCTGTACAGATTTGCATAATTGAGCTAACAAAACAGCGTAATTCGTATGTAATTAAAATTACTGTAAACTGGGTACACATTTGCGTAAATGAACTAACAAAACAGCGTAATTCTTATTAGGCATAAGAATTTGTGACACGTACTGGTAAATAATAGATTTGTGAAGAAATCAGAGAATAACAATAACTAGTGAGTACATCACTGATATAAATATGACCAAACAGTCGAAGTTTGAACTGAAGATGTTTCATAACTTGTTTAACACACATAGGCCAAATTTTTATCTAAAAACTGCATTAGACATGAGTGTCTTGATAGGTTGGGTGAAAAACATAGAAAGTTTCAATACGGTTACATAGACATGCAACAAGGAGGTTTGGCTTCACAACATCTTGTTCCATAACAAGGAAGCCACAAAATGTTTGTTCCATATCAAACAGTTGCCGATTCACAAAATGTTGATCCAGCGACACAGCTAGCGTCCAAACTTGAATTTTTGAATTTCTGGAGGCAACGGGAGGCACTTGTTCTTGCTATGGAAGGTCAGGTAATGTAGAGCCAGAGATCGTAGGTCACCAGAGTTTTCCTGCATAATACACATTATCCCGAGGTGAATAAGTTATATCTGAAATGTTGAATGTATAACTACAAACAGCATAATCATAAAATGACTCACTCGGTTTATAAATTGCTTGATAGAACCATCCGTATGGTCATAGTACTGGATATATCTCATGACAAAAAAGCCACAGTCATTAGATCCAGCTATCATGGTGGGACACATAGGTGGCATGTCAATTGGGAAATTTCCAAATTTTGGGATGCGTGAATTGGGCCGGACTTGTTGCAAAGATTTGTTCAATCTGCTCATTATAACCCTAGCCCATGGTAGTTTCCTGGTCCCTAAGTCCTTTTGGGAGTAATGATACATCTTCCATGAAGTACCACCCAACTCCGGACCATATGGATTTGAATCTAAAATGTGAATACATCGTAACTGGATATTTATGACATACAATGTCCAATGTCCCATATGAAGAATAGGGACCATAATCTGTCAAATATCAGGAGTTATATAAACAGAATGATAACATTAGTGAGTAGCTGAGCTATGAATATAATTGCATAACAGGAGAGCGTTGATACAAAGATAAATAAGTATACCGTTTTGTAGTCACCAAAATTGTCCAGTTGGGGCAGGGTCTTGTCCAGATAAGCATCAAGGACAGTTTGATCAAAAATCTGAGGAGTCTTACTGTACCGTTCATGCTCCTCAAAGTTGAGGAGAATCTGCATAATCATAATTACTGTGTCATATAAAACTGTATGTAAACAATTGCAAAAATAAATAGGTATTAGTGAATTGTACATACACCAACATTGACATCCAGTACAAGTCTGTCTTTGTTGATGGACGAGCAATTATTGTTTTTGTCATGGCGAAAACCCATGATGAAACACTGCATGAAAACAGTATCCAGACACATCCCATCTGCAAATGATTGTTGTATATCGAGACAATTTCCAATACATTCATCGAATTCTATGATCTTCCTATATAATAATGAAAAAGGATATGTTATTCATTATATATGAAAGCAACAACCTACATGTTATTTTGACTTAATAGTTAAAGAAAAACCTGTTTGGGTCAGTTTTTGAGGAGCACAAAAAAACACGAAGCGACCGAGCACAGTCCAATTCTGTTAAACGTGGCACAGAGTGGTCATGTGTAGTGTGCAAGCTATGTGTTTCCTCACCATCTGCAACCTGAAACACAATGCAGGTAGAGAGTATAGTAAATTATGAATGAGTTATGAGAAGACAAATCTGATACCAGTAGTTATTGACAAAAGAATAAGGCTGTACAGATTTGCGTAATTGAGCTAACAAAACAGCGTATTTCGTCTGTAATTAAAATTATTGTAAACTGGGTACAAATTTGCGTAAGTGAACTAACAAAAGAGCGTAATTCGTATTATACATAAGAATTCGTGACACATACTGGTAAATAATAGATTCGTGAAGAAATCAGAGAATAACAATAACTAGTGAGTAAATCACTGATAGAAATATGAGTAAACAGACGAAGTTTGAACTGAATATCACATTATACCTGAGATGCAAGCATGCAATAAAAGTATAACTGGATTACTTACATGAGCACTAGGTGTCTGATCAAAAAGGGGACCCGTGTAAGTTGGAGTGTCATGAGATGCACCAATGTCTCCTCCCTGACCCAAAGAAACAATGATACTATGTTTTAAACCTCGATCATGTGTCAATTAAATTTAATCCATAATTGAGATTACAATGGAGAAAACAAAGCTGAAACATATACATCTTTTTGCGGTGTGGCGTCAAACATCGGCAAGTGGGAAGACGGATATGAGCTCATAGGATTGCAGTCTGGTACATGTCGATGAGACATGTTTATGTTGCTCGGCATATTATTGCCAACATTAAAACAGAAATCCTGTATACATTATTATGGTTTTGTCTAATATTTTGGATGAAAATTGGAAATTAACATGTAATGTAACCATAATCAGACTGCATAAAATACCTGGTTTTCCGCATTTGGGGTTATGTTCGTCTCCAAATCGTCAGGGCAGCCCTCAAATGCACGACGCATTTGTTGTTGCTTTTCGTGTATTTCTTCAAACTGGGTACCTGTCAACTCCGTATTCGGTTGTGAATATGGCATAGACAGGTCCTGGGTATTCTGAGTACCCTCATGGATCTGTTCCTCTGTAATTAAAAAGTTGTAGTACTCAAACAGCAAGAACTGATAAATGCATAGAGTTAAGTACATGAATTGAATAAATGACAATGAGGGAAGGTAACCTGACGACATATTCTGAGATATATCTGGAGGTTTATCTGTTTGAGGCGCTTCCGCAACATTGTCTGGGTCGTCAGACTCCGCGCGAAGGACATTATCAATTAACTCAGCAAATGTGTCCGCTAGTTCATACTGCTTCACAACCATCTTGGTAAGAGTACTTTTTATGGTGGAACACGCTTTGCCAACTTCAGAATCATACTCAACAAACTTTTCAATGAATTTTGGTCGGTCACGTGGTTGGAGCTGCTTTATCTTACTTGAAAGCATATCCTTGATCAATGGGAGCTGGATATGAATAGTATGATGACCACAAGGATCGGGACGAGGGACATCAAAAATGTTTGTCCTGTCCCTATGCTGTGATGTAATGAATGATAATGCATCATAATTAATTCTTAGAAACATAAGGATATAATATTACATAAAACATCTGTAATGAACATATGGTATTTATGGACACATATGGGATGTATGTTTTGCCATAGACTGACCTCTGATTGAAACTGCACACTAGGCACAGCAGAATAGCAAGTTTCGGAAAAGCTTCGGAACTGAAAAAAACATTTGTAATATAATTAAATACATGAAAGATAACCATAAATAAATTGTGTTACCCACTGAGAAATGAAGTATATGGTGTCTATTACGAGTTTATTCAGAATGGTACGAAAACTAATAGAGATACTACATGCATAAACATTCACCTAATAACAGCAAATGCATATTTATGCAGGGTAATGCATTCCTATTGTTTTATGTACAGATGACATACCTCACAATGGCCAAAAGGTTCACCGCTTTGGCGTGGCTTCCTCTTATCAGCTTTTGTCAGAGCTTGGATAATGTTTTTATCAAAGAATTTTATGCGGGGTGTGCCACGTTTATTAGGGGGGGCTGCAGCATCATGCAAGTGGTCCAAATAGTACAACTACAAAAAAACAATAACTAATTTATACTATCATGGAAAATAGATTCCATTCGATATGAAAAAAAGAACAGTCCAATGTTATTTACTTACTAGTAGGACAACTGAGCATCCATATATCGTCGTGGACACATTAGAAGTGCTTCTTGTATGCCACTTTTGTGCAGCTTCACATAGGTCGTTAAAAATTAAGTGGCACCAGTCTATTTCATGGAAACGGTCCATTTCTTCCGTCAATAACACTTCATGGTTAGATATGCCCCAGCTGGAAGTGGGGAACAACAATCTATTGAACAATATCAAAAAGAAGCATCTGATAGAGAGGTCATCATCATTTCCTTTTCTCAATCGGTCCTGAAGAGATGCAACAACGAACTCATCCTTGGACAATCCAAGTTCAGCACTCAAATTATTGCCCGCCACTGCTTCATCGATTCCAAGTGGCTTACCACCGCCAGCATTCGGAAGGCCTAGTATAAGGTGGACAGTTTCTTTCGTAATCTTTAGTTCCTTGCCAACTCCAGGGCGAATAGTCATATCCTTGTGGTCCAACTTATCCATCAACCAACGAAGATGAGAACGGCTACCCAGTGCATCAAGTGTCATGTCAAGAATATTGGAAAATCCTTTTCTAGCAACGGCTTGTCGTTGCCTCTCATTCAATATCTTAATAGTTATAATCACATCCTGAGGGTTGCATCTAACATTGAGTTTCTGAAATAATGTATGTTAAATGTTATGAAAACAATGAAATAAATGTGGCATGAGCCATAAAATTAGCACTCATAATGTAAGGGATGCAACTAAAATAACATAATACCTATTTAAATAAACTAAACTGCATTATCTGTATACAATAAAAAAGTGTCCAAGGGTTGTAAAATAAATATGATATTGTAAATGCATTTCAGAACTTGGAACCTAACGTGAAAAATTCGACTAGATTCATCCTTACTGTATACTGCTAAATAATATCTAATATGTTGTATCAGGTCATGATTATTGAATACTAATTAGTATTTAATATATATGAAAACATAAGTATAACATATAACCTGCCGTGGAGTTTCTACTACTTTCGGCCTCTTTGTGCATGTCTTCCGTAAGATATTCATATGACTTCCAGCAGCATTACGCTTCTTTGTAGGTGTCATGAAGTCATCGTCATCATTGCCAGATCCAGTTTGTTCATTGGCTTCATAAATAACAGATGGTTTCTCGACAGGTGCAGTACCCTGATCAGAATGCTTTGTGTTTGGACGAACTCCAATAGAGGCCGGCCGTGGTATCTCAACACTAAAGAATTCTTGGCTTGACTCAATGGTTATGCGTTTGGGATTAGCCGGAGGACGATCAACTGACTTCATTTTTTGGGGTAGAACAAACTAAGTAAATGAAAAATAACATCAGGAAATAATACTATACCATACATAATAATTGAATAAATATAACATTATGAAACTGTTCGGGTATGTATAGTGTGTGTATTGTGCATAACAACAGATGTAGACAACATACATGAGAAGAAGGAATGCATAACAACAGATATGTGAAAACTGACATTTAAATAAAACAGTACGTAGTGTGCATAAATAAATTATGCAATGTAATTCATAAAAGTATATGTAGTATAACTATCAGAAACAACAATAATAACACAGTACAATAACACCACTAATCTATTGATTGCTATTGTAAAAAAAATATTATGTTTATAAACAACACTCAGTACCTATATAAAAATGAACAGAATGTAACAAATATGCAATTGAAAAAATTGGAAGGCATTATCGGATACTACATATAATGAGGCGATTCAATTAATTTCGAATCAATTGAAGGGATGTAGAAGGGGCGGGGCGAACCTAAGGGACATTAGCGACTGAACTATGTAAAAGAATGGGGGGAACTCGAAAGAATGAGAGGGGAAACGAACCAGGAAAGGAGAACGACGGCGGTGAATCGATGAACCGCGGAGATTACGGCGGTGGAAGAGGTGGGGGCGGTCGTCGATGGCGATCGCAGGAGCGAATGACGGCGACGGGGAGGAACTGATTATTTTAGGGTTTGGGTGGACCCGAGCTGAATTAATTTAGCTCGGTCGGCCCGCGGGGGAGCGGCGAGGGACTGTGGGTCCACTAGTCAGCGCAAAGTCAGTGTGAAGGTTTGTTTACTGCGTGATCATAATAAGCATAAATAGCTGTGCAAAGTATCGTAAACAGTTTACAAAAAAATAATTAATCAAGACCAACGCCAAAGTACGTAATATAATAAATCCTAAATGATATGTAGTTGTTAACATCGAATTATACAATCATAAATACCAAATACTACACCACACTGACAAAGCCGCATGAGGTGTCAATTTATGAAACCGTTGGAGTCATAATATGCAAGTATAAACACGGTCAACTCAACGCGGGTCGTGACCACGACTCCGGAAAACCCGCGCGGAAGATACGCACTGACCGTGGCAGTTACGTGTTTATGCATACGTAAGTTGAGTGAAACGGATGCATAAATGGTAATAGAGGGTGCGCACGTACGACCACCTTCACTCGGTGCATGTGCGCGGTACTCGGAACGCCTGTCACGTTGACCCGCGCCCGGCACGTCTAAACTGGCAGGGGCTCCCTGCATTGATGGAAGCCCAGGGCTCCTAATACTATAACTATATATATATATATATATATATATATATATATATATATATATATATATATATATATATATATATATATATATACTAGCTGAATGCCCGTGCGTTGCAATGGGAATATATAATACCAGTATACTACGATAACTTATATACAAAATGTGTGTTATATTGTTATGAGAAAATATTTCATAATCAATTTGTGATCCTATCCATACATAAATTTTGTTATTTTAATCTAGTTATTTCACCATTACATTGCAACCATCAGTATCATGCAGACTTCGATATATGCCACGATTTGTATGGTCTCATCATTGGAGAGCACGTTCCACACATGCCGGAAAAATTCCCTCGTACATCGTTAGTCATCAAACACGCACCACCATATGCTCTTGCTTAAACAAAAAGGTAAGTGTTTGCGAAGAGAATTAAAGGCAGGCCGACACAAAAGCTACCCCTGACGGTGGCGAGGATGACGAAGTGGTCACTGTTGTCGATCCTCCTCTGTGTCACCTCCGACGCCAAGATGACGCCACAATCCTCGATATAGTAGTCGTCGAACGCGCGCGACATGACGAGTACCGATGACTCTTGGTTGGACTGCCAAACGAAGTGCACCCCGGGCTCATCAGCGAGGTAGTACCCCTGGCCGTTGCACCACCGGATGCGCTATTCCACTACATACATCATGTTCGAGGACACTCACACAACGTCAGCAACGTCCATCGTCCCAGCGCACAAGAATTCATGTCCGGTCAGTAGCGACTTACGTGGCAGGTTGGGCTTCAGGCGGACGATGAGCTGGACGGCGTGATGGCGTCGTCGTCGGATGCGGTGTCCAGAACAACCCGAGAGTCGTCGACGTTGACAACAACCATGAGGCCCCCCTGCTTAACGATGGACAGCGCGGTGCAGCTGCTCTGGACCGCGTCCAAGCGGCGGCTTCGCGGGAGCTTGTCGTACACAGCAGCGCATGCGACCACGTAAGACTGCTTTTAGAGGTCGAACTGACAGTCGCCAAGCTTCTTCTCGTCATCGATGAGCGACGACAACGCGAGTGCCTCCTGCTCATGGAGTTTGTTCGGGGTTTGAAGTAGGAAACATGGATTCATGCTTGGCGTTGGTTTATGAAAATGACTCACAAGTCTGATCCATGGGAAAAAATATTACGAAGAAAAAATGTCACACATGCAAAAAAGGGAATTTAAGTATAATGCATTATTCAAACAAAAGAAATAGCATGCAAAGCTCTTCTTTAAATAATATTACCTCCATCCAAAAATATAATTCAAGAATCTCGGTGATACTTATCTACTACTACACATTGTGCAATGGTAGCAAGTGAGCTTGGAGAGAGATGTAGTAGATGTGTTTCCTGTCATAGATGTAGACATAAACACATATAGTTGGGTGCCCGTGCGTTGCAACAGAAACATTTAATATCATGATAACTTATGAATAAATGTGTGTTATACTATTATGTGAAAATGTTTCGTAATTAATTTGTGATCCTAGCCATACATAAATTTTGTTATTTCAATCTAACTACTTCATCACTACATTGCAACCAACAGTACCGTGCAGACTTCTATACATGATAGCTGAATGCCCGTGCGTTGCAACGGGAATATATAATACCAGTATACTACGATAACTTATATACAAAATATGTGTTATACCGTTATGAGAAAATGTTTCATAATCAATTTATGATTCTGGCCATACATAAATTTTGTTATTTATAATCTATCTGTTTTACCACTACATTACAACCACCAGTATCATGCAGACTTTGATATATGTCACGATTTGCATGGTCTCATTATTGGAGAGCACGTTTCACACATACCGGAAGAAATTCCCTCGTACATCGTTAGTCATCGGACACGTACCACCATACGCTTTTGCTTAAACAAAAAGGTAAGTGTGTGTTTGCAAGACTAATGGTCAAACATCGTATAACCATAAAGTTAGAATACTATATTAATATATTAAATAAATTAATCCAATAGACATAGATTAACCCAATTAACATAGGATAAATAAATATCTAATTATAAAAGTATGAAACATGATATAATCAATGTTGTTACTGCGTAGTAAATATTCATACGAGACTAACACAACTGGAACGATTCAATTTGGAATTAAAATGGGGAAGTTACGAATTTCCAAAGTTTCTATGTATTTGATATAGGATTAATTAGGAAATCAATTTTATTGTTGTTTTCATGACAAAACAGAGGTATTATGTGATAAAAATAATATTATAGAATTATAGAAATTGGAATGAACTCATTTGGATTTAATATGAAATTTCCATGAATTAAATGGGTTTCTGCAATTATTTTTAAACTAAAAATCAATTTCTAAACTTCTTTTCCTTATTTTTTTTATTTCCTGGACTGCGTCCCAAATTCCAGAAAGATCAGGGGCCAAGCTATAAATGTTTTTCTAGACTCAGTGAGCATACAGAGTGGACGGCGGGTTAAACACAAAAGACGTCTTAGTTGAAGTTGTACACAATTTAACATGAGTCATGTTGGCTAGAGGGTGGAAGGCTAGGCATTCTGCTCAATAGATCTAAGGTTCGATCCCTGAGCAGCTATGGTTTGATTTTTTTTCTACGCGTGGAACGGGAGAGGGCAGAACGGCAGACTACTATTGCTTACTTAATAAATAGTAGAGACATCATGTCACATAAAGTCATGTGATCATGTCCCGGCAGGTCGTGCTGCCCAGACAGCCCACAAAGTCTAGGTGAGTTCTTGTCACACCCAGGTTTAAAAGATAAAGTCGGGTGCGTCTCATATATACGCCAAAAAAAATTCATATATAATAAGAGAATATATAGAGATAAATATCATAAATATTATAAATGTACTTATTACATAGCGGAAGTCTTACAAAATAAATGATAAATATAAAACGAACTAAATATGCTGACCGGAAGACGCTACCTAGATCAAGTCGAACTCCTCGTTGTGCGGCTCCTCTTCGACTACCTGCTCTTTACCTGTGGGGGATTTATATATCGCAAGAGTGAGCTCACAAAAAATCATAGCTTAATAAGTTGTGGGGAATAATGTGCATGAACTCACCAAAGATGGGAGTTCATGTGAAGTGTAAGGCTGATCAACAAAATAAAGGTTGAAGCTGAGCATTGTTTTTATAAGTTGATCAAAATTTTATTAGCAGTTATTAAGTGTAAGTAAATACCAAACCATAGTAATAGTAAATCAAAGTAATAAATAATCCCAATGCGATGCAAATGAAAATTGAATTTAATTCCATAAATTAATCATGTGAGGGTCCGAGCCACTCATGACCGTGAGCACGGCTGATATACCAGTTTTACACTCTGCAGATATTACACATCTTTACCCACAAGTTATGTTACCCATCGGCCAAGGGGTCATGAATCCCATACACCTCTACCAAGGAAGCGAGGCAGGGTAACACTACGAGGCCTTTACAAAGTTCCACTAGCTTCAGAAAACCCGCTACAGTTTTTAGGATGCTCCAATGCAGGGACCCCTCGCCTGACCGCCATCGCAGCAAAATCAACCCAAGGGCCTCCCCACACTGACCACTCCCCTACTGCCCTTACCCCTATCGGGTAAGGTAGTCCTCCACTAGCTTTCCTAGTTAGTCAGCCAAGAACGTCCCATACCACCCTTATGGTAGCACTGTTTTTCTGGGTGGTCGCTCCATGTTCTAATTAACATAATGATCTTGTCATGAACAGTAAATAACAAACTGATAATAAAAGAGTGATCATGAATAATGTGTATCTCCATACCCAATACCACATAAAGCAATAGCAAGTACTACCCAAAAAGTTCAGTAGAATCAAGGTATAAAGATAGTCAAACTAGGGTAACCTAAAGGGTCCCATCAAAATTAACCTATGCAAATCATTATGATTAATAAGAACATGACTAGATAAAAAAGAAGTGATTAAGGGCACAACTTGCCTTCAACGAGCTCCTGCTCAGTAGTCTCCACCTGCTGAATCCCTGGATCCTTAGTGGCTGGCTCGTCTACTCGCATCAATATAAACAAACATGGTATAGCAAAATTAACATCACACCAAACAACAGGATAGAATGCACGATAATATTCTACGCTGCGTAACGAGATCATAGGAACAAGAATCCCTAAAATCGGAATTACGGTTAATTAGTTATGAATATCTAAAGTTATTTAGAGCATCTCCAATAACGTGACCTATAAAAATGCCCTATAATTTAAAAATAAGTATATTTTATAGAATTTAGGGCACCAATAAAACACCCCGCTCCAACAGTAAAGCCCCAAATCTAGATTATAGGGCAGCCCACTACGGTGTAGTATATTTGAGGCATTTGAGAGGATGCCCTATAGTTTTTTGACAAAATTTTATGAAATGAGGCACTATTGGAGTAGTTTTTCCTGTGTAGAGCCCCATATTTCAATTTGAGGCACTAGTTTGAGACATTGTTGGAGATGCTCTTAGTACCTAGAACAAAGTAATTCAAGTGAACAATTTTAATTCGAGTTTCATGGCTAAACAGAGGTACTAGATGGTGAACAATATTAAAACAAAACTATTGCAACTGGAATGGATCAATTTGGAGCTAAAATGAATTACATATGAATTATACAAGTTTCTGGAATTATTTTTGTATTAAAAATCAATTTCTACAATTAATTTTCTATTTTCATTGTTCTCTGGACTGCGCGTCAAATACCAAAAAATTTAGGAGCTCTGGCGCAAAAGAACCTAAGACTCAAGCAACACCAAGACGGACTGCGGGTTTGATTAGTGGCTTACTCGGGGTTTCTTTAGCAAAAAGGGCGCGGTGAAGGGGTATGGTGGCGCTTCAGGCGTCCGATCAGAGACAAGCGCGTCAGATTAGACTTCCAAACTGGAATATTCCCACGCCATCCCAGCCACCCATGGTAGGATCAACGGACGATCGGCCACCTAACCACGCCCCCATCCGGAACCTTGGATCTCCAATCGACGGTCACGGATGAACGTGACCGAATCGATATCAGGATCTAATCCTACCCGCACCCGCCTGATCCAACGGTTTGGGACTCATCTCCTAAACGCCGACACTAGCGGAGGCGCCGCCAGGGCTCCCCCGGCGGAGGATCACCGGAGCATGCCAGATCGGCGTGCTGGTGCATCCCGACCCTAACCAACCCATGATTCGCTATCAGAATAGTAATTCAAACATGAGGAAGAAGCCCACCGCCGATTGAAGCTGCGGGGAAAGCTTGGCCATAGAGAGGGGTGGATGGCGGTAATAATGGCACACCGACGGGTCAATTAAGGGTGGTTAGAGGGTCTTCGACGAAACAAAGGGGCGGGGGAGGTGGCCGCAAAGCTCGCTTACTTATACACCTATAATCCGGCCAGGTAGCGCACATTGTCAAGGATCCGCGCGGATTTCACATCCACGGTTGCCGCGGGCACGACCACGGGCACCCGTGCGTGGGCCAACCGGGAGGTGATCGGTCGAGTACATGGGTGAAGGAGCGATGGGCGCAGAAACATCGCCCGACATGTAGAGGATCCTAGTGTCGTTGTTTCAGACCCAAGGGACCCTCAACCGGACCGACTAGTGAATTTGTTGCTACGTGTCCCTGCCTAGATGGGTTGATGCAAGATGGAACACAAGAGGGAAATGAGGCTTATGTTATCTTGCACCGGGGTGCTCGTAGTAGGGGTTACAAGCGTTGCGGGAAAGCAAGAACGAGAGAGAGAGAGAAAGAGAGGGTTCGGCCTTGCGGCGAGCTGTCTGAGGCTGCCTCTACCGCGTCTCTCCTGCTCTGCCTGCCTCCGCTCGTCTGCGTCGTGCGTCCGTGTGTTCGTACATCGCGCGTTCGTCTCTCCCCTCTTTCTTCGTGTTATGTCTCCACTGTTGCGTGTGTTGTCCCCGTGCCTTAGGAAGGCCCTGGACGTCCCCTTTTATAGATACAAGGAGATGGCCCAGTTGTACAATGGGGTGTAGCTATGTGCTAACATGGCTAGCGAAGAATTGCTTTAAGCCCTAACATGGCTGTCGGAGAAGTGTCTTGAGCCCTGTAGATGCACAGCTGGCGGTGCGGCATGGATCCTGCTGACGTTTCCTTGCTTCCGTAGGAGGTTGAGAGCAATCCAACGTCACGGGCGCACGCGGGGAACGATCATTGCTTGTTGCCGGAGTTACCTTGGATGGGACACTGGTCTTGTTCCTTCATAGCCTGAGGCAGCTAGCTAGGAGTAGGGTAATGATGCATCCCCTGCAGCGTAGTCGGTCCGAGGCCGAGGTCGGGCGAGGCGGCGACTCCTCCGAGGCTGAGGCTGAGGTCGGACGAGGCGGAGTCCTTCCCCAAGGCCGAGGTCGGGCGAGGCGGAGACCTTCTCCCGAGACCGATGCCGAGGCCGAGGCCCGGGGTCGGGCGAGGCGGAGCTCCCTGCTGCGCCCGAGGCCGTACTCGGGAAAGGCCATGACTGTTGTTAGTCTTTTCCTCGTAGCTGGCACAGTTGCCGGAGCGGGGTGAACAACGCTGTTTTCCTGTCAGAACGGTCAGTAAAGGGGCGAGGTGACTGCGGTCACTTCGACCTTGCGGACTGAGGCTCGCGTGTTAGGATAAGGTGTCAGGCGACCCCTGCATTAAATGCGCATGCGATACGGTCGGTTGGTAAGGCGATTTGGGTGAGGTCGCTGCAGGACAAAGTCTGCCTACGCTGGGCTTCGGGCGAGCCAAGGGTGCGTCTGCTGACTAAGGGGACCCTCGGTCGAGGCGTGAATCCGTCCGGGACTACTGTCCTTGCCCGAGGCTGGGTTCGGGTGAGGTCACGTCCCTTGGTAGATGAGGCCTGCGCTTTATCAGTCGTTTATGGTTTGTTCTGGAGATGTTTTCCAGCCGGATTAAGGAGCATTGGGGGTACCCCTAATTACGGTCCCCGATAGTAGCCCCCGAGCCTCGAAGGGAGTGTAGGTACTCGCTTGGAGGTTCTGCCGGATTTTTTACAAGGGGACCGGCCCTTCTCGGTTATACTTCGTTCCGGTGGGTGCGCACGAGCGCACCCACTAGGTGTAGCCCCCAAGGCCTCGAAGGAGTGGTTTGACTCCTCTGAGGTCTTAATCCTTTTTGTGATGCCTCGGTCAGCCTTGTTGTTCCCTCGTGCGGCCTGGCCGCAGCCCGGGTGCACGGTCAGGCTCCGAGTTTTTTAAGCTGGTGTGTTGACGTGGTCAAGAGTTTGGCCATAGCCTGGTGCGAGAGAAGCCCTCGAGCCTCTGCACGGAGCGAGAGGACGATCAAGGACCGTCTCGACTTTTATTGTACGCCCCTTCGTCGCCTCTCCGCGAGGAGGAAGGGGGAAAGCGCCAAGTTACCCTCGGAGGGCACCGAACATGGTGTTTCTGGTGAGTTGCTAACGGGTGATCCGAGTGGACGCACGAGCCCCATTCGATAAGGGTCGGCTAGTGGCCTAGAGGCGCGCTCCAAAAGTACCTGCAGGTGATTTGCCGGACCCGGACCCATTCGATAGGGTCCGAGGGCTCGATGCCTCCCTCCGGTGAGATTCCATTACAAATCATTCCCGCTGGTCTCGGAAATGTCCTAGGGTACCTCGGGAGCGTAGCCCGAGCCTCGGCCATGTAACGGACGTACCCAGGGTCATCCCTGACTCTGCGTGCTCTAGGGCGGCTGTCGAACCCTTCCGAGTGGCTAGCCTTCGAACCCCTGATCAGTAAAGGGCTCGTAGCCCGAGTGCTCTGGGCAGTTGCCGAACCCCGGAGGGCGCAACCTTCGAACCCCTGATCAGTAGGAGGGCTCGGGGCCCGCTTCCTTCGCCGAGAAGGATCCTTTTCGCAATATCCCCTTTCCCAGTCCCTGTGGCAAGAGAGTGAGAGAGAGAGAGAGAGAGAGAGAGGAAAAGGATATAAATTTAAATAATGTGGCGCACCTTTTATGACGCGGTCGTCATGACGGATGCGAAACGACGCCTGCTTCTCCTGCCGGAGGTGTCGCTTGCCCTGCTAAGGAGTTAATGCGATGGAACGGGCGATTCGTGGGGCGTCTGTTGCGCGTGCGCGAGCCGTTCAAGGAACAGAACACGGGTGCGTCGTTTTTTATGCTGCGGGAGGGGGCTCCCCTGCCGTTTCGGGAGAGGATGCGAACCTGTAGGTGATTGGACTGCTGCTCCCGCCTGTTTGTTGCTGCAATTACTGCCGGTCCGCCTCTGGTCATATCAACCGTCGTGCCTGTCCCCGTGGCTGACTGACCCGTGATCGTTGCACTCAATTGGCACTGTTGGGTCACGCACAGGGCTGCCTTGAGTCGCGGCACTGGTTCAGCAGTCGAGAAGACGAGGCATTGGCACGAGTGGCGGTGCAATTTCCTGGCACGTAGTAACCGTTGCGCCGGTTACATGACATGTGGGCCCGGGCCTCCATGCTAGACCGCCGGATGCGACGAAGCCGAAAGGGTGCACAACCGTGGTGCGGTTGCATGCTCCCTGCGTGGCGGTCTACCCTTCCGACCGCTGGTTTCGGCGAGGATGGGGGAATGCTTATAACCGCGGGGCGGTTACGTGCTTCGCGTGCGGTGATTTGGCTTCTTCCATTTTGGGTTAGCTCGCATGACGTGTGGGACCCAGCCCCCGCGTCGGAGGGTGAGAACCTTGGAGCACGTCGGTGGAGACTTTGCCCGTGACGCTTGGGGGTCCGAGTGAGGAGATCTGCCTTTAAAAAGGGATCGACACCCTGGGCGGTAGCCATGCCTTCACACTCTTCGCACCCATCGCGCCTTTCCGCCTTCCGAGCCCCAGATGGGGTGCACCCGTGTCGCCTTCTTCTTGCTGCTATTGGAGAAGCGCGACCCCATGGGGGTTGGCGCTCTCTGGTCATCGCTCGGCTTC
The DNA here is from genome assembly GCA_029449295.1 of Zea luxurians. Taxonomy (NCBI): domain Eukaryota; kingdom Viridiplantae; phylum Streptophyta; class Magnoliopsida; order Poales; family Poaceae; genus Zea; species Zea luxurians. Next base: position 109,965,005 of record JAOPSE010000010.1, read on the forward strand.
AAGGATTTTCATCATGCAGCCCGGCTGCAGTCCCTCACCAATGGTCATTTGTAGGGATGATCACCAGCCTCGTGGTGGGGAGAAGCAAGCCGAGCTATGGCCTCTGCCCCGTCCTCAGCTTCAAGGATGTTCATCATCCATGCTGGGGAGGAGGGTGCACCGAGTCGGGGCCTGCCTCCGCATGGGCAGCGGCCCGCTCCTTCCCTCAGTGATCGGGGGAGAAGGGCGTTCGCCGCCCGTGGCACTGTCAGCTGCCGCGTGTCTGGCTCCCCAGCCTGAGCGGCTCCGGTGCTGCTTCCGGTGCCACCTCCTACAGTTGGGGTGGAGCACGGCTGCCCATCCGCCGCACGGGTGTCGGTCGTGCCGTGCGCAGGCCGGCCACGTCCAGGTCCTCCTTGCGCCGTCAGTTGCACCGGGGGTCGCACAACACGTCGTACGCCGTGAGGGCGGTACTCGTGTTCTAGGACAGCCTCGGCGAGGACGGGAGTGAGGACCTGCCGGTGCGCTTTGGGGCGACCGCCATTTGCCGGTGCAGTGTTGGTGGGCAGGTGGCCGCTGTCGTCGGTGCTGAGGTGGTGGTCGCCCTAGGTGAGGCTTCCTCTGCCGAAGCGGTTGCCTCCGCCGACGAGACTGTCGGTGCCACCTGCGCTCCGGACCCCCGACTCTTTGGCTTTAATGGCTGGTTCTCGTCCCCCGTGATGGGACGTGAACGAGGGCCTTCCAGCAGTAGCTTTGCCCTGAGGCCATCGCTGCTGCTGTCTAGCCGCCCGAGACGAAGGTCGCTGTCGCGCTGCTGGTGTAGTGGTCGCCGGCGAGCTGCTCGGAGCTCGTTATCCCGCAGGCCTTCTGGTGTGGAGGTTGTTCATTCCTGCGGGAATGGACCTGGAGTCCCGTTTGTAATGGTACCTTCTTGAGAGCAAGATGTAATAGCTTTAAGTACTAAGACATCTGCCGTAGGTCGGGAAAACCGCCGAGGGCGCTGCCGACGTCTAAGTCTAGGTACCATTGTTATCCTGTGTATGTGTGTTTGTTCTTTGTGGCTGCCGAGGCCTGAACATTTGGGTATAAAGCCGTGTTTCTTTCCTCTTGTTTCGAGCATTAAGACTTGTTCGTCGGTGGCAGAATCACTTATCCGAGCGTGAGCTACCTTTCGTGGAAGGTGACGAGTGAGGTATCCGTATCCCGGAGGCGTAGGAGTCTCTCGGCTCGGTCGACCTTGCCATTCAAGGTCTCTCTCGCTCGTCGTTTAGATTCTGTTATCGTCACAGTCGAAATGCACAAAAGTGGTTTTGGTAGAAAAAACTTTTCCGAGGAAAGTTTTTGGCGCAGAGGGGGTTCCCCCTTTCTGGACCCTGAGGCGACCGCTCGGGCCGAGACCCTTGCAGAGGGTCTGGCCGTGGCCGTTGGGTCTGCTTGGTCCGCCCAAGCTAAGGCCTCTCAGCAGCGTGTCCGGGCCGAAGGTACGTTTTGCCCGCTTTGTGAGTTTGTTTTTGTCTCCATTCTTCTCCTTGCGTCTAAAGAATGTCGTTCTGCTGCCTGCAGGGTTTGAGACAGCTCTTGATGAGTCCATCAAGAACTGCAAGGCGCATGCCGAGGCGACTGAGTGGAAGGAGGCCGAGCGCGTGGCCACGTCCAAGGCCATCTCGGCTTTCTGCCGGGCCTTTGGCCTCGACGGCGTCCCCTCGGGTAGCTCCCCCCATAGTCATCTGCGGGCCTTGGGCGGCCATGTGCGCGGCAGACTCCGCGGGGCGCTGCACCACGACGTTAGGCGGGCCTTCGCCGTGCTCGCTTCCCACTACGATATGGATCTGGAGTGGGTTAGCGAGGGGTACTGCTTACCCTATGAAGAGGAGGCTGCCTTAGCCGAGGTCCAGAGGCTTGACGCGGCTGTCGAGGGCCCAAGTGCGGCGCTGGCTTCCTCCTTTGAGGTGGAGATCCTTCCGCCCGTGTCGCCGTCTAAGGCCGGGCCAGATTCTGCCGAGGGTGGAAATGACGCCGAGCGTGCTGCTCCTCCCCCTGTCGATGTCTGAACCTACAGGAACAGTTTGCTTAAAGTATGCGTATGTCTTTTGCGGCCACTGAGGCCTAAACATTATTGTCGTCGGGTTATAAAGCTGTGTTTTCTTTCCTCTCGTTTCGTGTATTAGGACCTGTTCGGTAGCAGAATCGCTTATCCGAGCGTGAGTTACTTTTCACGGAAGGTGACGAGTGAGGTATCCGTATCCCGGAGGCGTAGGAGTCCCTCGGCTCGATCGGCCTTGCCGCTTACGTGTTGTCACACCCGGTTTTGGAAGGTAAACCGAATGCGAACTATGTACGTGCCAGGATCAGAACTCACGTACACAGCGATTACATAAATGAACATCATCGCACAGTGCTCGAATAATAACATAAAAGAGTATTAACTTATTACATCACAGAGTCAGAGACATTCACATAGTCATCAACTTAACTGGTAAATCAAAGTGCTAAGCGAAACGCAGTAAAGATAAGGCCTTCACAGGCAGCTGACTGGGGGTTGCCGCCAACCCACACCTAAAACTCGTCATAGTCTTGGAATTCTTGGAAGTCTCCTTCCACGACTTCATCTTCTCCTGAGCAGTGGTTGCAATGTGGACAACCTGGTGTTTTGTGGTAAAGCAAGGATGAGTACACATCAACGTACTCAGCAAATGCCCCGTTTGGCTGAAGTGGACTAGCTTTATTTGGGGTTAAGGTCAAAGCAGTTGCTTTTAGTTGGTCAAGTGTTTATTATTAGTGGAAGCCAAGTTTTAGTAATAACAACCTCGTGAGCCATTTCCTCATCGAGGAAACATCTTGATCATCATCGAGCCAAAAACATTAGTAGAACCATTGCATCTCGAACCATCTGTTATCTCTAAACAAAGAGGATCCCAAGGCTGCTCTTAACCATGAGCACGGCTGATATATCAGTTTCACTACCCTCTGCAGAGGTTGTACACTTTACCCATGAGTCATGATTCCCTTTCTACCCGGGGAGAGCTAATCCCCATTGACCACTACCTAGGTGGTCCGGCAGGGTATCACTACGTAGCTGTTACAAAGATTCCCTAGAGATCATAGCTGCCCGTTAGGTTTCTCCAGTTTGATAAACACAGTACCCCTCCCCGCAGGAGAGTGACTAACAAAAAGCAAAACGAAAGAACCTCGGCACTCAGCCTCGGCAGAGCAAGCACTGTGCCTGGACCCCATTGACGGCACAACGGCGAAGCAACTACACCTCTAGTTCCTCTAATTAATTAGCTAAGGGCATCCCATTTCACCCTCATGGTTGCACTGTTATCCCGGGTGGTCTCTCAACGAACAGGTCCTTACGGAGAGGTACTCAGGAAACAGCCTGAGCCCCCTAGAGTATCACAAGATCATCAACATAATCAGGATAACAACATCGTATCATAAATGTTCACATCATGTTCATTGATTAAGTTAAGGCAATAGAAAAATGCTAACCATATAACCCAAAAGGTAATCAAGGACAAGGTAAAAATAAAGCTAGTCAGTCCTTTAGGTTTCAATTAAGTAATGCGGGATAGTGAATTATAAGTGAATAGGACATAATGGGTCAGAGGACACTTGCCTTCACCAAACTGCTGATCAGGGACTTCTTCTGCAACTTCCTCGGGAAACACAAACTGCCCGTTGTCTACGTAAAGTAATCATTCATTCTATGCACTTGAGAAATAACAAACAAAAGCAATAAACCAAACATATGCAGCAGGGAGATCACAAGTTCACAGGAGAAAAGGATTGGTAATCTGGTGTTCCCTAGGTCTAGGGTAGATGACTATACAAAGTGATTCATTATCCACTAATCAGATCTAAGTCAGTGGTGGGGTTAAATCATTACATGGTGTTAAGTCCATAAACTTAGGTGCTCCAACTTTTATTAAAGTCTTCTATCCTTTATTTATCTCAAATAGGGGTTCCAATAACATTAGTTTTACCCTAATGATCAACTATTAATTGGGACATAAAAACAGCAGGGAAACATTGTTTAAATAGATAGATAAAAATATTGTGAGCATTTTGCAATTTGAAGCACCTAATTTGGAGTTCATATGACAAAGTTATGAATTTTACAAGATTAGGGATTAAAAATATGCCTTAAATACTTATTTTGGATTAAATAAAAGGTCCGAGGACCTAACTGCGTAAATCCAGGGACAGCGGGTTAATTTTCAGAAAGCCGGGGGTCTCTTTAAGAAAATGCGCGGGCGAAGGGGTATCGGGCTTTTATAGCCGTTGGATCTCGGATCAACGCCCGAGATTAGATCCGCGGGCGGGCGCGCGAGCGCGCGGCGGTCTGAGCGGCTGACAGGCGGGGCCGGGCGAGCTGCGCGGGGCAGACGGCTGACAGGCGGGGCCGGGCGAGCAGTGCGGGGCGGCTGGCTGACAGGCGGGGCCAGGCGAGCAGCGCGGGGCAGCTGGATGACAGGCGGGGCCAGGCGAGAAGCGCGAGGCGGCTGGCTGACAGGCGGGGCCCAAATGGCAGGAAGGCGGGGTGCGGGGGAAACGGCTCTGGGCCGTTGGATCTCAGGCGAACGGCTAGGGTTGGGCTCGGCCTAATTGAAACAGGGCCGTTCGATCTAGAGTGGACAGCGGGGATTGGGTGGCCGGCTTCTGTCTTCTCCTCCGGCCAGCAGAGGCGACGGCGCCCGTCCCGCGGCGGAGAACTCGCCAGAGACGAGGGGCGCAGGGGCTCTACGGGTCCCTGGGCGACCTGGGCGGCCAGGGAGGTTGGGGAGGGCGCGGGGAACCTTCCGGTGGGGACTGGGTCGGGGCAGGGGCACCGGAGGGGGGCGGCCCACAGCGAAGCGGCTCAGCGGTGGCGCTAAGGGACTCCGGCGAGCAATTAAACGCGACAGAGTGCAATAGAGGGGAAGGGAGAGGGCATGGGAGGTTCCTTACCTCAAGGCGAACCCCGGGGACTCCTCGGTGGCGACGGAGACGCGGCGGCAGCCCGAGTCGACGGTGGCGGACCTCGGCGGCTGCGCAGAGAATGGTGGTGAGCGCGGGCAGAGGGATTCGGGGTGGGAGAGGGGAAATTGGGGCGCGTCCCGAGTTGCGGACGTCGGGGCAAAGCTCACCGTGGCAGAGGGCACGGCGGGGCTCCAACGGCGACGGAGGAACGAGCTCGGGCGGCGGTGGTTTAATGGCGGCGGTGCTTTGGCGTGTGCGCAGCGTGGGGGAGGTGGGAGAGGGGTCTGCAGGTGCGCAAATGGGGGAGGGGGAGAGGGCGAGCGAGGCTCTGGGCTCAAGTGGTCGAGGCGAGGTGGTGGCGAGCTCCACGCGTGACGTGGGCGCGGAGTCCGCGGCACGCGCGGCTCGGGGCGGAGGTTACGCGGGGACGAGGAAGCTGACAGCCCGGGCTCGCGAGCAGAGAGAGCGGGGGAAGCGGGCGCGCGCGGGGAGAGCGGTTGCGCTAACGGGCGGGCCCGCCAGGGCAGAGAGAGGAGGGGGGGGAGGCGCACGCGCGGGATGGGCCAGATGGGCCGAAAGGCCGAGGGGGCGGGGGAAGCAGGCTTCTTTCCTTTTTTCTTTTATTCTGGCTTTTGTTTTCCCTTTTCTTTTTATTTACTCTATTTGATTCAAATCCAAATAAGCCACAAATTCAAATTAGCATTTCTAAGAATTATGCACCAAACAAAAGTGGAATTTAGGGTTTGACATGATGCAACCTTTCATACCCCTTGGAGTTTTAGTCCAATAAACTATAATTACACAAAGTAAATAGCCCCCTTTTTTCTATAGGAAAGAGAAAGAGGGGATTGGGAAGGGTGTGAAAGGAGAAGTAACACCTGAATTTGTGAATATGAGCAAAGAAATTTTATACCCCCAAATTCAGGGTGTTACAAACCTATCCCCCTTAAAAGAATCTCGCCCCGAGATTCAATGTTGGTCAGCAAAGAGTTCAGGGTATTTGGCCTTCAGATCATCTTCTCGTTCCCAGGTTGCTTCTTCCTCGGAGTGGTGGCCCCATCTGACTTTGCACATTCTGATGGTGTTTCTTCGGTTGACTCTGTCTGCAAACTCCAGAATCTGCGTTGGCTTCTCTATGTATGTCAGATCCTCTTGGACTTCCAAACCCTCCACTGGCAACTATTCTTCTGGTACTCGCAGGCACTTCTTCAATTACGACACGTGGAACACATTGTGCACTACTGACAAACTCTCTGGTAGGTTGAGCTGGTAGGCCACTTCTCCACGCTTTGCTTGAATCTGATATGGTCCAACGTACCGGGGTGCTAACTTGCCCTTGACTCCGAATCTTCTGACTCCTCTGATAGGTGACACCTTCAGATAGACGTAATCTCCCACTTCAAAACTCAGTTCCCTTCTCCTTTGGTCAGCGTAGCTTCGTTGTCTTGATTGTGCTATCTTCAGATTCTCCCGAACCATTTTGATATTCTCTTCAGCTTCAAGCAAGATGTCGGGGCCAAACACATGTCTCTCTCCAGGCTGGTCCCAATGCAGCGGAGTCCTATAACTCCGTCCATAGAGTGCCTGAAACGGTGACATCCTCAAGCTGGCCTGGTAACTATTGTTATAGGAGAATTCTGCGTAAGGTAACCTTTTGTCCCATCCTGACTTGTCTTGCAACGCACAGGCTCTCAGCATATCTTCTAGGATCTGATTGGTTCTCTCAGTCTGACCGTCCGTCTGTGGGTGATAAGCCGAGCTGAAGTTCAAATGTGTGCCCAAAGCTTCTTGTAGCTGCTGCCAAAAATGAGAGGTGAACTGTGTTCCTCGATCTAACACTATCTTCTTCGGCACACCATGAAGGCAGACTATCCGTGACATGTATAACTCAGCTAACGTTGCTCCGGTGTATGTTGTCTTCACGGGTATGAAATGGGCTACCTTTGTTAAGCGGTCCACAACCACCCAGATGGAATCATAGCCGGCCCGGGTACGAGGTAGGCCAACTATAAAATCCATCCCGATCTCATCCCACTTCCACTGAGGAATCCGCAATGGCTGCAACAATCCGGCGGGCCTCTGATGCTCTGCTTTGGTTCTTTGACAGCTATCACAGATGGCGACATATTCTGCGATCTCTCTTTTCATGCCATACCACCAAAACCTCCTTTTTAGATCTTGATACATCTTTTCACTTCCAGGGTGTATGGAGTAAGCTGTCTCATGAGCTTCCTTGAGGATTAGCTCCCAAATAGGTTTGATGTCAGGAACACACAATCGGTCTTTGAACCATATTACTCCATCTTCATCCTCTCGAAAGTCTTTGCCTCTTCCTTCTAAGATCAGCTGCCGGATCTTGTTGATGTTTTCATCATCCTTCTGCCCTTCTTTGATCTCCCGCTCTAGAGTAGGCTCTAATTCCACTATTACTCCTTGCGTACTGTTCAGAAAACCAAGACTCAGTCTGTCGAACTCTTTGGCTAACTCATATGACATTAGGTACGTGGCCATCATATTAACTTGACTCTTCCTGCTCAGAGCATCTGCAACAACATTGGCTTTGCCTGGATGGTAATGTATCTCCAACTCATAGTCTTTGATCAATTCCAACCATCTTCGCTGCCTCATGTTTAACTCTGACTGGGTGAATATGTACTTCAGACTTTTATGATCTGTGTAGATGTCGCACTTCTGCCCATACAGGTAATGTCTCCATGTCTTTAACGCATGAACCACTGCTGCCAACTCCAGTTCGTGTGTGGGGTAATTTTTCTCATGGATCTTCAGCTGTCGAGATGAGTATGCTACAACTCCTCCTTCCTGCATTAGCACACATCCCAGTCCGGTGTAAGAAGCATCGCAGTACACCGAGAATGGCTTGTGAACATCAGGCAGAACTAACACAGGTGCTGTAGTCAATCTACTCTTCAATTCTTTAAATGCTTCTTGACACTTTTGGGTCCACTTAAACTCAACTTTCTTCGCTAGTAACGCTGTCATTGGTCTAGCAATCTTTGAAAAGCCTTCAATGAAACGCCTATAATATTCGGCCATTCCAATGAAACTCTTGATTCCACGAACATCCTTTGGTGCTTTCCAGTTCAAAATATCTGCTACTTTCTTTGGATCCACAGCTAACCCATCTTGGTTTATGATGTGACCCAGAAACAAGACTTCATGAATCTAGAACTCGCATTTGCTCAGCTTGGCATATAACTGATGTTCTCGTAGCCTTTGTAATACCATCTTCAAATGTTCCACATGTTCTTCCTCACTTTGGGAATATATGAGAATATCATCGATGAACACTACCACAAACTTGTCTAGGTAGTCCATGAATACACTGTTCATCAGATACATAAAGAAGGCTGGTGCATTTGTCAAACCAAAGGACATAACTGTATACTCATATAGCCCATACTTGGTGATGAATGATGTCTTCGGTATGTCCGAGGGTCGGATTCTGAGTTGATGGTAGCCTGACCTCAGATCTATCTTCGAGAATACGCTGACACCTCTGAGTTGGTCAAACAGATCTTCTATTCTTGGCAGGGGGTACTTGTTCTTAATGGTGACTTCATTCAGGGCTCTGTAATCTATGCACATCCTTTTGGTACCATCTTTCTTCTCCACAAACAATACTGGAGCGGCCCAAGGCGAGGTACTTGGTCTGATGTAACCATTTTCTAACAGCTCATCTATCTGCTTCTTGAGTTCGACCAATTCTGGTCCAGACACTCGATAGGCTCTTTTGGAAATGGGGGCGGTACTAGGGATAAGCTCTATGGCAAATTCGACTTTTCTCTCGGGTGGCATGCCTGGTAACTCCTCTGGAAACACATCCGGAAAGTCCGACACAACCTTGATAGCCTCGAGCGGGCTGGTCTCCTTACTATCAACTGAAATTCGGTGACAAACTCCCTCCGCTGATTTAGGCATCTTTAGTTCAGCCACTACCTCCTCTCCGGACGGGGACTTCAATGTTACGGTCCTCTTATCACAGCTAACATTCGCTTCATATTTCATTAGCCAATTCATCCCTAGGATGACATCTATCCCAGGGGTGTCTATTACTATTAGGTCACTAGGGAACCCTATCCCCCTTATTTCCACCCTTATATTTGAGCATATTTTATCTGTTTGCACCTTGCCACCAACCGAATTAATCCTCATGGGCGGCATCATTGCCTCTACTGAGATGTTATGCATTTCTACCCATGTTGCAGTGACAAATGAATGAGTTGCACCAGTATCAAATAGCACTTTTGCGGAATGAGATTCGACTGAGAACATACCTACTGCCACATCTGGTGCATCCTGGATCGCTTCGGCCTCCAAGTGGTTCACCTTTCCACGGTTATACGCTTGGCCACGATTGCCTGCTGCTTGCTGCAGTACACCTTGCCTTGTTGGAGCATTGGGGTTGGTCTGCTGCTGTGCCATCTTCTTTGGGCACTGCATCGCCCAGTGGCCTTGTTCTCCACAGTGGAAGCATCCTCTGCCTCCTCCTTGTGCTGGGGCTGCCTGGTTGCTCTGATTTGCTGCTGGGGCAGGGAGGCGAGGTGCCTGGTTGTTCTGCTTCTGATACTAATTCCCTCCTTGCTGGCTGTTCTGACGATACTGCTGCTGTTGTGGGTATTGCCTCTAAAACTGCTGCTGATGCGGACGCTGATTCTGATTCTGATATCCCTGTGGGTGACCAGGCCTGCCTTGCTGAGATGAACTGCCTGAGAATCAGGGACGGCTGATGCTTCCGGACTGGGGTCCACTCATCTTGCGCTTCCGATCTTCCATATCCTTACGCTTCTTCTCGGTCATAACTGCCCTATTGATCAGGTGCTGGAAGGTGGGGAAGGTGTGATTCATCAGCTGGTAATGCAAGGGATCCACCAAACCCCTCATGAACCTGTACTGCCTTTTAGCATCAGTGTTGACATTTTCAGGTGCATAACGAGATAGCTGCAGAAACTTGTCTCTGCATTCACTAACAGACAGGGGTCCCTGCTTCAGAGCCAGAAACTCCTCCTTCTTCACAATCATCAGTCCCTCTGGAACATGGTATCTGCGGAAACTCTCACTGAATTCTTCCCAGGTGATGGTTTCGGGGTCAGCATGGGTGGCGAGGTAGGACTCCCACCAAGACTGGGCTGCTCCCCTTAGCTGACGGGGACCATACAGAACTTTCTCCCTGTCGTCACATTGGGCGGTGCGCAGTTCCCTTTCCACTGCACGCAGCCAGTCTTCTGCATCCATGGGGTCGGCAGAGTGCGCGAAGGTAGGAGGGTGCCCTCTCATGAACTCACCACGCTTATCCCGTGGCACCTGAGGCATCTGCACTTGCAACTGGGGTTGAGGTTGCTGTTGAGCCCGCTGCATAGCTGCCAGAGTCTGCCCGATAGCCTGCACTGCCTGAGTTTGCATCAAGAACATCTGCTCCACTGTCATCGGGGGTGGCGGGGGAGGCTGCCCCTAATGTTCCTCCTGCTGGGCACGCTGCTCTTGCTGAGCACGCCTGTTGCATCGGCGCCTGTTGTCAGACATCTGTGGAAGACATTCATACATCAGCATTGATCTTACAATCCTTCAGCATAAGAAGAGGGAGAACAGAATTCTTCATGACACTGAGTGAACAAAGAACTTCACTGATCTTCACTATGATCCATTACAGCTTCTCAGATAAAAAGGAAAGTAGAAGTAAATGGTTTCCCAACTAAATAACTGACTTCATTAATATCACTAGCTAAGCCAACGGCAGGGGAAACCCACATGTTGGCTACAGTCATTACAAAGATTCAAATCCAGCACAAGTTCACCATAACAAACATGTAAGCAACTGATAAGCAAACTAAACTGACTAAAAGCAACTAATAAGCAAACTAAACTGAATGGAAGCAACTGATAAGCAAACTAAACTGACCATCTAAGACTGGGACATCTGACTTAAGGATTACTACAAACTCCGAAGCCAACGATCTAAGGATCCAGATCTATCCTGGTCTTACAGGCAGGGGAACCATAAGTGTGGTGACCACGTGGCGGCGAACGGTAAGGGTGCTGAGTCCCAACAGGAGCGGGAGATCCACCCTCCTGGTGGCGGCGCTCTACCAGCTCAGCACGCAACTCAGCAATCTCTGTTCGAGCCCTGCTCAGCTCGTCCAGAGAGTGGTCCAGCTCGGTGTTAAGCACTGTGACTAGGTTGACTGTGCTGCTCAACCTAGGGTTACCTTCACCAACGGGTGAGACAACCACACTCTCTGTGCTGCCAGTAGGACGGCGGGGGTAGTACCTAAGGTTAAGACCGTCAGCCACCCCACCGAACAAAGAACAGTACTGGGAGAGTGCACGCCGTGCTGCATCCTGCATAGCTGCCTCTGCAGTGTCCCTCTCGGAGATGGAGTAGTGCTCCGAAACGGCCTCTGCACCCCGGAGGTCATCCTCCGGACGGCGAACTAGGCAGGTAGCCTCCCAGCGGTCCGGGTACCTCCCGCGACTGTGCTGGTAGAATACACAACGGTACTCGGTCGACCAGGTGTGCCGGTCGAAAGCCTGGCGCAACAAGGTGTCGAGTGCGTCATGGAAGTGACAACCGCGAGCGGCATCGCGGGTGATGGGTCGGGCGACCCATCCCTCCGCCTCCTGCGGCTCAGAGGACTCCATGCTGTGGTCTGAGTCGTCGTCGGGGTCTCCTCCAGGACCTCCTCCAACAGCAGGGGCGTCCCGCGGTGGTGCAGAGGGCGCCTCCAGCTGGGGAGCAGAGGAACGGCGCCTCACGGACTCCACCTCCTGCTGAGGTGGGGAGGAAGAGCCCTGCTGCTCTCTGTGCTGACGCCGGCGTTCCTGCTCCCCACGCAGGCGGTGGTGCAGTCTCTCCAGGTGACTCGATTGACCGGACACGGTGCGGGGCAGAGAACGCTCCGCAAGTCGAGACGGCAGGAAAGGAATCACCGACTTACGTGCAGTGTGTCTAAGACGAGCCATCTACAAAAGACACCGTAAGCACAAGAGTAAGAACAGAACCAATATGACAAGTGAATAAACCATAGACAGAACAAAATAAAATTTTAACAAGGTATAATATAGTATATATATGTAGTAAAACACAGGGTTGGTCAAGGTGACCGACTTTTGAAGTAACATCAGAGGTCAAGGTGAGAGGGAAGGTCAATAGTCCTTAGTACGACCAGTGCTACTCTAGATCAGCGGTCCTACAGTCAGCCTGGCTTTGATACCACTTATGTCACACCCGGTTTTGGAAGGTAAACCGAATGCGAACTATGTACGTGCTAGGATCAGAACTCACGTACACAGCGATTACATAAATGAACATCATCGCACAGTGCTCGAATAATAACATAAAAGAGTATTAACTTATTACATCACAGAGTCAGAGACATTCACATAGTCATCAACTTAACTGGTAAATCAAAGTGCTAAGCGAAACGCAGTAAAGATAAGGCCTTCATAGGCAGCTGACTGGGGGTTGCCGCCAACCCACACCTAAAACTCGTCATAGTCTTGGAATTCTTGGAAGTCTCCTTCCACGACTTCATCTTCTCCTGAGCAGTGGTTGCAATGTGGACAACCTGGTGTTTTGTGGTAAAGCAAGGATGAGTACACATCAACGTACTCAGCAAATGCCCCGTTTGGCTGAAGTGGACTAGCTTTATTTGGGGTTAAGGTCAAAGCAGTTGCTTTTAGTTGGTCAAGTGTTTATTATTAGTGGAAGCCAAGTTTTAGCAATAACCAACCCGTGATCCATTTCCTCATCGAGGAAACATCTTGATCATCATCGAGCCAAAAACATTAGTAGAACCATTGCATCTCGAACCATCTGTTATCTCTAAACAAAGAGGATCCCAAGGCTGCTCTTAACCGTGAGCACGGCTGATATATCAGTTTCACTACCCTCTGCAGAGGTTGTACACTTTACCCATGAGTCATGATTCCCTTTCTACCCGGGGAGAGCTAATCCCCATTGACCACTACCTAGGTGGTTCGGCAGGGTATCACTACATAGCTGTTACAAAGATTCCCTAGAGATCATAGCTGCCCGTTAGGTTTCTCCAGTTTGATAAACACAGTACCCCTCCCCGCAGGAGAGTGACTAACAAAAAGCAAAACGAAAGAACCTCGGCACTCAGCCTCGGCAGAGCAAGCACTGTGCCTGGACCCCATTGACGGCACAACGGCGAAGCAACTACACCTCTAGTTCCTCTAATTAATTAGCTAAGGGCATCCCATTTCACCCTCATGGTTGCACTGTTATCCCGGGTGGTCTCTCAACGAACAAGTCCTTACGGAGAGGTACTCAGGAAACAGCCTGAGCCCCCTAGAGTATCACAAGATCATCAACATAATCAGGATAACAGCATCGTATCATAAATGTTCACATCATGTTCATTGATTAAGTTAAGGCAATAGCAAAATGCTAACCATATAACCCAAAAGGTAATCAAGGACAAGGTAAAAATAAAGCTAGTCAGTCCTTTAGGTTTCAATTAAGTAATGCGGGATAGTGAATTATAAGTGAATAGGACATAATGGGTCAGAGGACACTTGCCTTCACCAAACTGCTGATCAGGGACTTCTTCTGCAACTTCCTCGGGAAACACAGACTGCCCGTTGTCTACGTAAAGTAATCATTCATTCTATGCACTTGAGAAATAACAAACAAAAGCAATAAACCAAACATATGCAGCAGGGAGATCACAAGTTCACAGGAGAAAAGGTTTGGTAATCTGGTGTTCCCTAGGTCTAGGGTAGATGACTATACAAAGTGATTCATTATCCACTAATCAGATCTAAGTCAGTGGTGGGGTTAAATCATTACATGGTGTTAAGTCCATAAACTTAGGTGCTCCAACTTTTATTAAAGTCTTCTATCCTTTATTTATCTCAAATAGGGGTTCCAATAACATTAGTTTTACCCTAATGATCAACTATTAATTGGGACATAAAAACAGCAGGGAAACATTGTTTAAATAGATAGATAAAAATATTGTGAGCATTTTGCAATTTGAAGCACCTAATTTGGAGTTCATATGACAAAGTTATGAATTTTACAAGATTAGGGATTAAAAATATGCCTTAAATACTTATTTTGGATTAAATAAAAGGTCCGAGGACCTAACTGCGTAAATCCAGGGACGACAGGTTAATTTTTAGAAAGCCGGGGGTCTCTTTAAGAAAATGCGCGGGCGAAGGGATATCGGGCTTTTATATCCGTTGGATCTCGGACCAACGCTCGAGATTAGATCCGCGGGCGGGCGCGCGAGCGCGCGGCGGTCTGAGCGGCTGACAGGCGGGGCCGGGCGGGCAGCGCGGGGCGGACGGCTGACAGGCGGGGCCGGGCGAGCAGCGCGGGGCGGTTGGCTGACAGGCGGGGCCAGGCGAGCAGCGCGGGGCGGCTGGCTGACAGGCGGGGCCCAAATGGCAGGAAGGCGGGGTGCGGGGGAAACGGCTCTGAGCCGTTGGATCTTAGGCGAACGGCTAGGGTTGGGCTCGGCCTATTTGAAACAGGGCCGTTCGATCTGGAGTGGACGGCGGGGATTGGGTGGCCGGCTTCTGTCTTCTCCTCCGGCCAGCAGAGGCGACGGCGCCCGTCCCGCGGCGGAGAACTCGCCGGAGACGAGGGGCGTAGGGGCTCTGCGGGTCCCTGGGGCGACCTGGGCGGCCAGGGAGGTTGGGGAGGGCGCGGGGAACCTTCCGGTGGGGACTAGGTCGGGGCAGGGGCACCGGAGGGGGGCGGCCCACGGTGAAGCGGCTCGGCGGTGGCGCTAAGGGACTCCGGCGAGCAATTAAACGCGACAGAGTGCAATAGAGGGGAAGGGAGAGGGCATGGGAGGTTCCTTACCTCAAGGCGAACCCCGGGGACTCCTCGGTGGCGACGGAGACGCGGCGGCAGCCCGAGTCGACGGTGGCGGACCTTGGCGGCTGCGCAGAGAACGGCGGTGAGCGCGGGCAGAGGGATTCGGGGAGGGAGAGGGGAAATTAGGGCGCGTCCCGAGTTGCGGACGACGGGGCGAAGCTCACCGTGGCAGAGGGCACGGCGGGGCTCCAACGGCGATGGAGGAACGAGCTCGGGCGGCGGTGGTTTAATGGCGGCGGCGCTTTGGTGTGTGCGCAGCGTGGGGGAGGTGGGAGAGGGGTCTGCAGGTGCGCAAATGGGGGAGGGAGAGAGGGCGAGCGAGGCTCTGGGCTCAAGTGGTCGAGGCAAGGTGGTGGCAAGCTCCACGCGCGACGTGGGCGCGGAGTCCGCGGCACGCGCGGCTCGGGGCGGAGGTTACGCGGGGACGAGGAAGCTGACAGCCTGGGCCCGCGAGCAGAGAGAGCGGGGGAAGCGGGCGCGCGCGGGGAGAGCGGTTGCGCTGACGGGCGGGCCCGCCAGGGCAGAGAGAGGAGGGGGGGAGGCGCGCGCGGGATGGGCCGAAAGGCCGAGGGGGCGGGGGAAGCGGGCTTCTTTCCTTTTTTCTTTTATTCTGGCTTTTGTTTTCCCTTTTCTTTTTATTTACTCTATTTGATTCAAATCCAAATAAGCCACAAATTCAAATTAGCATTTCTAAGAATTATGCACCAAACAAAAGTGGAATTTAGGGTTTGACATGATGCAACCTTTCATACCCCTTGGAGTTTTAGTCCAATAAACTATAATTACACAAAGTAAATAGCCCCCTTTTTTCTATAGAAAAGAGAAAGAGGGGATTGGGAAGGGTGTGAAAGGAGAAGTAACACCTGAATTTGTGAATATGAGCAAAGAAATTTTATACCCCCAAATTCAGGGTGTTACACGTGTTCTCCCGTCGTTTTTAGGATTCTGTTAGCGACGCAGTCGAAAAGGCACGAAAGTCGTTCTGGCAGAAAAGTTTTCAAGCGTTAGGACTTGTTCGGTAGCAGAATCGCTTATCCGAGCGTGAGCTACTTTTTCGCGGAAGCTGATGAGTGAGGTATCCGTATCCCGGAGGCGTAAGAGTCCCTCGGCTCGGTCGGCCTTGCCTCTTATGGTCTCTCTTGCTCGTCTTTAGGATTCTGTTATCGACGCAGTCGAAAAGCGCGAAAGACTTTCTGGCAGAAAAGACTTTTCCGAGGAAAATTTTGACGCAGAGGGGGTTCCCCCCTTCTAGCCCCCGAGGGAGGGTCGGGCTTTGCCGAGGCAAGGCTGATCCTTCCTTGATGGTTAGAATTTATTTATGCATGTAAAGAAAGCGAGATACATGAATGACTTGAAACATTTTAAGGGTAAAAGCGAGGTAGCTGTTCGATGTTCCAAGCGTTGCTGTAGACCTCGCCTTGATCGTTGGCCAACTTGTATGTCCCGGGCTTCAAAATCTTCACGATGATGAACGACCCCTCCCAGGGAGGAGTAAGCTTGTGGTGCCCTTGGGCGTCTTGTCGCAGCCGAAGTACCAAGTCCCCCACTTGGAAGTCTCGGGGCCAAACTCTTCGAGCGTGGTAGCGTCGCAGAGACTGCTGATATCGCACCGAGTGTTGTAAGGCCACGTCCCGAGCCTCTTCCAGCTGGTCCAATGAATCCTCTCGGCTGGTCTGGTTGCTTTGGTCATCGTAAGCCTTTGTCCTCGGGGAACCGTATTCCAAGTCTGAGGGTAAGATAGCCTCGGCCCCATAGACTAGGAAAAACGGCGTGAAGCCCATGGCTTGGCTCGGCGTCGTCCTCAGACTCCAAACCACCGAGGGTAGTTCTTTTATCCATCGCTTGCCAAACTTGTTGAGGTCGTTGTAGATCCTCGGCTTTAGTCCCTGCAAAACCATACCGTTGGCGCGTTCCACCTGCCCATTTGTCATTAGGTGCGCTACGGTGGCCCAGTCCACATGGATGTGGTGGTCCTCGCAGAAGTCCAGGAACTTTTCCCAGTGAACTGCGTGCCATTGTCGGTGATGATTGAGTTTGGGACCCTAAAGCGATGGATGATATTTGTGAAGAACGCCACCGCCTGCTCGGACCTGATGCTGGTTAAGGGTCGGACTTCGAT
Source organism: Zea luxurians (assembly GCA_029449295.1). Taxonomy (NCBI): domain Eukaryota; kingdom Viridiplantae; phylum Streptophyta; class Magnoliopsida; order Poales; family Poaceae; genus Zea; species Zea luxurians. The sequence continues at coordinate 109,981,933 of JAOPSE010000010.1, forward strand.
CCACTTGGAGAATTTGTCGATGGCGACCAGCAGGTGCGTGAAGCCCCGGGTGCCTTCTGCAAGGGACCGACAAGGTCCAGACCCCACACGGCAAACGACCAAGTGATAGGTATCGTCTGCAGGGCTTGAGCGGGCAGGTGCGTCTGTCTTGCGTAGAATTGACACCCTCGACAGGAGCATACAATCCTAGTGGCGTCGGCTACCGCGGTTGGCCAGTAGAAACCTTGTTGGAAAGCGTTTCCCATGAGGGCCCAAGGCGCCGCATGGTGACCGCAAGCCCCCCGAGTGTATTTCTTGTAACAGCTCCTATCCTTGGGCAATGGATATGCATTGTTGGAGGATGCCCGAGGGGCTGCAATGGTATAACTCTTTTCCACCACCTAATAAAACGAACGACATGGCGCGCCGAGCCAGTCGCCGAGCTTCGGCCTTGTCGAGGGGTAGCTCTCCTCCGGAGGAGATATTCCAGGTACGGGGTCTGCCAGTTTGGAACCGGTGTGACCCCATTCTACTCCCCCTCAACGCGCAGGGCCTCACCCTCGGCGGCCGAGGGTACCTCGGGCTGGGCCGAGGCCTCCTCGGGCTCAGGCGCATCGTCGATTTTGACGGATGGCTGATATATATCCTTGGAGAAGACGTTCGGGGGAACCGTCGTTCGCCCCGAGGCTATTTTCGCCAGCTCGTCTGCGGTTTTGTTGTACCGTCGAGCAACATGGTTGAGTTCCAGCCCATAGAACTTATCTTCCAAGCGCTAAACTTCGTCGCAGTAGGCCTCCATTTTTTGGTCGCGGCAGTGGGAGTTCTTCATGACCTGGTCAATGACGAGCTGCGAGTCACCACGAGTGTCGAGGCGCCGAACCCCTAGCTCGACAACGATGTGTAGGCCATTAACCAAGGCCTCGTACTCGGCCATGTTGTTTGACGCCGGAAAATGGAGGCGCAGTACGTAGCGCACATGTTTCCCGTGGGGTGAAACGAAGAGCAAGCCGGCACCTGCTCCTGTTTTCATAAGCGACCCATCGAAGTACATGGTCCAAAGTTCGGGCTGTATTGGGGCCGTCGGCAACTGGGTGTCAGTCCATTCAGCCAGGATGTCGGCTAAGACTTGGGATTTTATGGCCTTCCGAGGAGCGAATGAAAGTGTTTCGCCCATGAGTTCCACTTCCCATTTCGCTATCCTACTCAAGGCCTCTCGGCTCTGGATGATTTCTCCTAGGGGAATGATTACACCACAGTAACCAGATGAGACTCGAAGTAGTGTCGCAGCTTCCGCCGTGTCAGAATCACTGCGTAGAGCAGCTTCTAGATTTGCGGGTAGCGGACTTTGGTCTCGGATAGCACTTCGCTGATGAAGTAGACTGGCCTCTGGATGAGCAGTGCGTGCCCTTCTTCTCGTCTCTCGACTACGACCGCAGCGCTGACCACCTGAGTGGTTGCGGCGACGTAAATCAAGAGGGCTTCTTCCGCAGCGGGGGGGGGGGGGGCACCAAGATGGGCGCATTTGTAAGGAGCGCCTTTAAGTTTCTGAGGGCTTCCTCGGCCTCGGGGGTCCAAGTGAAGTGCTCGGCCTTCCTTAAGAGGCGGTACAAGGGCAATCCTTTCTCGCCGAGGCATGAGATGAAGCGGCTCAGAGCCGCAAGGCATCCCATGACCCTTTGTACTCCTTTCAAATCTTTGATTGGCCCCATGTTGGTGATGGCCGCGATTTTCTCCGGGTTGGCTTCGATGCCTCGTTCGGAGACGATGAACCCTAAGACCATGCCTCGGGGGACTCCGAAGACACACTTCTCAGGATTGAGTTTTACGCTCTTTGCCTTTAGGCAACTGAATGTTACCTCAAGGTCAGAGAGGAGGTCGGAGGCTTTCCTTGTTTTGACGACGATGTCATCAACGTAAGCCTCGACTGTCCTACCGACGTGTTCTTCGAACACATGGTTCATGCACCTCTGGTAGGTTGCACCTGCATTCCTCAAGCCAAATGGCATAGTAATGTAACAATACATGCCAAAAGGTGTGATAAAAGAAGTCGCGAGCTGGTCGGACTCTTTCATCTTGATTTGGTGATAGCCTGAATAGGTGTCGAGGAAAGACAGGGTTTCGCACCCAGCAGTGGAGTCTACAATTTGATCAATACGAGGCAGAGGGTAGGGAACCTTCGGACATGCTTTGTTTAGACTAGTGCAGTCTACACACATCCTCCATTTCCCACTTTTTTTCTTTACCAGCACAGGGTTAGCTAACCATTCAGGATGGAATACCTCTTTGATGAACCCTGCAGCCATCAGCTTGTGGACCTCCTCGCCTATGGCCCTGCGCTTTTCGTCATCAAAACGGCGCAGGTACTGCTTCACGGGTCGGGCTCCAGCTCGGATGTCCAGTGAGTGCTCGGCGACATCCCTCGGTATGCCTGGCATGTCCGAGGGACTCCACGCAAAAACTTCGGCGTTTGCGCGGAGAAAGTCGACGAGCACTGCTTTCTATTTGGGGTCGAGCTCGGAGCCGATCCTGACTTTCTTGCCGGCGTCGTTGCTGGGGTCGAGAGAGACGGACTTGACCGCCTCAGCCGGCTCGAAGTTGTCGACGTGCCGCTTCGCGTCGGGCGCCTTTTTGGAGAGGCAATCCAGGTCGGCGATGAGGGCTTCGGACTCAGTGAGGGCCTCGGCGTATTCCACACATTCCACGTCGCACTCGTAAGCGTGGCGGTACGTGGGTCCGACGGTGATGACTCCCTTAGGGCCAGGCATCTTGAGCTTGAGGTAAGTGTAGTTGGGGATGGCCATGAACTTGGCATAGCACGGTCTTCCTAGCACCGCGTGATAGGTCCCTCGGAACCCAACTACCTCGAAGGTGAAGGTTTCCTTTCGGAAGTTGGAGGGAGTTCCAAAGCAGACGGGCAAGTCAACCTGTCCGAGGGGCAGGATACGCTTTCCTGGTGCAATCCCGTGGAAGGGTGCTGCACCAGCCCGGATCTCGGACCGATCAACCCCCAAGAGCTCTAGGGTCTCAGCGTAGATGATGTTGAGGCTGCTGCCTCCGTCCATGAGGACCTTGGAGAGTCTAATGTTGCCGATGATCGGGTCAACGACGAGCGGGTACCTTCCTGGGTTCGGCACGAAGTCGGGGTGGTCGCCTTGGTCGAAGGTGATAGGCTTGTCAGACCAGTCTAGGTAGACCGGCGCCGCTACCTTCACCGAGCAGACTTCCCGGCGCTCTTGCTTGCGGTGCCGAGCCAAGGCGTTCGCCACCTATCCAAGGCGTTCGCCACCTATCCGCCGTAGATCATGAAGAAGTTGTGGACCTCCGGGAACTCCTCTTCCTTGTCGCCCCCCTGGTTGTTGCCTTGGTCTTTGCCACCTTCTGCCGAGGGTCCAGCCTTGTTGAAGTAGCACCGGAGCATGTCACACTCTTCAAGGGTGTGCTTGACGGGACCCCGGTGTTAGGGGCACGATTCCTTGAGCATTTTGTCGAACGCGTTGGCCCCTCTGGGAGGCTTCCGAGGGTTTCTGCTTTCGGTAGCAGCTACGAGATCCATGTTGACGGTGTTGCGCTTCGCTTGTGCCTTCTTCTTGGCCTTCTTCTTCGCGCCACGCTGGGCGGACGCCTCGGGGGCGTCTTCCTTCTGCCCTCCCTGAGGCTGCTTGTCCTTCCGGAAGATGGCCTCGACCGCCTCCTGACCAGAGGCGAACTTGGTGGCGATGTCCATCAATTCGCTCTCCTTGGTAGGTGTCTTGCGTCCTAGTTTGCTCACCAGGTCTCGGTAAGTGGTGCCGGCGAGGAAAGCCCCAATGACATCTGAGTCGGTGATGTTGGGCAGCTCGGTGCGCTGCTTTGAAAACCGCCGGATGTACTCTCGCAGGGATTCCCCAGGCTGCTGGCGGCAACTTTGGAGATCCCATGAGTTCCCAAGGCGCACGTATGTACCCTAGAAATTTCCAGTGAAAGCCTTGACCAGGTCGTCCCAATCAGAGATCTGCGCAGGAGGCAGATGCTCCAGCCAGGCTCGGGCAGCGTCGGAGAGGAAAAGGGGAAGGTTGCGGAGGATGAGATTGTCGTCGTCCGCCCCTCCCAACTGGCATGCTAGTCGGTAGTCCGCAAGCCACAACTCCGGCCTTGTCTCCCATGAGTACTTGGTGATGGTAGTCGGGGCTCGGAACCGGGCTAGAAATGGCGCTCATCGTATGGCCCGACTGAAGACTCGTGGACCTGGTGGCTCGGGCGAGGGACTTCGATCCTCCTCGCTGTCGTAACGTCCCCCACGCCTGGGGTGGTTGAGAGCACCTAGAGGGGGGTGAATAGGTGATCCTGTAAAAACTTGAAACTTAATCCACAAAACTTGATTAAGAGTTAGCACAATAAAGCCAAGTGGCTAGAGAAGAGTTCTTGCACAACACGATAACCACAAGAAGATCAACACAGAGATGGCACAGTGGTTTATCCCGTGGTTCGGCCAAGTCCAACACTTGCCTACTCCACGTTGTGGCGTCCCAACTGACGAGGGTTGCACTCAACCCCTTTCAAGCGGTCCAAAGACCCACTTGAATACCATGGTGTTTTGCTTTCACTTTACTATATCTTGTTTGCGAGGAATCTCCACAACTTGGAGCCTCTCGTCCTTACACTTTGATTATCACAAAGAAGCACAGAAGTAAGGATGGGATGAGCAACGCACACAAGACTCAAAATCAGAGCAACACACACACACACAAGTCACAACAAGAGCTCTCAACACAACTCAAAGAGTTCTCTACTCAAATGGAGCTCTAGTTGCTATCACAAAGAATCGAATGCGCGGAATTGGAGTCTTGGAGCTTAGGAATGCTTGGTGTACTCCTCCATGCGCCTAGGGGTCCCTTTTATAGCCCCAAGGCAGCTAGGAGCCGTTGAGAGCATTCCAGGAAGGCAATTCTTGCCTTCTGTCGCCTGGCGCACCGGACAGTCCGGTGCACCACCGGACACTGTCCGGTGCGGATTTCTTTCCTTCTGAGGCACAGCCGACCATTGAAGATCCAGAGCCGTTGGCGCACCGGACACTGTCCGGTGCACACCGAACAGTCCGGTGCCCCCTTCTGACCGTTGGCTCGGCCACGCGTCGCGCGCGGATTACACGGCCGACCGTTGGCCCGGCTGACCGTTGGCTCACCGGACAGTCCGGTGCCTCACCGGACAGTCCGGTGAATTATAGCCGTACGCCGTTAATTGCTTCCCGAGAGCGACGACTTCGCCTGTGAATGGCTCACCGGACAGTCCGGTGCACCACCGGACAGTCCGATGATTTATAGCCGTACGCCGTTGATCGCTTCCCGAGAGCAGCCAGTTGATAGTCGCTAGCCTGGCGCACTGGACACTGTCCGTGCACCACCGGACACTGTCCGGTGCACCCAGACAACGCAGTGTCTTGGCTGCTTAGCCAAGTCTTTTCCAAATTGGTCTTTTCCTATTTCTAGCACTTGGACACAATACATTAGTCTCCAAAACAATGTACTAAGCCTTAGAAACATACCTTTACTCTTGATTTGCACTTTGTCCATCAATTGGCATAGATTAACACTTAAGCACTTGTGTTGGCACTCAATCACCAAAATACTTAGAAATGGCCCAAGGGCACATTTCCCTTTCAATCTCCCCCTTTTTGGTGATTTATGCCAACACAACAAAAAGCAACTAAAGAAGTGCAACATCAATGCAAATGAAAACACAAATTTGTTTTGATTCAAATTTGGCATATTTGGATCATTCTTTTCCACCACTTGGTTTTGTTTTTGCAAATCAACCTCAATTTCCTATCTCTAAGTCAAACACATTGTTGAGACATAAAGAGAGTTGTTCCAAGAGAAATTGATCAAAGATTTCAAAAACTCCCCCTTTTTCCCATAATCAACTATTCTCCCCACAAGAAGCCAACTTTTGACAAAAGAGACAACAAGGGAGTTTTGACAAACCAAAAGCTCTATTCTCCCATAATCAACTATTCTCCCCACAAGAAGCCAACTTTTGACAAAAGAGACAACAAGGGAGTTTTGACAAACCAAAAGCTCTATTCTACTATTTTCAAAATTCTCAAGTGGTAGCTGATCCATTTATTGCTTTGGCCTTATTTTCTCCCCCTTTGGCATCAGACACCAAAACGGGATCAATCTTGGCCCTAGAACCCCATTGCCTCACCAAAATCTTCAAATAAGAGTACAAAGGCAATAAGGATATTGAGATGGACTTGGAGTAAGTTACCCTCTCATCGGAGTGCAGTGGAAGTCTTGCATGGTCCAAGTCCACCTTTCCCTTTCAATCCACCTTTGAGGCTAAATCAAGCAAGCTCAAAACACATGGTTAGTCTCAAAGGGTCAAGTTGTAGCACATCTCCCCCTAAATATGTGCATCAATCACACATGGACTTTTGAGGTCTGGGGAGTGTTTGTACAACTTGAGCACCATAAATAAACAACAAAATGCGTAAGGAACATGATCAAAGGCATAAACACATGTATGCTATAAATCAATCCAAGTTCCACGAATCTAAGACATTTAGCTCACTACGCAGCCTGCAAAAGGTCTTCTCATCTAAAGGCTTGGTAAAGATATCGGCTAGCTGGTTCTCGGTGCTAATATAAAACACTTTGATATCTCCCTTTTGCTGGTGGTCTCTCAAAAAGTGATGCCGGATGTCAATGTGCTTTGTGCGGCTGTGCTCAACAGGATTGTCCGCTATGCGGATAGCACTCTCATTGTCACATAGGAGTGGGACTTTGCTCAGATTGTAGCCAAAGTCCCGGAGGGTTTGCCTCATTCAAAGTAGTTGCGCGCAACACTGTCCCGCGGCAACATACTCGGCCTCAGCGGTGGATAGGGCAATAGAAGTTTGTTTCTTAGAACTCCATGACACTAGGGACCTTCCTAAGAATTGGCACGTCCCTGATGTACTCTTCCTATCAACCTTACATCCAGCATAATCGGAGTCTGAATATCCAATTAAGTCAAAGGTGGACCCCTTTGGATACCAGATCCCAAAGCAAGGCGTAGCGACTAAATATCTAAGAATTCGCTTCACGGCCACTAAGTGACACTCCCTTGGATCGGATTGAAATCTAGCACACATGCATACACTAAGCATAATATCCAGTCTACTAGCGCATAAATAAAGCAAAGAACCTATCATGGACCAGTATGCTTTTTGATCAACAGACTTACCTCCTTTGTTGAGGTCGACGTGTTCGTCAATTCCCATCGGAGTCTTTGTGGGCTTGGCGTCCTTCATCCCAAACCGCTTTAGCAAGTCTTGCGTGTACTTCGTTTGGGAGATGAAGGTGCCGTCCTTGAGTTGCTTCACTTGGAACCCAAGGAAGTAGTTCAACTCGCCCATCATCGACATCTCAAACTTTTGAGTCATCACCCTGCTAAACTCTTCACAAGACTTTTGGTTAGTAGAACCAAATATTATGTCATCGACATAAATTTGGCACACAAATAAGTCACCATCACAAGTCTTAGTGAATAAAGTTGGATCGGCTTTCCCAACCTTGAAAGCATTAGCAATTAAAAAGTCTCTAAGGCATTCATACCATGCTCTTGGGGCTTGCTTAAGTCCATAGAGCGCCTTGGAGAGCTTACATACGTGGTCGGGGTACCGTTCATCCTCGAAGCCAGGGGTTGCTCCACGTACACCTCCTCCTTGATTGGCCCGTTGAGGAAAGCGCTCTTCACATCCATTTGGAACAACCTGAAAGAATGGTGAGCGGCATATGCTAGCAAAATACGAATGGACTCTAGCCTAGCCACAGGAGCAAAAGTCTCCTCAAAGTCCAAACCTGTGACTTGGGCATAACCTTTTGCCACAAGTCGAGCCTTGTTCCTTGTCACCACCCCGTGCTCGTCTTGTTTGTTGCGGAACACCCACTTGGTTCCCACAACATTTTGCTTGGGACGAGGCACCAGTGTCCAAACTTCATTTCTCTTGAAATTGTTGAGCTCTTCTTGCATGGACAACACCCAGTCCAGATCTAGCAAGGCCTCTTCTACCCTGAAAGGCTCAATAGAAGAGACAAAGGAGTAATGCTCACAGAAATTAGCTAGTCTAGAGCGAGTGGTTACTCCCTTGCTAATGTCACCCAAAATCTGGTTGACGGGATGGTTCCTTTGAATCATCGCTCGAACTTGAGTTGGAGGGGCCTGTGGTGCTTCTTCCTCTTCAACTTGGACATCCTGTGCTCCCCCTTGATCATATGCCTCCTCTTGATGAACCTGTTCATCGTCTTGAGTTGGGGAATGCACCATTGTTGAGGAAGAAGGTTGATCTTGCTCCTCGTGTTCCTGTGGTCGCACATCGCCAATCGCCATGGTGCGTATTGCGGTCGTTGGAACGTCTTCTTCATCTACATCATCAAGATCAACAACTTGCTCTCTTGGAGAGCCATTAGTCTCATCAAATACAACGTCGCTAGAGACTTCAACCAAACCCAATGATTTGTTGAAGACCCTATACGCCTTTGTATTTGAGTCATAACCTAACAAAAACCCTTCTACAACTTTGGGTGCAAATTTGGAATTCCTACCCTTCTTCACTAGAATGTAGCATTTACTCCCAAAATCTCGAAAATACGAAACATTGGGTTTGTTACCGGTTAGTAGCTCATACGAAGTCTTCTTGAGGAGGCGATGAAGGTACACCCGGTTGATGGCGTGGCAAGCCGTGTTCACGGCTTCCGACCAAATCCGCTCGGGCGTCTTGAACTCCCAAGCATTGTCCTCGCCATGTCTATAAGCGTCCTATTCTTCCTATCTACCACACCATTTTGCTGTGGTGTGTAGGGAGCGGAGAACTCGTGCTTGATTCCTTCCTCCTCAAGGTACTCCTCCACTTGAAGGTTCTTGAACTCGGACCCGTTGTCGCTCCTTATCTTCTTCACCTTGAGCTCAAACTCATTTTGAGCTCTCCTTAGGAAGCGCTTGAGGGTCCCTTGGGTTTCAGATTTATCCTGCAAAAAGAATACCCAAGTGAAGCGGGAAAATCATCAACAATTATTAAACCATACTTACTTCCCCCGATGCTGAGGTAGGCGACGGGTCCGAAGAGGTCCATATGCAGCAGCTCCAGGGTTCTTGATGTAGTCATCACGTTCTTGATCTGATGAGCACTTCCCACTTGTTTACCTGCTTGACAACCTGCACAAGGTCTATCTTTTTCGAAAGTAACATTTGTAAGACCTATCACATGTTCTCCCTTTAGAAGTTTGTGAAGGTTCTTCATCCCCACATGTGCTAAGCGGCGATGCCACAGCCAGCCCATGCTAGTCTTAGCAATTAAGCATGCATCTAGACCGGTCTCCTCTTTTGCAAAATCAACTAAATAGAGTTTGCCGTCTAATACACCCTTAAAAGCTAATGAACCATCACTCCTTCTAAAGACAGACACATCTACATTTGTGAATAAGCAGTTATATCCCATATTACAAAGCTGACTCACAGACAACAAGTTATATCCAAGCGACTCAACTAAGAACACATTGGAAATAGAGTGCTCAGATGAAATAGCAATCTTCCCTAGTCCTTTGACCTTGCCTTGATTCCCGTCACCGAATATGATTGAGTCTTGGGAATCTTTGTTCTTGACGTAGGAGGTGAACATCTTCTTCTCCCCCGTCATGTGGTTTGTGCATCCGCTGTCGATAATCCAGCTTGATCCCCCGGATGCATAAACCTGCAAGGCAAATTAGGCTTGGGTCTTAGGTACCCAACTCTTGTTGGGTCCTACAAGGTTAGTAACAATGGTCTTAGGGACCCAAATGCAAGTTTTGTCTCCCTTGCATTTTGTCCCTAATTTCCTAGCAATCACCTTCTTATCCTTTCTACAAATTTCAAAAGAAGCATTGCAAGCATGATAAATTGTAGAAGGTCCATTAATTTTCCTAGGAACATGAGCAACATTTCTCCTAGGCTTATGATGAATGACATCTCTCCTAGGCATATCTCTACCATGCACATAGGAAGAACTTGAAGCAAACATTGTATTTGAATCATAAGCATTACAACTCCTATCATGATGAACATTTCTAGAAAATTTCCTATCATGGTACATGAAAGCATGGTTCTTTTGACAACTATTGGTCATAGGGGCCTTCCCTTTCACCTTGGCGGGAATGGGAGCCTTATGACTAGTTAAGTTCTTGGCTTCCTTCTTAAAGCCAAGCCCATCCTTAATTGAGGGGTGTCTACCAATAGTGTAGGCATCCCTTGCAAATTTTAGTTTGTCAAATTCACTCTTGCTAGTCTTAAGTTGGGCATTAAGACTAGCCACTTCATCACTTAATTTTGCAATAGAAACTAGGTGTTCACTACAAGCATCAACATTAAAATCTTTACACCTATTGCAAATCACAACATGTTCTACACAAGAGTTAGATCTATTTGCTACTTCTAATTTAGCATTTAAATCATCATTAACACTTTTTAAACTAGAAATTGTCTCATGGCAAGTAGATAGTTCACAAGAAAGCATTTCATTCCTTTTAACCTCTAAAGCAAGAGATTTTTGTGCCTCTACAAATTTATCATGTTCTTCATACAAAAGATCCTCTTGCTTTTCTAACAATCTATTCTTATCATTCAAAGCATCAATCAATTCATTAATCTTATCAATTTTAGATCTATCTAAGCCCTTGAACAAACTAGAGTAATCTATTTCATCATCACTAGATTCATCATCACTAGAAGAAGCATAAGTAGACTTTCGAGTACATACCTTCTTCTCCTTCGCCATGAGGCATGTGTGACGCTCGTTTGGGAAGAGGGATGATTTGCTGAAGGCTGATGCGGCGAGTCCTTCGTTGTCGGAGTCGGACGACGAGCAATCCGAGTCCCACTCCTTGCCAAGGTGTGCCTCGCCCTTAGCCTTCTTGTAAGTCTTCTTCTTTTCCCTCTTCTTATCTTGTTCCAGGTCACTATCATTATCGGGACAATTAGCGATAAAATGACCAATCTTACCGCACTTGAAGCAGGAGCGCTTCCGATTCGTTTTGTTCTTTTTGGGATGCTCCTTGTGGCCCTTTAGCGCCGTCTTGAAGCGCTTGATGATGAGGGCCATCTCTTCCTCATTTAGCCCCACCGCCTCAACTTGTGCCACCTTGCTAGGTAGCGCCTCCTTGCTACTCGTTGCCTTGAGAGCAATGGCTTGAGGCTCATGAATTTGACCATTCAATGCATTGTAGATGTATCTTGCCTCCTTGATCATCATCCGCCCGCTTACAAACTTCCCAAGTACTTCTTCGGGCGACATCTTGGTGTACCTGGGATTCTCACGAATATTGTTTACAAGATGTGGATCAAGGACAGTAAAGGACCTTAGCATTAGGCGGACGACGTCGTGGTCCATCCATCGTGTGCTTCCATAGCTCCTTATTTTGTTGATGAGGGTCTTGAGCCGGTTGTACGTTTGGGTTGGCTCCTCTCCCCTGATCATTGCGAATCTCAGAAGTTCGTCCTCCACTAACTCCATCTTGGTGAGCATGGTGACGTCATTTCCCTCATGTGATATCTTGAGGGTGTCCTAGATCTGCTTGGCATTGTCCAAGCCGCTCACCTTATTGTATTCTTCCCTGCACAGAGATGCTAAAAGGACAGTAGTAGCTTGTGCATTTTTATGGATTTGTTCATTGATAAACAAAGGACTATCCATGCTATCAAATTGCATTCCATTTTCTACTATCTCCCATATACTCGGATGGAGAGAGAGCAAGTGACTACGCATTTTGTGACTCCAAAATCTGTAGTCCTCCCCATCAAAGTGTGGAGGTTTGCCAAGAGGAATGGAAAGCAAATGTGCATTTGAACTATGCGGAATACGAGAATAATCGAAAGAGAAGTTTGAGTTAACCGTCTTCTTTTTCTCGTAGTCGTTGTCGTCGTCCTTTTGGGAAGAGGAAGATTCGTCGCTGTCGTAGTAGACTATCTCCTTGATGCGCCTTGTTTTCTTCTTCTTCCCATCTTTTCTTTTGTGGCCCGAGCCCGAGTCAGTAGGCTTGTCATCTTTCAGCTCGTTAACGAAGGACTCATTCTCCTTATCATTGATCACAATCCCCTTGCCCTTAGGATTCATCTCTTCGGGTGATTAGTCCCTTCGTGAAGAGAACGACTCCGATACCAATTGAGAGCACCTAGAGGGGGGGTGAATAGGTGATCCTGTAAAAACTTGAAACTTAATCCACAAAACTTGATTAAGAGTTAGCATAATAAAGCCAAGTGGCTAGAGAAGAGTTCTTGCACAACACGATAACCACAAGAAGATCAACACAGAGATGGCACAGTGGTTTATCCCGTGGTTCGGCCAAGTCCAACACTTGCCTACTCCACATTGTGGCGTCCCAACGGACGAGGGTTGCACTCAACCCCTTTCAAGCGGTCCAAAGACCCACTTGAATACCACGGTGTTTTGCTTTCACTTTACTATATCCTGTTTGCGAGGAATCTCCACAACTTGGAGCCTCTCGCCCTTACACTTTGATTATCACAAAGAAGCACAGAAGTAAGGATGGGATGAGCAATGCACACAAGACTCAAAATCAGAGCAGCACACGCACACAAGTCACAACAAGAGCTCTCAACACAACTCAAAGAGTTCTCTACTCAAATGGAGCTCTAGTTGCTATCACAAAGAATCGAATGCGCGGAATTGGAGTCTTGGAGCTTAGGAATGCTTAGAGAATGCTTGGTGTACTCCTCCATGCGCCTAGGGGTCCCTTTTATAGCCCCAAGGCATCTAGGAGCCGTTGAGAGCATTCTAGGAAGGCAATTCTTGCCTTCTGTCGCCTGGCGCACCGGACAGTCCGGTGCACCACCGGACAGTCCGGTGCAGATTTCTTTCCTTCTGAGGCGCAGCCGACCGTTGAAGATCCAGAGCCGTTGGCGCACCGGACACTGTCCGGTGCACACCGGACAGTCCGGTGCCCCCTTCTGACCGTTGGCTCGACCACACGTCGCGCACGGATTACGCGGCCGACCATTGGCCCGGCTGACCGTTGGCTCACCGGACAGTCTGGTGCCTCACCGGACAGTCCGGTGAATTATAGTCGTACGCCATTAATCGCTTCCCGAGAGCGACGACTTCGCCTGTGAATGGCTCACCGGACAGTCTGGTGCACCACCGGACAGTCCGGTGATTTATAGCCGTACGCCGTTGATCGCTTTCCGAGAGCAGCCAGTTGACAGTCGCCAGCCTGTCACCACCGGACACTGTCCGGTGCACCACCGGACAGTCCGGTGCACCCAGACAACGCAGTGTCTTGGCTGCTTAGCCAAGTCTTTTCCAAATTGGTCTTTTCCTGTTTCTAGCACTTGGACACAATACATTAGTCTCCAAAACAATGTACTAAGCCTTAGAAACATAACTTTACTCTTGATTTACACTTTGTCCATCAATTGGCATAGATTAACACTTAAGCACTTGTGTTGGTACTCAATCACCAAAATACTTAGAAATGGCCCAAGGGCACATTTCCCTTTCAGTGGTAGCCTCGGCGCACCTTTTCCTCGAGGAGGGCTCGACGGTCGCGGTGGCGCTGATTGTCGCCGAGGCGATCCGGAGCCGCAGGCGTCCCGTGTGCGCTCGGTGTGGACCGAGGCCTCCCGCACGTGTTGGGAGGGCGTTGTGCGATGCTCCGAGGGGTCTCCTCGCCTCTGGGAGGCAGAGCTTTCGGCTTGCCGGACAGCGATGTCTTCCAGGAGGCCCTTGAGCTCGCCCTAGATACGTCGCTCTTCGGTGGTGGATGGCTCCGACATCGTCTGAAGCAACATTGCTGCTGCGGCTAGGCTCTGGCCGGCCCCGTTGAAGGTCGGGGGCGGCATTGCCCTGGCATCGTCAACAATGCGGCGCTGGACGTCCTGGGCCCGATGACGCGCTCCTTCAGCGAGCGCTCGGCCTGCCCATTCCTGCTCGATGTTTTGCCGGAGCTGCACAAGTCGCCCCGCTTCTTTGTCGAGCTTGGTCTGCATCTCGCAGAGTTGCTCAAGCTGTGTGTCCTGACCCCCCACAGGGACTTGGACCATAGCTAGCTCCCACGGGATCTCAACATGAGACGCAGGTGCAAGGGCGCCGTCACTTCCTGGCATACCAAGGTGGTTTTCTCTATCGTGATCCTCCTGATTGATGTGGTAGCACTCGCGAGTTGGGTCGCAACCCTCGTCGTCAAGGCTGTGACCATCATCAGAACAGCCGGAGAGGCAGTGGTCACATGCGGACATGAAGTCGCGCATGGCACTGGGATCTCGGAGTCCGGAGAAATCCCAACTGACGTCGGGGTCGTCCTCTTCCTCGGAACCCGCGGGTCCGGAGGTTGAGACGACCGTCAGTCGGTCCCAAGTTGACCACATATGGTACCCTGGAAGGTCAGGATATGCCCTAACGAAAGCGCTCACCGAAGCGGGGTCGCTTGGTGGATCAAAACTGAATCTAAAAGGAACAGGGTGAAAAACGGATGGTACCTCTTGGTTGATGGATGGTGGCAAAGTCGCATCAGGGACGGACTGCACCGTTATCTCAGGTACGAGGCTAACGCCCAACAAGTCCTTCATGAGGGTGCTGGCGTCATCAGTCCGCTTGGGGTTGGCACGTTACTGGGAAGCGATGCCCGTCGTTGTCTCAGGTGCGAGGACGACACCCGACATGTCCCCCGCGAGGGTGCCGGCGTCGTCGACTTGCTCTGGTCCGACAGCCGATGAGGTGCCACCTCCTGCCTGGCCATGGTTGCCCCGTCTCCTCCTCCTCCGAAGAGGAGGGTGGCGGGTGTAATATCCCAAAAAAAATGTTGACCAAAAGTTAATCTCTGGTGCGTGGATGAGGTAAAGGGTTGTGGACCATTGGATGCAAAGATAGAAGTCATCTGAGGCGTCGTTTCTTTCTCCCACAAAAACCCTAGGTGGCCACCCCTTTTTTTTCCCTTCACCCCCCTCTTGGCCGCCACCCCCTTTTATTCCCCTTGGCTGGACGCCCCCTCCCCCTATGGCAGCCATCCTCCATTGCTTCCTCCCCCAAGATCTCCCCCTACGCAGCAAGGATCGAGAAAAGGAGGGGCACGTTGAATTGAAGAGGAAGAGAGGATCAAGGAGATGTTCTTCCCCATCTCTTCTTGAAGATTTCTTGGGGAAACCCTAGGTGGCTACACTCCAGATCATGTCTAGTACATTTCTTCTTCTTCGATGAAGGCAAGTGAATGTAGCGGTGGTTGCTTCCGTTCTGACCTGTTATTTCTATTGCCTACACTCTAATATTCAGAAGTATCAGATTCTTTCATAATTGGACTCTATGGTGATGCTTTACTTGCTTGCATTATACTGATGCTCAATCATATATTGATGATGATTATGATTTGAGTATGACTCATGAGATTAATTCACACCCCTGAAGGTAAATGAAGTATTATTTGAGGTTGGTATTGTATCTGAAGGTAAATGAAGTATTATTTGAGGTTTGCGTTGTATCTGAAGGAAGTGAAGTTTATTGATAAATGTAGCATGCCATATACATTGCATGACTCATTTGCATATGAAGTTTTGTCGTGACCTATGGTCCGACCGTACCGGTACAACTTAGCATCGTACGTTGCCCGAGAAGGGGTACGATGCGGCTTCATACCCTTAGAGGTATGAAGGCAGAAGACATATGCATTGCATTCATATGCATTCATTGAAGTGATATTTGCAGATGATGTGGTTTTATACCCCAGAGGTATGAAGATAGAGTACCTACACATTGCATTCCTATGCATACATTGAAGTGATATTTGCAGGTATTGTTGACGCAGGGAAGTGTTATAGAACCTATTGTGATTGTTCGAGGAAACGAGATGGTATTGGTTATAGTGGGACTACTGAGTTCTATATCTACAAGTATTTCTGATTTTTAATTGTGACTCTTTTAAAATGTTGATGAATTCAATTTGTGGTTTAAATATCTCGTCAGAACAATTAGCTTGCTGAGATGTTTCATCTCACTCTTGCATTACTCAATGCAGGTGCTTGTTGCTCATCAAGGGGAGTGGGAAGTAGCAGCACATCCACCTTCACTCTCATAATAATGCTACCCAGACACAGCCATGATTTAATTAGAAACTTCTTGTCAAAGGATGTTTGTTTTTTTACTAGTCGTGCGCGCTGATTAATTCAGTTCATGTTGTTATGGTTGTCTTCCCATTGCTAGCAGATTATTAATGTCTTATATGTTTTCTTATCATGATATCTATTTATACTTTGTTGCTTCCCCCGTTTATGCAATTTTCAAAGGAGATGATGTCAAAATTTTATATATGAATGTTAGATGTGTAGTTTAGTAGCATTCTGGGGTGTTTGTGGATCCCGGGGTGTTACAGTTGGTATCAAAGCATAGGCTTTAGATTCTTGGCAATTTGAAGATAAATTTGACACACTTGCACCTATAGGAAGGGTATGGGTTCAAATATCTTTGATATATATTAATGTCTTTGTAGTGCAGATGACAATAGTTTCACCCCTCCCTATTCCTTTACGGTGATGTGGTAAGTTGTTTATGGCTTAATGCTTGATATAATTTATTTCTAAAATTATGATATTGTTTTATTAATGCGGTAGATATCGGTGGTCATTGGTGAGAATGAAGTTGTTATTATGCTTGTGATATACAAGTATGCCTATGTTGTTTTCACCATGTTTTTCTTGGTTGAGTTTTATTACAATAATATTGTTATATATGCTTGATTGTGGATGTTTCTAAGAGGAGTGTGAATTGCGTGTTTTGGGGTACAAGGTAATCATCAATTTGAATTTAAGTGGTTGAGCGGTTGGTGGATAGCTCCAACTATCATTGCAAAGAATGATTGTTTATGTTGAGAAACCAGTTTTGAAAGAAATGAATATTGGTACTTTATATGGATTTTTGGGGGAAGTCTTTTCATAGCCAGAATGGCTTACATGTCTCTCTCATATTGTGTGTTTTAGTTGCCATAAAGCCTAGATGTGGTTTAAAGTGGTTGCCTGTTAGTCATACTAATTGTAGTATAAATCTTTGATTCTCTTGATCCATTGATTATGTATTGATACATTGAGGATCTGATGGTTCCCTTTTCGATGCATGCTTGTGGAGCCATTTTTTTAGACCACCTATCTATTTGTTTGGAGGAAGTCCTTGCCTAGCCTAGAGTTGGTTGGGTGTGGCTAGTCACCTACTCCTAGATGATGTGGTGTTTACATCAGCTTAATATGTTTGCCAAATGTGTGAAGGATTAGGGGTTATTATTATTGACTTTGTATGTCTGGTACTTTGAGTGCATCGTATGATAGAATGAAATGTAAGTTTCTGAACTACAGTAGATGAAGACTTATATTATGTGTAGGTTATCCTTACTAGTTGGATATTTTTCTTAGTTGAGATGTTGAATGAAGTATAGTGACATGGGTTAAGCAAGTATTGTGTTGTTCTTGGGCTATCAGTGCTCTATGTAGAGTTTTTGGCATTTCTTCGATGAACTATGCCGCACAAGATGTTATTGGCTTCTTTTGGCTTTATTGCTCCATTAGTTCTATAGATTTTTCTCCCTTTTGGTGGGGTGCAAGGAATGTTAGATTACATGATTATCTTTTCATGATGGCAAGAATAAGGTTTAGGAAGATTAGGAGTTTTGTTCCAATAGAACTACTTGTTTCATGGTGCTTTAAGGTGAGGTGTTTGATCTTCTTATACATTCGTCGGGTGTAGATGTTTCACCATTTAATTAAAATTAATGGTTGAAGTTGGTAAGGGTTGTGCTTGGTGCATATTACCCCTTCATAAAAGAGTGTTGTCTTAAGACATTGATGTTGATGTATAGCTGCATCCAAATTTGATGGTGTGAAATTGTAGTGTTGATTGCAACTATGACATGCTTTGAGCTTCATTACATGTTGTTTCATGCTTGATGTCAGGTCGTGTAGTTTCCTTAGACAATTAGTCCAAGGTAGAAGTTCTTGTGTTAATTAAGACCAATAATGGACCCATGTTTTGAACTGTGGTGCTATATGGGGTACCTTGGGTGTTTTGCTTGGAGTGGCCGAATTCGAGGTCGAATTCTTTTTAAGGGGGGTAGAGTGTAATATCCCAAAAAAAATGTTGACCAAAAGTTAATCTCTGGTGCGTGGATGAGGTAAAGGGTTGTGGACCATTGGATGCAAAGATAGAAGTCATCTGAGGCGTCGTTTCTTTCTCCCACAAAAACCCTAGGTGGCCACCCCTTTTTTTTCCCTTCACCCCCCTCTTGGCCGCCACCCCCTTTTATTCCCCTTGGCTGGACGCCCCCTCCCCCTATGGCAGCCATCCTCCATTGCTTCCTCCCCCAAGATCTCCCCCTACGCAGCAAGGATCGAGAAAAGGAGGGGCACGTTGAATTGAAGAGGAAGAGAGGATCAAGGAGATGTTCTTCCCCATCTCTTCTTGAAGATTTCTTGGGGAAACCCTAGGTGGCTACACTCCAGATCATGTCTAGTACATTTCTTCTTCTTCGATGAAGGCAAGTGAATGTAGCGGTGGTTGCTTCCGTTCTGACCTGTTATTTCTATTGCCTACACTCTAATATTCAGAAGTATCAGATTCTTTCATAATTGGACTCTATGGTGATGCTTTACTTGCTTGCATTATACTGATGCTCAATCATATATTGATGATGATTATGATTTGAGTATGACTCATGAGATTAATTCACACCCCTGAAGGTAAATGAAGTATTATTTGAGGTTGGTATTGTATCTGAAGGTAAATGAAGTATTATTTGAGGTTTGTGTTGTATCTGAAGGAAGTGAAGTTTATTGATAAATGTAGCATGCCATATACATTGCATGACTCATTTGCATATGAAGTTTTGTCGTGACCTATGGTCCGACCGTACCGGTACAACTTAGCATCGTACGTTGCCCGAGAAGGGGTACGATGCGGCTTCATACCCTTAGAGGTATGAAGGCAGAAGACATATGCATTGCATTCATATGCATTCATTGAAGTGATATTTGCAGATGATGTGGTTTTATACCCCAGAGGTATGAAGATAGAGTACCTACACATTGCATTCCTATGCATACATTGAAGTGATATTTGCAGGTATTGTTGACGCAGGGAAGTGTTATAGAACCTATTGTGATTGTTCGAGGAAACGAGATGGTATTGGTTATAGTGGGACTACTGAGTTCTATATCTACAAGTATTTCTGATTTTTAATTGTGACTCTTTTAAAATGTTGATGAATTCAATTTGTGGTTTAAATATCTCGTCAGAACAATTAGCTTGCTGAGATGTTTCATCTCACTCTTGCATTACTCAATGCAGGTGCTTGTTGCTCATCAAGGGGAGTGGGAAGTAGCAGCACATCCACCTTCACTCTCATAATAATGCTACCCAGACACAGCCATGATTTAATTAGAAACTTCTTGTCAAAGGATGTTTGTTTTTTTACTAGTCGTGCGCGCTGATTAATTCAGTTCATGTTGTTATGGTTGTCTTCCCATTGCTAGCAGATTATTAATGTCTTATATGTTTTCTTATCATGATATCTATTTATACTTTGTTGCTTCCCCCGTTTATGCAATTTTCAAAGGAGATGATGTCAAAATTTTATATATGAATGTTAGATGTGTAGTTTAGTAGCATTCTGGGGTGTTTGTGGATCCCGGGGTGTTACAGCGGGGTAAACCCGGGTGTTCCTCTTCCACCGCGGGAGGAAGTCATCGTCGAGTTCGCCTTCGCCGGGTGAGCCGACGACCGTCGTTGTTGCCGTGCTGCGAGGGGAGCAGTACCATGTCGTAGCCGCCATCGAGGGACATGAACTCGAGACTCCCGAAGCAGAGCACTGTCCCGGGCTGAAGAGGCTGCTGAAAGCTACCCATCTGGAAAGTATTCGTTAACACGCAGCGAGCCCCTACCTGGCGTGCCAACTGTCGGTGTTTCAGACCCGGGGGACCCTCAACCGGACCGACTAGTGAATTTGTTGCTGCGTGTCCCTGCCCAGATGGGTTGATGCAAGATGGAACACAAGAGGGAAATGAGGCTTATGTTATCTTGCACCGGGGTGCTCGTAGTAGGGGTTACAAGCGTTGTGGGAGAGCGAGAATGAGAGAGAGAGAGAAAGAGAGGGTTTGGCCTTGAGGTGAGCTGTCTGAGGCTGCCTCTACCGCGTCTCTCCTACTCTGCCTGCCTCCGCTCGTCTGCGTCGCGCATCCGTGTGTTCGTACGTCGCGCGTTCATCTCTCCCCTCTTTCTTCATGTTATGTCTCCGCTGTTGCGTGTGTTGTCCCCGTGCCTTAGGAAGGCCCTGGACGTCCCCTTTTATTGATACAAGGAGATGGCCCAGCTGTACAATGGGGTGTAGCTATGTGCTAACGTGGCTGGCGGAGAATTGCCTTGAGCCCTAACGTGGCCGTCGGAGAAGTGTCTTGAGCCCTGTAGATGCACAGCTGGCGGTGTGGCATGGATCCTGCTGACGTTTCCTTGCTTCCGTAGGAGGTTGAGAGCAATCCGACGTCACGGGCGCACGCGGGGAACCATCATTGCCTATTGCCGGAGTTACCTTGGATGGGACACCAGTCTTGTTCCTTCATAGCCAGAGGCAGCTAGCTAGGAGTAGGGTAATGATGCATCCCCTGCAGCGTAGTCGGTCCGAGGCCGAGGTCGGGCGAGGCGGCGACTCCTCCGAGGCCGAGGCTGAGGTCGGGCGAGGCGGAGTCCTTCCCCAAGGCCGAGGTCGGGCAAGGCGGAGACCTTCTCCCAAGACCGAAGCCGAGGCCGAGGCCCAGGGTCAGGCGAGGCGGAGCTCCCTGTTGCGCCTGAGGCCGTACTCGAGAAAGGCCATGACTATTGTTAGTCTTTCCCTGGTAGCTGGCATAGTTGCCGGAGCAGGGTGAACAGCGCTGTTTTCCTGTCAGAACGGTCAGTAAAGGGGAGAGGTGACTGCGGTCACTTCGACCTTGCCGACTGAGGCACGTGTGTTAGGATAAGGTGTCAGACGACCCCTGCATTAAATGCGCATGCGATACGGTCGGTTGGTAAGGCGATTTGGGCGAGGTTGCTGCACGACAAAGTCTGGCTGCGCTGGGCTTCGGGCGAGCCGAGGGTGCGTCTGCTGACTGAGGGGACCCTCGGTCGAGGCGTGAATCCGTCCGGGACTACTGTCCTTGCCCGAGGCTAGGCTCGGGTGAGGTCACGTCCCTTGGTAGACGAGGCCTGCGCTTTATCAGTCGTTTATGGTTTGTTCTGAAGATGTTTTCCAGCCGGATTAAGGAGCATTGAGGGTACCCCTAATTACGGTCCCCGACACCTAGAATTGAGCGAATCTATTGAAGCTCAGTCCATGGCAGATCCGACGGCCATTGCATTGCGGCGGCGCTCAGGAAGATTAGGCTAACACCCGCGCCCCACCGGTAGAGCCCATGCTCACACAATGTGACTGGTACGTGGGTCCCACGTGTTGAATATGGACGGTAACGAGCGTGCCACGCAAATGGACTAGTAGGTGGGCCACGCGGAGTTTGGGTGAGAGCTGACATCATGGGCCCACACGCAAGTCGCTGAGAAGGAGAAAGGGGAAGAGTTGAGACGAGGCTGATAACAGGGTCCCAGTAGTCGGCGCGACGGGAGGCTGGAGTTTTGGGCCGCACAGGGGAAACGGTGGAGTGGGCCGAGGAGATGGTTTGGGCCCAGGCGCAGCTTGAGGATGTTTCTCCCTTCTTCTTTTCTGATTTTTTGTTTTTATTCCATTTCAAATTCCCTTTCTTTTTATTAAAATTCCAATATTTGAACTTCAAACTTGAGTTGTGGCTTCATCATAAAAATTAAGTGCACAAATTTTACACTTCATCAGTATGAACTAGTATTTTTAATTTATACATATATATATATATATATATATATATATATATATATATTCTATTTATATTTGCTTAGCACTCCCTTATTCCTTTTCTTTTCTTTCCTTTCCTAATTCCATTTTCAAATTCTTATTTTCAATTTAAACTTGTCTCATAATTTAAAGTACAAATGAAACATTACAAGAACTTCGGCATGATGCACTTTTTATTGAGGTATTATTTATTTAAACATGTCTCCTAATAATTTTTATAAAGGAGAAGGTAGTACAAATAAATTTTTATTCCTCTTCTAATTTCTAAAGTTGGGTATTACAGTTAAAGACCGAATGACTGAGACTAACTCCAAACATTTAATGCACATTTCTTCTGGTTTCTATACTTTCGATACATATAGAACGTCCCTAACTATTTCTCCTATACAACTTCTCTTATTATATACTATAACTACATCTTTTATTAATTTTTTATTTTTAAGAAGTCATACAATATTTCTACTATCATAATACAAGCTTAAATAGAGTTAATATCTCAAAGAAATGACACGCACGAGGGAGAATAACACTCACCCTCATATATGAGTGGAGTTTTTAATTAATGTGGGTCAGATCCAAATTAATATTCAATAATAGTCAATGCTAAAGGCCCACTTTAATATTATGGTGTACTATTACTTTAGTACCATGCTGGAAGTTCAAGGGACAATTCAATCAACTTAAATAGGTGGATCATTGCTGCATCTATTGAGAAGCTGAGAAAATGATAAAGGACTACCACACGCGCGCGTCGCCGGCAGAGCCATGGCAGATCAGACATTGGTTCGAATATTCCTTCCTAACGGTTGCGCATTTTGCATAGAGTGATGACTGTCCATTATTGTCGTATGTTACTGGCCGTTTCCTGTGTTATGGCTAGTAACAGACGAGCTATAATGACTGTCAGCTAATAACGACCGTCATTGATGACGTCAGTTTATGGCTGGCTGTAACTATGAGAGAACACACGTACAAAAATTCTCAGACGCGTTACGTACAACCCATCCCTGTTCCACCTTCTACGAGCACAGAGAGTGTGGGAGAGTAGGTATCTGAAATCGTCGTCGGACGATCAGGTTTTTGGGGAGCGTACTCGCGATTGCTTGCTTCGTCCGCTCGACTAGCACTGATCAAGTTCCTTATCGTCGGTGCCGTTCGAGGGACTGTACTGCGTACATCTGTCTGCGTCAACTGCGTACGACTACATCGAACATACATACGAGATACCTCGTGTGAATGGAGCCACTGATGCCTTGAGCATCGGTCCCTCCGCATAGTACACTTTGTTCTTAGTATTTGTGCATATTTTACTATTGTTTACTGCTTATGTGAATAGTGATACACATATGCACATACATGTCGTCACATACATCACTGTGATTTTTTAGATTAAATTAAAAATGAAAATGCATATTTCTCTTACAATCCAAAAATCTGATATTAGGCATTTTTCTGTTAGTGGTTTTGCTGCTACGTTAAAACCAAGTGAACCTTTTTATGGGATGCATTAGATGAGAAGTTCGGTGTTTCTGATGCTGGTAGCGAACTGTACATCATGGAACAACTGTTTGACTACAAGATGGTTGAGAACCGTCCTATAGTTGAACAGGCTCATGAAATACATGCACTGGCTAAGGAACTCAAACAGTTCCCATGTGTTTTGCCTAACAAGTTCGTGACTGGCGAAATTATCTCTAAGCTACCACCTTCTTGGACGAATTTTGATACAACTCTAAAACATAAGAGACAAGAGTTTAGCATGGCTAAGCCTATTGGTTCTCTTGATGTTGATGAGAGGGCGGGAGCAAAAGACACTCGTGGAAAAAGAGTTGAGACTTCTAGTGCCAATATGGTATAAAGGAAGAACTCCAATGCGTCATATAATAATAGAAGGAAGAACAAGCAACAGAATGCCACGAAGCTCATGCAGGCAACCTCGTTTAAAGAGAAGAACAAAGGAGCTGGTTGCTTTGTTTGCAGGAGTACTGATCACTGGGCAAGCGCTTGTCCAGACCGCAAATTCAAGCAAGAGAAAAAATCAGCTCAAGAGAAGAAAACAACAAATATGGTTGTTAGCGAGACCGCAGAAGGAACATCGGGGTATGGTAATCTTTTGTCTACTATTCTTTCAGTGTGTCAATCTCCTGAGTGGTGGGCTGACACTGGTGCTAACATTCATGTGTGTGCTGATATTTCTTTGTTTCCTTCTTATCAGTGCAAAGGGACTGGAGCCTTGCTGATGGGGAACGGATCACATACACGTGTTCTTGGTGTTGGTACAGTCATTCTAAAGTTTACTTCGAGAAAGACGATGCTATTGAAGATCGTGCAACATGTCCCCTCCATCAAAAAGAATCTTGTTAGTTGCTCGTTGCTATGTCGAGATGGCTATAAACTTGTGTTCGAGTCCAATAAATGTATACTATCAAAGTATGAGACATTTATTGGAAAAGGCTATGACAGTGGAGGCTTGTTCCGCTTATCTTTGCATGATGTGTGTAATAAGTCTGTGAACAATGTAATTTCGAACGAGCCGTATATTTGGCATTCACGACTTTGTCACATCAATTTTGGTTGTGTATCACGGTTAGCAAATTTAAATGTAATCCTGAAATTTGATTTGGTCAAAGGTTCTAAGTGCCAGGTGTGCATGCAATCTAAGCAACATCGCAAGCCTCATAAGGCTGCAGAGGCGAGGAACTTGACACCAATAGACTTAATACATTCTGATTTATGTGAGATGAACGGAATATTGACTAAGGGAGGCAAACAATATTTTATTACTTTTATCGATGATTCTACTAGATTTTGTTATGTGTATCTCTTAAAGTCTAAAGACGAAGCTTTGCATTATTTTAAGACCTACAAAGCTGAAGTGGAAAATCAACTCGAGAGGAAACTTAAACGGTTAAGGTCTAATCATGGTGGAGAATATTTTTAGGTGATTTTTTTATTTTTGTGTGGAACATGAGAGGACACTGCCATACTCACCACAATCCAATGGGTTTGCTGAGAGAAAGAACCGTATTCTAACTAATTTGGTTAACGCCATGTTAGAGACTTCGGAACTATCTAAGGAATGGTGGGGTGAGGCGATCTTGATGGTGTGTCATGTCCTGAATAAAGTTCCCACAAATAACAAAAAGAAATCACACCATTCGAGGAATGAGAAACGAGGAAATTAAATATCTCCTATTTGCGCACCTGGGGTTGTTTGGCTAAAGTGAGTATGCCAATTAACAAGAAGCGCAAATTAGGATCGAGAACTGTTGATTGTGTTTTCCTTGGGTATGATTTTCACATCATTGGATATAGGTTCTTAATTATAAACTCTGGAGTATCGGACATGTTGGTTGGTACTATTATGGAGTCCAGAGATGCTATGTTTTTTAGGACGAATTTCCCATAAAAGCTACACATGATACGTCTAGTGATGAACCAACAATACTCCATAAGCATTTTATTCCGGTAGAACACACTGAGGAATCCCATATACATAATCCTGTGCAAGATGATAATGTATCAACTCGAAAGAGTAAGATACCAAGGATTACAAAGTCCTTTGGTGATGATTACATTGTATATCTTGTGGATGACACACCAAGAACCATTGAAGAGGCATATTCCTCTTCTGATGCTGACTTTTGGAAGGAAGCAATAAGGAGTGAGATGGATTCTATTATGTCTAATGAAACTTGGGAGGTCGTTGAGCGTCCTTATGGGTGTAAGCCCATTGGGAGTAAATGGGTGTTCGAGAAAAAGCTTAGGCCTAATGGTACTTTTGAAAGGTACAAGGTGATGCTTATAATTAAAGGTTATTCATAGAAGGAAGGTGAGGATCTCTTTGATACTTATTCACCTATGGCTTGATTGATCACAATTGGTGTGCTACTTTCTCTGGTTGTCTCTCGTGGTCTTCTCATTCATCAAATGGATGTTAAGACAACATTCTTAAATGGAGAGCTAGATGAGGAAATCTACATGGAGCAGCCAGCTGGGTTTGTAGCAAACGATCAAGAAGGCATAGTGTGTAAGTTATTGAAATCTTTATATAGCCTAAAACAAGAACCTAAACAATGGCATTAAAAGTTCGATAGGACTTTGACATCTATCAACTTTGTTGTGAACGAAGCAGACAAATGTGTATACTATTGGTATGGTGGGGGCGAGGCAATAATTTTATGCCTGTATGTTGATGACATTTTAATCTTGGGGACGTGTCTTGATGTGATTAAAGATACAAACTACTTTCTGTCTAATAATTTTGAAATGGAAGATTTGGGAGAAACTGATGTTATTCTTGACATTAAGCTACTGAGAGAAGGTGATGGTGGGGTCACACTTGGGCAATCCAATTATGTGGAAAAGGTTTTGAGTCGCGTTGGTTATAGCGAATGTGAACCTGCTCCAACACCTTATGATCCTAGTAAGCTATTGAAGAAAATAGAAGGATAGCTAGGGATCAATTGAGATATTCCCAAATAATTGGTTCACTCATGTACTTAGCTAGCGCTACGAGGCCTGACATCTCGTTTGCTGTGAGCAAACTTAGCCGGTTTGTTTCAAATCCGGGAGATGATCACTGGTGTGCTCTTGAGAGAGTTTTGCGCTATCTAAAAGGTACTATGAGTTTAGGCATCCATTATACCGGGTAACCAACAATACTGGAGGGTTATTGTGATGCAAATTGGATATCTGATGCTGATGAGATATATGCCATAAGTGGATATGTGTTTTCACTTGGAGGTGGCACTGTTTTATGGAAGTCTTGCAAGCAGACCATCTTAACAAGGTCGACTATGGAAGCAGAACTCACAACATTAGATACCGTTTCAGTTGAGGCTGAGTGGCTTTGTGAACTCCTTATGGATTTACCGGTGGTTGAAAAACATGTGCCAGCTATTTCTATGAACTGTGATAATCAGACTGTGATAATCAAGATAAACAATTCTAAGGATAATATGAAGTCGACTAGGCACATAAAGAGACATTTAAAATCTATCAGGAAATTGAGAAACTCCGGAGTAATAGTGTTGTATTATGTTCATACGTCTAAAAATCTGGCAGATCAATTTACTAAGGGCTATCACGTACTGTGATAGATAGTGCATCGAGTGAGATGGGTCTGAGACCCACCTAAAGTTTATCATAGTGGTAACCTGTTCTATGTGATCGGAGATCCCATGAATTAGAATGGTGAAACAAGCTAGTGATAGACTGAGAGGAAAGACCCTTAATAAGGTTCATTTTAGATACACATCTTTCCTCACTGTAAGGTAGGTTGGTGTTTACACCTTAATATGTTCCAAGTGGCTTTGTGAAGCAAAGATGTTGTCCTATAGAACATCTTTAGAGGAACATACCTATATGGGTTAATTGCTAGTCACAGTTTATAAGATCTGGGTGATCTCTAGATACCCATGAAAGGCTATGGAGTTAGACTTATATGCTCCAACCAAAGGGGATGCGCTCGGCAATCTAGTACTGGTAAAAAGTTTAGATGAAACTTATTCCACGCAAAACTGCCAATTCAAGGCCTAGTCCATTGTGCAGTTGTGGTCAAGTATAATCTAGATTCTAGGTGGATGTTCAACTTAACAGTTTCCATCGAAACACCAATATATCAAACGTTTGAGATGATGAGAGCATTTTAGTGTGACTTAGCATTTGGTGGGGATTGTTGAATTAATGTGGATCTAGCCCAAATCAATATTCAATAATAGTAAATGCTAAAGGCCCACTTTAATGCTACAGTGTGCTAGTACTTTAGTACCATACCGGAAGTTCAAGGGACAATTCAATCAACTTAAATAGGTGGACCATTGGTGCATCTATTGAGTAGATGAGAAAAGGATGAAGGACTGCCACATGCGCGTGCCGCCGGCAAATCATAGAGTGATGATCATCCATTACTGTCGTACCTTGGTCGTGGCAAATCATACCTTGGTCCGAATATTCTTTCCTAACGGTTGCACATTTTTCCTAGAGTGATGATCATCCATTACTGTCGTACGTTACTGGTCATTTCCTGTGTTATGGCTAGTAATGGACAAGTTGTAATGGCTTTCAGCTATTAACGGCTGTCACTGATGGCGTCAGTTTCTGGCTGGCTGTAACGGTAGCTCTGATGGTGACCGTTACTGTCCGTTGGCCTCCCTCTGCGCGTGTATATATACGGAGGAGGTGAGGCTGCTCCTAGTTATGAGAGAACACACATACAAACATTCTTAGATGCGTTGCGTACATCCCATCCCCATCCCACCTTCTGCGAGCACAGAGAGTGTGGGAGAGCAGGACTCCAAAATCATCGTCGGCAGAGCGACACTTGCACGGGTGTGCGGGCGATCAGGTTTTTGGGGAGCGTACTCGCGACTGCTCGCTTCGTCCACTCGACTATCACTGATCAAGTTCCTCGTCGCCGACGCCATTCGAGGGACTGCACTGCATACATCTACCTACATCGACTGCGTACGACTACATCGAACATACACACGAGATGTCTCGTGTGAATAGAGCCACTGATGCCTTGAGCATCGGTCTCTCCGCAAGGTATACTTTGTTCTTAGTATTTGTGCATATTTTACTGTTGTTTACTGCTTATGTGAGTAGTGATACACATATGCAAATACATGTCGTCACATACATCACTATGATTTTCTGGATTAAATTAAAACTAAAAATGCCTATTTCTCTAACAGTTTCCTCTCCTCTTATATGGGGGACCTTGCAGCAAATGGTTGGAGAGAAAAAATCCCCTCAAAGGCGCTTTTGTAGGGTGGGGGAAATATATGGTGAATGGTTGAAACTGATCTGATGTCGTCGTTTGATTTGCCTGCACAATTAATGAGCAGATTAGTTCATGTTTGTATGTACACGTCGTCAATGTAGGAGCATCTACACTAATGATTTATCACCATGGGATTGATGCTCTCACTTTATAAACCAAGAGCAGAAAAAATAGTTAACCAAAAACCATTTCTGTACTAGTGGGTATAAACTTTTCTTATATCACTATAACCCCAAATGTATATGGGGCAAGCAGTATTTCAAAGTTCGGCCAATTTCCTTGCTAAATTTGTAAATCAAATTAATTACAAAGCTCTTGGAAAGCAGATTGCAATCAGTCTTATACCAAGTCTGGTTCACTAAAATCAGAATGGGCTCATTAAGTCAAGAACAATTTAAGAATGCTTAGCTTGCTACTTGAATAATTGCATCTATATATGCCATCATTCAAAGAAAGAGATCATATTGACCAGGTGAAGCACCAGACATTCATAAGATTAATGGATGCTAGGGTTTTTGAACAAACATGTATTGGCTAGATTCAATCAATTTTTTCATTATGCACATGCGTTGTCTTTCACTACAAGAAAACACTTAATTCCCGTCGGCCAGGAACCGACGAGAATAAGCATTAAACCGACGGGAATTAGTAATTCCCATTGGTTTAGGCTTATTCCCGTCGGTTGTCAGCCGACAGGCATCAGGTGTCGGGGATAAGGTTATTCCCGTCAGCCGCTGATGGAAATAATTAATCCCCGTCGGCCACTAACTAGCCGACGGGAGTTATGGTTAATTCCCGTCGGCCAGGTCAGCCAACGGGGATTTACTATTAACTCCCATCGGCCAGGTCAGCCGACAGGGATTAACCATAACTCCCGTCGGCAGGTCAGCCGATGGGGATTAACTATTAACTCCCGTCGGCCAGGTCAGCCGACGGGGATTAACTAGGCCGACGGGAGTTAATAGTTAATTCCTGTCGGCTATGGTCAAACCGACGGGAATTAACTGGGCCGATGGGTGTTAACCTATAATTCTGCAACAGCAAACCAAATTAGGTATTTCTCCACAATTGCACACATAACATACATAGAACATACACATCACAAACATATGACAAAACATATCACATGAACATACACATCACAAACACATTGATATGATTCACACATCACAAACTTAAGATCTAGTGTTTACACAAACATTTCAGATATGAGTTAAGATCAAGTGTTTACACAAACATAACATCCACGAGTTAAAAAACATAACGAGCATGAGTTCAAGTGTTTAGAGATAACCACCACTTGGGTGGTTAGAGCTTTGACTGCTGTCGCCACCACCACCAGGAGGAGGGAACGCGAAGAGGGAGTCAACAAATCCAGTCCCTGCTGCGGGATCAGACCCACTACCACCCGCTTCGGGCGTAACCTATGCAAGTTAGCAAATATCAACAAGTTAAATGCAAATATCAAAAAGTATACAAGTGTATAAATTAATCGACAGTTATCAAACGTACCCTATCTCCAGGTGCAGGTATATGTGTCAGAGGGGTGTTGAACTGTGGTGGCGGAGCTGGTGTGTTGCTGCATTAACTGTTAAACATATGTGTTAATATTGAAGATGTTGTATTGAAATATAATAATTTAGAGTTTGGATTATGTGTACTCACTTGATACATCGCTTGGTTATGTGCATTGCAGCCTCCATAAATTCGCGTTGTTGTCTCATCTCTTCACGCATCCTCATAATCTCCAACTCCTGCTCGTTCGGTCGACGAGAGCATGAGCTACGGGAAGACGAACCCGTCCTCTGAGATCTCACCGACAACAAGTCAATGAATCCGTCGAAGAGTGCATATCTATAAGTGATTCAAAAAATGTGATTACTGCATAATCAATTTAGTGTCAACCATATAATTTCATAAGTTAGAGCTTACCGTCCATGCGCTTTGCCACCACCACTTGCGTACACCACCGAGGGATCCACCGGTTCATGGCGCCAGTCGAAGTCAGGGCCATGGAGACGAACCATCTCCTCCCCATATGCCGCCTATACATCATTCACAACCTTACAAATGCAGGAATTTCTATACTTTGAACATTTGTACTTTTTGGCCAAAACTCACCAGCCGATCCGTGGCTATCTGGCTGCAGAGCTGGTCAGGGTTGTTCGGGTCTGGTCCTTTGTGGCCCTCCTGGTAGACCTCAATGTCACTAGGCTTTTGGCCACTCGTAGCTTCCTGTATAAACAAAAAACATTCATAAGCAATCGTACTATTTGTTGATCGACATAGATAGATCAAACTTACCATTCTTTTAGCTTTTCGTATCATGTCATCACCGCCAAACTTGTGGTTAGAATTGATTCCTCGACATTGTCTGTGATGCGCTGACGCTTTCTGGAAGCCTTCGGAAGCCCAATATCGACACCAAGCATAGTACGCATCAGGCACAGGTGCCATCCATGGAACCATCACCTGCACACACAATGTTACATATTATGCCACCAGCACTAAGACGAAAACAATCTGTATCTTTAGCACAATAAGGACACATCAATCTACCATGCACGCTCCATCCAGAGAAAATACCATACGCCATAAAATCATGAACCAAGAACAGATATGCAACACGAAGATTGAATTTCTGCTTCTTGAAGCAGTCATAGGCTTCCACACCTTGCCATAGCTTCTTTAACTCTTCAATCAATGGTTGAAGCATCACATTAAGGCGTACGCCAGGATGCTCAGACCCAGGTATAACAAGACATAGGAACATAAACTCATATTTCATGCAAAGAGCAGGTGGAAGGTTGTACAGTATGGCAATGACAGGCTAACATGAATACGACGCAGCGGTCATATTGAACGGCGTGAAACCATCAGTTACCAAGCCGATACGAACGTTTCTTGCATCGCTGGAAAAATCTAGATCAAATTTGTCAAGAGCCTTCCATGCATCACCATCTAACGGGTGCACCATTAACCCATCTTGTCTGTCCGTACAATCTTTATGCCACCTCATGTGCATAGCGGTCTTCCTCGAGAGAAACAAACGTTTCACTCTAGGAGTGAGAGGTATGTACCGAAGCTGTTTATGTGCAACCTTTGTCACCACCTTCTCCCCATCTTCATTTACAAGCTCCACGTACCTCGACTTCCCACATTTTAAGCATTTCTGCTCTCTGCCATGTTCCTTCCAAAAAAGCATACAGTTGTCCTAGCAAACATCAATCTTCTCATACTCTATACCAAGACCTTCAAGCAATTTCTTGGACTGGTACATGTCTTTGGGCATCTTGTGACCCGTAGGAAGAACCTCGCTAATCAAATCCACAAGTTCCTTGTAACAATTAATTGACAATGCAAACATGGACTTGATTGACATCAGCCGAGTCACGAATTTGAGGACGGTCACGTCAGTGTGCCCGTGAAGAGGCTCTTTTGACGCTTTGAGTAGGTCGAAGAACTTCTGAACCTCCGGTGTAGGTGAATCATGATGATCTGGTGCCAGTTCAGGCTGCAGATCCTCAAGCATCTGGTCCATCCTATCAACATCATCTTCACCATCATCAACTTCTACTTCTGCTGCTCGTTCAAGGCGTGACTCCCCATGGAGATACCAGACCTTATAGCCTGGCACAAAACCATGCGAGCACAGGTGTAGTGTGACCTGCCTCTTGGTGTGGCTCGTTATATTTCTACATTTATTGCATGGACACCTAATATTATCTATTTGTGACAAAGCAGCTGCATAGTCCAGAAACATCTGTGTCTTGGCAAACCATTCACTTGTGTGACACCCACCCTTCTTGAAACCTTCATACATCCAATCACGTCTATCACCCATTATTGCGACTGTGTACGAGTAAGAAGTGTGTGTGTGAGACATTCATGTTTCTAAACGTCACACATACATCTATAGGTAAGTAGTTAAACTATATATATACATAACATAACTTCATCACAATAACATGATTAATACTTGCATAACATCAAATTCATTAAATAATAATATTTGAAATAACTACTATTTGTATGACACATCACATTCACCATCCAATTCATTAACTAATAACATTAAACAACACATTTTATATTTGCAACATAAAATTTAAAATAGCAACTACAATGTATAAAGTCATATGAAGACTACTAACACTGTTAATTAACAAATTTAAACAAACTCTAATCACATAACAGTTAACTCTCGTCGGCCACAAAAAACCGACGAAAATAAAACATTACAATATATATAATATACCTCGCTTTGCGCGGACGGCGGTGGTGGACGACGATGGTGGACGACAGTGATGGACGACGTCGATGTGGGGAGGCCGCGACTACCGTAGACGGCGGCGGGCGCGTGGCCGTGAGCAGGCGGCGGCGGTCGTGGGCGGGTTGGTCGGCAGCGGGCCTCGGCGGGCGCGCGGGCGGGGGCGCGGTGCGTGGGGCGGGTGTGGGGTCAGGCGCGGGGCGGCGGCTACCGGCGGCGTGGGGCGGGCGCAGGGCGCGGGGCGTGGGCGGCACGGTAGCGTGGGCGGCGTGGCTGTTCGGTAGAGATAGAAGAAAGAGGAAGATAGAAGAAAGAGGCTCCCCGGCGTCAGTTATTTCGAATAACTCCCGTCGGTCAGGCGGCGCGGCCGATGGGAGTTACTTAATCGCCGTCGGCTAGGGTTTTTGCCGACGGGAGTTAATTAATCCCCGTCGGCTACGTTGACTGGCCGACGGGAATTAATTAATCCCCGTCAGCTACGTTGACTGGCCGACGAGAATTAATTAATCCCCATCGGCCTTCTTCTAGCCGATGGAGATTAATTAATTCCTGTCGGCCCGCGCACGGGCCGACGGGAATTAAGTTAGCTGACGGGGATGCTTTGGATTGTTCTAGTGTTTGTAAATAGTGTACCTTGTAAAACATTTCACTTCAAGCAAGGTGCAAGACAAGGTGACCCCTATGACCTCCCTTATTTGTTCTAGCAGGAGATATCCTACAATGCACAATCAACATTGCTAAGGATATTAGGCTTCTAAATTTGCCAATCGCTGTGCAAATTTTATCTAATTTCCTTATCATACAATATATTGATGAATACATTTATCATCATACTGTGGGATGCTATGAAGCTTTTCTTCCTCAACTCAATCCTACGAGCCTAGAGGTAAAGTACATGGAATCTATGATGGCCCCCATTAACATCTTTGAAGAAAGATAGAGCCCTTAACAAAAACATTTGACTATGCACAAAAATCTTCACTTTTCACCTATCTGGGGTTACCATTTGGGATCACAAGAACAATTGAACAAAGGTAGAACAAATTTTTTTGACATTGGTTAACAAATGTGAAAGTAGAATAGCTAGTGTTTCACCTGTTGTTGCTCAGGCTTGCAGGTTGGAACCAATAAATGCAATTTTCTCATCTCTTCCTACCTTCCATTTGAATACTTCCAAAAGGAGCCATTAGAGTTGTAAACCACAAAAGTCATGAAAATGCTTTGGTGATTAAAAACCTACACAAAATCTTCAAAATATTATGCATTCCTTAGGTCAATATTGTCTCGAAACTGTACCAAATGGGAGATTGTCAAGTGATAGAAATAAGGGTTATTTTAGTGGAGAGAAAACTTAGAAACTTGATCAAGTATAAGGATTTGATAGAGGTGAAAATAGAGAACGGAAAAGTTCGCTTGTTACAGGAAGATCACCGGTGCCCTAAGATTCTAGAAATCAAATTTCCTGAACTATACTCCTTTGTAAAAGATAACCCTTTCAGTAAACAAGGTTTTCTCCCAAGATTCAATATCTCAGCTATATCATTTGCCTCTATCAAAAGCTATCTTTGCCTAGGTGCAAGTAACTACTACTGTTCTCATGGAGGAACATGATCCTAATGATGAAAATGACATATGGAGCTACCAATTGGGATCTAGGAGTTTTGTATCCTCAAAATCTTATAGAGCCTTAATGGGTCACACCCAAGTGCATGAGGGATTCCAAAGAATTTGGAAATCATTTGGACAGCCCAAAACACAAGGTACTATTTTGGTTTCTAATATATAAAAGATTATTGGGGGAATGACCATCGGATTAGCACCCCACTACCCCTCGGTCGAGTAGGACCATTGACAACATGTCACACCCAAGAGTTCTAGCCATGAAATATTAATGCCAATCAATAAGACATCCACTCCTTTGCTAATTACATCCTTCATCAATGGCTCCAAGCCTGATGAAAATATAACACAGACAAAAGAAGACAAGTCATTCTTTAGACCATAAGGCATGTAAATATAACAGAATAACCCCAAGGGGTGATGAAAATGGTTTTCACCCCATGTAGATCTGGTGGAACCCAGAATATGCATCTACAAAAGAAAGGACATCACACCCGGAGGTAGAGTCCACTATACGGTCTGTGCGAAGGAGCGCTTAGGGTTTTTAGGCATGCTTTAATAAGGTCGATGTAGTTAATGCACATGAGGAGTTTGTTGCCGCCTTGGGAACAACGACAAGGTTGGCTATCCACTCGAAGTGCTAGACTAGGTGCATGAATCATGTGGCAAGGAGTTTATCGATCTCCTGGAGAATGAAATCCTGTTGTTTTGTAGACTTGTTCCGCACCTTCAGCTTTACTAGCCACGCATTGGGCAGACGACCAACCGATGCTTGATCACCTCCCTAGGGACCGCAGGCATGTCAAAAGATTTCTAGGCAAACATGTTGATGTTAGCCTAGAAGAAAGTGATGAGCGTGAGTTCCTATTTGGCCCCTAAGAAGCCCTCAATGCACGTAATTTGAAAGGTGTTCGCTTTGATCTAGACTATAGTCATGATATCCATGGTATCGAAGGTCTGGAAGCCGGAGGAGGTGTGATAGAGTGCCACTTGTGAGACAGTTGCTAGATTATGGGACGAGGAGGAGGGATCCCCCTACTACCCTACAGTGGCTACAATGATGCGAACGGTGGCACCTAAGGAGGGAGGTCCAACTCATAGTGCCGACCATCTAGGATTTCCTAGGAAATGGCCTAAAGACTCTCCAGGATGTCGATGGCATCAAGTCAGTCGATTGCGATGTCGAAGTTGACCCTAGTTGGCCTAGCTATCTTGAGGACTAGATACTCGTCGTGAGCAGACACCATTAATTTGTAGAGCATGGGGCGCTTGATGTTGGCATTGTAGGGGAGGAAGAGCTTAGCGATGTCAAAGTTGACGTACTCCGTGTGGAACATATTGGCGGTGCCAATGGTCACTAAAAACAAAACATGTCCCACTGAGTGGATGCTGCTCGAGGAGATCTTTGAGATGGGGCACCCACATGTCAGTCGGTTGTAGCGAATACGTAGCTGGTCAAACACGTAGGTGACGAAGCCGTTGAGGCCCGCACTACCGCCGATGAGGACCCCGTGTCCCCGTGCAACTTGATGTTGGCGACCATCGAAGATATGATGATAGGAAGGATTTTGGCCCCAGCCATGTTGCCAGGACAGTCAAAAGAATCGAAGGTAATTCGAGTGGAGGCCAATTTTAGGGGCCCAGACCCCTGTGACTTCGGGGCAACAACAGCGATGTCCTAGTGTAGCGTCTTGATAGCCCACTTGGAGACCAGGCTAGCTATACCACCGAAGATGATGACCATGGTGTAAAAGGCCTCGTATAATTTGAGGTCCTCATTGGGGGCCAGCATCGTCGACCCACCAGGGGCTGAGCTCTCCATATGCGGGTCTTTCCAAGGAGCGCGTGGTTGTGGGGGCTGCTTCTTGTTGTGTTGCTACATGAGGTCCTAGACCACACGAAAATCGAAGATATCATGGGTGCTTCTGTTGAGTAGGGATGATAATTGGCTTGGTTTGGGTCAGGTGGAGCAAAAACCCACCCGTCATCACACCCGTGAGATCTACCAAAACCCGCCCGCTATCGCACCTGTGGGTGTCATTCAAAACCCGCATCCAAACCCATCGAGTTTTGGTTCACCCGCAGGTTTTTACTCATTATACACTTCTAAACAATAATTTATCTATAAGCAGTTAAATACCAGCAATAATTGAGTTATATCTATAGATTTTAAGCCTTCTCATATTGTGCAACAACAAAACACTTCATAAATTATTAGCCAAGTTACTTATTCAAAATAATTACTATAGTATCTTCATCACTATTGCACAAAATAATGAATAAATCAAATTTTGGGTCGGGTGCGGGTCACCAGCGGGTTGAAATAGAAACCCTCACCCACGCCCACGAAACTTTGGGTCAGGTGCGGGTTGCACCCATGGCTCAAAATCTTCTCCCGTACCCACACCCATCAGGCCGAGTACCCATCGAGTTTTATGTTTGTGGGTTAAATTTCCATCCTAAGTATTGAGGACTAGGCAAAAGCCTTTCTTCCTAGCTTGCTGCTTCTTAGGGCTTGTTGGGGGCCTTCGGCTTCCGAAGGTCCTCAAAAACATAATTTAACAATGTTTTCCAAGTGAAGTATGTGAACAAGTATCTTCGGAATCGGGTCATGAGTATACAAGAGTATGGTCAGGACGAAGCCTGAGCGAGACGGAAAGCGATTATGACGAAGGATAAGATGATCACGAAGCTGTGCGCAGAAAAGCTTCGGCATGATAGCAGAGAAGGGGAACCGACTTAAAGATGAAAAGGCAAATTAGACCCCGAAGAATTACTATAGAGTTATTGATAAATGTAAAGGGCACAAATGTAATTCTACACGGGCTGCGTCCCTTGCCTATAAATAGATGAACAGTACTCCCGTACTGTTCAGGTTGACTTAGCATTCGCTTTTCGCATCACGCCTGTACCTTTACTTTCCGTCAATCCGAAGGTACATTTATGATTTGTTATTTTGAATATGATAATGCAAACAAATACAATTTGATAATAATAATATCTAAATTATTCTTCGTATTTGGTATATAAATTCTTCTTTATTATCTATCGAATTTACGAAGGTTTTTTCCTTCATAACCTTCATCTGGAATTCATTATATCCGAAGGGATATAATGTCTTGAAGGACGAAGGACTTTAATATTTAACACTTTTTATGTTGCCTTGTTCTTAACTCTTAGCATTTGAGAACAAGTCCCCAACATTGGCGCCCACCTCCGGTGAACTCACTTCCATTTTTTGAGTTTTGAACACCTTCGACAAGCATCACCTTCGTCATGCCGCCAAAGAAAGCTTCAGTAACAGGGGCTGCCACTCTACAGCCGCTGGATCCCAATCAGGATGTCCTTTCTCTTAGGGAGGCCCGAAGCCAGAAGAGGAAGGCCACCAGTCCAACGCCTCCGGAGGACGACTTGGATCAAGAAATCCAAAATTTGGAGATTGAAAGTCGCCTAGAGGGGGGGTGGATAGGCGAAACCTGAAAATTAAAACTTTATCCCCCAACTAGATCCCTTGATTAGTGGTTAGAACAAGATATACAAATATAGGAGTGTACAAACTAAGTTCTTGCTTGAAAAGAGTATTGCTAAATAATGCGGGAGTGATAAATCAATACAACTAATAAGTTATAGAATAACAAAGCAAGAAGCCTTAGATGAGAAGAGCACTAGGACAAGTTCTTTCTTGCAACGTGTTGCTTTCACTAAGTGGGAATTTAACTTAAAGCAACACCAAATGATATTAGCAAATAATGGTGCAAGAAAACTTAGAGCAAGGGAAAACAAACAAATCACAAGCAATAAACACAATGGACACGGGTGATTTGTTTTACCGAGGTTCGGCCCTCGAAAGCCTAGTCCCCGTTGAGGAGTCCACTTAAGGACGGGTCTATTTCAACCCTTTCCCTCTCTCCCCCGATCACACAAGGATCGGCGAGCTCTTCTTCTTCTCAAGGATCACTCTCGATCCTACAAGGACCACCACACTCTTTGGTGTCTCTTGCTAGCTTTTACAAGCCTCCAAAACTTTGGAGGAAGTTCGATGGGAGTCAATACTCCACGCACAAATGAACACAAAGATGTAGCACACACTATCTCTCAATGAATCTCACAAGGCGCTAGGGCTAAACTCAATTGAGTAGCTCTCAATTGCTTGCTCTCTCTTTTGTGGCACTTGTGTTGGTTGTAGTGGACTAAATCTTGTGTATAGGATGGATCAATGAATATATGTGGTTGGGAGGGCTTGAGTATGTCAACTAGATGACTTGGAATGTTGCTTGGGCTCCCTGTCCTTGAAGTGGCCGGTGGTATTTATAGCCACCAACCAAAATCTAGCCGTTGGTGAAGGCTGTCTGTCGCATGGTGCACCGGACAGTCCGGTGCACACCGGACATGTCCGGTGCGCCAGCCACGTCACCCGGCCGTTAGGGTTCCGACCGTTGGAGCTCTGACTGCTGGGCCCGCCTGGATGTTCGGTGGCGCACCGGACATGTACTATAGAGTGTCCGGTGCGCCATGACGCGCGTGCCTGACTCCTGCGCGCTCTGGCGCGCATTTAATGCGCCTGCAGGTGACCGTTGGCGCCGAAGTAGCCGTTGCTCCGCCGTTACACCGGACAGTCCGGTGTACACCGGACATGTCCGGTGAATTATAGCGGACAATCCATTGCGAATTCCCGAAGCTGGCGAGTTTAGAGTCGCGTCCCCTTGGAGCACCGGACACTGTCCGGTGCACACCGGACAGTCCAGTGAATTATAGCGCGGCGGCTCTGAGTTTTCCCGAAGGTGAGGAGTTTGCGTTAGAGTCCCCTAGTGCACCGGACACTGTCCGGTGGTGCACCGGACACTGTCCGGTGACACACCGGACAGTCCGGTGCTCCAGACCAGGGTGCCTTCGGTTATCTCTTGCTCCTTTTGTTGAACCCTTTTCCTGGTCTTTTTATTGGCTTATGTGAACCTTTGGTACCTGTATAACTTATAGACTTGGGCAAACTAGTTAGTCCAATTATTTTGTGTTGGGCAATTCAACCACCAAAATCAATTTAGGAATATAGGTGTAAGCCTAATTCCCTTTCAATCTCCCCCTTTTTGGTGATTGATGCCAACACAAACCAAAGCAAATATAGAAGTGCATAATTTGAACTAGTTTGTATATGCAAGTGCAAAGGTTTCTTAGAATTGAGCCAATAAATATTACTTACTAGATATGCATGGATTGTTTCTTTATTTTTTAACATTTTGGACCACGCTTGCACCACAAGTTTTGTTTTTCGCAAAATTATTTTTGTAAATCCTTTTCAAAATCCTTTTGCAATATAGTCAAAGGTAAATGAATAATATTTTGCGAAGCATTTTCAAGTTTTGAAATTTTCTCCACTTGTTTCAAATGCTTTTCCTTTGACTAAACAAAACTCCCCCTCAATAAATTTTCCTCTTAGTGTTCAAGAGGGTTTTAAGACATCAATTTTTGAAAATACTACTTGCTCCCCCTTTTGAACACAATAAGATATCAATTTGAAATTTACCAATTGAAAATCATTTTAAAATTAGGTGGTGGTGCGGTCCTTTTGCTTTGGGCTCAT
Source organism: Zea luxurians (assembly GCA_029449295.1). Taxonomy (NCBI): domain Eukaryota; kingdom Viridiplantae; phylum Streptophyta; class Magnoliopsida; order Poales; family Poaceae; genus Zea; species Zea luxurians. The sequence continues at coordinate 110,022,057 of JAOPSE010000010.1, forward strand.
ATTTTCTCCCCCTTTGGCATGAATCGCCAAAAACGGATACTTTGAGTGAGATATAAGCCCTTTTCTTTCTCTCCCCCTTTGGCAAACAATTGAAATATTCAATTGAAATAGAGATATGAGTGAAGATTATACCAAAGTGAAGAACTATGCAGAATACCGACAAAGAGTGGATAATACCGATGGAGTTGAGTGGAAGCGTCATCTTTGCCGAATACTCCATTTCCCTTTCAATCCTGTGACTAAGCATGAGAATATACTTGAAAACACATTAGTCATAGACATAAAAGAGATATGATCAAAAGGATATGTCAAATTAAGCATGATCATAATTCTATATAACATAGATTGCTCCCCCTAAATATGTGCATGGGGAGGAACATATATTTTGGCCTTAAATGCCAATTGCACATAATTAGGTTAATGAGAACATATCTATATTATACGGAATGTGAAGTGCATTGTGTCATAGTATAAGTGTGATGCTCATGACAGTTTATGCACTTATGAAAGCATGTTGTAAACATTTCAAGCATTTTCCCTTAATGATTTCAAAGAGGCTTAAGGACCATCCACCTTTGGAATAAAGGCAGCTTATCCTCGTTACAAGGTTAAGCTTTAAGCTCTTTGACAATTAAATCACTTCATCTAGTTTCAACAAAGATGCATTAAAGCATGAATGAATTTTTGAGAAGTTAAACTAGATATGAAGCAGGGATATGCATGGACATGCTTTCTCTTCCTTTTAAACAAGATATGTAAAGAGAGTATAGAAAAGGAAGATTTAGGTAAAGTTTAAATGAAAGGAGATAGTTTTACCTTTTTGTACCTTTACATAGGGACGCTCTCTTCATTGTGCTTTGTCCTTAGTCTTAGATGCTTAAGACCTATTCTTAATGACAATATATGGAAATATTTTGCACAAGAGAGAGTTCTACAACTAGTGATCTTTTCAAGTTATTGTTAGCATATATCAAATGGATCACAAGTTGCATAAATGTATCATGAATTCTCCTTTTAACTTAGTGCATATCAAGAGAGATATCGATTGATAGTATATACGGCACTAAGAAGCATGATTGTTGCTTGAAGTCATTCAATGATCAAACAAATAACAGATGTGATCAAAAGAACAACATACACATTAGATTATCAATTAAGCTTAGAGTAGGAGAATCTAGCAAATATGCTACTTTAGAGTGAAAGACAAGAATTTAAAAATAGTAGCATACTTCATGAGAAACTTATTCTCATGCAAGAGACTATATGAAATTACTGAGATAAAGCAATAGTCTCCACAAAATCAAGATATAAGAATAGACTCCCCCTAAAGATATGCATCGAGTATTTGAATTGAATGGATGTATTTACTTTAAAGACAAATAGGGAGAAGCATTATACATCTTGATCAAGGCTCATAAATTTTGCAATAAACAACTTAAGCCTAGTATTCTCATAATGAAAGTATTTAGCCATTGATTGTTTTGTAGACCTTATTATCCAAGTAGGTGGTGGTGTTCTTGATGTCCTCCTCTTTCATTTGAGAGTCCTCCCTTTGTAGTTGTTTCCTTTTCCTTTCAAACTTGTTGAAAATATTTAAGAAAGATGTTAATAGCACAAGGGAGTATATGATGAAAGATGATCTCTTTAGATAGAAAATATAGACAGTTCATCATTCATAAGTCACACAGACATGAAGTAAAATCCTTAACATTAGTGCATTTCATTTGAGAAATATGAGTGAGCACCTTTTAAGCATTTTAATAATCATTGGAGATTTTACTTTATCATTTTGAATTTAGTTAATCATTACTTGGAAGCAAATCAATATGATAACATATATAAATATCGCAAAGGCATTAAATAGATTCTAATGGACATGAGCATAAAAAAATGAGATTTGAATGCACATCTAGCTGATTTGAGTTCAATAAAGAATCTATTCCTCACATGGGTAGAATATGATAATTTAGATTAAATGGCCATTGAGATGGGAATTAAATTTGATTAAGAAGATGAGTTCCCATACCTTTGCTTCTACCTTTCTTCTTTTGGGTGAAGAACAACCCATGAGGCTTGTGCACTTTCGTTTTTTGTAGATATTCATAAGTAGGCTCAAGAGATACTTTGTTAGTAATACAAGCACTAGTTTCCATTTTTGTAACCATTTTTGATAAGGAATGAAAAGCTAGATTACTAAAACATGGAAACTTCATAGCATGAACTAGATTATCCATAGATGATGTTATGCTCAATTTTAACTCATAAAACAAGCATAAATAATCCTTTGAGATTATAGGAATAAATCTAATTCATGATTTGGAAAGCGATAAATGTGAAAGAATCATATCTAATTTGAGCAAGTAGAAATACATCATAAAACATTGGATTGATTTTTCTTTTCATGTTAGATTACACGCTTCCAAAGAGAAACTTATTCTCTACAAGTGAGACTACTTGGGTTACTTAAATAAAATCAATAGTCTCACTATTCTAGTTATAGAGAGAGTTTTTCTTTTATAAGTGTCCTAAGGATTTGAATTCCTTGCATAACACCTTGTTCTTTTAGGAACTTGAAATATCTCTCTATATCTAGAAACAAGGCAATAATAGAATAACTTAGCGAAAAACATGCCATGTGGTACTTCCAACAATTTAAAGCATGTAGATTGCCATAGGATGGAAATGATGAGTATGCAATCTACCATATGATAGGAAATTCTTCAAAGAATGGTAATATAAATTTAAAGGCATTTGAAGTGCTTCAATTTTTCTATGTGACTACACAAGACACATAAGAAATGATATTCTAAAATACTTGCACTTAAAAGATAAGTGTTACCATCCTTTGGCTTTCCTCCATGTTGTAGGCCTTGATTTTTCGCACATGATATCTCTTCACTTCCTACAACATATAATATCTTCCTCGAGATGATATGAGTTTAAGACATAGCAATTTGAAAAATAACCTTGGGTCAATCATGTATATAGATCATTGAAGGTTGATAGTTTGAGTTGATAAGAATTGAATGGACTCTCTCAAGCACCCCAAGGCTTCATATCATCTCCTTCTCCTGCAAAGCTTGTCAATCATATTTTGGTACCCATCGCTTGATGGGTCCATCATGGTTAGTCAACAAAGATCTAGGAACCCAAAAGTCCTTTGTGTTAGCACTAGGTAAACTCATTACCTTTCTGGCACAAGTTGCAATTTTGGGTTGCCTAGTTACATGAGAATCAATTGACAAGTTAGGAGTGGGATAATCACTAATGGGACAATCCTTGCATTGATGTCCCTTCTTCCGGCATGTGTAGCATAGGCGTTTTTCAAGTTTTGAAACTTTCTTCTTTCCTTGTTTGTTGCTTGCTACATGGTTAGTAAAAACTTTCTTTTCTAACCCTATGCCTTTTTGTTTTAAATGGGGACAAGATCTAAGTAAGTGTCCCTTCTTAGAGCATTTAAAACAAAGTCTATCATCCTTGTTAATAATTAAGCCATTTTTAATGTAGGGACATGACCTAATCAAGTGCCCCTTTTTAAAGCATTCACTACACCTCTTAATGTGAAGTGTGGCTTGATCATTACCTTGGATGTTACCTTTTGTAGAGGCGTGGTTGAGGCTTTTGGAGGAGGTATTGAATTTCATCTTTTGCTTCTTCCTCTTGGCAATCCTCAAATCCTTGACATTTTCCTCAAGGGTTTTAGTGCATGCCACGGTTGTTCCCGTCTCAAGCTTCTTCACCATGTGGTCATGGTTATCTTGAGAAGGTTGAGCAATGCACTTCCCTTTTAGTTGTGTCAAGCTCATCTTCAGCCTCTCATTTTCTTCCTTGAGCTTTTGATATGAATCATCGTTTGTTCCTGCAAATTCTAGCTCAAAGGAAGATTTGCTTGTCGATGGACAACAAGCATTAGCACATGGTAATATAGTATCAATTTGAATACATGTGCACGAGTGAGGTTGTTGAGATTTTAAGTTTTCTATCACAACCTCATGAGCAATGTTTAATATGATATGATCATCTCTAAGATTTTCATGAGAGCTTAGGAGCATATCATATTTTTCTTGAAAAGCTAGATTTTCAACCTTTAGCTTTTCTACTTGGTCCTTAAGCAAGGTATTCCTATTTACTAATTGAGCGATACAATGTAAAGCGTTATCTTGCTCAATTGAAATAGTTTCATACCTTTGGACCAAATCATCATGAGAGCATTTTAGCTCCTCATGTTCTTTAGTCAACTCGTCAAAGCATTGCATCTTCATTGAGAGAATACTTTCTAGCCTTTGACGAGCTTCGCCTTGCTCTCTTGCTCTTTCTAGAAGCTTGAGCATGACCGCCTTATCTTCTTGGCTTAGGCGAGCGTAGAGTTGCACAAAGCTTCTTTCTTCCTCCTCATCCTCATTTGTGCTTCTGCTATCATTTGCATTAGCCACACAACACATGTGGGAATCGAAATGGGAAGACAAACCTTTTGGAGAGGTGGATTCATCGTTTGGTCTCCACCGTTCATTTTCTTCTTCTTCCTTGCAAGGGTTAGTATCACAAATACCAAAGGAAGTAGAAGCACAAAATGAACTATCATGTTTGGACTTATTAAATTTGCTTTTAATTCTAATCCAAATATCATGCACATCACAAATGGGTTTGTCATATTTTATTATGAAGGCATGATAATCTTCTTTGCTAAGGGATTTACTTAAGATGTCATAAGCTAGATAGTTTAAGCGTATACATCTTAAATCTTCTTCGGAGGCATTTTCCCTAGCATAGTTAGGAGGAATAATACTCTTGTCTAAAATTTGTTCTAATTGTGGGTCTACCGCTCTAAAAGCATTTATCACTCTAGTAGACCATGAATCATAATTAGAACAATCGGAAAGTAATATCTCAAGAGTTACCTCCTTGTTCTCCTGGGTCTTCTTGTTCTTTTGGGATCTTCTACGAGCCATCACTTCGAGTTGTTAGACTCAAGATGAAGTGCCTTGCTCCGATACCAATTGAAAGTCGCCTAGAGGGGGGTGGATAGGCGAAACCTGAAAAATTAAAACTTTATCCCCCAACTAGATCCCTTGATTAGTGGTTAGAACAAGATATACAAATATAGGAGTGTACAAACTAAGTTCTTGCTTGAAAAGAGTATTGCTAAATAATGCGGGAGTGATAAATCAATACAACTAATAAGTTATAGAATAACAAAGCAAGAAGCCTTAGATGAGAAGAGCACTAGGACAAGTTCTTTCTTGCAACGTGTTGCTTTCACTAAATGGGAATTTAACTTAAAGCAACACCAAATGATATTAGCAAATAATGGTGCAAGAAAACTTAGAGCAAGGGAAAACAAACAAATCACAAGCAATAAACACAATGGACACGGGTGATTTGTTTTACCGAGGTTCGGCCCTCGAAAGCCTAGTCCCCGTTGAGGAGTCCACTTAAGGACGGGTCTATTTCAACCCTTTCCCTCTCTCCCCCGATCACACAAGGATCGGCGAGCTCTTCTTCTTCTCAAGGATCACTCTCGATCCTACAAGGACCACCACACTCTTTGGTGTCTCTTGCTAGCCTTTACAAGCCTCCAAAACTTTGGAGGAAGTTCGATGGGAGTCAATACTCCACGCACAAATGAACACAAAGATGTAGCACACACTATCTCTCAATGAATCTCACAAGGCGCTAGGGCTAAACTCAATTGAGTAGCTCTCAATTGCTTGCTCTCTCTTTTGTGGCACTTGTGTTGGTTGTAGTGGACTAAATCTTGTGTATAGGATGGATCAATGAATATATGTGGTTGGGAGGGCTTGAGTATGTCAACTAGATGACTTGGAATGTTGCTTGGGCTCCTTGTCCTTGAAGTGGCCGGTGGTATTTATAGCCACCAACCAAAATCTAGCCGTTGGTGAAGGCTGTCTGTCACATGGTGCACCGGGCAGTCCGGTGCACACCGGACATGTCCGGTGCGCCAGCCACGTCACCCGGGCGTTAGGGTTCCGACTGTTGGAGCTCTGACTGCTGAGCCCGCCTGGATGTCTGGTGGCGCACCGGACATGTACTGTAGAGTGTCCGGTGCGCCATGACGCGCGTTCCTGACTCCTGCGCGCTCTGGCGCGCATTTAATGCGCTTGCAGGTGACCGTTGGCGCCGAAGTAGCCGTTGCTCTGCCGTTACACCGGACAGTCCGGTGTACACCGGACATGTCCGATGAATTATAGCGGACAATCCGTTGCGAATTCCCGAAGCTGGCGAGTTCAGAGTCGCGTCCCCTTGGAGCACCGGACACTGTCCGGTGCACACCAGACAGTCCAGTGAATTATAGCGCGGCGACTCTGAGTTTTCCCGAAGGTGAGGAGTTTGCGTTGGAGTCCCCTAGTGCACTGGACACTGTCCGGTGACACACCGGACAGTCCGGTGCTCCAGACCAGGGTGCCTTCGGTTATCTCTTGCTCCTTTTGTTGAACCCTTTTCTTGGTCTTTTTATTGGCTTATGTGAACCTTTGGTACCTGTATAACTTATAGACTTGGGCAAACTAGTTAGTCCAATTATTTTGTGTTGGGCAATTCAACCACCAAAATCAATTTAGGAATATAGGTGTAAGCCTAATTCCCTTTCAGAGATGCTCCATCAACAGGTCCAACGGAAGAAGGAAAAGATGGCTCGTCTAGCTGACCTGCAAAGGCAGATAGACGAAGCCTCTGAAGAAGTGCGTCATCTTGCTCAAGATGACCAGAACCGAAGGCCTCCGCACAGAGAGCTTCATCAGGAGGGCTTCTAGCTACAACGAGGACGACTGGTATGAAAATTTCCATCATGGAAATTTTGCTTTTGATGATACTTCTCCTCTGTCAACAGAACTGCAGGCTACACCTTGGCCCCAGTCTTACAAGCCACCCTAGCTCCCCATGTACGATGGTCATTCAGACCCGAAGCAATTTTTGATGAGTTATGAAGCAACCATATCTTCGTATGGTGGCAATACCGCAGTCATGGCAAAATCTTTCGTCATGGCTGTCAAGAGTGTTGCACAAACCTGGTACTCCTCTCTTCGGCCAGGAACAATCACCTCATGGCAAAAGCTGAAGGACATGCTGATAACCAGCTTCCAAGGGTTTCAAACGAAGCCGGTCACTGCTCAAGCTTTATTCCAGTGCACTCAGGACCACGAAGAATACCTTCAGGTGTATGTTCGAAGGTTCCTGTGTCTGAGGGCACAGGCACCAACAGTGCCCAATGAAATTGTCATTGAGGCCATGATTAAGGGGCTTCGGTCGGGACCTTCAGCTCAATACTTTGCCAGGAAGCCTCCTCAAACTTTGGAGAAGCTGCTCCAGAAGATGGACGAGTATATTAGCGCAGACAATGACTTCCGCCAAAGAAGGGAGGAAGCATATAGGTTCTCTGAAATGACCAGGGGCTTCGGAGGAAGATTCCATCCGAGGCACGTTAGGTCAATTCACAACTCTACTCAGAGTGATGATAGAGGGAGTCAACAGCAAAGGCCACAGTACTCCTCGCAAGCTTCGGGGCAGCAGCAAAGCTCTTTCCGGCCGCCAGCTCAAAGGGGCAGAGGCGCCAGGGGCTTCGGAGGAAGATTTGGGGATCAGCTAAGGAAAATTTATTGTCTATTCTGTGGTGAGGACAAGGGCCATACCACCAGGATGTGCCATGTTACCATCCAGAAGCAAAAGGAGATAGCAGAAGCTGCAGCACAACAGAGTCAGCCGAAGCAAGTCATGCATACTGCTTCGTACCATTCGCCTTACATTCCAGAATATGTAGGCAACCACCCTGCAGCTTTTGTTGCTTCGGCAAGCCAACCCCAAGCATCTTGGCAACAGCCTCCACCTCCACCACCAATGCAACGCGGCCAGCAGCCAGAAGGGAGTCAGCACGCTCACCTCCAACGGGACTTCAGAGAAGAGTCCGAAGCTCGCACAGTCAATAGCACTGTGCCAGAGTCGAAGCATATTTACTGAAAAATATCCTACCCCGACAGTAGTTTTTCGCATTCAGTATTATTTTCTTTTTAATAAGGAACACTTATGGGAGGCTTAAATGCTTTTTGTCGTTTTTAATCTCTTGTAACAGTTTCGCTTTTTACCATAATGAAAATATATCTTCTCCACAGGCTTAAGTTGCCGAAGCATAAGAATTTATGGTGGCAAGGAGGACCTTCGAATTTTCAAAAATTTTGTTCTAAGGAGCGCAACGTAATTTCGTCGAAGCAGCAAAAAGTCGTTCCTAAGGGAGCGCAGTGTAAGTTTTTTGCTCAAAAGTCGTTCCGAAGGGAATGCAGAGCTTACAGCGAAAAATAAACGATGATTCCGCTGAAAGTAAAAGGCGAAGAAGCTCCTAAGGGAGGCTTACAGCGAAAAATAAACGCTGATTCCGCTGAAAGTAAAAGGCGAAGAAGCTCCTAAGGGAGGCTTACAGCGAAAAATAAACGCTGATTCCACAGAAAGTAAAAGGCGAAGAAGCTCCTAAGGGAGGCTTATAGCGAAAAATAAACGCTGATTCCGCTGAAAGTAAACGTCGACCTTCGGCAAATATCACTTTGCATAACATCACATCATTACATCATTCGCATAGCATAACATCATACATCATATTGCATCAACAACGCAAAGAAGGGGATCCCAGTATCGACATTCGAAAATTGTTTCGAAGGAAAAGTGACAAGGCACAAAAAATAGCTATTGAAGAGTTATACTTTCGTCAAATGGAAACATCTATTGGTTATTAATTTTACGAGGATTGGTTACTGATCATATGAGAACACAGATATTATTTACGAAGCATGAAAAGAAGGGAAGGTGTTTTTTCGCCGAAGGCTCAAAAACGGTATGTATATGAAGTTTCATGCATCGTAAAGAATAGAACCATAAATAGTTAATATATTACATTCAAAGTTACAAAATATTACACATGTTTCTCAACAAACATTATATTCTAAATGTTTTTACAGCAGCATCTAATCTTCCCTTAGAACTACTTCTGTAGCTTCGTTTAGTAGCTGATCAACAACTTTATCCATGATGGCTTCGGCTATTTTCCTAATTTCGTCATCCCATTTCACGTGGGGGCCCGCAGATGGCTCAGCAGGTTCTGAGGGAGGAGAAGATACGGCTATATTACTATTACAAACCGTGAACAAGTTCGAAATCAAAAAATTACAACAAAGAGTCAAAAACCACTAGTCAATACCTATTTGCCCTTCGGGCTCTGCACTTTTCTCAACGGCCTCTACTACTTTTCTAGCGTCATGAATGCCTTTTTCGCTTTTTCGTATAATTTCTTGGGCCATTTCCCGGCCACCATTGTCCCAGATGTCGGTGAAAAATTTTCCACCGACTAGGCTTGCTTCGGCCGAGGGGTCTTTTATATCTTCGGAGGATAAGGCAGCTTCGGATTGTGCCAAAAATTTCACATGCTCACAGCCTTTCCTCTCCAAAATGGTAGCAATCTCCCTGGCACCCGAAAAGGCACATATGTCTCCGTGGCTATTCAAAATTTCTTCAAAGGCCTCAGCTTCGTGACTGATCCATTCGATTGGGCCCTCGGGGTCACCCTTTATGAAGTTCTCTTCACTTGAAAAAGCGCCAACGCTGGCGAAGCTAGTTTTTACTTTTTTAACACATTCTATAGATTTCTCATAGCATCTTTTCTTAGATGCACGAAGCTCTTCAACGCTTTTTTCCAAATGGTTTGCGCATTGTTCACTGATTTCTCGTTTCGTTTCTTCAAGTGTGCGTTCCTCTTTAGCTCTGGCTAGTTGTTTTCGGAGATCTTCAATTTCACGCCTCTGAGCCTCAGCTTGAACTTTAAAAGTAGCTTCGTCTTCTTGTATTCTATCTATTAATGAATGCAATATTTTATCTTTTTTGAGACCTTCGTTCCTTAGTTCAATTACTTCGGAACGAAGGTTGCTCAGGGCCATAACACACCCTTCGTCTTCGGCATCTTTTTGGGCCCTGAGGGCATTGCTAAGTATAAGGCCCTGCAAAGAAAAATGTGTGTGCGTCAATAAATTTAAGCAAACGAAAAATTTTGGTTTCAAGAAAAAATACGAAAACCTCATTTTCTGCACCTTTAAGCTATTATATGCCAGGCTGTCGGCTAGCTCGTTTTTCGACAGCACCGAGAGCCCGTCTTCTAGTGTTGGGAATCCGAAGCTCTTGCTCATCTCCCGACAGACAGAAATCTCCATGCTGTCAGGGAGACAATACAAAAAGTCTTCTTCTCCACTGCTGTTGAATATCAACGCCCCCTTTGGATATTTCAATTTTTGGGCGTAAAACTGGGCTTCTTGCTGTTCTTTTTCAGTCAATTTTTCCCCGAAGCATGACGTAGAATATAATCGAAGGCTTTGGAAGATGCTTCGGGGGCGGCAGTACCAGTTTCTTCAACTGAAATTTGTTCTGCTGCTTCTGTTTCTTCGACTTCCAAGGATTTCACCTTGGTGGGCTCTGAAGGCCCAGCTTCAGTTTCAGACTGATGTTTTGAAGTTTCGGCATCAAATGCTTCAATATGCACTTCGGAAGATTCAACAATTTTCTTCGGAGTTGTGCTTGAAGACTTAATTGTCTCCAAAACATCCAGCACATTAACCACCCTTTTCTTTTGGGGGTCACTGCTGGACCCTTTTGGCTTTTTGCTGCCTCAATTTTTGCTGAAGGACTTAGAACTTCTGATGTCTTTGTTTCTTCAGCCCTCGGTTCTTCTATTTTTTCCGTCGCCGGCACTTCGGCCAGCCCTTCAATATTTGGCAGGGGAGTTGGTTCTTTAGCTTCGGTGGCCGAAGAGGTCTCACCGGCAAACTCAGGCACTGTGGCCGGTGTGTGAGAACCTTTACCCTTTCCCTCTTCAGCGCCGGCTCGCTAGGAGCGGCTGAAGCAGCTTCCTTCGCAGAAGATGTATTCTTTCTTTTTTGACCCCGCGTTGGATAACGGTAGTCGGGGTAGACAAACCCAATTGCATCAAATACTCGGTTGAGTCTCTTCTTCTTTCGGCCTACGAAGGCCACTGATAATGCAGTGTCTTCGGCCTTCGAGTATAATCCAAGCAATTCATCACTTATGGCCTCAATACTTTTTAGCCAGTCATCATCTGGCTCGACAAATTTATCTCCATATTGGAATGTGTATTTTAGCCCAACTAATCCACCTTCGTCAGTTTCTCTAACGGTCTCCTTCGGCATTTCCCACTTTTCTACAAGTGGCCATATTCTGAAGGCAATGTGTTCTTGGACCAAATCCCTTGTCCCAATAAAAGAGCAAACCACGCCGAAGGCTCTCTGGCATTCTTCGGCTGCTTAATTCATTTCCGCCTTCGGCCTTCGAAGGCCGAAGCGTTGCCAGATAGGGCGCATAATGATATCTTTAATATCTTCCTGTGTTTTCAAGTCATTCTTCACATAAAACCATTCTGTCATCCAATCGCCGGGCCACCTCTTTCGAAAGGTTGGCACGGGACAACTTGACCCAGACCGGGTGCCGAAGCTGTAGCAGCCAAAATTATTGTGATACTACTCTTTACCCAAGGGTTTTGTCTCATACAATAGCTCATGTATGTTGCAGAAACTTTTTGCATTTGGTTCTAAACCTTGGCTCCTCACGGCCCAGACGAAGATGCCCATTCTTATGATTGCTTCGGGAGTAAGTTGATGAAGGTAGATTTCAAATATCTTCAGTACTTCCACGACAAAACTACTCAAGGGAAACCGCAGTCCAGCCTTTAAGAAGCTTCAGAAGATTACGACTTCATCCTCTTCAGGAGTAGGCACAGTCTTCTCCCCGTCATCTGCCCTCACAGTAGACATGTCTCGAAAATATCTTCCCCTCATGTTATCAAGATGACTCTGTTTAATGCTCGATTTTCCGAAGACTGTGTGACTTGGTCGCCACGGTCGATCTTCGGAGTCTTCACCCCCACTTTCTACATCATAGCTGTCACTGTCACCAGTGTCTTCAGATAAACCCTCCAAAATCTCCCTAGTGATCTTCTCTGTATTGGTCTTTGCTATTGATTGAAGAAACCAGAGATGCATCTCCTCAGAAAGGCTCAGCTTCGATTCAGCAACAGCTTTCTTATCTTCAGACATCTTCGCAAACGCTGAGAAAGTGCTCTCAAATCCGAAGCTTAAAAATTTAAAAAGCCAAGCAAGTGTTATTGCGCACAGGCTAAAAGTCGAGTGAGCAAGATCAGATGGCAAGAAAGCGTGCCAAATAAACTCGTGGTAAGCTCTTATTTATACACCTAGTGCATTGAAAACTGGAGGGTCCCACTTGTCAATGACTGTTGCTATTCTAGCAAAGGGAAGGTGTTTTTTCGGACCTTCGGCTTAAGGCCTTCGTCCATGTCGCAATATGAATTTATCATTCTAGCAAATTAATATTGCGAGGGGCTACTGTTGGGGGCCTTCGGCTTCCGAAGGTCCTCAAAAACATAATTTAACAATGTTTTCCAAGTGAAGTATGTGAACAGGTATCTTCGGAATGGGGTCATGAGTATACAAGAGTATGATCAGGACGAAGCCTGAGCGAGACGGAAAGCGATTATGACGAAGGATAAGATGATCATGAAGCTGTGCGCAGAAAAGCTTCGGCATGATAGCAGAGAAGGGGAACCGACTTAAAGATGAAAAGGCAAATTAGACCCCGAAGAATTACTATAGAGTTATTGATAAATGTAAAGGGCACAAATGTAATTCTACACGGGCTGCGTCCCTTGCCTATAAATAGATGAACAGTACTCCCGTACTGTTCAGGTTGACTTAGCATTCGCTTTTCGCATCACGCCTGTACCTTTACTTTCCGTCAATCCGAAGGTACATTTATGATTTGTTATTTTGAATATGATAATGCAAACAAATACAATTTGATAATAATAATATCTAAATTATTCTTCGTATTTGGTATATAAATTCTTCTTTATTATCTATCGAATTTACGAAGGTTTTTTCCTTCATAACCTTCGTCTGGAATTCATTATATCTGAAGGGATATAATGTCTTGAAGGACGAAGGACTTTAATATTTAACACTTTTTATGTTGCCTTGTTCTTAACTCTTAGCATTTGAGAACAAGTCCCCAACAGGGCCCTGCTAGTGAGGCCATAACGGACGCATGTCGTTGTTGCGGGTCCTGTCCCTATCTAGGACAGGAGCAGCAACAACAGCGAGCCGTTTGCCCTTCTTCTTTTCGTGAGCAGGCCTACACAAAGATCATGTGTCGTTTAGGCCCAACTAGACACGCGTGGTGTGTGCTAGGCCCACCCTTATCGGCCCTGGCTCATTTGGCAATGATGGAGAAGATGTCCACAACACCATGGATGACACGGGTGGCTAGCTTACCCAACATTTTTTGTCGTACACCCCCTGTTTAATGGTGATGATGACAAAATCTGGCTTAACCGCTAAATTGAAGTGCGCAGTGATTCGCCAGGCTATGTAGTACAACATGGAGATGGACGTTGACATCGAGTTAACGACAAGATGCATCGAGATTAGCAATAAATTATCGACAAAGCTACTCCCATTAACTCATGGAGTTAGGGGAAAGATTCATGAGCTAGGACCAAATAGACCTAGTTAGAGCTACATGAAAGTAATTAGCTATGACATCCTTGCTTCCTCCCATATCTGCATCAAGAGAAGCCTCTGTGCTGGTATCCACTTTCAGTTCAGTAATCAAATTTTCGGTGACAGGTGCGTCGAGAGGACTTTCGGTAATCTTCGGCGCTGCGGGCGAAGCCATCTTTGTAGGCCTCATAATAGCCTTTAGCACATTAGCCATTCTTTTACCCTTTTGAGGGGTCCCTGTTGCAATAGTTTCTAGCTTCGGGTCCTGCGCGCTGCTCAACATCTTCGGCTCCATGCTAGCTTGGGATACTTTGTCCTGGATTGGAACTTTAGTAACCTCCTTCTCTTTGACTTTTTCGTTTCTTGTATTAAATTTTAAAATAAAATAAATTTTTTGATAAGAACTAAAATAGTCAGAGTAGAAATCAAGGTCTGCTACCTTCGAAATAACTAAAGAGTCATCCTTTGGAGGCAGAACCTTAATCTCGTCCGCCGCCATGGCCGAAAGTGTAGGTATCACTACCGCCCTTTCAATATAGTACAATTTTGGTTGATTTGCCAAAATCTTCACTCTTTTCTGCTTCAGAGCAACTGAAGGAGATTTTAGAGAACCTTTTATTTTTTTGACCCTTCCCTTGGGCAGGGAAGTAGTAGTCAGGATAGATAAAAACCAATACATCAAACACCCTGTTTAACCTTCTATTTCCATGTGCACCAAACATAGCATTCATGGCTTCATCTTCAACCTTTGTGTAAGTCCTCAATATTTCATCACAAGTTGCCTCGATAGCTTCAAGCCATTCATCATCAGGTTCACCAAATTGGTCTCTGTATTGATATGTGTATTTTAGATATACTAAACCACCTTTTCCAGCACTCTGGCTTGATCTGTCCTCAGTCTCCTTTGGCATTTCCTATTCAGTGATAAGGGGCCAAACTTTAAAAGCTATATGCTCCTATACCAAATCTCTTGTGCAAATGTAACTGCACACGACATTAAACGCTACCAAGCAGGCTTGGGATTCTTCTGTCTTCATAATAGCTAGCCTTTTTGAAAGTCGCCTAGAGGGGGGTGAATAGGCGAAACCTGAAAATTATAAACTAGAAGGCCATGTTTCTCGAGGTTCAGTTCCAAATACCCTATTCCCCGTTGAGGAGGCCATAAAGGCCGGGTCTATTTCAACCCTTTCCCTCTCTCAATCGGTCACCTAGACTGGTCGAGTGCTTCTTCTTAATCTAACGGGTCACTAAGACCCTGCAAGGGTCACCACACAATTAGGTGTCTTTTGCTTGCTTTACAAAACACTTGGAAAGATTAGAAGGATAAGAAGAAAGTAGCCAAGCAACAAGAGCAACAATTGAAACACAAATCACCCTCTCTCAAGTCACTAAACACTTTTGATCACTTGACTTGATTATGGCACTTGGAGAGGATTGAAGGCTTTGAATGTGTCTTTGGAGTATATTCTTTGCTCTTGTATTGAGTTTAGAGAGTGGAAAGCTTGGATGACTTGAATGGTGGTGGTTGGGAGTATCTATAGCCCAAACCACTATTATATTCGTTGGTTGTTCTATCTGTCGACGGGCACACCGGACAGTCTGATGTGCACCGGACACTCCACTGTTCATTGTCTGGTGCGTGCCACGTCAGCTGATCATTGGGGTTTGGAGCTGTTGACCGTTGAAGTCGTCTGTCCTTGTGGTGCACCGGACAGTCTGGTGGCACATAGGACAATCCGGTGCGACCTGACATCACAGATTGTCTGTGACCTTTTGACACTTCAGATTACAGCGCAGTGGACCGTAGTCAACTGTTGGCAAAATCGACCGTTGCTTCGTGGGCTCACCGGACAGTTCGGTGCATACCAGACAGTCCGGTGAATTTTAGCTGAGGAGCGCTGAGAATTCCCGAGAGCAGCTAGTTCGCTGGGCGCCCTAGCCTAGGCACTGGACACTGTCCGGTGCACACCGGACAGCCCGGTGCACCACAGGCTGGTGCAAGTATGTTTTGCTCCAATGTTGTAGAATTTCCCCCAAGATGTTTTTCTTTGTATGTGTATATGAACTTTATGCACCTGAGAAAAGATCAACTAGGCAAACTAGTTAGTCCATAAGGTTTGTGATGGTCGTCAAACACCAAAATCGATTATAGGAAATGTTGAGGCCATTTCCCTTTCACTTTTTATGCCAAAACGAGATCTGATAGGCCACTGAATTATACTCTTAATGTCCTTCCTCTTGTCCAAATTATTTTTTACATAGAACCATTGTTTCATTCACGAACCTGGCCACTTCTATCAAAAAGTTGGTACAGGGCGCCTGACATCCGACCGATATACGAAGGTATAACAACCAAAG
This sequence comes from Zea luxurians, assembly GCA_029449295.1. NCBI lineage: Eukaryota > Viridiplantae > Streptophyta > Magnoliopsida > Poales > Poaceae > Zea > Zea luxurians. The sequence goes on from JAOPSE010000010.1 coordinate 110,037,989, forward strand.
TAGTTATGATACTGCTCTTTTCTAGTACCTTTTTTTGATAAAAAAGCTCATGAATGTGGCAAAACAGTCAACATTTGAATCCTGCATAGCCGCCTCCGCAGTTTCCCTCTCGGAGATGGAGTAATGCTCCGAAAAGGCCTCTGCACCCCGGAGGTCATCCTCCGGACGGCGTACTAGGCAGGTAGCCTCCCAGCGGTCTGGGTACCTCCCGCGACTGTGCTGGTAGACTACACAATGATACTTGATCGACCAGATGTGCCGATCGAAGGCCCGACGCAACAAGGTGTCGAGTGCGTCGTGGAAGTGACAACCGCGAGCGGCGTCACGGGTGATGGGTCGGGTGACCCATCCCTCCGCCTCCTGCGGCTCAGAGGGCTCAGTACTGTGGTCTGAGCTGTCGTCGTCGTCGTCGGGGTCTCCTCCAGGACCTCCTCCAGTAGCTCCTCCAACAGCCGGGGTGTCCTGCGGTGGTGCAGGGGGCACCTCCAGCTAGGGAACAGGGGAGCGGCGCCTCACGGACTCCACCTCCTGCTCAGGTGGGGAGGAAGAGCCCTGCTGCTCCCTCTGCTGACGTTGGCGCTCCTGCTCCTCACTCAGGCGGTGGTGCAGCCTCTCCAGGTGACTCGACTGACCGGACACGGTGCGGCGCAGAGGACGCTCCACAAGGCGAGACAGCAGGAAAGGGATCACCGACTTACGAGCAGTGTGTCTAAGACGAGCCATCTACAAAAGACACCGTAAGCATAAGAGTAAGAACAGAACTAATATGACAAGTAAGTAAACCATAGACAGAACAAAATAAAATTTTAGCAAGGTATAATATAATATATATATATATATAGTAGAACATAGGGTTGGTCGAGGTGACCGACTTTTGAAGTGACACCAGAGGTCAAGGTGAGAATGAGGGTCAATAGTCCTTAGTACGGCCAGTGCTACTCTAGGTCAGCGGTCCTACAGTCAGCACGGCTTTGATACCACTTATGTCACAGCCGGTTTCAGAAGGCAAACCGATTGCGAACCATGTACGTGCCAGGATCAGAACTCACGTACACAGCGATTACATAAATGAACATCATCGCATAGTGCTCGAATAATAACATAAAAGAGTATTGACTTATTACATCACAGAGTCGGAGACTTCCACATAGTCATCCAAATAACGGGTAAATCAAAGTGCTTCCACTTAGACTTCCCTAGGATGACATCTACCCCAGGGGTGTCTATTACTATTAGGTCGCTGGGGAACCCTATCCCCCTTATTTCCACCTTTACATTTGAGCATATCTTATCTGCTTGCACTTTACCACCGACCGAATTAACCCTCATGGGTGGCATCATTGACTCTACTAAGATGTTATGCATTTCTACCCATGTTGCAGTGACAAATGAATGAGTTGCACCAGTATCAAATAGCACTTTTGCTGGATGAGATTCGACTAAGAACATACCTACTGCCACATCTGGTGCATCCTGGATCGCTTCGGCCTCCAAGTGGTTCACCTTTCCACAGTTGTACGCATGGCCACGATTACCTGCTGCTTGTTGAGGTACACCTTGCCTTGCTGGAGCATTGGGGTTTGTCTGCTGCTGCGCCATCTTCTTTGGGCAATGCATCGCCCAGTGGCCTTGCTCTCCACAGTGGAAGCATCCTCTGCCTCCTCCTTGTGCTGGGGCTGCTTGGTTGTTCTGATTCGCTGCTGGGGCAGGAAGGCGAGGTGCCTGGTTGTTCTACCTCTGATACTGGTTACCTCCCTGCTGGCTGTTCTGACGATACTGCTGCTGCTGGGGGTACTGCCTCTGAAACTGCTGCTGGTACGGGCGCTAACTCTGATGCTGGTATCCCTGTGGTTAACCATGCTTGCATTGCTGAGATGAACTGCCTGAGAAGCGGGGGCAGTTGTTGCTCCCGGACTGTGGTCCACTCATCTTGCGCTTCCGATCTTCCATTTCCTTACGCTTCCTCTCGGTCATGATTGCCCTATCGATCAGGTGTTGGAAGGTGGGGAAGGTGTGGTACATCAGCTGGTAATGCAGGGGATCCACCAAACCCCTCATGAACTTGTACTGCCTTTTAGCATCAGCGTTGACGTCTTCAGGTGCATAACGAGATAGCTGCAGAAACCTGTCCCTGTATTCACTAACAGACAGGGGTCCCTTCTTCAGAGCCAGAAACTCCTCCTTCTTCACGATCATCAGTCCCTCTGGAACATGGTACCTGCGGAAATTCTCTCTGGATTCCTCCCAAGTGATGGCTTCGGGGTCAGCATGGGTGGCGAGGTAGGACTCCCACCAGGACTGGGCTGCTCCCCTTAGTTGGCGGGGACCATACAGAACCTTCTCCCTGTCGTCACATTGGGCGGTGCGCAGTTCCCTTTCCACTGCACGCAGCCAGTCTTCTGCATCCATGGGGTTGGCAGAGTGCGCGAAGGTAGGAGGGTGCCCTCTCATGAACTCGACACGTTTGTCCCATGGCATCTGGGGCATCTGCACTTGTAACTGGGGTTGGGGTTGCTGTTGAGCCTGTTGCATGGCTGCCAGGGCCTGCCCAATAGCCTGCACTGCCTGAGTTTGCATCAAGAACATCTGCTCCACTGTCATCGGGGGTGGCGGGGGAGGCTGCCTCTGGTGTTGCTGGGGTTCCTCCTGCTGGGCACGCTGCTCTTGCTGAACACGCCTGTTACCTCGACGTCTGTTGTCAGACATTTGTGGAAGACATTCACACATCAGCATTGATCTTACAATCCTTCAGCATAAGAAAAGGGTATACATAATTCTTCATGACACTGAGTGAACAAAGAACTTCACTGATCCCCATTACGATCCAATACAGCTTCTCAGATAAAAAAGGAAAGTAGAAGTAAATGGTTTCCCAACTAAATAACTGACTTCATTAACATCACTAGCTAAACCAAGCTGCAGGGGAAGCCCACATGTTGGCAACAGTCATTACAAAGATTCGAATCCAGCACAAGTTCATCATAACAAGCATGGAAGCAACTGATAAGCAAACTAAACTGAATGGAAGCAACTAATAAGCAAACTAAACTGACTATCTAAGACTGAGCAATCTGACTTAAGAATTTATTACAAACTCCGACGCTAACGATCTAAGGATCCAGATCTATCCTGGTCCTACAGGTAGGGGAACCATAGGTGTGGTGACCACGTGGCGGCGAGCGGTAAGGGTGATGAGTCCCAACAGGAGCGGGGGAAGCACCCTCCTAGTGGCGGCGCTCTGCCAGCTCAGCACGCAACTCAGCAATCTCTGTTCGAGCCCTGCTCAGCTCGTCCAGAGAGTGGTCCAGCTCGGTGTTAAGCACAACGACTAGGTTGACTGTGCGGCTCAACCTAGGGTTATCCTCACCAATAGGCGAGACAACCACACACTTTGTGCTACCAGTAGGATGGCGGGGGTAGTACCTAAGGTTAAGACCGTCGGCCACCCCACCGAATAAAGAACAGTACTAGGAGTGTGCACGCAGTGCTGCGTCCTGCATAGCCGCCTCCGCAGTGTCCCTCTCAGAGATGGAGTAATGCTCCGAAAAGGCCTCTGCGCGGTCCGGGTACCTCCCGCGACTGTGCTGGTAGACTACACAACGATACTCGATCGACCAGGTGTGCCGGTCGAAGGACTGACGCAACAAGGTGTCGAGTGCATCGTGGAAGTGACAACCGCGAGCGGCGTCACGGGTGATGGGTCGGGCGACCCATCCCTCCGCCTCCTGCGGCTCAGAGGGCTCAGTACTGTGGTCTGAGCTGTCGTCGTCGTCGTCGTCGTCGGGGTCTCCTCCAGGACCTCCTCCAGTAGCTCCTCTAACAGCCGAGGCGTCCTGCGGTGGTGCAGGGGGCGCCTCCAGCTGGGGAACAGGGGAGCGGCGCCTCACGGACTCCACCTCCTGCTCAGGTGGGGAGGAAGAGCCCTGCTGCTCCCTCTGCTGACGCTGGCGCTCCTGCTCCTCACGCAGGCGGTGGTGCAACCTCTCCAGGTGACTCGACTGACCGGACACGGTGCGGCGCAGAGGACGCTCCACAAGGCGAGACGGCAGGAAAGGGATCACCGACTTACGAGCAGTGTGTCTAAGACGAGTCATCTACAAAAGACACCATAAGCATAAGAGTAAGAACAGAACTAATATGACAAGTAAGTAAACCATAGATAGAACAAAATAAAATTTTAGCAAGGTATAATATAATATATATATATATAGTAGAACATAGGGTTGGTCGAGGTGACCGACTTTTGAAGTGACACCAGAGGTCAAGGTGAGAATGAGGGTTAATAGTCCTTAGTACGGCCAGTGCTACTCTAGGTCAGCGGTCCTACAGTCAGCACAGCTTTGATACCACTTATGTCACACCCGGTTTCAGAAGGCAAACCGAATGCGAACCATGTACGTGCCAGGATCAGAACTCACGTACACAGCGATTACATAAATGAACATCATCGCATAGTGCTCGAATAATAACATAAAAGAGTATTAACTTATTACATCACAGAGTCGGAGACTTCCACATAGTCATCCAAATAATGGGTAAATCAAAGTGCTAAGCGAAATGCAGTAAAGATAGGGCCTTCACAGGCAGCTGACTGGGGTTACCGCCAACCCACACCTAGAACTCGTCGTAGTCTTAGAACTCCTGTAAGTCTCCTTCCACGGCTTCATCTTCTCCTGAGCAGTGGTTGCAATGTGGGCAACCTGGTGTTTTGTGGTAAAGCAAGGATGAGTACACATCAACGTACTCAGCAAATGCCCCGTTTGGCTGAAGTGGACTAGCTTTTATGTGGGTTAGGCTCAAGCAGTTGCTTTTAGTTGGCTAGGTATTTATTGTTAGTAGAAGCCAGATTTTATCATAAAACCCAAGTTATAATCCCAAAAAGTACCTCCTCAGAGAGGAAATACTAGAATACATAATTAAAGTCACCGTCATTAACCATCATCACTAAAGTCGTCATCTGAGGTGTATCCAGAGTATCTCTAATCAAAGAGGATCCCAAGGCTGCTCTTAACCGTGAGCACGGCTGATATATCAGTTTCATTACCCTCTGCAGAGGTCGCACACTTTACCCATGAGCCGTGATTCCCGTTTTGCCTGGGGATCATGACTCCCCATTGATCACTTCCTAGGTGGTCCGGCAGGGTATCACTACGTAGCTTTTACAAAGATTCCCTAGAGGTCATAGCCGCCCATTAGGTTTCTCCAGTTTGATAAACACAGTACCCCTCCCCATAGGAGGGTGACTAACAAAAGCAAATCGAAAGAACCTCGACACCCAGCCTCGGTAGAGCAAGCACTGTGCCTGGACCCCATTGACGGCACGACGGCGAAGCAACTACACCTCTAGTTCCTCTAATTAATTAGCTAAGGGCGTCCCATTTCACCCTCATGGTTGCACTGTTATCTCAGGTGGTCTCTCAACGAACAGGTCCTTACGGAGAGGTACTCGGGAAACAGCCGAGCCCCCTTTAGTGCCACAAGCCCATCATCATCGTATCCAGAATAGAAACATCGTATGATAAAGTAATTCTCATCATGTTCGTTGATTAGAGTAAAGCACTCGCATAGAGCTAACCATGATAACCCGAAAAGTAAACAAGGATAAAGGTAAATAGAAAGCTAGTAAATCCTTAGGTTTCAACTAAGTAGTGTGGGACAGTGAATTATAAATAGATAGGACATAATGGGTCAGAGGACACTTGCCTTCACCAAGTTGTTGCTGCTCAGGGTCTTCTCCTGCAATTCCCTCAGACTCCACGAATGGCCCGATATCTACGCGAGTGCAAACATACATCCAACATTCTTGAAACGGAAGGAAACAATACACCATACAACAATATAGATCAAATAAATATGCACGCAACATAGAATTCGCATCTATGACTACGCGAGAAAGGAACTGAGATGACCGACGCTACGGTCGAGGGATATCACGTTTACACTAAGCGGATATGAATTATAATACTTAATTCGGCTTAATCATATTGACAGACATTAATCATATGCCAAGTAAAATTACTACTTAGTCCCGATTAGTTTGCTACTCGAATAACCGTGGTTTAAATATGTATTTAATTAGCGCGAGCTATTCTAGGTGAGGCGAATTATTAACGTGCACTGAAGCGCACAACGACGCGGGCGATGGCGAGCGACACGAGTGCACACGGGGGGGGGGGGGGGGGGGTAGACGAGCGTAGACGGAATCCTGTCGACGCACTGCGCGCAAGCGAACGCGAGTGCATGCACTAGTTGCACGACGCGGCTGCGATGGCACGGCAAGGCGCTGCGCGCGCGCGATTTGACGTGCACAACATGGCTAACAGCGAGCCCGAGGCACGGCGAGGGTAGACGAACGGCCGGGCGGGCTGCAGGGACATAGGTGGGGTCGGGCTCGGAGGTTCGGCCACCCTAGCTACGTGCTAGCAGCGCGCTAGCGACCAGGGGCATGGGGACGGGGGGAAGAGAGGACGGGAGGAGGGCGGCTGTGCGCGAGCGCCCTGCTCGGGCAGAAGACGGATAGGGGAGGAGGGATGAGGGCGTCCGGGCTGGCTCAGCCGAGCTCCGACCATGGCGAACGACGCCACGCCGACACGGCAAAAAGCGAGGAGGAGAGCGGTGGAGAGAGAAAAAGGGGGGAGTGAGCTCACCTCGGCAACGTGGCGTGGCGGCGAGGCACAGCGAGCGGGGCGCGGCTCCGACGGTGGGTCGTGGCGAGGTCGTGGCGAGAAAACTGGGCGACGGGTGGAAAAACTGCGCGACTGGCGAAAAAAAACTGCGCGTCGGGCGGTTCTGAGAAGATGTACAGTGGCGTCCTGGCGCGTGGGCCCGCTTGAGCAGCGGCGGCAGGCGCGGAACCGCCTCCACACGCGGTCGCGTGCGCGCTAGGCGCGAGCAGCTGGGCCTCGGCGCGGAGCTTGGGCCGAGCGGCGGACGCACGCTGGGCGCGCTGGCGCGGTCGAGCTGGGCCGCGGCAGGCGCGAAGCGGAGCTGGGCCGGGCGCTGCGAGCGCGCGCTGGGCCATGGGCGATGGCGCGGAGCGGGGTTGGCGCGGTGCTACGAGCTGGGCCGCCTCGCGCGGGCCCATGAGGGGGGGAGGGAGCGGGGTGGGCCGGCCGAATGGGCTAGGGAAGGGGAGGGGGCTGATTTCCTTTCTCCTTTTTCTTTCTCTTTTTCTTTCTCTTTTTCTATTTTTTTCAGTTTGACATCATATGAAAATCATTGATTAAATGAAAGATCAAGCAAACCATTCATCAAACAAAAATAAATGCCTTCCAACATGATGCAACAACCATTGTTCCCTTAGGGTTCTTATTAAAACCTGAACTTGGTGGATATTATAGAAGAGATTTTTATACCCCTAGATTCAGGGTGTTACATCATGTGACTTATTTTAGAAACTTGAGCTTATAAACTTTCTTTTGTTTGGTCTCTGTATGGTAGAATTATGTCATTCTATAATCTCTGTTCGTCCAGTCAGTCGTTGTGAACTCTTTTCTAATCGCTCTCTTTATTGGTCGTGTTGTACCAAGACATATTGAATGGAGTAAACAACAACATAAATTAGTCAAATCAAAAAAATATGCGGAGAGCGGAGGCAATCAATGAAAAATCTTGAAATCTTTTTGGTGGATAATTTACATGGGTATTGTTGTGAGCCGTCGCAACGCAAAGACAACCGACTAGTTGTTTCATTTATGCTTCTCTTTAAACCTTCGTCCTTTGTTCTAACACTTCGGAGAAGTCTTATATCAGAGGACAAAGGTCTTGATATTTAACTTGTGTTGCCTTGATTTTGATAACTTCAGAGGATTGAAATCAAGTATACATCCCCTGTGGTTGTGTAATCTGATTCTGAACGGATTTGCAGCATTTGCTGATGCTTGCATTTTTCTTCTGTCACTTGCTGCTTTGACTTGTATCTTCGTTCCAACTTCATGTCATCTTCTTAAGGGGTGTTTGGTTACCTCAAACTAAACTTTAGCCCCTATCACATCGAATGTTTGAACCTCCGTTCCGGATATTAAATGTAGTCGGATTATAAAACTAATTTGTCAGCCGAAGATTAAAAGACGAGACGAATCTAGTCCAGTTGGTTGGGTCTATATTTCATACTCCTATTTGAAAGTCAAACGCTTGATGTGACCCGGGCTAAACTTTAGCAGGGACAACCAAACACCCCCTTAATTAATTTGCATTGATAGGACCTGCATAGGTGTAAGTGACAGGTTCTAATGACTATATATTGTCATTTCAACCATCAAAACTGGCAAAAGTTGGCTTATAGAAGGTCATATTGGCTACACCTTGGTAACAACCCTTGCTATGTTTTTACCCCGTAACTTATAACATGCTTTTCGACTCGCTATCCTATAGTAAAAATGCATATAAATATCTCTTTCATAGACAACAATAATATATAAATATATTCCACATAAAATTATATTAGTTTAATTGATTTGTGCTAAATTACGATTATTATTACAATGAAATCCAAATCAAATGATCTAAACGGCGCCTCTATGTGAAATGCGGACCAGGTCGCCACTAATTAGGTCATGCATCGCACGCCTGTGGAAAGATATATATATGAGTAGGGTAGGGGCCGCTAATCACCAGTTCACCGCATCAAATAATCTGGTGCAGTGAAACGACAACTCCTATGAAGCCGTACAAACCTATCACACTTGAAAATATTATTACTTTTGTCACGTCATCTTTCAACACCCCGCCTCCCCCGCTCGCGCATCACAGTGTCCTTTTTTTCCACCACCTCTCACCTAGAAAAGCCCTAGCTGGTTATACACACTGCTCACCACTGTTGATTCCATGTCTCAGTCACTTCACATCTCTCCTTTTTAGGCCAAACACGGCCCCCACCAGTCCCTGGGCTCCCCTCCTAAAAATAGAAGCAGCAGCATGCAATTCCCCACACCCTCAAACAACAGATGATGAAGCTGGTGCTGCTCTCCCTGCAGATCCCCCAATCACTGGATGAGTGAGCCAGCACCGGCAGCTGCAACTGTGAGTCTGTGACCAGCATCACCACCCACTGCGCAAGAGTAAGAAGCAAATGCTTGATCCTTAACCCCCTGTCTGCTACTTGTGTGATCATCATTTGCTTCTCAGCTCGTTATGCTGTTGGATCTTATGCAGGCTAAAGAATCCAGGCTCCAACTCCCACAATTGCGAGAACCAAAGCTAAGCTAGCTGCTGTAACTCCACCCAAGGTAACTTGTTCCCTTTCTTTGATCTTTTTCGAAGAAGGTTTTCACAGACACAGAGACATATGTCTGCTCACTGGTCTGGTCTGGTCTGGTCACCTCAGTGCGCGTCGCCCACTTCAAACTTCTCAGGCGCCAAGTCCGAAATAAACACACCCATCCATCCAATAATCCCATTCATCATTGAGCTCATCATATGCATACGCGAGTATATATGGAATGTTCATTGTATGCAGCATGGATATGCATTGATGAGTCAAGAACATGCAGAGGAGAGGGAGGCCTACTCGATCGATTTAGATAAATAATAATAATATAAAGGGAAAACTGTTTCAGCTCACAGATACACTCTGCTGCATGCTTAATTTCTTTGTGTTTATCTAGCTGATCCATGGACATGACGCCGAACCCCGACAGCCCCTCGTCAGGAGGGAGCAACAGCATCGGCCGGCCGAGCGGCGGCGGCGGCGCATCGCCGTCCGTCGGTTCTACGATGCCGCAGTCGTCGCCGAGCCGGTACGAGGCGCAGAAGCGGCGCGACTGGAACACGTTCGGCCAGTACCTGCGGAACCACCGGCCGCCACTGAGCCTGGCGCAGTGCAGCGGGGCTCACGTCCTCGAGTTCCTCCGCTACCTGGACCAGTTCGGCAAGACCAAGGTGCACGGCCCGGCGTGCCCCTTCTTCGGCCACCCGAACCCGCCGGCGCCGTGCCCCTGCCCGCTCCGCCAGGCCTGGGGCAGCCTCGACGCCCTCGTGGGCCGCCTCCGCGCCGCCTACGAGGAGAACGGAGGCCGCCCAGAGTCCAACCCCTTCGCCGCGCGCGCCGTACGCCTCTACCTCCGCGAGGTCCGCGAGCACCAGGCCCGCGCCCGCGGCGTCAGCTACGAGAAGAAGAAGCGCAAGAAGCCGCAGCAGCTGCCGGGCCCGGGCGACAGCAGCGGCCTTCACGGCCACGCGCACCAGCCGCCGCCTCCACCGCCTGCGGGCGCCGCCTGCTGAGCTGATCGATCCACCGCTCTTACGTGCGCTCTCCCATTCGGCCGGTATGATGCTAGCCAGATTGAGCTTGAGCATGCTCATATATTTTATGTATCATTTCGTGCGCGTATGCATATGCATGTGCATGGCGCAGGGTAGCCATGCAGCTCCATGCTGCTGATCCGTCTACTCTACCTAGCTGCTGCTGAGTCCTGAGTGTACTGCATTGCTTGTCTTTGTCTGTGTTTCGATTCGATTTAGCATTGGTGTTGTCGAATCTATTTGCTTGTAGGAGTGAGCAAGTGTTTTCTGTACTGTGAACTGAGTATATATGTCCCTTTGAGATCTAGCTAGGGACTGGGAGATACATATATGGTGATCTCTCTTGCTGTTTCTGTTCGTGGAAAATTTAAAAGCCTGCGTAGTGTGTGTCCATCTCTACGCATGCATGTGTCAATTCGATTCTGGAAAGCATCTCTTATTTTGCTTCCTGTTTCGTTTCCTTGTTATGGTACCTGGATGCACTGATACACGCAGTGCCATTGCCTATTGGTGGCTGAGATCCATGCCACAGTACGTGGTTCATGTCCGATCCAGTTGCCTGCACGGCGACGATAGGGGGCGACTGGGCGAGAGCGTTGCACAGTGCGCACGCACCAAATAATAGGGGGATCGGACAACGGGACAAGCATGTACTACTCACTATTCTACTCACTATTGATGCTCTTGGATGTGCATTCTTGCGAGTACAGGATGCATGTGTCAATTGCTGTCCTTTGTTTTACGATCGATCTTTAACCCTGGGTTTCTGAATAGTCTCGTCCCATTCTTGCGAGTACAGGATGCATGGGATGTTTGTTTGATCTTAAAATCGGACTCTGCCCATCCCAATCTGAGCTAAACCTTTCGCTTCTTAGTTCGTTTATACGAGAATGGCTTATGTGAAAACCGTTAAAATCAACATAAATACAGAATCCGTTGAGTCGTCGTGATGGAAGAAATTCGTCGCTTTAATTTCTAGATCCTCATTCTATAGACCCCCTTCATCTTCTTCCTCATTCTTCCTCATGTAAGCTCCAAGATATTCATATTCCTGTGACAAATAGATTATCCACGAATCCATATTCTCGGTAAATCTCTTCAGAAAAAGTTGTATAAAACAATCCCTATAGCTCTGCTATTTTATGTTCCTGTGGCGCATGAAGCATAGGAAAACCTTGCTAGGTTTCATTCTCATGGGTTTCCAGTATGTTTTCTGCTTGGTACTGGCTACTGAATCAGTTGACAGAGATGGATCACTACCAGAATCCGGCTCTTTGTCCAGTGTGAAGTGATTTGTCAAGCCTTTTCCTTTGGACACTCAGTAAAGAAACTCTTTGCCGAGTGTCGAAAAAATACACTCGATGTATTTTTCCGACACTCGGCAAAGAGCTTATTTGTCGAGTGCTTTTTTTGACACTAGTCAAAGAGCTTCTTTGTCGAGAGTTTTTCGGCACTAGTCAAAGGCAATTTTTACATCAAATTTTGAAGCAGTAAATTAATTTAAATGAAAAAGTTTTGAACTACAAAGTTGTATAACTCATTAAGATGTACAATATTCATTTTGGCCTTTTCTTCATATAACAAAGTTAAAGTAAATTTGTTCACAAAACTTATATATCTATCTTGTAGTTTATGAAACTATATACAAGAGAGATGTACAAGATTTGTTAACAATGTTAAAACAACCATGTTAGATGAATAAATAACCAAACAACTAAAATAAATTCTATAGATCTTAAGAAGTTATAGAGTTTTGTAGTTTGCAATTTTTTGATATGACGTCATCTTGTCAACGGAAACTATTTCTAAATTTAAAAAAAAATTAAATCCAAATTTGTGAAACGATCTCCATTGGAAAAAAACCACCAAAATGGTAGTTGTAGGTCTTAAAAAGTTATGAAACTTTATAGTTGACAACTTTTTGATCTGAAATCATCTGGTCATGCAAAATTATATTTGAATTTAAAATTCAAATTTTTCAAATGATCTCGGATGGAAAACCTGCCGAAAGAAAAAAATGTAGGTCTCGTAAAGTTATTTAACTTTATAGTTGACAACATTTTAATTTGAAATCATTTTACCATATAAAATACATTTGAAGTTTTCGAATTTAAAATTCAAATTTTGTAAACGCTCTCGGATGAAAAAAAACTACTAAAATGAAAGTTGTAGCTCTCAAAGATTTATCTAACTTTTTAGTTAACAACTTTTTCGATTGAATTCATTTAGTGTCTTAAATAATCAATTTACTCTCATTTTGTTATAAGATTTTGGGAAGGAAAACGTAATATATAAACACAAGTGAGATAGGGGTGGTGTGATAGAGGAGGTTACGCGTGAGAGAGGTTGCCCGTTCGAATCTCATCGGCCATGAAACACGAAACACATGAATTTAGTTCAAAAAATTATGAAAATGATAGGGTGACGATGGATTGGGCAATGCAATGACGCTGGTTGATGTGTTGATCCCCTAATAATAAAAAAATTGCTGTTTTGTTTGGATTTGTCGTGATTCTTAATTTGCTAAGTGTTTTTTGTCAAGTGTTTTTCAACACTTGGCAAATGCCTTATCGTGCAAAAATGTTTTTGTGAGTGTCTGGGACACTAGGCAAAGAAAGCCAGTGCGACAGTGGATTCGGGTCAGATTCACAAGAATAAGCATTCGGATACCACTATTTATCACTTTTTAATTCAAATACTAATATGGATATTATTGGATACCAATGCAAAATCGATATCTTGAATTTAGATATCTACTTGATTTAAACATAATGTGCATCTATTTGCTTATCTATAGTTTTCTAGTATAACTAAAATATAGCTATATAACACCTGGGTAAAGACAACTATCAAAATAAAAATAACTATTCAATATTTCAATAATTAAATATAAAATATAACAAAAGTATAGATAATGTATATTAATTACTAAATCCAAATAATAAAAAATAAATTCTAGAAATACATAAATAAAATAAGAAATATTATGATTATTTATATTCAAATTAATTAAACTTAATACTTATGTATTGTTGATAATATTAAAATTGTACTAACCATATATAACTTTTAAATAACGATATGAATCATCTGTTATATTCTATTATTATTTATAAGCCATATATAACGTTAAAGGAACTTATGTATAGTTTATTATTAGTCATAATTGTATGATTTAGATGGTTTCAAAATAATTTGTACCTCGCGTATATAAATAATATTTTATATTTATATTTCTATCGAATATGGATGTAGAATCGAATAGAAAATAATCTTTAAAAATAAATACAAACACAATTATTAACATCCATTTTTAAATCGGATACATAGACAAATATTCATATTTGCATAAAACATATTCGAATACTGGATGTTTTGGATATCTGGACCTCCTTATCCGTCTGTATCAGTTGAGGTCCATTGGTTACATATGTGTAGTGCGTAGAGAATATAACCTACATAGGTGAAAAAGAGTTTGTTTTTTTTCAAAAACAATGTCATTTATCTTAAGCCAAATGGCCTAACATAGAGCACAAGTCCCTAAAAGGGCCAAAGATTTTAGTTTTTTATCCACTTTAGCTAGCCATATCCTCTAAACATGTGATTAATGCTATGAGGTGTGTCTAGATTAAGGGCCACTTTGACTATACTTAAAACTGCTCGAGCAAAACAACATTCAAAGAACAGGTGTCTAATTGTCTCAACTTGAAGACAAAATATGTAACAAGTTTTGATTCCATTCCAATTTTGGTTTGCTAGATTATCCTTGGTGCAGTGACAATCACTCCTCTTCACAAACACCATAAGAAAATATTTATTTTCATTGGTGCTCTTAGTTTCCACCGATTTTTGTTTAAATTTGGAACTGGTGTTCTTATCATGGCTTGATAAAGGAATTTCGCCGAGAATTGTCCATTTGGATTTAAATTCTAATGAAACCGATCTTGCCCTTGTGAGAAAGAAAAGGTAGTCAGACGAAATAGCAATTCATTCCACGCTAGTAATGAAACCGATCTTCGAGCCTTTTACTCTTTGGCTCCGGGGCACCCCATCCCTAGGACTTGGGTTGCTCATCGTTGACATGGCTAGTGAATGGCAGGAGAGGCATGTTCGAGCCATCATTGAGGTAGAACCATATGGAGTGCCACCCCATGTTTGATTTTGTCGACGGTAGGTGCATATAGTTCAAGGATTGATTCCCTTGGAGATGGACATTGGCACACCCCACGGGTAGTGCCATGGTAGCGCTCATGCGCTCCTTCTGAAGGGTGACGTAAAGAAGTGGCAGAGCAACTCAAAGTGCGGCTTAATCCTAGGGAAATGTTTGCAGAGCGTGACAAAGGCAGATATGTGTTGGATCTTGTCGGGTACCATAATTAGGGGTACCCCCAATGCTCCTAATCACGGCTGGTTAACACCCTCAGACCAACTGACGGGTGCGGTTCAAGCCAAGACTTCATCTACCCGAAGGACGTGATCTTACCCGAGCGCAGCCTCGGGTTGGAACAGTGGTCCCAAACGAATTCACGCCTCGCCCGAGGGCCTCCTCAGACGACAGGTGCCCCCTCGGCTCTCCCGAGGCCCGGCTCGAGCAGGCTTCGTTGTGAAGCAACCTTGACCATACCGCCTCACCAACTGACCGCTTCGCAGGCGCATTAAATGCGGGGGATGCCTGACGACGTATCCTGACACACGCGCCTCAGTCGGCCAGGCCGAAGTGACCGCAGTCACTTCGCCCCTCCTCTTTACTGTCCGATATGACAGGAAAACAATGCCGCTCGCTCCGCTCCGACTGCCGTGTCAGCCACCCCGGCAACGACTGATAACAGGTCACGATCAACCACCGAGCTCAAGCCTCGGGCGCAACAGGAAGCTCCGCCTCGCCCGACCTCAGACTCCAGCCTCGGGAGGAGGTCTCCGCCTCGCCCGACCTCAGACCCCGGCCTCGGGAGGAGGTCTCCACCTCGCCCGACCCCCGGACTCGGCCTCGACCCCGGTCTCGGGAGGAATCGCGTCCTCGCCCGACCTCGGCCTCGGCCACAAGAGAAGTCTCCGCCTCGACCGACCCTGGGCTCGGACTGACCGTGCTGATAGGGGATGCATCATTCCCCTACTCCTAGCCTGCTCAGGCTACAAGGAACAAGACCGGCGTCCCATCTGGCTTACCCCGGCGATGGGTAATGATGGTGCCCCGCGTGCGCCATGATACCGGTGGCTCTCAGTCCCTTACGACAGCAAGGAGACGCCAGCAGGGTCCTCGCCGCGCTGCCAGCTATGCTCCTACAGGACTCAGGCGCTCCTCCGGCGGCCACGCCATCACATGTACAGTGCCCAAGCTCTCTCCCGACGACCACATTGGCATGTACATAGGGCTTAGGCACTCTACTGCTGGACACATTAGTGCATAGCTACGCCCCCCGTTGTACACCTGGGCTCTCTCCTTGCCTCTATAAAAGGGGAGTCCAGGGCCACCCTGGGGGGGTTCGAGCGAGGGAAGCGGCGGACGAGCTCTGTGTCCCCCTCACTCTCTCTCCCTCACGCGACGCGCTTGTAACCCCTACTGCGAGTGGCACCCCTGGTGCAGGATAATACAAGGCTTGTCTCACATCTTGTGTTCCATCCCGCGCCAACCCATCTGGGCAGGGACACGCAGCGACAATTTACTCGTCAGTCCAGGGACCCCCCCGGGGTCGAAACGCCGACAGTTGGCGCGCCAGGTAGGGGCCTACTGTGTGTTAACGAACACCTTCCCGTTGAGATCCAGATGAGGAGTCTTCAGCAACCTCTCCAGCCCGGGACGGTGCTCCCCTTCGGGAGTCTTGAGTTCATGTCCCTCGACGGTAGCTACGACATGGTACTCCTCCCCCCGCGACGTGACGACAACGACGGTCTTCGACTCGCCCGGCGGCGGCGAGCTCTACGACAGCATCTCTCTGCGGCAGAAGAGGAGCACTCCGGTCGTCCCCGCCACCCTCCTCGTCGGAGGAGGCGGAGACGGGGCATCCATGGCCACGCAGGAGGCGGCACCTTGTCGGCTGTCGCACCAAAGCGAGTCGACGACGCCGGCACTCCCCCGCGGGACATGTCGGACATTGCCCTCGCACCTGAGGCGACGGCAGGTGTCACTTCCCTACGACGTGTCAGCCCCAAGCGGACTGATGACGCCAGCACTCTCGCGAAGGACCTGCTGGGCGTTACCCTCGTACCTGAGATGATGGTGTGCACCGCCCCCGATGCGACTTCACCACCGTCCAACGACCAAGAGGTACCGTCCGTTTTCCATCCTATACCTTTTCGGTTCAGCTTCGATCCACCTAGCGACCCCACAATGGTGAGCGCCTTCGTAAAGGCGTATCCAAACCTTCCGGGGTACCACATGTGGTCGACCTGGGACCGACTGACAGCCGTCTCGACCTTCGGACTGGCGAGTTCTGAGGAAGAGGACATCCCTGACTCCAGTTGGGATTTCTTTGCCCTCAATGACCCCGGTGCCATGCGGGGCTTCATGTCCACATGTGACCACTGCCTCTCTGGTTGTTCTGACGATGGCCATGACCTTGACGACGAGGGTTACGGCCCAAGTCGCGAATGCTTCCACGTCGATCTGGGAGATCACAAAAAGGCAACAACCTCGGTATGCCAGAGGTTGATGATTCCCCTGGGCCCTCATCTCGCGTTGACATCCTGCGGGAGCTAGCTGTCGTCCCAGTCCCTGCGGGGGGTCAGGACATACAGCTCGAGCAAATTCGTGAGATGCAGGCCTGGGTCGACGGGGAAGCAGGCCGGCTTGTACAGCTCTGATAGAGCATCGAACAGGAGTGGGCAGGCCAATCACTCGCCGAAGAAGCCTGTCACGAGGCCCAAGACATCCAGCACCGCATCATCGACAATGCTAGGGCAGCGCTGCCTCCGGCCGTCAGCGGGTCCGGCTAGGACCTAGCTGCAGCGGCGATGCTGCTTCGGGCCATGCCGGAGCCATCCACCATCGAGGGATGCCGCATCCAGGGCGAACTCAAGAATCTTCTAGAGGGCGCCGCGGTTCGACGAGCCGAAAGATCTGCCTCCCATAGGCGAGCTGACCCCTCGGAGCATCATGCGGTGTCCTCCCGGCGCATTCAGGAAGCCTCGGTTCGTCCTGAGTGTACACGGGACAAGGCGCCCATCGCCCGGGAACGCCTCGGCAACGAGCACCACCACCTCAACCATCGAGCCCGCCTCGACGAGAAGGTGCGACGAGGCTACCATCCCAGGTGCGGGGGACGCTGCAACAGCGAGGAGGACCGCAGTCCTTCACCCGAACCACCCGGCCCGCGAGTCTTCAGCCGGGCCATACGACGAGCAACGTTCCCTGCCCGTTTCCGAGCCCCGACTACTATCACCAAGTACTCGGGGGAGACGAGGCCGGAGCTGTGGCTCGCGGACTACCGACTGGCCTGCCAGTTGGGAGGGGCGGATGATGACAACCTCATCATCCGTAATCTACCCCTTTTCCTCTCCGACACCGCTCGAGCCTGGCTGGAGCATCTGCCTCCTGCGCAGATCTCCAATTGGGACAATCTGGTCAAAGCTTTCGTGGGGAACTTCCAAGGCACGTATGTGCGCCCTAGGAACTCGTGGGACCTCCGAAGCTGCCGCCAGCAGCCAGGGGAGTCCCTCCGAGAGTACATCAGGTGGTTTTCGAGGCAGCGCACCGAGCTGCCCAACATTACCGACTTGGATGTCATCGGGGCTTTCCTTGCCTGCACCACTTGCTGGGGCCTGGTGAGCAAACTGGGGCGCAAGACTCCCACCCGCGCGAGCGAACTGATGGACGTTGCCACCAAGTTCGCCTCGGGTCAGGAGGCGGTCGAAGCCATCTTCTGGAAGGACAAGCTGAAGGATTACGGGGAGGCTACGCTAGCGCAAAACAAAATTTTCAACCCCATAAAACCAAGAACTACTGCGGTTATAGGTCATGGAATTACCACTAGGCGCGTAGAGCAGCGAAAGACGTCTCGATGTAGACGAACGCGTCGAGCAGTGCCGTGCAGTCGTCGGCGTCCTTCACGTCCTCGCACGGTTTGTCCTAGTGCTCCAGATGTAGCACCTCCGAGGTATCCACACGTATAGGGAGGAAGCGCCGCGTACCGAACTGCTAGGTTCGCGACGGTGGCTTGGCGAGGGCGAGAGGCGAGTGGCTACTCGTTTGCTGGTGGCAAATTAGGGTTAGCCTAACCGCGCCCCCGCCCCTCATTATATAGGCGTTATGGTGGGCTTCTGACACCGAGGCCCATCAGTAACCCTAGAGCCCAGTCTAATTTTGGATCTAATCCGAGTTAGGCTTCCTTCCCCTTAAGTGTGTGACCCTATAGGTTCACGTACAAATAGACATAGCCCGAGTACTCTTACTTGGCCCAATAATTGACAGCGGCCTCTAGCAAGACATGTCAACTCCTATGCGCACGTAAAGATCATATCAGACGAACCATTGCAACATTACGTACATGTTGTTCCCTTTGTCTCATGATATTTGGTCTGGCTCTATGCTGACCTCTCTTTCTCGATACTGTGAATTGGAATCCTTTCAATGGTTAACTCTTAACCTAGCATGGCCATGCATTTCTTGATCCAATCACTCGAGGGGCCCAGAGATATCTCTCTCACAAAGAGAGGGACAAATTCCATCTTGACTGACCATGCCTCACAGCATGCTTCCTGACAAACCCAAAACTACCTTTATAACTACCCAGTTACGGAATAGTGTTTGATAGTCCCTAAGTAAGTCAATTCACATCTTGAGAACATGCGACAATCTCAGGTCTAAGGATATAGTATTCATGTTGCAAAAAGAGAACTATATTAAAATATCTCACGTTGGGTCGGTCCAGCCTCATGTCATACATGCGCCCACATTATTAGTTTAACATCTCCATGTTCATGACTTGTGAAATGTAGTCATCAACTAATACATGTGTTAGTCATCGACTCTGACTAGGGACATCATTTAGAATAACCATATAAGTAAAGAATCTCACAAACAATTCACATAATTGCTAATCAATACAAGGTGCCTTCCATGGATATTCAATTAAGCAATATATATATCATGGATACAAAGAACTATTCTCATCTCTATGATTATCTCTAGGGCATATTTCTAACACAAGCAGCCTCGGGTCGAGCCGAAGACAGACGCCCCTGAGGTGTCCGCCCAGCGGGGCACGAAGAAGAAGGCCAAAAACAAGTCACGAGCGAAGCACGACGCCGCAGATGCGAATCTCGTCGCTGCGGCCGAGCACAGGAACCCTCGGAAACCACCTGGAGGGGCCAGCGCGTTCGACAAGATGCTCAAAGAGTCGTACCCCTATCACTAGGGGCCCGTTAAGCACATCCTCGAAGAATGTATCATGCTCTGACGCCACTTCCATAATACCGGGCCCTAGCGGAGGATGGCAAGGGCCATGACAACGACAAGAAGGAGGGCGGCAAGGAAGAGGGATTCCCGGAAGTCCATAACTGCTTCATGATCTACGACGGGCAGGCGGCGAATGCCTTGGCTCGACACCGCAAGCAGGAGCGCCGGGAAGTCTGCTTGGTGAAGGTGGAGGCGCCAGTCTACCTAGACTGGTCCGACAAGCCTATCACCTTCGACCAAGGTGACCACCCCGACTTCGTGCCGAGCCTAGGAAGGTACCCGCTCGTCGTCGATCCGATCATCGGCAACGTTAGGCTCTCCAAGGTCCACATGGACGGAAGCAGCAGCCTTAACATCATCTATGCCAAGAACCTGGAACTCTTAGGGGTTGAACGATCCGACGTCCGGGCCGGTGTAGCACCCTTCCACGGGATCGCGCCCGAGAAGCGAATCCAACCCCTCGGACGGATCGACTTACCCGTCTGCTTCGGAACTCCCTCAAACTTCCGAAAGGAAGCTCTCACCTTTGAGGTCGTCGGGTTCCGAGGAACCTACCATGCGGTGTTGGGATGACCATGCTACGCCAAGTTTATGGTCGTCCCCAACTACACCTACCTCAAGCTCAAGATGTCGGGCCCGAATGGGATCATCACCGTCGGATCCATGTACCGCCACGCGTACGAATGTGACGTGGAGTGCGTGGAGTACGCCGAGGCTCTCATCGAATCCAAGGCCCTCATCGCCTACCTTGAACACCTCTCCAAGGAGGCGCCCGACGCGAAGCGGCACGTCGGCAACTTCGAACCAGTTGAGGTGGTCAAGTCCGTCTCTCTCGACCCCAGCAACGACGCCAACAAGCAAGTTCGGATCAGCTCCGAGCTCGACCCCAAATAGGAAGCAGTGCTCGTCGACTTTCTCCGCGCAAACGCTGAAGTCTTTGCATGGAGTCCCTCGGACATGCCCAGCATACCGAGGGATGTCGCAGAGCACTCACTGGATGTCGGAGCTGGAGCCCGACCCATGAAGCAAGCCCTGCGCCGTTTCGACGAAGAAAAGCGCAGGGCCATAGGCGAGGAGATCCACAAGCTACTCGTGGCAGGGTTCATCAAAGAGGTATTCCATCCCGAATGGTTAGCTAACCCTATTCTCGTAAGGAAGAAGGATGGGAAACGGAGGATGTGTGTAGACTACACTGGTCTAAACAAAGCATGTTCGAAAGTTCCCTACCCTCTACCTCGCATCGATCAAATCGTGGACTCCACAGCTGGGTGCGAAACCCTGTCGTTCCTCGATGCCTACTCAGGCTATCACCAAATCGAGATGAAAGAGTCCGATCAGCTCGCGACTTCTTTCATCACACCTTTTGGCATGTACTGTTACACCACAATGCCATTTGGGTTGAGGAATGCAGGCGCCACTTACCAGAGGTGCATGAACCATGTGTTCGGAGAACACATCAGCAGAACGATCGAGGCTTACGTTGACGACATTGTTGTCAAGACGAAGAGAGCCTCCAACCTCCTCTCTGACCTTGAAACAACATTCAAGTGTCTGAGAAAGTATGGCATGAAACTCAATCCTGAGAAGTGTGTCTTCGGAGTCCCCCGAGGCATGCTCCTTGGGTTCATCGTCTCCGAGCGGGGCATCGAGGCCAACCTAGAGAAAATAACGGCCATCACCAACATGGGACCGATCAAAGGTTTGAAAGGAGTACAGAGGGTCATGGGATGCCTTGCGGCTCTAAGCCGCTTCATCTCACGCCTTGGCGAGAAAGGCTTGCCTCTGTACCGCCTCTTAAGGAAGGCCGAGTGCTTCACTTGGACCCCCGAGGCCGAGAAAGCTCTCAAAAACCTTAAGGCGCTCCTTACGAAAACACCCATCCTAGTGCCCCCCGCCGCAGGAGAAGCCCTCTTGATCTACGTAGCCACGACTACTCAGATGGTCAGCGCCGCGATCGTAGTCGAGAGACGAGAAGAAGGGCATGCACTGCCCGTCCAGAGGCCAGTCTACTTCATCAGCGAAGTACTTTCCGAGACCAAAGCTCGCTACCCACAGATCCAGAAGCTGCTCTACGCGGTGATCCTGACGCGGCGAAAGTTGTGAAACTACTTCGAGTCTCATCTGGTAACTGTGGTGTCATCCTTCCCCCCTGGGGGAGATCATCCAGTGCCGCGAGGCCTCGGGTAGGATAGCAAAGTGGGCGGTGGAGCTTATGGGCGAAACACTATCATTCGCTCCTCGAAAGGCCATAAAATCCCAGGTCTTGGCAGACTTCCTGGCTGAGTGGACTGGCACCCAGTTACCGACAACTCCAATCCAGCCCGAGCTCTAGACCATGTACTTCGATGGGTCACTCATGAAAACAGGAGCGGGCGCTGGCCTGCTCTTCGTTTCACCCCTCGGAAAGCGTCTCCGCTACGTCATTCACCTCCATTTTCCGGCGTCAAACAATGTGGCCGAGTACGAAGCACTGGTTAACGGGCTACACATCGCCGTCGAGCTAGGGGTCCGACGCCTTGACGCTCGAGGCGACTCGTAGCTTGTCATTGACCAAGTCATGAAGAACTCCCACTGCCGTGACCGGAGGATGGAAGCCTACTGCGACGAAGTCCGGTGCCTGGAGAACAAGTTCTATGGGCTGGAGCTCAACCACATCGCCCGACAGTACAACGAGCCTGCGGACGAGCTGGCGAAAATAGCCTCGGGGCGAACGACAAGTTCCCCCCGACGTCTTCTCCAGAGACCTACATCAACCATCCGTCAAGATCGACGATGCACCCGAGCCTGAGGAAGCCTCGGCCCAACCTGAGGAAGCCTCGGCCCATCCTGAGGCACCCTCGGCCGAGCCTGAGGTACCCTCGGCGGCACCCGAGGCACCCGAGGCCATCGAGGAAGAGGCCTTGCCCGTCGAAGAGGAACAGAATGGGGTCGCGCCAGATCCGAACTGGCAGGCCCCGTACCTGGAATATCTCCTCCGAGGAGAGCTTCCCATCAACAAGACCAAAGCTCGGCGGCTGGCTCGGTGCGCCAAGTCATTTGTCCTGCTGGGTGATGAAAAAGAGCTCTACTACTGCAGCCCCTCGGGCATCCTTCAACGATGCATATCTATCGCCCAAGGACAAGAGCTATTGCAAGAAATACACTCAGGGGCTTGCGTCCACCATGCAGCCCTCGAGCCCTCGTGGGGAATGCCTTTCGACAAGGTTTCTACTGGCCAACCGCGGTGGTCGACGCCACTAGGATTGTGCGCTCCTGCCGGGGGTGTCAATTCTACGCAAAGCAGATGCATCTGCCCGCTGAGGCCTTGCAGACGATACCCATCACCTGGCCATTTGCTGTGTGGGGTCTGGACCTCGTCGGACCCTTGCAGAAGGCACCCGGGGGCTTCACACACCTGCTGGTCGCTATCGACAAATTATCCAAGTGGATCGAGGTCTGACCCCTAAATAGCATCAGGTCCGAGCAGGCGGTGGCATTCTTCACCAACATTATTCATCAGTTCGGGGTCCCAAACTCAATCATCACCGACAACGGCACGCAGTTCACTGGAAAAAAAGTTCCTGGACTTCTGCGACGACCACCACATCCGTGTGGACTGGGCCGCCGTAGCTCATCCCATGACGAATGGGCAGGTGGAGCGTGCCAACGGTATGATTCTGCAGGGGCTCAAACCAAGGATCTACAACGACCTCAACAAGTTCGGCAAGCGGTGGATGAAAGAGCTACCCTCGGTAGTCTGGAGCCTGAGGACGACGCTGAGCCGCACCATGGGTTTTACGCCATTCTTTCTAGTCTATGGGGCTGAGGCCATCCTCCCCACGGACTTATAATATGGCTCCCCGAGGACCAAGGCGTACGACGACCGAAGCAACCAGACCAGCCGAGAAGACGCGTTGGACCAACTCGAGGAGGCTCGAGATGTCGCCTTACTACAATCGGCACGGTACCAGCAGTCGCTGCGACGCTACCACGCCCAAAGCGTTCGGGCCCGAGGCTTCCAAGTGGGAGACTTGGTGCTTCGCCTGCGACAGGACGCCCGAGGGCGCCACAAGCTCACTCCTCCCTGGGAAGGGCCCTTCATCATCGCCAAGATCTTGAAGCCCAGAACATATAAGCTGGCCAACGACCAAGGCGAGGCCTACAGCAACGCTTGGAACATCCAACAGCTACGTCGCTTCTACCCTTAAGATGTTTTAAGTCGTTCATGTACCTCGTTTACGTACACAAAGTCTAACCGTCAAGGAAGGGTCGGCCTTGCCTCAGCAAAGCTCGACCCTCCCTTGGGGGTTAGAAGGGGGGAACCCCCTCTGCATCAAAATTTTCCTCGGAAAAATTTTCTACCAAAACAACCTTTGTTCTTTCGACTTCCGTATTGATAGCGGGATCCTGAGAACGACGAGAGTGCACGTAAGCGGCAAGGCCGACCGAGCCGAGGAACTCCTACGCCTCCGGGATACGGATACCTCACTCATCACCTTCCGCGAGAAGTAACTCATGCTCGGATAAGCGATCCTGCTACCAAACAAGTCCTAACACTCGGGTAGAAAACGACTTTCGCGCCTTCTCGACTGTCCCAATAATGGAATCCTTCGACCGAATGAGAGCGCACGTAAGCGGCAAGGTCGACCGAGCCGAGGGACTCCTACGCCTCTGGGATACGGATACCTCATTCATCACCTTCCGTGAAAAGTAACTCTCGTTCGGATAAACGATTCTGCTATTGACAGACAAGTCGTGATACTCGAAACAAGAGGAGAGAAGACACAACTTTTTAAACACGACGATAAAGTGTTTAGGCCTCGGCGGCCGCAAAAAAGCATGTGCATGATACAGACAAACTGTTCCTGCAGGTTCTGGCATCGACAGGGGGAGCAGCAGCACCCTCGGTGTTGATTCCACCCTCGGCAGAACTAGGCCCGGCCTCGGACGGCGACCTGAGCAAAGGGATCTCCACCTAACGGAGGACGCCAGCACCGCGCCAGCAGATGTTTTGGCCAAGCTCCAGCAGCTGCTGCCACACCTTCTTTAGCCCGGGAAGCCACCGTCTCCTGGGCCGATGAAGTCTCTTTCCGAGCTGACTCCGCGTCTGTCCGCGCTAACACCGCTGCCTCCGGCTCTGGCTCATCGCAGAGCAGCCGAGGGTTCCAAAAACTGAGCAAGGGAAGCCTGGAGCGGCAAGGCCGACAGAGCCGAGGGACTCCTACGCCTCTGGGATACGGACACCTCACTCGTCACCTTCCGTGAAAGGCGACCGACGCTCGGATAAGTGGTTCGGCCAGCCAACAGACAAGTCCTAGCGCTCGGAATGAGGAAGACACATAGCTTCGTTCTCGAATACCCAAATGTTCAGGCCTCGACAGCCACAATGAACATACACTGGCGCTCAAGGTGCCATTACAAACGGTACTCCGGTTCTGTTCCCGCGGGTATGAACAACCTCCATACCAGGGGGCCCGCGGGATGACGAACTCCAAGCAGCTCACCGGCAATCGCTCCGACAGCAGCGACAACGACCCCCGCTTCGGGCAGCTAAACAGCAGCAGCGATGACCTCAGGACCGACGCTGCTGTGACGAGGCCCTCTCCCGTGTCTCCACTCGAGGGGCAAGGACAAGCCATCAAAGCCAAAGAGTCAGGGGTCCGGCCGCAGCTGGCATCGACGGTCTCATCGGCGGAGACAACCTCCTCCGGCTGCCACCACCTCAGCACCGACGACAGCGGCCACCTGCGCGCCAGCGCCACGCCGGCAAATGGCGGACGCCCCAGCCTGCACCGGTAGATCCCCACTCAGGTCCTCGCGAACGGGCAGACCTCGACCTCCGCACAGAGGTGTCGTGCCGGAGTGAGGACAAGACAATCCAAGAACACGAACGCCGCCCATGTGGCGTACGACGTCTTGGACGGTCCACCGGCGCGCGCGGCGGAACAGACGCCCGAGCCTAGATCAAGCGGCAGGAGGCAGCGTCGAAGGCCGCGATAGAGCCAGCTGAGCCAGCGAGCTAGGCACGCTGGAGCTGATGGCGCTTGCGGCCGACCGGTCCTGCGTTGCCGAAGTTCGCCCCTCCGCAAGGCCAGTGAGTGCCTTCTCCCCTGAATGCTGAAGGAGGAGATGGCCTGCCGGCCCATGCGGGAGGTAGAACCCCGGCTCAGCTCTCCCTCCGCCTTAGCAAGGACGACAAAAATCCTTGAAGCTGAGGGCGGGGCAGAGGCCGCAACCCGGCTTGATTTTCCCCACCAAACTGCCCATTGGTGAGGGAATGCAGCCGAGCTGCATGACGAAAATCCTTGAAGTCGAACGATGGCTGAAAGGTACCGATCTCCACGAGGTCGCGCTCCTCCAACGACGGCAAGAGCAAGGCGACGCTGGGGCACCCCATCTGGGGGCTCAAAAGGCGGAAGGGCGCAAGGCATGAGGGGAGGACGAAGGCATGGCCACTGCCCAGGGGATCGATCCCCCTTTTATAGGCAGACCTCCTCGCTTGCACCCCTTAGCGTCACGGGCGAAGTCCCCACTGACAACCTCCAGGGTTCTCCCCCCACGACACAGGGGCTGGGACCCACACGTCATACGAGCTGAACCGAAGCACGAAGAAGGCGAACCGCCCCACGCAAGGCATGTAACCGCCCCGCGGTTACAAGCACTCTCCCATCTTCGCAGAAACCGGTGGTCGAAAGGGTGGACTGCCACGCGACAAGCGTCTAACTGCACCACAACTGTGCGCCCCTTCGGCTCCGTCCACATTCGGTGGACTAGCGCAAAGGAAGCAGACCCACATGTCATGTAACCAGCGCGCCGGTTACGACGTGCAAGAAGCTCCACCGCCACTCACGCCAATGCTACGCCTTCTCGACTACGGGACCAATACCGCGACTCGAGGTACCCCTGCGCATGACCCAACAGTACCAATTAAAGGCGATGGCCACGGGTCGATCAGCCGCGGGGTAGGCATGACAGTTGGCATGGTCAAAAGTGGGCCGGCAGTAACTGCAGCGGCAGACGAACGGAGGCAGCAGTCAAGTCGCCTGCAGGCTCGCGTCCCCTCATGAAGCGACGGGAGAGCCCTCCCTCACGACGTGAAGACGACACGCTCGAGCCCCGTTCCTCGAATGGCTCACACGCGCAACGGGCGCCACGTGAATCACCCGTCCCGTCGCATCAACTCCCCAACGGAGCAGGCAACACCTCTGGCAGGCTAGGCGGGCGTCGCTTCGTCTTCGCCATAATGACCGCATCAAAAAATGTGTGCCACTTTATTTAAAATTCATATCCTTCCCCTCCTCCTCCCTCTCTTGCCACAGGGACCAGGAAAGGGGACGTTGTGGAAAGGGTCCTTCCCGGCGAAGGAAGCGGGCCCCGAGCCCTCCTACTGATCAGGGGTTCGAAGGTTGGCCCCTCGGAAGGGTTCGACAGCCGCCCCAGAGCACTCGGGCTCCGTGCCCGCTATTGATTAGGGGTTCGTAGGCTGGCCCCTCGGAAGGGTTCAACAGTCGCCCCAGAGCATGCAGAGTGAGGGATGACTCTGGGTACGTTCGATACATAACCAAGGCTCGGGCTACGCTCCCGAGGTACCCTAGGACATTTCCGAGACCGGCGGGAACGATTTGTAACGGAATCCCATTGGAGGGATGCATCGATCCCTCGAACCCTGTTGAAGGGGTCTGGGTCCGGCGAATCACCCGCAGGTACTTTTGGAGTGCGCCTCCGGGCCACAGGCGACCCCTAATGAATGGGGCACGAGCGTCCACTCGGATCACCCATTAGCAGCTCACTGGAGACACCATGTTCAGCGCCCTCCGAGGGCAACATGGTGCTTCCCCCCCCTCCTCCTTGCGGAAAAGCGACGCAGGGTCGTATAATAAAAGTCAGGAAAGTCCTTGATCATCCTCTCGCTCCGTGCAGAGGCTCGGGGGCTGCTCTCGCACCCGGCCACGGCCAAAACTGTTGACAGCGTCAACAAACCAGCCTGATAACTTGGAACCCGACCACGCACCCGGGCTATTGCCGGGCCGCAAGAGGGAACGACCAGACCGGTCGAAGCACCACGAAAAGCATTCAGACCTCAGAGGAGTCAAACCACTCCTCCGAGGCCTCGGGGGCTACACCCGGCGGGTGCGCTCGCGCGCACCCACCAGAACAAGGCAAAAAACCGAGAAAGGTCGGTCCCCTCACCAAAAACGCGACAAAAGCCTCCAAGCGAGTACCATCACTGCCTTCGAGGCTCGGGGGCTACTGTCGGGTACCATAATTCGGGGTACCCCCAACGCTCCTAATTACGGCTGGTTAACACCCTCAGACCAACTGACGGGTGCGGTTCAAGCCAAGACTTCGTCTACCCGAAGGATGCGATCTTACCCGAGCCCAACCTCGGGTTGGAACAGTGGTCCCAGATGAATTCACGCCTCGCCCGAGGGCCTCCTCAGACGGCAGGCGCCCCCTCGGCTCTCCCGAAGCCTGGCTCGGGCAGGCTTCGTTGTGAAGCAACCTTGGCCATACCGCCTCACCAACCGACCGCTTCGCAGGCGCATTAAATGTGGGGGATGCCTGACGACGTATCCTGACACACGCGCCTCAATTAGCCAGGCCGAAGTGACCGCAATCACTTCGCCCCTTCTCTTTAGTGTCCGATATGACAGGAAAACAGCGCCGCTCTCTCCTCTCCGACTGCCGTGTCAGCCACCCTAGCAACGACTGACAACAGGTCACGATCAACCACCAAGCTCAAGCCACGGGCGCAACAGGAAGCTCCGCCTCGCCCGACCTCAGACTCCGGCCTCGGGAGGAGGTCTCCGCCTCGCCCGACCTCAGACCCTGGCCTCGGGAGGAGGTCTCCGCCTCGCCCGACCCCCAGACTCGGCCTCGACCCCGGTCTCGGGAGGAATCGCGTCCTCGCCCGACCTCGGCCTCGGCCATAAGAGAAGTCTCCGCCTCGACCGACCCTGGGCTCGGACTGACCGTGCTGATAGGGGATGCATCATTCCCCTACTCCTAGCCTGCTCAGGCTACAAGGAACAAGACCGGCGTCCCATCTGGCTTACCCCGGCGACGGGTAATGATGGTGCCCCGCATGCGCCATGACGCCAGTGGCTCTCTGCCCCTTACGACAGCAAGGAGACATCAGCAGGGTCCTCGCCGCGCTGCCAGCTGTGCTCCTACAGGACTCAGGCACTCCTCCAGCGGCCACGCCATCACATGTACAGCGCCCAAGCTCTCCCCCGACGACCACGTTGGCATGTACACAGGCCTTAGGCACTCCACTGCCGGACATGTTAGCGCATAGCTACGCCCCCCGTTATACACCTGGGATCTCTCTCCTTGCCTCTATAAAAGGGGAGTCCAGGGCCACCCTGGGGGTTCGAGCGAGGGAAGCGGCAGACGAGCTCTATGTCCCCCCTCTCTCTCCCTCACGCGACGTGCTTGTAACCCCTACTGCGAGCGGCACCCCTGGTGCAGGATAATACAAGACTTGTCCCACATCTTGTGTTCCATCCCGCGCCAACCCATTTGGGCAGGGACACGCAGCAACAATTTACTCGTCGTTTCAGGGACCCTGCGACGGAACCTCCCAAGTCAGTAGGCCCACCTACAGTTGTCCTTGTCCCGCAGACATCAGACAACCCTGTAGATGTTTCTAAATCACTTGACAAGTTCGGTATCTTCTCTTACCTTTCCAGGAACGTTTCACCCGTCTTGCAGACATTACAGAACATCAGAGATATTGAAAAGCGGAAGTGATTACATAAACTTACATTTATTTTAAAAGTAAGATTAAGTTACTTATTATAGACCAGGAAATATAAATGAGTGCAGAGTAATATTATTACATAACCAAGAGAGGCAAAAACTCCTCCCGATAAGTTTTTACATAAAAGTTTTATTATGGAGGACCATGTCCTCCCGCTTCTTCACTCTTGCTTCTCCTCATGAGGAACCACCTTAGCACAGAAGCAACAGAAATCTGCTGCTTCCTCACCTAAAAACAACGAGGGAATAAACCCTTAGTATGGAATTACTCAGCAAGTCTTACCCGACTAAAGGAAAGACTCTCAAGGGTATGCTGGTTACAAGGGAGTCAAGGTAAGGTTTCTCAATGATCAAAGACTCTGTTTGCAGAAATGCTTACTAAAAGTGGATCCTTAAAAATCCAGTTTTATTGTCAGGTTAGGTAAAATTACCTGCATCTAGAGTTCTTTCTACCCTAGTTCAAACACTTGACCTGCACTAGCCAATTTCTTAACCACTCTTCATCTTTACTGGATTGCTACGTGTAAGTCAGTGACCAAGTCTTCATAACCGTGAAGGTACAGCAATCTGAATCGATTATACTCAGCTGAGGATCTCCGATCACACGACATATGTAGCACTTAACCCTTGCATATGTCAACCCACCACCGGGGTTCTTAAGACCAGATCAGGTTCACACAAACCGAGAGCACAGATACACCACCGTCCAGCCTCTTGCTATGGAGGGTACACACTACTCTCGCCACCGCTCCACGCCCATTTCGTGTTATCTTATTCTGGCCTTAGTCTGTCTGAGGCAAGGCTTACCCATGACGAGGTATGTGACCAGTTAAAGGGTCCTCGGTCATCAAGCCTACATCGACAAGGTCCTTAATCGACTCAGACGGAGGCACTACACCGAGACTCTCTTCTCGTGCAAGTCACCCGCCCGGTCTCAGCTTAATCATTTCAACCCAAAAACTTGGTACCTGGCAGAGGTACATCTTTTCCGATGTTGAATCCATCACGACCGTGATGGATCCACCATCAAGTTTTATTTTCAAAAACATCCTTCCCACTTAGCCAATCATCTTGTGTAAAACAAAATATTTAGTTTTTCTAAAGCAAGGCTAAGCATCAAAATCTTTTGTAAAACGGGTGATCAAGGAAGGTAATCAAATTCAAGGCAGGGAATGCAGGAATTGTTTTAGCAATCAATTCCTATCACCTAATGCATCAAGCAAGTGAGAAAGATTTTTAAAATACAAGGAAGGTGGCAAATGCACCGGGGCTTGCCTTCGTTAGTAGGTGAGTCTAGCTCAGGCCCGCAGATGTCAAAATAAAGACAAGATCCTACCTGAGAGTCCGAAGGTGGTGGTGCCTTTTCTTCACTTACTTCAACTTCTTCTTCGTTTTCTAAACATAACCACATATATGTATATAAGAATGAATGCCATGTAATGCTCATGAGAGTGCAAAGATAATAATAACTTATTATCTAAGGCCTTGAGTACAACTTTCCTTCACAGAACTCCGAGAACTTAAGGTTTCCGGAGTCAGTAAAGGAGTTCATAGAGCAGGGGTGGGGGTTTTGGGTTCTGGTTATCAAACAAGGTCCAAATCAACCCAAATTCTACCCAAGGCTTCTAAATAATATATAGGGCTCATATAAAAAGTTTGGACATTTTTGGAATTACCATTTATTTTCTAAAAATCCAAAACCACTACCTTAAACTACTTTAAATACCTTAAAATTCTTTATTTAACCTAAAAATCATGAAACTATTTTTATTAAATTCTAGGGAAAATAAGAAGTCTAGGAAAATTGGTTTCACAATTTTAGGATTTTTCTACAATTTTTAACAAATTTCCAAAGCTCTACTGAAAAAGAAAAAAGAAAAAGTTCAAACAGTAATGGGCTGGTTTCAGTCCAAGCGGCCCAAACAGAGGGGAAAGCGCGCGCGCGCCAGCGCCTGCGGGGCAGGTTTGCACAGGGGCCCTTGGTCTATCACCTAAATCGAAGTAGGTTTATTTACTGTTCCACTGTGTCACTGACAACTTGCAGATAAACCCTCCGGGTTCTAATCCTTCACAGGGGAAGGTCCACGACGACGACAGCGCGGAGGACGAACTCCGGTGAGGTTGTACTGGCGGATTTACGCTATGACCGGTGCTCCCGAGTGACATACACTGGATTGAACCCTCCCCGAATGATTCCCCTAACTTAATTTCACAATTGGTAAGCTATCAGGCTTTGTCGACGAGAACCGTGGACGATGAGGACAATTGGTACGTGTTCCCAGTGATCTAAAGCTGCTCCGTGCAAATTGGTGGTTCGGCAAGCATCACAGAGCTACAAGAGTGCTCAAACGAGGGAGGGGGATGAACTGACCGGATTAGGACTGGCCGCGGTGAGGTTCGTTTCACGGTGGCGGAGACTGATTTGGGGCGAAACCAAAATTCTAGCTCTCGGATGCACGGTTGCTAACGATTCTTGGTGGCGGGGTGGATGATGACCTTGCAGAGCTAGTGGAGGGCTCAATTTATAGGAAGTAAGAGCGGTGGTGATCAATTCGGCCGAGCCGTGCTGGCGGCCGGAGATGAAGAAGAAGCTTGGCGTAGTGATTTCGTGTCCACCGTCGTGGCAGCCTCCCCGGCGACGATGGGACAGCAGTAGGGAGCCACGGCGATGCGGTGGAAAGGCAAGGCCACGTGGTGCAAGGCCGGGAGACGTGGTTCACCGGCGAGCATATCAGCTCAAGCCGCGGGGTAGAGGGGAAGTACGGGGGGTCACCGGAGTGGAGGTCAGCTCACCGGCGATGACGATTTACCCATCCCATGATGTTATCCGGTAATCTCCAGCACGAATCTGGGCGGCGGCAGCACGAATCCCAGCGCAGGGAGGTCACCGGCGACGAGCGAGCAGCGCTGGCAGTCTGATTTTTATCAGGCTACTGTACCATTGGATTGGGATTGAGTTAGCCTAACAGTCGATATTCAGGCATGATTTGCTCACAAATCTCAATGGGAACATACTCCATGCTCTGTAGCAAAGTTGGAGAGCTATATACCATCTACAATTCAACTATAGTGATTGAACTCATTTGATCACTGGATCATGGTTGAATTCATACTCAAAGCTGACTCTGTTACACTGGATATCTGAATTTTAGAATGAAACCAGCCTGACAGCCAAGCTTTGAGCTTAATTATCTCTGGATTTTTCTTAACAACTGAGCTCACACTCTTAAGCAAAGTTGTTCTCCTATGATTGGGCTACAATTTTGATGTGGTGACCTAGGGCAAAAACCCTAGTATTTGAAAGTTACAAGGCTCAAAAGTTGATGAAAACACACTGATTTCAGACTTAGACTCAATTGAGCTTAAAGGGGTGATTTTTGCAAATAGACCCAAAACTTAGGGTTTAACTTGCAAATTCACATATGAGTGACCCAAATGACTCAAGATACTTAATTGACTTGGTTTTTGCACTTTAGTCCAAAAGTGGACTAATTTTGCACATAAGTCCCTAGGGTTTGGTTTTAGGGTTTTCCAGGGTTCAAATGGGATTTTTGGATATCCCAGGGTACAAATGTAATTCACCTTTATTCATGGGACCATTTCATGACCTTTTCCTTAAGGCTTTTAGGTTTTCTCAATTTGGGTTATGTCTTACCCCTTTAATCCCTACTTAGGGTTAAATCTCTTATCTAGGGTTCTATTTGCAAAACACTAAAACAATACAACTTGTTTGAAATTTTTACCTAGTGAATGCACTCTAGGTGTGTCAAACATATGCAATGCCAATGCTTATGATGCCATGCTCAAGTTTTAGTTATAGTAACACCAGGGGTGTTACATTCTTCCCCCCATAAAAGAATCTCGTCCCGAGATTAAAAGTCTTAGAGTGAGTAATGGAAAAGGAAATGGGTCACATTTTTATTTCCTTATTTTTGGTACAAGGCAGGGGGTGGTGTGGGGTTCACTCCTTTATTTCAATAACTTTTCATACTTTACAAATTACATGAGGCTAAAAATCCTGGGAAATTCTTATCTAAAAAGTCTTGAGTTTCCCATGTAGCCTCTTCTTCAGAATGTTGGTTCCACTGTATCTTATAGAACTTGAGAGTTTTCCTTCGGGTAACCCTGTCCTTTTGATCCAAGACTCGAATAGGGTGCTCAGAGTATGTCAAGTCCGGTTCAAGGATAACATCTGTTACCTTAATGGTTCGATCGGGAACCCGAAGACACTTCTTTAATTGTGACACATGGAACACATTATGTATAGCAGACAAAGTTTCGGGGAGCTGCAGTCGATATGCCACTGGTCCACATTGCTCAAGTACAGGGAATGGACCAATGTACCTGGGTGCAAGCTTCCCCTTAACCCCAAAATGCGATACTCCCTTCATTGGTGAAACCTTTAGGTAGACATAGTCCCCTTCATGAAAATACAAGTGCATTCGCCGTTTGTCTGCATAATCCTTCTGACGAGCTTGTGCTTTCTTCATATTATGAACAATTT
Source organism: Zea luxurians (assembly GCA_029449295.1). Taxonomy (NCBI): domain Eukaryota; kingdom Viridiplantae; phylum Streptophyta; class Magnoliopsida; order Poales; family Poaceae; genus Zea; species Zea luxurians. The sequence goes on from JAOPSE010000010.1 coordinate 110,071,870, forward strand.
TCTGAACCTTTTCTTCAGTCTCTTTCACCATATCAGGCCTGAAGAAGTACCTTTCCCCAGGTTCAGACCAATTTAGCAGAGTACGACATCGTCGTCCATGTAAAGCTTCGAAGGGTGCCATCTTGATACTTTCTTGATAGCTATTATTATATGAAAACTCCGCCAAGGGCAAACATTCATCCCATTTCTGTGAGAAGTCCAGAACACATGCCCGCAGCATATCTTTGAGTATTTGATTAACCCTCTCAGTCTGTCCATAGGTTTGGGGATGATAGGCCGAACTATGGAGCAGCTTAGTACCCAGGGATTTATGAAGTTCTTCCCAGAATTTGGATACAAATTGTGGTCCACGATCCGACACTATCGTCTTTGGAACACCATGCAAACTGAGAATGCGAGCAATGTATAATTCCGCATAGGTAAGAACCGGGTAATATGTCTTGACTGGGAGAAAGTGAGCAATTTTTGTAAGTCGATCAATAATAACCCAGATAGAGTCATACCCTTTTGCAGTCCTGGGCAATCCCACAATGAAGTCCATACTTATGTCTTCCCATTTCCATGTCGGTATTGGTAGAGACTGTAATGGACTAGCAGTTTTCAAGTGTATGGCCTTGACACGTCTGCAGGTGTCACATCTAGCCACATAGCGTGCAATCTCGATCTTCATTTTCGTCCACCAATAATGTTGCTTTAAGTCTTGGCACATCTTAGTGCTTCCGGGATGAATAGAATAGCGACTAAGATGTGCTTCATCAAGGATTTGCTGGCGGATCTCTTCATTCTTTGGCACCACTATACGGTTGTTAAACCATACAATACCTTGATTATCTTCTTTGAAACATTTGGCTTTTCCAGCTCTTATCTTCTCACGAATGTGTTTCATACCCTCATTATCCTTTTGAGCATCAATTATCCTTTGCAAGAGGACTGACTCAAGCTTTAACTGATTCAAGGTTCCTTGTTGGACCATTCCCAGGTTTAGCTTCTCCATCTCCTGACATAATGTGTTGTCAGAGGTCTTTACCGTAAGACAATGACAGGAAACCTTACGGCTCAGTGCATCTGCCACAACATTGGCCTTGCCTGGGTGATAATGAATTTCCAGTTCATAATCCTTAATAAGCTCAAGCCATCGCCTTTGCCTCATATTCAACTCTGACTGGGTGAAGATATACTTCAAGCTTTTATGATCCGTATAAATATGACAGATATTCCCTAACAGATAGTGACGCCAAATCTTTAGGGCATGAACCACAGCTGCTAGCTCCAGATCATGAGTTGGATAATGTTCCTCATGTCGGCGTAACTGCCTCGAAGCATATGCAATTACTCGGCCTTCTTGCATTAGTACACAGCCGAGCACTAGTGGAGATCTTATCATCGATGACGTTCGTATTGCGTCACTGCATGTGTATATATCGTCACAGATAAAGGTTTGTGACGAATTTGTGATGAGTTCGATTTGGTCATAGGGGTCGCGTCACATTTGTTGTGTTGTGACGGACTACCCAGTTTCGTCATCGATGTGTATACATTCTGTGACGAAAGTCGCGTTGTCATGGAAGTGAATTCATTCTATGACGATCAGTTGTGGTCATAGAGGAAGGCACTTTTCCGTCATAATTCGTCGTCTGCCCGAGCAAACTGACGGCGTTGTTAACGCCGTTTGGTTTCTGTGACGGTACAGTATCGTCACAGATAGAGCCGTTGTTTGGTCATTAACAGCCGTTTGGAAGGTGCTGATGCGTATGACGTCAGCGCTGACGTCAGCGCTGACGTCAGCGCTGACGTGGCTAGTACAGTGGCAGCTGACGTGGCATATGTTTTATTATATGCCACCAGTTTGGTCACAGATGTGCAGAGAATAATTTAATTGGAAATTGCAAAATATACTAGAACAGAGGAATGAGCACACAATTCCATATTCCATAGATGAATACAACTAGTATTCCAGTGCGCATACAAACTAAGTGGACAACACTAAACTCAGTTCACAGCATCACCACTTGACTTCACATTTCAGTTGAGTTTGCACAAACATAACAGCATATAATCAAAAGTTGACACCCACGAGCAACTAGAGTTTTTGGGTACCCTCATGTCAAAGAACAGGCCAAAAACAGCAGCTCTGACTAGCAGCCCTCATGTTGAAGAAGAGTTACCATGCAAGGACAAGAGCTTCTTGATGAGCACATTGGTCTCCTCCATCTACTTGCTGTTCTTCTCTGTTATCTTCTTGTACTCCTCCAACTCCCTTTGTGTCCTCGCCTGCTGTTCCTCAGCTTCTTCACATTTCTTCCTGAGCTGGTCGAGTTCACCTTGAACAGCAGCCGTCGCTTCAGCTGCAAGTTGTTCCCGAAGCTCACTATGATTTGATGATGATGCCTTGGAGGTTGCCGATGTTTTGATGCCGACGCTTTTCAGGAATTGGTGTGAGCTGCTCTGGGACAGCACCTTCGACACAAGGTGCACACTGGATGCTGGCATCTCACCTTCAGCAACAGGTTTAGCCCTCAAAGCCTCCATATGAGACTGAAATATCATGGACAGAAATAGTAACATGTTAATGCTAATGAGCAACAGCAAGATGCTGACAATAATGTGAAAACAGTGACTTTCATTTCTAGTGCACATTATAGCAGATTATAGCAGTTACAAATTATAGCCTACAAGACATTAACAAAGACTATGAAAAATAGACTGACAGACTCTAAAAGCTATACATTTGATGGCAAATTATAGCAGATTATAGCAGTTACAAATTATAGCAGATTTGCTTAAAAGCTATACATTTGATGGCAAATTAAAAGCTATACATTTGAAAGACTCTATAAATAGACTATGAAAAATAATGTGAAAACAGTTACAAATTATAGCAGATTTGCTTAACAAAGACTCTAAAACCTATACATTTCTAGTGCACGGGTCCTACAAAAAATAGACTATGATATTTACTTTCATTTCAGAAATTTGATGGCAGACAAATGGCAGACAAAATAGACTATGATCTGAACTCCCCTGGGATGGGACAGGCGATCTCACTCATCGATCTCACTCCCCTTCGTTCCATCGACCCACAGCCAGCCTCCCTCATATGATCTCATAAAAATTACACTAAATAAAGCAAACAAATGAACTTACAAGTGCTTCTCTTGCCGGTTCACTCAGGCCACGTTTGGAGCTGGTATGACAGGTCTTAAAGGCGTCCACCGCATCTAGTTCTTCAGTCTGATCTAAGCTGGGTTCTTCTCGGTTTCTCTTCTGCTTCTGTTTCGTGGATAAACAATCACAGCGAAGTTTGCTCAGATCAAATGCAATAGAAGTTGAGTGCAAAAGTGCAGGTAGTAGTACAAGGTAATAGTTACTTACATATGCATGTAAGTGTGCCACATAGCAGCGAGAACCCGTAGGCTGATGAAACTTGACTTGACTGCGGTTCTGCTTGTTCTTTTCACTTATTTCCTACAAGAGAATGAACATGTCAGATTAGATCATAGGTTCAATATGCGAAGATCCTTTGCAAACGTATAGTGAAAGAACAATATATGACAAGATACCCATACCATGTTCTTTGGATCAGACCACTTTGCAACTAATGCCCTCCACTGTTCATCAGTCATGTAAGATACAGGAGAAGTTGTGCTAATCTCATTTGCAGGTACACCATTGAAGTATTTCTGCTTGAGCCGATAACGCTGGTTTTTTACCGCAGAGCGTAGCATATCGGTGCAAGCTTCCTTTGTTGCCTTGTCCTCAGTGTTAACGGACAAGCGCCCCTATGCATATGACAATTCCATAGTTAGTCAATTCAGGTTAAACAGTATACAAGTGAACCATAGAATCAGTAATGCACTTACATTTAGCTGTGACACAAAGCTGTTGTAGTATTTCTGGTCGTCCTTGTAATCTTTCCAACGAGTTAGGATAGGCATGGTTTCCCGAATAATGATGCCAGCCTCTGATGCAAACTTGGCAGCTTGAACAGGTTCATGTGGCCTTTTTTTGCCTTCCTCAACAGCTATGGGCAGTCTCCTTTGCATAACTTTAGTCATCCTATCCAGTTGTTTTCCCTTGGTTGCTGCCCTGGGTCTCCTTGGTGCTCGCTGTGTAGGAGCTACAAAATATAATTCGCTTTTATTGAATAATGAAATTGTTTTGTTTCATGCAAATCAGCAAAAGAGATGCCTTATTTGACTGAAAAAATAGAACTTGCCTTCAGTTTCTTCATCTCTAGCTACATTGGCTTGAGCATCACCTGTACTGTCATGAGCAGCAGATGCCATGTCTTCCTCTTCAGCTCTGCTGAAATGATCAGCAAGTCCAGGTGTAGTACGACTATTGCCTTCAGCATCACCTGTACTGTCATGAGCAGCAGATGCCATGTCTTCCTCTTCACCTGTACTTTCTTGTGCCATTGTGTTTCCTCTGAAGTTTGTTTTGAAGCAAAAATTCTTTTCAACCTTGGCAACAGTGGAAAATGCCTCAAAACCTTATGTGGAACCCGCTTCGAACCAGTTTCATCTTTCCATCTAGACTCCGTGCATACTGGGCACTCATTCAATTTAGCATTAACATTCCGAAACAACACACAATTGTTCTTGCACACATGGATGTTTTCGTATCCAAGGCCCAATTCTTTAAGATATTTCATGGCCTCATTATATGATTTTGGCAACTCACTGTTAGGGTATCCATCGGACATCAGCTTCATCATTGCTGAAAATGCTGTATTGCTGATTCGATAACGAGACTTCATATACAACATCCTCACCATAAAAGAAAATTTTGAATGGCTAGAACCCGGACTAAGTGCCTTCTTTGAATCTCCAAGAACTCCTGCAAATCTTGGCTCTTCTCCATCAGCCTCTGCCGCTGCAAACAGTTCACCGATCATCTCAGGTACTCCATGATCATCATCGTAAACATCATCGTCCACATCCATATGTATCCCAAAGTCATTATCATATCCTTCGACATCCTCCTCTATACCCTCAACTTCTGTATCTGCCGACTCCCCATGATGAATCCACCTCGTGTATGTAGCTGACATTCCATAAATGTGTATATGAGTTTCTACTTCACTCTGAGGTCGCAACCTTTGATTAAGACAATTCACGCATGGACAACGAATGTCTGTGTCTTCTGGGTATCTTTCAGTAACAAAATTCATGAACTCTTCAACTCCTTTCACATATGCAGGTGTGAATTGTTTCCCATAAACCCATCTTCTATCCATCTATTTTGACAATAAATTAAAACTTGCATTAACTCCATAACTATGATTACACTGAACAAAATTGAAAACCACATCAAACACATGCATATATGAAATAAAATTCAAACGCACATAGAACCTTATTGTCAAAAACACAACACATCAAACCTTGTCTTTTCTCCCCTCCCTGCCGCTGTTCTATCCACGCCCACCGTAGCTATGCGCAAGACGCCGCTGCTTTGCCGCGCCCGAAGCTTCTCTGCCTCGCTGTTTGCAGACGACGTCGTTCTTCCAACACAGTTGGATCAATGGATCAGGCGACAAGATCGCTCGTTCGCTGCGACGCTACCCAGTTGCCGATCAAGCGGACGACGACAGACGCCGGCGTCGTTGTGTGCCGTAACCTGACGGCCGATCGCAGAAGCGCAGATCGCAGCAGGAAAAAATCAGAACAGGCGAACCATGCAGATCGCAGAATGGCGGCTGGGAAAACTTGTTAACATAACGACAGATGGGAACACCTGTTAACAGACGGATAGTTTCTTTATATACACGAACAAGTGCGTAGTCTGGTGGTAGCAACGATTTAACGCAAGTCGCAGGTCCCTGGTTCGAAGCTCCGCGGGCGCACCTTTTTTTTGCCAAATAACTAACTGCCGCTTCGTACTGGGCCGGGTCCGCGTCGCCAGGTGGGGGCTGTGTCCCAAAAAACTGCGGCCCATGTAGGCCAAGGAACCCACGCCGTCAAGTGGTGTGTACACGTGGGCCGTTTTTTACTAAAACTCATCTGTGACCAATTTATTTCATCATTACGTCAGCCGATCAAGCCAAATTAATCTGTGACGTTCCTTTCATTTTCGTCTATGACGTTCCTTTCATTTTCGTCTTTAATATTGAAGTCTAATCTTCGTCCCTTGTAATTGTTGACGAAGATGTCAATTTGGTCATAGAAATGTATCAATCTGTGACTGAAGTCACCAGCGTCACTAGAAAATCGTCACTGATGATCACATTCTTACTAGTGGAGCCCACTGCCTAATGCATCACAATATACATCAAAGGGTTTGGTGATATCCGGTTGAGCCTGAGAGCACCTAGAGGGGGGGGGGTGAATAGGTGATCCTGTGAAACTTGAAAACTTAAGCCACAAAACTTGGTTAATCGTTAGCACAATAACTGCCAAGTGGCTAGAGAGGAATTCTTAACAAAACACAATAACCAATAAGAATCAATCACAGAGATGACACGGTGGTTATCCCGTGGTTCGGCCAAGACCAACGCTTGCCTACTCCACGTTGTGGCGTCCCAACGGACGAGGGTTGCAATCAACCCCTCTCAAGCGGTCCAAAGACCCACTTGAATACCACGGTGTTTTGCTTGCTTTTTCTCAATCCCGTTTGCGAGGAATCTCCACAACTTGGAGTCTCTCGCCCTTACACTTGAAATTCACAAAGAACACGGAGCAAGGGAGGGATTAGCAACGCACACAAGACATAAGAATCAGAGTGTCAACACGCACACAAATCGCAACAAGAGCTCGCAACACAACTCAATGAGTTCACAACTCCACTAGAGCTCTATATGCTATCACAATGAAAAGAATGCGCGAAATCGATGTCTTGGTGCTTAGAAATGTAGTGGGAATGCTTGGTGTTCTCCTCCATGCGCCTAGGGGTCCCTTTTATAGCCCCAAGGCAGCTAGGAGCCGTTGAGAGCAATCAAGGAAGGCTGATCTTGCCTTCTGTCGACTGGTGCACCGGACAGTCCGGTGCACACCGGACACTGTCCGGTGCCCGATTTCTTTCCATAAATAGCACAGTCGACCGTTGGCAGCCTGAGAGCCGTTGGCGCACCGGACATGTCCGGTGCACACCGGACAGTCCGGTGCCTTCTTCTAGCCGTTGGCTCGGCCACGTGTCCCGCGCAGATCGCGTGGCCGACCGTTGGCCCTGCCGACCGTTGGCTCACCGGACAGTCCGGTGCACGACGGACAGTCTGGTGAATTATAGCCGTACGTCGCCGGTGAAATCCCGAGAGCGGCCACTTCGCTCGAGCCAGCCTGGCGCACCGGACACTGTCCGGTGCACCACCAGACACTGTCCGGTGAGCCACCGGACAGTCCGGTGCACCCAGACTGAGCAGAGTCTTGGCTGCTCGAGCCAAGACATTTCCAATCGGATTCTTCCTGTTTCCAGCACTTAGACACAATACATTAGTCTCTAAAACAATGTACTAAGTCTGAGAAACATACCTTTATCCTTGATTTGTACTTTGTCCACCTTTTTACACTAAGGCACTTGTGTTGGACACTAAATCACCAAAATACTTAGAAATGGCCCAAGGGCACATTTCCCTTTCAATCTCCCCCTTTTTGGTGATTTATGCCAACACAACATAAAGCAAGTAGAACAAATACAAAATCAATTCAAACAAGAACTCAAATTGTTTTGATTCAATTTTGACATATATGGATCACTCTATGCCACCACTTGGTTTGTTTTTGCAAATCAAACTCAAACTATCTCTAAGTCAAATCCACTTGTAGAGACATAAAGAGAGGTTTTCCAAAGAAATTTGATCAAGACTTTCAAAAACTCCCCCTCTTTCCCATAATCAACACTTCTTCCCACAAGAGGCCAACATTTGACATAAGAGACAATAAAAGAGTTTTGACAAACCAAAAGGCTCTAATCTACTATTTTCAAAATTTCTCAAGTGGTAGCTGATCCATCTATTGCTTTGGCCTTTATTTTCTCCCCCTTTGGCATCAAGCACCAAAACAGGATCAATCTTGGCCCTTAAACCCCATTGCCTCACCAAAATCTTCAAATAAGAGTACAAAGGCAATAAGAGTATAAAGATGAACTTGGAAAAGTTACTCTTATCATTGGAGAGCAGTGGAAGTCTTGCATGGTCCAAGTCCACTTTTTCCCTTTCAAATCTCCTTTGAGACTAAAACAAACTCAAGAATATGGTTAGTCTCAAAGGGTCAAGTTGTAGCACAGCTCCCCCTAAAAATGTGCATTACTTGCAAAAAGGACTTGAGCACCACAATAAGCAACAAAATGCAGAATGAACATGATCAAAGGCATAAATACATGTATGTTACAATTCAATCCAAGTTCCGCGAATCTAAGATATTGAGCTCACTACGCAGCCTGCAAAAGGTCTTCTCATCTAGAGGCTTGGTAAAGATATCAGCTAGCTGGTTCTCGGTGCTAACATGAAACACTTCGATATCTCCCTTTTGCTGGTGGTCTCTCAAAAAGTGATGCCGGATGTCAATGTGCTTTGTGCGGCTGTGCTCAACAGGATTTTCCGCTATTCGGATAGCACTCTCATTATCACATAGGAGTGGGACTTTGCTCAGATTGTAGCCAAAGTCCCGGAGGGTTTGCCTCATCCAAAGTAGTTGCACACAACACTATCCTGCGGCAACATACTCGGCCTCAGCGGTGGATAGGGCAACGGAAGTTTGTTTCTTAGAGTTCCACGACACCAGGGACCTTCCTAAGAATTGGCACGTCCCCGATGTACTCTTCCTATCGACCTTACATCCAGCATAGTCGGAATCTGAATATCCAATCAAGTCAAAGTTAGACCCCTTTGGATACCAGATCCCGAAGCAAGGCGTAGCGACTAAATATCTCAAAATTCGCTTCACAGCCACTAAGTGACACTCCTTAGGATCGGATTGAAATCTAGCACACATGCATACGCTAAGCATAATATCCGGTCGACTAGCACATAAATAAAGCAGAGAACCTATCATCGACCGGTATGCTTTTTGATCAACGGACTTACCTCCTTTGTTGAGTCGGTGTGTCCGTCAGTTCCCATCGGCGTCTTTGCGGGCTTGGCGTCCTTCATCCCAAACCGCTTTAGCAAGTCTTGCGTGTACTTCGTTTGGGAGATGAAGGTGCCGTCCTTGAGTTGCTTCACTTGGAATCCAAGGAAGTAGGTCAACTCGCCCATCATCGACATCTCGAATTTCTGCGTCATCACCCTGCTAAACTCTTCACAAGACTTTTGGTTAGTAGAACCAAATATTATGTCATCGACATAAATTTGGCACACAAAAAGATCACCATCGCAAGTCTTAGTAAAAAGAGTTGGATCGGCTTTCCCAACCTTGAAAGCATTAGCAATTAAAAAGTCTCTAAGGCATTCATACCATGCTCTTGGGGCTTGCTTAAGTCCATAGAGCGCCTTAGAGAGCTTACACACGTGGTCGGGGTACCGTTCATCCTCGAAGCCAGGGGGTTGCTCTACGTATACCTCCTCCTTAATCGGCCCTTTGAGGAAAGCGCTCTTGACATCCATTTGGTACAACCTGAAAGAATGGTGAGCGGCATATGCTAGCAAGATACGAATTGATTCTAGCCTAGCCACAGGAGCAAAAGTCTCCTCAAAGTCCAAACCTGCGACTTGGGCATAACCTTTTGCCACAAGTCGAGCCTTGTTCCTTGTCACCACCCCGTGCTTGTCCTGTTTGTTGCGGAACACCCACTTGGTTCCACAACATTTTGCTTGGGACGAGGCACCAGTGTCCAAACTTCATTGCGCTTGAAGTTGTTGAGTTCCTCCTGCATGGCCAACACCCAGTCCGGATCTAGCAAGGCCTCTTCTACCCTGAAAGGCTCAATAGAAGAGACAAAAGAGTAATGCTCACAAAAATTAACTAATCTTGAACGAGTAGTTACTCCCTTGCTAATATCACCTAAAATTTGGTCGACGGGGTGATCCCTTTGGATCGTCGCTCGAACTTGGGTTGGAGGTGCCGGAGGTGCTTCTTCCTCTTCAACTTGAACATCCTGTGCTCCCCCTTGATCATGCGCCTCCACTTGAGGTACCTGTTCGTCATCTTGGGTTAGGGGATGCACCATAGTTGAGGAAGACGGTTGATCCTGCTCCAATTGTTCCTGAGGCCGTACATCTCCAATCGCCATGGTGCGAATCATGGCCGTTGGAACGTCTTCTTCATCTACATTATCAAGATCAACAACTTGCTCTCTTGGAGAGCCGTTAGTCTCATCAAATACAACGTCGCTAGAGACTTCAACCAAACCCGATGATTTGTTGAAGACCCTATACGCCTTTGTATTTGAATCATAACCTAATAAAAACCCTTCTACAGCTTTGGGAGCAAATTTGGAATTCCTACCCTTCTTCACTAGAATGTAGCATTTACTCCCAAATACACGAAAGTATGATACATTGGGTTTGTTACCAGTTAGCAGCTCGTATGAGGTCTTCTTGAGGAGGCGATGAAGATAGACCCTGTTGATGGCGTGACAAGCCGTGTTCACGGCTTCCGACCAAAAACACTCGGGGGTCTTGAACTCTCCAAGCATAGTCCTCGCCATATCAATGAGCGTCCTGTTCTTCCTCTCTACCACACCATTTTGCTGAGGTGTGTAGGGAGCGGAGAACTCGTGCTTGATCCCCTCCTCCTCAAGGAACTCCTCCACTTGAAGATTCTTGAATTCGGACCCATTGTCGCTCCTTATCTTTTTCACCTTGAGCTCAAACTCATTTTGAGCTCTCCTGAGGAAGCGCTTGAGGGTCCCTTGGGTTTTAGACTTATCCTGCAAAAAGAACACCCAAGTGAAGCGGGAAAAGTCATCAACAATAACTAGACCATACTTACTTCCTCCTATGCTCAGATAGGCGACGGGTCCGAAGAGGTCCATATGCAGCATCTCCAGAGGTCTTGACGTGGTCATCACATTCTTGCTGTGATGTGCTCCTCCCACTTGTTTACCTGCTTGACAAGCTGCACAAGGTCTATCTTTTTCGAAATGAACATTGGTTAGACCTACCACGTGTTCTCCCTTTAGAAGCTTGTGGAGGTTCTTCATTCCCACATGTGCTAAGCGGCGATGCCACAACCAGCCCATGCAAGTCTTAGCCATTAAGCATGCATCTAGACCGGCCTCTTCTTTTGCAAAATCAACTAAGTAAAGTTTGCCGTCTAGTACACCCTTAAAAGCTAGTGAACCATCACATCTTCTAAAGACAGACACATCTATATTTGTAAATAAACAATTATATCCCATATTACATAATTGGCTGACAGATAGTAAATTATATCCAAGAGACTCAACTAAAAACACAATAGAGATAGAGTGCTCATTAGATATTGCAATCTTGCCTAAACCTTTCACCTTGCCTTGGTTCCCATCACCGAATATGATTGAATCTTGGGAATCCTTATTCTTGACGTAGGAAGAGAACATCCTCTTTTCCCCCGTCATGTGGTTCGTGCATCCGCTGTCGATAATCTAGCTTGAGCCCCCGGATGCATAAACCTGCAAGGCAAATTTAGGCTTGGGTCTTAGGTACCCAACTCTTGTTGGGTCCTACAAGGTTAGTCACAATTGTCTTAGGGACCCAAATTCAAGTTTTATCACCCTTGCATTTTGCCCCTAATTTTCTAGCAACTATCTTCCTATCCTTTCTACAAATAGCAAAGGAAGCATTTAAAGCATGATAAATTGTAGATGGTTCAATAACTTTTCTAGGAACATGAACAGCATTTCTCCTAGGCATATTATGAATAACATTTCTCCTACCAATATTTCTATCATGCACATAGGAAGAACTAGAAGCGAACATGGCATGAGAATCGAAAGCATTATATGCATTATAACTCCTAGAAGCATTTCTATATTGTTTCTTGTCATGATACATAAAAGCATGGTTCTTTTTAGCACTACTAGCCATAGGGGCCTTCCCTTTCTCCTTGGTGGAAATGGGAGCCTTATGGCTGGTTAAGTTCTTGGCTTCCCTCTTGAAGCCAAGTCCATCCTTAATTGAGGGGTGTCTACCACTCGTTTAGGCATCCCTTGCAAATTTTAGCTTATCAAAATCGCTTTTGCTAGCCTTAAGTTGGGCATTGAGACTAGCTATTTCATTGTTTAATTTTGCAATAGAAGCTATGTGTTCACTACAAGCATCAATATCAAAATCTTTACATCTATTGCAAATAACAACATTTTCTACACAAGTTGTTGATTTCCTAGCTATTTCTAACTTAGCATTCAAATCATCATTAGTGCTTCTTAAGCTAGAAATTGTCTCATAGCAAGAAGATAACTCACAAGAAAGCATTTCATTTCTTTTAACTTCTAAAGCATGAGATTTTTGTGCTTCTACAAATTTGTCATGTTCTTCAAACAACAAATCTTCTTGTTTTTCTAGAAGCATATTCTTATCATTCAAGGCATCAATTAATTCATTAATTTTATCTACCTTGGTTCTATCTAGGCCCTTAAATAGACATGAATAATCTATTTCATCCTCACCACTAGATTCGTCCTCACTTGAAGAAGCATAAGTAGAGTCTCGAGTACATACCTTCTTTTCCCTTGCCATGAGGCATGTATGACGCTCGTTGGGGAAGAGGGATGACTTGTTGAAGGCGGTGGCGGCGAGTCCTTCATTGTCGGAGTCGGACGAGGAGCAATCCGAATCCCACTCCTTGCCAAGATGGGCCTCGCCTTTTGCCTTCTTATAGTTTTTCTTCTTTTCCCTCTTGTTCCCTTGACCCTGATCACTATCATTGTCAGGACAGTTAGCAATAAAATGACCAAGCTTACCGCATTTGAAGCATGAGCGCTTCCCCTTGGCTTTGGTCATGCTTGGCTGTCCCTTGCGACCTTTAAGCGCCGTCTTGAATCTTTTGTTGATGAGGGCCATCTCTTCATCATTAAGTCCGGCCGCCTCAATTTGTGCCACCTTGCTAGGTAGCGCCTCCTTGCTTCTTGTTGCCTTGAGAGCAAGGGGTTGCGGCTCGTTGATCGGACCATTCAAGGCGTCGTCCACGTACCTCGCCTCCTTTATATATCATCATTCGCCCGCTCACGAATTTTGCAAGGACTTCTTTGGGCGACATTTTGGTGTACCTGGGATTCTCACGAATATTATTCACCAAATGAGGATCAAGAACGGTAAAGGACCTTAGCATCAGTCGGACGACGTCGTGGTCCGTCCATCGCGTGCTTCCGTAGCTCCTTATTTTGTTGATAAGGGTCTTGAGCCGGTTGTATGTTTGAGTTGGCTCCTCGCCCCTTATGATTGCGAACCGTCCAAGCTCGCCCTCCACCAACTCCATTTTGGTGAGCAAGGTGACGTCGTTCCCCTCATGAGAAATCTTGAGGGTGTCCCAGATCTGCTTGGCGTTATCCAAGCCGCTCACTTTGTGATATTCATCTCTGCACAATGAAGCTAGAAGAACAGTAGTAGCTTGTGCATTCTTATGGATTTGCTCATTGATGAACATTGAACTATCCGAACTATCAAAGTGCATTCCACTCTCTACAATCTCCCATATACTAGGATGGAGAGAGAATAAGTGACTACGCATTTTGTGGCTCCAAAATCCGTAGTCCTCCCCATCAAAGTGTGGAGGCTTGCCGAGTGGAATGGATAATAAATGAGCGTTTGCACTTTGAGGAATACGAGAGTAGTCAAAAGAAAAGTTCGAATTAACCGGTTTCCTTCTCTCGTAGTCGTTGTGGTCATCGTCCTTTTGGGAGGAAGTAGACTCATCGTTGTCGTAGTAGACGATCTCCTTGATGTGTCTCGTCTTCTTCTTCTTCCCTTCTTTCCGTCTATGGCCCGAGCCGGAGTCGGTAGGCTTGTCGTCCTTCGGCTCGTTGACGAAGGATTCCTTCTCTTTATCGTTGATCACGATACCCTTCCCCTTAGGATCCATCTCTTCGGGCGGTTAGCCCCTTTGTGAAGAGAACGGCTCCGATACCAATTGAGAGCACCTAGAGGGGGGTGAATAGGTGATCCTGTGAAACTTGAAAACTTAAGCCACAAAACTTGGTTAATCGTTAGCACAATAACTGCCAAGTGGCTAGAGAGGAATTCTTAACAAAACACAATAACCAATAAGAATCAATCATAGAGATGACACGGTGGTTATCCCGTGGTTCGGCCAAGACCAACGCTTGCCTACTCCACGTTGTGGCGTCCCAACGGACGAGGGTTGCAATCAACCCCTCTCAAGCGGTCCAAAGACCCACTTGAATACCACGGTGTTTTGCTTGCTTTTCTCAATCCCGTTTGCGAGGAATCTCCACAACTTGGAGTCTCTCGCCCTTACACTTGAAATTCACAAAGAACACGGAGCAAGGGAGGGATTAGCAACGCACACAAGACACAAGAATCAGAGTGTCAACACGCACACAAATCGCAACAAGAGCTCGCAACACAACTCAATGAGTTCACAACTCCACTAGAGCTCTATATGCTATCACAATGAAAAGAATGCGCGAAATCGATGTCTTGGTGCTTAGAAATGTTGTGGGAATGCTTGGTGTTCTCCTCCATGCACCTAGGGGTCCCTTTTATAGCCCCAAGGCAGCTAGGAGCCGTTGAGAGCAATCAAGGAAGGCTGATCTTGCCTTCTGTCGACTGGTGCACCGGACAGTCCGGTGCACACCGGACACTGTCCGGTGCCCGATTTCTTTCCATAAATAGCACAGTCGACCGTTGGCAGCCTGAGAGCCGTTGGCGCACCGGACATGTCCGGTGCACACCGGACAGTCCGGTGCCTTCTTCTAGCCGTTGGCTCGGCCACGTGTCCCGTGCAGATCGCGCGGCCGACCGTTGGCCCTGCCGACCGTTGGCTCACCAGACAGTCCGGTGCACACCGGACAGTCCGGTGCACACCGGACAGTCCGGTGAATTATAGCCGTACGTCGTCGGTGAAATCCCGAGAGCGGCCACTTCGCTCGAGCCAGCCTGGCGCACTGGACACTGTCCGGTGCACCACCGGACACTGTCCGGTGAGCCACCGGACAGTCCGGTGCACCCAGACTGAGCAGAGTCTTTGCTGCTCGAGCCAAGACATTTCCAATCGGATTCTTCCTGTTTCCAGCACTTAGACACAATACATTAGTCTCTAAAACAATGTACTAAGTCTGAGAAACATACCTTTATCCTTGATTTGTACTTTGTCCACCTTTTTACAGTAAGGCACTTGTGTTGGACACTAAATCACCAAAATACTTAGAAATGGCCCAAGGGCACATTTCCCTTTCAGAGCCAATACCTGAGCAGTGGTTAATAATGTCTTCAACTGTTCAAAAGCTTCATTACTCTTAGAAGACCAATTGAATTTAATATCATTTTTCAATAAATTTGTGATTGACTTCACAAGCTTAGAAAAAATCCGGTATGAATCTGCGGTAATATCCCGCCAGTCCAAGGAAACTTCAGACTTGATGAACAGTGGTTGGGGGTTTCCACTCCAAAATATCCTTGACTTTGCTGGGGTCTACCGCAATCCCTCGGGCAGATAGAACATGTCCCAGAAACTGAATTTCCTCCAGCCAAAACGCGCATTTGCTGAACTTGGCATATAACTAATGTTCCCTCAAGCACGTTAACACGATCCGTAAATGTTGAGCATGCTCTTCCTCATTCTTTGAATATATTAAAATATCATCAATGAAGACCACCACAAACTTGTCTAGCTCGGGCATGAACACCGAGTTCATCAAATATGTGAAGTGGACTGGAGCATTTGTTAACTCGAAAGACATTACCAGATACTCAAACAACCCATACCGCGTAGTGAATGCGGTTTTTGGTATATCCTCGGGCCGAATACGGATCTGATGATAGCCCGATCTGAGATCAATTTTGGAGAATACCCTCGCCCCGGTTAGTTGATCAAATAAGATGTCAATCCTCGGAAGAGGATACTTGTTCTTGACAGTGACCTCATTCAGGGGTCGATAATCCACGCACAACCGTAAGGTTTGATCCTTCTTCTTGACGAATATGGCTGGACAACCCCATGGCGACGAGCTCGGCCGGATGAATCCTTTCTCTAGGAGATCTCATAATTGAATCTTTAATTCTGCCAACTCATTTGGAGGCATACGGTACGATCTTCGAGAAATTGGAGCCGTACCGGGCTTCAACTCAATTACAAATTCTACATCCCTTTCAGGTGGCAATCCCGGCAAATCCTCGGGAAAGACATCGGGAAACTCGCACACTACCGGAATATCCCTGATTTCTGGTACTATGACTTCATAAATTCTGCCAGTAGTTTTATTTGGAATGGGGATGGGCAAGAGAATTTCTTCTTGATTATGACTCAACCTGATGGTTCTTTGATCAGTATTGAGTGTTGCTTTATGCTTGGCCAACCAATTCATACCCAAAATGACATCTATGTCTTGGCCTTTCAGAATGATCATATTGGTAGGAAAGTCCCGTCCGGCCAATGATACGGGCACTTGATATGCCACTTCTCTAGTAAAGATTTGTCCCCCAGGTGAATGAATTTTAAATCCCTCTTTTGATTCATGGCATGAAATGTGATGTTGCTCCACAAATTTCTTACTAATAAATGTATGCGAAGCACCAGAATCAAAGAGAATAACTGCAGGATGATTGGCCACGAGAAACATACCCATCATTACCGGCTCTCCGTCCGGTGTAGTGGCCACTTGTGTATAATATATGTGTCCCATCTTCTTGGTATTTTTGCCCGAAGTATTTCCCTTGACTTGGGACAAATTCCCCGACCCTTGCTGATTATTTGACTGGTTCTGCTTGGGATAGGGGCAATCTTTAATGAAATGTCCAGATTTGCCACAATTAAAACATCCAGTTGAGGAGCTGGGCAAGGCAGGGAATCGAGTGCCTGGGGCACCCGGCTGACTTGGGGCAGTGGGGGCATTATTGGGACGAATAATTATTGGCTGCTTGAAAGGGAAGGATGGTGCACATGAACGATTCTGGTTAGAAGGCCGGAGAATAAACTGTTGCCTCTTTACTGGGCCCTGACTAGGCCTATCACCTCCAAATCCCTTAGATTTTCCGACACCTGCATACTTTGCTTCCACAGCCAAGGCTGTACTGACAGCTCTCCCGTATGTAAGATCTATGCAGGTTGCCATTTTTCTCTGCAGTCGATTATTTAGACCTCTCATAAAGCAATTCTTCTTTTTCAAATCAGTGTTCACTTGATCGATTGCATATTGTGACATATTATTGAACTTATTGAGATACTGATTAACAGTATCTCCTCCTTGATTTAGCTTCATGAATTCTTCTTGCTTCATGTATAGAACACCTTCGGGTATATAATGCTCGCGGAAGGCCACTTTGAATTCTTCCTAGGTTATTTGATGATTGGCCGGTTGAACTGCCACGAAATTTCCCCACCAAGTGCTGGCAGGGCCGCGTAGTTGCTGAGCTGCAAATAAAGGCTTCTGGGTCTCTGAATAACGCAGAAGTCCGAATTTTTGCTCAATAACTCGAGGCCATTCATCGGCTTCTAACGGATCTTCAGCTTTAACAAACAAGGGTGGACGTGTTTCTAAGAAGTCCAGGTAAGAAGTTTCGTGGGGGCCCTGTTGATAACCCCGCCCACCTTGCTGCTGAAATTGTTGGCCCGCCATTTCTCTCAGAAAGCGGGTATTATCAGCAGTCGCGTTCACTAAGGCGGCAATCGCCTCAGCCAGTGTGGGAGGAACAAGAGGTGGATTTGGAGTAGATTCCCTTCCACTGGAAGTTCCCACTGCATCCTAGGATCGAGTTTTGGACGGCATCTGTGGCAACAAACATTTGAAAGCAAATATAATATGCCAAAGACAAAACCATCTGATTCACATTACCAAAAAGAGTAATGTACAGACTCGATTTTTCAACAGGATACATTACCCAGTACACAATAGCACTACCCATTATACATTAATACACTACTTTTATTTCTACTACTATACCACTATTCCTACTTCTAGTTGTTCCTGGCAGCCTCGTTGTTGGGTGTGGGAGACCATTCATCGACCAACCTCATAGAAGGAGGGGGCTTAAAAAGGTCTAGCTCACCACCAAGTACTTCTCCCGCAACGCGTGAGGGTCTGGCTTCCGACCCGACAGGATCCATAGGGGCACTGGGATGTAGTTGCGAATACAGTACATGGACTTCCTCATGTAGGGTATTGCAATACGCCTGCAGGTGGTCAATGGTAGTGCTAAGTTCATTGACTCGAGCTCGAGCCTTGGCTGCCTTAGCCCAAGCTACTGAACGAGACTGTACCGTCCAGTCGAGCGCTAAATCCCGATCAGCAAGCTGATCCTGCAGACGGCGGATGTAACTCCTTAATTCGTTTATTCTATCACCATCCGCAACCCACATACTTTTCCTGCATTGTAGTTCCGTTTTGTCGGCGTTTCGAGACCGGGGGGTCCCCGAGCCGACGAGTGAGAGTGCCGCGTGCCCCAGCCCAGATGGGTCGAGCGCGTGGGCGAGCGCGAAGGGGGGAAGAGAGAGAGAGAGCGAGAGGTCGGTGGCCGGAGCTGGGTCGCGACGGGGGAGACGGAGATTCCCGTGGCCTTCGTGTTCGTCCTGCGCCCAGGTCGGGTGCGCTTGCAGTAGGGGGTTACAAGCGTCCGCGCGGGTGAGGGGAGCGAGCGGCCCCAAGAGAGCGCCTGCCCCTGCCCTCGTTCCCGCGAGGCCAACCTTCTCTAAGAAGGCCCTGGTCCTTCCTTTTATAAGCGTAAGGAGAGGATCCAGGTGTACGAAATGGGGGTGTAGCAAGGTGCTACATGTCTAGCGAGGGAGAGCTAGCGCCCTAAGTACATGCCAAGGTGGCAGCCGGAGAGATCTTGGCACCCTGTTGGTGTGGCGTCGTGGCTGTTGGAGAAGCAGCGGAGCCTGATGGAGGGACAGCTGTTGGAACAGCTGTGCTCTTGCTGACGTCTCCCTGCTTTCGTAAGGGAGCTGAGAGTCGCCGTCGTCATGGTCTAGCGGGGCGCCATCATTGCCTATCTGGCGGAGCTGGCCAGATGGGACGCCGGTCTTATTCTCTGCGACCCAAGTCGGCTCAGGGCAGGGTGATGATGACGCTTCCTGTCGATGTGGCGGCCTTGTGTCCTAGGTCGGGCGTCGTGGAGGCTCCTCCGAAGTCGAGGTCGAGTCCGTCCTGCATGACAGAGGCCGAGCCCGAGCTCCTGGGTCGGGCGAGGCGGAGGTCGTTCGGCAGAGGCCGAGGCGGAGTCCGAGCCCTGGGTCGGGCGAGGCAGAGTTCGTCGTCTTCCGGGGCCTTAGCCCGAGTCCGAGCCCTGGGTCGGGCGGAGCGGAGTTCGCCGTCTTCCGGGACCTTAGCCCGAGTCCGAGCCCTGGGTCGGGCGGAGCGGAGTTCGCCGTCTTCCGGGGCCTTAGCCCGAGTCCGAGCCCTGGGTCGGGCGGAGCGGAGTTCGCCGTCTTCCGGGGCCTTAGCCCGAGTCCGAGCCCTGGGTCGGGCGGAGCGGAGTTCGCCGTCTTCCGGGGCCTTAGCCCGAGTCCGAGCCCTGGGTCGGGCAGAGCCTCCTATGGCACCTCTGGCGAAGTCTGGTCGCCCGTCGGTCTTACCTTTTGCGTTAAACGCCCCGGGGACTTGGTCGGTTAGCGCAGTGATTTAGTCAGGGTTACTTCTTATCGAAGGCGGGGCCTCGAGCGAGCCGGAGATGCGTCTGCCGTGAAAGAGGAGGCCTCAGGCGAGACGGAGTCATCTTAGGGTCGGCTGCCCTCGCCCGAGGCTAGGCTCGGGCGTGGCGTGATCAAGTCGCTCGTATGGACTGATCCCTAACTTAATCAAACCCATCAGGCCTCTTCAGCTTTATGCTGATGGGGGTTACCAGCTGAGAATTAGGCGTCTTGAGGGTACCCCTAATTATGGTCCCCGACAGTAGCCCCTGAGCCTCGAAGAGAGTGTTAACACTCGCTTGGAGGCTTGCGTCGCACTTTTTTGCAAGGGGACCAGCCTTTCTCGGTGGTACTTTGTTCCGGTGGGTGCGCGCGAGCGCACCCGCCGGGTGTAGCCCCCGAGGCCTCGGAGGAGTGGTTTCACTCCTTCGAGGTCTTAATGCCTTGCGTAATGCCTCGGCTGGTCTGGCGGTTCCCTCATGCGAGCAGGGCGTAGCCCAGGTGCACTGTCGTGGCCCAAGTTCTCGGGCTGGTATGTTGACGCTGTCAACGGTTCGGCCGGAGCCGGGTTTGCGAGAGCAGCCCCCGAGCCTCCGCGCGGAGCGAGAGGACGATCAGGGACAGACTCGGCTTTTTTACATACGCCCCTACGTCGCCTTTCCGCAAGGAGGAGGGGGGGAGTGCGCCATGTTACCCTCGATGGGCACCGAACATGGTGTCTCTGGTGAGCTGCAATCGGGTAATCCGAGTGGACGTCCGTGCCCCGTTCGTTGGGGGTCGGCTAGGGGCCCGGAGGCACGCCCAAAAGTACCTGCGGGTGATCTGCCGGACCCAGTCCCCTAGCGACGGGGTCCGAGGGCTTGTTGCCTCCCTCCGATGGGATTCCGTTACAGAGTCGTTCCCGCTGGTCTCGGAAATGTCCTAGGGTACCTCGGGAGCGCAGCCCGAGCCTTGGTTATGTATCGAACGTACCCCTGGTCATCCCTCGCTCGGCGTCTGAGGCGATTGTGAACCCTTCGACAGGCCAGCCTTCGAACCCCTGATCAGTAATGGGCGCGGAGCCCTAGTAGCCTGAGGCGGTCGTGGAACCTTTCGGGAGGCCGACCTTCGAACCCCTGACCAGTAGTGGGTGTCGGGCCCACACGATCTGAGGCGGCTGTTGAACCCCTCAGGGGGGCCAGCCTTCGAACCCCTGATCAGTAGGGAGGCTCGGAGCCTAGTTCCTTCACGGGGAAGGATCCCTTTGGGGGTATCCCCTTTCCCGGTCCCTGTTGCAAGAGAAAGAGAAAGAAGGAAAGGGGAAAAAAGGATATGAAATCGAACGACGTGGCGTACCTTTTTTAGGTGTGGTCGTTTTGGTGAAGGCGAAGCGTCGCCAGCTGCTCCTGCTAGAAGCGTCGCCCGTCCAGCCGCAGAGTTAATGCGCCGGGGCGAGTAGTTGGCGAGGCTGCCGTTGCGCGTGCGCGAGCCGTTCGAGGTACGGGTCACGGGCGCGTCGTCTTCACACCGTGAGAGAGGGTTCCCTCGCTGCCTCTGGATGGGACATGAGCTTGGCTGATGGCGTGGCTGCTGCTCCCGCGCGCCTGCCACCGTCATTATTGCCGGCCCACTTTTGACCGCGTTTGACCGCTGCGCCAGGCTGGCGCTGCTGGGTCGCGGGCTGGGTCGCCTCGAATCGCGGTAGCGGTTCCGCAATCGAGGAGGCGCGGTGGTGGCGCAAGTGGCACAGCGGCTCGCATGCAGCGCCCGGCGCGCCAGTTGCGTGACGCGTGGGCTTGAGCCGTCGCGCTGGCCTGTCAGGAGTCGGGGAAGCGCGTCCACTTGGCGCGGTTGCATGCCGCCTGCATGGCCGCCTGCCCCTTTCGCCCGCTGGTCTGGGCAAAAGTGGAGGGTTACTTGTAACCGCTGGGTGGTTGCGCGCGTCGTGCGCGACGGTTCGGCTTCCTCGGCTCGGAGCCGGTCTCCCTGACTTGTGGGTCCCAGCCCCCGCGCCGCGGGGGAGGGCTTTGGAGGCGTGTTGAAGAAGACTCAGCCCGTGACGGTTGGGGGCGCAAGCAGGGGGAGTTGCCTTTAAAAGGAGGGCGACCCTTTCGTAAGGCGACCATGCCTTCTCCCTGCATGACGCCTCGTGTCTCTCCGCCTTCCAAGCCCCCGGATGGGGGAAACCGCCGTCTCTTCGCCCCATCGTTGGAGGAACGCAACTCCGTGGGAGTTGGTACCTTTCAGCCATCGTTCGGCTTCAAGGATTTTCATCAGCCAGCTCAGCCGCTCCCCTTTGCCGGGGGTCACCCAAGACGGTGACCACCAGCCCCTGGATGGGTAGGAGCAGCTGGGCTGTGGCCTTTGCCCCGCTCCCAGCTGGTCTTCATCATCCCGGCCGGGACAGGACTCGGGCCAAGCCGGTGCTCTGCCCCTTGCGTGGGTCGGCCGACCGCCTCCTCTTCCAGCTTCTGGCGGTGGAAACCATCCTCCAGTTCTGCGGAGGAGACTTCCTCCAGCCATGCCGGGGAAGGCGAACTGTTGCTTCCCAGCTAGGATGCAACATTCCGTCTTCCTCCTCGCATTCGCTGCGAGGACGGCTGCGAGGATCTGCTGGGGCGTTTGGGGGCGTCGGCGGACGGAGGTGGCTTCTCTACCGTCGAGATTGCCAACTCCGTCAGTAGCCCTGGGTCTCCGTCCCCTGGCCTGGATGGTAGCGCCTCATCCTCGGGGGGTGGCACTTCGAATGCCAGTGTTTTCGTTCATTACGGCTTTCGGGGCCTGAACATGTATGTAACGCCGGCACGGAGCCGTGTTTTTTCCTTATTTTCGAGCACTAAGACTCGCCTGCTGATTATCTGAATCGCTTCACCAAGCGTGAGTTGCCCCGTGTCAAGGTGACGAGTGAGGTATCCGTATCCCGGAGGCGTAGGAGTCCCTCGGCTTGGTCGGACCTGTTGTCCGAGGCTCCTCTAGCTTAGTTAAAGAGACCCCTCGGCCGCTCTTCGACGAGCCGAGGCCAGGGGTAGCGATATCAGTACGAGCAGAGGCGGAGTTGGCTCGGAAATGAAACCTGGTTGGCCGGAGCCTAGCCGGGTTGTCTGTTGGCAGGACTGACGTTGGAGTTGACCAGCCGAGGCTTCGGACCGGGCCGGCGCCCTCGGAAGGTGGTCGGCCGAGGCCCCGGAGGTGGCCGGCCGAGCCGTCCGCTCGGGCCGGGTTCTCAGAGAAGTCCCTGGCAGAGATTGCTCGGGCGTGGTGACGACGTCGTCCTTCGGAGCGGAGGCCCTCGGACCGCGTCGCCGTCCGAGGCTAGGTCGGGCCTTGCCGAAGGTGCTGTCGATGCCGAGGGTGTCATCGCCCTCTTCCAGCGTCAAGATCCGAGCCTGCAGGGTCAAATCGTCTTGTAGCGTGGGCCTTGTGTGGCCGTCGAGGCCAGAACACACACCCTTGCTGCGTTATAAAGCTGCTTCTCTTTTCCTCTTGTTTCGAGTATCTGGACTTTTTGTCGGTAGCAGGGATGTTAGTGCGAGCGAGAGTTGCTTCTCGCGGAAGGTGATGAGTGAGGTATCCGTATCCCGGAGGCGTGGGAGTCCCTCGGCTCGGTCGGCCTCGCCGCTTACGCGTACTTTCACCCGTCCATGAGGCCCTGTCACCGACTCGGTCGAGAAGGCTCGAAGAATCGCTTCGACAGAAAGGCTTTCGAACGTAAAGACTTATTCGATCCGCAGAGTCACCTTATCCGAACACGAGTTACTTATCGCAGAAGGTGATGAGTGAGGTATCCGTATCCCGGAGGCGTAGGAGTCCCTCGGCTCGGTCAGCCTTGGCTGCTTACGTGTACCCCGTCGTTTCCAGGACTCACTTTTCGAAGTAGTCAAAAAGCACGAAAGATGTTCTGGTAAAAGAGATTTTCTTTTCGAGGAAAATTTTGATGCAGAGGGGGTTTCCCCCCTTTTAGCCCCCGAGGGAGGGTCGGGCCTTGCCGAGGCGAGGCCGACCCTTCCTTGTTGACTAAACTTTGCGTGGGTGCGGGGTATATGAACAACTTGGAAACATCTTAAGGGTAGAAGCGACGTAGCTGTTGGATGTTCCAAGCGTTGCCGTAGACCTCGCCTTGACTGTTGGCCAGCTTGTACGTTCCGGGCTTCAGAACTTTGGCGATGATGAACGGCCCCTCCCAGGGGGGCGTGAGCTTGTGCCTCCCTCGGGCGTCTTGCCGCAGCCGAAGCACCAGGTCGCCCACCTGGAGGTCTCGGGGTCGGACCCCTCGGGCGTGGTAGCGTCGCAGGGACTGCTGGTACCGCGCCGAGTGTAGTAAGGCCCTGTCCCGAGCCTCGTACAGCTGGTCCAGCGAGTCTTCTCGGCTTGCTTGGTTACTTTCGTCATCATAGGACCTCGTCCTCGGGGAGCCGTATTCCAGGTCCGTGGGCAAGACGGCCTCGGCCCCGTAGACCAGGAAGAACGGCGTGAAACCCGTGGCCCGGCTCGGCGTCGTCCTCAGGCTCCAGACCACCGAGGGGAGTTCCTTCATCCACCGCTTGCCGAACTTGTTGAGGTCGTTGTAAATCCGAGGCTTGAGCCCTTGTAGGATCATGCCGTTGGCGCGCTCTACTTGCCCATTCGACATGGGATGAGCTACGGCGGCCCAGTCCACCCGGATGTTGTGATCCTCGCAAAAATCCAAGAATTTTTTGCCGGTGAACTGGGTGCCATTGTCGGTGATGATGGAGTTCGGGACCCCGAAGCGAAGGATGATGTTGGTGAAGAATGCCACCGCCTGCTCGGACCTGATGCTGTTCAGGGGTCGGACCTCGATCCACTTGGAGAATTTGTCGATGGCGACCAGCAGGTGCGTGTAGCCCCCGGGCGCCTTCTGCAGAGGGCCGACGAGGTCCAGACCCCACACAGCGAAGGGCCAGGTGATGGGTATCGTCTGCAGAGCCTGAGCGGGCAGGTGGGTCTGCTTCGCATAGAATTGGCACCCTTCGCAGGCGCGGACAATTCTAGTGGCGTCAGCCACCGCCGTTGGCCAGTAGAAGCCTTGGCGGAAAGCGTTCCCGACGAGGGTTCGAGGTGCTGCATGATGGCCGCAAGCCCCCGAGTGTATTTCCCGCAGGAGTTCCTGACCTTCGGCGATGGAGATGCATCGCTGGAGGATGCCCGAGGGGCTACGGTGGTAGAGCTCCTTCTCATCGCCCAGCAAGACGAACGACTTGGCGCGTCACGCTACACGCCGTGCCTCGGCTCGGTCGAGGAGCAGTTCTCCTTGGCGGAGATATTGCAAGTACGGGGTTTGCCAATCTTGATCTGGCATGACCCTGCTCTGCTCCTCCTCGATGCGCAGTGCTTCGCCCTCGGGGGCCGAGGGTTCCTCGGGTCGAACCGAGGGTGGCTCGGGCTGGGCCGAGGTTACCTCGGACGGGGCCGAAGGTACCTTGGGCTCGGGCGCGTCGTCCATCTTGACGGAGGGTTGGTGCAGATCCCGGGAGAAGACGTCCGGGGGAACCGTTGTTCGCCCTGAGGCGATCTTCGCCAGCTCGTCCGCAGTCTCGTTGTAGCGCCGGGCGATGTGGTTAAGCTCGAGCCCGTAGAACTTGTCTTCCAGGCGTCGAACCTCCTCACAGTAGGCTTCCATCTTCGGGTCACGGCAGTGGGAGTTCTTCATGACTTGGTCGATGACGAGCTGTGAGTCGCCGCGTGCATCGAGGCGTCGGACCCCTAGCTCAATGGCGATTCGCAACCCGTTGATCAGAGCCTCGTACTCAGCCACATTGTTGGACGCCGGGAAATGGAGGCATAGCACGTAGCGCAGGTGTTTCCCGAGGGGCGAGACGAAGAGCAGGCCCGCGCCGGCTCCCGTCTTCATCAGCGACCCGTCGAAAAACATGGTCCAGAGCTCCGGTTGGATCGGGGCCGTCGGCAGCTGGGTGTCGGCCCATTCGGCTACGAAGTCCGCCAGTACCTGGGACTTGATGGCCTTCCGAGGGGCGAACGAGATTGTCTCGCCCATAATTTCCACCGCCCACTTTGCGATCCGTCCCGAGGCTTCCCGGCACTGGATGATCTCCCCCAGGGGGAAGGATGACACCACAGTCACCGGATGAGACTCGAAGTAGTGTCGCAGCTTTCGCCTCGTCAGGATCACCGCATACAGCAGCTTCTGAATTTGTGGGTAGCGGATCTTGGTTTCGGACAGCACTTCGCTGACGAAGTAAACTGGCCTCTGAATGGGCAAAGCATGCCCCTCTTCCTGCCTTTCGACCACGATCGCGGCGCTGACCACCTGAGTGGTAGCGGCGACGTAGACCAGGAGGACTTCACCATCAGCTGGGGGTACCAAGATGGGCGCCTGGGTGAGGAGCGCCTTCAGGTTCCCGAGGGCCTCCTCGGCCTCGGGGGTCCAAGTGAAGCACTCGGCCTTCCTTAAGAGACGGTACAGGGGCAGGCCTCTTTCGCCGAGGCGCGAGATGAAACGGCTCAGGGCCGCGAGACATCCCATGACCCTTTGTACGCCTTTTAAGTCTTTGATGGGCCCCATGTTTGTGATGGTTGCGATCTTTTCCGGGTTGGCTTCGATGCCCCGCTCGGAGACGATGAATCCCAAGAGCATGCCTCGGGGCACCCCGAAGACGCACTTCTCGGGATTAAGCTTGACGCCCTTCGCCTTGAGACACCGGAATGTCAGTTCGAGGTCGGAGAGAAGATCGGAGGCTTTCCTCGTCTTGACTACGATGTCATCGACGTAAGCCTCGACCGTGCGACCGATGTGTTCGCCGAACACATGGTTCATGCACCGCTGGTACGTTGCACCCGCGTTCCTCAAACCGAACGACATGGTGACATAACAGTACATGCCGAAGGGCGTGATGAAAGAAGTCGCGAGCTGGTCGGACTCTTTCATCTTGATTTGATGATACCCTGAGTAGGCATCAAGGAAAGACAGGGTTTCGCACCCTGCAGTGGAGTCCACGATTTGATCGATGCGAGGTAGAGGGTAGGGGACCTTCAGACATGCTTTGTTAAGACCAGTGTAGTCTACACACATCCGCCATTTCCCCCCTTTCTTCCTCACAAGTACAGGGTTGGCAAGCCATTCGGGATGGAATACCTCCTTGATGAACCCTGCTGCCATCAGCTTGTGGATCTCCTCGCCTATCACCCTGCGCCTTTCCTCGTCGAATTGGCGCAGAGGCTGTCTGACCGGTCGGGCTCCGGCCCGAATATCCAGCGAGTGCTCGGCGACATCCCTCGGTATGCCGGGCATGTCCGAGGGACTCCACGCAAAGACGTCGGCGTTTGCGCGGAGGAAGTCGACGAGCACTGCTTCCTATTTGGGGTCGAGCCCGGAACCGATCTGGATCTGCCTGGAGGTATCGCCACTGGGGTCGAGAGGGACGGCCTTGACCGTCTCCGCTGGCTCGAAGTTGCCGGCGTGTCGCTTCACGTCCGGCACCTCTCGGGAGAGGCTTTCCAGGTCGGCAATGAGGGCCTCGGACTCGGCGAGGGCCTCGGCGTACTCCACGCACTCCACATCGCATTCGAACGCGTGTTTGTACGTGGGGCCGACGGTGATGACCCCGTTGGGGCCTGGCATCTTGAGCTTCAGGTACGTGTAGTTGGGGACGGCCATGAACTTCGCGTAGCATGGCCTTCCCAACACTGCGTGGTAGGTTCCTCGGAACCCGACCACCTCGAACGTCAAGGTCTCCCTTCGGAAGTTGGAGGGTGTTCCGAAGCAGACAGGAAGGTCGATCTGCCTGAGGGGCTGGACGCGCTTCCTGGGGATGATCCCGTGGAAGGGCGCAGCGCCTGCTCGGACGGATGACAGACCGACGCGCAGGAGCCTGAGGGTCTCGGCGTAGATGATATTGAGGCAGCTGCCCCCATCCATCAGGACCTTGGTGAGCCTGACGTCGCCGATGACGGGGTCGACGACGAGCGGGTACTTCCCCGGGCTCGGCACGTGGTCGGGGTGGTCGTCCCGGTCGAAGGTGATGGGCTTGTCGGACCAGTCTAGGTAGACTGGTGCCGCCACCTTCACCGAGCAGACCTCCCGACGCTCTTGCTTGCGATGCCGAGCCGAGGCATTCGCCGCATGCCCTCCGTAGATCATGAAGCAGTCGCGGACCTCGGGGAACTCTCCTGCTTGGCGATCCTCCCTTTTGTCGTCGTCGTGAGCCCTGCCGCCCTCTGCGGGTGGCCCGGCCCTGTGGAAGTGGCGCCGAAGCATGACGCACTCTTCGAGGGTGTGCTTGACGGGCCCCTGATGGTAGGGGCACGTCTCCTTGAGTGCCTTGTCGAAGAGGTTAGCACCTCCGGGGGGCTTCCGAGGGTTCTTGTGTTCGGCGGCGGCGACAAGGTCTGCATCGGGAACGTCGCGTTTCGCTTGCGACTTCCTCCTGCCTTTCTTCTTGGCGCCGCGCGGAGTAGACGCCTCGGGAGCATCCTCCGACGGGCGGCCCTGGGGCTGCTTGTCCTTTCGGAAGATGGCCTCTACCGCCTCCTGGCCGGAGGCGAACTTGGTGGCGATGTCCATCAGCTCGCTCGCCCTGTTGGGGGTCTTGCGACCCAACTTGCTCACCAGGTCACGGCAGGTGGTGCCGGCGAGGAACGCGCCGATGACATCGGAGTCGGTGATGTTGGGCAGCTCGGTGCGCTGCTTCGAGAACCGCCGGATGTAGTCCCGAAGAGACTCTCCCGGCAGTTGCCGACAGCTTCGGAGGTCCCAGGAATTCCCGGGGCGCACGTACGTGCCCTGGAAGTTGCCGGCGAAAGCTTGGACCAGATCCTCCCAGTTGGAAATCTGCCCCGGAGGCAGGTGCTCCAACCAGGCACGAGTAGTGTCGGAGAGCAACAGGGGGAGGTTGCGGATGATGAGGTTGTCGTCGTCCGTCCCACCCAGCTGACAGGCCAGGCGGTAGTCCGCGAGCCACAATTCCGGTCTCGTTTCCCCCGAGTACTTTGTGATAGTAGTCGGGGGTCGGAATCGGGTCGGGAACGGCGCCCGCCGAATGGCTCGGCTGAAGACCTGCGGACCGGGCGGTTCGGGCGAGGGACTCCGATCCTCCCCGCTGTCGTAGCGTCCCCCATGCCTGGGGTGATAGCCTCGGCGTACCCTTTCGTCGAGGCGTGCCCGACGGTCGTGATGAGGGTGCTCGTCGCCGAGGTGGCCCGGGGCCGCAGGCGCGGTATTGCGCGTGCGCCCGGTATAGACCGAGGCTTCCCGCATGGGCCGGGAAGTCGCGGCACGAGGTTCCGAGGGGTACCCCTGCCTTCGGGAGGCAGAGCTCTCGGCCCGCCGGGCCGCAGCGCCTTCCAGGAGATGCTTGAGCTCTCCCTGGATTCGCCGTCCCTCGGTGGTTGATGACTTTGGCATCGCGCGGAGGAGCATCGCTGCCGCTGCCAGGTCCTGACCGGTTCCGCCGGATGCGGGAGGCAGTCTGGCCCTGGCATCGTTGGCGATGCGGTGCTGGAGACCCTGGGGCAGGTGACGTATTTCTTCGGCCGGGGGCTGGCCCGCCCATTCCTGTCCGACGTCCCGGCGGATTGCCTCGAGCGCTCCTGCTCCCTCATCGAGCCCGGCCTGCGCCCCGCGGACTTGCTCGAGCTGTGGGTCGTGACCCCCCGCCGGAACGGGGACCACAGCTAGCTCCCGCGGGATGTCGGCGCGAGGCGCTGGCCTAGGGAGATCGCCATCCTCCGGCATGCCGAGATGGCTGCCTCCGGAGGGATCCCCTAGCTCAATGTGGAAACATTCGCGGCTCGGGCCGCAGTCCTTGTCGTCAAGGCTGCGGCTGCCGTCGGAATAATCGGAGAGGCAGTAGTTGCATGCGGTCATGAAGTCCCGCATGGCACTGGGGTTGCCAGATCCGGAGAAATCCCAGCAGATGCTGGGGTCGTCGTCTTCCTCGGACCTAGAGGGTCCGTAGGTTGAGACGCCCGTCAATCGGTCCCAGGGCGACCGCACACGAAACCCCAGAGGGGTTGCACTCGCCTCAACGTATCCACCAAAGCGAGATCACTAGGCAGGTTGAGGCCGAGTCGAAATGACGAAAGATGGGGAGCAGTCGGTACCTTTTTGTCGACGAGGAGCGATGAAGTCACGTCGGGGGCTGACCGCGCCGTCGTCTTGGGTACGAGGGCGACGTCCTGCAGGCCCTTCGTGAGCGTGCTGGCGTCGTCCACCTGCTCGGGGTCGACGTGTTGCGGGGGGACGGCGCTCTCCTCCGCCTCGAACGCGAGGGTGACACTTGGCGTGTCCTCCGTTGGGGCGCTGGGGATGTCGATTTGCTCGACAGCCGTCGGAGCGCAGCCTCCCGCTCGGCCCTGGTTGCCCCGCCTCCTCCTCCTCCAACGGTGAGGGAGAGGATGGGGCGAGCTCGAAAGTTGTCCTTCCCCCACGCGGGAAAGACGTCGTCGGTTCCGCCGCCGGCGGGCGGGCTGTCGATCGCCATTGTCGCCGCCGTACAGCGGTGGAAGGAGTACCATGTCGTAGCCGCTGTCGAGAGACATGAACTCGAGGCTCCCGAAACGGAGCACCGTCCCAGGTTGGAGAGGTCGTTGGAGACTGCCCATCTGGAGCTTGACGGGAAACTGCTCGTCAACACGCAGCGTGCCCCTACCTGGCGCGCCAACTGTCGGCGTTTCGAGACCGGGGGGTCCCCGAGCCGACGAGTGAGAGTGCCGCGTGCCCCAGCCCAGATGGGTCGAGCGCGTGGGCGAGCGCGAAGGGGGGAAGAGAGAGAGAGAGAGAGCGAGAGGTCGGTGGCCGGAGCCGGGTCGCGACGGGGGAGACGGAGATTCCCGCGGCCTTCGTGTTCGTCCCGCGCCCAGGTCGGGTGCGCTTGCAGTAGGGGGTTACAAGCGTCCGCGCGGGTGAGGGGAGCGAGCGGCCCCAAGAGAGCGCCTGCCCCTGCCCTCGTTCCCGCGAGGCCAACCTTCTCTAAGAAGGCCCTGGTCCTTCCTTTTATAAGCGTAAGGAGAGGATCCAGGTGTACGAAATAGGGGTGTAGCAAGGTGCTACGTGTCTAGCGAGGGAGAGCTAGTGCCCTAAGTACATGCCAAGGTGGCAGCCGGAGAGATCTTGGCACCCTGTTGGTGTGGCGTCGTGGCTGTTGGAGAAGCAGCGGAGCCTGATGGAGGGACAGCTGTTGGAACAGCTGTGCTCTTGCTGACGTCTCCCTGCTTTCGTAAGGGAGCTGAGAGTCGCCGTCGTCATGGTCTAGCGGGGCGCCATCATTGCCTATCTGGCGGAGCTGGCCAGATGGGACGCCGGTCTTATTCTCTGCGACCCAAGTCGGCTCAGGGCAGGGTGATGATGACGCTTCCTGTCGACGTGGCGGCCTTGTGTCCTAGGTCGGGCATCGTGGAGGCTCCTCCGAAGTCGAGGTTGAGTCCGTCCTGCATGACAGAGGCCGAGCCCGAGCTCCTGGGTCGGGCGAGGCGGAGGTCGTTCGGCAGAGGCCGAGGCGGAGTCCGAGCCCTGGGTCGGGCGAGGCGGAGTTCGTCGTCTTCCGGGGCCTTAGCCCGAGTCCGAGCCCTAGGTCGGGCGGAGCGGAGTTCGCCGTCTTCCGGGGCCTTAGCCCGAGTCCGAGCCCTGGGTCGGGCGGAGCGGAGTTCGCCGTCTTCCGGGGCCTTAGCCCGAGTCCGAGCCCTGGGTCGGGCGGAGCGGAGTTCGCCGTCTTCCGGGGCCTTAGCCCGAGTCCGAGCCCTGGGTCGGGCAGAGCCTCCTATGGCACCTCTGGCGAAGTCTGGTCGCCCGTCGGTCTTACCTTTTGCGTTAAACGCCCCGGGGACTTGGTCGGTTAGCGCAGTGATTTAGTCAGGGTTACTTCTTATCGAAGGCGGGGCCTCGGGCGAGCCGGAGATGCGTCTGCCGTGAAAGAGGAGGCCTCAGGCGAGACGGAGTCATCTTAGGGTCGGCTGCCCTCGCCCGAGGCTAGGCTCGGGCGTGGCGTGATCAAGTCGCTCGTATGGACTGATCCCTGACTTAATCAAACCCATCAGGCCTCTTCAGCTTTATGCTGATGGGGGTTACCAGCTGAGAATTAGGCGTCTTGAGGGTACCCCTAATTATGGTCCTCGACACGTTTGAAGCTGATTCACATGGGCTTCGAGATCCCCAATTGGATCATTGCTTCCGCTACTACTATTCTCATCCCGCGGGGCAAGTTGATGACGAGGTACTCCAATCGGGCCTGTTGACTTATGTGCGGTCTTCCTTGTGCGTAGCGGCATTTCTCTAAGGGGGAAATTTTATTAGTATAATTCTTACCATGATGCATGTGTAATTACAGAATCAACCTTAGTTGATTCATACCTTCTATACATTGCACTCTTCCTATCTGGTCTTTCATATAGATTCTTCAGATATGGGGGATAAGAATAGAAGAAACCTTTCTAGGTGAGTTTTTAGAAAATCCTTTTGAAAATGCTTTATAATATCTGCAAAGAAGGGCTACGCTCCGATACCAGCTACGACGGAACCTCCCAAGTCAGTAGGCCCACCTACACTTGTCCTTGTCCCACAGACATCAGACAACCCTGTAGATGTTCCTGAATCACTTGACAAGTTTGGTATCTTCTCTTACCTTTCCAGGAACGTTTCACCCGTCTTGCAGACATTACAGAACATCGGAGATATCAAAAAGCGGAAGTGATTACATAAACTTACATTTATTTTAAAAGTAAGATTAAGTTACTTATTACAGACCAGGAAATATAAACGAGTGCAGAGTAATATTATTACATAACCAAGGGAGGCAAAAACTCCTCCCGATTAGTTTTTACATAAAAGTTTTATTATGGAGGACCATGTCCTCCCGCTTCTTCACTCTTGCTTCTCCTCATGAGGAACCACCTTAGCACAGAAGCAACAGAAATCTGCTGCTTCCTCACCTAAAAACAACGGGGGAATAAACCCTGAGTATGGAATTACTCAGCAAGTCTTACCGACTAAAGGAAAGACTCTCAAGGGTATGCTGGTTACAAGGGAGTCAAGGTAAGGTTTCTCAATGATCAAAGACTCTGTTTGCAGAAATGCTTACTAAAAGTGGATCCTTAAAAATCCAGTTTTATTGTCAGGTTAGGTAAAATTACCTGCATCTAGAGTTCTTTCTACCCTAGTTCAAACACTTGACCTGCACTAGCCAATTTCTTAACCACTCTTCATCTTTACTGGATTGCTACGTGTAAGTCAGTGACCAAGTCTTCATAACCGCGAAGGTACGGCGATCCAAATCGATTATACTTAGCTAAGGATCTCCGATCATACGACATATGTAGCACTTAACCCTTGCATATGTCAACCCGCCATCGGGGTTCTTAAGACCAGATCAGGTTCACGCAAACCGAGAGCACAGATACACCACCATCCAGCCTCTTGCTACGGAGGGTACACGATACTCTCGCCACCGCTCCACGCCCATTTCGTGTTATCTTATTCTGGCCTTAGTCTGCCCGAGGCAAGGCTTACCCATGACGAGGTATGTGACCAGTTAAAGGGTCCTCGGTCATCAAGCCTACATCGACAAGGTCCTTAATCGACTCAGACGGAGGCACTACACCGAGACTCTCTTCTCGTGCAAGTCACCCACCCGGTCTCACTTAATCATTTCAACCCAAAAACTTGGTACCTGGCAGAGGTACATCTTTTCCGATGTTGAATCCATCACGGCCGTGATGGATCCACCATCAAGTTTTATTTTCAAAAACATCCTTCCCACTTAGCCAATCATCTTTTGTAAAACAAAATATTTAGTTTTTCTAAAGCAAGGCTAAGCATCAAAATCTTTTGTAAAACGGGTGATCAAGGAAGGTAATCAAATTCAAGGCAGGGAATGCAGGAATTGTTTTAGCAATCAATTCCTATCACCTAATGCATCAAGCAAGTGAGAAAGATTTTTAAAATACAAGGAGGGTGGCAAATGCACCGGGGCTTGCCTTCGTTAGTAGGTGAGTCTAGCTCAGGCCCGCAGATGTCAAAATAAAGACAAGATCCTGCCTGAGAGTCCGAAGGTGGTGGTGCCTTTTCTTCACTTACTTCAACTTCTTCTTCGTTTTCTAAACATAACCACATATATGTATATAAGAATGAATGCCATGTAATGCTCATGAGAGTGCAAAGATAATAATAACTTATTATCTAAGGTCTTGAGTACAACTTTCCTTCACGGAACTCCGAGAACTTAGGGTTTCTAGAGTCAGTAAAGGAGTTCATAGAGCAGGGGTGGGGGTTTTGGGTTCTGGTTATCAAACAAGGTCCAAATCAACCCAAATTCTACCCAAGGCTTCTAAATAATATATAGGGCTCATATAAAAAGTTTGGACATTTTTGGAATTACCATTTATTTTCTAAAAATCCAAAACCACTACCTTAAACTACTTTAAATACCTTAAAATTCCTTATTTAACCTAAAAATCATGAAACTATTTTTATTAAATTCTAGGGAAAATAAGAAGTCTAGGAAAATTGGTTTCACAATTTTAGGATTTTTCTACAATTTTTAACAAATTTCCAAAGCTCTATTGAAAAAGAAAAAGAAAAAGTTCAAACAGTAATGGGCTGGTTTCAGTCCAAGCGGCCCAAACATAGGGGAAAGCGCGCGCGTGCCAGCGCCTGCGGGGTAGGTTTGCACAGGGGCCCTTGGTCTATCAGCTAAATCGAAGTAGGTTTATTTACTGTTCCACTGTGTCACTGACAACTTGCAGATAAACCCTCCGGGTTCTAATCCTTCACAGGGGAAGGTCCACGACGACGGCAGCGCGGAGGACGAACTCCGGTGAGGTTGTACTGGTGGATTTATGCTATGACCGGTGCTCCTGAGCGACATACACTGGATTGAACCCTCCCCGAATGATTCCCCTAACTTAATTTCACAATTGGTAAGCTATCAGGCTTTGTCCACGAGAACCGCGGACGATGAGGACAATTGGTACGTGTTCCCAGTGATCTAAAGCTGCTCCGTGCAAATTAGTGGTTCGACAAGCATCATAGAGCTACAAGAGTGCTCAAACGAGGGAGAGAGGGGGATGAACTGACCGGATTGGGGCTGTTCGCGGTGAGGTTCGTTTCATGGTGGTGGAGACTGATTTGGGGTGAAACCAAAATTCTAGCTCTCGGATGCACGGTTCCTAACGATTCTTGGTGGCGGGGTGGATGATGACCTTGCGGAGCCGGTGGAGGGCTCAATTTATAGGAAGTAAGAGCGATGGTGATCAATTCGGCCGAGCCGTGTTGGCGGCCAGAGATGATGAAGAAGTTTGGCGCAGTGATTTCGTGTCCACCATCGTGGCAGCCTCCCCAGCGACGATGAGACAGCAGTAGGGAGCCACGGCGACACGGTGGAAAGGCAAGGCCACGTGGTGCAAGGCCGGGAGACGGTGGTTCACCGGCGAGCATATCAGCTCAAGCCGCGGGGTAGAGGGGAAGTACGGGGGGGTCACCGGAGTGGAGGTCAGCTCACCGGCGATGACGATTTACCCATCCCGTGATGTTATCCGGTAATCTCCAGCACGAATCTGGGCGGCGGCAGCATGAATCCTAGCGCAGGGAGGTCACCGGCGACGAGCGAGCAGCGCTGGCAGTCTGATTTTTATCAGGCTACTGTACCATTGGATTGGGATTCAGTTAGCCTGACAGTCGTTATTCAGGCATGATTTGCTCACAAATCTCAATGGGAACATACTCCATGCTCTGCAGCAAAGTTGGAGAGCTATATACCATCTACAATTCAACTATAGTGATTGAACTCATTTGATCACTGGATCATGGTTGAATTCATACTCAAAGCTGACTCTGTTACACTGGATATCTGAATTTCAGAATGAAACCAGCCTGACAGCCAAGCTTTGAGCTTAATTATCTCTGGATTTTTCTTAACAACTGAGCTCACACTCTTAAGCAAAGTTGTTCTCCTATGATTGGGCTACAATTTTGATGTGGTGACCTAGGGCAAAAACCCTAGTATTTGAAAGTTACAAGGCTCAAAAGTTGATGAAAACACACTGATTTCAGACTTAGACTCAATTGAGCTTAAAGGGGTGATTTTTGCAAATAGACCCAAAACTTAGGGTTTAACTTGAAAATTCACATATGAGTGACCCAAATGACTCAAGATACTTAATTGACTTGGTTTTTGCACTTTAGTCCAAAAGTGGACTAATTTTGCACATAAGTCCCTAGGGTTTGGTTTTAGGGTTTTCCAGGGTTCAAATGGGATTTTTGGATATCCCAGGGGTACAAATTTAATTCACCTTTATTCATGGGACCATTTCATGACCTTTTCCTTAAGGCTTTTAGGTTTTCTCAATTTGGGTTATGTCTTACCCCTTTAATCCCTACTTAGGCTTAAATCTCCTATCCAGGGTTCTATTTGCAAAACACTAAAACAATACAACTTGTTTGAAATTTTTACCTAGTGAATGCACTCTAGGTGTGTCAAACATATGCAATGCCAATGCTTATGATGCCATGCTCATGTTTTAGTTATAGTAACACCAGGGGTGTTACAGACCCCCCCGGGGTCGAAACGCCGACAGATCCTATTGGGGTTGAGGTGATACAACTCGACGTTGTAGTCGTGCAACAAACCTTGGAGAAAGTTCCCAGGAGGAGGCGTGAATCCATGCGCGTGGAAGTGAAGGAAAGAGACAATGTAGTCGTTCATTGATCGTGGTTCACCCTTGTTCCCCGACACGATCCATTCATTTGCCTCCATCCTCGCCCGGATGAGCCTGCTTCTCACCGAGAACTTGACATAGGAGTGGGTGACATCCAAGTGACATCAAGGCTCTAGCGTGATTTTTGAATTAGTGTGCAGGTTCCAAACTTCCATAGGAAAGCAGGAGGGCTCAAGTGCTTAGATGAGGGAAAACAAAGAGGGCGGGAGCGATTGAAAGCATACCGGGGAAGGAAATGACCATGCCGTATAAAGAGGACAGAGGGAACAATGTGAACCATCATCTTGGTATGCCACACCCACCTTTTCTCTAACATTATAGGTTCCTCGAATCATGCCACTATGCCGCAACCAGCCATTCTTTAAAGGGCGAGCAAATGCAACGATATGCCTACACGTGCCCAAACCCATCCAAGCAAGAAGCGCTATGAGGTTGAAAACTCCTCTACAGTCCAATAAAAGTTGATCCATCAGATCCCTTCGATAGGGAACCAGACCATCACTTGAACTTATATGTTATCAATACCTCGGGCACCCCACATCGTCCAACAAGGAAAAGTAGGGTATGACCCAAACCCCTCTGTTTCTACCGAACAAGACACAGATGGGATGACCATATAAAAAGTCAAAATGACCCTCTGACTGGCCCTCTGCAACGTGTGGAGTCTTAGGGGTCGATATCACAAAACGAGGTCGACAACGCGATCACAGATAACAACATAGCCACATAGGTCATGCCCATAGGCGAAAAACTCTAAACAAATCTATAATTTCTTTATAGGCTCAGGGGATAGACGCACCGAGTCCGCTCGCGCGTCCTCAGTAAAACAATCGTTCCACACCTCCAAGGACAAAGGGACCCTCTAAATGAACCTACGATACCTTTAGAGGCTCGAGGGCTAGACTCGACGAGTCTGCTCGTGCGACCTCGAAAGAAACATGTGCACCATCAATGATGCCGACCCTGAACAAGCCTCCAAAGAAGCGCCAAGCTCCTTCAAAGGCTTAGGGGCTACTGTTAAGGGCGAATATCATAGGTATGATGTGGCACTCGTTTAGCAAAGAGAGGCATATCTCTGGCTATCCAAATTTTCCCTACTACTGCCGAAGAGATTCCAACTAACCCAACGCCCAGACATGAGGGATTGGGACCTCGAATATCGCCACAGAAGAGTTCCGCCTCACTCGAACACCCAGGCACGAGATTCATGGATTCATACTACTTTGGTCGTTACGGACATGGGAACGTGTAAGTTACACTCTTACATGGTGTACGCTCGATTGACAACATGGGAGCAGATATGACAGAGCATTTACGCCATCCACCACGGCACGAAGGTGGACACCGACTCAAACACTGCGTAACTATAAAGTCAACAAAGGACACCAGATAATCCGTTGTAGGACATGACGTGGCGTAACAACAGGCTCCAAGATGGCCTAGGCATGGCTACAATATCATGACAAAAGGAGGAGGCGTCATCCACGACGTCTCTCAACCGACGGGAACTCGGAGTACAACGAACTACATTACAACGCTCGACCTTCATCTGCATCGCCCGACCCTTAGACTCTTGTAAGGGGGTCCTTCTTCCACCTTAGCCTACAAAAAAGGGAATGAGGACTCGGGACACGAGCAATCGGCACACACCACCAACATAGCCAATCAAACAATCAAACCCCAAACCACTTGTAATCACCCACACGTTCTCAAAGACTTGGCACCTCGATCCGTCTCTCGTCTGTTTGTAACTCCGTACTACAACCCAGTGAAGATAACACGAGTAGTTCAACTAGACGTAGGGACATTCTATTTGAACTGGTATAAATCTTTGTATCCTCTTTACACATCATCCTCTCCAAGACACGCAAGACACGATAATTATTAGCCGGGCGTTCCAAAACACCGACAAATCTCTAAAATATAAGCTATGACCCTGCCCATATGCAATGGCAAGCGACAGAAAATGATGTTTTAGGGATATTTTGAGAACTCTATTTTTTCGAGAGATTTGTATTTTCCTTGAAAAATGAACTAATTTCTCTTGAAAAATAGATTTTTTTTGAAAATGTGGCCTTAACACGAGGACAAACACCGGGAAAAAAGACCGAAACCTGAAGCTTCTGCTGTTCACCTATTGGCTGTGTTCGCTGCGGCTTAAAGCCGTACTGTTACGGCTGTTTGTACTGCTGCAGCTGCAATCAGTAGAGACAAAATACTGTAGAAGCCGCAGCCGCAGCCAGATTAAAGCCGCAGCAAGCCGCAGCGAACACAGCCAATATATCATCAACGAAGACGAAGGGCTGCGGCGTTGTCTGTGAGCCATTGTTTTTTGTGTTTCTGCCAAGCTGTCCGGCCGAGTCCAAGTCGTCAAACTCGTTTTTGTTTCTTGGCGGAAAAGCACCTGGACGCTAATGGTGTGTTTGGTCTATGTAGTCACTTTATGTTTCATGAGATAATGTATCATAAGTTTATTCTATCAATTTTGGTGGAATCAACCCACTCCTCATATATATACTAATTATTAGTTTATAAGAAATGAGGTGCTGATGGATCAACCCATTCTATTCCACAAACCAAATAAAAAAGTGAGGAGTGAAAAGAAGATAGATCACTTTATTTCTCAAACCAAACGCGCTCTAAGTTCTGGGATCTGACTGCACGTCTGCATCTAATTGGTTAAAGTTCTATCCTTTTACACGAAACAAATAGCAAGTACTGGGGTCTGTCGCACCTTGCTTGGGTTGAGGCAATAAAATTCAGATATATATGTTGTGTACATCACGGTAGACATCCGATCAATGTCATATCAGGAGCGTCCAATGTATGTTTCGATTGCCAATTGGAAGATATAAAATCTCTTGCTAGTAAAAGTAGCAGAGCATTTCGCCGGATGCTTTGAAATTTCCACGTCTGATCTAGCCATATCTTTGCACTGAAAGGCTCCGCAACTATGAGCTGAAACTGCTCTAGTCAATATGGAGATCGCTATCTGACATGACACCCTTCATTATATACGACTAAGGGTCTGTTTGTTTCAACTTAGGGCCCGTTTGTTTCGTTGGAATTGAATTCCATTTTAATAATTATAATTTAGACAAAACTAATTAAGTTCATATATTTATATATGTAATATATTTGTATATTATTCTAAATAATATGAGAGAGCTAGTTATATACTATATTTTTGTTATAACGAAGCAAGTACAAGAGTGTGCTATAAGTTATACATCGGAAAAATAGCATGTAAATCTATAAAATCAATTTCCATCTCTCACCCTATTAATTTGAGATAGCTTATATGATAACTTTGAAAAGTGGTGGAATGTCACATTCTAAAAAATAGTCTATTTCATTAGTAAGATTCCAATTCCTCAAAATGAAAGCAAACAAACGGGACCTTATAGATTATATAATCTGGATTATAATCTAAATTATATAATCTAGATTATAATCTATACATATTATAATCTATATGTAGTTGTTTAGTAGTCTAGATTATATAAATGTAGATTATTCATAAAGACATCAGTACCCTTATTTGTTTATTTGAGGTTGGGAAAAAAGGATGACATATATTGTAATTTATATTTACATAACCTCATAATCTAGGCTTTAGATTATATAATTTGAACCTATAATTTAGGTGTTTGTTTACCTGCTCAATTATTTGCGCTGGATTATATAATGTAGGAGATCATAATCCGAAACAAATAGGGCCTAAGTCGACTTGGGCATGTAATCGTAAAGTTACAGAAGGTTGAAACTTTAAATCAATGTTTTACGCGAGCTGCTTTGCAAGCCATTCGCCCGGCCATCCCTCTGCGCTGTCGACCTGGCATATGTTAGTTTGTTTGAGTTTGACCAAAAAGCATGGTGGAGCGAAGATAGAGATCAGTTGTTCTTGCACGTGTTACGGATGTATGTTGGGACCAGTATTCACTGAAAATCGAACCAACACTGATTCATAATATAACATATGGGTGCTATTGGTTGGTCTTGTTCCTCCATGCATACATTCTCAACTTGACGTGTGTGTCTATATATATATATATATATATATATATATATATATATATATATATATATATATATATATATATATACACACGGCGCTGCTAAAATGCACCTGGGTGCATTCTCTATATTGAATGCACCCAGTCGTTTTCGCACGCCTCCTAGCCCTCCGCCGCT
Source organism: Zea luxurians (assembly GCA_029449295.1). NCBI lineage: Eukaryota > Viridiplantae > Streptophyta > Magnoliopsida > Poales > Poaceae > Zea > Zea luxurians. The sequence continues at coordinate 110,112,387 of JAOPSE010000010.1, forward strand.
GCCGCGCGCATCCCTTTCCCCGCGTCGCCGCCGCCTCCTCGATGCTCCTCCCCTAAATCCCACCGCCGCCGAGCGCCTCCCTATCCTCGCGCCGCCGAGCGTCTCCCTGTTCTCGCGCCGCCGCGCGTCTCCCTGTCCCCGCGCCGCCGCGCGCCTCTCTGTCAGCGTGTCTCTGTCCCCCGCATTTGAATAACTCTGAGAAATTTTGTTAAAAAATATGATTGCAACTGCTGGTCTGATGTAATTGCAACTGCTGGTCTGGTGTGATTGCAACTTCTATATAACTATGTCCAAAAATCTATTAAATAAACAAGATTGCAACTGCTGGTCTGATGTAATTGCAACTGTGGGTCTGGTGTGATTGCAACTTCTATATAACTATGTCCAAAAATCTATTAAACAAACAAGATTGCAACTGCTGGTCTGGTGTAATTGCAACTGTGGGTCTGGTGTGATTGCAACTTCTATATAACTATGTCCAAAAATCTATTAAACAAACAAGATTGCAACTGCTGGTCTAGTGTAATTGCAACTTCTGGTCTGGTGTGATTGCAACTTTTATATAACTATGTCCAAAAATCTGTTAAACAAACAATGATTGCAACTGCTGTCTGGTGTAATTGCAACGGCTGGTCTGGTGTGATTGCAACTCCTATATAACTATGTCCAAAAATCTATTAAACAAAACAATGATTGCAACTGCTGCCTGGTGTAATTGCAACTGCTGTCTGGTGTAATTGCAACTGCAAGTCTGGTGTGATTGCAACTTATGTGAAGAGGTTGAGCCGTTCACGGAGGAGCCGTTTATGGAGGAGCTGTTCACGGAGAAAGAGGGGCGGGGGCGGGAAAGTGAAAATATTCTGTCTGGAGCGTGCGGGAGGGACGAAACAGGCCTGGGTGGGACGGTTGGCTCGGACGTGGCACTTAGGTTCGGCCTGGGTGCATTCTCTATATTGAATGCACCCAGGTGTAATATATAAATACAGTATATATATATATATATATATATATATATATATATATATATATATACTAGCTCAGTGCCCGTGCGTTGCAACAGGATCATATAATAGCTCGATAACTTATATATACAAATGTGTGTTATATTGTTATGAGATGGAGGACGACATCCACGAGCCATTCGGGATGACGTTGAAGAGAAACTCGGGCCTGTGACGCACGAGCACTCACCTAGTAGTGTATTATACAAGATTTAACAAGACAATTTAAAGGCAAAAATTCAAGAATTATCTTTCATAGACTACTGTAAATTCATGACTAAAAGCTCACTGTAATTGACTTGCTTGAAGAACACAATAATACTACTGTGAATATGTGATACAACTTAATCACAGTAGTAAAATTACATCTGATGTTGTATTTGGTAAAAAAATATTTTTTTCAGAGTTCAGAGCCAACAACTAAACTCAGGTGTTACAAGGTACAACGAACCTTACTATTCAGATTATTAATATAAAAACTCAAGACAGATGTAATCCTCAAACAATCATAAGCAATGTGTATAGGAATTTTAGACATAATGGTGCCTACCACATGCTTTAGTATTCAGATTATTAACACAAACTCATGACATAATGACCAAAAAATATTAACACACAAACATGGACATAATGTTGTTTAGGAATTTCAGACATATATAGAGGTCAAATAGAGGAATTTTAGACAATGAACAATTATCATCATTAATAGGCTAGAGTTCAAATTCTTAATATATGAACTTGACATATAATAGTGCCTCTAGCAGTGTCGCCTTAGTTTAAAAGCAGTAATATGGCATAGAGAGGAGAGGAGAGGAGAGAAGAGAGGAAATAAACAATATCTATTGCTTTCCATATAAACTCATAAAGTTATATATATTCCAATCCCATGGAGAGATGAGGGGAGGAGAGCTACAAAAACCAATCATGTTCTGTTTCTCCTTTCAGGCCTAACCCTATGCAGCAGCATATTCATCCAAGAAACCAACAACCTGTAACATATCCCTTATTATCCTACCCATTACAAACTTGTCATTAAAATTAAATTCAGTACTGACTAATATTATCTCGATCAATCTTCAAGGACATCAAGCTCGATTTTGCTATGCTACAGAGAATGGTGCATGTGGACCCTTCTTCCTTATATGCATCAGGTGGTCTAAAGTTGGCTTTAACCTTTAGCCCACCTTACATTAGAGATTTGGACATCAAAAGAAAGCTAAAACATTCTAAAGCTTTTAGATCTCTAAGTTTAGAAGAGGGAGGCAAACATGTCCTAGAATATTGGAGATCGCAGCTGCTGCTATCACCAAGTAACACACTAAGATATCGAAGACCACAACTGCTGCTATCACCGTTTAAAGTATAGGATTTAGTGGTGGTGCTTTTGCTTCTACCTTAACAACTAAGATCTCAATCCATCTTAATTTGTCCAACCGAACTCTGAATGAAAAAGGGAATCGCATTTCAGGAATGATTGACGAGTTAGCACAATACAGGTTCAGAACCTTTGGTTATTTCTAAAATAAAGACTCGCATGTATGGCTATAACAATTTATACTTTTAAAAATGGATACTTATTGAGACCTGATAACCACATTTAGCTAGCTTAGCAGGAGGGAGCATGCTAACTCATAATGCCTTGTAATTACTAAATACTGATGAACCAGCGGAGCCATACCTCATTGACATCCTCAAGTAGCTCTGACAAACAAATTAGGGGACATGACAAATAAATTAGGGGACACTACCTCTGCGTATCTGCATAAGGGCCCAAGAGAGGTGGGGCCCGGCCATAGGAACGGAGCTCTCAGCTCCCACACCGTGCACCAGTGAATGCGAGCAGCTGGTCTGGCCTTCCAGTAATCCGATCTGCATGCAGTGTGATCCAGGATTCACGTGGATAAGGATGAAATCAAGAGAGCGTTAGCTAGGATCACACGCCAATAGCACAAGGAAGGAAGGAATGAGCGAACGAACCTTGAGGAAAACATCGCCGACGGGCTTCTTTGTGTGGCTCTCTGTCGTTGGTCGCAACCCCCGCCACTGCCCTCACTCGTCGCACATCGCGTTGTGGTCACGGTTGGGGCTGCCCTTCCGTCCGGTCGACCGGTCGAGCATGGGGCGATCAAGCAGGACTCGAGGAGGAGGTAGCGGATTTATGGCGACGGATTGGGGTAGCGGGGCCGAGTGTGGGTTGTTGGCTTATTGCGCCCATGGGCGTGGCAGGCGGGGGGTGGGGGCAGGTGGAGGGATCATGAGCTAGAGGGGGAGATCATGGAGGGAGTTGGCAGTTTGGAGGGAGATCATGGGGATTCCTTTGCGCGGGCGTTTGGGAGTGAGCGGGTGCTCCTGAGATGGCTGAGATCGACGATGAACAGGAGAGCACGGGACGGAGACGGCGCTAGCAGGAAGAGCTAGAGGGCGAGGGCTCGCTGGGCAGAGAAAGCAAGGGAGACTGACCCTAAAGCCATGCTGGGTCAGGGTAACAAGCGTGTGGCCTCCTGGCAGCTACTTGGGCCGCACCAAAGAAACACAGCCCACGCGACCTATGTCGTCATCACGGCTTACACATTTTTATGACCATACCGGCCAGCCAACATAGCTTTTACCGACTTATAAGCCTTCCTTCTTTAGAGAAAGCAATCATGGTCAAATGCTCCTGCTAATGTCAAATTGAGGCAACTTTTTGTGCGAGCAGACGTGGGTCCGGTGTGTGCAAAACTAATGGTGGCTGTCACGTGGGCGTCCGTAGTCTGTAATGTGGGCCCAACATCCTGAGTGTGTGATGGCTTGCACGATAGGAATGGCTCAATGTGAATGGGGGATTTTGTCATATGGGACCGGAGTGCCCCAAGTCAGGAGTTGCTCGACGTCCCCCGTCACAGAATGTGATGGTTTTCCGGACAACAGCGGTGGAGGAGCCATTATGGCTTAGTGTGGCATCAGCCATACCTTAATTTTAATAACTCTCATATCTTCTACTATAACATCAAAATAAGATGTGGTGTGGTGGATATGATGTCTCTAATAGATGTTTTCTTAACATATAGTTGATGGAGATACAATTCATTCATCAAATGAATATATATATATATATATATATATATATATATATATATATATATATAGCTGAATGCCCGTGTGTTGCAACGGAAATATATAATACCAGTATACTACGATAACTTATATACAAAATATGTGTTATACCGTTATGAGAAAATGTTTCATAATCAATTTGTGATTCTAGCCATACATAAATTTTGTTATTTATAATCTATCTGTTTCACCACTACATTGCAACCATCAGTATCATGCAGACTTCGATATATGTCACGATTTGTATGGTCTCATTATTAGAGAGCATGTTTCACACATACCGAAAGAAATTCCCTCGTACATCGTTAGTCATCGGACACGTACCACCATACGCTTTTTCTTAAACAAAAAGTTAAGTGTGTGTGTTTGCAAGACTAATGGTCAAACATCGTATAACCATAAAGTTAGAATACTATTTTAATATATTAAATAAATTAATCCAATAGACATAGATTAACCCAATTAACATAGGATAAATAAATATCTAATTATAAAAGTATGAAACATGGTATAATCAATGTTGTTACTACGTAGTAAATATTCATACGAGACTAACACAACTGGAACGGTTCAATTTAGAATTAAAATGGGAAAGTTACGAATTTCCAAAGTTTCTATGTATTTGATATAGGATTAATTAGGAAATCAATTTTATTGTTGTTTTCATGACAAAACAGAGGTATTATGTGATAAAAAATAATATTATAGAATTATAGAAATTGGAACGAACTCATTTGAATTTAATATGAAATTTCTATGAATTAAATGGGTTTCTGCAATTATTTTTAAACTAAAAATCAATTTCTAAACTCCTTTTCCCTATTTTCTATATTTCCTGGACTGCGTCCCAAATTCCAGAAAGATCAGGGGCCAAGCTATAAATGTTTTTCTAGACTCAGTGAGCATACAGAGTGGACGGCGGGTTAAACACAAATAAAGTCTTAGTTGAAGTTGTACACAATTCAACATGAGTCACGTTGGTTAGAGGGTGGAAGGCTAGACATTCTACTCAATAGATCTAAGGTTCGATCCAGTCTTCTGCTCTATTTAACTACAGAAAGCCCCAACTAGGTGCACAGATCGTACCGAACCTTTTTTGGCTTATTGTACCTAACTGCTTACGCCAAATTATAATACGAGTTATGCTGATGTGTGTATCAGTTTATGCAAATATAGTCTGCGCACAATCCGGGTATCCGGGCCCACGAGAAGATTGTGCTCCCGCAATCCGGGCATCTGTACTAGTCCCCACACAAATATTGGTATTACGATGTTATATGTTTTAGTTTACGAAATAGTAATGCACGTGTCGGTCTATGGGTCATCGCGTAGATTTCGTCCCGCATATATATTACGTGCATCTGGCCCACAATCCCACCCACGCGCTCGCAGTTATCCAGTCCCACGCTGCCACTATAAAAACACACCTACGATGCCAGGGATTAGGTTTTAGCGGCGGCGGCGGTTCCCTCGGGCGTGCGAGCGACGGTGATCCTGGGGGCCAGCAGCGGTGCCGCCTCGAGGCAGGCGATCGATGGCGGCGCTCCACTAGGAACGAGCGACAGCAACGCTCCTGAGGCGGACGGGCAAGCGGTGACGGTGCTCTCGAAGCGGACGGACGGCGGCAGCGCACCCTAGGCCTAGTGGCAACGGCGGTTGTCCCGTTCGTCTCTGCGATGGCCACCGCCACCGCCGCCGCCGCCGCTCCAGCGTCTGTGGCGCTGTCCCCTGCGCCCAAGGCCAACGACAGCAGGAAGGCGGTGGTGCCCGTGGTCGCGTCAGAGCTAGAGAAGCACGCTCTGACGGTGGACGACAGCGCCGTGGACTGCGTCGTGATCGCCAGGATCCTGTGCGGCTGGGTACAGGGTGACCGCCGTGGAGTCGGCGACGCGCGCACTTGAGTTGCTCGCGCTAGGCCTGCTCACCGATGTCAGCATGATCATCACCGACTACAGGGTACGAGCTGCTCAAGCGCGTCAAGGAGTCGGCGGCGCTCAGGGGCATCCCCGTCGTCATCATGTCGTGATTTGTTGTGGTCGTGTATGATCTACTTTATATTTTGGCATACTATGCACAAAAACAAGTGCCTTCTATGACCATCGTGATTTATACATTTCCAAACAAAATTTTACGATACCTCTTATTGCATTTTACGCTTCCACTAAAAAGCAAGTGCCACATTCGTCGTTACAAAATAGATCGTTGATTTACGCTCAAATTCATACTCATTTACGATGTTTTAGATCACGTTTTACGCTTAAATCCACCTGAGCTAGAACCCGAGCATGACCGGAGCGCACGATTTTCAAGCCGTAATTTAGGCCCATTCATCGTTACAAAATAGATTGATGATGTACGCTAAAATTTGTACCCATTTACGCTGTTTTGGTTCACATTTTACGCTGAAATTTGACCGAGCCAGAATCCATGCACGATCGAACGTGCGCAATTTTCACGTCGTAATTTTCGGCCCCCATTCGTTGTTACGAAAGAGGTCTACAATTTACATAAATTTTGTATTCATTTACGCTATTTCGATTCACGTTTTACGATTAAATCCACCTGAGCCAGAACCCTAGCTCGATCGGAGCGTGTGTTTTTCGCGCCGTAATTTGGGCCTCATTCGTCGTTACGAAACAGATCGACAATTTACGCGGTAACCGTCCCACATTTACACGTATTTACAGCACAACTTTCCCAATCTCAAACCAATCCAGATCTATGCACACACTAGTCACATATATACAATAGCATAAATGGTCTAACGTTGCGATATTGCATGGTTTATGCTGTTACATTTCATGTTCTTATGCAGTCGTAAACACTGAACAAACTTGTAAAGTCATCCCACGTGATTTGCGCATCAGCAGATTTTTTTTGCATGGTTTATGCACATTATTCAATCTATATATCCCGGTATAAATGCTGACGCGTGCATAGGTGAACTTTCTTCCCAGATTTGTTGCATGGTATATATGCAAATTCTATAATTCGGTTATACCAGCATAAATGCTGATGCAATCACGCGGGTGGTGGTGAGAGCACCTAGAGGTGGGGGGGGGGTAAATAGGTGATCCTGTGAAATTCAACACTGAATAGCCAACACTTAGTTATGAAATGTTAGTGCAATTAAAACCAAGTTGCCAAAGTGTGAACTTTAGAAGAAAACCAATCACAAAGAAGATGGACACACGACATAGTGATTTATCCCATGGTTTGGCCAATGCCTACTCCATGTTGTGTTGACCTCTTTCGGTCAAGGATTGCACTCAATCCCTCTCATGTGATCCAATGATCAACTTTGAGTACCACGGTTATCTTCCTCAGTAGTCTTTTCCCGTTTGCGAGGAATCTCCACAAGTTGGAGCCTCTCGCCCTTACAATGTTTGATCACAAGAGAGGCACAAGAGTAAGGGAGGGAAAGCAACACACTCAAGACTCAATTTGCAGCACACACATGCACACAAGCCAAGACTTGAGCTCAAAACACGGCGTAGAGAGTTCACAACTCAAACAGAGCTCAAATCTCTAACACAACGATCCAAATGCGTGGAGGCGAAGTCTAGGTGTCTTAGGATGTTTAGGGAATGCTTGGTGTTCTGCTCCATGCGCCTAGGGGTCTCTTTTATAGCCCCAAGGAAGCTAGGAGCCGTTGGAGATCCAATTGGAAGGCAATTCTTGCCTTCTGTCGGGTGGCGCACTAGACAGTCTGGTGCACCACCGGACATGAACAGTAGTTGTCCGGTGTCCGATCTCCTTCCTTATCGAGTAAAGCCGACCGTTGGGTCTTCGGTCCTGTTGGTGCACCGGATAGTCCGGCGTGACCAACCGATCATTAGCTTGGCCACGTGTCGCCCGTTGATCGCGTTGCCGACTGTTGGGCACAGGCGCCGTTGGCTCACCGGACAGTCCAGTGCACACCGGATAGTCCGGTGAATTTTAGCCGCGGCGCCTTTGCTTTTTCCCGAGAGCGATGAGTTCGTCGCTGGGTGCTGAGCGCGGGCGCTGATTGCTCACCGGACAGTCCGATGGATTATAGCCATGTCGCCTACGTCGATTCTCGAGAGCAGTGACTTTACTGCTGAACTAGCCTATGCACTGGACACTGTCCGGTGCGCCACCGGACAGTCCGGTGTGCCACAGGCTAATGCAAGTCTTGGGCCAAACTTCTCCAATCCATTTCTACTTTTCTTGACAAGGTTCCTAGCACTTAGAGAAATTTGTTAGTATTCAAAAACAATTTACTAAGGCTAGAAAACATACCTTGTTCTTTGATTTACACTTCTCAACCACTTAGCGCACATTAACTTAAAACCATGTGTTGGGCATCTAATCACCAAAACATTTATAGAAATGGCCCAAGGGCACATTTCCTTTTCAATCTCCCCCTTTTTGGTGATTTATGCCAACACATTAAAAAGCAACAAAAAGTGCAACATTATTCTCAAAAGTGCAAATTTGAAGACCAAATTTTCTTACTCGGTATTTGGCATATTTGGATCACTTTTGCCACCACTTGGTTTATTTTCACAAATCAAATTCCTTTTCCCATCTCTAAGTCAAACACACTTGTTTGGGCAAATAGAGAGATATTTCAAGAGTAAAATTAATCAAGTGCCAAAAACTCACCCTTTTTCCCATAATCAAAATTCTCCCCCATAAGAGACCAAATTTTGCAATGAGAGGATTTTGGACAAAATACAAATTCTAACTCTACAATTTTTGAAATTCACAAGTGGTTGGCTGATCCATTTGCTTTGGCCTTAATTTCTCCCCCTTTGGCATTAAGCACCAAAACGGGATAACTTTTGGCCCTTTTAACCTCATTGCCTCACCAAAATGTCAAATAAGAGCAAAAAGGCAATGAGAGCATTAGTATGAACTTGGAATAATATACACGTATACCGGAGTGCAGTGGAAGTCTTTTCTTCATCCAAGTTCATTTTCCCTTTCAATGTTCCTTCGAGACTACTTCAAGTGCACTCAATCAAACAAGTTAGTCTTAAAGGAGTCAAGTTGTAGCACATCTCCCCCTAAACATGTGCATCATTTGCATAAGGACTTATGAGGTCCGGGGATGACTTGTACAACTTGAGCGCCTCAAAGAAGCAATAACCGATGTAAATGCTCAAAGTAACATGATCAAAGGCATAGAACACATGTATGCTATAGATCAATCCAGGTTACACGAATCTAAGACATTTAGCTCACTACACAACCTGTAAAACCTTTTCTCATCTAAAGGCTTGTTGAAGATATCGGCTAGCTGGTTCTCGGTGCTAATGTGGTAAATATCGATATCTCCCCTTTGCTGGTTGTCTCTCAAGAAGTGATGCCAGATGTCTATGTGCTTAGTGAGACTATGTTCAACAGGATTATCTGCCAAGTGGATTGCACTCTCATTGTCACATAGGAGTGGGACTTTGCTCAGATTGTAGCCAAAGTCCTAGAGGGTTTTCCTCATCCAAAGTAGTTGCGCGCAACACTGTCCTGTGGCAACGTACTAGGCCTCAGCGGTGGATAGGGCAAAGGATGTTTGTTTCTTAGAGCTCCAAGACACCAGGGACCTTCATAGAAACTGGCACATCCCTGATGTGCTCTTCCTATCAACCTGGCACCCAGCATAGTCGGAATCTAAGTATCCGATTAAGTCAAAGGTAGACCCATTTGGATACCAGATCCCAAAGCAAGGCGTGGAAACTAAATATCTAGGAATTCACTTAACGGTCACAAGGTGACATTCCTTAGGGTCGGATTGAAATCTAGCACACATGCATAAACTAAGCATAATGTCTGGTCTACTAGCACAAAGATAAAGTAATGAACCTATCATTGACTGGTATGCCTTTTGATCAACGGACTTACCTCTTTTGTTGAGGTCTAGATGTCCGTCAATTCCCATCGGTGTCTTTGCGGGTTTAGCATCCTTCATCCCGAACCTCTTGAGTAGATCTTGAGTGTACTTCGTTTGGGAGATGAAAGTGCCTTCCTTGAGTTGCTTCACTTGAAATCCAAGGAAGTAGTTCAACTCGCCCATCATTGACATCTCAAATTTCTGCATCATTACCCTGCTAAACTCCTCACAAGACTTTTGGTTAGTAGAACCAAATATAATGTCATCGACATATATTTGGCAAACAAAAAGATCTCCATTGCAAGTCTTCGTGAAAAGAGTGGGATCAGCTTTCCCAACCTTGAAAGCATTAGCAATTAGAAAATCTCTAAGGCATCCATACCATGCTCTTGGGGCTTGCTTAAGTCCATAGAGCGCCTTAGAGAGTTTATACATGTAGTCGGGATACCTGTCATCCTCAAAGCCAGGGGGTTGTTCCACGTATACCTTCTCCTTGATTGGTCCATTTAGGAAGGTGCTCTTCACGTCCATTTGGAACAACTTAAAGGAATGGTGAGCGGCATAAGCTAATAAAATCCGAATTGATTCTAACCTAGCCACAGAAGCAAAAGTCTCCTCAAAGTCCAAACCTGCGACTTAGGCATAATCTTTTGCCACAAGTCGAGCCTTGTTTCTTGTCACCACTCCGTGTTCATCTTGCTTGTTGCGGAACACCCACTTGGTTCCCACAACATTTTGCTTTGAACATGGCACCAGGCTCCAGACTTCATTTCTTTTGAAGTTGTTGAGCTCTTCCTGTATGGCCAACACCCAGTCTGGATCGTACAAGGCTTCTTCTACCCTGAAAGGCTCAATAGAAGAAACAAACGAGTAATGCTCACAAAAATTAGCTAATCGTGAGCGAGTTATTACTCCCTTGCTGATGTCACCCAGAATCTGATCCATGGGGTGATTTCTTTGGATTGTCGCTCAGACTTGTGTTGGAGGGGCCGTGAAGCTTCTTTTCCATAGCCTGTTCTTCCTGTGCTCCCCCTTGATCCTACTCCTCTTCTTAAGGTACCTGTTCATCGTCTTGAGTTGGGGGATGCACCATCATAGAGGAAGATGGTAGATCTTGTTCCTGTAGTTCCTGTGGTCACACATCACCTATCGCCATAGTTCGCATTGCGGCCGTCGGAACCTCGTCTTCATCTATATCATCAAGATCAACTTGTTCTCTTGGAGAGCCATTAGTCTCATCAAATACAACATCGCTAGATACTTCAACTAATCCTGATGATTTGTTGAAGACCCTATACGCCTTTGTATTTGAGTCATATCCTAGTAAAAACCCTTCAACGACCTTAGGAGCAAATTTCGAATGTCTAACTTTCTTCACCAGAATATAGCATTTGCTCCCAAATACACGGAAATAAGAAACATTGGGTTTGTTACCAGTAAGGAGTTCGTAGGAAGTCTTCTTGAGGAGACGATGCAGATAGAGCCGGTTTATGGCTTGACATGCTGTGTTCACAGCTTCCGACCAAAACCGCTTAGGCGTCTTGTACTCTCCAAGCATCGTTCTTGCCATGTTGATTAGAGTCCTGTTCTTCCTCTCTACCACACCATTTTGATGTGGTGTGTAGGGAGCGGAGAACTCGTGCTTGATTCCTTCCTCCTCAAGATATTCTTCAACCTGGAGATTCTTGAACTCTGACCCATTGTCGCTCCTTATCTTCTTCACCTTTAGCTCAAACTCATTTTGAGCTCTTCTTAAGAAGCGTTTTAGAGTTCCTTGGGTTTTGGATTTGTCCTACAAAAATAATACCCAAGTGAAGCGGGAAAAATCATCAACTATAACAAGACCATACTTACTTCCCCCAATGCTGAGATAGGCAATGGGGCCGAAGAGATCCATGTGTAGGAGTTCCAGTGATCTTGATGTCGTCATCATATTCTTGTTGTGATGAGTGCTTCCTACATGTTTCCCTTCTTGACACGCTGCACAAGGTCTATCTTTCTCAAAATAGACATCGGTTAGTCCTAACACATGATCTCCCTTTAGAAGTTTATGAAGGTTCTTCATCCCAACATGTGCTAGACGGCGATGCCAAAGCCAGCCCATATTAGTCTTAGCGATTAAGCATGCATCTAGATCGGCATTCTCCTTTGAGAAATCAACTAAATAGAGCTTGCCATCTAATACACCCTTAAAAGCCAATGAACCATCACTCCTTCTAAAGAAAGATACATCAATATTTGTAAATAATCAATTGTAGCCCATATGACACAATTGACTTACAGACAATAAATTATACCCGAGCGACTCTACTAAAAACACATTTGATACTGAGTGCTCGGTCGTGATGGCTATCTTGCCCAATCCTTTAACCTTGTCTTGGTTCCCATCTCCAAAGATAATAGTATCCTGGGAATCCCTATTCTTGATGTAGGAGGTGATCATTTTCTTCTCCCTCGTCATGTGGTTTGTGCATCCGCTGTCGATAATCCAGCTTGAGCCCCCGGATGCATAAACCTGCAAGGTAATTAAGCTTGGGTTTTAGGTACCCAACTCTTGTTGGGTCCTACAAGGTTAGTTACAATAACTTTTGGAACCCAAATGCAAGTCTTGTCTCCCTTGCATTTAGAACCCAATTTTCTAGCAACTACTTTGGCATTCTTGCATAACAATACAAAAGAAGCATTACACGTTTGATACATAGCAGCTGAACCAGTTGAAACTTTCCTAGGTGCACGAGAAACAGTATGATTGTGCCTAGGCCTACTCCTATCATGAACATATGTGGTACTAGAAGCAAACATAGCATGTGAATCATGATAAGTAGGTAAAGCAGCATGATTATAACATTTATCATGATGAGAAACTTTCTTGACATGAGCATAAAGATAAGCATGGTTCTTTTGATGATGTGAAGAACTACTAGCCATAGGAGCATTCCCTTTCTCCTTGTTGAGAACGGAAGTCCTTTGGCTTGTTAGGTTCTTGGTTTCCTTTCGAAAACCAAGTCCATCCTTAATTGAGGAGTGTCTACCAACAGTGTAGGCATCCCTAGCAAGTTTAAGTTTCTCATAACTATCCATGCAAGTCTTAAGTTGAGCATTAAGACTTGCAACATCATTGTTTAACTTAGCAATAGTAGAGGCATGTTCATTACAAGCATCAACATCAAAGTCTTTACATCTATTGCAAATAACAACATGCTCTACACATGAACTAGTTTCATTTACTTTCTCTAGCTTAGCATTCAAATCATTATTTAAATTCTTTAAGCTAGAAATAGATTCATGATAGGTAGACAATCCTGAGGACAACAGTTCATTTTTCTTAATTTCTATAGCAAGAGATTTTTGAACACTAACAAACTTATCATGGTCCTCATAGAGTATATCTTCTTGCTTTTCTAAAGTCTATCTTTTTCATTAAGAGCATCAATTAGTTCATTTATCTTATCTACCTTAGATCTATCTAGTCCTTTAAATAAATCACTATAATCTATCTCATCATCGGAAGATTCCTCATCGCTAGAAGAAGAATACTTAGGAGTATCTCAAATACGTATCTTCTTCTCCTTCGCCATAAGGCACGTGTGTCGTTCGTTGGGGAAGAGCGAAGATTTGTTGAAGGCCGAGGAAGCTAGTCCTTCATCTTCGGAGTCGGATGAGGAACAGTCGAAGTCCCATTCCTTCCCGATGTGTGCTTCGCCCATGGCCTTCCTGTGGTTTTTCTTCTTTTCCCTCTTCCCATGCTTCTCTTGTGCCTGGTCATTATCATTATTGGGGCATTGAGCTATAAAATGACCAGTCTTACCGCATTTGAAGTAGGAGTGTTTTCCCCTTGATTTGTTCTTGTTTGAGTACTCCTTGTGTCCTTTTAGTGTGGTCTTGAAGCGCTTGATGATGAGCGCCATCTCATCCTCATTGAGCCCGGCAACCTCCACTTGTGATACCTTGCTAGGTAGCGCCTCCCAGCTGCTGGTTGCTTTGAGAGCAACGGGTTGTGGCTCACAGATGGGAAGTGGACCGTTCAAGGCATCCACATATCTTGCCTCCTTTACCATCATGCGTCCGCTTACTAATTTTCCAAGGATTTCCTCGGGCATCATCTTGGTTTTCGGGGACCATAATTAGGGGTACCCTCAAGACGCCTAATTCTCAGCTGGTAACCCCCATCAGCATAAAGCTGCAGAGGCCTGATGGGTTTGATTAAGTCAGGGATCAGTCCATACGAGCGACTCGATCACGCCTCGCCCGAGCCTAGCCTCAGGCAAGGGCAGCCGACCCTGAGGTGTTTCCGTCTCGCCCGAGGCCCCCTTTTTAAGGCAGACGCATCTCCGGCTCGCCCGAGGCCTTGCCTTCGTTAAGAAGCAACCCTGACTAAATCACCGCACCGACCGACCGAGCCGCAGGGGCATTTAACGCAAAGAGTGAGACTGACAGGCAGCCAGGCCTTGCCAAAGGCGCCATAGGAAGCTCCGCCCGACCCAGGGCTCGGACTCGGGCTAAGGCCCCGGAAGACGGCGAACTCCGCTCCACCCGACCTAGGGCTCGGACTCGGGCTAAGGCCCCGGAAGACGGCGAACTCCGCTCCGCCCGACCCAGGGCTCGGACTCGGGCTAAGGCCCCGGAAGACGGTGAACTCCGCTCCGCCCGACCCAGGGCCCGGACTCGGGCTAAGGCCCCGGAAGACATTGAACTCCGCTCCGCCCGACTTAGGGCTCGGACTCGGGCTAAGGCCCTGGAAGACGGCGAACTCCGCTCCGCCCGACCCAGGGCTCAGACTCGGGCTAAGGCCCCGGAAGACGGCGAACTCCGCTCCGCCCGACCCAGGGCTCGGACTCGGGCTAAGGCCCCGGAAGACGGCGAGCTCCGCTCCGCCCGACCCAAGGCTCGGACTCGGGCTAAGGCCCCGGAAGACAACGAACCCCGCTTCGCCCGACCCAGGGCTCGGACTCCGCCCTGGTCTCTGCCGAACGACCTCCGCCTCGCCCGACCCAGGAGCTCGGGCTCGGCCTCGGCCATGGAAGACAGACTCGACCTCGGCCTCGGAGGAGCCTCCACGTCGCCCGACCTAGGGCACAAGTCCGCCACGTCAACAGGAGGCGCCATCATCACCCTACCCCGAGCCGACTTGGGCCGCAGAGAACAAGACCGACGTCCCATCTGGCTAGCTCCGCCAGATAGGCAATGATGGCGCCCCGCTAGACCCATGACGACGGCGGCTCTCAGCTCCCTTACGGAAGCGGGGGGACGTCAGCAAGAGCCCAACTATTCCGACAGCTGTCCCTCCACCAGGCTCCGTTACTCCTCCGACAGCCATGACACCACACCAGCTAGGTGCCAAGTTCTCTCCGGCTGCCACATTGGCATGTACCCAGGGCGCTAGCTCTCCCCCGCTAGACACGTAGCACTCTGCTGCATCCCCATTGTACACCTGGATCCTCTCCTTGTGCCTATAAAAGGAAGGACCAGGGCCTTCTTAGAGAAGGTTGGCCCCGCGGGAACGAGGGCAGGGGCAGGCACTCTCTTGGGGCCGCTCGCTCCCATCACCCGCGTGGACGCTTGTAACCCCCTACTGCAAGCGCACCCGACCTGGGCGCGGGACGAACATGAAGGCCGCGGGATCTCCGCCTCCCTCACGACCCGGCTCCGGCCACCTCGCTCTCCCCCCTTCGCGCTCGCCCACGCGCTCGACCCATCTGGGCTGGGGCACGCGACACACTCACTCGTCGGCTTAGGGACCCCTCGGTCTCGAAACACCGACAGTTGGCGCGCCAGGTAGGGGCCTGCTGCGTGTTGACGAGCAGTTTCCCGTCAAGCTCCAGATGGGCAGTCTCCAACGACCTCTCCAACCCGGGACAGTGCTCCGTTTCAGGAGCCTCGAGTTCATGTCTTTCGACAGCGGCTACGACATGATACTCCTTCCACCGCCGCGCGGCGGCGACAATGGCGGCCGACAGCTCGCCCGCCGGCGGCGGAATCGACGACGTCTTTCCCGCGTGGGGGAAGAACAACATTCGAGCTCGCCCCAACCTCTCCCTCGCCATCGGAGGAGGAGGCGGGGCAACCAGGGCCGAGCGGGAGGCTGCGCTCCGTCGGCTGTCGAGCGAATCGACATCCCCAGTGCCCCAACGGAGGACGCGTCGGGCGTCACCCTCGCGTTTGAGGCGAAGGCGAGCGCCGTCCCCCCGCAACACGCCGACTCCGAGCAAGTGGACGACGCCAGCACGCTCACGGAGGGCCTGCAGGACGTCGCCCTCGTACCCAAGACGATGGCGCGATCAGCCCCCGATGTGACTTCGTCGCTCCTCGTCGACAAAAAGGTACCGACTGATCCCCATCCTTCGTCATTTCGACTCGACCTCAACCCGCCTAGCGACCTCGCTCTGGCGGGCGCTCACGTTGAGGCGAGTGCAACCCCTTTTGGGTTTCGTGCGCGGTCGCCTTGGGACCGATTGACGGGCGTCTCGACCTACGGGCCCTCGGGGTCCGAGGAAGATGACGACCCCAGCATCTGCTGGGATTTCTCTGGATCTGGCAACCCCAGTGCCATGCGGGACTTCATGACCGCATGCAACTACTGCCTCTCCGACTGTTCCGACGGCAGCCGCAGCCCTGACGACAAGGACTGCGGCCCGAGCTGCGAATGTTTCCACGTCGAGCTAGGGGATCCCTCCGGAGGCAGCCGTCTCGGCGTGCCAGAGGATGGTGATCTCCCTAGGCCAGTGCCTCGTGCCGACGTCCCGCGGGAGCTAGCTGTGGTCCCCGTTCCGGCGGGGGGTCACGACCCACAGCTCGAGCAAGTCCGCGGGGCGCAGGACGGGCTCGACGAGGGGGCAGGAGCGCTCGAGTCGATCCGCCGGGACGTCGGGCAGGTATGGGCGGGCCAGCCCTCGGCCGGAGAAATACGTCACCTGCCCCAGGGTCTCCAGCACCGCATCGCCAACGATGCCAGGGACAGGCCGCCACCCGCATCCGGCAGAACCGGTCAGGACCTGGCAGCCGCAGCGATGCTCCTCCACGCGATGCCGGAGTCATCAACCACCGAGGGTCGGCGAATCCAGGGAGAGCTCAAGCATCTCCTGGAAGGCGCTGCGGCCCGGCGGGCCGAGAGCTCTGCCTCCCGAAGGCAGGGGTACCCCTCGGAACCTCGTGCCGCGACTTCCCGACTCATGCGGGAAGCCTCGGTCTACACCGGGCGCACGCGCAACACCGCGCCTGCGGCCCCGGGCCACCTCGGCGACGAGCACCCTCATCGCGACCGTCGGGCCCGCCTCGACGAAAGGGTGCACCGAGGCTATCACCCCAGGCGTGGGGGACGCTACGACAGCGGGGAGGATCGGAGTCCCTCGCCCGAACCACCTGGTCCGCAGGTCTTCAGCCGGGCCATTCGGCGGGCGCCGTTTCCGACCCGATTCCGACCCCCGACTACTATCACAAAATACTCGGGGGAAACAAGACCGGAATTGTGGCTCGCGGACTACCGCCTGGCCTGTCAACTGGGTGGAACGGACGACGACAACCTCATCATCCGCAACCTCCCCCTGTTCCTCTCCGACACTGCTCGCGCTTGGTTGGAGCACCTGCCTCCGGGGCAGATTTCCAACTGGGAGGATTTGGTCCAAGCTTTCGCCGGCAACTTCCAGGGCACGTACGTGCGCCCCGGGAATTCCTGGGATCTCCGAAGCTGCCGGCAACAGTCGGGAGAGTCTCTTCGGGACTACATCCGGCGGTTCTCGAAGCAGCGCACCGAACTGCCCAACATCACCGACTCCGATGTCATCGGCGCGTTCCTTGCCGGCACCACCTGCCGTGACCTGGTGAGCAAGTTGGGTCGCAAGAGCCCAACCAGGGCGAGCGAGCTGATGGACATCGCCACCAAGTTCGCCTCCGGTCAGGAGGCGGTCGAGGCCATCTTCCGAAAGGACAAGCAGCCCCAGGGCCGCCCGTCGGAGGATGCTCCCGAGGCGTCTACTCCGCGCGGCGCCAAGAAGAAAGGCAGGAGGAAGTCGCAAGCGAAACGCGACGCTGCCGACGCAGACCTTGTCGCCGCCGCCGAGTACAAGAACCCTCGGAAGCCCCCCGGAGGTGCCAACCTCTTCGACAAGATGCTCAAGGAGACGTGCCCTTACCATCAGGGGCCCGTCAAGCACACCCTCGAGGAGTGCGTCATGCTTCGGCGCCACTTCCACAAGGCCGGGCCACCGCAGAGGGTGGCAGGGCCCGCGACGACGACAAAGAGGAAGATCACCAAGCTGGAGAGTTCCCCAAGGTCCGCAACTGCTTCATGATCTGCGGAGGGCATGCGGCGAATGCCTCGGCTCGGCATCGCAAGCGAGAGCGTCGGGAGGTCTGCTCTGTGAAGGTGGCGGCGCCGGTCTACCTAGACTTGTCCGACAAGCCCATCACCTTTGACCAAGATGACCACCCCGACCACGTGCCGAGCCCGGGGAAGTACCCGCTCGTCGTCGATCCCGTCATCGGCGACGTCAGGCTCACCAAGGTCCTGATGGATGGGGGCAGCTGCCTCAATATCGTCTATGCCGAGACCCTCAGGCTCCTGCGCGTCGATCTGTCCTCCGTCCGAGCAGGCGCTGCGCCCTTCCACGGGATCATTCCCGGGAAGCACATCCAGCCCCTCGGACAGCTCGACCTTCCTGTCTGCTTCGGAACACCCTCCAACTTCCGAAGGGAGACTTTGACGTTCGCGGTGGTCGGGTTCCGAGGAACCTACCACGCAGTATTGGGAAGGCCATGCTACGCGAAGTTCATGGCCATCCCCAACTACACCTACCTGAAGCTCAAGATGCCGGGCCCCAACGGGGTCATCACCGTCGGCCCCATGTACAAACACGCGTTCGAATGCGATGTGGAGTGCGTGGAATACGCCGAGGCCCTCGCCGAGTCCGAGGCCCTCATCGCCGACCTGGAAAACCTCTCCCGAGAGGTGCCGGACGTGAAGCGACACGCCGGCAACTTCCAGCCAGTGGAGACGGTTAAGGCCGTCCCTCTCGACCCCAGTGGCGACACCTCCAAGTAGACCCGGATCGGTTCCGGGCTCGACCCCAAATAGGAAGCAGTGCTCATCGACTTTCTCCGCGCAAACGCCGACGTCTTTGCGTGGAGTCCCTCGGACATGCCCGGCATACCGAGGGATGTCGCCGAGCACTCGCTGGATATTCGGCCCGGAGCCCGACCGGTCAGACAGCCTCTGCGCCGATTCGACGAGGAAAGGCGCAGGGTGATAGGCGAGGAGATCCACAAGCTGATGGCAGCAGGGTTCATCAAAAAGGCTCGGGTCTTGACGCTGGAAGGGGGCAGCAACACCCTCGGCATCGACGACACCTTTGGCGAGGCCCGACCTAGCCTCGGACGGCGACGTGGTCCGAGGGTCTCTGCTCCAAAGACGACGTTATCACCACGCCCGGGCAATCGCTGCCAGGGACTTCTCCGAGAACCCGGCCCGAGCAGGCGGCTCAGCCGGTCACCCCTGGGGCCTCGGCCAACCATCTTCCGAGGGCGCCAGCCCGGTCCGAAGCCTCGGCTGATCAACTCCGACGTCGATCCAGCCAACGGACAACCAGGCTAGGTTCCGGCCAACCAGGTTTTATTTTCGAGCCAACTCCGCCTCTGCTCATGCTGATATCGCTACCCCTGGCCTCGGCTCGACGAAGAGCGGCCGAGGGGTCTCTTTAACTAAGCTATAGGAGCCTCGGACAGCAGGGCCGACCGAGCCGAGGGACTCCTACGCCTCCGGGATACGGATACCTCACTCGTCACCTTGACGCGGGGCGACTCATGCTTGGTGAAGCGGTTCAGACAAACAACAGGCGAGCCTTAGTGCTCAAAAATGAGGAAAAAACACGGCTCCGTGCCGAAGTCACATACATGTTCAGGCCCCGAAAGCCGAAATAAACAAAAAATCCTGGCATTCGAAGTGCCATTACAAACGGAACTCTGGTTCCCCCCCCCTGCAGGTACGAGCAACCCCACTCGATAGGGGCGGGCCTGCGGGGCTGTAGAAGACTGACGGGCGGCTCGCCGCCGCCCGCTCTGGCCACGACGACGGCCCCCACTCCGGATGGCCGAACTACAGCAGCGCAGGCCTCAGGGTAGGCACCGCTGCAGTCTCGCCCTCGCCCACGCCGACGCTCGAGGGGCGAGGACAAGTACAAAGAGCCGGAGGCCCGAGGCGCGGACGGTGGCGGTAATCCCGTCGGCGACGGGGACTTCTCGAGCCGCCTCCGCCTCGGCACCGACGGCAGGAGCCATCAGCCTACCGGCAGATCCCCACTCAAGTCCTCCCAGATGAGTGGGGCACCGGCCTCCGTGTAAAGGCGCCACCCCGGTGCAAAGGCAGGACCACCCCAGAACACGAACGCCGCCCTAGCAGCGCGCGGCGTCTAGGGTGGACCTCCCGTGTACACGGCGCGGCAGCCGCCCCCCAACAGAAGGGGCCACCGGGAGCCGAGCCAGCGGACCTGACACGCTGGAGGTGACGACGTCCGCCGTCGATCCACCCCACGTTGTCGAAGTCCGGGCCGCCCGCAGGGCCAGTGAGCGCCCTCTCCCTCGAACGTTGCGGGAGAGGATGACCCACGAACCCGTGCGGGAGGTAGAGCGCCGGCTCAGTCCGGCACCCACCCCAGCGAGGATGATGAACATCCTTGAAGCTGAGGGTGGGACCTAGATCGCAGTCCGGTTTGCTCCTCCCCACCCAGGAGCTGGTGGTCACCGTCTTGGGTGACCCCCAGCGGAGGGGAGCAACCGGGCTGCCTGATGAAAATCCTTGAAGCCGAACGATGGCTGAAAGGTACCATCTCCCACGGAGTTGCGTTCCTCCAACGATGGGGCGAAAAGACGGCGGTTTCCCCATCCGGGGGCTTGAAAGGCGGAAAGACACGATGCATAAGGAAGGAAGAAGGCATGGTCGCCTTATGGAAGGGGTCGCCCTCCTTTTAAAGGCGACTCTCCCTGCTTGCGCCCCCAACCGTTTCGGGCCGAGTCTTCTCCAACACGCCTCCAAAGCCCTCCCCTGTGGCGCGGGGGTTGGGTCCCGCATGTCATACAAGACCGGCTCCGAGCAGAAGAAGCCAAACCGCCGCGCACGGCGCACGCAACCACCCAGCGGTTACAAGCGACCCTCCGCTTTTGCCCAGGCCAACAGGCGAAAGGGGCAGGCAGCCATGCAGACGGCATGCAACCACGCCAAGTGGCCGCGCCTCTCCGACTCCTAACCTGCCAGCACGGAGGCCTAAGCCCACGCGTCGCGCGACCGGCGCGCCGGATGCTGCATGCAAGCAACTGTACCACTTGCGCCACCACCGCACCTCCTCGATTGCGGAACCGATACCGCGACCCGAGGTGACCCAGCACGCGACCCAGCAGCGCCAGCCTGACGCAGCGGTCAAACGCGGTCAAAAGTGGGCCGGCAGTAATAACGGTGGCAGGCGCGCGGGAGCAGCGGTCACGCCGTCAGCCAAGCTCACGTCCCATCCGGAGGCAGCAAGAGAACCCCCTCTCACGGCGTGAAGACGACGCGCCCGTGACCCGTCCCTCGAACAGCTCGCGCACACGCAACGGCAGCCTCGTCAACTACTCGCCCCGTCGCATTAACTCCACGGCTGGACAGGCGGCGTTTCTGGCAGGAGCAGCTGACGACGCTTCGCCTTCGCCAAAACAACCGCGCCAAAAAAGGTACGCCGCGTCGTTCAAATTTCGTATCCTTTTTCCTTTTTCCTCTTTCTCTATCTCTTGCAACAGGGACCGGGAAAGGGGATACCCCTAAAGGGATCCTTCCCCGTGAAGGAACTAGGCTCCGAGCCTCCATACTGATCAGGGGTTCGAAGGCTGGCCCCCCGAAGGGTTCAACAGCCGCCTCAGATTGCGTGGGCCCGACACCCACTACTGGTCAGAGGTTCGAAGGTCGGCCTCCCGAAAGGTTCCACGGCCGCCTTAGGCTACTCGGGCTCCGCGCCCATTACTGATCAGGGGTTCGAAGGCTGGCCCCCCGAAGGGTTCACAGTCGCCTCAGACACCGAGCGAGGGATGACCAGGGGTACGTTCGATACATAACCAAGGCTCGGGCTGCGCTCCCGAGGTACCCTAGGACATTTCCGAGACCAGCGGGAACGATCCTGTAACGGAATCCCATCGGAGGGAGGCAACGAGCCCTCGGACCCCGTCGCCAGGGGACCGGGTCCGGCAGATCACCCGCAGGTACTTTTGGGCGTGCCTCCGGGCCCCTAGCCGACCCCCAACGAACGGGGCACGGACGTCCACTCGGATTACCCGCTTGCAGCTCACCGGAGACACCATGTTCGGTGCCCATCGAGGGTAACATGGCGCTCTCCCCCCTCCTCCTTGCGGAAAGGCGACGTAGGGGCGTATGTAAAAAAGCCGAGTCTGTCCCTGATCGCCCTCTCGCCCTGTGCGGAGGCTCGGGGGCTGCTCTCGCAAACCCGGCTCCGGCCAAACCGTTGACAGCGTCAACATACCAGCCCGAGAACTTGGGCCCCGACAGTGCACCCGGGCTACGGCCTGTTCGCATGAGGGAACCACCAGACCAGCCGAAGCATTACGCAAGGCATTAAGACCTCGAAGGAGTGAAACCACTCCTCCGAGGCCTCGGGGGCTACACCCGGCGGGTGCGCTCGCGCGCACCCACCGGAACAAAATGCAACCGAGAAAGGCTGGTCCCCTTGCAAAAAAGTGCGACGAAAGCCTCCAAGCGAGTGCTAACAGTCCCTTCGAGGCTCGGGGGCTACTGTCGGGGACCATAATTAGGGGTACCCTCAAGACGCCTAATTCTCAGCTGGTAACCCCCATCAGCATAAAGCTGCAGAGGCCTGATGGGTTTGATTAAGTCAAGGATCAGTCCATACGAGCGACTCGATCACGCCTCGCCCGAGCCTAGCCTCAGGCAAGGGCAGCTGACCCTGAGGTGTTTCCGTCTCGCCCGAGGCCCCCTTTTTACGGCAGACGCATCTCCGGCTCGCCCGAGGCCTTGCCTTCGTTAAGAAGCAACCCTGACTAAATCACCGCACCGACCGACCGAGCCGCAGGGGCATTTAACGCAAAGAGTGAGACTGACAGGCAGCCAGGCCTTACCAAAGGCGCCATAGGAAGCTTCGCCCGACCCAGGGCTCGGACTCGGGCTAAGGCCCCGGAAGACGGCGAACTCCGCTCCGCCTGACCCAGGGCTCAGACTCGGGCTAAGGCCCCGGAAGACGGCGAACTCCGCTCCGCCCGACCCAGGGCTCGGACTCGGGCTAAGGCCCCGGAAGACGGCGAACTCCGCTCCGCCCGACCCAGGGCTCGGACTCGGGCTAAGGCCCCGGAAGACGGCGAACTCCGCTCCGCCCGACCCAGGGCTCGGACTCGGGCTAAGGCCCCGGAAGACGGTGAACTCCGCTCCGCCCGACCCAGGGCTTGGACTCGGGCTAAGGCCCCGGAAGACGGCGAACTCCGCTCCGCCCGACCCAGGGCTCGGACTCGGGCTAAGGCCCCGGAAGACGGCGAGCTCCGCTCCGCCCGACCCAGGGCTCGGACTCGGGCTAAGGCCCCGGAAGACAACGAACCCCGCTTCGCCCGACCCAGGGCTCGGACTCCGCCCTGGTCTCTGCCGAACGACCTCCGCCTCGCCCGACCCAGGAGCTCGGGCTCGGCCTCGGCCATGGAAGATAGACTCGACCTCGGCCTCGGAGGAGCCTCCACGTCGCCCGACCTAGGGCACAAGTCCGCCACATCAACAGGAGGCGCCATCATCACCCTACCCTGAGCCGACTTGGGCCGCAGAGAACAAGACCGACGTCCCATCTGGCTAGCTCCGCCAGATAGGCAATGATGGCGCCCCGCTAGACCCATGACGACGGCGGCTCTCAGCTCCCTTACGGAAGTGGGGGGACGTCAGCAAGAGCCAAACTATTCCGACAGCTGTCCCTCCACCAGGCTCCATTACTCCTCCGACAGCCACGACACCACACCAGCTGGGTGCCAAGTTCTCTCCGGCTGCCACATTGGCATGTACCCAGGGCGCTAGCTCTCCCCCGCTAGACACGTAGCACTCTGCTGCATCCCCATTGTACACCTGGATCCTCTCCTTGCGCCTATAAAAGGAAGGACCAGGGCCTTCTTAGAGAAGGTTGGCCCCGCGGGAACGAGGGCAGGGGCAGGCGCTCTCTTGGGGCCGCTCGCTCCCCTCACCCGCGTGGACGCTTGTAACCCCCTACTGCAAGCGCACCCGACCTGGGCGCGGGACGAACACGAAGGCCGCGGGATCTCCGCCTCCCTCACGACCCGGCTCCAGCCACCTCGCTCTCCCCCCTTTGCGCTCGCCCACGCGCTCGACCCATCTGGGCTGGGGCACGCGGCACACTCACTCGTCGGCTTAGGGACCCCCGGTCTCGAAACGCCGACATTGGTGTACCTGGGGTTTTCACGAATAAGATTTACAAGATGGGGGTAAATAACCGGAAATGACCTGAGCATGAGTCGGACGACATCATGATCCGTCCATCTTGTACTCCTGTAGCTTCGGATTTTATTGACCAGGGTCTTGAGCCTTTTATAGGTCTGTGTTGGCTCCTCTCCCCTGATCATCGCGAACCTCCCCAGCTCGCCTTCCACCAGTTCCATCTTGGTAATCATGGTGGCATCATTACCCTCGTGAGGTATTTTAAGGGTGTCCCAGATCTGTTTGGCGTTGTCCAAGCCATTGACTTTGTTATATTCATCCCTGCATAGAGATGCTAGCAAAACAGTAGTGGCTTGGGCATTTTTATGAATTTGTTCATTGATAAGCATAGGGTTATCAGTACTATCAAAGTGCATTCCATTTTCCACAATTTCCCAAATGCTAGGATGGAGAGAAAATAGGTGACTACGCATTTTATGGCTCCAAAATAAGTAATTCTCTCCATCGAAGTGTGGGGGTTTTCCAAGTGAAATAGAAAGTAAATGGGCATTTGAATTGTACGGAATGTGGGAATAACCAAAAGAGTAGTTTTGATTAACCGTTTTCCTTTTAGACAAGGAGTCGTCATCGTCATCCCTTGGTGAAGAAGAGGAGGCATCGCTGTCGTAGTAGATAATCTTCTTGATGCGCCTCTTTTTCTTCCCGTCCCTCTTCTTGTGACTTGAGCCTGAGTCAGTGGGCTTGTCGTCCCTTGGCTCATTGAAGAGGGACTCCTTCTCCTTGTCATTGATCACCATCCCCTTGCCCTTAGGATCCATCTCTTTGGGTGGTTAGTCCCTTAGATGAAGAGTACGACTCTGATACCAATTGAGAGCACCTATAGGGGGTGAATAGGTGATCCTGTGAAATTCAACACTAAATAGCCAACACTTGGTTATGAAATGTTACTGCAATTAAAACCAAGTTGTCAAAGTGTGAACTTTAGAAGAAAACCAATCACAAAGAAGATGGACACACGACACAGTGATTTATCCCATGGTTTGGCCAATGCCAACTCCACGTTGTGGTGACCTCCTTCGGTCAAGGATTGCACTCAATCCCTCTCAAGTGATCCAATGATCAACTTTGAGTACCACGGTTATCTTCCTCAGTAGTCTTTTTCCCGTTTGCGAGGAGTCTCCACAAGTTGGAGCCTCTCGCCCTTACAATGGTTGATCACAAGAGAGGCACAAGAGTAAGGGAGGAAAAGCAACACACTCAAGACTCAATTCGCAGCACACACACGCACACAAGCCAAGACTTGAGCTCAAAACATGGTGCAGAGAGTACACAACTCAAACGGAGCTCAAATCTCTAACACAACGATCCAAATGTGTGGAGGTGAAGTCTAAGTGTCTTAGGATGTTTAGAGAATGATTGGTGTTCTGCTCCATGCGCCTAGGGGTCTCTTTTATAGCCCCAAGGCAGCTAGGAGCCGTTGGAGATTCAACTAGAAGGCAATTCTTGCCTTTTGTCGGGTGGCGCACCGAACAGTCCGGTGCACCACCAGACATGAACAGTAGTTATCTGGTGCCCGATCTCCTTCCTTATCGGGTGAAGCCGACCGTTGGGTCTTCGGTCCCGTTGGCGCACCGGACAGTCCAGTGTGACCAACGGACCGTTGGCTTAGCCACGTGTCGCTCGTTGATCGCGCTGCCGACCATTGGGTGCGGGTGCTGTTGGCTCACCGGACAGTCCGGTGCATACCAGACAGTCTGGTGAATTTTAGCCGCGACACCTTTGCTTTTTCCCGAGAGCGACGAGTTCGTCGCCGGGTGCTGAGCGCGGGCGCTGATTGCTCACCGGACAGTCCGGTGCACCACCGTCCACCGGACAGTCTGGTGATTTATATCCATGTCGCCTACGCTGATTCCCGAGAGCAGAGACTTTAGTGCTAAACCAGCCTATGCACCAAACACTGTCCGGTGCGCCACCGGACAGTTCGGTGTGCCATAGGCTGATGCAAGTCTTGGGCCAAACTTCTCCAATCCATTTCTACTTTTCTTGACAAGGTTCCTAGCACTTAGAGAAATATGTTAGTATTCAAAAACAATTTACTAAGGCTAGAAAACATACCTTGTTTTTTGATTTGCACTTTGTTGGGGCGAAGGCGAAGACACTACCCTTCGTGCGAAGCCTTCGTCACATCGCTACATCAACGAATGCGTGACGGCCGGCGCGGTCGCCCTTCATCCTCTCCATCGCAAGACGAAGGCTAGACCACGACAAAGTCCACCGGTCTCACATCCCTCATCTCGCCCAGAGGCCCACGTGGAATTCGGCCCACTATAACGGGCCCCACGTGGACAGGCAAGTTACGGGCCTCATCTGTAATAGCTTTTCTGTAATGATGTTCTGTAACCCTCCTTTCTAGGAATATTCTGGGATAATCTGGGTACCCGAGGGCATAACCGTCCTTGTCTTGGGATGCTCGACGCTCGGGTACCTATAAATACACCCGTACAGTGCACTTGAGAGGCCAGATTAATAGAGCAATCGCCATCCCGCGTTAAACTTTGCTTGCATCCTTTCCACTCCCCCGTTGAATCAACTTGTCCTGGAGAGCAAGTTCCAACATTGGCGCCCACCGTTCGTGCTACGAACAAACCACCCACGATGGCACCCAGGAGAGCTAGTTCGAAGGTAGCCCCATCCGTCGACGAAGCAGCGAAGGCAGCACTGCTAGCTGAGAAAAAGGGCAAGGCCCTCATAGACAACACCCCTCAAGAAGCCTGCAAAGTCGAAGCTCTCAGCAAGAGACAGCGCAACGATCAACCCACTCCCAAAAGCACCCTCCGCACCTGCAGCTCCGAAGGACAACCACAAGCACCACCCCCAGGCTTCACTCCACCAGAGGGCGAAGACGCAATAGAGGACGGCGAAGTCATCGGTATCTCAGCCGAAGAACAGCTACAGCTACGGGCCCTGCGCATCAAGAACCGTAACCTCCAAAAGCAGAAAGTCATCCTCGAGGCCAAGCACCAATGTGTCACCGCGCAAGCCAAAGTGCGCAAGATGATACGAGACGAGGAGCAGAAAGCCCGGGAACTCGAGCAAGAGATTGCACTCATGCAGAGCGAAGGCCAGCACGATCCACAGCATGGCCCACCCCTCCAACAGCGCGTGCCAGCCAGAGACTTATTCATTCCGCAGCATGGACCCTTCATCCCACACACCGTAGCTTTCTAAGGAATCAACTACCTTGATGAGCGAAGCCCCCTGGTGCCACAACTCCAAGTGTCACCATGGCTCGCCAACTTCAGGGCAGGGACCTACCCCAAGTGCAACAGCAGCACCGACCTAGCATAATACATCATGAGCTATCAAGTCGCCGTCGCATCATTCGAAGGGGACGACTCCACAATGGCCAAGTCCTTCATCATCGCCGTCGAGGGTCCGGCCTTGACCTGGTACACCAGGTTGCCCCCATTGTCCATTGACTCCTGGAGAAGTCTCTGAGACAAGTTTCTGCTCAACTTCCAAGGGTACCACCCAGACACCGATGCCTTGGCTGAGCTGTCACTCTACAAATAGCAAGAGAAGGAAACCCTACGGGAGTACTACCACAAGTTCCTGACTCTCAAGTCACAACTGCCTTCGGTCGACGACCAAATTGCCATACACTATGCCATTAGTGGCCTTCGGGCTGGCGTCCTATACAGTCACTACATCAGGGACCCACCCAAAAATCTCCAAGAGCTCTATCAGCTGTTCGAGAAGTACGCTAGATCCGAAGAGCTCCATCAGTGCAAGGTTGAGTCCAGAGGAAGCCCAAGGACCCTCCGCAGTCCAGCCGAACCTGGACAAGGCCTTCGTAGTCAGACTCCAGATGGGACAACCGCAGTCAATAGTAGGTGCACAACATAGCCAACCAGCACCCCGCCGACGAGGCCACTCGCCATCAAGAATATCCCCCCTAGGGCCATGGAGGCGGCACGCGGGGCCAGGGCCGGGGATGGGCGTAACAACCGCGTAGATTTTACTGCTTGTTCCACGGCGAAGACTGCACACACCCAACAAGGATTGCCCCCAAAACAAAGGCCACCGAGGACAGAATGTCTCGGGCACAACCAGCTGACAATCAAAGAGTTATCGCGCACACTTATCACCACCATCAACCATACAACAACGCCCATATCCAGCATCCACCCAACCACGCATATCAGCATCATTAGGAAGTACAAGTCCTCCCACCCCTGCCTCCGCCTCTGCATCACCCAAACCCACACCACCAAAATCACCCACCAGCGCCAAAGCAGGAAGACTTCGCTGATCAGCCATATCGCGGAGTCATTCACATGATCACCGGAGGGTCCAGCGTTGACTTCTAGACGAAGCGGCAAAAGAGGGATCACTACCGAAGCACCAACCATGTCGCCCTCACCAACCCAGTCGTGCAGACGAGGTGGTCACATGTGCCACTAACCTTCGACGCCAGAGATGTCGATCTACGTAGCGCACCCCATGTCGACGCCATGGTAATCAACTGCAGTGTGGCAGGCTGGGACCTGCACAAAGTCCTAGTTGACAACGGCAGCCAGGCGGATATCATCTTCCTGCATGCCTTCGACCGCATGGGCATCAGCCACAACTTACTCAAGCCTTCGGACAACCCCCTATATGGCTTCGGCGGCAAGGGCACTTTCCCTATGGGCAAGATAGAGCTACCCCTGTCATTCGGCGTAGCACCCAATGTGCGAAGCGAACAGGTCACCTTTGACATCGTTGTCATGGTCTACCCCTACAACGCCATAATGGGTCGGGGCTCCATCAACAAATTTGAAGCGGCCATTCACGGCCTGTACCTCTGCATGAAAATCCCGGGCCCATAGGGTGTGATAACGGTTTATGTAACCAGCAGACTGCGCACAACATTGAGAGAGACTTCGTTCCAGGCCAGTGGAACGTACACTGCCTTACAACACAGCGCAAAGTCTCTGAGGTGACCCATCCAACCACCGATGAAAAAGTCAAGGCACAGCTGCAGAGCAACGACGCTACGAAGACAGTCCCCCTCGACCCGGCAATGCCCAAGCAGACAGTTGTAATAAGCGAGGACCTAACTTTGCTGGACGAGGAGAAACTCATCTCCTTCCTCTCCAGAAACAAGGACATCTTTGCCCGGTCTGCCCTCGACCTGGTCGAAGTCAGCCGCACAGTCATTGAGCACAGTCTGGGCATCGACCCTTTGGTGCGCCCAAAAAAGTAGCGGCTGCGCAAAATGTTCGATGAAAAGACGGAAGCCGCCAAAGCCAAAGTGCACCGCCTGCTGGAGGCCAATTTCATCAAACCAATTGCTTACCCCACATGGCTCGCTAATGTAGTCATGGTACAAAAGAAGAGCGGCAAGTGGCGCATGTGCATTGACTTCACCAGCCTCAATAAGGCCTGTCCCAAGGACAATTTCTCGCTACCACGGATCAACAAGATAGTTGATAGTGCAGCCGGATGCAAAGTCATGTCACTTCTTGACTACTTCTCCGGCTACCACCAGATATATATGAAGGAGGAAGACAAGGCCAACACCAGTTTCATCACACCCTTCGGCACGTACTGCTTCATCAAAATGCCGGAGGGACTCAAGAACGCTGGCTCAACTTTCTCTCGCCTCACCAAGACGGTGCTCGAGAGCCAAGTGGGCCGCAACATTTTCACGTACATGGACGACATCATCGTCGCAAGCAGAAATAAAGAAGACCACCTGGCTGACCTTGCAGAGACATTCGCAAACATGCGGGACGCACGACCTCGCCTCAACCCCGAGAAGTGCGTCTTTGGTGTTCGCCAAGGGAAGATACTGGGCTACTTGGTGTCGCACCACGGGATCGAGGCCAACCCGACCAAGATTCAAGCAATCATCAACATGACACCTTCGCAGTCAGCCAGGGACGTCCAGCGTTTGACAGGCAGATTAGCCGCCCTTAACAGATTCATTTCCAAGTCCGTAGAGCGGAGTCTACCTTTCCTCAAGACACTGCGCGGTGCAAAAGACTTCGCACGGGGACCAGAACAAGCGGCAACCTTCGCATCACTCAAGCAGCACCTATCAGAATTGGCAATTCTTACCAGTCTCGACCCCTCGCTGCCTCTACTACTCTACGTCGCAGCCTCGCCACATGCAGTCAGCGCAGCATTGGTCCAAGAGCAAGACAGATAGGGCACGACCCGGCGGTGTCCAGTCTATTACATCTCTGAAGTCCTCACGACTTCCAAATGCAACATGACGGAGTTAGAAAAAATTTCCTGCGCAGTCGTCATGGCATCGTGCAAGTTGCGCCACTATTTCGAGGCATTTAAGGTGCGGGTCACCTCGGACAGGGGACTGGGTGAACTATTCAGAAACTCGGAGGCGTCCGTCCAAATCACCAAATGGGTAGCCGAACTCTCCGGGTACCATATCACCTTCGAGCCCAGGACAGCAATCAAGTCACAAGTCCTGGCAGACTTCATCGTCGACTGGATAGGGCCGACAAAGTGCCCTCAGAGAAGGTGTGGACCATCCACTTTGACAGTGCATGGTGCCATGCGGGGGCAGGCGCGACTGCAATTATCACGTCACCACAGGCGTCAAGCACAGATACACATCACGTCTTAGCTTTGCTCTAGAGTCCGACAGATGAACCAACAACATAGCAGAGTACGAAGCCATCATCCTGGGCCTTCGCAAGCTGAAAGCACTCGGCGTCACCACCTGCATAGTCAAGACAGACTCCAAAGTCATTGCCGACCAGGTCGAAAAAGAATATTCAGCAAAAGACCCTGCACTCATGCAGTATCTCATGGCTGTTCGCAATCTCGAGAGGCAATTCAAGGGTTTCACCTTACAACATGTGGACCACGCCAGGAACGAGGAGGCCGATGCGTTGGCTAAGGCAGCGGCCAGAGGCGAGACCTTGCCCTCCGACATGTTCTACCACATCATTGGCACACCAGCCGTCCGCAACCCAGAGGGATTACAAGTAACCAATGACGTCGAAGGCCATCGCATTGTCAACCTCATCATGACTAAAGATTGGTGAGCCCGAATAACACTGTTTCTGCAAGGATACTACCACCCGAGTGACATCAATGAGGCCAAGCGCCTCAAGCACCGAAGCCGGTACTTGGTACTAGTCAGTGGCCAGCTATACAAGAAGGGGATCAGTCAACCCATGCTAAAATGCATCACCAAAACTGAAGGCATTCAGATCCTACGCGAAGTCCATAGCGGAACTTATGGCTCTCACTCAGGGCCCAGGGCCCTCGCTGCCACGGTGATCCGTCAAGGATTTTACTGGCCTGCTATAATCTGCGCTGTGAATCGAGACACGAGGTCGTGCGAAGCCTGCCAGAAATTTTCTCCCCGCTCGGGCAACCCTTCGCAGTTCACCAAGCTGATTGCCCACACATGGCCATTTCAACGCTGGGGGGCTGGATATTGTCGGGCCACTACCCACGGCGCAAGGGAACCTCAAGTTCACCTTCGTTGCCGTCGAATATTTTACCAAGTGGATCAAGGCCAGGGTAGTATCCACAATAACATCGAAAACTGTCTAGAAGTTCTTCTAGCAAAACATTGTTTGCCGATTCGGAGTCCCATCCGAGCTCACAGTCGACAATGGCAAACAGTTTGACAGCCAGGACTTCAGGGACTTCTGCTTCTCCATCGGCACCACGCTTGCCTTCACCTCGGTATATCACCCGCAGTCCAACGGCGTCGTCGAGTGCGCCAACAGCAATATTTTCACTGCCATCAAGAAAAGGCTTCTCGACGATAAGAAGGGTAAATGGGCCGACCAGCTACCTGAAGTAGTTTGGGCCCTAAACACGACCGAATGTCGGGCGACCAGATTCACACCTTTTCGTCTACTATATGGATCAGAGGCCATGATGCCGTAGGAGATAAACCATGGGTCGCCCCAAACAAGCACATCAGCAGTCCCTGATGTAGACGAACCAACGTCCAAAGACCTCATCGACGGAGATCGTGTCTTCGCCCTGCAGGCCCTCAACAAATACCAAGTTCAAACCAAGGCCTGGCGCGACCACGCGGTCGTCCCAAAAGAGTTCAACGAAGGAGACCTCATACTCGTCCGGACCACCCGGATAGAGTCACGAGGCAAGCTAGAGTCGAAGTGGGAGGGTCCATTCATCGTCAAGTCCAAGGCGTCCCCCAGCACGTACAGGCAAACAACACCATCCGGCGAAGACCTAGAGCATTCTTGGAATTGACAATCTCCGCAAATTTTTTGTTTAAACCCTCAGGGCCCACGCGCCCTTGTAATCCACCAAATAGTACTATTCTGGCCCGCACTCTTTTCCTCCCGGGGGGTGAGGTTTTTAACGAGGTGGAGCCATGTAATATACCTGCAAAAATCCCCCGCAAAAAACTCAGACGCAACATTTCAAAAAAGACCACATCGACGGTCTTCGGCATTCGACCACTCCGAAGTCACCGCGAGAGGCAGCATAGACTACCCTCGCGTGTGACACTTCGCGCAAAAGTCGCCTAAGGGTGCAGCCGAAATAGCACAACAAGTGTGTTAATCAAAGTCTTTTATTTAAAAGACACTCCATGCAAAAATCGCCTAAGGGTGCAGCCGGAACAGCACAACAAGTCCGTTAATCAAAGTCTTTTACTTAAAAGACACTCCGGGCAAAAGTCGCCTAAGGGCGCAGCTGGAACAGCACAACAAGTGCGTTAATCGAAGTCTTTTATTTAAAAGACACTCCACGCAAAAGTTGCCTAAGGGTGCAGCTCGAATAGCACAACAAGTGCGTTACTCGAATTCTTTTATTTAAAAGACACTCCACGCAAAAGTCGCCTAAGGGTGCAGCCGGAATAGCACACCAAGTGCGTTAATCGAAGTCTCTCATTACAAAGACACTCCACGCAAAGTCGCCCATGAGTGCAGCCGGACCAACACAGGTGTACAAATACGGCCAACAGGCCACATTACCATACAAATTACAATTACATACACACGGCGAGGGCATCACATATTACATTGGCTCAACCTTCAGGATGATACCCATCTCCGTATAATTGAACAGCATTATCCTCAATTCCTCACCCTCAAAAAGCTTCCGAAGATCCCCCTCGCCTATGCTCGCCCCAATCGGCGAGGACAACAATTCTCGTTTACTAACCCAGTCTACTCGGAGACGGCCATGCTCCACCCCCATACGATGGTGCCTACCACTCCGCGAAAAATCACCCACACTATGTTTTCCCACCACCCTTCGCCGCCTATACCCAGTACTCGCACTAGGAGAATCCCCGGCACCCTCCACACGCGGCAAAGTCTCCGCCGCAGCCACATCCAACACAACAAAATAATCCAAGCCTTCATCCGAGGACTCCTCCATCTAAGGAAGCGAACTCCCAGATTCACCATCGGACTCAAAACACTAAGATACAGAACAAAACAAGCTATCATTGGCAGGCACTATGGTTGAGGCCGCCACAAAATCAGTATTGTCAGCAGCGGTTGCTTGCGTAGACCCAAACGTCGGAACCTACGCAGCAACTGAGGTTCAGTATCATAGAGACAAAAGTTTACACTTAAAATCCCTAAACCCTATTCCGACACCTGTGAAGGCCCGGCCGCCGCCGCGAGGTCTTCGACAACTGGTTCGCCCATTGCCTTCGAGGCATTCTCACCCATCAGCGCAGGGGCTGGCACGATGTATTCGCCGGCTCCAGTCGGCATGGTCGGCGTGGGGGTCGCCAAGGGCCCTTGCCCGCATCGGAGGGCGGCGCCAGCTCCACCCCTGATGCCTCGGGCAGCGTGCTGTCGGGCAGCGTGTTGTCCAGATCGCCAAGATCCTCAACCTCTTCATCGTGCACCATCTACAGCAATAGCACATTCCTTCAACAAAGCCACACATAAACATTCCCACACATATAATCACACAAGATGAGCCTTTACCTGATCAATCGCCCGGTCGAACCTCTCCCGGACCGTCTCTCGACCGTGAGGGCCCCACATCCCGTCGAAGAGCGCCCCCGCTGATCACTTTAGAACCGGGTCCTCGACCTAGAAGATTTCGCGTTCAAAGCCTTCGTCTGACTGGTCAAAGACCTCGAAGTGCCTGCACCCCTCATGGGACAAAGCATTCACGGCCCCCTCGCAGGTGACGAGGGAGGCAAAGGACATGAGGCCCATCACGATTGTCGGGAGCACCCCTAGCTCCTATTGTAGCCACTCAAGGAAGCGGAGGCCCACCTCTTGGCCGGGCACTTCGAAGGTGGTAGTCCACGCACCCAGCTCCCGGTACACGTCCACGAGTTGCGCATGCGTCCGTTCAACCTCCACATGCGTCGAGGCCTCGGTTTTGTCCACACGGTTGCACAGGGCGCTGAGCCTCACCTCCAGCTCCTCGGCGCGCTAGCGGGCGAGACTGGCCTTCGCCCATGCAAGTTTGGCCTCGGCTTGAGCAGCCTATGCATCGACAATGGCCTTGTTTGCGTCCATCCTCTCCTCCGCCAGCTGACGCCGGAGATCCCCCTTCTCGGCCTCTGCAGCAACCAACCTCTCCGTCAGCCTACGGCTTTTGTTTTCCGCAGCCAACTTCTCCCGAACAACATCCGTATGCTGCACCCGGAGACACTCGATTTCGGTAGCAAACTCCAAAGTCAGAGCACCCGACGCAACATGGTCGGCGAAGGCGGCAGCCTGTCACAAAAACCCATGAGATTCGCAACCGCATAAGATCAATGAACTATCGAAGTCCAACACAACTTACATGCTTTAGCTACTGTGACGCATGCCTCAGCTACTGGGACAAAGAGCCCGCCACATCTTTAGCAGCGGCGGCCGACGAAATCTCGCCGCTCGCGCAGAAGCTGGACCACGGGTCCTGTGAAGCACCCTTCGCACCAACCGCTGCCATCGGCGAGGTGGCCACCACCGGAGTCGGGTCAACAACCAGCTGCCCCGCATCCGACCCTGCACCATGATCTTCTTTAAGACCTTGTCCCCGAAAAAAAACTTACCAACGAGATAATCCCCCACGCAGATGTTCGTGTCAAAGTCGGCAACATGCGCCGCGCGCCGCGTCAGTGTGCACTGGCGACGGTGGCCTTCGCTCCTCCGCGGGCTCGGCCGAGGGCAGCTTGCCCGCGCCAGCCGCAGCAGCCCTCGCATCCACCGAAGACTTGCTGGGCCTGGGGGCAGTCGGCTTCGCAGCCAGCGGTGGTTTGCTACTGCCAGGGGCGGCAGACTTCGTGCCTCCCCATGCCTTCTTCGCCTCACGGAAAGGGTCCCCGACCCTATTGACCGCCTGGCGCTTCCGCGCCACATATTGACGATCCTTCTCCATCACTGCCGATACAACAGCAGCAATATTCCGTCCATAAGGAAAAATCTTCAACTCACGAGCCATACGAGACATAAATATGTCTTCGCCGGCCGCGCGGGGGATCAGAACGTTCCTTGGCCATCGACCCCTAGTAACCTTCAGCATTCACGCCGAAGACTCCTAGAGCTCGGGCAAAGACATCCTTCCCCCGAGGGCCACGCAAGTTCCCATCAACTCCACAGCAAATCGATCAGACACCCCCAAACCCCCACTGCAGTACCTATTTCCCTCTTCTTAGTGGCTGGGGCAACCTCCCGCGAAGGACCTTCCTCAGCCACGGCCACTGGTTTTTTCCAACGGTGGTCAGCAGCCGCAACAGCATCATCTCCAGGATAACCACCGTATGGCAAACAATTTAATTCGAAGACCCGATTTAAGGGAACATTGGACCCTCGGATATCCCAACTCCGCACACCCTCTGTCCTCGGCACATATCGCCCCACAATCCTCACCGCCCCGTCCTCCACTTCACGAACGAACACGGTCGGGTCTCAGCCGCGCAGATCCAAAGAGAAGGCTGGACTTCGCACCAGCTGCTGGCCCAAAGTAGGCATCTGGCGAGGGCATACTTCACCCAGCACCCAGCCATGCGCCAGGGGCCACACTCCATAACCAATGAACTCTTCAACCAAATCACGCCCACTGCTCATGCGGGCAATGCACCGGAGGGCCCTTTCATCCTCATCATCCTCCGCCACCTCAAATTGTGGGAACGCCAGATAACAATGGGAGCACATCACGGCCGCGGGGAGCCCTAGGAGGTCTTCGACTTCGCTCCCGGAAACATAAAACCAGTAATCCCACCAATTGCCCCACTTATTGCGAGCATAGGGAACTAACTCCATAACTTCCACTGAAGTCTTTCCAGTCCTCGGAGTGAACATGCATGATCCAAACTGTGCAATCTTGTTTTCAATCTTTATTTTTTGCTAATGCAGACAATAATTCTTCGCGAACACCTCTACGGAAGGCTGACCACCATACGAAGTCGCTGCCCAGACATACTTCGCCAGGGCTGCCACGGCGTTAGGTGTCAACTGGTGGACCTAGACCTCAAATCTCTGCAGGACCTCCACCACAAAACGATGTGCAGGCAGGCGAAGGCTGGCGGTGAAGAACGCCTAAAACATGACTAACTCGCCCTCAGGCTCAGGAACCTCTTTCGCCCCCGGGACACGCACAACGCTGTTCCCAAAATACCCCAACTGCTGCATATCCTGCATGCGAACCGAGGAAATCCTCGAAATGCCGAACTCCACTGTATGGCCCGGCTATAACTCCGTCGCCGCCAAATCGCTTAAGGTATCTTCGGATGACGAATAGGCCAGCGGCGTGTTTGCAGCAGATGAGGAAGAAGACAACATCGCTACGTACTGTCGGCGGCGACGTGCGGTTTGCTTGATGCTGGCCAGATCTCCAACGTAGAAGGAGGGCAGGCGAGCGAGCGGGCGTTTTCAAAAAGATTAGGGTTTTCCAGCGCAAGCAAGGGTGAGCGTCAGCCCACGCCGCGTCGCCCCTTTTTATACACACGGCGCGACGCTTCGGGAACCCCGCAGTCTAACAGTGCCACATCCCATCAACGGTCACCTCAAAAACCCCCACGGGACCACTTTGAGCAAGGGCAGCGTCTCCACCATCTAGCGACGTCTTCGGCACCAGATGACTCAGTCGAACTGGTCCCTCGGAGGGCAAATGTTGGGGCGAAGGCGAAAACGCTACCCTTCGCACGAAGCCTTTGTCACATCGCTACATCAACGAACGCGTGATGGCCGACGCGGTCGCCCTTCGTCCTCTCCATCGCAAGATGAAGGCCAGACCACGACGAAGTCCACCGGTCCCGCATCCCTTATCTAGCCCAGAGGCCCACGTGTAATTTGGCCCACTGTAACGGGCCCCGCGTGGATAGGCAAGTTACGGGCCTCACCTGTAATAGCTTTTCTGTAATGACGGTCTGTAACCTCCTTTATGGGAATATTCTGGGATAATCCGGGTACCCATGGGCATAACCGTCCTTGTCTTGGGACGCTCGATGCTCGGGTACCTATAAATACCCCCGTACAGTGCCCTTGAGAGGCCAGATTAATAGAGCAATCGCCATCCCGCGTTAAACTTTACTTGCATCCTTTCCACTCCCCCATTGAATCAACTTGCCCTGGAGAGCAAGTTCCAACACACTTCTCAACCACTTAGCGCACATTAACTAAAAACCATGTGTTGGGCATCTAATCACCAAAACATTTATAGAAATGGCCCAAGGGCACATTTCCCGTTCAGGTAGCCTATCCGCGTCCTGGCTAGGGCTTCCCCTACTAATCGAAGCCTAGGGCTTCCATATATATATATATGTAGAGAGAGAGAGAGAGAGCATTAGGCTCTATTTAACTATAGGAAGCCCTGACCACCTACCGACTGTATCGGCCGACCAGGTATGCAGACCGCATCAGGACTATTTTGGCGTACTGACGTCCGATGACTCATGCCAAATTAACATTTGTGTTATGATGATGTGTGTTTCAGTTTATACAAATATTTTTTGTACGATTCGACATTCTGGGCCCATGAGAAGATTTTTCTTCCGCAATATAGACATCCGTACTAGTCCCCACACAATATTGGAGTTCCGATTTTGTATGTTTCTGTTTACGCAACAGTATTGCACGTGTCGGTCAATGGGCCCTCAAGAAGATTTGGTTCTGCAATATGTGCATCAGGCCCACTATCTCATTAATTTTTTTCATGCACCCTTCCTAGATTCTCACCCGCACGCACGCGGCGGCATAACCCTAGACAAATCTGTCGACGTCGCCTTCATCTCATCCACCGCATCCCTTCCGAAATCGGCTAGTCCTCCCTCCCCTCCATTCATTGGTGGATTTGCTCGGCGTCAGTAGCACATTCATCATCCGAGGCGCATTTGTTTCGCCGAGTTAGTTCGTTCGTGCGCCCACCGACATTTGAAGGAAGCACCAGCCACAGACCAAATTCTCGCATTGGATCTGTGGTAACCAGTAAGTTCTAAATCACCAACATTCTATTTGATTCATTGATTTTTTTCTTGGTTCGTTATTAACACACACCGATTTTTTACATTTAGTTTGTCAGTTTGTGGTTAGTATATAGTTGATTTTGCATCCAGTTGGTCAGATTACCGATAATACATGACCGATTTTGGCCTATACACTCACTTTTTTAGTCGCCAGTATCACCAGTGTGATTATGCTGCTCATTAATTAGAGGAACAAACGATTTTTGTGGTAAATACATACTACGTGTAGCCATTATATAGTTTTCTTTGTTGCAATTATGCTGCTCATTAATTAAAGAATAATATCTATCAATCTGTATAGTTTGCATTATATAATTCCATTTTATGCCTAGATTGTGAAAGCAAACCTTCATGTAACTCAAATGTTACATAAACTGAAACACACATCATCGTAAATCAAATATAGTTTCATAAACTAAGGCACATATCAGCGTAACTCCAATATTAATTTGGCGTAAGCCATCGGGCGCCAGTACGCCAAAAGAGCCCAGGTGTTGTCTGCACACCTGATCGGCCTTCCCGGTCGATAGGTGGTCGTGTTCTTCCGGTATCTGGTCGGGGCTTACTATATTAATGTGTTGTTGCATATGTACAGAAAAATATTTGGTCCAAAAGAGCATATCTATATAGATATATGTTTATTACGCTGTTTATTTTGGCAGGAAAAACAAACATGAAGAATGTGGACCGACCTTCGTCTAATCCAAAGTGCATACTAATTTAGTCTAGTCAGGAGTGTTTGAGTGTTGACATATCGCGTGCGCCGGCGTCGTCAGACACTCACAAACCAAGTCATGCCGATGGAAATCACGAAAATGTCCGTATTTTGCCGGTTACCATATAGTAATTAGGGTACGGTGACGATGACGATGACTTTATGCCAGTCATGAAGAAGCATAATCTTGATGGTAGTCCTTCAAAACTGATGAAGAAGATAATTACAAAGCAGATGAAAGGAGTGGATCCGCCCCCAATAGATTAGTTTTTATGTTCAATGCCAATAAATAATTGATTTGCATCACTTCATGCGTGCAAATACGACAATAAAATGTAATTAAATCATGAAAACACCATATATGATGTCATTACACTGTTGGACACATGTGTCAAATGGAGAACAACACATTATTTATGATTAATTTATGTTCACAAGGCTGAAATAATGTCTATTATATTGTTAATGTTTTTAAAACATGTTTATTGGTTTGTCTAGATATATTTGTAACGGGGATTATTTGTTTTTCATGCTCAAAATATGCTTAAAATCTTTCTTTCTTTGTACTCGGCTTGCTAGCTAGCATGAGACCAAAATATACTTAAAATCTTTCCTTCTTTGTCCAGCTAAAAGTCAGAAAAAATTGTGGATTATCTTTTTTGTATAATACAAAAAAAGATAGTATCTTAGACACATCATTTGCATTTCTTTCCCTTTGCCATGCTTTTTTCCTGTCAAAACAAAACGATTACTGCAACACATTTTTAACATACGCTCGTTAATATATAAATATTCTTTTGTAAATAAAGAGTTCACTTACAGGTTATTCATGTCCTGCGCGGTTATTGGAACATTTTTGGACCACCATGCATTTCTGAAACAAAATCCATAATGCAATGTTGCGGAATTCTGCTTTCCTGCATCGCACTAAGAAACTCCATATACTCAGGACCATGAGTTTTGCTGCACTGTAATTGGCCTTTTTTCTGTACCTTTCTTTAAAAATTCATGATTATGCTCAATGTTAAATAGATCAATTTGTACTGAAATAACATTCTCTTTGGCATCATTGTAAATTTTTTAAAGTTTCATCCCAGCCTTGCACTGTGTTCGTTTCGAACATGTATTATGCATCCTTGGATTTCCAACACCCCTTTCAGCATTCTTTCCTTCCATTGAACAATTCAACCATTTACAGTTCTTCCACTCCCTATATTTCTTCAAGGGAAATCCCACCTCATATGCATATTGAATATAAAAATTATACGCCTCGTCCACATTACAAATGTCATATCAATTTTAGGTATCAATCTTATATCAATAGTGTCTAGTTGTGCACCCAAAATTAACATTTATGAATTAATGACACAACAAATTTATTAGAAAATATACTTGCACTATCAATACATGTACGTAACCAATACTATGATCTTTTTCGGTACTTACATGGCTATGCAGAATGTGAGGTATCTCCTGATCATGTGCATCAATTTGTTTTATAGGAATGCGTTGATCTGCTCCTACCATCTCTGCGGCTCCTGTGTTGTCAGCAACATTTCCTGGCGCCCTCAACACTGCCGGTGCAGTAACAGCTATAATGTTCGCTACTCTAGTCGTATCATCCATGGCTGACGACTCCATTCTCTTTTGTTGGTGTCCCCCATCAGGTACAGCTGAAAGGGAAATGTGCCCTTGGGCCATTTCTATAAATGTTTTTGTGATTAGATGCTCAACACATATTGTTTTGTGCTAAGTGTCAAAGAGATGCAAATGGAAAAGCAAGGTATGACTCTAGCCTTAGTAAATTGTTTTTGATACTAAGTGCTAGGAACCTTGTCAAATCGAGAGAAATCGGATTGGAGAAGTTTGGCTAAGTCCAGCCAAACTTGTTGTTGGGGGCCTTCCTCTTCCAATGGTCCTCAAAAACATAACTAACGTTTTTTCCAGTATAATAACTGTTTCAGAAAGCTTCGGCTTTAAGATAAAGCTATGCATGGTACGAAGGCGCGAACTGAACAAGGGACAAGCTAGCTCCGAAGCTGTGGCTGAAGAAGCTTCGGCTCAGCGCGTTGACGATGGTGAAAGGAGAAACCGATTTAAAGGGGAAAAGGCTGCTTAGACCTCGACAGCTTGTCTTAGGGTCAACAGTAAATGTCAAGGACATGGATGTAATTTCATCCAGGCTATGACTTGTGCCTATAAATAGATGAACAGTAGCACCATACTGTTCACGCTGACTTATAATCACTCTCGCATCACTCCTCCTTTTCCAGCTTCTATCAAGCCGAAGGTAAAAATATAATTTAAATGTCGTTGATGTTTATTCATGTTTATATAATGAGAATATGAATAGTCTAATGATTTGAAACGATTATTCATAATCCCTTCACGTTTTCATGTCTTTGTTTACATCCTTGCTTATTAAAATGATGAAGGTGTGCTTTTCACGACCTTTGACCGAAGATCATTATATCCCAAGAGAGATAATGTTTCGAAGGACAAAGGTCTTTAACCATTAACACTTGTGTTGCATTGTTCTTGATTCATAGCATTTGAGAACAAGTGACCAACATTGGTGCCCACCTCTGGTGAACTTATTCGACCACCTTCGGCAAGCATCGACCTTCGTCATGCCTCCAAAGAAGACAGCGGGGCTAGGGGCTGCACTGTAGCCGCTGGATGTTAATCAGGAGACGCTACGCGAAGCTAGGAGCCAGAAGAGGAAGGCAACTAGCCCAACACCTCAGGAGGAGCAACTGGACCATGAGATCAGGGACCTTGAAGCTATCCACCAATAGGTTCAAAAGAAGAAAGAGAAAATGCTTCGGCTCGCCGATCTCCAAACAAAGATTGATGAAGCCGCCGAAGAGATGCGCCATCTCACCGAGGAAGACCAAGACCGAAGGCCCCATTACAAGGAGCTTCGGCAAGAGAATTCATACAATGATGATGAATGGTATGGTGATTCTCATCATGGCAATTTTGCTTTTGATGATGCTTCTCCTTTGGCATTAGAGTT
The DNA here is from genome assembly GCA_029449295.1 of Zea luxurians. Lineage (NCBI taxonomy): Eukaryota > Viridiplantae > Streptophyta > Magnoliopsida > Poales > Poaceae > Zea > Zea luxurians. Next base: position 110,154,913 of record JAOPSE010000010.1, read on the forward strand.
GCAGGCTACTCCATGGCCCCCATCATACAAGCCACCTCAGCTTCCTATGTATGATGGGCATTCAGACCCCAAGCAGTTTCTGATGAGCTACGAAGCAACCATTTCTTCATATGGGGGCAATACTGCAGTAATGGCAAAATCCTTCGTCATGGCAGTCAAAAGCATAGCACAAACCTGGTACTCTTCTCTCTGGCCAGGGACAATCACATCATGGCAAAAGCTCAAGGATATGCTAATCACTAGCTTCCAAGGCTTTCAGACAAAGCCAGTCACTGCTCAAGCTTTGTTTCAGTGCACGCAAGACCATAAGGAGTACCTTCAGACGTATGTCTGAAGGTTCCTGCGTCTAAGAGCACAAGCGCCTACAGTACCCAATGAAATCGTCATTGAGGCCATGATCAAGGGGCTTCGGCCGGGACCTACAGCTCAATATTTTGCCAGGAAGCCTCCACAGACCTTGGAGAAGCTTCTTCAAAAGATGGATGAGTATATCCAAGCTGACAATAATTTCTGCCAAAGAAGGGAGGAAGCGTATAGGTTTTCTGAGATGACCAGGGGCTTTGGAGGAAGAATTCACCCTAGGCACATCAGGTCAATCCACAATTCCAACTCAAGTGACGATATAGGAAGTCAACCTCAAAGGTAGCAACACATCTCCCAGTCTTTAGGGCCACAACAAAACTCCTTCTGGCCACTAGCCCCAAGAGGCAGAGGCTTCGGAGGAAGGTACGGAGATCAGCCTAGAAGACTGTTTTTCTTGTTCTGCGGTGAAGATAAAGGCCACACCACAAGAACATGCCAAGTCACAATTCAGAAACAAAAAGAGATTGCCGAAGCTGAGGCACGGCAGAATCAACCGAAGTAGGTCCTACATACTGCTTCATGCTATTCTCCCTATATCCCAGAGTACATAGGTAATCAACAGCCTACTCTATCGCTTCGGCAAGTCACTCCCAATCTTCCTAAGCCAAGCTCCCACCACCACCACCGCTACCACCTACTCTGACCCGAAGCCAACAGCCAGAAGGGCACCAGCACGCTCAACAGCAGCGTGATTTTCGGGAGGAGTCCAAAGCTCGCACAATCAATAGTACTGTGCCCAAATCCAAGCACATCTACTAAAGAATATCCTACCCTTGGTGTATCTTTATTTTCCCTGTCATTTTATCTTTCTTGAATAAAAAACAAGTCACGAAGGATTGAATTTCGATTTCATGTAATAATAGTGCTCATATCATTGAGTAAAATGCTTCCTTCCAACAAAGTTTCGAAGCTACAAAAGTCGTTCCTAAGGGAGCGCAGAGTTTGTTCCGAAGCAACAAAAGCCATTCCTAAGGGAGCAGAGTTTGTTCCAAAGCAACAAAAGTCGTTCCTAAGCGAGCAGAGTTTGTTCCGAAGCGGCAAAAGCTGTTCCTAAGGGAGCTAATAGTAAGTTCCGAAGCTACAAAAGTCGTTCCTAAGGGAGCGCAGAGTAAGTTCTGAGGCTCCAAAGTCGTTCCTAAGGGGATGCATGCCAAAATACCACCAAAATAGAAGGTGAAGAAGCTCCAAAGTCGTTCCTAAGGGGATGCAGAGCTTAAATACCACCGAAATATAAGGTGAAGAAGCTCCAAAGTCATTCCTAAGGGAATGCAGAGCTTAAATACCACCGAAATAGAAGGTGAAGAAGCTCCAAAGTCGTTCCTAAGAGAATGCAGAGCTTAAAGACTCCAAAGATGTCCCTAAGAGAATGCAGAGTCTTGAGTGCTTCAGTGTGGGTGCGTGTATTCGGCATAAACATCATGTTGCATCATATCATTGCATCATTCTGCATAGCATTACATCATACGTCATATTGCATCAACAACAAAGATGGAGTACGAAGTAGATCTTCGGCAGTAGTGTGATAAATGAAAATGTACTGAGGCACAAAGCAAACCTTTGGCAAATACAAACTTACCTAGACAGCCTTCACACAACAGCTTTGCTACAAAAAGGCTCTTTTCTTTACGAAGCATGAAAAGAAGGGAAGGTGATTTTTCGCCGAAGGCTCAAAAATGGTATGTGCTTAAATTTCATGCATCGCAAAGAAATATACTACATTAATATACATGTTTCATACACAAATGTTACATTGTTTCATTATAGCAAAAGCCTAGTCTTCTTTGAGAAACTTTTCAACTGCCTCATTCAGCAGTTTGTCGACGACTTCGTCGATGATGGTGTTGGCAACACTCATCACATCCAGCACCTCTTTCATAACGAGATCGGCCTGGGGGTCGTATGGCTTGGGTAGCGGCAAGAGTTCAGCTGTAGTAAACAAATCGTTAGTCCGAAGCTAGAAAAACAAACACCAAAGCTAAAATTCAATAATAATACCTATACGCCTCTCGCGCTCGGCAACTTCTTTAGCTCGCTTAGCTTCTTCTCGAGCTCATGGATTTCTTTTTCATTTTTCTTTATGATTTTGTTGGCCAATTCTTGGCCACCATTCACCCAGACATCGGAATAAAACTTCCCGCCCACCAACGTGGCTTCAGCCGAGGGGTTCTTCGTGTCGTCTGTGGAGAAGGCGGCTTCAATCTGGGTTGTAGCCTTAACATGGTCACAACCGGCTTTTTCCAGAATTGCTGCAACCCCTCGGGTGCCGGAGAAAGAACAAATGTCCACGCGATCACTAAGGATCTCTTCGAAGGCATCGGCTTCTTCACCTATCCAATCGATGACTCCTTCGGGGTCACCTCGAATGAACTTTTCCTCCGAAGTGTACGCACCCACCTTGGCAAAGCTGGTTTTCAGTTTTCTTACGCAATCCAAGGATTTTTCAAAGTATCTCTCCTTGGATTCACGAAGCTCCTTAACATTCTTCTCCAATCTTGTGTTCTTCCATTCACTTATTTCTTGATTTGCTTTCGCAAGTTCAAAATTCTCATTAGCTTCGGCAAGTTGTTTCCGAAGGTTCTCGATTTCGGCCTTGTGAACTTCGAATTGTGCATCAAATTTTGCCTCATCTTTCTTTACTCTGTCCACTAAGGAAAGCAGAATCTTGTCTTTTTCTGTAGCTTCGTTCCTCAGTCTAATAACCTCAGACTGAAGGTTGCTAAGTGCTATCCAACAACTTTCATACCTCAGCATTTTTCTGCACCCTCAAAGCGTTGCTAAGAATTAAGCCCTGCAAAAAGAAGGTAGATAAAGGATCAGAACGAGAATAAAAAACAAAAGACAATCTATTTATGTTCATAACTTCCGTACCTTTAGACTGTTGTACACAAGGCTGTCTACGAGGTCATCTTTCGACATGGCAGAAAGACCAGCTTCAAGCTTCGGAAATCCCATCTTTCTTGCCATCTCCCAACAAACAGAAATTTCCTTATTGTCTGGGAGACAGTACAGAAAATCATCTTCATCGGTGCCATTGTACACTAAGGCCCCCTTCGGATATTTCAGTTCCCAGGCGTAGTGTTTGGCTTCCACGATTTCTTTGTTAGACAGTCTTTTTCCCAAAGCATGTCGAATAATAAAGTCAAAATTTTCGGAGGGTGCTTCGGGAGTTGGAGATTCAAAATTTTTAGGCGTATCTTTCTTCTCCAGAGCAAAACCAGCATCTGAAGATCCTCGCCCAGTTCTAGCATGCTCTACTTCAGCGGGCACTGAGGGCCCGGCTTCGGCTTCAGCGCAAGCTATAGCAGCTTCGACAACCTTGTTTGCACGGGCAGGAGTTACTGCCCTTGTTGACTCCATGATAGCGTCCAGCACGCTTGCCATCCTCCTCCTCCTGGGGGGTTATTACAGGAGCTTTTGATATCTTCGGCAATTCTGGCTCCGCTGGCGGGCTCGGGATTCTTGGCAGCTCCAATGCTTCCCCTAGCTTCGGCTCTGTGGCCGTTTTATCTTGGCTTCGGCATCATGTTTTGGTGTTTTGACTGGCCCGACTACAGAAGCCTTCGACAATTCAGCCAGTTCTGCCTCAGTAGTGGAAGATGTCCCTTCACCAAACTTTGGCACTATAGTCGTTTCAATATATCTTCACCGGTGTGTTAAGACCTTGATCTTTTTGCCCTTCGGCACAGCAGAAATGGCCGAAGTAGCAGTTTTTCTCTTCTTCCCCTGCTTTCGCGAGGGATAGTTATAATCAAGGTATACAAAGCCAATGACATCAAAAACTCTATTCAATCTTTTCTTTCCTCGGCCTTCGAATGCCAAGGTCATTGCATCATCTTCGGCCCTTGTATAAGCCCTAAGCAATTCGTCACTGGTTGCCTCAATACTGCTCAACCACTCATCATTTGGTTCATCAAACTCGCCTCTGTATCTGAAGGTATACTTTAGATAAATCAAGCCACCCTGACTAGACCCAGTAGCAGCTTCCTTCGGCATCTCCCACTCATTCACGAGCGGCCATACTCTGTAGGCGATGTGCTCTTGAACCAAGTCTATTGTGCCAATAAAGGTACACACAGTGTTGAAGCTTCTCTGACATGTTTCTATATCATTTCCAAGAGCAGTAGCTGGCCTCCTGATGCCGAAGCGAGAACAAATGGGGCGCTAAATAATCCCTTTTATATCTTCCCTCTCAACTAAATCATTCTTCACATAAAACCATTCTTCCATCTAGGCTCTGGCCACCTTTTCTGAAATGTTGGAACTGGGAAGCTTACATCAGGGTGAGGCACGAAGCCATAGCAACCGAAGTTGTTGTGATATTGTTCCTTTCCAGTAGCCTTCATTTCATACAGTAGCTCATGCATATTGCAAAAGCATTTTGCGCTTGGCTCTAGCCCTTGACTTCTCATGGCCCAAACAAAAACCCCCATCCTAATGATGGCTTCAGGGGTAATCTAATGAAGGAAAATTTTGAAGGTCTTCAGTACTTCAACTAGGAATTTACTTAACGGGAACCAAAGCCCTGCCTTCATGAAGCTTCTAAAAACAACCACTTCATCTTCTTCGGGAACAGGGGCAGCATTATCTCCTCCAGCTCTCACAATGGAAACATCTCGAAAATATCTCCCTTTCATGGCATCAATTTGACTCTGCTTAATGGATGATTTCTCGAAGATGGTGTGACTTGGTCGCCATGGCCGGTTGTCAGCATCTTAATCTCCACTTTCCATATCAAAGCTTCTGCTATCGTCAGAATCTCCAGACAGTCCAGCTAATATTTCATTCGTAATCTTTTCCGTGTTTGTCCTTTCCATAGCCTCGTAAAATCCAGCTAGAGCAGGGTCCACAACCTTCTTCTCGTCAGCCATTTGACGAACACTTGAACAAATGTCAAAGCTCACAAAACAAGGGAGATCTGACAGCAAGAAAATTAAAACTTGAGAAAATAGCACAAGCGATCGAAATGGCACAGCAAATGCTGTCGCTGCGGGTTTCTATTTATATGCCCAGGTGCATTGCAACTTATCAGGCCCTACATGTCATTGATTTTCGCTATTCTAGCGAAGGGAAGGTGTTTTTTCGGACCTTCGGCTAAAGGCATTCGTTCACGTCACAGTCTGAATTTGGTAAAAATAAAAACAAATTAACACTGTGAGGGGCTACTGTTGGGGACCTTCCTCTTCCGAATGTCCTCAAAAACAAAACTAATGTGTTTTCTAGTATAATAACAGTTTCAGAAAGCTTCGGCTTTAAGATAAAGCTATGCATGGTACGAAGGCGCGAACTGAACAAGGGATAAGGTAGCTCCGAAGCTGTGGCTGAAGAAGCTTTGGCTCAACGCGTTGACGATGGTGAAAGGAGAAACCGACTTAAAGGGGAAAAGTCTGCTTAGTCCTCGACAGCTTGTCCTAGGGTCAACAGTAAATGTTAAGGACACGAATGTAATTTCATCTAGGCTGCGTCCTGTGCCTATAAATAGATGAACAGTAGCACTGTACTGTTCACACTGACTTGTAATCACTCTCGCGTCACTCCTGCTTTTCCACCTTCTGTCAAGCCGAAGGTAAAAATATAATTTAAATGTCGTTGATGTTTATTCATGTTTATATAATGAGAATATGAATATTCTAATGATTTGAAACGATTATTCATAATCCCTTCACGTTTTCATGTCTTTGTTTACATCCTTGCTTATTAAAATGATGAAGGTGTGCTTTTCACGACCTTCGACTGAAGATAATTATATCCCAAGGGAGATAATGTTTCGAAGGACGAAGGTCTTTTACCATTAACACTTGTGTTGCCTTGTTCTTGATTCATAGCATTTGAGAACAAGTGACCAACACTTGCACTAGCCTGTGGTCGCATCGGACTGTTGAAAGTTCCCTTTGCCCGGGAACAGGATCTGGATGTCACCTAGAGGGGGGTGAATAGGCGAATAAAAATTATCAATTTAACACTTAAATTCTTACTCTACTCTAAGGCTAGATCGCAGTGGAATGAAGGACCCTTTGAGTAGGTTGCAGCGGAATAGAAGTTCCTGTCTTGGAAATACCCTGCACTTCAAATATCGCTTATACCACAAATAGTATTGAAGTGCAGATATAACGAGTGAGTAAGACAGAGAATCAATACACAGCACAGAGCAGAGCACACAGACGCAGGGATTTATCCCAAGGTTCGGCCAAGCCTGAAATGCTTGCCTAGTCCTCGTTGGAGTAAGCCACACCTGGGCTTGGAGTCTGTTTCAACTCCTTCCTCCGATTGCTCAGATCTATCAGTATGACAGATAGAGTCTTCCACTATGTTGAGTTGGATTACAACAAAGCCGCGGCTGCTTACAATCTTCTTGACAGCACTCCGGCAGAGTAACGATATGCTCAAGACCTTGCTCTAGCTCTTAGCAGCACTTCTCCACTCTCTCAAGGCTTATAGCTTTGCCTCTACACAAACTAGAGAGATATACACGAGAGGGAGAGAGAGAATCGATCTGAGTGATGTCTACAATTGTTGGCTGCTCTTGTATATTGTTAGAGGCACCTATGAGTCCCTTTTATAGACCCAAGGGGCCTAGGAGCCGTTGGAGATCCTTTTGGAAGGCAATATTTGCTTTCTGTCGGGTGGCGCACCGGACAGTCCGGTGCACCACCGGACAGGTCCTATAGCATGTCCGGTGCGCGATCTCCTTCCAAATCAGGCTCAGCTGACCGTTGGAGCAACAGTCGTCTTGGCTCACCGGACACTGTCCAGTGCATACCGGACAGTCCGGTGTGCCAACTATCTGTTGGCCCAAGCCACGCGTCGCCCGCTAATCGCACTGCCGACCATTGGCTCACCGGAAAGTCCGGTGCACCACCGGACAGTTCGGTGAATTATAGCCATACGCCGCCAACCTTTCCCGAGAGTGGCTTGTTCACCGGAGTTCGGCCTGGCGCACCGGACACTGTCCGGTGCACCACTAGACAGTCCGGTGTGCCAAACTGAGCTGAGTCTCGGCTGTACACAGCCAAGCCTTTTGCATCTCTTTTCTTTTCTTCTTTTCTCTATTTCTAATACTTAGACAAATATATTAGTACACAAAAACCAATGTACTAAGTCTAGAAACATACCTTCTCTTTGATTTTCACTTATTTAGCATTTGGCATGATTGAGATTGATGTTGGACTCATAAATCATCAAGTCAGCTTGACTTGATCTAGATTGACATTTCTGAGCTCCATCATCCTGCAAAGGTCACATAGAATATCTCCAAACATAGGAACAACCCAAACTAAATGTCAAGGTGCACTTAGCTCTTTTGGGCTGCTTTCGGTTCTGATTTTGACATTGGTTCTCCTTTCAATGACCTTGTTCACTTTTGAGCTTGGTCTTGAGCCTTATGACTTACACCACATAATTGTAGATGTTACCTCATTGGTTGTAAGTCATCTCCTTATGTAGTGTTCCTTGATGCACCATAACTCTTCTTAACTCGATCAACCTTGATTCCGCAAGTCTCCTTCTTCACCCCTGGCTTTGGGTTCCTGGTCTCCTTGACTTTCTCCTGTGCACTCGGTACCTCGAAGCTCTTCTTGCTTCCATCCTTGGTTTGATCGTTTGTCTCCAAGTTATGCACATCAAGTCTCACTTAAGCAGTGTCCATCTTTCTTGTGATGTCCATTGTCTATAGATAATTCTGTCTTTGGACCATCACACTTGTTTACTTGTGATGAACGCTGTTAGCTTTGCATTCAGCACCTGTTCAACACTTAACATACTTGTTAGTCCTTTAATTGGGTTGTCATCCAAACACCAAAACCCACAAGAGAGCTTTCAATCTCCCCCTTTTTGGTGATTGATGGCAACACAATTAAAGCTTACATAAGAATAATATTTAAAGCACAAATTTTGAATTCTAAGTTTATAGAATGATCCCCCTAAATATGTGCTTACATCAAAATCTTAAATTTGGCCTTATATGCCAAATTGCACATACTTAGATTAATTCGAAGCATTACTATACCTTTGCACCTGTGGGATGCATTGTCACTAATTAAACTGTGATGCGTATGACACATAAATGCACAGAATCAGAGTTAAACACCAATTGAATAGATATACCACAGAAATATCAACCTACCACTATTCACCATTAAGACAGGAATATCAACCTACCACTATTCACCATTAATATACCAAATTAAATCAATTTTAAAGCACTAGAAGCACATGAATATCTATTACAGGATAAACACAGTAGATACTAAATGATTCATATCAATGGAAGCACTAATTTTGCATTATCACCATATAATACAATAAGAAGCATAAGTAGAATCAACAAAACTAACACATTCTTCCTTAAGACTCAAGGAAACCCCTTTAGGATAAGCTTTCCTCTCAGGTTGAGATAAGCTTTAATGCACAATTTCTCCCCCTTTGACATCAAACACCAAAACCATATTCACGCAAGAACATAGAATGATGTCAAGGGACAGCAGGGTATTGAGCAGGTAAATTATAACACACTAACATTACTCCCCCTTACACATTGAACATATGCAACACAAGCATTTGGAGGAAAGTTAAGATACATATACGCAAAAGATCAATACTTCCTTTTGAACCTTTACCATGTTGTGGTGTACTTTCCATCTCGAAAGTTTAATCTCTAGGGAGCTTCTCCATACTTGTGCCTGATCCTTTATCCTAACCTTTTCTTGTTGCTAAGACACCAAGCTTAGAGCAAGTTATAGTATTGTGGCACAAGATGAAGCTTCTATTCTAGTGACTACTAAAAGATATCAATTGAAACAAACTACCACGGCTACCAATTGAAAAATCATTATTGTCATAGCTCCATGATATTTAAAGATAAGCATCTAGTATCACCAAATATTATAGAGCATGAGCAATCTAAAAATATGCAATTACTCACAACTTAAGATACCAAATACTTGACTTACGGAGGTACCCGAGTCCTGATTGCTCCATTTCTTGCTCATCTTCCCTTTTCCACCTTGAGACTATATAAGATAACTCAAGAAGCAATTTAGTCTCAAAAGACACGAGTTATGTGTGCTCCCCCTAAAGTTGTGCATCAAGTATTTTGAATGACATGCACTTTGCACATTCTAGCATCCTCAGAACTAGAGGGGATCACAACATATCTTGGTCTAGACATAATCTATCAATTTCATCACAAGGAGATACCAATTGGATAGATGACATAATACAACTTGTGACTAGTGGAAACAATGCATGCCTCAAGATATATAACATTTTACAAGCAACCTAGACACGCTTCACACGTGATGATCATTGCAACACACACACAAATTGAAAGATGACAAGATCATGCATATAAAGCACAATGTCTAATCACACCAAGATTAAGAAGAATTTTCTTAGGTACACCAAGGGAAACAATATTTTAAGGCATAGGGCACCTACGCCAAGATACTACCAATTGAAAGGCAAGAACATAGCTATAATCACACTCAACGGAACTTCAAGATTTTCAATGAAATTGCACAATTCCATTCTCCATACCTTTGCCTTTTCCTGAATTGCCATGAGAGCACTAGTTGTCACCAATTGAGTGCTCCCTTTTGCTCATGCACCTCATAACTCAAGAAGGTGCATTAGTGGCACAACATGGATTTGGTATACACACAGTATCAAAATAGGATAATTATGTAAAACATGGACTAAACAAGATGTCATGCTTGCACATAGGTTAATCTTTAAAAAACCATATAGCATAACTTACAAAAAGATACATGTTTATCCATGAACACACAAAGAGTTAATCATGGTGAATATATCAAATGAAAAGCTACCCATTGAATAATTCAAAAGATATAGCATCTAGAACGCACGATCATGATTACGCAAGCATTATTTTGATTTTGGAAATCATGAACTATTGATTGAAAGGTATTCAACACAGGCAATAACTACTCCAAGGACAGGTAGCACAACAATCAAACTTAAGAGCAATACTGATTTGCAATAATGTACTTAAGATACACGGGTACCGTCCTTTGGAGAGCAAGTTGCATATTCTCATCAAGGTCCTTTGCTTGATTCACCAATAATAATTAAAGACCTCTACAACTTATTTAACTTGAGATGAACATGGGATTAGGATTGCATAATAATTCAACCTTGGGTCAATAAATAGACAATAGAAATTAATAGCTTAAGCATAGAGTTTGAATTAACCATCTTAAGCTCTCCCATGGTCTCCAGTCCATCTTGAGGCACCTGCATGGTCTAGTTGGCACAGTTTGGTACCCATCTCGGGATGGGTCCATAACAATCATCCAAAAGAGCCTTTGGTACCCAAATAGCAATTGTGCTAGATCTAGGTGATCTCATTACTGATCTAGCACAAGTGTTTGGTTTGGGTCTCCTAAGCGAATAAGATTGAGATAAATTCACTTGCTTAGGAACTTTACCCTTTTTACATACCTTGGATAGATGACCATGCTCACCACACATGTAGCAGAAGCGTCGCTTAACTCGACATGACGCTTGCTGTTTGTCTTCTTTCTTGGTTGGGGTCATCCCGGAGAGTGCACATGCTTGATTTTTCATGAGTGGACATGAAGTGATCATATGATCCATGTCATTGCATCCGAAGCATCTTCTCATCCCTTTATTCTTGTCATTGTATGTACACGATGCAATGAGGTGTCCTAACTCATTGCACTTAAAGCATCTCCTTTTTCCTCTTCTCTTTTTGCTCTTGGAAAACATAGAGAGATGATCAGTGCAAACAACATGACTAATTGAATCTTTACCTTTCTCTTTGTTTATGTTGATTGCTCCACTTATTGCTTTAGGAACTTCTTTCTTGCGGAGTTTGATCCTTGCTTCGGTTCCATCTTCCTCAAGCTTATTCACCACATGTTTGTAAATATCTTGAGGAAGTCGAGCATGGCGTCTCCTTCTCAATTGTCTTTGTTTCTTGTTTCTACAATTTTCTTTTTGACCCTGCAACTTGATGCTTATTCAAAAGTTGGCTTCCTTTGAGCAACAGGGGTTAGCACATGGTGATATATTATCTAAATGCGCACGTGTGCAAGAATGAGGTTCACATGAGTTTAAACTAGTAATTACTACCTCATGAGCAATATCGAGCATGATATGGTCATCAACTAATTTATTATGAGAATATGACAACATATCATACTTTTCACCTAGAGCAACCTTTTCTAAATTTAGCAACTCTACTTGCCTTTCAAGCATGGCATTTTCCATTTTAAGTTGAGCAACACAAGATAAATCATTATTATTATTTCTTTGCTCAATTAAAACTAAATCATACCGTTGGACCAAATCATCATGAGAGCCCTTTAGCTCCTCATGTTCTCTGGTCATCTTCTTCAGGCTGTCATTGGTTTTGATTAGAGTCTCTTCTAGCCTGAAAAGCGTCTCGTCTTGTTCCTTGTTCCTTCTCAACAGCTTAACCAATAGTGCTTTGTCTTCTTTGTTGAGATGGGTGTAGAACCAGCAAATCTCCTCTTCTTTCACATCGTTGGTCTCATTTTCCCTATCATTATTATCAGTGGAAGCAAAACAGGAAAATGTACCTTATGATGATGTAGACTTCTCATCCTTATATTCCTCCTCATCATCACTTTCATCTCCACTTTCATTGTTAGCAACAAGACATGTATAACTAGTGGAAGACAAACCTGTCTGTGAGGTGGATTCATCGTTTGGTTGCCATCAATTGAAAGGCAAGAACATAGCTATAATCACACTCAACGGAACTTCAAGATTTTCAATGAAATTGCACAATTCCATTCTCCATACCTTTGCCTTTTCCTGAATTGCCATGAGAGCACTAGTTGTCACCAATTGAGTGCTCCCTTTTGCTCATGCACCTCATAACTCAAGAAGGTGCATTAGTGGCACAACATGGATTTGGTATACACACAGTATCAAAATAGGATAATTATGTAAAACATGGACTAAACAAGATGTCATGCTTGCACATAGGTTAATCTTTAAAAAACCATATAGCATAACTTACAAAAAGATACATGTTTATCCATGAACACACAAAGAGTTAATCATGGTGAATATATCAAATGAAAAGCTACCCATTGAATAATTCAAAAGATATAGCATCTAGAACGCACGATCATGATTACGCAAGCATTATTTTGATTTTGGAAATCATGAACTATTGATTGAAAGGTATTCAACACAGGCAATAACTACTCCAAGGACAGGTAGCACAACAATCAAACTTAAGAGCAATACTGATTTGCAATAATGTACTTAAGATACACGGGTACCGTCCTTTGGAGAGCAAGTTGCATATTCTCATCAAGGTCCTTTGCTTGATTCACCAATAATAATTAAAGACCTCTACAACTTATTTAACTTGAGATGAACATGGGATTAGGATTGCATAATAATTCAACCTTGGGTCAATAAATAGACAATAGAAATTAATAGCTTAAGCATAGAGTTTGAATTAACCATCTTAAGCTCTCCCATGGTCTCCAGTCCATCTTGAGGCACCTGCATGGTCTAGTTGGCACAGTTTGGTACCCATCTCGGGATGGGTCCATAACAATCATCCAAAAGAGCCTTTGGTACCCAAATAGCAATTGTGCTAGATCTAGGTGATCTCATTACTGATCTAGCACAAGTGTTTGGTTTGGGTCTCCTAAGCGAATAAGATTGAGATAAATTCACTTGCTTAGGAACTTTACCCTTTTTACATACCTTGGATAGATGACCATGCTCACCACACATGTAGCAGAAGCGTTGCTTAACTCGACATGACGCTTGCTGTTTGTCTTCTTTCTTGGTTGGGGTCATCCCGGAGAGTGCACATGCTTGATTTTTCATGAGTGGACATGAAGTGATCATATGATCCATGTCATTGCATCCGAAGCATCTTCTCATCCCTTTATTCTTGTCATTGTATGTACACGATGCAATGAGGTGTCCTAACTCATTGCACTTAAAGCATCTCCTTTTTCCTCTTCTCTTTTTGCTCTTGGAAAACATAGAGAGATGATCAGTGCAAACAACATGACTAATTGAATCTTTACCTTTCTCTTTGTTTATGTTGATTGCTCCACTTATTGCTTTAGGAACTTCTTTCTTGCGGAGTTTGATCCTTGCTTCGGTTCCATCTTCCTCAAGCTTATTCACCACATGTTTGTAAATATCTTGAGGAAGTCGAGCATGGCGTCTCCTTCTCAATTGTCTTTGTTTCTTGTTTCTACAATTTTCTTTTTGACCCTGCAACTTGATGCTTATTCAAAAGTTGGCTTCCTTTGAGCAACAGGGGTTAGCACATGGTGATATATTATCTAAATGCGCACGTGTGCAAGAATGAGGTTCACATGAGTTTAAACTAGTAATTACTACCTCATGAGCAATATCGAGCATGATATGGTCATCAACTAATTTATTATGAGAATATGACAACATATCATACTTTTCACCTAGAGCAACCTTTTCTAAATTTAGCAACTCTACTTGCCTTTCAAGCATGGCATTTTCCATTTTAAGTTGAGCAACACAAGATAAATCATTATTATTATTTCTTTGCTCAATTAAAACTAAATCATACCGTTGGACCAAATCATCATGAGAGCCCTTTAGCTCCTCATGTTCTCTGGTCATCTTCTTCAGGCTGTCATTGGTTTTGATTAGAGTCTCTTCTAGCCTGAGAAGCGTCTCGTCTTGTTCCTTGTTCCTTCTCAACAGCTTAACCAATAGTGCTTTGTCTTCTTTGTTGAGATGGGTGTAGAACCAGCAAATCTCCTCTTCTTTCACATCGTTGGTCTCATTTTCCCTATCATTATTATCAGTGGAAGCAAAACAGGAAAATGTACCTTATGATGATGTAGACTTCTCATCCTTATATTCCTCCTCATCATCACTTTCATCTCCACTTTCATTGTTAGCAACAAGACATGTATAACTAGTGGAAGACAAACCTGTCTGTGAGGTGGATTCATCGTTTGGTTGCCATCAATTTTCTTCTTCCTTTAAAAGGTTAGTACTACCAGCAATAGAGGGAGCAGAAGTAGTGCATATGGACTTAAAAAAAATTCAACTTAATTTTAGTCCATATATCATGAGCATCAACAAATAAGTCACTATCACTACACATGATGGCAAAATAGGCACCTCTAGAAAGTGAGTCAACTAAGATGTTGCAAGCATGGTGATTGAGAGATATACATCTTAGTTCATTATTAGAAGGATTTTGACTAAAATTGGAGGGAAAAATACTTCTACTAAAGATCTGTCTCAAATCAGGATCAATATGCATGAAAGCATTATAAATAGAGACAGACCAGGATTTATAATTAGAACCGTCACCTAAAAGAAGTTCTACGGTTACCTCTTGTGACGACATCGTCATCCCTGGACGGCTAAGCCCACATTAGAGAGGCCTAGCTCCGATACCAATTGAAAGTTCCCTTTGCCCGGGAACAGGATCTTGATGTCGCCTAGAGGGGGTGAATAGGCGAATAAAAATTATCAATTTAACACTTAAATTCTTACTCTACTCAAAGGCTGGATCGCAGTCGAATGAAGGACCCTTCGAGTAGGTTGCAGCGGAATAGAAGCTCATGTCTTAGAAATACCCAGCACTTCAAATATCGCTTGTACCACAAATAAGTATTAAAGTGCAGATATAACGAGTGAGTAAGACAGAGAATCAATACACAGCACAGAGCAGAGCACACAGACGCAGGGATTTATCTCGAGGTTCGGCCAAGCCTGAAATGCTTGCCTAGTCCTCGTTGGAGTTAGCCACACCTGGGCTTGGAGTCTATTTCAACTCCTTCCTCTGTTTGCTCAGATCTATTAGTATGACAGATAGAGCCTTCCACTATGTTGAGTTGGGTTACAACAAAGCCGCAGCTGCTTACAATCTTCTTGACAGCACTCCAGCAGAGTAACAATATGCTCAAGACCTTGCTCTAGCTCTTAGCAGCACTTCTCCACTCTCTCAAGGCTTATAGCTTTGCCTCTACACAAACTAGAGAGATATACACGAGAGGGAGAGAGAGAATCGATCCGAGTGATGTCTACAATTGTTGGTTGCTCTTGTATATTGTTAGAGGCGCCTAGGAGTCCCTTTTATAGACCCAAGGGGCCTAGGAGCCGTTGGAGATCCTTTTGGAAGGCAATATTTTCTTTCTGTCGGGTGGCGCACCGGACAGTCCGGTGGACCACCGGACAGGTCGTGTAGCATGTCCGGTGCGCGATCTCCTTCCAAATCAGGCTCAGCTGACCGTTGGAGCAACGGTCGTCTTGGCTCACCGGACACTGTCCGGTGCACACCGGACAGTCCGGTGCGCCAACTATTTGTTGGCCCAAGCCACGCGTCGCCCGCGGATCGCACTGCCGACCATTGGCGCAGTCGACCGTGGGCTCACCGGACAGTCCGGTGCACCACCGGACAGTCCGGTGAATTATAGTCGTACGCCACCAACCTTTCCCGAGAGTAGCCTATTCACCGGAGTTCAGTCTGGCGCACCGAACACTGTCTGGTGCACCACCGGACACTGTCCGGTGCACCACCGGACAGTCTGGTGTGCCAGACTGAGCTGAGTCTCGGTTGTACACAACCAGGCCTTTTGCATCTCTTTTCTTTTCTTCTTTTCTCTATTTCTAATACTTAGACAAATATATTAGTACACAAAAACCAATGTACTAAGTCTAGAAACATACCTTCTCTTTGATTTTCACTTCTTTAGCATTTGGCATGAATGAGATTGATGTTGGACTCATAAATCATCAAGTCAACTTGACTTGATCTAGATTGACATTTCTGAGCTCCATCATCCTGCAAAGGTCACATAGAATATCTCCAAACATAGGAACAACCCAAACTAAAGGTCAAGGTACACTTAGCTCTTTTGGGCTGCTTCCGGTTCTGATTTTGACATTGGTTCTCCTTCTAGTGACCTTGTTCACTTTTGAGCTTGGTCTTGAGCCTTATGACTTACACCACATAATTGTAGATGTTACCTCAATGGTTGTAAGTCATGTCCTTATGTAGTGTTCCTTGATGCACCATAACTCTTCTTAACTCGATCAACCTTGATTCTGCAAGTCTCCTTCTTCACCCCTGGCTTTGGGTTCCTGGTCTCCTTGACTTTCTCCCGTGCACTCGGTACCTCGAAGCTCTTCTTGGTTCCATCCTTGGTTTGATCGGTTGTCTCCAAGTTATGCACATCAAGTCTCACTTAAGCAGTGTCCATCTTTCTTGTGATGTCCATTATCTATAGATCATTCCGTCTTTAAACCATCACACCTATTTACTTGTGTTGAACCCTGTTAGCTTTGCATTCAGCACCTGTTCAACACTTAACATACTTGTTAGTCCTTTAATTGGGTTGTCATTCAAACACCAAAACCCACAAGAGAGCTTTCAACTGTCTGGTGTGCACCGGATAGTGTCCGGTGCCCAGGCTAGCGCCCCGGCGAATAGGCCGCTCTCGAGAAAAACTCAGTGTGCCGCGTATATAATTCACCGGACTATCCGGTGTGCACTAGACTGTCCGGTGAGCCAGCCGCGCCCACGCCAACGGTTGGCCACGCGATCAGCGGGCAACATGTGGGCTTCACCAACGGTCACTAGGTCGCACTGGACTATCCAGTGTGCCACAGGGCCGGTGGCTGCAACGGTCGGCTTCACTAGAAAAGGAAGGAAATCGTGCATTGTTCACTGTCCAGTGGTGCACCGGACTGTCCGGTGCTCCCACGGACAGAAGGCAACTAAAGCCTTCCAAATGGAGTTCAAACGGGTATTAGCTGCCTTGGGGCTATAAAAGGGACCCCTAGGCGCATGGAGCACTATACCAAGCACCCATTGAACATTCTAAGACGTCGAGACTTAACATACACGCATCTGGTTCATTGTGATAGAGATTCAAGCACTTCTTTGTGTTTTAACTCCGGTATGTTGCTTTCGTGTGCTCATTCTTGTCTTGTGTGCATGTTGTTGCTGCAGCTCTCGCTCTTGTGAGTGTCGCTATTCCGCCTTACTCTTGTGTTCATTCGAGATCATTTGTGTAAGGCGTGAGAGACTCCAAAGTGTAGAGATTCCTCACAATGGGATATTGTTGAGATAAAGAGAACCGTTGTATTCAAGTTAATCTTTGGATCACTTGAAAGGGTTTGAGTGCAACCTCGTCCATTGGGACGCCACAACGTGGAGTAGGCAAGTATTCTACTTGACCGAACCATGGGATAAAAATCGTTGTGTCACGTATCTTTATTCATGTGTGATTCTCTCTATATATCCATTCACTTCACTTGAATAATTGCTCTAAGTTTAATACTCACCCTACGAAGAGCAATTAAGTGCAGAAGTTTACTATGCTCATACTCCTCTCTCGAACTTGGCCTTAGCTTTCACTAATCCAATATTAGTCCAGTTTGTTTTGTTAAGCTATTTTTACAGGATCACCTATTCACCCCCTCTAGGTGCTCTCAATTGGTATTGGAGCTGTTCTCTTCATCAAGGGACTAACCGCCTGAAGAGAAGGATCCTAAGGGAAAGCGGATCGTGATCAACGACAAAGAAAAGGAGAAGGAGACCTTCTATGTTGATGAGCCAAAAGGTGACAAGCCCTCCGACTCAGGCTCAAACAACAAGAGGAGGGATGGGAATAAGAAGAGGCGCATTAAGAAGATCATCTACTACAACAGTGACTCCTCCTCCTCTTCACCAAGGGACAACGACGACGACTCGTCCACGAAAAAGAAAATGGTTAATCAGAATTATTCATTCGATTATTCTCGCATGCCATACAATTCAAATGCTCATTTACTGTCTATTCCACTTGGTAACCCCCCCCCCCCCCACACACACACTTCAATGGAGATGATTACTCTTTTTGGAGCCATAAAATGTGTAGTCATTTATTCTCTCTCCATCCTAGCATTTGGGAAATAGTGGAAAATGGAATGCATTTTGATAGTAGTGATAATCCTGTATTCATTCATGAGCAAATTCATAAAAATGCCCAGGCTATTACTATGTTGTTAGCATCTCTATACAGGGATGAGTATCATAAAGTCAGTGGCTTGGACAATGCCAAGCAAATATGGGATACCATCAAAATCTCTCACTAGGGTAATGACACCACCATGATCACAAAGATAGAACTGGTGGAAGGAGAACTAGGAAGGTTCGCCATGAAACGGGGAGAGGAGCCAAACAAAACCTACAACGGGTTCAAGACCCTGGTGAACAAGATCCGTGTCACACCCGGTTTTAAGGGACAAAGCCGGGTGCATCTCATACATGCGCCAAAGAAGACAACATATATAATAACAGAGTGTATAGAGATAAATGTCACAATAACATCAGAGTACTTAATACATAGCGGAAGTCTTAAAAGATAAATATAATAGGATCTAAAATCCATCCTTGGTGCCAGAAAGTCAACTAGGAGACGCCACCTAGATCGAATCGAACTCCTCGATATGCGGCTCCTCTTGAACCACCTATTCTTCTCCTATTGGGGGGTGTGAGACAGAAGGGTGAGCTCACACATGTTCATCGCTCAACAAATTGTGGGGAATAATGTGGCATGAACTCACCAAAGGTGGGAGATCATGTGAAGTGTAAGGCTTACCAAAGAGAATGGTTAAAGCGGAGCATTGCTTTTAAAGTTGGTCAAAATTTTATTAGCAATTACTAGATATAAGTAAACACCAAACCATAATAACAATAATAGAACAAAATTAATAATAAATCCCATGCAATGCAAATGACAAATTGAGTTTAAGTTTGATAATTTAATCATGCGAGAGTCCTAAGTTGCTCATGACCGTGAACTCGACTAGTATACCAGTTTTACACTCTGCAGAGGTTGTACCCTTTACCCACAAGTCGTGTATCCCATGTCGCTAGGGTTTGCAACGCCCTTAGACACTACCGAGGTGAATGTCTAGGGATCCACTACGAGGCCTTTACAAAGTTCCACTAGCTTCTGAAAACCCGCTGCAGTTTATGGGAAGAGCACTTGCAAGAATCCCTTGTCTGATCGCCATTGCAGCAAAATCAACCCGAGAACCTCCTTGCATGCAATCCCCTACTGCCCTTGCCCCTTTCGGGTAAGGTAGTCTTCCACTAGCTTTCCTAGTTAGTTGGCCAAGGGCGTCCCATTAAACCCTTGTGGTGGCACGTGTTTCTCAAGTTAAGCTCCATGTTCCAATTAACATTTAATGATCTTGACATGAACATAAGTAAAATAACAGAATAATTGGAACATGGATATAATGAAATATTAACCCAAAACCATATAATGCAATAGCATAACTACCCAAGTGAATCAGGGGTAACAAGGTAAAAAGGATAAACAAACTAGGGTGACCTATTGGGTCCCATCAAAATTAAAGCTATGCATTGAATAATGATGATAAAGAATATTATTGGGTAACAAAAGTGGATCAAGGGCACAACTTGCCTGGCACTTGAGATTCCAGTTACCAGGGTGATTCTTCAGATCCTCGAAACCTCGCGCTAGTCGTAGCAATACAAACAAACATGGTACAGACAAAATTAACATCACACCAAACATACGAACAAACTGAATAATAATAGTCTATGCGAAGCTACAAGATCGTGGGATGGAGAACTACTAAGATCGGAGTCGTGGTCATCAAGTTGTGATTTACAGGGGATCTATGTGATGAAGCAATTAAACTAGGTCTTGAGTTGATTCTATAAAGATAATCTAATGAAATAATCAATTCATCTTTACTCTTAATTATAACTTTACTAAAGATTATATTTTAATCAAATTATAATCATAAGATCAGAATATTATATTAATATTAGAAAGGTTAATCCAATAAACATAGATCGATCCAATTAGTTACTTAATTATAAAAGTATAGGATATCATATAATAAATAATTCTACTGCGTAGTAAACATCTATACGAGGCTAACGCAACTTGAACGGATCAAATCGGAGTCATATATTTTAAGTTATGAATTTCTAATGATTTTATGTGTTTTGTACAAGATTAAATAGGATATAAATTTTAATGTGACTTTCATGTGAAAACAGTGGTACTAGATGATAAACCATAATATTACAAAATTATAGGAACTGGAATGGATTAATTTGGACTTCATATGACTTTTCTATGAATTAAACAAGTTTTAGTGATTATTCTTACACTAAAAATCATTTCCCATGATTATTCATCTAATTTAACTATCCTCTGGACGGTGCGCTAATTACCAGAACCTCAGGGGCTAAATGTCACACCCGGTTCCAGGGGGGTAGAACCGAGCGCATACCATATGTGTGCCAGGATCCATTTCCACACATATGTTGACGTCACAAGTGTAATATATCAAAAGACAATGCAATAAAGGCGTAAAGAGAGTATAAAACTTTATTACATCATATGAGACATTGTGTCTTAAACAAGTATCACATCAAAGTAGAGCGGAAATAAACAACTGGGCAATCTTCCACAGGAAGTTGACCGGCGCATCGTTAGACTTAGAATTCTTCGTCGATAAATTCTCCATCAAAGTCTCCAGCATCACCCTCTGATCAAAATATTAGCAAGGGTGAGCTCACTTATGGTCGGGGCTCAGCAAGTGGGGGAAAATTAATGCAGGTATAACAAGGTGAGGCTAAGGTTGAGCAGTAAGCATTTTAGTTGGTCAATATTTTATTATCAACACCTGTCTTACTAACAAGAGTGAATCCCAAATATCCCAATTAAATAAAGGAATATGAATATAACAAAAACACTTAAGTGAAACCACTTAAGCAAATTATTGGCAGATCATCAGATCTCAATTTATGTCCATCTTTAAGTTCAATTATCATGTGAGGAGTCCAGGTCGCTCATAACCGGGAGCACGGCTGATATATCAGTTTTACACTCTGCAGAGGTGGTACAACTTTACCCACAAGCCATGTATCCCATCTAGCCCGGGTTGATCGGACCCTTAGACACTGCCGAGGTGAATGGCTAGGGATCCATTATGAGGTTTTCACAAAATACACTTAATACGAAGCAACCCGCTAAGGTTTCTAAGACGATGGTGGTGGCCCCCTGGGTGAAGTACCTTAGCCAAGAATACGACCCCATGTTAACGTGGGCTGCCAGCACCGACCGCTCCCCCTCTTGCCCATTTTTCAGGTAAGGTTGCTAGGCACTAAGCATATAGAGCTATTTACCAAAGCCAGAGCCATAATAGCACTCGTGGTTGCACTGTTATCCTGGGTGGTCACTCCATGTTCCAATTAAATTTGCAATAAAGTTATCCTAACCATCGGGTTAATGCCATAATAGCCAATTAAATCTTTGGAACATTAAATTCAATTAATGAGTGACATTAAGAAATTATTAGGTTGAGCGGTAGCGTAAATCTCGCACAGCTTAATTATTTCCCCAGGTTAAAACAAGGAATACAGGTAATAAATCTAGGAAATCCTTAATTAGGTGAAACCCATCAAATTATGCAGTATATCAAATGTAAACGTTATTAAATGCAATGACTGGGTACAAAAAGAGTATGCAGAGGGAGAATCCACTTGCCTTGCTCAAAAGCGTCTTGCGGGTCGTCCTCGAACGTATTCGGATTGCCTACCGCACAATCGGCTTCTAATAGAGTCGCATAGCGCACATACAAAAATAAAACATAAACCAATAAATAAACATGCACCATTTCATAAACATACACCAATAGGTCATTAAACACACATTAACATATCGCACTAATCATATCTTAATTACGTACTAATCGCGTAAATACTTATTAATTCAATTGTGGCTATTATTGTGAATCCTAATGGTGAATTTATGAGTGGGTGCAATAAATATAATTTTAACTAATAATAATAAATTTTAACATCATTAATGAAAATAATTATCGTCTTTAGTACTAATAAATAAAATTAATACGTTTTTATCCTTTTTATTTCTAACTCAAATTGAGTATGGCTAACAATAAATCTATTAATATTAATATTCTAAAAATCTACATAAATTGCTAATTGGACTTTCTATAACACAAGTAAAGATATTTTGACATAAACCAGTACTCTAAAAGTTTAAGTGCTAAATTTGCGAACATGATTATTTAACTAGCAAAATTCCTTTTTCCACACTACCGGTGATATTTTCTCTTTTCTTTCTAAAAAGAAAATGCTAATAAAATAATTAGATAAATCATCTAAAAATCCTATATTATTCATATGACATCTATACCATTTTCCAAATCCATTTAAAATGCACCTATAATTCTCCAAATAGTTTCTAAAATTTATCGTGACCAAATTTAACTACAAAAATTCGTATCTAGCATTTTTATCGCCAACGTGTGACTACTAAATGTTGTCATATTTCTCTAATCCAAAATTCAACGCCACGACTAACATGACATAACACGGTGCTAATAATCGCATGAATCTACCAAACAATTCCATAACGCATATACACATAAATTGTGCATCACACGTGTTCATATTACAACAAATAAAATATACAACTCATGAATCAAACCAAAAAGTACTTTTATAAAATACACAAAAATAAATTTGGGTCGTCTTCAACCTTAGGTTCGCGCGTGTGACGGGGATGGATCGACGGGTTTCGGCCGGGTGGAGAGCAAGGCTCGACTACGGACGGCGAGTGCGTGGCTCCGGTGAACTCCGGCGACAAACGACAACGAACGGCAACGTCGAGCAGTGCACTGGCGAGCTAGAGAGATGGAGTGAGCTTGGGTAGGCAAGAGAAAAGGAGAGGGTCTCTGCTGCCTTTTATAGGGAGCAGGAGAGAGAGGAGAGGTCACTGGTGGTCTTCAATGGCCATCACAAACGTCAGTTACAAGGAGCATAATGGAGGAGGAATGGGAGGAAGAAACGGTAGCAGTGATTTCCATTAACACAGAGAAACAAACGGACGACGGGGTCTCGGCAACTTCGGACGCTCGCGCGCGGCTGGACTCCTGGCGTGCGGTCGATGCACAGCGGGGTCGGGTCGCGACGTCGGCTCGGCTGCGCAGGGCGGGGAGCTCGCGCGCGGTGCTCGGGCACGCGGGGAGCAGGCGCGGCTTGCGCGCGCGTGGAGGCAGGGCGCGGCGTCGCGCGGATGCGCGCAGCAGGCAGGGCGCTCGCGCCGTCGGGGCAGGCGCCGGGCTCGCTCGCGCCATGGTCGGCTGGGGAGAGAGAGCGGCGAGGGAGGGAGAGAATAGAGGAGAGAGAGTGGGTGAGAGAGAGAGACACAGGCGGCGGCGGCTGGGATTTTTCCCAGGGGCATGCGCGCGTGGTGCTTAGTGCTAGGGTTTGGGGATTGGGCCCCAAGTGGGCCGGCTGGTGTAGGATTTAGGTTTTTTTTTCTTTTTTTTCTAATTCCGAGATGATTATTTAAAGAGCTCAAAAAGTCATAAAAATTCACCAAAAATATTTATAAATAGAATACTTGTTTTTAGACTAATAATTACTATATTTCTTAATTATTATTTAATTACTAGGATTTCTTTTTAAAAGGAAGTTAATAACAATCATCCGATAATCAATCAAGCGCATAGAAAGAAAATAATCAAAATGCAAATAAATAATTAAACACAAAAAAAAATTTATTACCTTAATTAATATAATAACTAAATTCATTATTTTTATTTGATGGCTTTTATGGTGTTACAAACCTACCCCTCTTAAAAAGAATCTCGTCCTCGAGATTAAGAAACTTCCGAGAATAATTGGGGAAATTCTGCTCTGAGTTCATCTTCTCTTTCCCAAGTGGCCTCATCTTCCGAATGATGACTCCACTGGACTTTGCACATGTTAATGACTTTACTCCGCGTAATTCTGCGAGATGTTTCCAGAATTCTGATTGGGTACTCCGAATAAGTCAAATCCTCGTTAACATTCAGTTCTTCCATGGGTAACTGTTCCTCGGGTACTCTCAAGCACTTCTTGAGTTGTGATACGTGAAATACGTCATGCACATCTGATAATCTATCGGGTAGCTCTAACTGATAGGCTACTTCGCCTTTTCTTTCCAAAATCTTGAATGGGCCAATATAGCGAGGTGATAATTTTCCTTTAACCTTAAACCTTTTCATTCCTCTCATCGGTGAAACTTTAAGGTAGACAAAGTCTCCTACTTCAAACATCAATTCTCTTCTTCTATTATCAGCATAGCTCTTCTGTCTTGACTGTGCTGTCTTCAAATTTTCTCTGATAATTTGTACCTGCTTTTCCGCCTCTTGGAGAATTTCTGGACCAAATACTTGACTTTCTCCAGTCTGATTCCAATAAAGTGGTGTTCTACACTTTCGTCCATAAAGTGCTTCAAACGGTGCCATTTTGAGACTTGCTTGATAACTGTTGTTATATGAAAATTCTGCATAAGGCAAACTTTTATCCCAGCTTCTACCATGCTTTAGAGCGCAAGCTCTTAGCATATCTTCCAAGACTTGGTTTGTTCTTTCCGTTTGCCCATCCGTTTGAGGATGATAAGCTGAACTAAAGTTTAGCTTGGTATCCATGGACTCATGAAGTCTTTTCCAAAAGCGCGAGGTAAACTGGGTTCCTCGATCCGATACGATCTTCTTCGGTACTCCATGCAGACAAACAATCCTTGACATGTATAATTCTGCTAACTGGGCTCCTGAGTAAGTTGTTTTCACAGGTATAAAATGTGCCACTTTGGTTAACCTGTCTACTATGACCCATATTGAATCATAGCCATCTCGGGTACGGGGTAGTCCAACTATGAAATCCATACTGATTTCTTCCCATTTCCATTCCGGTACCTTGAGAGGTTGTAGCAATCCTGCTGGTCTTTGGTGTTCGGCTTTAACTCGCTGACACACATCACATAGTGCAACATGAGTAGCAACATCTCTTTTCAATCCGTACCACCAATACTTTTCCTTAAGGTCCTGGTACATCTTGGTACTTCCAGGGTGAATAGAGTAAGCTGAATCATGAGCTTCTCTCAAAATAATTTGGCGTAAGTGCTCGATTTCTGGTACGCAGATTCTCTTCTTAAACCATACTGTGCCTTGTTCATCTTCCGTGAAATCCGGGGCTTTACCCAAACCAATCAAAGCTTTAATTTCCTTAATTTTCTCATCAGACTCTTGTCCTTTACGAATCTCCTCTTCCAAAGTAGATTCGACTTCCATCACTGTTGCTTCTACATTATTGAGAAATCCAAGGTTGAGTCGTTCCATTTCCCAGCACAATTCCTGTGACATCAAATGAGTAGTGATGTTGTTCACTTGACCCTTACGGCTCAAAGCATCAGCTACTACATTTGCCTTTCCGGGGTGATATTGTATTTCCAAATCATAATCTTTAATTAACTCAAGCCATCTTCTCTGTCTGAGGTTGAGTTCCTTCTGCGTGAATATATATTTCAGGCTTTTATGATCCGTGAAGATTTTGCACTTGTTTCCAATCATATAGTGCCTCCAAATCTTCAAAGCATGCACCACGGCAGCTAATTCCAAATCATGTGTGGGATAATTCTTCTCATGCTTTCTCAACTGTCTTGAAGCATAAGCAATCACCTTTCCTTCTTGCATTAGCACACATCCAAGTCCAAGGTGTGATGCATCGCAATACACATCAAATCCCTTGTGGATGTCTGGCATCACCAGTATTGGTGCAGTGGTTAACCTCTTCTTGAGTTCCTCAAAACAATTCTGACAAGCTTCATCCCATTTGAACTCTTTGCCTTTCTCCAGTAGAGAAGTAAGAGGCTTCACTAATTTGGAAAAACCTTCAATAAATCTTCTATAGTAGCCTGCTAATCCAAGAAAACTCCTGATCTTGGACGTATCTGTGGGTTGCTTCCAATTTAGTATTTCACTTATCTTTCCTGGGTCCACTTTAATTCCACCATCGGTAACAATATGCCCTAAGAAAGCAACTTCTTTCAACCAAAAATCACACTTCGAGAATTTTGCGTACAGTTGGTTGTCACGAAGCTTTTGTAGGACTAGCCTTAGATGATCTTCGTGTGTTTCTTCATTCGGAGAATATATCAGTATGTCGTCAATGAATACGACCACAAACTGATCCAAATATTCCATGAATACTTTATTCATCAAGTTCATAAAGTATGCTGGTGCATTAGTCAGTCCAAACGACATGACCAAAAACTCATATAATCCATATCTCGTCGTGAAGGCTGTCTTCGGTACATCTTCTGCTCGGATCTTTAACTGATGATATCCCGATCTCAGATCTATCTTCGAGAATATCTTAGCTCCCTTCATTTGATCGAATAAATCTTCAATCCGAGGTAGTGGGTATTTATTCTTGATGGTTACTTCATTCAAGCTTCTATAATCAACGCACATTCTTCTCGAACCATCCTTCTTGTTCACAAACAGCACTGGGGCTCCCCAAGGGGATGAACTTGGGCGAATAAAACCTTTTTCTAATAATTCTTCTATTTGTTTCTTCAGTTCTACTAAATCTTTGCCATCCATTCTATAAGGTCTTTTCGAGATAGGTGCGGTTCCGGGTACTAATTCAATAGAAAACTCTATATCACGGTCAGGTGGCATACCTGGTAATTCTTCCGGAAATACGTCTGGGTATTCGCACACTACTTTGATATTTTCCAAGGGCTTTTCTTCCAAGTGATTGATCACTGTCTTCCCTTTTTCATCTGTTGACTTGTCTATGTTGACTTGGATTCTTTCACCTTGAGGACTTGTCAACGTAATTGTTCCGTCGGCACACCGTATCACTCCATCACAACTTTTCAACCAGTTGCATCCAAGAATCACATCAATACCGTTGGATCCTAAGACCACTGGGTCGACTGTAAAATCTATTCCTTGAATCTTGATATTAACATGAGGGCATGAGTGTGTGGCCTTCATGTCACCTCCCGGTGAACTAATGTGTAATATCCTCTTCAGAGGGTACTTAGGTATGTTATGTTTTTCCACAAATGACTCAGTTATAAATGAATGTGATGCTCCAGAGTCAAATAAAACTGATGCAGGTATGGAGTTAACAAGGAACATACCATACACAATGTCGGCATCCTCAGGCACTGATTCCGCAGTGACGTGATTGACCCTTCCTCGGCTCTGGTTCTGCGGAGTCTTGTTTTGAGCAGATCCATGAGCGGGGGTGCTCTGGTCATTCCTCTGATTATTGCTTTTCTGAGGTGTCTGTTGGTTGCGCCTTGGGCAGTTGTTTGCATAGTGGCCTAGTTCACCGCACTTGAAACAGCCGTTGGGTTGGACAGGTGCGTTGTTTCTGGCCTGAGTGTTGTTGGTGCCACCCTGACGGTTCTGTGAATTTCCACCAGACCTCTGGTTGGTCTGGGGGTTGCTTCTTTGCTGATTCTGATTCTGATTGTTTCTCTGGCCTTGCTGTCCAGAGCGTTGCACTTGATAATTATTTCCACCCTGATTTCCAGAGCGGAACTGCGAACCTTGAGCATTATTCGGACGAGTGTTTCTGCTTGACTGACCTTGGAACTTCCTTTTATGGTCAGATAGCTCCTTCCTTTTACTCTCAAGGCCAATTGCCTTATTCAGGAGTGTCTGGAAGTTGGGGAAAGTGTGACTCTGAAGTTGATAGTTCAGAGGTCCAATCAACCCTTCCAGAAAACGCTCTTGGCGTTTCTCGTCAGTGTCCACTTCCTCAGGGGCATAACGTGAAAGCTGAGTGAAGCGATCACGATACTCACTGACAGACATATTCCCTTGAGTAAGGGAAAGAAACTCCTTCTTCTTCAGCTTCATGATTCCCGAAGGAATGTGGTGAGCGCGGAAGTTCTCTTGGAACTCCTGCCAGGTTATTGTGTCAGCATTGGGGTGTGCCGCTGTGAAGGCATCCCACCAATCGGACGCAGCTCCCTCGAGTCTTCCCGAGGCGTACAAGACCTTCTCCCGGTCGTTGCACTGAGTGATGTCCAGCTTCTTCCCAATGACTTTGAGCCAGTCATCGGCATCCAGGGGATCAACCGCATGAGAGAATGTAGGCGGGTGATGACTCATGAAGTCCCGGTGCTTATCTCTAGCCGGGGGTGCATATTGCTGCTGCTGGGGTTGCTGATTCTGTTGGTTCTGCTGCAATTGTTGAACCGCAGCAGTGAGTCCTTGCAGAATCTGCATTTGGGCGGCGATGAACTGCTCCATGTTGGGATTAGGTGGTGGCGGTGGTGGTGGTGCTTGCTGTCCACGCTGGTTCCGGTTGTTAGGTCCTTGACGTTGGTTCACCATCTGATTTGTTAGGAAGTGAAGTCCTTAGAAAAGTGAGGAGTAGAAAAGATTCAAGAGGGAAAATAGCTTAAGTTTTACAAATTTTATATGTTCTTATGGCCATCATTCCATAAGACCATAGCACTCAAACAAAGATCCAAATCAAACATTTCAATCAATCACCATCACATGGTTGATATTTATTAATATGATAACATAAAGAGAGTATCATCGTCTAACGCGAAGTATAACTTATTACATCATGACTCAAAACTCCTAAAGCAGCCTAGTAACTGATCCGGCCTCTCCGTAGCGCAGCCTCTTGCGGGGAGGAGACAACGCCACGGCGGGAACCTGAGCTTCTGGCGGATTCAGTCCCTGCAGTTGGGCTTCCAGGGCTGCAATCCTGGCGTGGGCGTTCTCCAGCTCCAAGTGCACACTGTAGAGGTCCAGAGTGGCACTGTCCAGGTCGGTGTTGAGACCGGCCACTACACCAGCTAGGGTGTTGAGGCGATCCTCACCAGGTTCACCTGGGACAATGTTGGTCTGGCTTTCTCCACGCAGGCGCTGAGGGAGATGCCTGAACCTTGTGTTCTGCAGCTGCTGCCGGTAGGTGTGGCTAAGCGACCACAGGGTCTGACGGGCAGCGTCGCTGACAGAGGCAGCGTAGGTGGACAGCGGTATCAGGGACTCGTGAGCAGACAGAGTCCTGAATCCCCTGTCACCTGCATCCATCACCCTGATATGGATGCGAGTGATGTAATAGCAAGCCCGGGGAGGCTCGCTCACTCGCCTCGTCTCGTACAGGGGGCGGACGTAGGCTCCTAGCTCGTGCAGCACTGCCTGCAGCAAGTTGGGGAAGTGCCCTGTTTCGAACATTGATGTATAATGTTCGACAACTGGACCAATCCCCATGAAGTGGTCCTCCTGGGCGTAGTCAGCTTCCTCGTGGACGTGTTCGTCCTCTCCATCGTCGTCGTCGTCGTCATCCTCGTCGTCGCCGTCTCCGGAGTCATCGGGGTCGTCGCCTCCAGGTGCAGGTGCTTGGAAGGCTGGTGCCGGCGATGCTGACGTCGATGACGCAGCTGCGAAGGCCAGGGACTCGGCCAACGGGGTGGGGGTCGGCAGCTGCTCCTCCGAGCTGTCCTCCAGGTTGATGACGTTCTCCACTCGGATGGGAGGGAGATTCGCTGGAGCATCCTCGACTACCACTGGGTAGGCCGGGATCTGCCGGGGCTGAGGGGCGTAGCTGGTGTTGACGCGAGTGGTTTGAAGAGTGCGAACCATCTACAAGAGAAGAGTCAACTTAGTTGAATTTCAAAGAGGTAAGACTGATAAAGGAATTTATAGGAATGAAATTAGCAAGTTTTGAACAACTAGGCTTTCCATTTCTAATTAATCTAACGACCTAGGGTCAGCATAGCTTTGATACCACTTCTGTCACACCCGGTTCCAGGGGGGTAGAACCGAGCGCATACCATATGTGTGCCAGGATCCATTTCCACACATATGTTGACGTCACAAGTGTAATATATCAAAAGACAATGCAATAAAGGCGTAAAGAGAGTATAAAACTTTATTACATCATATGAGACATTGTGTCTTAAACAAGTATCACATCAAAGTAGAGCGGAAATAAACAACTGGGCAATCTTCCACAGGAAGTTGACCGGCGCATCGTTAGACTTAGAATTCTTCGTCGATAAATTCTCCATCAAAGTCTCCAGCATCACCCTCTGATCAAAATATTAGCAAGGGTGAGCTCACTTATGGTCGGGGCTCAGCAAGTGGGGGAAAATTAATGCAGGTATAACAAGGTGAGGCTAAGGTTGAGCAGTAAGCATTTTAGTTGGTCAATATTTTATTATCAACACCTGTCTTACTAACAAGAGTGAATCCCAAATATCCCAATTAAATAAAGGAATATGAATATAACAAAAACACTTAAGTGAAACCACTTAAGCAAATTATTGGCAGATCATCAGATCTCAATTTATGTCCATCTTTAAGTTCAATTATCATGTGAGGAGTCCAGGTCGCTCATAACCGGGAGCACGGCTGATATATCAGTTTTACACTCTGCAGAGGTGGTACAACTTTACCCACAAGCCATGTATCCCATCTAGCCCGGGTTGATCGGACCCTTAGACACTGCCGAGGTGAATGGCTAGGGATCCATTATGAGGTTTTCACAAAATACACTTAATACGAAGCAACCCGCTAAGGTTTCTAAGACGATGGTGGTGGCCCCCTGGGTGAAGTACCTTAGCCAAGAATACGACCCCATGTTAACGTGGGCTGCCAGCACCGACCGCTCCCCCTCTTGCCCATTTTTCAGGTAAGGTTGCTAGGCACTAAGCATATAGAGCTATTTACCAAAGCCAGAGCCATAATAGCACTCGTGGTTGCACTGTTATCCTGGGTGGTCACTCCATGTTCCAATTAAATTTGCAATAAAGTTATCCTAACCATCGGGTTAATGCCATAATAGCCAATTAAATCTTTGGAACATTAAATTCAATTAATGAGTGACATTAAGAAATTATTAGGTTGAGCGGTAGCGTAAATCTCGCACAGCTTAATTATTTCCCCAGGTTAAAACAAGGAATACAGGTAATAAATCTAGGAAATCCTTAATTAGGTGAAACCCATCAAATTATGCAGTATATCAAATGTAAACGTTATTAAATGCAATGACTGGGTACAAAAAGAGTATGCAGAGGGAGAATCCACTTGCCTTGCTCAAAAGCGTCTTGCGGGTCGTCCTCGAACGTATTCGGATTGCCTACCGCACAATCGGCTTCTAATAGAGTCGCATAGCGCACATACAAAAATAAAACATAAACCAATAAATAAACATGCACCATTTCATAAACATACACCAATAGGTCATTAAACACACATTAACATATCGCACTAATCATATCTTAATTACGTACTAATCGCGTAAATACTTATTAATTCAATTGTGGCTATTATTGTGAATCCTAATGGTGAATTTATGAGTGGGTGCAATAAATATAATTTTAACTAATAATAATAAATTTTAACATCATTAATGAAAATAATTATCGTCTTTAGTACTAATAAATAAAATTAATACGTTTTTATCCTTTTTATTTCTAACTCAAATTGAGTATGGCTAACAATAAATCTATTAATATTAATATTCTAAAAATCTACATAAATTGCTAATTGGACTTTCTATAACACAAGTAAAGATATTTTGACATAAACCAGTACTCTAAAAGTTTAAGTGCTAAATTTGCGAACATGATTATTTAACTAGCAAAATTCCTTTTTCCACACTACCGGTGATATTTTCTCTTTTCTTTCTAAAAAGAAAATGCTAATAAAATAATTAGATAAATCATCTAAAAATCCTATATTATTTATATGACATCTATACCATTTTCCAAATCCATTTAAAATGCACCTATAATTCTCCAAATAGTTTCTAAAATTTATCGTGACCAAATTTAACTACAAAAATTCGTATCTAGCATTTTTATCGCCAACGTGTGACTACTAAATGTTGTCATATTTCTCTAATCCAAAATTCAACGCCACGACTAACATGACATAACACGGTGCTAATAATCGCATGAATCTACCAAACAATTCCATAACGCATATACACATAAATTGTGCATCACACGTGTTCATATTACAACAAATAAAATATACAACTCATGAATCAAACCAAAAAGTACTTTTATAAAATACACAAAAATAAATTTGGGTCGTCTTCAACCTTAGGTTCGCGCGTGTGACGGGGATGGATCGACGGGTTTCGGCCGGGTGGAGAGCAAGGCTCGACTACGGACGGCGAGTGCGTGGCTCCGGTGAACTCCGGCGACAAACGACAACGAACGGCAACGTCGAGCAGTGCACTGGCGAGCTAGAGAGATGGAGTGAGCTTGGGTAGGCAAGAGAAAAGGAGAGGGTCTCTGCTGCCTTTTATAGGGAGCAGGAGAGAGAGGAGAGGTCACTGGTGGTCTTCAATGGCCATCACAAACGTCAGTTACAAGGAGCATAATGGAGGAGGAATGGGAGGAAGAAACGGTAGCAGTGATTTCCATTAACACAGAGAAACAAACGGACGACGGGGTCTCGGCAACTTCGGACGCTCGCGCGCGGCTGGACTCCTGGCGTGCGGTCGATGCACAGCGGGGTCGGGTCGCGACGTCGGCTCGGCTGCGCAGGGCGGGGAGCTCGCGCGCGGTGCTCGGGCACGCGGGGAGCAGGCGCGGCTTGCGCGCGCGCGCGGAGGCAGGGCGCGGCGTCGCGCGGATGCGCGCAGCAGGCAGGGCGCTCGCGCCGTCGGGGCAGGCGCCGGGCTCGCTCGCGCCATGGTCGGCTGGGGAGAGAGAGCGGCGAGGGAGGGAGAGAATAGAGGAGAGAGAGTGGGTGAGAGAGAGAGAGACACAGGCGGCGGCGGCTGGGATTTTTCCCAGGGGCATGCGCGCGTGGTGCTTAGTGCTAGGGTTTGGGGATTGGGCCCCAAGTGGGCCGGCTGGTGTAGGATTTAGGTTTTTTTTTTCTTTTTTTTCTAATTCCGAGATGATTATTTAAAGAGCTCAAAAAGTCATAAAAATTCACCAAAAATATTTATAAATAGAATACTTGTTTTTAGACTAATAATTACTATATTTCTTAATTATTATTTAATTACTAGGATTTCTTTTTAAAAGGAAGTTAATAACAATCATCCGATAATCAATCAAGCGCATAGAAAGAAAATAATCAAAATGCAAATAAATAATTAAACACAAAAAAAAATTTATTACCTTAATTAATATAATAACTAAATTCATTATTTTTATTTGATGGCTTTTATGGTGTTACACTAAACTACAAAGGTACCCAAGACTCAGACTACTGGCGCATGGACTGCGGGTTGGTTTACTGAAAACTGAGGGGCTTTTCTGCATAAAGGTCGGTCGAAGAGGTATTCTGGATTGTCAGCCATCCGATCTGCTCTGGATGGTTCTGATTACATTGCGGTTATAACTAAACCGGTACGCAGCACAAGTCGCCCGATTTTAAGTAGACGACCATGATTTAAAAGCCCTGGATCTAACTTGAGCCACAACCAAACGGATAAACAATGCGGATCGAAGGAACAAATGGTTATGCCTGCGTCTAATATCCACCACCCAAACCCAGATCCATGGTTCAGATCTATTCACGAAATGGTACTACTACGGTCAAATCCTGGCCCTTGATCAAATGATCAACGACCTAGGCATCGTCTTCCACCTCACACCGAAAAAGCAGAGGCGCCCCACGCGACAGCAGCATTCTCGCCACCGACATCCCACCCAGCGCACTATCCATCAATCGACCAAAACAAAGCATGCTACACCTAGAGGATGAACTAGAGAGCAGGAATAAGGGTGTCTCACCGGCTATCACATAGTAGAACCTGCCACCCATGGAAGAGAGCGGATCCACGGCGGCATCAGATTGACGGCGAGGAATCGCGGCGCTGCCGGTCCACAATCCTCCCCGAAGAGACCACATGCACCCTTCGTGTGACTCCCCGAAGCCCTCTAGCCCAGATTCGAGGCCACAATGGTGACAATGCCGCGGGTCGACGGTGATGGCGACATGGACATGCACAGCGGCAATTCCACCACATAGATAGTGGTGGCGGTGAGTTCTAATGAGGCGTATCACTCACGGAAGCATAGGGCTATGGGGGTGAGGATGCGGGTTAGGATTTATACACCGAAGCTAAGCCCATCAGGGGAGGGTACCATGGCATGAGATGCGGGATTCTCCAGATTAAGCGCAACAGCCCGAGCTAGAAGACCTGTCTAATATGGCAGGCCCGCGTGATGAAGGCTAGAGATAGGGAGACTCACGTCACGGGTCCCACGCGTCAGTGACTTGAACGTTTCACGTGTCCGAGCGGCAGTACGTGCGCGGTCCATGGCCGATTTCATCGGCCGGATTCCAGCCGAACGCGACGGAGAGATTGTTGAAAGAAAAGGGATAGAACTAACAAGGGTGGCCCACCGGTCATTGGATTCGCGAGGTGCACGTGGATGACAGGTAGGGACCCAACGTCAGCACTCCAATGCGCGCTGTGGTGTGGCAGCGTGGGGGGGAGATAAGTTGGGTGGGCCGCCGCGGAGAATTGGCCCAGTGAAAGTTTTCCCTTTTTCTTTTTATTTTCCTTCTCTTGTCTTATTGGTTTTAAACTTTAGATTTGAATTTCAAATTTTGTGGTGAAGTTCATGCCTAGATGAAAAGCTCAACTTCCAATCCTAGTAAGACCAGGTATATATATATATATATGCTACTCTTCTCATTTTTTACCTTATTTGTTTCCTTTATCTTCTAAGTGGTAAATTGGGTCTTAAATCCCAACGTGAATATTAATGTATTTCGACTAACATTATTATTATTACTATCAAATGCACACATAAATAAACTCCCACATGATGCAATGGATTTATGTTTATTTTATTTATTTGATAGATGTTAGAAATATGAAACATACTCCTATTGTTACTTTGATTGATACTTTGCACACATAGCTCATTTATATCCTTTTGATCATATCTCTTTTATGTCTATGACTAATGTGTTTTCAAGTGTATTCTTATGCTTAGTCATAGAATTGAAAGGGAAATGGAGTATTCGGCAAAGACAACGCTTCCACTCAACTCCATCGATATTATTCTCTTTGCCGGTATTTCGCCATCTCTCCACATTGGTATAATCTTTCACTCATATATTGTTCGCCAAAGGGGGAGAGAATTTACAAAGGGCTCACAAAGTCTCCGTTTTTGGCGATTCATGCCAAAGGGGGAGAGAGTATTAGCCCAAAGCAAAAGGACCGCACCACCACCTAATTTTAATTATGTTTTGAAAATTTTTATTGGTATTAGTATATTTCAAATTGGTATTCCTCTAATGAAAGTATCTCAATTGGTATATCCCAAAACCCTCTTGAAAGCTAAGAGGAGAATTTCATTTAAGGGGGAGTTTTGTTTAAGTTAAAGGAAAAGCATTTGAAACAGGGGAGAAAATTTCAAATCTTGAAAATGCTTCTTTCAATCTTATTCATATACCTTTGACCATTTGCAAAAGGATTTTGAAAAAAGAATTTTCTAAAGAATTTGCAAAAACAAAACTAGTGGTGCAAGCGTGGTCCAAAACGTTAAATAAGAAGAAAGCAATCCATGCATATATATTGAAATGATTATATTGGTTTAATTCCAAGCAACCTTTGCACTTACCTTATGCAAACTAGTTCAATTCTGCACTTATATATTTGCTTTGGTTTGTGTTGGCATCAATCACCAAAAAGGGGGAGATTGAAAGGGAAATAGGGTCAAACCTTTTCCTAAATGATTTTGGTGGTTGAATTGCCCAACACAAACAATTGGACTAACTAGTTTGCTAGAGATTATATGTTCTATAGGTGCCATAGGTTCAACACAAACCAATAAAAAGAACAAGTTAGGGTTCAAATGAAAGGAGCAAAAGAAAACCGAAGTGTGCCCTGGTCTGGCGCACCAGACTGTCTGGTGTGCCACCGGATAGTGTCCGGTGCACCACCGGACAGTGTCCGATGCACCATGGACCGTACACTCCAAACTCCTCAGCTTCGGGTTTCTGGAGAGCCACTCCGCTATAATTCACCAGACTGTCCAGTGTAGCACCGGACTGTCCAGTGTGCCAAGCGGAGCAACGGCTACTGCGCCAACGGTCGTCTGCAAAAGCAACAGTGAACAGTGCGCGGACAGCGCACGCATAGTCAGAGTAGCGCCAGAAGGCGCACCGGACAGTGAGCAGTGTCTGTTCGGTGCGGCACCGGACTATTCGGTGCCCCAAGATGTTAGAGCTCCAACGGTCGAAACCGTCAGAACCCTAATGGTTGGGTGACATGGCTGGCACACCGGACAGTATCCGGTGGCACACCGGACTGTCCGGTGCGCCCATCGACAGACAGCCTCCCCAACGGTTGGTTTGGTAGTTGGGGCTATAAATACCCCCCAACCACCACCATTCAAGGCATCCAAGTTTCTAGCAATTTACATTCAATACAAGAGCTCTAGACTTCACTCCAAGACACAAAACAAAGGATCAAATCCTCTCCAAGTCTCGAACTCATTCCAAAGACTTAGTGGCTTGTGAGAGAGAGACATTTGTGTTCATTTGAGTTCTTGTCACTTGGATCGCTTTTCTTCTTCCTCTATTCTTGTTCTCAAGACACTTGTAATCAAAGCAAGAGACACCAAGTTGTGGTGGTCCTTGTACAGGTCTAAGTGACCTATTTGATTAAGGAGAAAAGCTCACTCGGTCTAGGTGACCGTTTAGGAGAGGGAAAGGGTTGAAAGAGACCCGGTCTTTGTGACCACCTCAACAGGGAGTAGGTTTGCAAGAACCGAACCTCGGTAAAACAATTCACCGTGTCATCCACTTCATTTGCTTTTGATTTGTTTACACCCTCTCTTTCGGACTCGATTTTAATTCTAACGCTAACCCCGGCTTGTAGCGCGTGCTTAAGTTTATAATTTTCAGATTCTGCCTATTCACCCCCCCTCTAGGCGACTTTCAATTAGCATCAGAGCCCGGTACTTCATTAGAGCCTAACCGCTTGAAGTGATGTCGGGAGATCAAGCTAAGAAGGAGGTCATGACCGGCGAGAAGCCTGCTACAAGCCATGGGAAGACTCCATCGGAAGAGTCTGGCAACAAGGTGAAGGGATCCCCTTCACACAACAAGTCGCATCGGAGCGGCGAGAAGAAAAAGAAGATGAAGAAGGTGGTCTACTACGAGACCGATTCTTCGTCGCCATCCACCTCCGGCTCCGACGCGCCGTCCGTCACTTCTAAGCGCCATGAGCGCAAGAAGTTTAGTAAGATCCCCCTACGCTACCCTCGCATTTCCAAACACACTCCTTTACTTTCTGTCCCATTAGGCAAACCACCCATTTTTATGGTGAAGATTATTGTATGTGGAGTGATAAAATGAGGCACCATCTAACCTCACTCCACACTAGCATTTGGGATATTGTTGAGTTTGGAGCACAGGTACCATCCGTAGGGGATGAAGATTATGATTCGGACGAGGTTGCCCAAATCCGGCACTTCAAATCCCAAGCCACTACTATACTCCTCGCCTCTCTAAGTCGAGAAGAGTATAATAAGGTGCAAGGGTTGAAGAGTGCCAAAGAGATTTGGGACGTACTCAAAACCGCGCACGAAGGAGATGAGGTGACAAAGATCACCAAGCGGGAGACGATCGAGGGGGAGCTCGGTCGATTCATGCTCAACCAAGGAGAGGAGCCACAAGCCATGTACAACCGGCTCAAGACCTTGGTGAATCAAGTGCGCAACCTCGGGAGCACAAAATGGGATGACCATGAAATGGTCAAGGTTATTCTAAGATCACTTGTTTTTCTTAATCCTACACAAGTTCAATTAATTCATGGTGATCCTATATACAAGCTAATGTCTCCCGAGGAGGTTATAGGGAAGTTTGTGAGTTTTGAATTGATGATCAAAGGCTCCAAACAAATTGTTGGGGCGAAGGCAAAGACGCTACCCTTTGCTCCAGGCCTTTGTCAACTCGTTGCACCAACGGAGGCAAGATGACCGGCGCGGCCCACCCTTCATCCTCTTCACTGCAAGACGAAGGCCTATGACGAAGTCTCTCCATCCCGCGTCCTCGGTTCTACCTGGAGGCCCAAGTGGGATGCGGCCCATTGTGACAGGCCCCGCACGAAGAAGCGTGTTATGGGCCCGATTTGTAATGGCTTTTCTGTAATGACAGTCTGTAACCCCCCATTATGGGAATATTCTGGGGATAATCCAGGTGTCTGAGACCTTGGGTGCTCGGGCACCTATAAATACCCCCGTACAGTGCCCTTGAGAGGCTAGATTAACAGAGCAACTGCCATCTCGAGTTAAACCGTATTTGCATCTTTTTCACTCCCCCGTTGGATCAACTTGCACAGGAGCGCAAGTTCCAACACAAATCATCGAGCAAGGAGCCACCTCTACACCCAAGGTGCAACCCGTTGCCTTCAATTCAACGGAGGAGAAGAAAGAAGAGTCTACATCAAGTAGGCTCCCCATCAATGCCTCCAAGCTCGACAACGAGGAGATGGCGCTCATCATCAAGAGCTTCCATCAAATCCTCAAGCAACGGAAGGGGAAAGACTACAAGCCCCGTTCCAAGAAAGTTTGCTACAAATGTGGTAAGCCCGGTCATTTTATCGCTAAATGCCCTATGTCTAGTGATAGTGACAAGGACAACGACAAGAAGGGAAAGAGGAAGGAAAAGAAGAGATACTACAAGAAGGGCGGCGATGCCCATGTATGCCGGGAGTGGGACTCCGATGAAAGCTCCAACGACTCCTCCTCCGACGAGGACGCCGCCAACATCGCCATCAACAAAGGTCTCCTCTTCCCAAACGTCGGCCACAAGTTCCTCATGGCAAAGGACGGCAAAAAGAAGAAGGTAAAATCTAGAGCTTCTACTAAATATACAACATCTAGTGATGAGGCTAGCTCTAGTGATGATGAGGATGGTTTGCTTACACTTTTTGCCAACCTAAACATGCAACAAAAGGAGAAGTTAAATGAATTGATTAGTGCTATTCATGAGAAGGATGAACTTTTGGATAGCTAAGAGGACTTCCTTATTAAGGAAAATAAGAAGCATGTTAAGGTGAAAAATGCTTATGCTCAGGAAATAGAGAAATGTGAAAAATTAACTAGTGAGCTTAGCATTTGCCATGACACTATCTCCAACCTTAGAATTGAAAATGCTAAATTGATTCCTAAGGTTGAGAAGCTAAAAGTTTGTGATGATTCAATTGTTAGTCTTAGAAATGATAATGCTAGTTTAATTACTAAGATTGACAAGTTGAATGAATCAATTGCTAGCCTTAAGATTGAGAATGAAAAATTAATTGCTAAGGCTAAGGATTTAAATGTTTGTAATGATGTCATTTCCAATCTTAGAAATGAAAATGCCATGTTACATGCTAATATTGATGAATTAAATGTTTGCAAACC
Source organism: Zea luxurians (assembly GCA_029449295.1). Classification (NCBI taxonomy): domain Eukaryota; kingdom Viridiplantae; phylum Streptophyta; class Magnoliopsida; order Poales; family Poaceae; genus Zea; species Zea luxurians. The sequence continues at coordinate 110,194,530 of JAOPSE010000010.1, forward strand.
CTCTACATCTAATGTTGATCATGTTTCTATTTGTACTAGATGTAGAGACATTAATGTTAATGCTATCCATGATCACCTAGCCTTAGTTAAACAACAAAATGATCACATAGCTCAACTTAGTGCTAAGATTAATGAGCATGACTTAGAAAATGAAAATTTTAAATTTGCTAGAAGCATGCTCTATAATGGGAGACGCCCTGGCATTAAGGATGACATTGTCTTCCAACAGGGAGGCAATGTTAAACTTAATGCCCCTAAGAAATTGTCCAACTTTGTTAAGGGCAAAGCTCCCATGGTTCAGGATAATGAGGGTTACATTTTATATCCTGCTGGTTATCCCGAACACAAAATTAGGAGAATTCATTCTAGGAAGTCTCACTCTGGCTCTCATCATGCTTTTATGTGTAAGAGTGAGGCATCTAGTTCTAGGCAATCCACTCATGTTAAATGGCCTAAAAAGAAATCTCCTATTGCATCAAATGAGCAAATTATTTCATTTAAGACTTTTGATGCATCTTATGTGCTGACTAACAAATCAGGCAAAGTAGTTGCCAAATATGTTAGGGGCAAACACAAGGGCTCCAAGACTTGTGTTTGGGTACCCAAGGTGCTTGTTTCTAATGTGAAAGGACCCAAGACCGTTTGGGTACCTAAGAACAAGGCCTAAACTTGTTTTGTAGGTTTATGCATCCGGGGGCTCAAGTTGGATCATTGATAGTGGGTGCACAGACCACATGACAGGGGAGAAAAGGATGTTCCCCTCCTATGAGAAAAACCAAGATCCCCAAAGAGCTATCACATTCGGGGATGGAAATCAAGGTTTGGTCAAAGGACTTGGTAAAATTGCTATATCACCTGACCATTCCATTTCCAATGTTTTTCTTGTAGATTCATTAGATTATAACTTGCTTTCAGTTTCTCAATTATGCAAAATGGGTTACAACTGTCTATTTACTGATGTAGGTGTTACTATCTTTAGAAGAAGTGATGATTCAGTAGCATTTAAGGGCGTGTTAGATGGTCAGCTATACTTAGTTGATTTCAATAGAGCTGAACTCGACACTTGCTTAATCGTTAAGACTAATTTGGGTTGGCTCTGGCATCGCCGACTAGCCCATGTTGGGATGAAGAATCTTCACAAGCTTCTAAAGGGAGAGCACATTTTAGGACTAACCAATGTTCATTTTGAGAAAGACAGGGTTTGTAGCGCATGCCAAGCAGGAAAGCAAGTTGGCGCCCACCATCCACACAAAAACATCATGACAACGGATAGGCCACTGGAACTACTCCACATGGATCTATTCGGCCCGATAGCTTACATAAGCATCGGCGGGACTAAGTACTGTCTTGTAATTGTGGATGATTATTCTCGCTTCACTTGGGTGTTCTTTTTGTAGGATAAATCACAAACCCAAGAGACCTTAAAGTGATTCTTGAGACGAGCTCAAAATGAGTTTGGCTTAAGGATCAAAAAGATTAGAAGCGACAATGGGACGGAGTTCAAGTACTCTCAAATTGAAGGCTTCCTTGAGGAGGAGGAGGGCATCAAGCATGAGTTCTCTTCTCCCTACACACCTCAACAAAATGGTGTAGTGGAGAGGAAGAATAGAACTCTACTTGACATGGCGAGGACCATGCTTGATGAGTACAAGACACCGGACCGGTTTTGGGCTGAGGCGATTAACACCGCCTGCTACTCCATCAACCGGTTATATCTTCACCAAATCCTCAAGAAGACATCCTATGAACTCCTCACCGGTAAAAAGCCCAATGTTTCATATTTTAGAGTCTTTGGTAGCAAATGTTTTATTCTTGTTAAAAGAGGTAGAAAATCTAAATTTGCTCCTAAGGCTGTAGAAGGCTTTTTACTTGGTTATGACTCAAACATGTCACACCCGGTTTTTAGAAGGCAAACCGAATGCGAACCATGTACGTGCCAGGATCAGTTATTCACGTACACAGCAGTTACATAACATGGACATCATCACACAGTGCTCAAATAGTATTAAAAGGGGAAATAATAATCGATTACATCACACGTCTGAGACGTCCATATGGTTCTTACAATAAATCAAAGTGCGGAAAAGAAACATAGATAACACGGCCTTCACAGGCAGCCGACTGGGGGTTGCCGCTAACCCACACCTAGAACTCGTCGTAGTCTTGGAACTCCTGGAAGTCTCCTTCCACAGCTTCATCTTCTCCTGAGCAGTGGTTGCAATGCTGACAACCTGGGGGGGGGTTGGTGTGTAGAGCAAGGGTGAGTACACATCAACGTACTCAGCAAGTATCCTGTTTGGCTGTAGTGGACTAGCTTTATGTGGGGATAAGTCAAGCAGTTGCTTTTAGTTGGTCAGGTTATTACTTACTAGTAGAGAGCCAGGTTTTAACATTAACCCAAGTTATTAGCCCAATGTATCCTTTCCAAACGGAAAGAATACCACTTACCATTACCATAATCATAATCAGAACCATCAATCTCATTGCCACCTGTACCAAAATATCTCTGATCAAGTATCACTAATCTATGGAGCTCCCTTGGCCGCTCATAACCGTGAGCACGGCTGATATATCAGTTTCATAACACTCTGCAGAGGTTGTGCACTTTACCCATAAGCCGTGATTCCCTCTCTAGCCCGGGCTTGCAAGACCCTTATTCACTCCCAAGGTGAATGGCTAGGGATTCACTACGAAGCCTTTACAAAGATTCCCCGGGGCTATAGCCACCCGTTAGGTTTCCTAAATGTACCGCACTCCTCCCCAAGGGACAAATCAACCTTGGCAGAGCGAGCCGCATACACCGAGCCCCATTGACGGCACGACGGCTAAGCGATCTACACCCCGGTTCCTCCAATTATTCAGCTAAGGGCGTCCCATTCCACCCTCATGGTTGCACTGTTTTCCCGGGCGGTCATCCATTGAACAGGTCCTTACGGAGAGGCACTCGAGAAACCGCTCGAGTCCCCTTGAAGGTCACAAATATAATCATAAATCAGAAGGGAAAACAGCGTATCATCGATAATCACATCATGTTCATTGATTAGAGTTGAGCAATAGCATCAGACTAAGCAGTAATAATCCGACCCAAATAGGTAAACAAGGACATGGATAACAAAAGCTAGTCAATCCTTAGGTATAAATGTGTAATGCGGGAGGTGAATTAAAGAATGAATAGGACAGAGATAGGTCAAAGGACACTTGCCTCCACCAACCGACTGCTGCTCAGGGGCTTCTCCTGCGAATTCCTCGGGCTCTTCGACCGGATCGTTCTCTATGCGAGCGCAAACATACATACATCCACATATTTAATACAAAAGAACAGTACACCATACAAGGGAACAAATAAAGTGAATATGCATCAAGTATGACATTCCATATCGCATTCATTATGATTAGAAAGAAACGGGAAAGGGTCTCGCAGGGGGGGGTTAAAGCTTATGCACTAATGATTAGTTACAATTGGTTCTTAACAAAAGAATTCTGTTATATGCACTAATGGAAACCTAGTCATTTTTAGTTGATCCACATTGAACGAGATAAACAATTGATTACATGAATTGACTAACGTAACGGAATTCTAAATTAAGCTTCCTATTTCAATAACATGAACAATGATTAGCCTGCCTAAAATAAAATAACTATGATAACAGAAAGTAAAATAAAATAAAATAAAAAAATAAAAAAAAGGGGGGCGGTTGAACCGGCCTGGGGCAGGGGCGGCAGGGCTGGGCGCGGGCGCGCAGGGGGCGGCCGAGCTGGGCGGCTGGGCCGGCCGAGCAGGGGCGCGCAAGGGGGCGGCCGAGCCGGGGGCAGGGGCGGCCGAACCGGGCGGGCGCAGGGGCGGTGGCGGCCGAGCCGGCCAAGGGCGGCCGAGCTGGGCTGGGGCGGCCGGGCTGGCCTTGGCGGCCGAGGGCAGGGCGGCTGGGCCGGTCGAGGGCAGGGGCGCGCAAGGGGGCGGCCGCGGCCGAGCCGGCCGGGAGGGGGCGGCCGAGCTTGGCAGGGGCGGCTGAGCGGCGGCGACCGAACCGGCAGGGGCGGCTGGGCCGGGGAGGGAGGGGAGAGGGGAGGGGAGAGGGAGGGGAGAGCTCACCGGGGACGGGGACGGGCGGCCGAGCTGCAGGGGGCGGCGGCCGAGCTGCAGGGGCGGGGCTAGGGCAGGGGGCGGCGGCTAGGGGGAATGGGGGGAGGGAGAATGGGAGGGAGAGAGAGGGAGTTGGGGGGAAAAGGGGAGGGGCGGCTGGGCCGCTTGGGCCCAAAGGGGGCGCGCGGGGGGGGCGGCTGGGCCGGCTGGGGGGCGGCTGGGCCGGCCAGGGGCAGCCCACGGCGCGGGAGAGAGAAAAGGGAGGAGAGAGAGAAAGAAAAAGAAGAAGAAAGAAAAGGTTTCTTCTCATTTTCGAAATCCGATCTTCCTAGATGAATGCACTTACATTTCCAAGCAATCAAAGAATGCATAGTTCGGCATGGTGCATCAAACAACATAAAGCAATTTTAGGGTTTTTCTTTACACGGGAATTCCAAGCCGAATCCCGCTAACTTTGGAAAAGATCAAGGTCTAGCGAGGGGAAAAAGAAAAAGAAAAGGTAACGCCCGAATTTGGCGAGTGAAGAAAAGAAAAATTCAACTGCAAAATTCGGGGCGTTACAAATCTATCCCCCTTAAAAGAATCTCGCCCTCGAGATTCAGGGCTGGCTAGCAAAGAGCTCTGGGTACTTAGCCATTAGATCATCTTCACGCTCCCAGGTTGCTTCTTCCTCAAAGTGGTGATTCCATCTGACTTTGCACATTCTGATGGTCTTCCTTCGGGTGACCCTATCTGCAATCTCAAGGATCTGCACTGGCTTCTCAACGTAGGTCAAGTCTTCCTGGACTTCCAGACCTTCCACTGGCAACTGCTCTTCTGGCACACGCAAGCACTTCTTCAACTGAGACACATGAAAGACATCATGCACAGCAGACAAATTCTCTGGCAGACTGAGCTGATAGGCCACTTCTCCACGCTTTGAGAGGATTTGATACGGACCAATGTAGCGGGGTGCTAGCTTGCCCTTCACTCCGAACCTTCTGACTCCTCTGATCGGTGACACTTTCAGATAGACAAAGTCTCCAACTTCAAAACTCAGCTCTCTTCTTCTTGTGTCTGCATAGCTTCGCTGCCTTGATTGCGCTATCTTCAGATTCTCTCGGACCATCTTGATGTTCTCTTCAGCTTCAAGCAGAATGTCTGGCCCAAACACTTGCTTCTCTCTAGGCTGATCCCATTGCAACGGAGTTCTACAACTCCTTCCATAAAGCGCCTGAAATGGTGACATCTTCAAACTGGCCTAGTAACTGTTGTTATAGGAAAACTCTGCATAGGGCAATCGCTTATCCCATCCGGACTGATCTTGCAACGCACAGGCTCTCAACATGTCTTCAAGAATTTGGTTGGTTCTTTCAGTCTGACCATCTGTCTGCGGGTGATAAGCTGAACTGAAATTCAGATGTGTGCCCAAGGCTTCATGCAACTGCTGCCAGAAATGAGAGGTGAACTGCGTTCCTCTGTCTGACACTATCTTCTTTGGCACACCATGAAGACAAACGATCCGAGACATGTACAACTCTGCCAATACTGCACTGTTGTAGCTGGTCTTGACAGGTATGAAGTGGGCTGACTTGGTCAAACGGTCCACTACTACCCAAATAGAATCGTAGCCGGCTCGAGTGCGAGGCAATCCGACTATGAAATCCATGCCGATTTCATCCCATTTCCACTGAGGGATCTGCAACGGTTGCAACAATCCAGCAGGTCTCTGGTGCTCTGCCTTAATTCTTCGACAACTATCGCACATAGCCACATGCTCTGCGATTTCCCTCTTCATTCCATACCACCAGAATTTCTTCTTCAGATCCTGATACATCTTCTCACTACCAGGGTGAATCGAATAAGCTGTCTCATGAGCTTCCTTGAGAATCAACTCCCGAATGGACTGGACATTGGGAACACACAAGCGGTCTTTGAACCATACCACACCTTCAGCTGTCGGGACGAGTAAGCCACAACTCTTCCCTCTTGCATCAATACGCATCCCAAACCTATGTAACAAGCATCACAATACACAGAGAAGGGCTTGTGCACATCAGGCAAGACTAGGACAGGCGCTGTTGTCAACTTCTCTTTCAGCGCTTCGAAGGCCTCTTGACATTTCTGGGTCCACTTGAACTCAACCTTGTTGCCTAGCAACGCTGTCATTGGTTTCGCAATCTTCGAAAACCCTTCAATGAATCGCCGATAATATCCGGCCATTCCAATGAAGCTCTTGATTCCTCGAGCATCCGTTGGCGCTTTCTAGTTCAGAATGTCTGCCACTTTCTTCGGATCCACAGCCAATCCTTCCTTGTTGATTATGTGACCCAAGAACAGGACTTCACTGATCCAGAACTCACACTTGCTCAACTTTGCATACAACTGGTGCTCTCGCAATCTCTGCAATACCATCCTCAAATGATCTGCATGCTCTTCTTCACTTTGAGAATAAATCAGAATGTCATCAATGAATACCACCACAAACTTATCGAGATAATCCATGAATACACTGTTCATCAAGTTCATGAAGAAGGCTGGTGCATTGGTCAAACCAAAAGACATCACTGTGAACTCATACAAACCATACTTGGTAATGAATGCCGTCTTCGGAATGTCCGAAGGTCGGATCCTGAGCTGATGATAACCTGACCTCAGATCTATCTTGGAGAACACACTGGCTCCTCTCAACTGGTCGAATAGGTCTTCTATTCTGGGCAAGGGATACTTGTTCTTGATCGTGACTTCATTCAAAGCTCGATAATCGATACACATCCTCTTGGTGCCATCTTTCTTTTCCACAAACAAGACAGGGGCGGCCCAAGGCGAGGTGCTTGGCCGGATGTAACCTTTCTCTGACAGCTCATCAATCTGCTTCTTAAGCTCAACCAACTCTGGTCCGGATATTCTGTAAGCTCTCTTAAAGATGGGGGCGGTTCCAGGAAGAAGCTCTATGGCAAACTCAACTTTCCGCTCTGGTGGCATACCCGGTAAATCCTTTGGAAACACATCTGGGAATTCAGACACAACCTTGATACTCTCAATTGGGTCTGCTTCACTGCTATCGACAGCCATCTCATAACAACTTCCTTTCTTCGGCTCAGGCGGGACTAACTCGGTCACCACTTCCTCTCCTAGTGGAGACACCAACTTGATTGTCCTTTTATCACAACTGATAACTGCCTGATACTTATCTAGCCAATTCATCCCTAGGATGACATCTATTCCCTGAGTACCCATTACTATAAGGTTAGCGGGAAACGCTATCCCCCTTATTTCCACACTTACATTCAAACAAATGCTATCGGCTCGAATTCTACCACCAGCTGAGTCAATTTGAATGGGGGTTGACATAGTAGTAATTGGAAGATTATGTGCTTCTACCCATGATGCAGTAATAAAAGAATGTGTTGCTCCAGTATCAAATAACACTTCTGCAATATGGGAGTCGACTGGGAACATACCTACTATCATGTCGGGGGTCTCCTGAACTGCTTCAGCCTCCAAGTGGTTCAGTCTCCCATGATTATAGCGCGGTTGAGAGCGGTTTCCTGCTCCAGGCTGAGACACATTCTGCTTTGCTGGGGCATTGGGGCCTAACTGCTGCTGGGCTGCCTTCTTCGGGCATTGCATCACCCAGTGGCCTTGCTCTCCACAGTGGAAACATGCCCTGTTTCCAACCTGAGCTGGTGCTGCCTGACTGCTCTGCTGAGTTGCGGGGGCAGGAAGACGAGGTGCCTGCTGATTCTGCCTCTGAAACTGACCTCCTGACTGATTGCTCTGACGGTTCTGGTATTGATGCTGAGGATACTGCCTTTGGAACTGCTGATACTGCTGACGCTGCTGATGCTGCTGAGGTGGACGCTGGTTCTGCCTGAACTGCTGAGGTTGATTACCTGACAAACGAGGGCGGCTGGGGTCCACTGATCTTGCGCTTACGATCCTCCATCTCCTTACGCTTCCTTTCTGTCATGATTGCTCTGTCAATCAGGTGCTGGAATGTCGGGAAGGTATGATTCATCAGTTGGTACTGAAGAGGGTCAACCAAGCCTCTCAGAAAAAGGTACTGTCGCTTGGCGTCAGTGTTGACATCTTCAGGAGCATAGCGAGACAATTGCAGAAACCTGTCTCGATACTCACTGACAGACATCGGCCCTTGCTTGAGGGCTAGGAATTCCTCCTTCTTCACTGTCATCAGACCTGCGGGAACATGGTACTGACGAAAGCTACCTCTGAATTCTTCCCAGGTGATGGTGTCGGGGTCGGCATGGGTGGCGAGGTAAGACTCCCACCATGATTGGGCTGCTCCTCTCAACAGGCGGGGACCATACAAGACTTTCTCCCTGTCATCACACTGAGCGGTATGCAACTCCCGCTCCATAGTGCGCAGCCAATCTTCAGCATCCATGGGGTCAGAAGAGTGAGCGAACGTTGGGGGATGACCTATCATGAATTCAGCACGCTTGTCTCTGGGCATCTGAGGCATCTGAGGCTGGGGTGGTGCTTGCTGCTGTTGCTGCTGCTGCTGCTGCTGAATAGCGGCCAGAGTCTGACCGATGGCCTGAACTGCCTGAGTCTGCATCAGAAACATCTGCTCGATCGACATCGGGGGCGGGGGTGGCAGCTGCTGCTGCTGGGGCGCCTCATCCTGCGGAGCGGCTTGCTCCTGCTGAGCACGCCTTCCTCCTCTGCGCCTGTTCTCTGACATCTACAGAATGCAACCACACATCAGAACTGATCTGGCAAATCTTGCAGCATAAGAAAAGAGTATAGAATTCTCCAACAGCACTGAACAGATGAGCATCTTCACTGATCTCCAACACAGACCACACAGCTTCTCAGATAAAGAGGAAAGTGGAATAAAGGTTTTCCCAACTATATAACTAACTCCATTAACATAATAGGTAAGCCAAAATGCAGGGGATACCCACACTCTGGTGACAATCATTACAAAGATCCAAACCAAACATAGTTCATCATGACGAACATAAATGCACAGGATATAGCAAACTACCCTGTCTAACTAAGACTAACTAAAACCGAGACTAACGCTAAGACTGAAGCTTCTATGTATATATATTTCGTATTAATTACAAGATCCAACTCTAACGAGCTATGGTTCTAGATTTATCTTGGTCTTGCAGTCGGGATTGCCATAAGACTGGTGTCCACGCCGAGGTGAGCGGTACGGGTGCTGAGTCCCAACGGGAGCGGGGGAACCATCATCCAAGTGACGACGCTCCGCGCGCTCAGCCCGCAGCAGGGCGATCTCAGCACGAGCCCTACTCAGCTCGTCTAGTGCATGGTCCAGCTCCGTGTTTAGCACGGCGGCTAGGTTGACTGTGCTGCTCAACCTAGTATTGTCCTCACCAGCAGGCGAAACAATCACGCCTCCTATGTTGCCAGATGGACGGCGGGGGTAATACTTCAGGTCGAGACCGTCAGCTACCCCACCGAGAACCGAGCAGTAGTGCGAAAGCGCACGCCGTGCAGCATCCTGCATGGCTGCCTCAGCTGAGTCCCGCTCAGAGATAGAATAGTGCTCTGAGCAAGCCTCCGCGCCCTGGAGACTGTTCTCCGGACGGCGCACCAAATAGGTCGCCTCCCAGCGATCCGGGTAGACCCCGCGACTATGCTGGTAGACCACACAGCGATACTCGATGGACCAAGTACGCCGGTCAAGTGCCTGACGTAGCAGGGTGTCGAGCGCGTCGTGGAAGTGACACCCGCGAGCAGCGTCGCGAGTGATGGGTCGAGCAACCCATCCTTCCGGCTCATGGTCAGCAGGGAAGTCGATGTCGTGGCTCAAGCTGTCGTCGCCATCTCCGTCGTCTGGGTCTCCTCCAGCAGCTACTCCAGAAGCTGGGGCGCCCAGTGGTGGTGCAGGGGGCGCCTCCAGGGGAAGCACAGGAGAGCAGCTCCTCACAGACTCTATCTCCTGCTGGAGCGAGAAGGAAGAGCCCTGCTGCTCCTGTCGTCGACGTTCCTGCTCCTCATGCAGGCGGTGGTGCAGTCTCTCCAAGTGGCTGGACTGTCCGGCCACGGGACGGCAAAGCGGACGCTCAGCAAGGCGGGAGGGTAAGAAGGGGATGACGGACTTTCGTGCAGTGTGTCTAAGTCAAGCCATCTATAAAAGACATCGCAAGCAAAAGGGTGAGAACAGAATTAATATGACCAGCAAGTAATGAATCATAAATAAATGAAGGATCAGAATAAAACATAATTTTCAGCAAGGTATAATATATAGTAGAACATAGGTTAGGTCGGTATGACCAACTTTTGAAGGGATATCAAAGTCAAGGCAGTGACAGAGGTCTATAATCCTTAGAACGACCATTCTACTCTAGGTTAGCGGTCCTACAGTCAACACGACTTTGATACCACTTATGTCACACCCGGTTTTTAGAAGGCAAACCGAATGCGAACCATGTACGTGCCAGGATCAGTTATTCACGTACACAACAGTTACATAACATGGACATCATCACACAGTGCTCAAATAGTATTAAAAGGGGAAATAATAGTCGATTACATCATACGTCTGAGACGTCCATATGGTTCTTACAATAAATCAAAGTGCGGAAAAGAAACGTAGATAACACGGCCTTCACAGGCAGCCGACTGGGGGTTGCCGCTAACCCACACCTAGAACTCGTCGTAGTCTTGGAACTCCTGGAAGTCTCCTTCCACAGCTTCATCTTCTCCTGAGCAGTGGTTGCAATGCTGACAACCTGGGGGGGGGTTTGGTGTGTAGAGCAAGGGTGAGTACACATCAACGTACTCAGCAAGTATCCTGTTTGGCTGTAGTGGACTAGCTTTATGTGGGGATAAGTCAAGCAGTTGCTTTTAGTTGGTCAGGTTATTACTTACTAGTAGAGAGCCAGGTTTTAACATTAATCCAAGTTATTAGCCCAATGTATCCTTTCCAAACGGAAAGAATACCACTTACCATTACCATAATCATAATCAGAACCATCAATCTCATTGCCACCTGTACCAAAATATCTCTGATCAAGTATCACTAATCTCTGGAGCTCCCTTGGCCGCTCATAACCATGAGCACGGCTGATATATCAGTTTCATAACACTCTGCAGAGGTTGTGCACTTTACCCATAAGCCGTGATTCCCTCTCTAGCCCGGGCTTGCAAGACCCTTATTCACTCCCAAGGTGAATGGCTAGGGATTCACTACGAAGCCTTTACAAAGATTCCCCGGGGCTGTAGCCACCCGTTAGGTTTCCTAAATGTACCGCACTCCTCCCCAAGGGACAAATCAACCTTGGCAGAGCGAGCCGCATACACCGAGCCCCATTGACGGCACGACGGCTAAGTGATCTACACCCCGGTTCCTCCAATTATTCAGCTAAGGGCGTCCCATTCCACCCTCATGGTTGCACTGTTTTCCCGGGCGGTCATCCATTGAACAGGTCCTTACGGAGAGGCACTCGAGAAACCGCTCGAGTCCCCTTGAAGGTCACAAATATAATCATAAATCAGAAGGGAAAACAGCGTATCATCGATAATCACATCATGTTCATTGATTAGAGTTGAGCAATAGCATCAGACTAAGCAGTAATAATCCGACCCAAATAGGTAAACAAGGACATGGATAACAAAAGCTAGTCAATCCTTAGGTATAAATGTGTAATGAGGGAGGTGAATTAAAGAATGAATAGGACAGAGATAGGTCAAAGGACACTTGCCTCCACCAACCGACTGCTGCTCAGGGGCTTCTCCTGCGAATTCCTCGGGCTCTTCGACCGGATCGTTCTCTATGCGAGCGCAAACATACATACATCCACATATTTAATACAAAAGAACAGTACACCATACAAGGGAACAAATAAAGTGAATATGCATCAAGTATGACATTCCATATCGCATTCATTATGATTAGAAAGAAACGGGAAAGGGTCTCGCAGGGGGGGGTTAAAGCTTATGCACTAATGATTAGTTACAATTGGTTCTTAACAAAAGAATTCTGTTATATGCACTAATGGAAACCTAGTCATTTTTAGTTGATCCACATTGAACGAGATAAACAATTGATTACATGAATTGACTAACGTAACGGAATTCTAAATTAAGCTTCCTATTTCAATAACATGAACAATGATTAGCCTGCCTAAAATAAAATAACTATGATAACAGAAAGTAAAATAAAATAAAATAAATAAAAAAAATAAAAAAAGGGGGGCGGTTGAACCGGCCTGGGGCAGGGGCGGCAGGGCTGGGCGCGGGCGCGCAGGGGGCGGCCGAGCTGGGCGGCTGGGCCGGCCGAGCAGGGGCGCGCAGGGGGGCGGCCGAGCCGGGGGCAGGGGCGGCCGAACCGGGCGGGCACAGGGGCGGTGGCGGCCGAGCCGGCCAAGGGCGGCCGAGCTGGGCTGGGGCGGCCGGGCTGGCCAGGGCGGCCGAGTGCAGGGCGGCTGGGCCGGCCGAGGGCAGGGGCGCGCAAGGGGGCGGCCGCGGCCGAGCCGGCCGGGAGGGGGCGGCCGAGCGGCGGCGGCCGAACCGGCAGGGGCGGCTGGGCCGGGGAGGGAGGGGAGAGGGGAGGGGAGAGGGAGGGGAGAGCTCACCGGGGATGGGGACGGGCGGCCGAGCTGCAGGGGCGGGGCTAGGGCAGGGGGCAGCGGCTAGGGGGAATGGGGGGAGGGAGAATGGGAGGGAGAGAGAGGGAGTTGGGGGGGAAAGGGGAGGGGCGGCTGGGCCGCTTGGGCCCAAAGGGGGCGCGCGTGGGGGGCGGCTGGGCCGGCTGGGGGGCGGCTGGGCCGGCCAGGGGCAGCCCACGGCGCGGGAGAGAGAAAAGGGAGGAGAGAGAGAAAGAAAAAGAAGAAGAAAGAAAAGGTTTCTTCTCATTTTCGAAATCCGATCTTCCTAGATGAATGCACTTACATTTCCAAGCAATCAAAGAATGCATAGTTCGGCATGGTGCATCAAACAACATAAAGCAATTTTAGGGTTTTTCTTTACACGGGAATTCCAAGCCGAATCCCGCTAACTTTGGAAAAGATCAAGGTCTAGCGAGGGGAAAAAGAAAAAGAAAAGGTAACGCCCGAATTTGGCGAGTGAAGAAAAGAAAAAATTCAACTGCAAAATTCGGGGCGTTACAAAACACAAGGGCATATAGAGTCTTCAACAAATCCACTGGATTAGTTAAGGTTTCATGTGACATTGTGTTCGATGAGACTAATGGCTCCCAAGTGGAGCAAGTTGATCTTGATGAGTTAGATGATGAAGATGATCTATGCGTCGCGGTAAGGAACATGTCCATTGGGGATGTGTGTCCTAAGGAATCCGAAGAGCCTCCACAAGCACAAGATCAACCGTCATCTTCCATTCAAGCATCTCCACCAACCCAAGATGAGGATCAAGCTCAAGGTGATGAAAATGAAGATCAAGAAGATGAGCCACCACAAGAGGAGGACAATGATCAAGGGGGAGATGAAGTTGATCAAGACAAGGAAGATGATCAAGAAATACAGGGTCAAAGACTGCCACACGCAAGAGTCCACCAAACGATTCAAAGAGATCACCCCGTGAACACCATCCTCGGCGATATTCATAAGGGGGTAACCACTCGGTCTCGAGTCGCACATTTTTGTGAGCATTACTCTTTTGTTTCCTCTATTGAGCCATACAGGGTAGAAGATGCACTAAAAGATTCGGATTGGGTGTTGGCAATGCAAGAGGAACTCAACAACTTCATGAGGAATGAGGTATGGCATTTAGTTCCACGTCCTAACCAAAATATTGTAGGAACCAAGTGGGTATTCCGCAACAAGAAAGATGAGCATGGTGTGGTGACAAGGAACAAAGCCTGACTTGTGGCCAAGGGATATTCACAAGTCGAAGGTTTGGATTTCGGTGAAACCTATGCACCCGTAGCTAGGCTTGAGTCAATTCGCATATTACTTGCCTATGCTACTTACCATGGCTTTAAGCTTTACCAAATGGACGTGAAAAGTGCCTTCCTCAATGGACCAATCAAGGAAGAGGTCTATGTTGAGCAACCTCCCGGCTTTGAAGATAGTGAGTACCCTAATCATGTTTACAAACTCTCTAAGGCGCTTTATGGGCTCAAGCAAGCCCCAAGAGCATGGTATGAATGCCTAAGAGATTTCCTTATCACTAATGGCTTCAAAGTTGGTAAAGCCGATCCTACTCTCTTTACTAAAACTATTGCAAAAGATTTGTTTGTATGCCAAATTTATGTTGATGATATAATATTTGGGTCTACTAACAAATCTTCTTGTGAAGAATTTAGTAGGATCATGGTACAGAAATTCGAGATGTGTATGATGGGGGAGTTGAAGTATTTTCTAGGATTTCAAGTCAAGCAACTCCAAGAAGGCACCTTCATCAGCCAAACAAAGTACATTCAAGACATTCTCACCAAGTTTGGAATGAAGGATGCCAAACCCATCAAGACACCCATGGGAACTAATGGGCATCTCAACCTCAACACGGGAGGTAAATCCGTAGATCAAAAGGTATACCGGTCGATGATAGGATCTCTACTCTATTTATGTGCATCTTGACCGGATATTATGCTTTCTGTATACATGTGTGCAAGGTTCCAAGCCGACCCTAAGGAAGTTCACCTTAGGGTCGTGAAGCGAATCATAAGATATTTAGTTTATACTCCTAAGTTTGGTCTTTGGTACCCCAAGGGATCCTCTTTTGATTTATTAGGATATTCAGATGCTGATTGGGCAGGGTGTAAAATTGATAGGAAGAGCATATCAGGGGCTTGTCAGTTTCTGGGGAGATCCCTGGTGTCTTGGGCTTCAAAGAAACAAAACACAATAGATCTTTCTACCGCCGAAGCCGAGTATATTGCCGCAGGCCATTGTTGCGCGTAATTACTTTGGATGAGGCAAACCCTCAGGGACTATGGCTACAAATTTAGCAAAGTCCCTCTCCTATGTGATAATGAGAGTGCAATCCGCATGGCGGATAATCCTGTTGAACACAGCCGCACTAAGCACAAAGCCATTCGGTATCACTTTTTGAGAGATCACCAACAAAGGGGGGATATCGAGATTGCTTATGTTAGCACCAAAGAACAACTAGCCGATATCTTTACCAACCCATTAGATGAGAAAACTTTTACCAAACTTAGGAATGAGCTAAACATTCTTGATTCTCGGAACTTTGATTGATACTTTGCACAGATAGCTCATTTATATCCTTTTGATCATATCTCTTTTATGTCTATGACTAATGTGTTTTCAAGTGTATTCTTATGCTTAGTCATAGAATTGAAAGGGAAATGGAGTATTCTGCAAAGACAACACTTCCACTCAACTCCATCGGTATTATTTACTCTTTGTCGGTATTTTGCCATCTCTCCACATTGGTATAATCTTTCACTCATATATTGTTTGCCAACGGGGGAGAGAATTTACAAAGGGCTCACAAAGTCTCTGTTTTTGGCGATTCATGCCAAAGGGGGAGAGAGTATTAGCCCAAAGCAAAAGGACGCACCACCACCTAATTTTAATTGTGTTTTGAAATTTTTTATTGGTATTAGTATATTTCAAATTGGTATTCCTCTATTGAAAGTATCTCAATTGGTATATCCCAAAACCCTCATGAAAGCTAAGAGGATAATTTCATTTAAGGGGGAGCTTTGTTTAAGTCAAAGGAAAAGCATTTGAAACAGGGGGAGAAAAGTTCAAATCTTGAAATGCTTCTTTCAATCTTATTCATATACCTTTGACCATTTGCAAAATAATTTTGAAAAGAATTTTCTAAAGAATTTGCAAAAACAAAACTAGTGGTGCAAGCGTGGTCCAAAATGTTAAATAAGAAGAAAGCAATCCATGCATATCTATTGAAATGACTATATTGGTTTAATTCCAAGCAACCTTTGCACTTACCTTATGCAAACTAGTTCAATTCTGCACTTATATATTTGCTTTGGTTTGTGTTGGCATCAATCACCAAAAAGGGGGAGATTGAAAGGGAAATAGGGTCAAACCTTTTCCTAAATGATTTTGGTGGTTGAATTGCCAACACAAACAATTGGACTAACTAGTTTGCTGGAGATTATATGTTCTACAGGTGCCATAGGTTCAACACAAACCAATAAAAAGAACAAGTTAGGGTTCAAATGAAAGGAGCAAAAGAAAACCGAAGTGTGCCCTGGTCTGGCGCACCGGACTGTCCGGTGTGCCACCGGACAGTGTCCGGTGCACCAGGGACCATACACTCCAAACTCCTCAGCTTCGGGTTTCTGGAGAGCCACTCAGCTATAATTCACAGGACTGTCCGGTGTAGCACCGGACTGTCCGGTATGCCAAGCGGAGCAACGGCCACTGCACCAACGGTCGTCTACAAAAGCAACAGTGAATAGTGCGCGGACAGCACGCGCAGAGTCAGAGCAGCGCCAGAAGGCGCACCGGACAGTGAACAGTGCTTGTCCGGTGCGACACCGGACTGTCCGGTGCCCCAAGATGTCAGAGCTCCAACGGTCGAAACCGTCAGAACCCTAACGGTTGGGTGACATGGCTGGCGCATCGAACACTGTCCGGTGGCGCACCGGACTGTCCGGTGCGCCCATCGACAGACAACCTCCCCAACGGTTGGTTTGGTAGTTGGGGCTATAAATACCCCCCCAACCACCATCATTCAAGGCATCCAAGTTTCCAGCAATTTGCATTCAGTACAAGAGCTCTAGACTTCACTCCAAGACACAAAACAAAGGATCAAATCCTCTCCAAGTCTCAAACTCATTCCAAAGACTTAGTGGCTTATGAGAGAGAGACATTTGTGTTCATTTGAGTTCTTGTCGCTTGGATCGCTTTTCTTCTTCCTCTATTCTTGTTCTCAAGACACATGTAATCAAAGCAAGAGACATCAAGTTGTGGTGGTCCTTGTAGGGGTCTAAGTGACCTGTTTGATTAAGAAGAAAAGCTCACTCGGTCTAGGTGACCGTTTGAGAGAGGGAAAGGGTTAAAAGAGACCCGATCTTTGTGACCACCTCAACGGGGAGTAGGTTTGCAAGAACCGAACCTCGGTAAAACAAATCATCGTGTCATCCGCTTCATTTGCTTTTGATTTGTTTACACCCTCTCTTTCGGACTCGATTTTAATTCTAACGCTAACCCCGGCTTGTAGCGTGTGCTTAAGTTTATAATTTTCAGATTCCGCCTATTCACCCCCCTCTAGGCGGCTTTCAACTCCAATGCATGTTGTGGTGTGGCAGCGCGGGGGGGAGATAAGTTGGGTGGGCCGCCGCGGAGAATTGGCCTAGTGAACGTTTTCCCTTTTTTTCTTTTATTTTCCTTCTCTTTTCTTATTGGTTTTAAACTTTAGATTTGAATTTCAAATTTTGTGGTGAAGTTCATGCCTAGATGAAAAGCTCAACTTCCAATCCTAGTAAGACCAGGTGTGTGTGTGTATATATATATATATATATATATATATATATATATATATATATATATATATATATATATATATATGCTATTCTTCTCATTCTTTACCTCATTTGTTTCCTTTATCTTCTAAGTGGTAAATTGGGTCTTAAATCCCAACGTGGATATTAATGTATTTCTACTAACATTATTATTATTATTATTATTATTAAATGCACACATAAATAAACTCCCACATGATGCAATGGATTTATGTTTATTTTATTTATTTGATAGATGTTAGAAATATGAAACATACTCCTATTCTTTTCTTTCTTTTTAGAAAATAAATAGTATTTTGAATGTGGGACAAGGAGTAAAAGTTACTTCAAAATTAAATATCCTTGTAGATAAATGTTTATGGTGCATCATTTAATGATATGCATAATTATTTAGTTAAATAGAAAAAATCTTTTCTATTATTTCTTTTCTAAAATAATTCTTGGTTTTCAAAATTCAGTTCTCAATTTTCAATACTCAAGTATAATTTGAGATATCTGAATTTGCTATTTTATTTCTTCATATATTTATTTTATTATATTTTTTTCTTATACATATTTTGGGTCTTACAAATCCTACCCCCCTTAACAGAAATCTCGTCCTCGAGATTTTGTAAGGAAATGGTGTATACTCATATTGTCTCAATACATATGCATAAACAAAAATCTCAACATGATGCATAATTTATTAGCAACACATGGGTCAATTAGACCTTATTATTCCTTTTTTATAGTCAATACTGGGTGATGTGGAGACCATAGGTATCCAACTACTTATTATGTAGGATATGAGTTGGACGGGTTGAGGTAAGAAAGAGTATGGCAAGGAAAAGACTTCATTCGAAATGTTTAAGTCTTGCTTCATCTCGAGATTCACTTTGACTGTTATATCCTTCCTTGTTGATATTGACCTTTCCTTTCTTCGGTCTTGGTCTCATTGATTCGAGGTTGGTGTATATCATCAGAGCGAAGGAAAATGGTTAAGATAGATATGGGTGAGATGGACTACATGATGTAGGTTAAAAGTTTGTTTGATGTTAGGTGAGGGTAGACAGTTTATGCAATCCATCATGACTCTAAGGTTGGGTTAACTCTTATGCTTATGGTTGAGTTAGCCTAATGTGAAAAGTTAAGTTAACACCTGGCTAGTAGAGTCCACTATCTTTTACCGATATCACTATTCTGTTTAAGTAGACCGCATTAGATTAAATCACTTTAGCTTAGATCACACTAGATTAGATCACATTAGATTCTATAATCTTGTTTAAGAATACCATTTAGTTGAGCATATCAAGCTAGCTTTATCTTTATGAAATTCCCGTATATATATATATTTTTATACCCCTGAAATTTTTTTATGCCATTAGTAGGTGTGGTATAGAAACAAGGGTACATCATGTTTTAGTTATTTGGTGAGTGTTGATATAGAATGAGTGTATTATGGCACAATCGAGTTTCCTTTGGAGGTCTGAATTAGGGACCATCGGTCGAGGAGTTAGATGCCATTATTCGAGTTGGGATAACAACGGTGGGTACATAGGGTAGGTAGATTATACAGAGTTTTACTTTGCTTTTGGGGATAAATGGGTTCGACAACCTATAACATAGGCTAGGTCGCGATTTCATGGACGAGTTGGTCTATGACACCAGTTTAGGTTTAGAATCCATTCGTATGAAGAAGGTCTAATCTGTGTTACTAGCATTAACTAACTTGTTTAAGTAATTCCCCTTAGAGTAGATCATATTAGATCAGGTAGGGTCAGATTAGATTGGATATAACTAGATTAGACTAGTTTGAGTTAGATAGATCTACTAGGGTAAATATGACATGTTTGAATCTTTTTAAGATAGGATGGATGACATGGGTAGGTAGATCAGAATTTTTGTTTAAATTAAAATAGAAGAGTTATGCAACCATCGAATGGTTGAGGTAGTTGCATAAGGCCATGTTGTTGTATGTGGTCTAGTCTAAATTGGAATATCAGTCCAACTTGGATTAAAACATACTTATAAGAGTAGGATCCAATCTCATTTTACAAGTATTATCTAACATGTTTGTCCATTAGATTAGATCTGACCAAATTAGAGGGAATCAGAATTGAATTGGTGTAATCAGATCAGACTAAATAAGATCTACTTAATTCGTTTTGGGATAGGTCATGTTTGTTACACTAATATGAGATAAGCAAGGTGGTTGGGATAAGTATGCTTATTAGGACAAGATGAGTCTTTAAGATTACGGTAGAATCTTTTGAGATTAGTTAGATCTATTAGGATAGGATAAAATCTTTTCGAGATAAGATGGATCTATTAAGGTAAGAAAGAATCTTTTAAGATTAGATGAATCGTTTAAGATAAGAAAGAATCTTTTAAGATAAGATGGATCTATTAGGATAAGATAGATTCCTTTAGGTTAAGAGGGGTACATTATAGTAAGAGAGAGTCCTTTAAGATAAGAGGGAATCTGTTAAGATAAAATGGATCTAAGATATGAGAATATCTTTTAAGGTAAGATGGATCTATTTTACATATTCTAGTGGGGATACTTTTGGTTGGTCTAGTTTGTCTTATAAACAATTTAAGAGGATAAGAAAAAAAAATTTACGTAAGATGGACCTATTAGGATAAGCTGGAATCCTTTAAGTTAAGATAGATCTATTTAAAATAGATACACTTTAATGGAGGATAATCTAAGTTGTTTAGTTATCTCATAAATTTTTTTATTTATATCTATATGTATATGTAGATGTAATTGTGGACATTACTCCACGACTCATCACACTCAATCAAAGATCCAAATCAGACAAATATCATAAGAACAAGCACTCAAACGTATAGATACCTATAAAATAGTTTTTTGTTCCTAGGAGTAGGTCTCCTATTCCTAAAAGTCACTTTAGCCACATGATTTCAATGTGTGAAACCCACATTTGTCTTTTAGAAAGAACAGGTAAGAATAATCAGAGTAAAGCGGAAATAGATGAGAAAAGATTAAGATAAGTTTAGAAAAGAATCAGAGTAGCAAAGGTAAGGTTAATCAGAGTAGAACAGTAGAAGGTGAAATAGGATCAAGATGAGTATAGAAAGAATCAGAGTAAGGTAAGTAGGTAAGGGTTTGTCCATTTCTATCTAGGTTTCGTCCTACAGTCAACATTTCCTCTGATACCACTTCTGTCACACCCAGTTTTAAGGGACAAAGCCGGGTGCATCTCATACATGCGCCAAAGAAGACAACATATATAATAACAGAGTGTATAGAGATAAATGTCACAATAACATCAGAGTACTTATTACATAGCAAAAGTCTTAAAAGATAAATATAACAGGATCTAAAATTCATCCTTGGCGCCAGAAAGTCAACTAGGAGACGCCACCTAGATCGAATCAAACTCCTCGATATGTGGCTCCTCTTGAACCACCTGTTCTTCTCCTGTTGGGGTGTGAGACAGCAAGGGTGAGCTCACAGATGTTCATCGCTCAACAAGTTGTGGGGAATAATGTGGCATGAACTCACCAAAGGTGGGAGATCATGTGAAGTGTAAGGCTTACCAAAGAGAATGGTTAAAGCGAAGCATTGCTTTTAAAGTTGGTCAAAATTTTATTAGCAATTACTAGATGTAAGTAAATACCAAACCATAATAACAATAATAGAACAAAATTAATAATAAATCCCATGCAAAGCAAATGATAAATTGAGTTTAAGTTTCATAATTCAATCATGCGAGAGTCCTGAGCTGCTCATGACCGTGAGCTCGGCTAGTATACCAGTTTTACACTCTACAGAGGTTGTACCCTTTACCCACAAGTCGTGTATCCCATGTCACCAGGGTTTGCAATGCCCTTAGACACTACCAGGTGAATGGCTAGGGATCCACTACGAGGCCTTTACAAAGTTCCACTAGCTTCCGAAAACCTGCTGCAGTTTATGGGAAGAGCACTTGCAAGAATCCCCTGTCTGACCGCCATCGCAGCAAAATCAACCCGAGAACCTCTTTGCATGCAATACCCTACTGCCCTTGTCCCTTTCGGCTAAGGTAGTCTTCCACTAGCTTTCCTAGTTAGTTGGCCAAGGGCATCCCATTAAACCCTTGTGGTGGCACGTGTTTCTCAAGTTAAGCTCCATGTTCCAATTAACATTAATGATCTTGACATGAACATAAGTAAAATAACAAAATAATTGGAACATGGATATAATAAAATATTAACCTAAAACCATATAATGCAATAGCATAACTACCCAAGTGAATCAGGGGTAACAAGGTAAAAGGGATAAACAGACTAGGGTGACCTATTGGGTCCCATCAAAATTAAACCTACGCATTGAATAATGATAATAAAGAATATTATTAGGTAACAAAAATGGATCAAGGGCACAACTTGCCTGGCACTTGAGATTCAAGTTACCAGGGTGATTCTTCAGATCCTCGAAACCTCGTGCTAGTCGTAGCAATACAAACAAACATGGTACAGACAAAAATTAACATCACACCAAACATAAGAACAAACTGAATAATAATAGTCTACGCGAAGCTACGAGATCGTGGGATGGAGAACTACTAAGATCAGAGTTGTGGTCATCAAGTTGTGATTTACGGGGGATCTATGTGATGAAGCAATTAAACTAGGTCTTGAGTTGATTCTATAAAGATAATCTAATGAAATAATCAATTCATCTTTACTCTTAATTATAACTTTACTAAAGATTATATTTTAATCAAATTATAATCGTAAGATCAGAATATTATATTAATATTAGAAAGGTTAATCCAATAAACATATATTGATCCAATTAGTTACTTAATTATAAAAGTATAGGATATCATATAATAAATAATTCTACTGCGTAGTAAACATCTATACGAGGCTAATGCAACTTGAACGGATCAAATCGGAGTCATATATTTTAAGTTATGAATTTCTAATGATTTTATGTGTTTTGTACAAGATTAAATAGGATATAAATTTTAATGTGACTTTCATGTGAAAACAGTGGTACTAGATGATAAACCATAATATTATAAAATTATAGGAACTAGAATGGATTAATTTGGACTTCATATGACTTTTCTATGAATTAAACAAGTTTTAGTGATTATTCTTACACTAAAAATCCTTTCCCATGATTATTCATCTAATTTAACTATCATCTGGACGGCGCGCTAATTACCAGAACCTTAGGGGCTAAACTACAAAGATACCCGAGACTCAGACTACTGGCGCATGGACGGCGGGTTGGTTTACTGAAAACTGAGGGGCTTTTCTGCATAAAGGTCGGCCGAAGAGGTATTCTGGATTGTCAGCCATCCGATCTGCTCTAGATGGCTCTGATTACATTGCGGTTATAACTAAACCGGTACGCAGCACAAGCCGCCCGATTTTAAGTAGACGACCATGATTTAAAAGCCCTGGATCTTACTTGAGCCGCAACCAAACGGATCAACGATGCGGATCGAAGGAACAAATGGTTATGCCTGCATCTAATATCCACCACCCAAACCTAGATCCACGGTTCAGATCTATTCACGAAATGGTACTACTACGGTCAAATCTTAGCCCTTGATCAAATGATCAACGACCCAGGCATCGTCTTCCACCTCACACCGGAAAAGCAAAGGCGCCCCGCGCGGCAGCGGCATTCTCGCCGCCGACATCCCGCCCGGCGCACCATCCATCAATCGACCAAAACAAAGCGTGCTACACCTAGAGGATGAACTGGAGAGCAGGAATAAGGGTGCCTCACCGGCTATCACGTAGTAGAACCTTCCACCCACGGAAGAGAGCGGATCCAATGCGGCATCAGATTGACGGCGAGGAATCGCGGCGCTGCCAGTCCACAATCCTCCCCGAAGAGACCACATGCACCCTCCGTGTGACTCCTCGAAGCCCTATGGCCTAGATTCGAGGCCACAATGGTGACGATGTCGCGGGTCGACAGTGATGGCAACATGGACATGCGCAGCGACAATTCCACCACACAGACAGTGGTGGCGGCGAGTTCTAATGAGGCGGTTTACTCACGGAAGCATAGGGCTATGGGGGGTGAGGATGCGGGTTAGGATTTATACACCGGAGCCAAGCCCATCAGGGGAGGGTACCATGGCACGTGATGTGGGATTCTCCGGATTAAGCGCAACAACCCGAGCTAGAAGACCTGTCTGACAGGGCAGGCCCACATGATGAAGGCCAGAGATAGGGAGACTGACGTCACGGGTCCCACGCGCTAGTGACTTGAACGTTTCACGTGTCCGCGCGGCAGGATGTGCGTGGTCCATGGCCGATTTCATCGGCTGGATTCCAGCCGAACGCGACGGAGAGATTGTTGAAAGAAAAGGGATAGAACTGACAAGGGTGGCCCACCAGTCATTGGATTCGCGAGGTGCACGTGGATGACAGGTAGGGACCCAACGTCAGCACTCCAATGTGCGATGTGGTGTGGCAGCGCAGGAGGGAAGATAAGTTGGGTGGGCCGCCGCGGAGAATTGGCCCAGTGAACGTTTTCCCTTTTTTCTTTTTATTTTCCTTCTCTTTTCTTATTGGTTTTAAACTTCAGATTTGAATTTCAAATTTTGTGGTGAAGTTCATGCCTAGATGAAAAGCTCAACTTCCAATCCTAGTAAGACCAGGTGTGTGTGTATATATATATACATGCTATTCTTCTCATTCTTTACCTCATTTGTTTCCTTTATCTTCTAAGTGGTAAATTGGGTCTTAAATCCCAACGTGAATATTAATGTATTTCTACTAACATTATTATTATTACTATTAAATGCACACATAAATAAACTCCCACATGATGCAATGGATTTATGTTTATTTTATTTATTTGATAGATGTTAGAAATATGAAACATACTCATATTGTTTTCTTTCTTTTTAGAAAATAAATAGTATTTTGAATGTGGGACAAGGAGAAAAAGTTACTTCAAAATTAAATATCCTAGTAGATAAATGTTTATGGTGCATCATTTAATGATAGGCATAATTATTTAGTGGAATAGAAAAAAAACTTTTCTATTACTTCTTTTCTAAAATAATTCTTGGTTTTCAAAATTCAATTCTCAATTTTAAATACTCAAGTATAATTTGAGATATCTGAATTTGCTATTTTATTTCTTCATATATTTATTTTATTATATTTTTTTTCTTATACAGATTTTGGGTCTTACAATCCGAAGCTATGGGAGCACAAGATGTACCGATCATGATGTCGTTTGACTCATGCTAAGGTCATTTACTGTTATTTATCCTCATCTTATAAACCTTATTCGTGAGAATCCCAGATACACCAAAATGACGCTCGAGCAAATTCTCAGAAAATTTATGAGCGGGCACATGATGGTAAAAGAACAAGGTATGTAGATGATATTGCAAATGGACCACTTCCTATTTATGAGCCACAGCCTGTTGCTCTCAAAGCAACAAACAGTAAGGAGACGCTACCTAACAAGGTAGCACAAGTGAAGGTTGTCGGGCTAAATGAGGACGAAATGGCTCTTGTAATCAAGCACTTAAAGACCGCTTTGAAATGATGCAAAGAGTATCCTAACAAGAAAAAATCAAAGGGAAAGGGCTCCTGCTTCAAATGTGGTAAGTCCGGTCATTTTATTGTACAATGCCCCGATAATGAAAATGACCTGGGATAAGAAAAGAAATGGAAGAAGGAGAAGAAGAACTACAGGAAAGCGAAGGGCGAGGCACACATTGCCAAAGAATGGGACTCCGACTATTCTTCATCCGACTTTGATGATGAAGGATTAGCTGTCTCCGCCTTCGACAAGTCCTTTCTCTTCCCCAACGAACATCACACTTGCCCCATGGCTAAGAAGAAGAAGGTACATACATGAGATACTCCCAAGTATACTTCCTCTAGTGATGAGGAATCTGATGATGATGTTGACTATAGCGATCTCTTTAAGGGTTTAGATATATCTAAAGTAGATAAGATCAATGAACTAATTGATGCCCTTAATGAGAAAGATAGGTTGTTAGAAAAACAAGAAGATATTCTTTATGAGGAACATGATAAACTTGTTAATGCTGAAAAATATCTTGCTCTAGAAGTTAAGAGAAATGAACTTCTTTCTTCTAAATTATCTTCTTGTAATGATTCTATTTCTAGTCTTAAAAGTTTAAATTGCTGATTTAAATGCTAAGTTAGAAAAAGTAAATGTTGCTAGTTCAGCTGTGGAGCATGTTTCTATTTGCAATAGATGTAAAGATGTCGATGTTGATGCTTGCAATACCCATGCTACCACAATTCTTAAGTTGAATGATGAGATTGCACATCTTAATGGTCAACTTAAAATTTGCAAGAATGATTATGAAAAGTTAAAATTTGCCAGGGATGCCTACACCATTGGTAGACACCCCTCTATTAAGGATGTACTTGGTTTCCAAAAGGGAACCAAGAACTTAACAAGGCAAAGGACCTCCAATCTCAACAAGGAGAAAGGGAAGGCTCCTATGGCCAGTAGCTTTCATTCTTCACATGACAAAAAGAACCATGCCTATCTTTATGCTCATGTTAAGAATTTTTCTAATGTTGCTCATCATGATAGGTGTTTAAATCATGTTGTTTTACCTATACATCATGATGCTACTCTTGATTCTCATGCCATGTTTGCTTCATCTAGCTCTTCATATGCTTATGGTAGGAGTAGACCTAGGTGCCATCATGTTGCTTCTCATGCGCCTAAGAATGCATCAAATGGACCAACCATGCTTTATCAAACTTATGTTGCTTCATTTTTTCTTATGTGCAAAAATGATAAAGTAGTTGCTAGAAATTTGGGGCCTAAGTGCAAGAGAAACCAAACTTGCATCTAGGTTCCAAAGTCTTATGTGACTAACCTTGTAGGAACCAACAAGAGTTGGGTGCATAAAACCCAAGCTTAAATTACCTTGTAGGTTTATACATCCGGGGCACAAGCTGGATCATTATAGTGGATGCACAAACCACATGTCGAGGGAGAAGATGTTCACCTCCTACGTCAAGAACAAGGATTCCCAAGACACTATCATCTTTGGAGATGGGAATCATGGCAAGGTCAAAGGTTTGGGTAAAATGGCCATCACTGCCGAGCATTCCATTTCTAATGTATTCTTAGTAGAATCACTCGGTTACAATTTGCTTTCAGTAAGTCAAATATGTCATATGGGCTATAATTGTTTATTTACAAATATTGATGTATCTATCTTTAGAAGAAGTGATGGTTCATTAGCTTTTAAAGGTGTATTAGACGGCAAGCTCTATTTAGTTGATTTCTGAAAAGAGAATGCCGATCTAGATGCATGTTTAATAGCTAAGACTAATATGAGCTCGCTTTGGCATCGCCGTCTAGCACATGTTGGGATGAAGAATCTTCATAAGCTTCTAAAGGGAGAACATGTGTTAGGACTAATCGATGTATGTTATGAGAAAGACAGACCTTGTGCAACGTGCCAGGCAGAAAAGCAGGTGGGAACTACTCATCAAAGCAAGAACATGATGACAATGTCAAGACCACTGGAACTCCTCCCCATGGATCTCTTCAGGCCCGTTTCTTATCTTAGCATCGGGGGAAGTAATTATGGTCTTGTTATTGTTGATGACTTTTCCCGCTTCACTTGGGTGTTCTTTTTGTAGGATAAAACATAAACCCAAGGTACCTTAAAGTGCTTCCTAAGGAGAGCTGAAAATGAGTTTGAGCTCAAGGTGAAGAAGATAAGGAGTGACAATGGATCTGAGTTCAAGAACTTTCAAGTGAAAGAATATCTTGAGGAGGAATGCATCAAGCATGAGTTCTTCGCTCCCTATACACCACAACAAAATGGTGTAGTAGAGAGGAAAACACGATGCTAATCGACATGGCGAGGACAATGCTTGGAGAGTATAAGACACCAAAGCGGTTTTGGTCAGAAGCTGTAAATATAGCTTGCCATTGCATAAATCGGCTCTATCTTCAACGCCTCCTCAAGAAGACATCCTATGAACTCCTAACAGGTAACAAATCCAATGTTTCATACTTTCGTGTATTTGGGAGCAAATGCTACATCTTGGTAAAAAAAGGTAGACATTCGAAATTTTCTCCCAAAGCTGTAGAAGGGTTTTTACTAGGTTATGATTCAAATACAAAGGCATATAGGGTCTTCAACAAATCATCGGGTTTAGTTGAAGTCACTAGTGATGTTGTATTTGATGAGACTAATGGCTCTTCAAGAGAGCAAGTTGATCTTGATGATGTAGATGAGGATGAAGTTCCAACGGCCGCAATGCGAACTATGGCAATAGGTGATGTGCGACCATAGGGAACAACAAGATCAACTATCTTCCACAACATTGGTGCATCCCCAACTCAAGATGAGGAACAGGTACCTCAAGATGTAGGCATTAATCAAGGGGGAGCACATGAATAAAAGGATAAAGAGGAAGAAACACCACAAGCACCTCCAACTCAAGTCTGGGCAACCATTCAAAGAAACCATCCATTGGATCAAATTCTAAGTGACATCAGCAAGGGAGTAACTACTCGCTCACGTTTAGCTAACTTTTGTGAGCATTACTCGTTTGTTTCTTCTATTGAGCCTTTCAGGGTATAAGAAGCCTTGCAAGATCCGGACTAGGTGTTGGCCATGTAGGAAGAGCTCAATAACTTCAAGAGAAATGAAGTATGGAGCCTAGTGCCACGTCCAAAGCAAAACGTTGTGGGAACCAAGTGGGTGTTCCGCAACAAACAAGATGAGCACAGGGTGGTGACAAGAAACAAGGCTCGACTTGTGGTAAAAGGTTATGCTCATGTCGCAGGTTTGGATTTTGAGGAGACTTTTGCTCCTGTAGCTAGGCTCGAGTCAATACGCATATTATTGGCCTATGCTGCTCACCACTCTTAAGTTGTTTCAAATGGACATGAAGAGCGTCTTCCTCAATGGACCAATCAAGGAGGAAGTGTACGTGGAACAACCCCCTGGCGTCGAGGATGACAGGTATCCCGACCATGCCTACAGGCTCTCTAAGGCGCTCTATGGACTTAAGCAAGCCCTCAGAGCATGGTATGAATGCCTTAGAGATTTTCTTATTTCTAATGCTTTCAAGGTTGGGAAAGCCGATCCTACTCTCTTTACTAAGACTTGTAATGGTGATTTGTTTGTATGCCAAATATATGTCGATGACATAATATTTAGTTCTACTAATCAAAAGTCTTGTGAGGAGTTTAGCAGGGTGATGATGCAAAAAATCGAGATGTCAATGATGGGCGAGTTGAACTACTTCCTTGGATTCCAAGTGAAGCAACTCAAGGAAGGAACCTTCATCTCTCAAACAAAGTACACACAAGACTTACTCAAGAGGTTTGGGATGAAGGATGCATAGCCCGCTAAGACGCCGATGGGAACAGATGGACACTTGGACCTCAACAAAGGAGGTAAGTCCGTTGATCAAAAGGCATATCGATCTATGATAGTAGACCGGGTATTATTCTTAGCATATGCATGTGTGCTAGATTCCAATCTAACCCTAAGGAATGTCATCTTGTGGTCGTGAAGTGAATTCTTAGATATTTGGTTTCTATGCCTTGCTTCGGGATCTGGTATCCAATGGGGTCTACCTTTGACTTAATCGGATATTCAGTTTCCGACTATATCGGGTGCAAGGTTGATAGGAAGAGCACATCAGGGACTTGTCAGTTTCAGGGAAGGTCCCTAGTGTCCGGGAGCTCTAAGAAACAAACATTCGTTGCCCTATCCACCGTTGAGGCCGAGTATGTTGCCACAGGTCATTGTTGCGCTCAACTGCTTTGGATGAGGCAAACCTCCGGGACTTTGGCTACAATCTGAGCAAAGTCCCACTCCTATGTGATAATGAGAGTGCAATCCGCTTGGCGGATAATCCTGTTAAACACAGCCGCACTAAGCACATAGACATCCGGCATCACTTTTTGAGAGACCACTAGCAAAGGGGATATATCGATATTTATCATATTAGCACCGAGAACCAGTTAGTCGATATCTTCACCAAGCCTTTAGATGAGAAAAGGTTTTGTAGGTTGCATAGTGAGCTAAATGTCTTAGATTCGTGGAACTTGGATTGATCTATAGCATCCATGTGTTTTATGCCTTTGATCAAGTTATTTTAAGCATTACTGTCTTTACTTGCTTATTTTTGGTGCTCAAGTTGTACAAGTCATCCCCGGACCTCACAAGTCCATATGCACATGTTTAGGGGGGGGATGCACTACAACTTGATCCTTTGAGACTAATGTGTTCTCTTGAGTGATTTTGACATAGTCTCAAAGATGGATTGAAAGGGAACAAGTGGACTTGGACAAAGAATAGGCTTCCACTGTACTCCGGTATCAATGTATCTTGTTCCAAGTCCCTCTCTGTGTTTTCTCGTTTCCCTTAGCTTTACTCGAGATTTTTGTGAGGCAATGAGGTTAAAGGGCCTAATAGTTCTCTTGTTTTTGTGCTTAATGCCAAAGGGGGAGAAATTAAGGCCAAAGCAACTGGATCAGCCAACCACTTGTAAAATTCAAAATTTTAGTGTTAGAATTCTTAGTGTTTGAACAAAACCCTCTTATTGCAAAAACAGTTCTCTTATGGGGGAGAAATTCGATTATGGGAAAAGGGGGAGTTTTGGCATTTGATCAAACTATTCTTGAAAGATCTCTTGATTTGCCAAAACAAGTGTCTTTGACACAGAGATAGGACAATGAATTTGTTTTGTGAAAATAAACCAAGTGGTGGCAAAAGTGATCCAAATATGACAAATTCTATGTAAGATTAATTGGTCTTCAATTTGCACTCTTTAGCTCATCTTTGAAAATGTTGTTGCATTTTAAGTTGCTTTTGATGTGTTGGCATAAATCACCAAAAAAGGGGAGATTGAAAGGGAAATGTCCCTTGGGCCATTTCTATAAATGTTTTGGTGATTAGATGCTCGACACATATTGTTTTGTGCTAAGTGTCAAAGATATGCAAATAGAAAAGCAAGGTATGACTATACCCTTATTAAATTGTTTTTAGTACTAACATATTTCTTCTAAGTGCTAGGAACCTTGTCAAATCGAGAGAAATCGGATTGGAGAAGTTTGGCTAAGTCCAGCTAAACTTGCACCAGCCTGTGGTCGCACCGGACAGTGTCCGGTGCCTAGGCTGGTGCCCCGGCGAACAGGCCGCTCTCGGGAAAAACTCAGTGCGCCGTGGCTATAATTCACCGGACTATCCGGTGAGCCAGCCATGCCCACGCCAACGGTCGGCCACACGATCAGCGGGCGACACGTGGACTTCGCCAACAGTCACCAGGTCACACCGGACTATCCGGTGTCACGGGGCTGGTGGCTACAACGGTTGGCTTCACCAGAAAAGGAAGGAAATCGTGCACTGTTCATTGTCTAGTGGTGCACCGGACTGTCCGGTGCGCCCACGAACAGAAGGCAACTAAAGCCTTCCAAATGGAGTTCAAACGGCTCCTAGCTGTCTTGGGGCTATAAAAGGGACCTCTGGGCGCATAGAGCACTACACCAAGCACCCATTGAACATTCTAAGACGCCTAGACTTCGCATACACGTATCTGGTTTGTTGTGATAGAGATTCGAGCACATCTTTGTGTTGTAACTCTGATGTGCTGCTTTCGAGTGCTCGTTCTTGTCTTGTATGCGTGTTGTTGCTGCAACTCTCGCTCTTGTGTGTGTTACTATTCCGCCCTTACTCTTGTGTTCATTCGAGATCATTTATGTAAGGCGTGAGAGACTCCGAAGTGTAGAGATTCCTCACAACGGGATATTGTTGAGATAAAGAGAACCATTGTATTCAAGTTGATCTTTGGATCAACTTGAAAGGGATTGAGTGCAACCCTCGTCCAATGGAACGCCACAACATGGAGTAGGCAAGTATTCTACTTGACTGAACCATACGATAAAAATTGTTGTGTCATGTGTCTTTATTCGTGTGCGATTCTCTCTCTATCTCCATTTACTTCACTTGAATAATTGCTTTAAGTTTAATACTCACTCTGTGAAGAGCAATTAAGTGAAGAAGTTTACTACGCTCATACTCCTCTCTTGAACTTGGCCTTAGTTTTCACTAATCCAATATTAGTCCAAGTTTGTTTTATTAAGCTATTTTTACAGGATCACCTATTCACCTCCTCTAGGTGCTCTCAACAGCTATGATGTCCATGCCAGTCGATGTATCCAGATCATCTACGGGAACTGTTCCTCCTCCTGCCGCAATAAGCCTCCGTCTGGTGAGAAAAAAAAACCCGATGCCTGCGGTGGCTATGCGATGGTCTTCATACAGGAAAGACTAATACCATGTAACGCCAAAGTATCAATACAATATGTCCTTCCTTATTTTAGTGTTCCTCAAACCGCAAGAATAAAGCGGTAACTGTCCCACGTTCAACACGATTTTTCAGCATTATTTTCCAAATATTAAACCAACCCAGATCTACGCACACACTAGTCAAATATTTACAATAGCATAAATATTCTGACGTCGTAATAATGCATGGTTTATGCTCTTATTCTTCATGTGCATATGCAATCGTAAACACTGAACAAACTTTAAAGTCTCCCTACGTGATTTGCGCGTCATCCAGATTCGTTTTGCATGAATTATGCACATTATGCTCTCTATTTATTCCTGTATAAATGCCGACATAATTATGGAGATATGTCCCTCCAGATTCGTTGCATGGTTTATGCAAATTGTATAGTCGGGTTATTCCAGCATAAACCCAAACGCAATCATACGGATCATATACATATCTATGTCCTGGCTGGGGCTCTCCCTACTAATCTGTCTGCTTGATTTCTTTAGATGTATGAGCGCCTTTGTATATATATATAACGTGATTCAAAAACCCAAAATTATATATTTATGTATAAAAATAAATATACTATGAAATATATTCTAATAAGACATATAGATTTAGTTGAATTAGTTGTATGATTAAAAGCTAAACGCATGTTCTTTCTTGACGGAGGAAGTAGATGATGAAACATGCCTAGCTGCGCTATTGGATCCTGTTCATTACATGTGTGCGTTGGCACATGTCCATCTGTGATCTGTCAATCATGTTCCCAACTGCTTTATATAGATTTTTGAACAACTTCCTATTGTTTGCACCAAGCATGCACCTGCTAACAATAAATTACCATAAAAAACCAAATAGATGTACACACAACTGTCGCGCGGCTCTCTGATTAACACGTCAACTACAGGCCGGATTACCAATACAATTTTTTACATGCTATTTTATTCATTTACGTGTCATTGCAATTAAAGTACGTAGTGCGTTTTTCAGAAAGGTTAGTGTACACCATCATGCATGACTTCAGCAAAGCTTCGTCTTATGTAACACTAAAGCAACTTGAGATACCGACAAACCAAGCACGCACATTCAGAAATTTACAAAGCAAAAGGACTAAAGGTCCAGGGTAGTCTTATTATGAGGAGGCAATATGCATGGCTGCCACTAGTAGAAAAGAGCTCAAAGCCTGCGGCACGTTCAACTTTTCACTGGCGGTTTCCGTTATCAAACGTCAGTGAAAGAAACAGGTGGGCCCGGCTTTAAAAACCGCCAGTGGAAACCTATTTCCACTGGCGGTTATCTTAACACAACCGCCAGTGGAAATAGGATGTTTCCACTGGCGGTTGTGTAACACCAACCGCCAGTGAAAATTGATTTCCACTGGCGGTTATCTTAACTTAACCGCCAGTGGAAACATCCTATTTCCACTGGCGGTTGTGTTAAGATAACCGTCAGTGGAAATCAATTTTCACTGGCGGTTTTTAAAGCCAACCGCCAGTGAACTGTCTGTTATAAATACCCCTCTTCTTCCCCCGACAGTGAATTGTATGCTCGCAGCCAACTTCCATTGGAGGCGATTTTGGAGGTCCAGAATTCACAAAATACATGGGGAGAGGTTTTGATCTTCATTTTTTGGAAGAAGATTGCTAAGAAAGGTTGGTTTATGTTGCTAATGTCAATTTTTATTCATTTTTGCTCAATTTTAGCCACATTTTGGATCTAGGGTTTCACCATTTGAGAGAGA
The DNA here is from genome assembly GCA_029449295.1 of Zea luxurians. Lineage (NCBI taxonomy): Eukaryota > Viridiplantae > Streptophyta > Magnoliopsida > Poales > Poaceae > Zea > Zea luxurians. Next base: position 110,228,043 of record JAOPSE010000010.1, read on the forward strand.
GTGTATCCTCTCTCAATTTTAGCCACATTTTAGCCACATTTTTGCTCTATTCCCTCAAATAAAGTTGTTTAATATGGTTAGATTTTGTCTATCATCTCTCCTTTTTCATGTTTAGTTCTCAAATCAGTTTATCCATGACATATTAAGTTGTTTAATGAATGGTTCATGTGTTGTGTGGAGAGAGAAGAAGATAGGTTTGGTAATTAAGATTGTTTTTATTAGTTGCTATGAAAGGTTGGTTTAATTATGTTTTAATTGCCAATTATTGTTCATCTTTGCTCAATTTTGGAACTAGGCCTTCACCATGTGTTAGAGAGAAGAGTATGGCTAGGAAAGTTTGGTTTTATGTTCCTCTTGCCAATTTTTGTTCATTTTCCTTAAATTTAGCCACATTTTGGATATAGGGTTTCACCCCTTCATCCTTCCCGACAAGAACTATAGCTCGCAGCCCAACTTCCATTAGAGGGCCAGATTTCACAAAATACAAGGGGGGGGGGTTTATCTTTATTTTTTGGAAGAAGGTTGCTAAGAAAGGTTGGTTCTTGTGTGTTTATGTTACTTTTTTACAGGTGGTGATGGAGAGGACATCCTGGATGTATAACTTATCAAGGCTAGATCCATCATACATATCCGAGGTCCATAGGTTTATTGATGTCGCTACGAACCATGCTTGGAGAACAAAGACAAAACACATATATTGTCCATGCATGGACTGCAAAAATGCTGCTGTATTTAATGACACAGAACAAATCATATCTCATCTGGTATGCCGAGGATTTATGAAGGATTACACAATTTGGACAAAGCATGGAGAGGGTAGCTCTTCGCCTTATACGACTGGAAACCCTGAGAACATCGACGACAGATTTCAGTTCGTTCACGAGACACACCAACCTCTTCCACAGAGCGAACATGTAGTGCAAAATGTTACTGATCATGGTTACGCTGGAGGAAATGAACATGATAGACCTCATGTTCTGCCAAGTGTTATGGATGAGGAAGATGCAGAGTTGCTAGAGGCAATGTTGCGTCGTCATACAGATCAATCGATGTTCTTAATGAAAGGTATGGAGTCCCTGAAGAAGGCAGCAGAAGAGCCTTTGTACGACGAGTCTAAGGGTTGTACCAAAGAGTTCACGACGCTCCGGTCTGTGCTAAAGCTGTTGATGTTAAAAGCTAAATATGGTGTGTCTGATGCTGGCTTCGATGCGTTCTTGAGTATTATCGCAGACATGCTTCCAAAGGAGAACAATGTGCCTGCTAACACGTACTATGCAAAGAAACTAATCAGTCCGCTCACTATGGGTGTGGAGAAGATCCACGCGTGTAGAAATCACTGTATCCTTTATCGAGGTGATGATTATAAAGACTTGGAGAGCTGCCCAAAGTGCGGTGCAAGTAGGTACAAGACGAATAAAGACTATCGAGAGGAAGAGTGTGTTGCATCCGTGTCTAAAGGGAAGAAGCGAAAGAAAGCCCAAAAAAAGACTTCAAAATCCACGAGCAAAGAAAAAGAAGTAGACTATTATGCGCTCAAAAAGATTCCTGCTTTGGTGATGTGGTACCTCCCCGTCGTCGATCGATTGAGGTGTTTGTTCGCTAATCCTGAGGATGCCAGACTTATGAGCTGGCATGCTTCTGATGAGCACAAAAACGATGGGAAGCAGTGGCAAGATTTCAATGACAACCACCGAGACTTTGCCGATGAACCGAGAAATGTTAGGTTCGCACTGAGTACTGATGGAATGAACCCATTTGCTGAGAGGAGCAGCAAGCATAGCACATGGCCGGTGATCCTCACCATATACAACCTTCCTCCATGGTTGATGCAGAAACGGAAGTACATTTTGCTAACCATCCTTATTTCTGGACCTACACAACCTAGAGTTGACATGGATGTATTTTTGGAGCCCTTAATGGAGGATATGAAAATATTGTGGGAAACGGGTGTTCAAATGTTGGATGAGTATCGTAAAGGTTCATTCACGCTGAGAGCAATTCTTTTTGTTACGATCAACGATTACCCTGCTCTCTTCACATTATCAGGCCAGTTTAAGGGAAAGGTTGGTTGCACAGTATGCATTGATGGAACTGCTTATGTATCCCTTGCTGCATCTAGGAAGATAGTTTACATGAGGCACAGACGCTTTTTATTGGAAGCACACAGGTACCGCATGCGAAAGATGGATAAGTACTTCGACAATAATGGTGAACTACATTCTACTGCTCCATCGGGTAACAATAGAGGTCATAGAGTTTTTGAAATAGTCAGGAATATCAAGTTTGTTTTCGGGAAGAAGACAAAAGACGGAAAAACAAGGAAGGATGCCAAACCAGCTTCGGGGGCTATATTCAAGAAGAAGTCTATTTTCTTCGAGTACTTGCCTTACTGGAAAGAGTTAGATGTGCGGCATGCGATCGATGGTATGCACGTTCAGAAGAACGTGTTTGAAAGCATAATGGGCACCTTGCTAGACATAAAGGGCAAAACAAAAGAAGGGCTCAATTCACGCATGGACTTGGTAGATTTAGGCATAAAAAAGGAACTACATCTCGTTCTTCAAGAAAATGGGAAGTACCATCTCCCAGCAGCAAGCTACAATCTCAATGTAGATGAGAAACATGCGATGTGTGTTTGGCTCAAGAATTTGAAAGTCCCATCCGGATTCTGCTCTAGCATACGGAGTATTGTGTCAATGAAAGACCTGACAATCACCAACTACAACTCACATGATTGCCATGTCATGCTGACTACATTCCTACCTATTGCCATCAGGGCTATAAATCCTTTGTTTTTAAAGATGGCAATCACACGGTTGTGCTACTTTTTCAACAGGATTTCACAAAAGGTAATTGGCAGTGATGAGTTGGCATCTCTTCAGGAATTCGCAGTGGAGACAATATCATAGTTTGAGATGTGTTTCCCTCCATCGTTCTTTGATATTATGGTGCACCTTGTGGTGCACTTGGTGCCACAAATAGAGGCATTGGGTCCTATGTACTTGCATGAAATGTGGACGTATGAGCGTTTCATGTCAATACTGAATGGCTATGTATCAACCCGTGCTCGTCCCGAGGCATCCATGATAGAGGGGTACTGTACCGAAGAGGCCATTGAGTCCGGAGGTCCATTCTGCAATAGTATCCTAAAAGACCAGGTTGCAATAGGTCTACCTCCGTCATGACACGAGGGTAGACTGTATGGAAGCGGGAGGATGGGACGGAAATCTTTCATCCCACCGGATTACGATATAGTACTTGAGGCACATCAGAGCATCCTACATCAGCTAACGATAATGGAGCCATTTATCCAACAACACATCAATGAGCTTCGCGAGCAAAATCCTGGGCATACGGATGATTGGGTAATGAAGCAACATAAGCAGCGGTTCAACACATGGCTAATGGTGAAGGACATTCCACGTGGAGAAACAATAGAAGAACAAACCATCAAGGGCTTGGCATCTGGACCATCACGCCAGGTCACAACATGGCAAACCTATGACATTAGTGGATTCACATTTTGTACCAAGTCCAAGGACAAAAAGAGCATGTCACAAAACAGTGGTGTTCGATGCGAGGCCATAGATGATGAAACTGGTGAGATTATTACATATTTTGGCTTTATTGAGGACATATGGGAACTAGACTATGGTACATTTCAGATCTCGGTTTTCCGATGTCAATGGGTTGAAGACAAACATGACACGGTAGACAACTATGGGGTCAGAGTTCTTGATCTAAGTAAGGTAGGTTACAAAGATGACCCATGGATCCTTGCTAATCGTGCTGCACAGGTCTTCTATGCTGAACAGATCATTTCTAACAATGAGAAGAAAAGCACCGACAAACCGAAGCATGTAGTTTTTCCTGGAAAACAACAAGTTATAGGAGTTGATGGTGTATCTGATTTAGAGGATTTTAACCAGTTCAACGACATGTCTCTTTTCATAGACCATCCAACCAAGATAAGGAACGTTGAGCGAAGCATCCCACGCAATTCGTTGCCCTGGGTACGCCACGATGGACAAGGCAGAACAATAGCTTCCTAGATTATATACTTGTCGTGTAATTGATTATTGTTAGGACTTGTCATGTAATTGATTATTTTTAGCGACAAACCAAAGCATGTAATTGTCTTCATTCAATTTTCGTGGCTACCATTTACAATTTTACATGACTTTCTATTGACTTTATAGAGAGGAGTGAGGTAAATGGAGAGAGAGGAGAGGGAGAGAGAGAGAGGAGAGAGAGGAGAGGGAGAGGAGAGAGAGGATGGAGAGAGAGGAGAGAGAGAGAGAGGATGGAGAGAGAGGAGAGAGAGAGGGGATGGAGAGAGAGGATGGATAGGGAGAGGGGAGAGAGAGTGGAGAGGAGAGAGAGGATGGAGAGGGAGAGGGGAGAGAGAGTGGAGAGGAGAGAGAGGATGGAAAGTGAAGTAAAACAATATATAAAAAACTATATATAAAAGTATACTTAATATAATATATAAAAAGTGAAGTAAAACAATATATAAAAAACTATGTTAAATAATAATAAAAAACAATTTCTACTGGTGGTTGTCATAGAGAACCGCCAGTAGAAATGGCTTCCACAGACTGTAGAAGCCATTTCTACTGGCGGTTCTCTATGACAACCGCCAGTAGAAATAGTTTCTACTCGCGGTTCTCGTTGTCAACCGCCAGTAGAAATGGCGCCTATATAAAGGGTGGCGCGCGGGAGCCAAAAAATTTACAAGTCCCCTGGCGCCAGTTCACTTCAAGACGCCGTCAGGCTGCTGGATTTCGACCCCGAGGGTTTCGCCGGCGATCGTCCCCGCGCCCGTCCCCACGCCGCCATTCCCGCCCCGCGCCCCCGCACCGCCGTCAGGTTTCTTTCTCTTTCCCCTCTTCTTCCGTACCGCCGCCGTCTACCGCGCCGGCAGCCGCCGCCGCCGCGTTTAGTAAACCCTAGGGCACGCGCCGCCGCCGAGAGGGAGGAAGAGAGAGGAAGGAGAGGGAGAGGGAAGAGAGAGGAGGGAGAGGGAGAGGGAAGAGAGAGAGGAGGGCACGCGCTGCCGCCGCCGAGAGGGAGGAAGAGAGAGGAAGGAGAGGGAGAGGGAAGAGAGAGGAGGGAGAGGGAGAGAGATAGAGGGAGGGAGAGGAGGGTGAGAGAGAGAGAGGAGGGAGAGGAGAGAGATAGAGAGAGGGAGAGAGATAGAGGGAGAGGAGAGAGATAGAGGGAGGGAGAGGAGGGTGAGAGGGAGAGGAGGGAGAGGAGAGAGATAGAGAGAGGGAGAGGGAGAGAGATAGAGAGAGGAGGGAGAGGGAGAGAGAGGAGAGGAGATGAGAGTATTCATACAATACTTATTTTTATTCATATGTGTGTTCATATGTGTTCAAATGTATGTGTTCAATATATATATGTGTGTTTATATGTGTTCAAATGTATGTGTTCAATATATATATATATGTGTTCATATGTGTTCAAATGTATGTGTTTAATATATATATATATATATATATATATATATATATATATATATATATATATATATATATATATATATATATATGTGTGTGTGTGTTCATCTAGTTGAATATATACATAAAAATCAAGAGCTAAACTCGATAAAAATCATCGGGTTGAATATATACATTGTAATTTTATCCGTCACAACTCGATAATATACGTATCCGATCCGATCCGAATTCGATCTGAACTCGATAATTTCCGTACGACTCTCCCTCTCTCCCTCTCTATACGTCCTATGCGACTCTCCCTCTCTCCCTCTCCTCGTCCTATACGACTCTCCCTCTCTCCCTCTCTATACGTAACTCGATAATATCCATATGATTCTCCCTCTCTCCCTCTCTATACGTCCTATGCGACTCTCCCTCTGTCCCTCTCTCCCCGTCCTATACGACTCTCCCTCTCTCCCTCTCTATACGTAACTCGATAATATACGTAACTCGATAATATCCGTAACACGATACTATACGACTATACGATACTATATGGTTAGGGTTTAGGGTTAGGGTTAGGGTTAGGGTTAAGGGTTAGGGTTAGGGTTAGGGTTAAGGGTTATAGTTAGGGTTAGGGTTAGGGTTAGGGTTAAGGGTTATAGTTAGGGTTAGGGTTAAGGGTTCGGGTTTTGGGTTAGGGTTAGGGTTAGGGTTATGGTTAAGGGTTAGGGTTAGGGTTAGGGTTAAGGGTTATAGTTAGGGTTAGGGTTAGGGTTAGGGTTAAGGGTTATAGTTAGGGTTAGGGTTAAGGGTTCGGGTTTTGGGTTAGGGTTAGGGTTAAGGGTTTAGGGTATTTGTTAATATGAATTTAATTATTGCTTACGTTAATATGTGTTAATATGTATTTAATTATTGCTTATGTATTTGTATATATATAGCTCAATGAGTTCTCCGATCAAGGACCAAGGATTAGTGCCCGAGCACATGGACAAGAGTGTTGCTCAAGAACAATCCAGCAGTGAAGGATATGAAACGCCTAGCGACCCTTTTCCTACCACTAGCATAGATAGGGCCGCTCTCCGTGAGTTGCAACGTGACCCTACTTATGATCCACGAGAAGCTGAGGTAAAAGTACGCATCTTTAGCTTCGTATGTGTACCCTACTGATTTCACATGCATGATCTCTTGTGCATTTTATTACATGAATAGGATGTCGTGTCTGAATTTCGTGCGATACTCGAAGAAGCCGTGGCACGATACGAAGACGTACCGGAGCCGACCCAAGACGCACCAGAACAGACCAAGACAACAACCGAGACGTCAAGGAAAAGGAAGCAGAGCGATCGAAAAAGAGGTGACAGGGGGCTGAACAAGTTTCCCGACAAAACATACAAAATCTCAGACGTGAGCCCGAAAGGTCAGCCCCTAGCTCCAGAAGAGGCACTATCTAAGTTCCGAAATGCACTTGGGTTTTTAGTTAGAGATAATCTTGACATAACAATACGACAGTGGAGAGATGTGTCAGATGATGTCAAGAATCAAATATGGAATAAGCTATTAATGAGGTTCGTTCTGCCTCGGGGTTCAGAAGAACTCGTGAAGGAATACACGATGAAGCAGCTTGCAATCAATTTCCGAAACTGGAGGTCTGAGATGAACATAAAGTTTGCAAAGAAAGGTCTGGACCCGACCAAAAAATATAAAATCTCAGCAGGTCAGTGGGCAGTATTTCTAGAGCAGAGGAGCAGCCCTGATTTCATATCTCTAAGTGAGGCAAATTCGGAACTATCAAAGAAGAAAAATACCGCCACCACCTAGGCACAGGTGGTTACAAGCGTCAGGTTCCTAAATGGACACAAGAAGACACCGAGAAGAAGGCTGCAGGGTTGCCGACGCTGTCCGAGCAACTTGGTGAAAGGGCGGCAAATTGGCTCCGTGCTAGAAAACCAAGGGAAACCGAGACCGGTGTATCTTTTGATGATCCCATTGTCGAAGAAGCGGCAAAAAACATATATACAATGGCAGCTAAGCAGAGCCAAGGAACTTTTAAGCCACAAAGGGAAAGAGACATCCTAACGGCTGGTCTCGGTAACCCTGAACATCCTGGTCGTGTACGAGGAATCTCGTCTAAGGAGGGATGGAAGGAAGGATTCGGACCACAGTGGGAAGGTCTGTACAAGAAACGTGATCGATACAAGGAAGATATGGCGGATTATTTTAAGGAGGAGGCCAAGAAAGAGTTCAAAGCCATGATGTCTCAAATGCTATCGAATCCTCCTCCAGAATTGATGCAACAGTTGGCGAGTGCGATGTCTGTTCAACAGATGACCACTCCACAGATACAAATAATTCCAGTAGCTCAACCGCCGGCTTCCACAGATTGTACGACATTACCAAGCTCTGTTGCTTCAACGGGAAATAAGGTCCGTTATCCAGTTGATGACATCACAAGGCCTGTGGCGTGCACACTGGTTATAAGATATGGTATTAACAATAAACGTACAAAGAAAGTAGCCACAGGCCTTGCGATCCCAGGACACAAGTTCCATGGAAAGATATTCTAGATGATTATTGCAAAGTAGAAGTGACGACGGTCGTCCAAGGATCCGAGGATGACATGCTAGACATCCCTGGGCCCGAAGGTATCGAGAAACTTGGACAAGCTATCAAGAATTTTATCCTTTGGCCTCAAAGGGATGTCGAATTGCTTGATTGGTCGAATTCGTCGCAGGCGTCGCAGGCCCAACCGTCTCCGCCTTCTCAAATTGCTGTTCCTATTGTACATCCATCATCACCTCCTCAAACTTCACATGCTGCTCCTCATCCTTTTTCTGACCCACCGTCTCCGCCACAAGCATCACCATTCAGGGCTCCACCACCTTCTCCTCCCCATCCTCTTGGTGACCCAATGTCTACGCCACCATCAAGGGATCCACCTTCTCCACAGCCATCAAAGGATCCACGGCCATCAAAAAATCTAAACTTCCTATACCAAAATTGGTGTCCCCGTATCAGAAAAAGAAGAGTAAAGCTAGTACTGCTGGCACAGCTCGGTTTTTGAAAGGGATTGGACGGAGCCTCACGTCACAAACTGTTGATTTGGCCGAGCACGAGGAGTCTGCAAAAAAGGCTGAGGCAATGGCCGCAAAGATAAAGAAGCCAACTAAGGCAGATTACAAAAACGTGCCTAAAAATATGTGCCGGGCAGACCTCTGCTACCTCTTGAGAAACTAAGAAAGGTCCCGACTGGTGTTAAAAGGTTGCATGACTGGTACATGCGGGCATCATCGGTTGGCATCGACACCATCAGTGTGCATATACCAGACCATGCTTTTATTGGTTCGGACCAAAAGGTCGTTGTTACATTCGAGGACATGTGGTTAATGATGAACCTTCAGAGACTCGACGTGCAACTTGTAACGATGTTTGCATTGTAAGTGTCGCTCATACTTCCACATATGTGTGTTATTATTAGTGAGCTGTATAAAATTTCAATATCTGACATGCACGTGTGACTTGCATAATGCAACATGATCAGCAGGAGATCCTTTACGGTACCAAGCCCAATGCTAGTGCCAGTAAAAGGGTTGGGTATCTCAACCCAATACTTATATCCGAGGAAAGCCACACTTTTAGAATCAGGAAAGACAACGATGAAATACGGGGAAAGACGGATGAAGAAGTTGAGAAGCGTATAAAGGATATGAAGAAGGATTTTGAAGCTCGATACGCCACCTACATAGGACATGCAATGCTTCAATTTCAAGACAGGGAAGCCATAATGGCCCCGTACAACTTTAAGTAAGTGTGATTTTGCATAAATAAAATTAATAATTTCAATACACATGCATCACAAATTTGATTCGTACAGGGACCACTGGATATGCTTCCTCATTTATCCTAAGGTTGGAAAGGTGCTGGTGCTCGACTCCTTGAACTTCGACCCTTCGACATATGCAGAATTCCTCAGCATCTTAGAGCTGTAAGCCTTTTCTATGCATGCATACTTTTATCGATTAAAATTTGAGAATAACATGGTGATTCTATTTGAGATCACAGGGCTTATAGATTCTATAAGATGAGAGGTGGAAAGTACGACCTGTCGAAACAACGCGTGCCACTAGACATCCATCATCACTGGCCGGTAAGTATGTGATTTTATGAATACATATCGTACACAATGTTGCAACTAAATAACCAATCTCCCGTTATGTAGTGCCACAAGCAACCACAAGGATCGGTCCTATGTGGATTCTATGTGTGCGAGTTCATGAGAGTGAACGGACGATACATCACGAACCCTGACAAGGTAATATTAGTAATAGTCAAGTATGTATTTATGTCATTAAAGATGCAAATGTGTTATTATTGAGTATAAATAGATGATGTTTATAAAATTCCTTTACAGCAATTTCAACGAGGAAACCCGGAGAACTTGACCGAAGCTGCATTGTATGGCATAGTCGAGGACCTCTGCACATTCATATTGAAAGAGGTCATTCCCGCAGAAGGAAAATATCACGATGCTTCCGGAACATTAGCTTTGCCAGAGTTTAGAATACTAACAGAAATTAGTAGATTATCTCTTAGCCGAGATAGTTATTAGAGCTTAGGTGAAAACTTATGATGTATAGAATGCATGAAGCATATATGGTTGTAAACAGAATACTTTGATGTATATAAATATATGATAGAATTTAATTTCATGTTGCTTTCAATATCAATATAGATCTATATATATATATATATATATATATATATATGTTTGTGTGTGTGTAAATAAATATATATATAATTCAGTATTGTTTGAAATTTTGAAAAAAGGCGGGAAAACTTCCACTGGCGGCTAAATAAAGAAAACCGCCAGTGAAAAGTGCATTTCCACTGGCGGTTTGCTTTATAAAACCGCCAGTGGAAATGCACTTTTCACTGGCGGTTTTCTTTATTCAGCCGCCAGTGGAAATGCACTTTTCACTGGCGGTTTCCTTAAGAAAACCGCCAGTGAAAATGCACTTTTCACTGGCGGTTCCAAAATAACCGCCAGTGAAAATGCTGATTTCCACTGGCCCCTAGCACTGGCGGTACTGAAAAACGCCAGTGTAAATAGGTTTAGAACCGCCACTATAGAGCTTCTGTGTACTAGTGTGCTTGCGCTGGGATCACATGTTTTTGCTGGTGCGATTAGTGGTGCAATCATTTCATTGTTTTGGATCCCGGATCAATTATGCATACACATGCATGTTAGATGTAGTGGTAACCACACTATATATATACTATCCCGGATCGAAAGCTTGAAGTTGACTCCAACTATATATCACCGTGGCACTTTTTAGGTTTGCCTTCTCTAGCTTCCATGCATGCATCTTCATCCTAAGGCCACACACAACCTCAGCACGTGTGGCTGGCAACTACCTCGTCCTTTCTTACTCGCCAACATTCAATACAATGCGTAAGGCCATGTATGCCATGCCTTTCACTCGTTTGGCTCGAGTGAGGAGATAAACTAGGGTTAGGGTTTTGGGATATGGGGATTTGGGGGTTCTAACTAGAGTTAGGAATTGAGCCGTATGAGTGGATCACTTTCCCTCCTACTTTCTGACATGTTGTAGATCTAAAACTCGGTCAAATCTAAGCTAATTATGTAGATTTGGCTTGGTTGGGTCCTAAAATCCATAGGGTTTGGGTTCTAGGGTTAGGGTTTATGAGCCAAAAACCTCAGCTTCGATGCCATTGTCAAACTTATAAGATCTAAGTATGGACCACTAACTCCTAGAACACATAAACCGAGCACTATTACTTTTGGTTGAAGGGTTAGCTAAAGTTGACTTGCTAAAATCCACCGTGAGTGTGGACTTTGTCCTTGAGATGTAGATGTACAATTGCACTAGAGCTTGGGATAGCTAACGTGAGGTCGATGGCAGCGGTGAGGGTGCAGAGGCGGTGGGTTTCTCTTCAGCAACCGTGTTACAGATCTCATTCAAGTTTATAAAGGCGAGAAGGCACCGGCAAATGTTGGTTCGCGTGCCAACCTATACATCTTGTGAAAGGGGGACGCAACTAATCAGTTATGACGCCTTCGACAATGACACGAGAGATAGAGTCAATCTCGATCCTCTAACCGAGTTCATCTTGAGATCAACCCGACATATTTAGCTTGTATATATAATTTAACAAACTAAAACTATATATTATAATCATCCATTTCATTAGTATAAGATAATATTAAAAAGGCACCATGTTCACCGAGAGGACTAGAAGTTGTGAGATTAATGGTAAATTCATTTACGATGATCTAACCTCTTGATGGTAATATTATAAAAGGATTCATTTATGATGACCTAACCTCTAAATTAAATAAAAGAGTTCATATCATCTACAATAATAAATAGTAAATTAAGAGTAACAAAATAAGGTAGAATAGTAATTTGATTTCCATCACTGTTTAGTAAGGGGATTAGCGAGCTGTTGACTAGGCCAGCTACTAGAGATTTTACAAGAAGAAACTGTACGTCCGAAGTAATTACTGGAGTAGTTAATTAGCACGCAATGGCATCAGTATTCATTACGTCAGCAGTATGTCGTATTTACGTCTGCATGCACCGAGTGATATGTTTTCTGCACCTTGATTTTTCCCTTGTAGATATGGGACTAATTCTTTATGTTCTGCAGTCATACAAGAAAAACTGCCTTTTGAAACATTCAAACAAAGGATAAATTCCATGTCCTATGCGGGCGGAAGTATTCATCACATCTTGTTTTGGAAGAATGATCAATGTATACTACAACATCTTGCCTCCTCCTTTGTTGATTCCTTCTTTCTTTCTTGAAACATGTACTCTTGTTTTTACTACAACAACATGTACTGTATGTTCATTCAAAAAAATTTATTTCTGTAGAGCGTATATACGATCATTAAGGGCCCTTTATGCATGCCCATCAAGCTGTCGGCGATGATTGGCAGTGTATTCCACTCATCTAGCACAGCTCAAAAGGTATCGATCGTCGACAGAACAGTATCTGAACCCTCCTAGCGTACACAACGGCAGGAGACCTGCTTGTGCAAATAGGTTGGAATAGAAAAATGGAGGGGCTATCCAACATGTTCATCGTTTAATTTTCCAGATCAAACACAAAGGTGCCGCAGAATCAATCAGGAGACAGCCAGATCTGTGCTTGTCAATGTCTAACTGTAATCCACACAAATAATTAGTTTCTCCGGGTCTCTGCGCACGTGTTTCAGACATTGTCCTAAAGGCAGCGGTTACCATTTCACCTCAGCTGGGACGATCGAAGCGTGCAGCGGAGATGAACAGGTCGCAGGACAGAAGCCGTGCACGAGTTCAGCATTGACATGACGTGATTCCGTACCCGAACGCACGAGTAGCACACAAAGATGGATTTAATCAACGAATTGGAAGAGGCCGAGACGCCGAGTGCGTTTCTGGTGCTCATCACTACTGTTACATGGAAATCCGCATCCGCATGCAGAAGAATTCCTCCCAGAATAATGGGTAGCATATATAGGTTTCGATCACCGATATCTTGTTGATCGATCGATCTTTATATACAAGAAGGCAAACAAGAGATAGATGCAATGGCATGTCGCGTTGTTTCTTCCTAATCTCGCCGTGGTCCTCAACACACACACCCCTCTATTAATTAGCTGCTATTGTGACTGTCCCCTCCGAACTCCGATGCAAGACGTGCAGGGAGAGAGAAAGAACGATGAATCAATTAGCCAGGGAACTGAAAATTCTCGCGCGCGCGCGCGCGCTCTAAACCTGCGGCAGTTGTTGGTGCGCGTCGCCGGACTTCATGAACACTCCGAGCCAGTAGTCCAAGTCGGCGTCGGCGCCAACGGACGAGGAGGAGGAGGCGGCCACGGCGCCGAACGCGCCGGAGCAGGGCTCCATGGGGACGTCGTCGACGCTGTCCAGCGGCATGGACAGCGTCTCCGACCAGAAGGTGTCGTCGAACTGGAACTCCTCGGCGGCCTCCGAGGACGAGGTGAAGCTCTCCTCCTTGGGGAACCCGCCGGGCGAGCTCGTCCCCGTGTTTCCCTGCTCCTGCTCCGTCGACTCGGTCACCGACGACGAGGCCGCCGACCGTTCAGGCGACGCCGGCGCGGTGGTGGCCGGGGCGACGTCGGCCGTCGTCGTCTTCCTGGCACCCGCGCGCTTGGGCCTGCTGCGCTTCCTGGCGGCGCCACCACCTGCATGCGCCCCGTGCTGCTCCTGCTCCAGCTGCTTGGTGGTGGGCTCCAGCCGCTTCTTGAGGTGCGTGTGCCAGACGTTCTTGATCTCGTTGTCCGTCCGCCCGGGCAGCCTGGCGGCGATGGCGGACCACCTGTAACAGTTCAGAGCTCATCACATCAGTGCACAGGTTTGTCAAAGGCGGAATTCGATTAATTAAGCACTCTCTATCTCTGCGAGGTAGCAGCATGCATGTTCCACACGCTGCTGTCTACTCCTAATCTATCTCTGCTGCGTGGTTTGATTCCCCTCGCGGAATCACACGCACTTGTTTAACGCTGTGCACCGAGCTCCAGACGGCCCTGCACGGCACGCAGCAGTGTCCGTCGTCCACGTCTCGAGGGAGGACGGCCAAACTAGAGCAGGTGGAATCTCCGGCGCATCTCGCGCAGCGTCAGTGTGATTAATTAACTAGTGACCAAGTGGCCACCACACTTGCGTTTTCTTTCGATGCGGAGGGGGCCCATGGCCATGGGGGATAATGTATGTGTATGCTATGCCCTGCCCCAGTGACAGGAGCAAGAGGAAGACGAAGAGTGATTTGCGTTTGAAGCAACAAGAAGCCATCATTGCTCCTCCGATTCAGCAAAACACCCGAAAAGACAGCAACACGCTAGAAAGGGAAAGAAAAGGGATGCGGAGAAAAAAAATGGGTGGCGCGAGATTAATTAGCAGCGGTAGGTACGTGCCTGTTGCCGAGCTGCTCGTGGAGGGTGATGATGGCGTCCTCCTCCTCCTTGCTGAAGTTGCCGCGCTTGATGTCGGGGCGCAGGTAGTTGATCCACCGGAGCCGGCAGCTCTTGCCGCACCGCAGCAGCCCTGCACAGCAGCACATGTCGTTATTTACCACTCTGCGGGCCGGATGGACGGACGGCGCCGTACATGGAGAAGGAGAGGCAGGGTCGCTCACCGGCTTGCTTGGGCAGCGCGCGCCAGTTGCTGTGGCCGAAGCTCTGGACGTGGGCGACCAGGATCTTGTCCTCCTCCGGCGTCCATGGCCCCCTCTTGAGCCCCATCTTCTCGCAGCACGGAGCTCTCCCCATTCTTTGCTTCTGCTCCTACTCGATCTCCTCCTCCTGATGCTGTGTGTGCTTGCTAGATTGTCTTGTCTGCTGGAGGTGTGGGCGTGTGGCCGTGTGGGGACTGCAGGCAGGGAGGCGTGTCTTTGCTGCTTGCCTGTTTGTCTTTTGGGGACGGGAGCAATGTCCTGGTCGTGCTGAAGGCAAGGGTGGAGTCGCGAGGGTGCCCGGCTATTTATCTTGGTGATCGTCGCATAGAGATATTGAGAAATTTTTTTTTATGTGTTTTTCTTTGTTGCTGTTGTACAACGTAGCGCTTGAGTGAGAGTTCAAAGGGACACGTGCTCGGATGCGTCAGCCCACGCAACTTCCGGGTAAGTGGTTCCTCGGTGGAGTGGCCAAGTGGGGCTGTAATTTTCTAGCCTCTGTGGTTTATTTTCCTCGTAACTTTTTAAGCTCACGAATTAGGGTGTCGTTTCATCATTCTATCTGGTCTATATGGTCTAGTCATTATTGTCTAAAGTTGGGATTTAAAACTTTAAACCGTTTTAGTTTATTTGTATGTGTGCTCTGAAACTTTCACAAGTGGTCAGCTAAACCATAAATTAACCTCCTATTTCAAGACTTATTAAGAGCTGATGTGAAACTAAAATTTAGTTCATATATAATCTAAACAGCGCCTTAGGTCGATTATTAGCGAGATGCTCAGTGTTGTTGCGCTGTATGGAGAGACATGCAGCTGTACTTACCAAATCATGTGCATGCTATTTGTATGAAAACCATATATTATTTGTAATGGCCATTTTTCTTGAAAACAATTTGTTTTGTCATTTGTTATCTATCTATAATATTTTTTTTATATCTTGCCTAAGAACAATTATCATAAGGTGACATGAGAGCCATTTGTATTAATGA
The DNA here is from genome assembly GCA_029449295.1 of Zea luxurians. NCBI lineage: Eukaryota > Viridiplantae > Streptophyta > Magnoliopsida > Poales > Poaceae > Zea > Zea luxurians. Next base: position 110,243,673 of record JAOPSE010000010.1, read on the forward strand.
TGTGGCACATATACAAAAATCCGACTGTTATACGAATGGATTGTTAGGCTAGCTACGTGACACTTGCCTATAAAGAGTAGGTAGCTAAATTATTGACCATACTCCAAAAAAAAATTGCTCTATCTCTCTCTCTCTCTCTCTCTCTCTCTCTCTCTCTCTCTCTCTCTCTCTCTCTCTCTCTCTCTCTCTTAATTACAACACCACATCACTAGTTTACTTAGTTGGTATTCTAATTAACAAACATGGAAACCATCTAACTTTTAGGTTGGAAATGTCCATAGGACCGTCCTATAACCTAAATATATATAGGTAGTTTCCATTACATCTAATGGGCTGACTGCTGACATATGCACATGTCAGCAAAAAGTCTGGCGTAACAAATGATTCAATGCAAGAGAGAGAGAGAGAGAGAGAGAGAGAGAGAGAAATCATTTCTCAGAGGATAAACGATTTCGGCTTGGTGTGTGTCGAGCGATTTGGCGTTTTGGGGTGATGGAGTCGTTTCTTCAGTGCATGAGCTTGGATTCTTCTTCAGCGTGGGCGTTGGCATGCATACGCCGACCGTCGCTCGGTCGTCGTCCGTCCCTTTATCGCTGGCGCCGCATGTGGCGGCGTGGCGTGGGTGCGCGTCCGCCCTCGGTCAGCCGGACCGAGCTCGCGTCGCGGTCATCCCCACGCTCCGCCGCCGCGCTCGTGGACACACGTGGTCACCACTTTAATCATGTATTGTGCACCACCAGGTGATCATGCACCTGCGCGAAGACAAATCAGCGCGCTAAACCTAAGTAAGGGTGATGACTGGTGAGGAGACGAGAGTCGTTAAGGTTGAAATTTAGACAGCCGTACCCGCAGGACAATCGGAGTGATAGAGCACCGTACCGGCACCGTGCTCGATCTTCCACCGTCGCTCCGTTCCGATCCTCTCCAGACACACACACACACACACACGCAACGGCGCATGCAGAGGCTCCGGCCGGGCTCAACGAGACGCGTACGTGCACGGCACCGCTTTTGGTAACAGAGCCGCAGAGGCCGCAGACCGCCGACGGCGCGCGCGCGGCCAAGTCCACCGGCGCGCCTGGCCAGGAGTTGTGAAAGATAGACGATGCAATGATATAGACGAGGAGTGAAAGGGAAAGACGAGGCACGTAAAGTTCACCGCCGAGAGGTGGCGCCAGCGTAATAGTGCATATGTCACGCAAGCGACTTGTACATCATCTGGCTTGACATTTTGGGTGGCCAGGGCAAAGGACAGAGCCATGCCCGAGGTCGCAGGTCGCAGCCGTATCGAATCGGGCCTCCTCGCGCGCCGACGGCCGCCTTGCCTGGACGCCGGACAGTTCAACCATCAATTAATTCAACCCAAGGCCAACGCTCTACTTTTTATTTAATACTATGTCTATTATTTTTTATTTGTCGTGGTTTATTTTAAAAATAAATTAACCTACGAACAAATATTCAAGAATAGAAGTAGAACGAATGAATAGAAGGGCTTGAGCTTAGATTAATTACGCCTGTACGTGGTCCGTGTTTTCTTCTGGAGCGCGGAGCGGCTTTGTAGCTAGCCTTTACTTAGGCCGCCGGAAACTTTCATGCCGAATAATCTTGCTGCAGCCGGATTGGTGCTGCTGGGGGCACAAATGTCTTGGTCTGCTTTTGTCGTTCTTAGGTGTGAATGAACAAGTTTTCAACGGCCAACAACATCGATCTCTGCAAAGACGCACGCTATTATTTCTACAGCGCACATATTGTTGGCTTCCTCGATCGATCCACGAAGAACACGCGTGCGCGTACGTATTCGTCGCGCGCGCTCGTCACCAACGGAAAACGCCGTTTATTTAGAGACATGCTTAGTTTTTAGAGACTAATTTTTAGTTCATCTATTTTATTTTATTTTAATCTCTGAATTATCATATACGAAACTAGTTTTCGTATATAATATTTTATAAATTAAAATAGAATAAAGTAGATGAACTAAAAAATTTAGTAGCTAGAAGCCGAAAACCGAATATTGACAACGACGGAAAATTCACCGGTGGCGCGCGCACGTAGCTTTCACACATCGGCATCGTCGTACGTCGTCGGTCACCTCCCCGGCCTCTTGTCAATCAGCACTTCACCGGATATATGATATCGATATCGCTCTGATAATATTTGTTTATTACGTACCTCCAACTCCACTAGGAATAATAAGACCCAAAAAAAAAACACTACACGTACGCGCGCTCTAGCTAAGCGGCAGCTAACCTTGGGGCAACTGCTGAATGCGAGCGTAGCACAGCGAAAAAACGTGGGTTCACACGAGAGGACAGGAGACTAGGAGAGCAGTAAAACTTCTTGCCCTTCTCGTTTTGGCGCAAAAGTATTTATTAGTACGTACGCCAAGTACCGTAGTAGTACGTGTGTGTAGCCTCCTCGATTACTAGTCAAGGTTCGATGTGATTACTGGCTATTAGTATAATATATACTCATTTTCTTTAACATTGGCTCCGTGTCATAACTCATCTCGTTCAAAGCGGGATCATTGGCTACACCACCCACGCGTGCAGACCAACGACTCCGCCACTAACTTTTTTTATTTATTCTTTAATATTCTAAATCCAGAGTTTCTTTGCCACTATACTTCATCATACTAGGATTCAGCAGTACCAATCTCTATCTATCTATACTCGCGGAAGTGCGGCACACGCGTGATAAAAAAAACATTACATCCAAAATATTTATATACACGTGCCCACCACTGTCCGATCCCAAACCCTCCTGACACCCTCGCCCATTTGTCATTGTCACGATGCAGACATATCTAGTAGGCCCGATTTTATTTGGTGGTTGGATATAGGCATTCGACATGAGTACGGCTTCGATTCGGGCCACAAAAACTTAGCGACATGTTTGGTTCTTTTGTTTATATAGTTTTTTTTAACTTGTATCGTGTGTTGATATAAAAATTGGATTATATGTAATACTAGTTTTTCGATCTTGCTTGATTTTGTTATGTGGTTTTCTTAGCATTACATGAATTCTCGTCCTGCATCTGTCACTGCGCGGGTTCAATCCCAGTCTGGCACCCTGTTCGCCCTGTTTTCTTTTTATTGTACGTGAATTTGGCGCACACACGATGGGACGACATACGTGTGCGAAGAGAGTAACGACGCACAAAGAAACTCCCACATTATAATAGCAGAGAAATGTGAATGGGACAATGCCGTCTAATAGATGGTGAATTAGGCAATCTAAAACTTCTATTATAATTCATAGCTTAATGTTGGTCACTTGTTCTCAAAAGCTATGAATTAAGAACAAGGCAACGTAAATATTAATGGTTAAAGACCTTCGTCCTTTGTAACATGATTTCCTTTAGGATATAATGATCTTCGGACGAAGGTCGTGAAGGACATACCTTCATCATTTTAACATACATAGATATAAACATAAACATATGTAACACAGAAAAAGTATGAATAAACATATTAAATCGATAAATCATACATATTGACATTATATAATCATTAACAAACATTAATGATATTAAGTTACATTTGTACCTTCGGCTTGACAGAAGGTAAAAATCCGAGAGTGACGTGCAAGTGATTACAAGTCAACGTAAACAGTACGGGGGTACTGTTCATCTATTTATAGGCACGGGACACAACCCGGACAAAATTACATTCATGTCCTTGATAACTAATCATAACCATGACACAAACTATTAGGGACTATGCGGTCTTTTCCTCTTTAAGTCGGTGCCACCCTTCGTCTCAAGCGTGTCATCATGCCGAAGCTCTTTCAATTGTAGCTTCGGCATACAACTTCGTGTCACGCCTGCTTGCATGTCATCTTGCCGAAGGTATTTTTTCTTAGAGGACCTTCGGCGGAGAAGAATGCCCCCAACAGTAGCCCCTTCGCGGTGCTAGATCATTTTTCGTAATGAGCTCGATCCACGAAAAACTTGAAGGCTTCGGAATGCTGTAGGTCCAAAAAACACCTTCCCTGAGCTCGTTGCCGAGAAACGACTATTATATTCCAACCGTCGAGTGGTCCACCGTTCAGCGAGATAGGCGACCTGGCGGTTCGCCTTTCCACCTGCAGCATTATATAAATAGACGAGTTGGTGAAGAGTTATCACAACATTCATTGACATTGCGTTGTTGTGCTGTTAAAAAATCTAACCATAGCCAAAGCTTTCTGCACTGCGCTTTCAAGCGAACACTTCATCGTTTAAGGTTAATTTCGTCAGGCGGGTTAGCTTCGTCAAACTGTAAAAATCCATCAAAATGGCCAGAGTGCGATCAACTGCAAGGGTGTCTCGTGAGGGGGAAGAAACCGAGGCCACTAAAGCAGCACTAATTTCAGAAGTAATGAAACGATCAGGTCTTGTTGTGGCTGACGAAGGTACTTCTAATGTCGAAGCTGAGCAGACTGTGATTGAGGATGAAGATGTTGAGAGCGAAGAAGACTACAGTATTCTGATCCCAACGAAGCCTAGTCATCTAGATTTTGAAAAATCTACTGTGTCTGAAGACGACATGCCTATGATGATGAAACTGGGCTATTTTAGAGAAGCTGAAAGCAAACTAGTTCGATTTGCTGGAGAAGAAACTACCCCAGTGCCGAAGAAGAATGAAGTTGTGATTTTCAAGAGCTTCTTCAGAGCGGGGCTGCGATTTCCCCTGAACGAAATGATAGGGGAAGTCCTAAAGAACTTCAAAATATATCTTCATCAGCTGACTCCTAATGCTATTGTTAGGCTCAACGACTTTATCTAGGCCCTTTGAAGCCAAGGGATGAGCCCAGATGTCGAAGCTTTCTGCCGAGTGCATGAGCTGCACTATCAGACGAAGGCCAGGGCAGATGGTCTTCACGAAAATTTTGGTTATAATTTTGCGTATCGAAAGGATACGAAGGCACCAGGCCTCAGCTACCACACAAAGTGGCCAACCAGCTGGAAAATGAATGGTTTTATATGAAGGCTGATGAGAAAAACAGGGAGAAGCTGATGACCATGGTCATGAGTCCTATGAGCTTGAGCTTCGGAATGACCCAGCCCTTATGCAACATCCAACTGGGGTTAGGGATGAAAGTGGTAATCCGAACTGTTAGAACAAATTTAATATTTTAAAATAGATATGTGTAAAATTTGATGTTGATCTTTTTTTATGTTATCAAGCACATTAGTACAAATATGAATAAAATATTATATAAGTTGTTTTATGTATTATTTGCTCCCTACAACACAAAAAGTTGAAAAAATTACCGAATTTTTTTCCGAATCCATACCGAAGTTTATATCTATTATTTTAAAAAATGTAGGATGAATTTGAGATTTATCTTTTATGAATCTTAACAAGGTGGATGTTAAAAACAAGAATACAAATTTGTATTGTATATTCTATATCTTATTTATTCGCAATCAAAGAAAAAACAGATTACCGAATAAATATCGTTTCCGACCGTTTTCATCCCTAACTGGGGTCACCCTGTCAGCTGGCCGAAGTGGAATTTAGAGTGGTAGCTGAGCAGATCAGTATTAGAGACTTAGTTCAAGAATATTTGGCTAACAGAACATATCCTACATCAAGTGGTTGGGGAATGCCGAAGAAGAAGGAAGCGGGGAAGAAGCATGAACTCGTTCAACTTGCTTACCGCTTCAAATTTGAGAAACAATTAAAAAACCTTGCAAAGAATGGCTGGACATGATCAAGACAATGTGCAATGAAATACTTGGAAATTATACAAAAAAGGAAGACCAACTGATGACCGCGGCCTTCGGCACCCAGCCAAAACAAAGATTGAACCGGGTGATGGATGCCTTGAAATTTGAATACCCTGATTATGAAAGGCTTGACAAAGGTGCCGAAGGGGTAAAAAGAAAAAGAATTGTCAACATTCTGAGCAGACAAGCTGCCAGAATGGTAAAGGAGGATGAGAAGGCTCCAAAGAAGACAAAATCCACTTCTGAGCTGAAGGTGGCAGTTTCGAAGAAGAGGAAGGCTGAAACTCCGGAGCCGAAGACAACTGAGGCGACAGAGGAGACTCCTTTGATGCCCCCTGCTGCCAAGATAGCAGAAATTTTAAAGGTAATGACTGAATCTTTACCCGTCAAGATGCTAAGTCCTCTGGGGCCAGAAGTGACGAAACTTTTACAGAAGAAGGACAAGCCTTCGACTTCAAAGGAGAAGGCTGACGGTCATAAAAATGAAGAATTGTTAATGTCATGCAAGCCATCGAGCGGACACCGCCGCTGGCCTTGGCATCCAAAATAGCACCTATTGTAAGCGCCGAGGCCATTGCCGAAGCTGATACCTTTGCCGAAGCTGCAGCTGGTGCCGAAGCTGCCAACCTTGAGAGTACACTATCAGGGATTGATAAAATTCTCTCAGATATGGCTACAGAAGAGACAGCTACGGTTGTAGAGAAGGTCATGGACATAGTGCCTGACAAAGGGAAAAATATTGTTGATGCTGCTTCGAAAAAAAGTGACTTTGACCTTCAGAACCTGGTTGGTCAAGAATTGTTCGAGGCTGAAAAGAAGGAGCTACAGGAATATGGGATATCCTGTGGCTACCAGCCAGGAGCTATGCTCTTTGGTGGAATTGACGAAGGAGCCTTAGGATGCATTCACGACCGCGCCGGGGCAAAGATAATCGACACTCTATCGAAGAGTGTCAGTTTCCCAAAGCTTGAAGCTGATATTAGCGGCTATCAGCGACAACATATCATCGGCTCTGTTTTACTCAAATTTCAAGGTAAAATTCCTTTTGCTAGGTTTCTTTTATTTTTTGTGATGAAGCAAATTTTTCTGATGTCGGCTTATTTCTATAGAGTATGCTGCTAAGTAAGGCACTGAGAATGCGACAAGACCTCGAAGACAAGAAAAATAAAATCATAATCAAGGGCTTGGAAAATAAGATCAAGGATTACGAAGCTTCTTTGGAGAAGAAAGACTTCCTACTTCAAGCAACAGAGGGCCCGCTTGCAGAAATCCAAGCTGAAAATGCTAGATTAAGCGAAGAGCTTCTCCAAAGTCAAACAGCCTTGAAAGAAAAATCAAAGAACTTCGAACAAGAGAAGAAGGATCTGCAAGCAAAATATGAGGCCGAACCTGACAAAAATATGAAGCTGCAGAAATCTTTGAAAGACCTTTGGGATACGTGCTTGAATTTTGGCAACCGCTGTGTGCAACGGTTGAAAGAGGTCTTCAGCTCGGTTGGGGCCAACTCTGAAGATATTACCCCTTCGGCTGAAGACATACCAAATACCTTCGAACATATTGAAAATAAAGTTGATGCACTTGATGAAGTGATAGCCGGGCATGGTGACTTCTGTGCCTTGTTAGCTTCTCGCGGCACAGCTGCAGCATTTTTGAAGGCTGGTTGCACGCACGCGAAGACGGTAAATAGGCCAACCTTCAGTCTGTCTCCAACAGATTTGATTGATATTCTCAGTGAAGCCTGAAGCATCGGAAATAGATTCATAACTCAGATTTGGGCTAAGGGTGGACGAGAGTTGGCTAGGGACGAAGCCCGAAACTTGCTTAAACCGGTGCGGAATTTATACCTGTTGCTTGCCTTGACTCTTGTAATTACTTTTTACCTTATACCATTGTTTGTCTGCAGGGTGGTGGTGCCGAAGGTTGATAATCCGAAGCACATTCCGAAGGCTGCTGAAGCTTCTCTTTAGGCCTGCCTGTATAGAGCTTAGGAACATTTGTATTATCTTTGCAAAAAACTTTGATCGAGAATTAAACAATTCTGTGTATATTTGTTCATACCTTGTAGTATATTTTTACCTTTTCATCCATGTACAAATTGCTTTGCTGTGGACGAAACTTGTATCTTTTGTGCCGAAGGCGAAAAACATCTTCCCTTCTTTTCGTACACAACGAAGCATGTTCTTGCATAAAATGTGTATGTTTGAAACGAAGCTTCTTCGTGTTCATCGAAGCACTGTCGTCGAAGCTGGAGTATTTCTGTTCATGCTTCATGTTATGATGATGATGATCCTACGAATGTCTAAATGAATGTTTGTATGAATGATGTAATGTAATATGAAAATGAATGTCCCAAACACACACAAAGCCACACCCAGACTCTGCATCCCCTTAGGAACGACTTTGGAGTCTTTAAGCTCTGCATCCCCTTAGGAACGACTTTGTAGCTTCTTCACCTTCTATTTCGGTGGTATTTAAGCTCTGCATCCCCTTAGGAACGACTTTGGAGCTTCTTCACCTTATATTTCGGTGGTATTTGGCTCTGCATTCCCTTAGGAACGACTTCTGAGCTTCGGAACTTACACTGCGCTCCCTTAGGAACGACTTCTGTAGCTTCGAAACTTACACTGCGCTCCCGTAGGAACGACTTTTTGCAGCTTCGTCATCCTTTGTGGTGATTACAGCTCTGCATCCCCTTAGGGACGTCTTTTGAGCTTCTCCCTGTTTTCTTTTGCACTCGATGGTGCAGGCTCTGATTTTACATATTACATCTTTGGGGGATTTTGGCCCTTGTATTGCGTAGGGCTATAGGTGTACATTTGGGCCGGGACGGCCCGAAGCACGGCCAAGCACAGCACGACCCGAAATAATTTAGTGCCGGGCCGGCACGGCCCAATATATCGGGTCAGGTTTGGGTCGAGGTCGCGGCCCATGGGCGGGCATGAGCACGGCCCGTTTAATGCAGGCACGAAATGGCCCATATAGAGGCACGAAAAGGCCCATATATTTATTAAAACCACACTTCATTCTACACTTTCATGTACTTGATAAAGAACATAAAGCTAGTGATAATGCTAGTTAGATGTTTTTTGTAGCTTTGAATTAAAGTATGTGATGTAATTTTACTTTTGTTATGAACATTAGATAATGAACTGAACTTACGAACTTTGTATAGAGCTGATTAAAGTCTTTTTTCCTTCTAACAAAATGATTTGTAAATGAGTTAGTCATTGCATAGCTCTGGTAACTTAATACAAATATTAAGTTTGCTTTTGGTCAAATTTATTTGTCTTATATTTTATTTGTTTTATTAATTTGTTTTGAATTTAGGGCTCTGATGTGAATTTCAGGCTCTGATGTGAATTTCGGGCCAAAGACTGAATTTTGGGCCTTAATGTGAATTTCGGGCCAAAAATTGAATTTCGGGCTTTTATAATTTCGGGCCGCCCGAAATAAGCCCTGCAGGTTTAAGAAATTACGTTCCGGGCCGTGTGTCGAGGGCTAGGCCTGTGGGCCGGCCCGGCACGGCCCAAAATTCAAACGGGTCGGGCCAGCCTGAAATTCAAACAATGCGGGCCTTTTCGGGCTTAGGCCGAGCCGGGCCGGGTGGCCCGAATGTACACCTATACGTAGGCCTAAATAAGAATGAAAATTACAAACTATGGCCCCATTAAAAACCTTTCTCCCCTCCTGAAAGGAAAAGGGTGCCATAGGAAAAATGAAAAAGATTACATCAATTACACATAGTACCGTCAAAGCTCATCCGCATTCCAAGATCTAGGTATGTCATTGCCGTCCATATCCTTCAATCGGTAAGAACCAGGCCTTGACGAAGATACTAACAGAAAAGCACCTTCCCACTTCAGTTGTAACTTGCCCACTGTATCTGGGTTGGCCACTCTCCGAAGCACCAAATGTCCTGGCTTGATGTTTTTCAATCGAACTTTCCTATCATGCCATCTTATTGTTTCGACCTTATACTTATTGATGTGTTCTATGGCATGAAGTCTGGTCCTTCTATAGTGTCTTTTGTTGTTTGATAATTAGCTTCATCCTCCGCTGAAGCTATTGTTCTTATTGATCCTGTCTTTGCTTCTTCTGGTGTTATTGCTTCATCACCAAACAGGAGCTTGAAAGGTGTAAAACCTGTTGACCTTGACATAGTTGTGTTGTGGCTCCACACCACTTTAGTCAACTCATCTGGCCACTTTCCTCTGGGCTGGTTGAAGATTAACTTCATTATTCCTGTCATTATAATTCCATTTGCTCTTTCTACCAACCCATTTGATTCTGGATGCCTTACTGATGCAAAATGAATTTATGTACCAATTCGGTCATAGAAATCCTTAAACGTTTCAGCATCAAATTGAGTTCCATTGTCCACAATTATTGCCTTCGGCACGCCGAAGCGACAAACAATGTTTTGCCAAAAGAATTTATGTAATGTGGCCGAAGTTATTGTGGCTAAGGGCTTTGCTTCGATCCACTTGGAAAAATATTCCACTGCTACAACGACATATTTCAAATTTCCTTGTGCTGGTGGAAGTGGACCTAATAAATCTAGACCCCACCTTTGCAGTGGCCAAGTTGGCTATATTAACTGGGTTAGAGACGAAGGTTGTTTCTGGTCTTTTGCACATCTTTGGCAATTTTCACATTTTTGAACCAGATCTGCTGCATCCGAAGCTGCCTTCGGCCAATAAAATCCTTGTCTGAAAACCTTCCCCAGCAAAGGCCTAGACCCAATATGAGATCCACATAAACCTGCATGTATTTCCTTTATCAGCTCTTGACTTTCGGTTCTGGATAAACACTTGAGTAGTGGAGAGCAGACTCCATATTTATATAACTCCCCTTCTATGATCACATATGGTCTTGTTCTTGCTTCCATTCTTTTATCATAAACTTCGTCATCCGAAAGACAGTTACCTTGGAGGAAAGAAATAATTTTAGTCCTCCAATCTTCACTATGTACAGGTGATATTGCAAGCACTGCTCTCTCCATAAGTTCGACTGAAGGTGCTTTTATTGTCTCAAAGAACACTTCCGAAGGCAAAGGGAGCCCCTGTGCCGCTAATTTAGCTAGCAAATCTGCATGCTCATTTTCCCCTCTTGGAATATTTTTACAGAAAATCCTTCGAAAGAAGCCTCCAATCTTCGGACTGGATCCAAATATTTTTCAAGCTTCGGATCCCTTGCCTTGCTGCTTTTGTCTACATGGCCAGAAATAACTTGGGAATCAGTTTTAAGGATTGCCCTTCTTATTCCCATTGCCTTTAGCTTTCGAAGCCCTAACAGAAAAGCTTCGTATTCAACAATATTGTTTGTACAACTAAAGTCCAGCTTTACTGCGTAGCATGTCCTGACTTTAGAAGGCGCTACTAGAACAGCAGCCGCTCCAGCGCCGAAGGTTCCCCAAGAACCATCACAGAATATTGTCCAGGCATTGGCATCTTTTGTTGCTTCTTCTCCTTGAGCCCCTGGCGTCCAATCAGCAATGAAATCTGCTAGCGCCTGAGATTGAATTGAGGATTTATGTACATAATCAATGGTGAATTCATTGAGTTCCGCGACCCATTTTCCAATTCTTCCTTTAGCTTCTCTGTTTCTCATTATGTCCTTCAGAGGTTGTGATAAAGGGACTATTATATGATATGCTTAAAAGTTAAAAGTAATGCTGAAGCTTTCTGGAGGCCATTAACACAGCATACAACACCTTCTCCAATTCTGTGTAATTTTTCTTTGATAAACTAAGTACTTCAGAGACGAAGTATACTGGTGCTTGTCTTTTTACTTGGCCATCTTGCTTCTCCTGTACAAGTGCCACACTGACTGCAGAATGGGAGGCAGCCACATACAGGAGTAATGGAGTTCCTGATGAAGGTGGAATTAGAGTTGTTAAGTCTATCAAGTATTGCTTTAACTCTTCGAAAGCCTTCTGTTGAGCTGGACCCCATTGAAAAACTTCGGCTGACTTTAGTATTTCAAAGAATGGTAGATTTCTCTCTACTGATCTTGATATAAATCTGTTCAGCGATGCCAGCCTTCCTGCCAATCGTTGAGCCCCTTTCTTTGAATTTGGTGGCTCCATTCGAAGGATAGCTTCAATATTACTTAGGTTAGCTTCGATACCCTTTGTTGATACCAGACAACCAAGAAACTTGATGTGGATCCAAAGAAGGCAGCATTGATTCTGGACTAGAAAGCACCAAAAGATGTCCGAGGAATCAAGAGTTTCATTGGAATGGCCGGTTATTATCGTCGTTTCATTGAAGGTTTCTCCAAGATCACCAGGCCAATGACAGCCTTGCTGGCAAAAAAGGTTGAGTTCAAGTGGACCCCAGCATGCCAGAAGTCCTTTGAGACATTGAAGGAGAAGTTGACAACGACAGCAGTACTGATTCTGCTAGATGTTCACAAGCCATTCTCAGTGTATTGCGATGCTTCATACACCGGACTGGGATGTGTGTTGATGCAGGAAGGGAGGGTAGTGGCATACTCGTCCCGGTAGTTGAAGATTCATGAGAAGAACTATCCTACTCATGATCTGGAGTTAGCAGTCGTGGTTCATGCATTGAAGACCTGGAGGCATTATCTTTATGGGCAGAAGTGTGATATCTACACGGACCACAAGAGTCTCAAGTACATATTCACTCAGTCAGAGTTAAACATGAGGCAGTGAAGATGGCTAGAGTTGATCAAAGATTATGAGCTGGAGATTCATTATCACCTAGGCAAAGCAAATGTAGTTACAGATGCTCTTAGCAGGAAGAGTCAAGTCAATATGTTGGCCGCTCACCCGATGCCATATGAGCTAGCGAAGGAATTCGACAGGTTGAGTCTCGGATTTCTGAACAACACTCAAGGAGTGATAATTGAGTTGGAACCCACTCTAGAGCAAGACATCAGGAAGGGTCTGAAGGATGATGAGAAAATCAATGAGATCCGACAGCTGATCAAAGGTGGAAAAGGCAAGGATTTCTGTGAGGATGCAGAAGGAGTAGTATGGTTCAAGGACAGACTGTGTGTTCCCGACATCAAATCGATCCGGGAACTGATTCTCAAAGAAGCCCATGAGACAGCATACTCTATACACCCCGGTAGTGAGAAGATGTACCAAGACCTAAAGAAAAGATTCTGGTGGTACGGTATGAAAAGGGAGATAGCAGAGTATGTGGCTGTGTGTGACAGTTGTCAGAGGATTAAAGCAGAACATCAGAGACCTGTAGGTTTGTTGCAATCGTTGCAGATTCCTCAGTAGAAATGGGATGAGATCGGAATGGACTTTATAGTCGGTTTGCCCCGCACTCGTAGTGGTTATGACTCTATCTGGGTAGTAGTGGACCATTTGACAAAGGCGGCCCATTTCATACCAGTCAAGACCACCTACAATAGTGCGGTGTTAGCCGAACTATACATGTCTCGGATTGTGTGCTTGCATGGCGTTCCGAAGAAGATAGTATCAGATAGAGGCACCCAGTTCACCTCTCATTTTTGGCAGCAGTTGCATGAAGCTTTGGGCACACACTTGAAGTTCAGCTCAGCTTACCACCCGCAGACAAATGGTCAAACAGAGAGAACTAATCAGATCCTAGAGGATATGTTGAGAGCTTGTGCTTTGCAATATAAGGTAGGTTGGGACAAGATATTACCATATGCAGAATTCTCTTACAACAACAGCTACCAAGCCAGCCTGAAGATGTCACCGTTTGAAGTGCTTTATGGAAGGAATTGCAGAACTCCACTGCATTGGGACCAACCTGGTGAAAGATAGGTGTTTCGACCAGATATTCTGCTTGAAGCCAAAGAGAACATTAGAATGGTCCGGGAGAATTTGAAGGTAGCACAGTCCAGACAACGAAGCTATGCTGACACCAGAAGAAGAGAACTCAGTTTTGAAGTGGGAGATTATGTCTATTTGAAGGTGTCACCCATCAGAGGAACCAAAAGGTTTGGAGTCAAAGGCAAGCTAGCACCCCGATATATTGGGCAGTATCAGATTCAAGCAAGACGTGGAGAAGTGGCTTATCAACTCAGTTTACCAGAGAATCTATCAACTTTGCACGATGTGTTCCATGTGTCTTAGTTGAAGAAATGCTTAAGAGTGCCAGAAGAGTAGTTGCCAGCAGAGGATCTTGAAGTTCAAGAAGATCTGACTTATATTGAGAAGCCAACTCAAATTCTGGTGACAGCAGATCGGGTCACCCAGAGGAACACCATCAGAATGTGCAAAGTCAAATGGGGCCATCACTCAGAAGAAGAAGCAACCTGGGAAAGAGAAGATAATTTAAAAGCCAAGTACCCTGAGCTCTTTTCTAGCCAGCCCTGAATCTTGAGGGCGAGATTCTTTTAAGGGGGATAGGTCTGTAACACCCTGATTTTGGGGGTATAAAATTTCTTTCTAATTATCACCCAAAATCATGTGTTACTCTTCTTTTTCTCACTCTCGGTTTTCTCTCTCTAGATTCATTCTCCCTTTTTTCCTTTTTGATTAGAGATAGCCTAAACTAGTGGAGGTTAATTATTTATTTTTGCCAAAACCTTATGAGTCATGACATGTTGCATCATGCTGAGTTTAAAATATTCTTTGAAGTGTTGCACAAGTTTGAATTTATTTGAATTTGAAACCTAGTTTAAATTTGGAATTGAAAAATCCTATAGAAAAAGAAATGGAAAAGGAATTAGAAAATTTAGAGAAAAAGAAACGGAGAAAGCAGCCCAAACCAGCCTAGTCGGCCCAGCCAGGCCGCGCGCCCGCGCCGTCTGACAGGCGGATCCACGACAGTTCTCCCTCGCGCGCGCCCTCCCTCCCTCGCTCGCCGCCTAGTGGGGCCAGTCTGTCGGCGCTAGTTTCCTTCGCTCGCGCGCTCCCTCTCTCTCCCTGTCTCGCGGGCCCGGTCCGCCAATCGCCGAGCCGTTGCCCCACACGCCCCTTTCTCCTCTCTCTACGTCGTGGACCCTACCTGTCAGTTCCGCCCCCTCCGCACTCGCCGAGGACCGGCGCGAGCGCACTCACGCACGTCGCCGGATTTCTCGGCCACAACGCCCGCCCACGGGCCCAGCTCCCTTCTTAGAGCCCCGCCAGTGCCCCACGCACACCCCTCACCTCATTTCGCGCAGCTTCGCCCTCTCTCACACTCTACCCACGCCGCCAGCCGCCATCGGAGACCCGCGCCCGCGTTCTCGGCCATCCAGCTCGCCGGAGACCGCTCCAAGCCTCCCCGAGCTCCGCCCCGAGGTGAGACACCCGTCTCCATGCCTAATTTCCCTTATTGCGCCTTGTGCTTGGCCAATTTCGCCTTCGTCGGTGCTTGGCCGCGGTGGTCTAGTTCCCCAGAGTAGGTCCCTGTGTCACCCCTGCCTCTGCTGAAGCTAGCCCAGGCCTTAGCGCGCCTTAAGTCCCCTCCCCGTGGCCAGAATGGCTCACCGGAGTTACTCCGGCCCGCCCGAGACCTTCTCACCGCCGTTCTCCCCTCTCTGCCCGTGGATTCATGGCCTCTTCCCCGCCATTGAGTTCGCCATGGCGCCCTCTTCCCCTCTGCCCAACTCCGGCGACCCTGGAGCCACCCTAGCTCGCGCCTGCCTCAACTCCGGCGACCTCACCGCCGCGGAGAGGAGCGACACCGCCCGTAGCCGTCTGTTTTCCCCTGGTCTGACCCCCTCCGTCCGATTCAGATCGAACGGCTCGGACCATGGATAATGCTTCGACACCCGCAGCCGTCTGTTTCCCCCTGGTCTGATCCCCTCTGTTCGATTCAGAACGAACGGCTCGGACCACGGATAACGCTTCGCGCACGCGTGCCCTGACGCCCTGGCCCGCCTATTAGCACCCAAGTCCTCTGGCACTGGGCCTGCTCGGTTAGTGCGCCCTCCCCTCTGTCGCTGACGCCCCTGGCCTCGCTTGTCGGCCGCGCCTGTGCGCCCGCGCGTGCTCGCGCGATCTAATCTCAGCCGTCAGTTTCTGATCCAACGGTTGAGGGAGCCCGATACCCCTTCGCGTGGCTGTTTTGCTTAAGAAACCCCCTGGTTTTAAGAAATCAACCCACCGTCCTCTGTTTTAGCGCATAGGTCCCTGGTTTGTTTTAATTAGACCCCTGGACTTTTACTTAATCACAGATTTAGTCCTAATTTCATATTTCAAACTTCAAAACTTGTTTATTTCATATCTTTTTCATATGAACTCCAAATTTAGTGGTTCAAATTGCAAAATGTTCACCAAATTATTCTCTGTGCAAATAAAATATGACCAACTGTAATCTATACACTTTAATTTTTACACTTAGAATATAGAATTAAAGTATATGTTGATTTATTTATTTAATGAAATAAATAAAAGGAGAACCCTAGGAATAAAGTATATTCAATCTTGAGAGATTAGTGTTATGCATTACTTGGATTTATTTTTGGCTTAACCTCTAGGCCTTAATGACATAAATAGAATTAGGAATGTAATTATGGATAATACTTAAAAGATAATCAAATCTCTAAATGAGAGTAGTTTATCTTATAATTCTAGCTTTCATTTGTTTTAATCACTACTTAACCTTTTTGAGCTATGTTCCAAACATTTAGAGAGTAATCAATTCCCCAATTAGGATTAGTCCGTTTTTATAACTTGACCTCATTCCTCTGTACTTAATATTGTACCTTCTTGAGTTGTGTGCCAATATTTGTACATGTGTGATGTGATGTTCATTTTTACCTTCCAAATGTATTGAATGTATGCTCGCTTTACTTAGACAACAAGCAGCTCGTGGTTCTTGAGTGTGTTGCCGAAGATCGCTCTGAGCAACAACCTGGTGAAGGCAAGTGTCCTCAGACCTATCATGTCCTACTTTACTTTATAATTCACTGTCCCGCATTACTTTATTGAAACCTAAGGATTGACTAGTTTGTATTTCCCTTACCCTTGTTTACCTTTTTGGGTTAATCATGGTTAGCTTATGCTATTGCTTAAACTTAATCAATGAACATGATGTGATCTTTTATGATATGATGATGTTATCCTAATGGGGTCCTTGTGATTACTTTAGGGGGCTCAGGCTCTTTCCTGAGTACCTCTCCGTAAGGACCTATTTGGGGAGTGACAACCTGGGATAACAGTGGGTGGAATGGGACGCCCTTAGCTGATTAATTAGAGGAACCAGAGGAGTAGTTGGCTTCACCTTAGGGCCGTCAATGGGGTCCAGGCACAGTACTTGCTCTGCCGAGGTTGGTTGCAGAGGTTCTTTGATTTGGTTTTGTTAGTCACCCTTCCTTTGGGGAGATCTACTGTGTTTATCAAACTGGAGAAACCTAACAGGCAGCTATGACCTTTGGGAAATCTTTGTAAAGGCTACGTAGTGAGACCCTGCTAGGTCACCTTGGTAGTGATCAATGGGGAGGCTAGAACCCCGGGCAGAATGGGAATCATGACTTGTGGGTAAAGTGTGCAACCACTGCAGAGTGTTAGAAATTGGTATATCAGTCGTGCTCATGGTTATGAGCAGCCTTGGGATCCTCTTCGATTAGAAGAACAATGGTTACTTTTATGATGATGATTAACAATGGTAATTATAATCCTGATCTCTGGTATTTCCTCTTAGAGGGAGTGCCTCTGGGTAATAACTGGGTTATTACTAAAATTTGGCTTTACTTATAATAATAAAACTTGACCAACTAAAAGCAACTGCTTAACCTTAACTCCACATACCGCTAGTCCACCTTAGCCAAACGGGACATTTGCTGAGTACGTTGATGTGTACTCACCCTTGCTTTACAAACCACCCCACCCCAGGTTGTCCCCACTGTTATCAATGCTCAGGAGGTGAAGTTGGCAACATGGATGACTTCGAGGAGTTCTAGGAATACGACGAGTTCTAGTTCTTTCTTAGTGGCAAACCCCCAGTCAGCTGCCTGTGTAGGCTTAGCATCTACGTTTCGTAATTCCGCACTTTGATATTTATGTTGAACAATGGTTATGTATTAGACTCTGTGGATGTCTTGGACATCTTGATGTAATAAAGTACCTTTCCGCTATTTATTTCAAGCATTGTGTGATGATGTCCAATTATGTAATCACTGTGTATGTGAGTTTCTGATCCTGGCACGTACATGGTTCGCATTCGGTTTGCCTTCCAAAACTAGGTGTGACATAAGTGGTATCAAAGCTTTGCTGACTGTAGGACCGCTAACCTAGACTAGAATGGTCGACCTAAGGACTATAGACCCCTACTCTTACCTCCCTCAGTGTCTTTTCAAAAGATGGTCATCTTGACCAACTCTATGTTGTTTACTTATCCCAAAAGTTTTATCTCACTTTTCTTTCTGTTTACTTTTTGGTCTCATAGTTCTACTCTTACTCTTGTGCTTATGATGTATTTTGTAGATGGCTCATCTTAGGTGCACTGCACGTAAGTCTGTGATCCCCTTTTTGCCTTCTCGCATGATGGAGCGTCCACTGCGTCGCACGGTGTCAGGCCAGTCCAGTCAACTGGAGAGACTGCATCGTTGCCTGCACGAGGAGCAGGAGCGCCGACGCCAGGAGCAGGAGCAGCAGGACTCTTCTCCCTCGCCTTAGCAGGAGGTGGAGTCTGAGAGGCCGCTTTCCCCTGCACCTCAGCTAGAGATGCCCTCTGCACCACCTTAGGGCATCCCAACTGCTGGAGGAGACCCTGACGGAGACAACAACGACGCTGGTGGCAGTTCGAGCCACGACACGGAGCTTTTGGAGGAGCCAGAGCCGGAGGGATGGATCGCTGGACCCATCACTCGTGACGCCGCTCGTGGGTGTCACTTCCACGATGCTCTCGATACCCTGTTGCGTCGAACCTTTGACCAACACACATGGTCTATCGAGTACCGTTGTGTAGTCTACCAGCATCGTCGCGGGCTATACCCGGACCAGTGGGAGGCTACTTGCTTGGTGCGCCGTCCGGACGATGATCTCTGGGGTGCAGAGGCCTTCTCAGAGCACTATTCTATCACTGAGAGGGATACTGCCGAGGCAGCCATGCAAGATGTAGCATGATGGGCACTTTCTCAGTATTGCTCGTTGTTTAGTGGGGTAGCTAATGGCCTTGACCTGAAGTACTACCCACGCCGTTCGACCGGTAGTGCTGGAGGTGTGATTGCCTCACCATTTGGTGAGGGCAATCCCAAGCTGAATAGCATGGTCAACTTGGCCGCCGTGCTCAACACAGAGTTGGACCACGCCCTCGACGAGTTTGGCAAGGTTCGGGCGGAGGTTGCGGAATTGCATGCTGAATGCGCGACACGCCACTATTTGGATGGTGGTTCTCTCGCCCCTGTCGGGATTCAGCATCCTTACCGTTCACCGCCCCGTGGTCGCTTCGACTATGGTACTCTAGACTACAGGACACGCATAGATTTGGATCCTTAGATCAACAGAGTCGGAGTCTGTAATAATGCTTAGTTCAGTGTCTTAGACTAAGTCAGTTTTAGTTAGAGTTAGTTTGCATATCTTATGTTGGATGCTTGTTATGATGGACATATACTGAAGTTGGATCTTTGTAAGATTGTGACCAAGGTGTGGGTATCCCCTGCAACTTGGTGTAGTTATTAATAAAGTCAGTTATTTAGTTGGGTAATCCCTTTATTTCGCCTTTCCTCTTTATATGAGAAGCTGTCAGTGAAGATGGTCATGCGTTCAGTGCTATGGAGATTTTCTATACATCTTTTCTTATGCTGAAAGACTGCAGAGTCAGATCTGATATGTGTGTGATTCCTACAGATGTCTGAGAACAGGCGCAGAGGTGCGAAGCGTGCACAGCTAGAGCAGCAGGCACCCCAAGAGGAGGTAGCTCCGCAGCAGCATTTGCCACCGCCACCCCCGATTACCATTGAGCAGATGTTCTTGATGCAGACCCAGGCAGTTTAGGCAATTGGTCAGACATTAGCAGCGATGCAGCAAGTTCAGCAGCAGCCACCACCACCTCAGCCTCCAGTGCAAGTCCAGATGCCACAAGTGCCCAGAGACAAGCGGGCAGAATTCATGAGGGGCCATCCCCTGTCTTTGCCCACTCTGCTGACCCCATGGACGCTGAAGATTGGCTACGTAACGTGGAGCATGAGTTGCACACTGCCCGGTGCAACGATCGAGAGAAGGTGTTGTATGGTCCCCGACGGCTGAGGGGAGCAGCACAGTCTTGGTGAGAGTCTTACCTCGCCACCCATGCCAACCCTGAAGCCATCACTTGGGAGGAGTTCAGGGACAACTTCCATCGCTACCGTGTGCCCGAGGGACTGATGATAGTGAGGAAGGAGGAGTTTCTCGCCCTGAAGCAAGGTCCCTTGTCCGTCAGTGAGAACAAGGATAAGTTTTTACAGCTGTCCCGTTATGCCCCAGAAGATGTCAACACAGATGCCAAGAGGCAGTACCACTTTCTAAGAGGATTGGTTGATCCCCTCCATTATTAGTTGATGAACCACACTTTCCCCACCTTCCATCATTTGATCGACAGAGCAATCATGACTGAAAGGAAGCATCGGTAGATGGAGGATAGGAAGCGCAAGATTGGTGGACCTCAGGCCGGGAGTAGAAGTCATCCCCGCTACTCAGGCAACTCGCCACAGCAATTCAAGCAAGGCCACCAGCACCAGCACCAGTACCAGAGGCAGTTTCCTCAGCAATAGCAGTAGCAGTACCGTTAGAACACTCAGTCGGGAGGAAATCAGTACCAACGTCAGAACAACCAGGCAGCTCATCTTCCTGCCCCCACAACCAACCAGAATGGCCAAGCAGCCCTAGCACAAGTAGGACGTCGTGCATGCTTCTACTGTGGAGAACAAAATCACTGGGCGAATAATTGTCCAAAGAAAGCAACCTAGCAACTGCCAACAGTTAATGCCCCAGCAAGACAAGGAGCACCACAGCAAGCACCAGGAGTCTGTGGTCAGGCCTACAACCATGGAAAGGTGAATCACCTGGAGGCCGAAGCAATCCAGGATGCTCAGGATGTGGCAGTAGGTATGTTTCCAGTCGAATCCTACCCAGCAAAAGTAGTATTTGATGTTGGTGCCACACATTATTTTGTTTCTACATCTTGGGTAGAATCACATAACATCCCCATAGAACCAATGGTCTCACTTTTGAGAGTTAATTCAGTTGGGGGAAAAGTTCAGTCCGATAGGATTTGTCCAAATCTAAGGGTTGAATTAAAAGGGATAGCCTTCCTTGCTAGCCTAGTAGTCATGGGAACTCAAGGGTTAGATGTCATCCTAGGGATGAATTGGCTACACAGAAATCAAGCCACTGTCAGTTGTGACAAGAGAACAGTTAAGTTGGTGTCCCCATCCAGAAAGGAAGTAGTAACCAAGCTGTACTTACCTGAACTAGAAGAAGGAGCTTGTCACCATTTATCAGTAGATGACAAGGAGTCCAATCCGATTGAGGCAATTAGGATTGTGTCAGAATTCCCCGATGTATTCCCTGAGGAGTTACCAGGCATGCCACCTGAAAGGAAAGTTGAATTTGCCATAGAGCTTATCCCAGGCACAGCCTCTATTTCCAAGAGAGCTTATTGAGTGTCTGGAGCAGAGTTGGTGGAACTCAAGAAGCAGAATGATGAGTTGTTAGAGAAAGGCTACATCAAACCAAGTACCTCACCTTGGGTAGCCCTAGTGTTATTTGTGGAGAAGAAGGATGTCACGAAGAGGATGTGCATCGATTACAGAGCTTTGAATGAAGTCACTGTCAAGAACAAGTACCCTCTGCCTCGAATTGAGGACCTATTTGATCAATTGAGAGGAGCCAGTGTGTTCTCAAAGATAGATCTAAGGTCAGGTTACCATCAGCTCAGGATCCGACCTACAGATATACCGAAGACAACATTCATCACTAAGTATGGACTATATGAGTTCATGGTTATGTCATTCGGATTGACGAATGCGCCAGCTTACTTCATGTACCTGATGAACAGTGTGTTCATGGACTACCTCGACAAGTTCGTAGTGGTGTTCATTGATGATATTCTTGTATATTCCCAGAATGAGCAAGAGCATGAGGAGCATTTGAGGAAAGTACTTCAGAGGCTACGAGATTGTCAACTGTATGCCAAGCTTAGCAAGTGCGAGTTCTGGATCAGCGAAGTTCTATTCTTGGGTCATATTATAAACCGAGATGGACTAGTTGTGGATTCAAAGAAGGTAGCAGCGATTCTGGACTGGAAAGCACCAAAAGATGTCCGAGGAATCAAGAGTTTCATTGGAATGGCCGGTTATTATTGGTGTTTCATTGAAGGTTTCTCCAAGATTGCTAGGCTAATGACAGCCTTGCTGGCAAAGAAGGTTGAGTTCAAGTGGACCCCAGCATGCCAGAAGTCCTTTGAGACATTGAAGGAGAAGTTGACAACGACATCAGTACTGATTCTTCTAGATGTTTACAAGCCATTCTCAGTGTATTGTGATGCTTCGTACATCGGACTGGGATGTGTGTTGATGCAGGAAGGGAGAGTAGTTGCATACTTGTCCTGACAGTTGAAGATTCATGAGAAGAACTATCCTACTCATGATTTGGAGTTAGCAGCTGTGGTTCATGCATTGAAGACCTGGATGCATTATCTTTATGGGCAGAAGTGTGATATCTACACAGACCACAAGAGTCTCAAGTACATATTCACTCAGTCAGAGTTAAACACGAGGCAACGAAGATGGCTAGAGTTGATCAAAGATTATGAGCTAGAGATTCATTATCACCCAGGCAAAGCAAATGTAGTTGCAGATGCTCTTAGCAGGAAAAGTCAAGTCAATATGTTGGCCGCTCACTCGATGCCATATGAGCTAGCGAAGGAATTCGACAGGTTGAGTCTCGGATTTCTAAACAACACTTAAGGAGTGACAATTGAGTTGGAACCCACTCTAGAGCAAGACATCAGGAAGGGTCAGAAGGATGATGAGAAAATCAATGAGATCCGGCAGCTGATCAAAGATGGAAATGGCAAGGATTTCCTGAGGATGCAGAAGGAGTAGTATGGTTCAAGGACAGACTGTGTGTTCCCGACATCAAATTGATCCGGGAACTGATTCTCAAAGAAGCCCATGAGACAACATACTCTATACACCTCGGTAGTGAGAAGATGTACCAAGACATGAAGAAAAGATTATGTGGTACGGTATGAAAAGGGAGATAGCAGAGTATGTGGCTGTGTGTGACAATTGTCAGAGGATTAAAGCAGAACATCAGAGACCTACAGGTTTGTTGCAACCGTTGCAGATTCCTCAGTGGAAATGGGATGAGATCGGAATGGACTTTATAGTCGATTTGCCCCACACTCGTACTGGTTATGACTATCTGGGTAGTAGTGGACCATTTGACAAAGGTGGCCCATTTCATACCAGTCAAGACTACCTACAACAGTGCAGTGCTAGCCAAACTATACATGTCTCGAATTGTGTGCTTGCATGGCGTTTCGAAGAAGATAGTATCAGATAGAGGCACCCAGTTCACCTCTCATTTTTGGCAGCAGTTGCATGAAGCTTTGGGCACACACTTGAAGTTCAGCTCAGCTTACCACCCGCAGACAAATGGTCAAACAGAGGTAACCAATCAGATCCTGGAGGATATGTTGAGGGCTTGTGCTTTGCAATATAAGATAGGTTGGGACAAGAGATTACCATATGCAGAATTCTCTTACAACAACAGCTACCAAGCCAGTCTGAAGATGTCACCGTTTGAAGCGCTTTATGGAAGGAATTGCAGAACTCCACTGCATTGGGACCAACCTGGTGAAAGACAGGTGTTCGGACCAGATATTCTGCTTGAAGCCAAAGAGAACATCAGAATGGTCCGAGAGAATTTGAAGGCAGCACAGTCCATACAACGAAGCTATGCTGACACCAGAAGAAGAGAACTCAGTTTTGAAGTGGGAGATTATGTCTATTTGAAGGTGTCACCCATCAGAGGAACCAAAAGGTTTGGAGTCAATGGCAAGCTAGCACCCTGATATATTGGGTCGTATCAGATTCAAGCAAGACATGGAGAAGTGGCTTATCAACTCAGTTTACTAGAGAATCTGTCAACTGTGCACGATGTGTTCCATGTGTCTTAGTTGAAGAAATGCTTAAGAGTGCCAGAAGAGCAGTTGCCAGCAGAGGATCTTGAAGTTCAAGAAGATCTGACTTATATTGAGAAGCCAACTCAAATTCTAGAGACAGCAGATCGGGTCACCCAGAGGAACACCATCAGAATGTGCAAGTCAAATGGGGCCACCACTCAGAAGAAGAAGCAACCTGGGAAAGAGAAGATGATTTAAAAGCCAAGTACCCTGAGCTATTTACTAGCCAGCCCTGAATCTTGAGGGCAAGATTCTTTTAAGGGGGATAGGTCTGTAACACCCTGATTTTGGGGGTATAAAATTTCTTTCTAATTATCACCCAAAATCATGTGTTACTCTTCTTTTTCTCACTCTAGGTTTTTTCTCTCTCTCTAGATTCATTCTCCCCTTTTCCTTTTTGATTAGAGATAGCCTAAACTAGTGGAGGTTAATTATTTATTTTTGCCAAAACCTTATGAGTCATGACATGTTGAATCATGATGAGTTTAAAATGTTCTTTGAAGTGTTGCACAAGTTTGAATTTATTTGAATTTGAAACCTAGTTTGAAATTGGATTTGAAAAACCCTATAGAAAAAGAAATGGAAAAGGAATTAGAAAATTTAGAGAAAAAGAAAAGGAGAAAGCAGCCCAAACCAGCCCAGTCGGCCCAGCCAGGCCGCGCGCCCGCGCCGTCTGACAGGCGGATCTCGCTTGTCAGCGGCAGTTCTCCCTTGCACGCGCCCTTTCTCCCTCGCTCACCGCCCAGTGGGGCCAGTCTATCGGCACAAGTTTCCTTCGCTTGCGCGCTCCCTCTCTCTCTCTTTCTGTCTCGCGGGCCCGGTCTGCCAATCGCCGAGCTGTTTCCTCGCACGCCCCTTTCTCCTCTCTCTGTGTCGTGGACCCTACCTGTCAGTTCCGCCCCCTCCGCGCTCGCCGTGGACCGGCGCGTGCGCACTCACGCACGTCGTCGGATTTCTTGGCCACGACACCCGCCCACGTGCCCAGCTCCCTGCTTAGAGCTCTGCCAATGCCCCGCGCACACCCCTCACCTCATTTTGCGCAGCTTCGCCCTCTCTCGCGCTCTGCCCACGCTGCCAGCCACCGTCGGAAACCCGCGCCCGCCTTCCTGGCCATCCAGCTCGTCGGAGACTGCTGCAAGCCTCCCCGAGCTCTGCCCCGAGGTGAGCCACCCGTCCCCGTGCCCAATTTCCCTTATTGCGCCCTGTGCTCGGCCAATTTCACCTTTGCTGGTGCTCGGCCGCGACGGTCCGCCGTGCTCGCACGGTGGCCGGTCGATTTAGCCCGGTCTAGTTCCCCGGAGTAGGTCCCTATGTCACCCCTGCCTCTGCTGAAGCTAGCTCATGCCTTAGCGCGCCTTAAGTCCCCTCCCCGTGGCCGGAATGGCTCATCGGAGTTACTCCGGCCCGGTCGAGACCTTCTCATCGCCGTTCTTTTCTCTCTGCCCATGGATTCATGGCCCCTTCCCTGCCATTGAGTTCGTCGTGGCACCCTCTTCCCCTCTGCCTAACTCCGGCGACCCCGGAGCCACCCTAGCTCACGCCTGCCTCAACTCTGGCGACCTCACCGCCACGGAGAGGAGCGACGTCACCCGCAGCCGTTTGTTTCCCCCTGGTCTGACCCCCTCCATCCGATTCAGATCGAATGGCTCGGACCACGGATAACGCTTCGTCGCCCGCAGCCGTCTGTTTCCCCCTGGTCTGATCCCCTCCGTCCGATTCAACTTGAACGGCTTGGACCACGGATAACGCTTCGCCGCCCGCAGTCGTCTGTTTCCCCCTGGTCTGATCCCCTCCATCCGATTCAGATCGAACGACTCGAACCATGGATAATGCTTTGCCACCCACAGCCATCTGTTTCCCCCTGGTCTGATCCCCTGCTGTCGGTGTTTTGGGTCCGACCGCACACCTGGGGTTGCCCCTCGAGGTGTTTTTTGGAGTAGGACGGTGTCGCTGACTGTAGCAAAATGGTTTGTGCCAGATGCACGGGGGACAATGGACGGTATTTGCAGGTTCGGGCCGCTTAGAGATGCGTAACACCCTACGTCCTGGTGAGGATGCTTTGCGCAATGGATTACAAATCAGTTCTCTGAAGTGAGAACGTAGAGGGTTGAGGTAGATGGCTGAGTAGTGAGATCAATCGTTCTGAAGGGGTGCCCCCTGGGACTTATATATTTGGCCATGGGGCAATACATGTGGATATAATAACAACATGCTCCTAAAGGGTAGTGAACTGTTTGAGTCTATCTTCCTATGATTCTGCCGACCTATCCTCGCCTGGTTCCGTTGCATGGGGCTCCATCGCGGGAAAGTCGGATCTTCTGTTGTGGTTTCTCGCTCAATGCCGTGGGGCCTCCCGGGCTTGCACCGATCCAGCCCTACATCGATCTGCTTTACTGATTGTCCCTCCCCAGGCCCATGAAGGAATGACCTTACGGTTTATTGGGCCCTTGGGCCTTTCGTGAGGTCTTTTACCCTTCCAGTGGCCCCGGGGGATATCTGTCCCCCACAAGCCCCCGATCTTTGGGTTGATTTTGAGGTAATCGGCCCAAAGATCCTAGGCCTAGCTTGTAGGTAATTTGGAGAAAAACGGTTTCTTACTGTCTCCTTCTGCTGTGATCACTCGTACACTGGAGCTTTGTTTCGTGCTTGTGCCTTAAGAGTCGGCATTTCATATTGTTGGACCCTGAACTTCATTGGGTGCACCAGAGGTGCACCCAATGGGTGTAGCCCCCGAGGTTCGAGTAGATTTTGGAAGATAATCTACTCGAAGGTCTTCATCAGAGATTATTTTTATTTTCTTCTCATACTTTGGTTGAGGGCCAGCCTTGTCTTTTAATCTTGTCTTATGCCTTAGAAGTCGGCACTATCTTGGCTTGAAATGGTGATCCATGGGGTGCACCGAAGGTGCACCCAATGGGTGTAGCCCCCGAGCTTTGAGTGGATTTTTGAAAACAATCCTCTCGAAGGTCTTTACTTCATGTCCTTTTGCCGAGAGTCATATTTTCTCTTTTTTTTGAATGCCTTGGAGGTCGGCATTATGTCATCCATATTATGCTTTAGAGGTCAGCATTATGTCATCAGTATTATGCATCTGAGGTCAGCACGTATTTTGTCTTTTGCAGCCGAGTTCGTGATCCGCCCATATCTTGCTAGGTGGTGCAATTTATTTGCTCTGCGACCGATTGGACATTTGATGGACGTTCCCTGGCTAGTCTTCACGTCGCTTCCGTCGGTCAGATTTTGTACTTCACCGGCTATATTTGGCTTTCCTTTGATCCTTACTGATATCTCATTTTTGTCTTGAGGTGTTCATTGCACGCTCTGCACGGATGTGACAGTTTTTGAAAAATATACTGATAATTCCTGGGTGTCCCCCCCAATGGGTGTGGGCAAGGGACGGCTTGGTATGCTGAGCGTTTTAGCCGGCTGCTTTTGAGTAGTAATGTGATGTGACGGCGGGCGTAATCATATCCCCCGCGCTGTTGACTGGAGTCCCAATGGGTGCTGCATTGCGTGAAACGACGTCAGCCGCGCGTCTTTAGACGGGTTGAAGTGTGTATTGAATGCCTCGCGACTGTTCAGTGACCGCGGTTGGAGGTGAGCGGTTGCCTCCTTCTTCTATAAATAGTGCCTTTGCCTCTATGGTTTTTTTCATATCTCTTGCTGTTCTCCACTGCTTGCCTTCTTCCTCTCCTTGCATTTCTGCCATGGGCAAGAAACGCAAGCGCGAGCCGACTCCTCCGTCCGAGGACTTTGGTGACTCGGAATACTCAGAGGAGGAGTTCTCCTCTGAGTCCGAGGGGTCTCCGGCTCCCATCCCTCTGCGTGAGTCGTCTGATGATTCAGAGGACTCCCAGGGGCTCACCGCCGAGGTCTGGACTTACATCCAGGCCGTCGAGCGCTCCGGGCTCGCGGGCTCGGATGAGTCGGAGTACTCCTCGGACGAGGAGGACTCGTCCGAGGAGGACGGTGGCGGCGATGGCGAAGGCGACGACGACGACGACGACGACGGAGGCGATGGCGGCGACGATGACGGTGATGGCAGCGACGGCGGCAGCAGGGGCGGCAATGGCAGCAGCAGGGACGGCAGTGGCGGCAGCAGGGGCGGCAGCGGCGGCAGCAGGTGCGGCAACAAGGCCAGTGGCTAAATGCCACTGGTTTTTAAATATTAGTATAGATTAGAAGTAGTATAGTGAAATAATGTAGTAGTATTAGTAATGTAGAGTAATATAGTGTAGCGTAGGTAGTAGTAGTGGTAGTAGTAGTAGAATGTAATATAGTAGTATCAATAGGGAAGTTATCAACTCTTGATGAGTTGATTTGTAAGTATTGTTACTTCCCTTAATGAAGAACGGCTTTGCCTCCTCTGGTACTAGTTGCTGTGCTTCATAGTAGGTCGATCTCTTATTTGTGGAGTGGATTCATTCGGAATAGTAACTGAATAATTTGAGCATCGCATCGCCGCTTCAGGGGTGATGGCCGAGCTTGCTACTGTCGATATTTACGCATTTGAATTAGAGTCCGAGTGATGATGAAATCGTGCCAGTATCAGAATAACTGTTGACCACATCTTCGCTCTCAGATGCGACAGCCGAGTGACCTGTAACAACGTCAGTGTTTTTTAGAGATAACCGTCGAGCGACTGAGGATATCGTCGGCGCTTTAGAGATAGCCGCCGAGCGACTGAAGATATCGTCAGCGCTTTAGAGATAGCTGCCGAGCGACTGAAGATATCGTCGGCGCTTTAGAGATAGCTGCCGAGCGACTGAAGGCATCGTCGGCACTTTAGAGATAAATGCCGAACGACTGGTGATAACGTCAGCATTTTAGAAATAACAGCCGAGTTAAAACGGGCCGTGTCGACCACTTTGAGGATAGCAGCCGAGTGATGATGTGGCACACCGGGGTTTTAGAAGCAGTCGCCGGGTGACGACGTGGCACGCCGGTGTTTTAAAAGTAACTGCCGGGTGCTGACTGGGCGCTTTTGGAGACGGTATCCGGCTCGGGAATATCCCGCGTATACTGCGCTTTCAGTCGCCTCTGCTTTCCGTGCCCTAGTTCTTGCCTTCCTGCCTCCGAATCCTCTCTGCAATTCGGCTCTCGCTCTGTTTGCTAGCAGAATTGAGATGGCGCCCAAGAGAAAGGCCTCGAGTTCATCCGCTGCAGTAATTCCTCCCATCGACCCCAACAGCCAGTTGCCTTTCGCGGGGAACCACACGTCTGTTGTCTCCGAGCCTGATCTCCTCCACCTCGTGTCCATCGGGGTTCTTCCCCCGAGGGAGCTTTGTTCTTGGCGGATTTGTCATGGGGTCACTGTCCCGACAGAGGATACCCATGAATCCGTGGTTTATGTTCCTTTTCTTCTCCACGGTCTCGCTCTCCCCATTTCTCCCTTTTTCCGCGGCCTCCTTAATTTTTATCGCCTTAACTTGACCCACCTGAATCCCAATTCTATTCTTCAAATTTCTATTTACGTTCATTTGTGCGAAGCTTTTCTTGGTGTGCTGCCACATTTCGGGTTGTGGAAGTACTTGTATCACTGCCGCCCTGGAATGGCCGGGGGTCAGCATCAGCTGGTTGGGGGTGCTAGTCTGGAGATGCGCCGTGGGAGGAAGACTGAGTATCTTGAAATCCCTCTCAAAGACAGTATCAAGGGATGGCGTTTGGAATGGTTTATTGTTGAGAACCATGGAAATTCTCTGCCCCCACAGTCGGGAAGACAGCCGGATGTTCGCACTCCGAGTTGGACTGAGTCTCCCACGGATCAGGAGGTAGCTGAGGCGAGGGTTTTGCTAGCTGAAGTTGGACTGCTGAAAGAAAGAGGTCTGACTGCTGAGGCTGTGGTTGCTAATTTTGTTTTCAAGAATATTCAGCCGTTGAAGGACAGGGCAAACCCGGCTTATCTGTACCGAGGTCTAGCTGACTCAACTCGGGTTACCAATAGGAAAATTCCCTCTATAGACTTGGTGAACCGACTTGAGATGATTCTTAGAGGCAAGGTATCAAATATTGGTGCCCCAATGGCATACTCAGCATGGAGCCTGCCTCCTCCCAAGGCCTTCACTCTTTTTGTGTCGAATCCACATGTCACTGATGGCGGTTTGGGCCTTAGAGTGCGACCCTCTGCCGAAGAGGTTAACACTTTGGTTGCTTCGCTCGGGGAAATTCCTGATGATGAACGGCAAGTCCATTTTGAGGTGCCTTTGGATCCCAGTGACGCAGAAATAAGCGCTATGCTTGATTTGCTGGCTGAGGACTCTCCTGATGTTGCTCCTGTCAGGACATTGGTGGTGGCGCCTCTCCCAGAAGCTAGTACGACTTTGGATATTCAGAAGCCTGCTAGTGCTCGCCCGAGACGCCCTTGTCGAGCCAATCAACTTGATCCTTCTGCTGATGAGCAGAAAAAGAAAAAGAGACGTCTTCGGCAAGTATATAGTTTGGATCGGGGCGCTGGTCCTTCGGTTCCTGCTGCTGAGGAGGTTCCTGTGCCTGATTTTACTGACGCCGACCCCAATGGGTGTGCTCCATCTGCTGCTGATCCCAATGGGTGTGCCCCACCCGGTGCTGATCCCAATGGGTGTGTTGCTTATGTTGTTGATGAAAACGACAGGGAGGAAGAAGATGAGGTCCCTCTGACTCGGAAGAACAGTCGACAGTATATTGCTAGTGGGGAGAGTAGTGGAGTTCCTTCTCCTGCTCTATCAGCTCTCGTTGGTCTACAGGAGTTATCTCTGGCAAATTTTGATCAGACTTTAGAGGACCTGGTTCCAGAGGACCTTTTATCAGAGCCAGCGGGATGATGGTGTGATGGAGGTTTGTGCTGATGTGCTTGATGCTGGGTTGAGGTCATCCCGCGCCTCATCGACCTTAGAGCGCGGTCTTGAGGGTCAGGAGACTGACTTGGATCATCTCGGTCCCATGGAAGTAACTGAGGAGCTTTCAGCCTTAGAGGCGGCCACTGCGGAGAACCTGGCCTTCAAGGATGGTGTTGACGCTTACCCAGCCCCCGAGGGTGTTGCTGAGGGTGACTCGGCTCGGGTGGGAAGTGCAAGCCATTGCCCAGCCCCCGAGGGTACTGCCGGAGATGATCCGGCTCGCGTGGGTAGCGCAAGCTATGACCCAGCCCCCGAGGGTGTCCGAGCGGGGTCTCCCTCTTGTACTTCCATGGACGTTCATGCGGGATCGCCTCCGCATTCCGGCTGCATGGTGGTAGCCCAAGCTTTGGACCAGGGAGTCGCTTTAGAGGGCAGCGTCCCCGCTGGCCAAGTTTTGAGCTCTGTCGATGGCACTGAGTTGGTCCCTGCTGGTTTGTTGCAAGCTGCTTCGGGTGGCAACCTTACGCCTGGTCGTCAATCGATCTCTAATGATTTGGGAGTCCCTTCATTCTTCTCCAATCTCCAGGTACTGTGATATATTCTATCTTGACTTTGTACCGTATGAACTGCTGTCATTACATTCGTCTGTTCTCCTTATCAGGCTCTGGTGGACGGGATGGCTAGCCAGCTGAGGTTGCAGGGTTCTTCTGTTCCAGAAGGAGCTTTGTCTCTTGCATGTTGGAATCCGGTGTTACTTCAACAACGTGTCTCTGACTTGGAAGTGACCAATGCTGGTTGGTGCTTTTCTGCTTCTTTTTGTCTTTATTGTCGAACTGCCTTACATTCTGACCCCTTTTTTTTGTTTGATTGTCTCCTGCTAGATATGACTCGACAAATTTCCACTTTTGAAGAAAAACATTCTCGAGATCAGGCTGAGCTGGTCCAGCGGTGTTCTGATTTTGAAGAAAAGTATTCTAAAAGCCAGACTGAACTAGCCCAGGTCTCTGCTGCCTTAGATGACGCCAATGCACTGAGCTCTTCCCTTCGTACTCAGCTTGATTCTAAAAAGGTGACCTATGAGACTGTGCCGTGCATTGCTGTGTTCTTATTGCTTGTTTGATGTTTGAAAGGAGTTGATTCTTGTCTGCAGGAAGAAAAATGTGTCCTTGCTGCGTCTCGCGACAATCTCGACAGACTGTATCGCGACTCTAGCAATTCGTTGACCATCCTGGAGAGGAGTCATCGCTTGTCCATGGAGGAGTTAGATAATCTTCGTTGTAGGCTGCAGGAATCCACGAACGACGTGATCCGTCTCAGGCAGTTGATATCGGCTAAGGACGCTACTATCAAAGAACTCCGTGCTTCCAAGAAATAAATCGCCCAGGAGCTAGAAACTGCTCAATTGGCTGCCAAGGTTGCTGAAGAAACTTCCATTACTCTGAGAGCCCAGCGCGACAGAGCCATGGACAAGGCCATTCGGGCGGGACGAATCTTGATGAGGAGACCCGGCGTAGTTGTTCTTGAAGATATAAGGGCTGACGTGAATGCTGCTCCTGATTCCTCAAGTCGCCCTTCCTCATCGGTTGCTCCTGAGAAAGACATCGCGAAATAGAGAAATATTTTGCGTGCTTTGAGCGCGCGGTTAGCACGGTCATATATTTGTTAGAGGACACCAGTTTAGCATTTGAATGATATTGCTATTCTCCTATTGTTTTAGAATTCAACATTACGTAAATTTGCAGTAGTAAAAAGGTTGTGCGATGGTTTTGAAACTTGTTTACGGGATATAGAAGTCATCCCTATATGAGTGGTCGTAAGCGCGTCAGATCGCCTTAAATCGCTGCTGACTTAAGTCGATTGCTTCTGTTTATAGGGCATAGTGGTCACCCCGAGTTAAGTAAGCGTGAGCATGTTGCACCATCTTAAGTCTTTGCCGACTTAAGCCGATTGCTCTGTTAGCAGGGCATAGTGGTCACCCCGAGTTAAGTAAGCGTGAGCATGTTGCACCGTCTTAAGCTTTTGCCGACTTATGCCGATTGCTCCGTTAGCAGGGCATAGTGGTCACCCCGAGCTAAGTAAGCGTGAGCATGTTGCACCGTCTTAAGTCTTTGCCGACTTAAGCCGATTGCTCCGTTAGCAGGGCATAGTGGTCACCCTGAGTTAAGTAAGCGTGAGCATGTTGCACCGTCTTAAGCTTTTGCCGACTTAAGCCGATTGCTCCGTTAGCAGGGCATAGTGGTCACCCCGAGCTAAGTAAGCGTGAGCATGTTGCACCGTCTTAAGTCTTTGCCGACTTAAGCCGATTGCTCCGTTAGCAGGGCATAGTGGTCACCCCGAGCTAAGTAAGCGTGAGCATGTTGCACCGTCTTAAGTCTTTGCCGACTTAAGCCGATTGCTCCGTTAGCAGGGCATAGTGGTCACCCCGAGCTAAGTAAGCGTGAGCATGTTGCACCGTCTTAAGTCTTTGCCGACTTAAGCCGATTGCTCCGTTAGCAGGGCATAGTGGTCACCCCGAGCTAAGTAAGCGTGAGCATGTTGCACTGTCTTAAGTCTTTGCCGACTTAAGCCGATTGCTCCGTTAGCAGGGCATAGTGGTCACCCCGAGTTAAGTAAGAGTGCTAGTCAATCATGAACAAATTGAGTATCTTTGAAGCCTTCTTTATTGATGACATATCTCCCGTTTTACAGAGTACATTGTCGTCCCTATAGCTTTTGAAATTCAGCTAGGGGTAAAACTTCCTGAGGTGTTCTATATTCCAAGAGTTCCCAATTTCTGTGCCGTCCATCTGAGTTAGACGATATGATCCCGGCCGAGTGACTTCTGCTACTATGAATGGTCCCTCCCATAAGGGTGACAACTTGTGCCGTCCTTCCCCCGTTAGAATTCGGCGGAGGACGAGATCTCCTACTGAGAAGGATCGTTGTCGCACGGCCTTGTCGTGATAGCATCTCAGAGTCTGCTAGTATCGTGCTGATTGAATTACTGCATTCAGCCGTTCTTCTTCGAGTACATCAATGTCCTCCAGCCTAGTAGCTTCGGCTTCTGCTATGTTTTCGAAGACCAACCTCCGCGCCCTGAATTTGAGATCGGCGGGTAATACTGCCTCTGACCCATAGACCATGAAGAAAGGAGTGTTTCCATGTAGAGCTCGGCTAGGTTGGGTTCTTAGGCTCCAAACGACGTAGGGCAATTCCCTTATCCACTTTCCTGCAAACTTTTCATTCTTTTCGAAGACCCTTTTCCTGAGTGCCTCCAGTATCATCCCGTTAGCTCGCTCAACCTGCCCGTTGGCCCTCGGGTGTGCTACTGAAGTATACTTGATCTGGATGCTCTTTTGCTCGCAGAAATCGAAGAATTCTGAACTTGTGAAGTTGGATCCTAAGTCAGTTATGATATTGTTTGGTATTCCAAATCTGAATATTATGTCTTGTATGAATTCCACAGCCTTAGCCGAGGTTAAAGAAGCAATGGGTTTGAACTCTATCCATTTAGTGAATTTGTCGATTGCTACTAGTACATGAGTGTATCCTCCTTGAGCTTTCTTGAAAGGTCCAATCATATCCAGTCCCCAGCACGCGAAGGGCCAAGTTACTGGTATGGTCTGCAATTGCTGTGCTGGTAGATGTTGTTGCTTTGACAAGTACTGGCAAGCTTCGCACCTCTGAACTAGCTCGGCTGCATCGCTTTTCGCAGTTGGCCAATAGAATTCTGACCTGAAGACCTTCCCGACTAGTGTCTTGGACGCTGCGTGTATTCCACATTGCCCAGCATGGACCTCATTCAGAAGTTGCTTCCCGGTAGATGAGAGAATGCACTTCATGAGGACGCCTGATGCACCTCTTCTGTATAATGTTTCCCCAATGAGTGTGTAGTGGACTGACTGTCTGGCGATGCGCTCGGCTACATTTTTGTCATCAGGTTCCTCTTCATTCTTTATATATCTGATAATCGGCCTTCTCCAGTCATCAGAGTCTGACTCTGGTTGACTTACGATATTACACTCTTCTGCCTGATCCATTAAGATGCTTGGTTGTGGTATTTCTTGTACAAAGACTCCGGGTGGGACCTGAGTTCGACTGGATCCTAGCTTGGACAACACATCAGCCACCGTATTTCGATCTCTTTCTACATGATGAAATTCTAGGCCTTCAAACTTATCTTCTAGTTTTCGGACGGCAGCGCAGTATTTTCCCATTGAATCTTTTGAACAGTCCCATTCTTTGTTTATCTGGCTTATGACTACCAGAGAATCTTCGTATACCATTAGTCTCTTGATGCCCAATGATATGGTGATGTTTAGTCCATGGATCAGAGCTTCATACTCGGCTGCATTGTTGGAGGCTGGAAATAACAACTGGAGGGCATATTTGAGGTGTTCGCCTCCAGGTGCGATGAAGAGAATTCCCGCGCCTGCTCCTTGCAGCTTCAGCGAGCCATCAAAATACATCCGCCATACTTCTGTCGTTTTCGGGTTCTCTGGTACTTGTTGTTCAGTCCACTCTGATACGAAGTCGACCAATGCTTGGGTTTTAATGGCAGTACGAGGTCGAAACTCGATGTCGTGAGATCCCAGTTCACATGCCCACTTGGCTATTCGGCCAATGGCTTCCTTGTTGTGAAGAATATCCCCTATCGGAAAACCGGTGACTACTATGACTTTGTGATCATCAAAGTAGTGACGTAGCTTGCGGGCAGTTAGAAGTACTGCGTATAATAGCTTCTGAACTTGAGGATACTTTTTCTTCGAGGGACCCAGAACTTCACTGATGAAATAGACAGGGTGTTGTACTGGGTAGGCATGTCCTTCTTCTGCTCGCTCGACTACCAACGCGGTGCTTACCACGTGAGTCGTGCAAGAGATATATAGCAGCAGATCTTCAGCTGGTTGAGTCGATGTGGCTCGCCGTGGTGGTTTCAGTACTGGTGGGGTTGTCAAGAATTTTTTCAGTGCATCTAGGGCTTCCTGTGCTTCTGAAGTCCACTGAAACTTGTCCACCTTCTTGAGTAGCTTGTAAAATGGTAAACCTTTTTCTCCCAGCCTGGATATAAATCTACTCAGGGCTGCCATACATCCGGTGAGTCGCTGAACCTTCTTTTGTGATCGTGGAGCTTCCATTTTCATGATAGCTTCAATCTTTTCTGGATTAGCTTCAATTCCCCGATGGCTGACAATAAATCCGAGTAACTTTCCTACTGGTACCCCAAAAACACATTTTTCAGGATTAAGCTTCCACCGATATCGCCGTAGACTGTTGAAAACCAGCTGCAAGTCTTTGATGAAGTTCTCCGAGTTCTCCGTTTTGATTACCACGTCATCCACGTAGGCTTCCACACGCTTGCCCCAGTGATCGGCTAAGCATGTTTGAATGGCTCTCTGATAAGTCGCTCCAGCGTTTTTGAGGCCTAACGGCATGGAGGTATAACAGAAAGCACCAAACGGAGTGATGAACGCCGTTTTTTCCTCGTCTTCCTTCGCCAAGCTGATCTGATGGTATCTGGAATAGCAATCCAGGAAAGACAGCACAGAACATCCAGCGGTGGAGTCTACCACCTGATCTATCCTTGGGAGCCCGAAGGGATCCTTCGGACAATGTTTGTTGAGATCAGTATAGTCGACGCACATGCGCCAATCCACTTTATTCTTTTTAAGTACAAGAACAGGGTTGGCTAACCACTCGGGATGTAACACCTCTCTGATAAACCCAGCCGTGACCAAGCGGGCCAACTCAGTGCGAATGGCCTCTCTCTTGTCGGGCGTGAAACGGCGCAGTTTTTGCCGGATCGGCCTTGCCTGGGGGTAGACCTTCAGTTTATGCTCGGCTAGTTCTCTCGGGACTCCCGGCATATCCGCAGGTTGCCATGCGAATACGTCTCGGTTGTCTTGCAGAAACCGGACGAGCGCGCCTTCCTATTTATCATCCAGGCTGGAGCTGATGATGGCAGTCTTGCGTTCATCAGCGAACCCCAGATTGATCCTTTTAGTTTCTTCAATCGGCCGCATAGAAGTCGTGGCTTGAGCTTCGTTCGCCGGTGCCATAAGGTCTTCCTCAGGCTTAGAGTTTGCCTGGATCGAAGAAGTCGCCGACGGTTTGGTGGCAAGGGCTGCTTGGATGGCCACTTGGAAACATTCTGCGGCGCCTTGGAGGTCAGCGCGCACAGTTATGATTCCCTGTGGTCCCGGCATCTTCAATATCATGTACATGTAATGTGGAATGGCCATGAATTTTGCCAATCCTGGTGTGGCAGAACCTCCCAAGTTATTGAGCCCACATGCACCTGTCCTTGTCTCAAAGACCTCAGATAGCTATGCATGTGCACTAAATAACTTAACAGGATCCGTCCGATTGCCCCAAGAACATCGGATAAACCACTTACAACCAGAACCGCGGGATTAAGTAACACAGATCACACACACCAATATTTTTGCAGCGGAAATATTATTACCAAATTTTACAAGTTACAAAAATTTTACATTATTTTATCGGAGTGATTATAAGTTTGAAATATATGCTAGCTCAAATGACCATCCTCAATAAGAAGTATAAGGGAGTTACTTAAACTTATAAGAAGGCCGAGCCCACCGGCACTTAACACCATCATCAGCAGCACAAAACTAGGACCTGAAAAACAACAGGGAATAAAACCCTGAGTATGGAATTACTCAGCAAGACTTACCCGACTAAAGAAAAGACTCTCAAGGGTATGCTGGATTTAGGAATCAAGGAGAGGCTTTAGCAAGAATCAACTTAGATACTTTTGCAGAAATAGCTTACTAAAGTCAGTCCTTACTTTCAATATTTTAACGCCATATTAAGTATTAATAGACTCTATTTGCATCTAGTCTAATTTCACCATCTCATCAATACAACATCATTTTTATTCATAATGTTCACATCCTGACTTAGGTTGTAGGGCAGTGACCAAGTCTTCATAACCGCGAAGGTACGGCGATCCGAATCGATTATACTCAGCTGAGGATCTCCGATCACACGACATATGTAGCACTTAACCCTTGCATATGTCAACCCGCCACCGGGGTTCTTAAGACCAGATCAGGTTCACGCAAACCGAGAGCAGAGATACACCACCGTCCAGCCTCTTGCTATGGAGGGTACACGCTACTCCCGCCACCGCTCCACGCCCATTTCGTGTTATCTTATTCTGGCCTTAGTCTGCCCGAGGCAAAGCTTACCCATGACGAGGCATGTGACCAGTTAAAGGGTCCTCGATCATCAAGCCTACATACTCATCCAATCCTTAATCAACCTGGGTAGAACATCACCTGTTCCTAACCCAAGTCTCGATTTAAGTACTTCCATCCTTAGGATTGTTTCTGTTCCTTAGGATGAAAAGAGCATCACAGGGAGCTTTGCAGTAAGATCCCACCACGCTCTCAATGAAAGTATTCTTGCAGGTAGAAGCCATCTTTCCTCAGGATAACCCCTGAGCTAGGCAGTATTGCAAAAGACAACCTCTATCCACAAGATCTAAGCAGGGCTAAGCATTTTTGTAAATCAAATTTTGATACTTCACCAGAAGTATCTATAAAGGTATGGATATCAAGGAAGGCAATGCATCAAAGGGTTTCAAGCAACTTGTAACACCCTGAATTTGGGGGTATAAAATTTCTTTTCTAATATCCACCAAATTCAGGGCCGCGTGCCGTTCGCGCGTATCGCGCGTTGTCCGCGTGCTAAGTCGTTTGTGTCCGCGCGTTGCGCACATCGTGTTTGCACGTCGTGCGTCGCTAATTCGTCTCGCTTAGAATCGCTCATATTCATTAAGTTACTTGCTTAACTGTCAACTATTAAAATAGTAAGTTAGTCAAAACTAAGTAGTAGTATTAATTTTGCATTTGATTAATATCAATTAATATAATTATGTTGAATTGGATGTTCTAATTAGTACTTGTTTCACGTAAACGTGCTAACCCCTCGACCATAGCTTCGTCTATCATGGTTCCTTTTCTCGCGTAACCGTAGAAGCGCTCTTTATTTTTTTATTGCTCGCTTTTATAACATTTTATCTTGTATGGTGTGATGTTCTTATGCATATGTACATGTTTGTTTGTTTGTGCCTGTTGGTATTCGCTGTGCGTTGCGAATAGATTGTGATCCGTTTTCGAGCTTCGAGGGATCGACGATCAAGCGTTGGCGACCAAGTGATCAAGCTCTCTGAGTTCTATGAGGCTGAAGATCCTGAGCATCTGTTTGGTGAAGGCAAGTGTCCTCTGACCCATTATGTCCCATTTACTTTATAATTCACTGTCCCGCATACTATGAACAACCTAAGGATTTACTACCTTTCTATTTACCTTGTCCTTGATTTACCTTTTGGGTTACTATGGTTAGCTTCATGCTAGCGCTTTACTTTAATCAATGAACATGATGAGATACAATGATGATACTATGGTTTTATTCTGGATATGATGATATACTTGTGGCATTTAGGGGACTCGGGCTGTTTCCCGAGTATCTCTCCGTAAGGACCTGTTCGTTGAGAGACCACCCGAGATAACAGTGCAACCATGAGGGTGAAATGGGGCGCCCTTAGCTAATTAATTAGAGGAACTAGAGGTGTAGTTGCTTCGCCGTCGTGCCGTCAATGGGGTCCAGGCACAGTGCTTGCTCTGCCGAGGCTGGGTGCCGAGGTTCTTTCATTTTGCTTTTGTTAGTCACCCTCCTGCGGGGAGAGGTACTGTGTTTATCAAACTGGAGAAACCTAACGGGCGGCTATGACCTCTAGGGAATCTTTGTAAAGGCTACGTAGTGATACCCTGCCGGACCACCTAGGAAGTGATCAATGGGGAGTCATGATCCCCGGGCAAAACGGGAATCACGGCTCATGGGTAAAGTGTGCGACCTCTGCAGAGGGTAATGAAACTGATATATCAGCCGTGCTCACGGTTATGAGCGGCCTTGGGATCCTCTTTGATTAGAGATACAAATGATTCGATATACAATGGTTCTATTTATGGTTTTGGTTCGATGATGATAATGATGTTCCTCGATGAGGAAAAGATTCACGGGTTGGTTATATGATAAAACTTGGCTTCCACTAATAATAAATACCTGACCAACTAAAAGCAATCTGCTTTGACCTTAACTCCACATAAAGCTAGTCCACTTCAGCCAAACAGGACATTTGCTGAGTACGTTGATGTGTACTCACCCTTGCTTTCACAAAACACCAGGTTGCCTTTGGTGCAATCTATGCTCAGGTAAAGAAGAAGGTGTCGAGGTGGACCTCCAGGAGTTCCAGGACGTTGATAAGTTCGAGGATTAGGCTAGCGACCTCCCCCAGTCAGCTGCCTGTGGTGGGTTGTTTACGTTGGCTACGTTTCGATTTTGCGTACTTTGATTTTATATTATGTAAATGACTCTAGTCTGTAATATTATTACTTACTCTTTATTGTAATTCGAAGCATTGTGCTATGATGAGTCATTTATGTAATCGCTATGTACGTGAATTTCTGATCCTGGCACGTACATGGTTCGCATTCGGTTTACCTTCAAAACCGGGTGTGACACAACTCCTATAAACCTAATGCACATTTCACTAGACTTAAGTGTGCGAAAAGTATTTAAAAACACAAGGAAGGGGTTGCATGCACCGGGGCTTGCCTTATTGCAGGAGAAGATCCAAAGTCCTTATATCACAATAACCAGTTAGATGGAACCAACCACTGGATCTACAGCACTCGAGCAGACTCCTCTTCAGGAACTACTTCTTGAATTTCAACTTCCTTTTCTGGGAGCTCTACACGAAATGATATGAATATGAATGCTTATGCTTTTGTAATTTGCAACGAAGATAGCAAAACAACTCTCTAGACTATACCAAAATCCATGTTCTTTTATGTAAACTTGTTTCTTCACCAACTAATTCCTTTTATCCACTAACCGCACCACTATGATTCACACGCACATCACAAAGCCCAAGCTGATGGTGTGAACCACAAGCCAGCTATAAACAGTCGCGAACAATCTTTCCCAGGACATAAAACTATGCTACCGATTAATCCAAACACACACGCAACCATGCCAGTAGAGATCAAACAACCAGTTCAATGAGTTTCACCCGTAAGTATAGATACTAGAACACTACACAGAAACCGTGGAATCGTACCGTGTTATCCCAACTACGGGAGGGCAGGAACAACCCCGGCATGGTCACCACAGCCAGTGGCAAATATGTTTCCAACAAAACCAAGGGTACCAGATGGCTGAGAGGTGTTAGGGGGGGTGACGTGGGTGTAGATGAGTAGCAAGGCACATAGGGGAAACCAGGAAATCGTCGAGAGCACAAGCAATTCAGTTTGGGCTCCAAACTAGCATAACAAGAGGTGGCTTGATGGAGGTCGGGCTGGGGCTATTTCAAAGGGGAAATGATAATTAACAATCCCCAACACACAAATATCACTTGGTCCAAATCTGCAGGTTGTAGATATCTGCAGATAGTAGACAAAATATATATGATCTCTTCTGTCCACATCTCCCAAACAGTCCAAAACTAGATATTTTGCAGCAGAGCTGAAGTCACTAGATCCTTGGTTTTGCACCCCACCCATATCCCAACTCGAGCACACCAGTGGAGCACAGGAAAGGGAGAAAAATCTTCCTCAATTTCCTATCCCAAACACTGAATCAACTTCCCTGACATCAGTGTCCCATTGCACAGCTCCCAGTTTGGTCTACTTTATCTCACAAACTTCCTCAACAACGGCCCCTTCTACCCTAATAAAAATACTCTCCAATCA
The DNA here is from genome assembly GCA_029449295.1 of Zea luxurians. Taxonomy (NCBI): domain Eukaryota; kingdom Viridiplantae; phylum Streptophyta; class Magnoliopsida; order Poales; family Poaceae; genus Zea; species Zea luxurians. The sequence continues at coordinate 110,285,011 of JAOPSE010000010.1, forward strand.
TTGCTCTTCCACTTTGGTACAATACCCCTAGGCTGAAACCACATAGAACAAAAATTATGGGACACAAAAGTAGAGCAAAAACACTAAGAGGTTCAGTTTCAGCTGAAGTGAAACAGTCCCCCAGACAGTCTGACAGAGGAAGTTTAGGTGCATTTTACTCTAAAGTTTGTTAAGCACACAAGTCAGACCCACATAACAAAACTTGTACTTCTTTACTTGGTCTCCAACCTTGTTACATAGTTCTTAGCCTAACACCTGGTGGAATGGTCACAAAAGTGTTCCCAAACTGACACCAAACAGTGCAACTTCAGTTTTCAGGCACTGATTGAAATTCAGTATCTGTAACTGACAGTCCCAGTTTTAAGCAACTATTACTCCACTTTTCATGCAGCACAAAGTCAACCTTGTTTAAGAAAATTTGTTCACTATTGTATGGTCTTCCATTTTACTATAGAAACCATAGTCCATAACCCCATAGATTAGCCACAAGAAAGCTCCGAAGTTGAGCAAAACTCACTGAAATTCAGTTTTAGATAACTGAATCAAGTCTGAAATTAAAGTCTGACAGCATGGTTTGGAACGCCATTTTCTCCCTGTTCTAAGCATATTCAAGGGCATGATCCTTACCAAGGGTTACTTCCCCAACATTTATCTCCATGTTTGCTACAGAAACTAGAGCCTAAAAGCACATGGATTGATCACAGAACAAACATAGTACGATCGTGTACCTTGCTGAGTTGCCTTGGCCATGGCGAGATGGCCAAACTGACCGGCGTGGTCACTACTGGCAGGCCGATGGTGTTCCAACACTTGTGCAGAGCAAACATTGTGGCTGGGAAGAGACTAGCATCAACTGGAGCACAAGGACTTCCACACTTTTACACTGGTCTTGGGCTAGAATCTGAAGGCCAGGTGAATCCTTCACTGAACCAGATTTCAGAGCCACCATATATATAGCAAACATCCCTAGACATGGCCAACATGCAGTGAAGCAGTGTGTCCCAGAGCGCCAGCAACATATGGACTTCAACACGTGGCTAACATGCATCAAATACTCACAAACTAACAGGCACAATATAGACACTGAATCTGGACAGCTAGCACACAAATATCCCTTGTGGATATGCTCTAACAACCCAAAATATCAACCTTATTCAGTGAACACAGATAGGCAGGCGTATGGCTGAGAACACCACTTGTGGCTAAGCACAAAGAGGTCCAAGACTTGATATTTCTGCTGGGGTAGCCACTAGAATTCCTTTGCTGCCCAGCTCAATCCACCCAAGGCTAACAGATAAAGTCTCCCTGTTCACTGCCTTCAAATAGTCCAAAACTGGATATTCTTCAGTATAGAGTCAGCCCCAAACTTCTAAGCTGTGCATTTAATCCTTATCTCTACCCCTTCACTCAAATATAAACACAACAAGGAAGACAGATCTTCTTCAGTTACTTGAACATAATCTGAACCCAATTCTGAATCAGCCTCATCAGCTCTACTGTCTGGTTGCATACTCCCTGTTAACCCCCTTCAACTTCTCAATTTCTCGTAATAACAGGGAGAGCAAGTTTAATAAAACTTGTCCACCAAACATCCCTCTACGATTCCTCCACAGAACCCTTAAGCTTTTACCCCTTGGATCAACCATCAACTAGCTCCAAAGTCTAAAGAAAAACACTAAAAATTCAATTTCAGAGGTCTGAAACAGCATACACTAATTCTGACAGGGCAAGTTTGGGAGCAATTTTACTCACAACCTTGTACAATACCAAGCTCACTCACTTCAAGAGACATGTTCCCCTTCATATGGACTTTGACTTTACTACAGAACTCTTAACCAAAATCTCCGTAGATTAATCATCATAGAGCTCCAAAGGTAGGTAAAAACTCACTCAAACTGCCAGCAACAGTTAACTAAATTTACATATCTCCAGTCTGACAGCACAACTTGGAGCCACTTTTACTCCTCTTTTTGTGTAGCACCAAGTCCAACCCTCTTTATAAAACTTATTCTCTGTACTATAGACTTCAACTTTGCTATATAATTTTTAGTCCAAAATCCCATTATTTAGTCTCAAAAGGACCTCAAACTGGGCACCAAACACTGATTTTCAGTTTTCAGTGAACTGAAAAAAAAAATTCAGTTTCAGTCACAAGGCAGTCCAACTTTGAGCAGTTGTTATTCCAATTCTTGTATGGGATCATGTCCATCACCCTTTAAGGAAGTTGTTCACCAATATATGGTCTTTAATTCCTCTGCAAGCACCATAGTATAAAACCTTATAGAAGAGCCACAAACAAGCTCCAAAACTGCTATCAAAACACTGAATTCAGTTCAGTTGACTGTTCACCATCTGAAAATTCAGAAATACAGCAGCACCACTTGGAGCCACTCTTTTTCCTGGGTTCCATATGTTTATAGGGGCAAGTTTCTTAATAAAGTTTATTCTCCTATAGTTCCTCTACAAGTTTGATGTAGTGACCATTAACCAAAACCTCTTGGATTACAAACTACAATAGCCCAAAGTTTGCTCCAATTGCTGAAATTCAGAAATCTGAATTTCACTAAGTCTGAAATCTACACTTTCAGACAGCTCTACTTTAGACCAGCTTTTCTCTAGGTTCCAAATAGCTTTAGGGCTAAGTGTATTAATCAAACTTATACTCCTCATGTAGCTCTATAACTTTGTTATAATGATCATCTTCCAACTGGTTATAGATCAAATGTTATGATGGCCCAAAAACAGCTAGTTGATATTATTTTCAGCAAACTTCAAATCTGATTCAAAACTGAATTAAACTTTTTACTCCAACTTTTCCTCTAAAACTTGGAATTCTCCATACATGAAAGTTGTTCAACTTTCCAAAATCTACAACTTTGATATATGGACCACTAGCAAATTCTCTCTAGATTTAAAACTCCACTTTTGGGCTAGTTGAGGGTTTCAAATGTGACTCCTCATCTAGTGATTTATCAACTCAATCCATAATCCTAAAAGCCAAGTGACTCCCCTTAATCTCAAATCCAGTCTAGTAAATGAAGCTCATGTCCAAAGTGTCCTTAGTTTAGAATTTGCTTTACTTAACCATCTCTTCCAAGCAAAATTCAAGTTAAGACTTGGGTTATTCCAGCTCCTTAAGTGCGTCTTCCACTTGACCATCATTCCAAAACAAGGCCACTCTAGGCTCTAAGACTTAACTTTAGCACTTAAGACTCCAAGTCAATTTGTTACTTGCTCAAGTGATGACCTACTCCTGTTTAGCTTAGGTCCTTAACGAAGTCCTCTACTCTACACACAATATCACCTTATTGTAAAATTTTGATCTAGTGAATGCATTCTGGATGTGACAAACAAGTTAATACAAATGCTTATGATGACATGTCAGAGTTTTAGTTTACGTAACACCAGGGGTGTTACAGCCTTCCCCCTAAAAGAAATCTCGTCCCGAGATTTAAAAGTTTAGGCTCCGTAACGGAAAAGGAAATGTGTCACAAACTTATTTCCCAATTTCTCCTACCAGGCAGGGGAGGTGTTCTGTCTTGCTTAACCATGAGTTAACCATGATGTCGTTCAACATTCGCACCCGTCTCCGATGCTACGGATTTCCAATAATGACTGAACAATGAATCTCTTTCTGTGTGTTTTACCCAAGATGTTGCATCTAATTTGTTTTGGATAAAGTCTATCCATTTTTCCATTTCTCGTTCAGCAGACTCACATGGAAAATCACGGTGGTACCATTTCATCACGAAACACAACCAGAAACTACGGTACCAGCGTGTACCAAGTCATTTATCCACACACGTGCATCCATAGGGAATATCCAAAGGAATAGCCATTTTAACTCTTGGGATTCGACAAATGGCTATAGATATTAAAAGTTGCTTCTGAAACAGGCAGTTGTTTCTTACACCATAGTCATAGAAAAGCTCACAGGTTGCATGATCCAGGTGAAACAGGATAAACTTTTTACAACAAAGTTTAACCTGTTTTTTTACTAGCTAACATTGCCATATGGGTTTACCTTACATCCACCCTTCAAAACTAATTTACATAGTTATATTGCCTCACGAGGATTAAGTTGCCTGCTATATCTTCTCCAGTTATCACATCTGCCAGATGTTTGTTTCCATGCTCCATAGGTACCTTTTAGTCCGTTGGTGTTGGGGCAGAATAAAAGGTGCCATTGAGCATATGCACCGTTTGTTGCAGATGGTTGACCAGTCGCTGCGCTATTTGAAATTCCATCGGATAGGTGCGATGCAACTCCTCAAGCACCTGATCCTGATGACTTAGGAAGCCCATGGTTTCTTTAAGTTCTTCCCTAACAGTAACAGCATACGAGCGAATTTCTTCTTGTTGCTGACTCAAAACTTTTGATTTAGAATGAGCATTAGTTAGTTGATGCTCAAGCTCCTTAATGCGATGTTGATCAACTTGGTGTTGCGTCTGAAGTTCTGTCACCTGATGCTCTAATCCAATAATTCGCTCAGCTTGAATCTTTGTTTCCTCCAGTTGTTCTTGTGCCTGGGTACAAGCCCTATTCTTGGCCATTTCCATCATCTTAAATGTTGCATAACTCCCAGTGTACAACTGCTGCCACATTTGACGACTGTGCCCTCGAGTAAGCTGCAACTCCAGCACGGCCATCAAAACTCGAGCAGATGCCAATTCAACAGAATCCTGCCCAATGGGAATGCTTTCCAGTAATCGGGCCTGGTGATGATACACAACTGGGTCGCTTAAGGCAACTGCAGGGAACAACCTCATAGACGTGGCCTGTATTTCTTCCCACTTCTGATAACATATTGTTGTCAACACCTCTAAGGCAGTTACCTGAGCACCTTCCCAAGGAGTCATTCCTTCAGCATGGAACATCCAATGTGGCCAAGATGGTTTTCTAGCACGTTCTGGAATACGCACTACTACCTCATACCATGGTTGTCCTCTAAGAATAGTGCGCGACCACTGGTACTTGGGTGCTTCGGTATATCCAACTTCTTGAAGTAGTCGCCACAGGACCATTGGAACACCAAAATCTCGTAGAAACTCTCCAACTCCTGTAGGAGCTTCTTGTTGATTCATCTATAGAGAAGAGCAACGGATACACTCTATTTACTAAAGATGTATGAACAAGGTAGATGAAACATATACTAAAATAGCTACGCAGGGGTTTAACTTAAAGTTGTATGACATGATGCATGCTCGTCCTATTCGTCCTTACAACTCTTGCCAACATATAGTGGCTATCACGTTTTATGGCGGTGGAATACCTACTCACTCCGTCATTGAACACTAGTCGCACTTTCCTAGGGTTTAGTTAGTGTACCTGCAGAAAGTTGTATTATAGTTGTGGGTTAGTGGTTAGCATCCTAAACTAAGCCACCTTATAGTCCTTAACTTAGGGCTTAACAGAGGATGTCGCTAGCATTATAGTTTTTCAAAACTGTTTTTTCAAAGCCAAATAATGTGTTTACTTAAAAATAGGTTTTTTAAAACCAAAACTTTTGTTTTGAAAATACGTATGTGACCGTATATACTTAATCTCGCTCCGATACCAGCCTGTGGCAGAACCTCCCAAGTTATTGAGCCCACATGCACCTGTCCTTGTCTCAAAGACCTCAGATAGCTATGCATGTGCACTAAATAACTTAACAGGATCCGTCCGATTGCCCCCAGGACATCGGATAAACCACTTACAACCAGAACCGCGGGATTAAGTAACACAGATCACACACACCAATATTTTTGCAGCGGAAATATTATTACCAAATTTTACAAGTTACAAAAATTTTACATTATTTTATCGGAGTGATTATAAGTTTGAAATATATGCTAGCTCAAATGACCATCCTCAATAAGAAGTATAAGGGAGTTACTTAAACTTATAAGAAGGCCGAGCCCACCGGCACTTAACACCATCATCAGCAGCACAAAACTAGGACCTGAAAAACAACAGGGAATAAAACTCTGAGTATGGAATTACTCAGCAAGACTTACCCGACTAAAGAAAAGACTCTCAAGGGTATGCTGGATTTAGGAATCAAGGAGAGGCTTTAGCAAGAATCAACTTAGATACTTTTGCAGAAATAGCTTACTAAAGTCAGTCCTTACTTTCAATATTTTAACGCCATATTAAGTATTAATAGACTCTATTTGCATCTAGTCTAATTTCACCATCTCATCAATACAACATCATTTTTATTCATAATGTTCACATCCTGACTTAGGTTGTAGGGCAGTGACCAAGTCTTCATAACCACGAAGGTACGGTGATCCGAATCGATTATACTCAGCCGAGGATCTCCGATCACACGACATATGTAGCACTTAACCCTTGCATATGTCAACCCGCCACCGGGGTTCTTAAGACCAGATCAGGTTCACGCAAACCGAGAGCAGAGATACACCACCGTCCAGCCTCTTGCTACGGAGGGTACACGCTACTCCCGCCACCGCTCCACGCCCATTTCGTGTTATCTTATTCTGGCCTTAGTCTGCCCGAGGCAAAGCTTACCCATGACGAGGCATGTGACCAGTTAAAGGGTCCTCGATCATCAAGCCTACATACTCATCCAATCCTTAATCAACCTGGGTAGAACATCACCTGTTCCTAACCCAAGTCTCGATTTAAGTACTTCCATCCTTAGGATTGTTTCTGTTCCTTAGGATGAAAAGAGCATCACAGGGAGCTTTGCAGTAAGATCCCACCACGCTCTCAATGAAAGTATTCTTGCAGGTAGAAGCCATCTTTCCTCAGGATAACCCCTGAGCTAGGCAGTATTGCAAAAGACAACCTCTATCCACAAGATCTAAGCAGGGCTAAGCATTTTTGTAAATCAAATTTTGATACTTCACCAGAAGTATCTATAAAGGTATGGATATCAAGGAAGGCAATGCATCAAAGGGTTTCAAGCAACTCCTATAAACCTAATGCACATTTCACTAGACTTAAGTGTGCGAAAAGTATTTAAAAACACAAGGAAGGGGTTGCATGCACCGGGGCTTGCCTTATTGCAGGAGAAGATCCAAAGTCCTTATATCACAATAACCAGTTAGATGGAACCAACCACTGGATCTACAGCACTCGAGCAGACTCCTCTTCAGGAACTACTTCTTGAATTTCAACTTCCTTTTCTGGGAGCTCTACATGAAATGATATGAATATGAATGCTTATGCTTTTGTAATTTGCAACGAAGATAGCAAAACAACTCTCTAGACTATACCAAAATCCATGTTCTTTTATGTAAACTTGTTTCTTCACCAACTAATTCCTTTTATCCACTAACCGCACCACTATGATTCACACGCACATCACAAAGCCCAAGCTGATGGTGTGAACCACAAGCCAGCTATAAACAGTCGCGAACAATCTTTCCCAGGACATAAAACTATGCTACCGATTAATCCAAACACACACGCAACCATGCCAGTAGAGATCAAACAACCAGTTCAATGAGTTTCACCCGTAAGTATAGATACTAGAACACTACACAGAAATCGTGGAATCGTACCGTGTTATCCCAACTACGGGAGGGCAGGAACAACCCCGGCATGGTCACCATAGCCAGTGGCAAATATGTTTCCAACAAAACCAAGGGTACCAGATGGCTGAGAGGTGTTAGGGGGGGTGACGTGGGTGTAGATGAGTAGCAAGGCACATAGGGGAAACCAGGAAATCGTCGAGAGCACAAGCAATTCAGTTTGGGCTCCAAACTAGCATAACAAGAGGTGGCTTGATGGAGGTCGGGCTGGGGCTATTTCAAAGGGGAAATGATAATTAACAATCCCCAACACACAAATATCACTTGGTCCAAATCTGCAGGTTGTAGATATCTGCAGATAGTAGACAAAATAGATATGATCTCTTCTGTCCACATCTCCCAAACAGTCCAAAACTAGATATTTTGCAGCAGAGCTGAAGTCACTAGATCCTTGGTTTTGCACCCCACCCATATCCCAACTCGAGCACACCAGTGGAGCACAGGAAAGGGAGAAAAATCTTCCTCAATTTCCTATCCCAAACACTGAATCAACTTCCCTGACATCAGTGTCCCATTGCACAGCTCCCAGTTTGGTCTACTTTATCTCACAAACTTCCTCAACAACGACCCCTTCTTCCCTAATAAAAATACTCTCCAATCATTGCTCTTCCACTTTGGTACAATACCCCTAGGCTGAAACCACATAGAACAAAAATTATGGGACACAAAAGTAGAGCAAAAACACTAAGAGGTTCAGTTTCAGCTGAAGTGAAACAGTCCCCCAGACAGTCTGACAGAGGAAGTTTAGGTGCATTTTACTCTAAAGTTTGTTAAGCACCAAGTCAGACCCACATAACAAAACTTGTACTTCTTTACTTGGTCTCCAACCTTGTTACATAGTTCTTAGCCTAACACCTGGTGGAATGGTCACAAAAGTGTTCCCAAACTGACACCAAACAGTGCAACTTCAATTTTCAGGCACTGATTGAAATTCAGTTTCTGTAACTGACAGTCCCAGTTTTAAGCAACTATTACTCCACTTTTCATGTAGTAAAAAGTCAACCTTATTTAAGAAAATTTGTTCACTATTGTATGGTCTTCCATTTTACTATAGAAACCATAGTCCAAAACCCCATAGATTAGCCACAAGAAAGCTCCGAAGTTGAGCAAAACTCACTGAAATTCAGTTTTAGATAACTGAATCAAGTCTGAAATTAAAGTCTGACAGCATGTTTTGGAACGCCATTTTCTCCCTATTCTAATCATATTCAAGGGCATGATCCTTACCAAGGGTTACTTCCCCAACATTTATCTCCATGTTTGCTACAGAAACTAGAGCCTAAAAGCACATGGATTGATCACAGAACAAACATAGTACGATCGTGTACCTTGCTGAGTTGCCTTGGCCACGGCGAGATGGCCAAACTGACCGGCATGGTCACTACTGGTAGGCCGATGGTGTTCCAACACTTGTGCAGAGCAAACATTGTGGCTGGGAAGAGACTAGCATCAACTGGAGCACAAGGACTTCCACACTTTTACACTGGTCTTGGGCTAGAATCTGAAGGCCAGGTGAATCCTTCACTGAACCAGATTTCAGAGCCACCATATATATAGCAAACATCCCTAGACATGGCCAACATGCAGTGAAGCAGTGTGTCCCAGAGCGCCAGCAACATATGGACTTCAACACGTGGCTAACATGCATCAAATACTCACAAACTAACAGGCACAATATAGACACTGAATCTGGACAGCTAGCACACAAATATCCCTTGTGGATATGCTCTAACAACCCAAAATATCAACCTTATTCAGTGAACACAGATAGGCAGGCGTATGGCTGAGAACACCACTTGTGGCTAAGCACAAAGAGGTCCAAGACTTGATATTTCTGCTGGGGTAGCCACTAGAATTCCTTTGCTGCCCAGCTCAATCCACCCAAGGCTAACAGATAAAGTCTCCCTGTTCACTGCCTTCAAACAGTCCAAAACTGGATATTCTTCAGTACAGAGTCAGCCCCAAACTTCTAAGCTGTGCATTTAATCCTTATCTCTACCCCTTCACTCAAATATAAACACAACAAGGAAGACAGATCTTCTTCAGTTACTTGAACAGAATCTGAACCCAATTCTGAATCAGCCTCATCAGCTCTACTGTCTGGTTGCATACTCCCTGTTAACCCCCTTCAACTTCTCAATTTCTCGTAATAACAGGGAGAGCAAGTTTAATAAAACTTGTCCACCAAACATCCCTCTACGATTCCTCCACAGAACCCTTAAGCTTTTACCCCTTGGATCAACCATCAACTAGCTCCAAAGTCTAAAGAAAAACACTAAAAATTCAATTTCAGAGGTCTGAAACAGCATACACTAATTCTGACAGGGCAAGTTTGGGAGCAATTTTACTCACAACCTTGTACAATACCAGGCTCACTCACTTCAAGAGACATGTTCCCCTTCATATGGACTTTGACTTTACTACAGAACTCTTAACCAAAATCTCCGTAGATTAATCATCATAGAGCTCCAAAGGTAGGTAAAAACTCACTCAAACTGCCAGCAACAGTTAACTAAATTTACATATCTCCAGTCTGATAGCACAAATTGGAGCCACTTTTACTCCTCTTTTTGTGTAGCACCAAGTCCAACCCTCTTTATAAAACTTATTCTCTGTACTATAGACTTCAACTTTGCTATATAATTTTTAGTCCAAAATCCCATTATTTAGTCTCAAAAGGACCTCAAACTGGGCACCAAACACTGATTTTCAGTTTTCAGTGAACTGAAAAAAAAAATTCAGTTTCAGTCACAAGGCAGTCCAACTTTGAGCAGTTGTTATTCCAATTCTTGTATGGGATCATGTCCATCACCCTTTAAGGAAGTTGTTCACCAATATATGGTCTTTAATTCCTCTGCAAGCACCATAGTATAAAACCTTATAGAAGAGCCACAAACAAGCTCCAAAACTGCTATCAAAACACTGAATTCAGTTCAGTTGACTGTTCACCATCTGAAAATTCAGAAATACAGCAGCACCACTTGGAGCCACTCTTTTTCCTGGGTTCCATATGTTTATAGGGGCAAGTTTCTTAATAAAGTTTATACTCCTATAGTTCCTCTACAAGTTTGATGTAGTGACCATTAACCAAAACCTCTTGGATTACAAACTACAATAGCCCAAAGTTTGCTCCAATTGCTGAAATTCAGAAATCTGAATTTCACTAAGTCTGAAATCTACACTTTCAGACAGCTCTACTTTAGACCAGCTTTTCTCTAGGTTCCAAATAGCTTTAGGGCTAAGTGTATTAATCAAACTTATACTCCTCATGTAGCTCTATAACTTTGTTATAATGATCATCTTCCAACTGGTTATAGATCAAATATTATGAAGGCCCAAAAACAGCTAGTTGATATTATTTTCAGCAAACTTCAAATCTGATTCAAAACTGAATTAAACTTTTTACTCCAACTTTTCCTCTAAAACTTGGAATTCTCCATACATGAAAGTTGTTCAACTTTCCAAAATCTACAACTTTGATATATGGACCACTAGCAAATTCTCTCTAGATTTAAAACTCCACTTTTGGGCTAGTTGAGGGTTTCAAATGTGACTCCTCATCTAGTGATTTATCAACTCAATCCATAATCCTAAAAGCCAAGTGACTCCCCTTAATCTCAAATCCAGTCTAGTAAATGAAACTCATGTCCAAAGTGTCCTTAGTTTAGAATTTGCTTTACTTAACCATCTCTTCCAAGCAAAATGCAAGTTAAGACTTGGGTTATTCCAGCTCCTTAAGTGCGTCTTCCACTTGACCATCATTCCAAAACAAGGCCACTCTAGGCTCTAAGACTTAACTTTAGCACTTAAGACTCCAAGTCAATTTGTTACTTGCTCAAGAGATGACCTACTCCTGTTTAGCTTAGGTCCTTAACGAAGTCCTCTACTCTACACACAATATCACCTTATTGTAAAATTTTGATCTAGTGAATGCATTCTGGATGTGACAAACAAGTTAATGCAAATGCTTATGATGACATGTCAGAGTTTTAGTTTACGTAACACCAGGGGTGTTACACCTGGCCTCCCGATGATGGCGTTGTACCCGCAGTCGAAATTCGCCACTTCGAACCTTACGAACTCGGTTCTGTAGTTTTCTGGAGTTCCGAAGGTGACGGGCATGTAGATGTGGCCCAGCGGGTATTCCCCTTCGGTCGGCACGATGCCGAAGAAAGGAGTGTCCGACTCGTGGAGCTCTTTGAGGTGAACTCCCAAGCCTCGGAGTGTCCGGGGGAAAGTGACGTTGATGCTGCTCCCCCCGTCCACTAACACCTTCTTCACCCTGCTTTCTCGGATCACCGGATCGACGAGGAGCGGGTATTTGCCTGGGTGGTCGAAGTTGAGCCATTGATCCGCCCGAGTGAAGGTGATCGGGTGCTCCGACCATCGGTACGGAGCTGGAGGGCCGGTGGTTGCCACCAGTATCTGGCGATCGTTGAGCTTTTGCTGTCTTTTGTTCTCTTGCGCCCCATGTCCGCCGAAGATGACATTGACCTCCCTGTCAACGCGCAGGAAAGCTCCTCCTCCTCCCTCCTCCTGCTGCTGGGGTTGTCGTGGTTCTTCTGGTCCTCCCCGTGGCGGAGGAGGAGGTAGAGGTTGGAAAGGTTGGCCGTGCCCGACGGAGTGCTTGAAGTCCCGGCAGTTCCGAAGAGTGTGGCGCATGTCCTTGTGGTACGGGCACTGGGCGTCGAGGATGTTGTCCAGCGTGCGCTCGCCTCCGCGAGGTCCTCCCCGGGCGCGAGAGGCAGGTGGTCTGGCGGCGTGCACCTCTTCGCGAGGTCTCTTCTCCCAGCGTTTGTCAGGTTGCTGGTTCGCATCGCGCCGTGGTGCTGCCGGTGCGAGCTTTGCTCCCCCGATGAGGTCCAGGGCTCGCTCGTCAGCGGTGATGTAGAGGTCGGCTTCCCGGAACAGCTCCTCGGAGGTAGTTGGCGCCTTCTGCAATATGGCTCGGACGAAGGCCGAGTCATTGGATCCTTTGTAGAAGTCCTCGATCACGGCCGCCTCCGTGACTTCGGGGATACGATTTCTCATGGTCTGGAACCTTTTGAGGTATGACCGGAGAGTTTCGTCCCCTCGGCGTTTGATGGATTTGAGGTCCCAGGGTTGTGCCGGTTTGTCGGAGAGGGACTGAAAGTTGGCGGTGAAACGTCGGCTGAAATCGCTCCAGTCGTCGATGCAATGCCGGGGTAGATGTCGTAGCCATTGTAGTGCGTCTTGCCCGAGGACAATGGGTAAGTACGCAGTCATTACGTCCTCGGATGCTCCGGCGGCTCGAGCGGCGGTGGTGTAGACGGCCAGCCAGCCTCCTGGGTCCTGCTTAGGTTCATACTTATCGACATTGGATACCTTGAAGTTAGGGGGCCATTGAATGGCCCTAAGGCGTGGAGTAAGGGCAGACACCCCGCATGTGTCCTCCTGTCGTCGGGGATGATGCCTGTCCCGAGGAGGGGAGTAGTTGTTGTGGTTCCTCGACCGTCCCCTGGTAGTTCCACCAGTCGAGGCCGTCGTTGATTCGGCTCTGGTGGCTTGACTCCGAGTTGGGATGCCATGATCCCTGTCATACTCCTCTCGGCGGCGGATCTCGTTCTCATGCCATCGTTCACGCGAAGCGTTGATGGAGCTCCACGCGTCTCGACGACTGTTGATGGCGTGTCGCAAGTCGTTCGGCGGGTGAGCGAGAGGTAAAAGATGGTTGGCTGCTTGGGTGAACAAGCGTCGATAGCCCTCTGCATCGGGAGTTCGAGGGAATCCGTCAGCTATTCGAGCTAGTACTCCTCTGACTTCACTCGGCGTGTTCATGGCTCGGGCGAAGTCGGGGTTCAGGTTGCGGCCGAAGAGTGGATTTTCCCAGCGCTGCCTTGCGTCTTGCTCGGCTTGTTCCTGAGCTCGTCGACGATCACGTCGTCGGGAGTTCCTTCGTTCTCTGAAGACGCATTCTTCCGAAGTTTCTCCCATCTCCGAGACCTCGTCTCGCGAGACAGGCTGCTCCGGATCCCGTTCTCCGGCTTGGTGATGTCGCCGGATGTTTCGGCGCCGGTTTCCTCGTCGACGGGACTCCCGCTGAGGTGGTTCTTCCCCAGGCGCGGTCGGCTCGTCGTCGGAGACAGGAGGCAACTCCACTCTCCCGATGAAAAGAACGTCGGGGTAGAATGGCGTGGCTGTCGTGGCGATCTTCCTTCGGAGAGCTGGAGGTTGCGCTTTTCTGATATCTTCGAAGTTTGTTGGAGGAGACTTCTTTCTTGGCGGATCTGCAATGCAGTGTAGAGTTCCCTCTTCGTCTGCTACGAACGAGATCGTTCCGAAGCAGAACGTGGATCCGGGACGGAAGGTGATCTTGTCGTGGAAGGTGACGGCCATTGAGCTAGCTTAGATCGTCGACACACCCCCTACCTGGCGTGCCAGCTGTCGGTGTTTTGGGTCCGACCGCACACCTAGGGTTGCCCCTCGAGGTGTTTTTAGGAGTAGGACGGTGTCGCCGACTGTAGCAAAATGGTTCGTGCCAGATGCACGGGGGACAATGGACGGTATTTGTAGGTTCGGGCCGCTTAGAGATGCGTAACACCCTACGTCCTGTCGTCCTCTATTTTAGCGCATAGGTCCCTGGTTTGTTTTAATTAGACCCCTGGACTTTTATTTAATCATAGATTTAGTCCTAATTTCATATTTCAAACTTCAAAACTTGTTTATTTCATATCTTTTTCATATGAACTCCAAATTTAGTGGTTCAAATTGCAAAATGTTCACCAAATTATTCTCTGTTCAAATAAAATATGACCAACTGTAATCTGTACACTTTAATTTTTACACTTAGAATGTAGAATTAAAGTATATGTTGATTTATTTATTTAATGAAATAAATAAAAGGAGAACCCTAGGAATAAAGTATATTCAATCTTGAGAGATTAGTGTTATGCATTACTTGGATTTATTTTTGGCTTAACCTCTAGGCCTTAATGACATAAATAGAATTAGGAATGTAATTATGGATAATACTTAAAAGATAATCAAATCTCTAAATGAGAGTAGTTTATCTTATAATTCTAGCTTTCATTTGTTTTAATCACTACTTAACCTTTTTGAGCTATGTTCCAAACATTTAGAGAGTAATCAATTCCCTAATTAGGATTAGTCCATTTTTATAACTTGACCTCATTCCTCTGTACTTAATATTGTACCTTCTTGAGTTGTGTGCCAATATTTGTACATGTGTGATGTGATGTTCATTTTTACCTTCCAAATGTATTGAATGTATGCTCACTTTACTTAGACAATGAGCAGCTCGTGGTTCCTAAGTGTGTTGCCGAAGATCCCTCTGAGCAACAACCTGGTGAAGGCAAGTGTCCTCAGACCAATCATGTCCTACTTTACTTTATAATTCATTGTCCTGCATTACTTTATTGAAACCTAAGGATTGACTAGTTTGTATTTCCCTTACCCTTGTTTACCTTTTTGGGTTAATCATGGTTAGCTTATGCTATTTCTTAAACTTAATCAATGAACATGATGTGATCTTTTATGATACGATGATGTTATCCCGATGGGGTCCTTGTGATTACTTTAGGGGGCTCACGCTCTTTCCTGAGTACCTCTCCGTAAGGACCTGTTTGGGGAGTGACAACCCGGGATAACAATGCAACCATGAGGGTGGAATGGGACGCCCTTAGCTGATTAATTAGAGGAACCAGAGGAGTAGTTGGCTTCGCCGTAGGGCCGTCAATGGGGTCCGGGCACAGTACTTGCTCTACCGAGGTTGGTTGCAAAGGTTCTTTGATTTGGTTTTGTTAGTTACCCTTCCTTTGGGGAGATGTACTGTGTTTATCACACTGGAGAAACCTAACGGGCGGCTATGACCTCTGGGAAATCTTTGTAAAGGCTACGTAGTGAGACCCTGCTAGGTCACCTTGGTAGTGATCAATGGGGAGGCTAGAACCCCAGGCAGAATGGGAATCACGACTTGTGGGTAAAGTGTGCAACCTCTGCAGAGTGTTAGAAACTGGTATATCAGTCGTGCTCACGGTTATGAGCAGCCTTGGGATCATCTTCGATTAGAAGAACAATTGTTACTTTTATGATGATGATTAACAATGGTAATTATAATCCTGATCTCTGATATTTCCTCTTGGAGGGAGTGCCTCTGGGTAATAACTGGGTTATTACTAAAATTTGGCTTTACTTATAATAATAAAACTTGACCAACTAAAAGCAACTGCTTAACCTTAACTCCACATACCGCTAGTCCACCTTAGCTAAACGAGACATTTGCTGAGTACGTTGATGTGTACTCACCCTTGCTTTACAAACCACCCCACCCTGGGTTGTCCCCACTGTTCTCAATGCTCAGGAGGTGAAGTTGGCAACATGGATGACTTCGAGGAGTTCCAGGAATACGACGAGTTCTAGTTCTTTCTTAGTGGCAAACCCCCAGTCAGCTGCCTGTGTAGGCTTAGCATCTATGTTTCGTAATTTTGCACTTTGATATTTATGTTGAATAATGGTTATGTATTAGACTCTATGGATGTCTTGGACATCTTGATGTAATAAAGTACCTTTCCGCTATTTATTTCAAGCATTGTGTGATGATGTCCAATTATGTAATCGCTGTGTACGTGAGTTTCTAATCCTAGCACGTACATGGTTTGCATTCGGTTTGCCTTCCAAAATCGGGTGTGACATTATTTTGCCAAGTGCCACAATCTGTCTTCCTCCGAAGCCACAAAGAGGGTGTGTTGCATCATGAATCTTGTCTTCTGCTTCTTGCATCTATCTGAAAGCCCTTGCAAAGATGATGTCCGCTGCACTGCCTGTGTCAACCAGAACATTGTGGACCAGAAATCCCTTGATAACACAAGTTATAATCATGGCATCATTGTGAGAATAGTCTTTAAGCTGAAGATCCTCCTAGGAGAAGGTGATTGGGACGTGAGACCACTTGGATCTAATGAAGGGTCCTTGCACCCCAACATGCTGCACTCTTCTCTGTGCTTCCTTCTTCTGCTTCTTGTTAGCTGGCTCTGAGCTTGAACCACCTATGATTGGGAGCACCAGCTTCATAATTGAAGGTGCTATAGCTTGGTTGTTGTACGAAGCCATTGTCACAACAGTGGAGGTGAGTTCACCGGAGGTGGTGAAAGTTGCCTAGAGGGGGGTGAATAGGCAAGTTAAAACTTTTTCAACAAAAACTAGAAGCAAACTAGGTAAAACTGAATTGATCTCGAAATTCACCCAGTTAACTTTGGAAATGAGATGATCTAAATGATCCACAGGGTTCAAAGTAGTAGATCTAAAAATCCACACACCAAAAAGATATAAACAAATCTTTCATGGAATGGTGAGAGAACAAAGAACACAAACCAACACAATGAGCAAGAACACAAGAGACACAAGATTTATCTCGAGGTTCGGTCACACCACCAAGGTGCCCTACTTCCTCGTTGAGGCGCCCACAAAGAGCCGGGTCTCTTTCAACCCTAATCCTCCCTTTGCCGACCATAAAGGTCAAGCCCACACACTAATCTTTGCTCAAACGAGTGGGTAATACAAACTTTCTTGTGGTCTTCCACAAGATTTGGAGACTCACAAGCGACACCTAGTCGTCTAGGAGCTAGAAGCTCCAAGAGTAATAAATCCACAAAGAACTCAATGTAGTACCAAAGCTCGAATGAAGAAGAGCAAGAGAGATTTGGAGATGAAGCACAAAAACCGCAGCTCTCAAACTCACTCAAAGATTTCTCTCCAAAGATTTGAAATGGGAGAGGCAAGAGGTGTGTGAGAGAGAGTGGGAGGTGTTTCTCAGGTTAGAAATGGAGTTTTGTGCATGCTCTACTATGGGGAAGAGTGTGGGAGGTGTATATAAAGGTGCCCTCAAAAGCTGGTGGCCGTTGGGGAAATCTGACTGAAAAACGGTTGAACCGGTTCTAAAACCGGTTCAACCGGATTCCACCAGGGAGTTTTTGGTTCACTGGCGGACTCAGCCAGAGACTGGACCGGTCCCAAATTCGTTTGAGCCGGACTCAAAATTCGGTTGAACCAATTTCAAATTCGATTGAACCGGTTTCAAATTTGGTTCAGTCGGTTTCAAATTTGGTTGAATTGGATTCAAAATTCGGTTGAACCAGTTTTCCAAAAATCTGCACACGACTTTTTTTGACTGGCAGACTAGCAGGTCAGACTGTGATAGAGGGGAACAGTGCAGAAACCGGTTGAACCGGTTTTAATCCCTGTTGAACCGATTTTTGAAACTATTGCACAGATTTTGAGAAAACTGAAGTTAAACAAGGGTAGAATGGAAGTTTTAGATCAAGGATTTTGAGCTTTAGTACCAACACCAACCTTCTTTATGGATCCTCCTTGATAGTACGATGATTCCTATACTCAAGTTAGATAAAATATAATTAAGTGAACTCCTTGAGTCATTGGTGTCTCAAGTGTGATTTCTCCATGGTGTTGCTTCATAAGGATCACAAACATCTTTGTCTCACCTTTTGAAGCAAACACAAATCGAGCCTGTGACTTGTGCCATTTCATCATATATGAGTTCAAATCATGGCTTCAAGACACCTTACTGATGCATCAACATGTTGTAACTCTTCATAGCTGATTAGTTCGTCGACTTAGTGCAAGTACTCTCTTCTTCACCTTAGCCATGGTACCTTGGTCTACAAGCCATCGCTTGGCCTTCACCTTCACTTAGTTCCTCGAAGCCCTTTCCTTGCTATCTTCACCCTATCAAGCCATTCTTGAGTCACATCCTATTGAGCATCCATTGAGAGAATCATTTCTTCAATATTGTGAACCTTACTTGAATGTCATCTAGATATAACTGCTAAGATCAATCAAGCTCTAGTTTGATTCTCATATATTCATATATGGACTAATAGTAATATGGTCAAGCCAATTCACGGTTCCTCATATCTTATTCACTTTGGCTTGACCAATCCTCTTAATCACTTCAACCTCTATTATGATCATATTTATGCATAGTGATTTCTCAGGTCTTGTCCATATATTCAAACCAATATAGAGATCATATTATATCCATTTGCATTGTCTCACTAGTTATTTAACCTTGTGTTAAACCTTTGTTCATTGTCATTATACACTATTCAAGTATGTTCATCATACTGAATTTCCTGTTCAACACTTAGCAAACTTGTTAGTCCTTTAAATGTGTTGTTATCCAAATCACCAAAACTCACAAAAGGACGAATGAACTTTCAGGTGGGCGCCAATGTTGGTCACTTGTTCTCAAAAGCTATGAATCAAGAACAAGGCAACACAAATGTTAATGGTTAAAGACCTTCGTCCTTTGTAACATTATTTCCTTTAGGATATAATGATCTTTGGACGAAGGTCGTGAAGGACATACCTTCATCATTTTAACATACATAGATATAAACATAAACATATGTAACACAGAAAAAGTATGAATAAACATATTAAATCGATAAATCATACATATTGACATTATATAATCATGAACAAACACTAATGATATTAAGTTACATTTGTACCTTCGGCTTGACAGAAGGTAAAAATCCGAAAGTGACGTGCAAGTGATTACAAGTCAACATGAATAGTACGGAGGTACTGTTCATCTATTTATAGGCACGGGACATAGCCCGAACAAAATTACATTCATGTCCTTGATAACTAATCATAACCATGACACAAACTATTAGGGACTATGCGGTCTTTTCCTCTTTAAGTCGGTGCCACCCTTCGTCTCAAACGTGTCATCATGCCGAAGCTCTTTCAATTGTAGCTTCGGCATACATCTTCATGTCACGCCTGCTTGCATGTCATCTTGCCGAAGGTGTTTTTGCTCAAGCGTGTCATCATGCCGAAGCTCTTTCAATGCTCAAGCGTGTCATTATGCCGAAGCTCTTTCAATTGTAGCTTCGGCATACATCTTCATGTCACGCCTGCTTGCATGTCATCTTGCCGAAGGTGTTTTTGCTCAAGCGTGTCATCATGCCGAAGCTCTTTCAATGCTCAAGCGTGTCATCATGCCGAAGCTCTTTCAATTGTAGCTTCGGCATACATCTTCATGTCACGTGTGCTTGCATGTCATCTTGTCGAATGTGTTTTTGCTTAGAGGACCTTCGGCGGAGAAGAAGGCCCCCAACAGTGCATAAATGGAGTCAGTATGTGTCCTATGCATCAATTTTAGGGCATGTTTGGTATGGCTCTGCTCTACCCCAGAGCAGCTCCGATCCACTCCAAAACTCTGTGCGGAGCAGCTCTGCTCTAGAGTTTAGATTGTTTCTCATAACCGATGGCAGTGGTGGGTAAATAACTCAAAACTCCATGACTAGGTTGTTTTTTAGAGTTTTTGGAGCAGCAAAAGAGGTACTCTAAAAAATTGTACTGCAACTCCAAAAACTCAATAAAGTTTACAACTCTGGAGTTAGGGTGTTTAGCATGCTCTGGCCAGCTCCTCCTTGGAGTTTTACACTGGAGCCATACCAAACAAACCCTTAGTACAGTATAGTCATGGAGTTTGAAGTAGAATCAAAGTCGAATTGAGTTTGTACTCTCACATGATGCAGACGTACTAGCTGGTCCTCTTCAACTCTCCAACCTTTTTTAAGTCCTTATTGATACACTTTAAGGTTTCTAATCAATAAAACATATGCTCTACCAATCATAAGATTAGAAAAATAATTAACTTGATAAGAACATATCTAAAGATTCATGACGGGCTCGTGCTTTTGTAACTGGATCTTGCAATATATCAAAAAGTGATGACCTTATTATCCTCTTCTTCTAGTGAGTTTTTTAACCACTCGTCCCCGTTCCTCAACAACTCATTCCCAACTCTCGGTGTTTCCAGTCGCTCCTTACTTACCCTACCTCCTATCATCTAAGAGTAGAGTTTGTATTATTTTTATTTAATGATTTTTATAGTGTTATACTATCATCCAAGGACATCTCCAGCAGGTCATGAAGATGGACTTGTATTGTAAGATATATTGTTTACAAAGTAGAGTTTGAAATATGAAATGAGATAGAGGGTAGAATAAGGAGGCTGAAATGTGCCTTGCTTAGTATCTGTCTATAACTGCTCCATAAATTTCACTGTGGATCTCGATCCGACTTCTTTCTTCCAAGCGTATCTTGCTTTGAGTCTGTTCGTGACTGTTCCACAAAATTTACTATGAAGCTGAAGTTCTTGGAGCATTCCTTCGGATACTCTCGTACCTCTATTTTTTAGCATAATTCACGTGTTTAGCAAAAAAATGGAGCAAAGGTAAAAAAAAATGTAGAGTAGAGGCGTCCTAAATAGGGCCTTAGAGCAACTCCAATAGTTATGTAAATTTTAGCTCTCTAAATCACAGATTTAAGAAGTTGCTAAATGGCTTTTAGAGTAAAAAAATGTGAGTTCTCCAATAGTTCTCTAAATATAGGTTGTAATTTTGTTTTGTATTTATCCACATAAAAAATAAGTCACAAAAACTATATAATGCATTCAACATTTTTGTTTAGGAAGTTGTTAAATGGTTGCCAAATGTAGAGAGAAAATAAGGTTAGATGATAAGTTGTTAAATTTAGAAAGTTTATTTAGAGAACTGTTGGAGAATAGTTTTCATGTTAACTACCTAAATTATTGATTTAGGAAGTCTTTTAGAGAACTACTGGAGTTGCTCTTAGTAAAGGAAGAGATGGGATGACGAGTAGATTTTTTGTGTCATTGTCTGTTGGAATGAATTTGAGAGCCCTAATATTTGAGAGCTGCTGTTGTAGTAAAATAAATAAAATGGTAGTGCATTACAAAAGGGCCAAGAGTCAGCTGCACCGGCCTGGCCCACTAGAAACTCGCTCCGCGAGATGGCGCAGCTGTCATACTCTTTGGTTTCTGCGTTGCGCTTTCGGCGAGTTTCGTCTAGAAATCCCGTCGGGCCCTCGGCCTCTTTCCTCCTCCCGATCCAATCTGTCGTCCAGACATCAGCGAAATGACTGTTAAGTAACTTAGTTAGGCCTTTTTGTTTGCACCTGGAATTGTTCCCGCTAAGGGCTTGTTAAGTAACCTAGTTAGGCCTTTTTGTTTGCACCTAGAATTGTTCCCGCTAAGGGCTTGTTCGGTTATTTTCAATCCATATGGATCGGAGGGGATTGATACGGATTGGAGGGGATTTTGACTTGTTAGGGATTGAAACCCCCTCAATCCCCCTCAATCCATATGGATTGGGGGAGAATCGAACAAGCCCTAATGAAAGTTTATATAAATTAGAGAAGCAATCCGGCTAAGAATAGTTTCGACCCATCAATCCGACACAAACGAACAAGGCCTTAGGGTTATGTGGTCAAATACCAATTTTGCTCTAACAGATCTCATATCTCTATATAAGGAACATGTACACCCACTTATATAAGATAGAAAAAAGAAAGAGGCCAGAGGTTCAACCCTACATCCTACGTCTTGTGTGCTTCTGGAAAGGGAGACAGGTCTTCCAAATCTTCTCGCGCCTAATCTGCTGATGGTAGGGAAGGGAGTGGATCTGATGATCCGTGGTAACATAGTTCTCAACACGTTATCAGCACGCTCTACCTTGACGTTGTTGTGGATCAGATCTGCATCAACTCTTCGTTAAGCCGGCAGGTCTCCCGGTCTAGCCAAACTGTCCTACGCGACAGCCTTTGGTTCCGTCTCTAGAAATCAAATGGTATGTCTTTGTGAGTATACTGAATCTACTGTTTATCATGGTAAAAAAACACACGGACGGTGGCTCTGCTGGCCATGCATCGCGTGAACTGCTTTGATAGGGTACCCCGCGTGCCTGCGCCGCGTGAACCGTCCAGCTGGCAGATGGCTTCTCCTGTGATGGCCGTTGCGCTAAGGCCATCAACTACTCAAGCCCAGATTTCAAGCCCGCGAGGCTATCGGGATCGCGAGTCAATCGTGCGTGCGCGCGACCTAGGTGGATGGATTCATCCCCTCTCCTCCCTGCCCTCGGCCCTCCCTTGCTGTTGATGCTTTCTGAGAGAGGCGATTGAGCCGTTAAAGCGTCTGCGAAAAAAACGGATCACCCGGTCAAAGCAGCACATAAAAAGGAAAGGAGCATTCATGGCAGTTATGTTGAGGAAAAAAAGGTAGATGAAGCAGGATCCGTTGCATCGTCTCTTGTATGGCCGCATGCATGATGCGTGCATGCAAAATGAAAAGTTGTATGGCTAGATTGACTCCGTAAAATCTGCATACGATTTTTATCTATTTTCATTTTTAATTCATTTATTGAAAATCGCCTAGGAGGCAATATTTTCCACATAAATTTCTAATTAAGAAACTTTGGTACTATTTTAATTGTACACATGCTTCATGTTATTTAATCCATTTATTTTATGTTCTAAATAATAAATAGAATAAAGCACTTTTTATGCTGCAATTTCTACCTTAATTAATTATTTCCTGTCGCAAATAATTAGTAGAAAAATGCATGTTTATATATGAAAAAATGACTTCTTGCACGTGATAAGCTTATGGTCATCTATTAATTTTAGTATTATTTTTCTGCTCTATTGTCGTGATAAATATATAGCAGAAATGTTAGAATGCATGTGAAGGCTATATTGTACTGTATGTACATACTCAAATCGCTCTAAATATTTGTGTTTCATTAAGTCTTTAGACTCATGCCAAATGATTAAATTGTATAGAGGGTACCTGACCATGCTGATCAGACTATATTATTAATCGGCTAAGTTATGATATTGGCTAAATATTGGTTGCTCCTTGTCAACATGATGCATTATTTATGTTGTACGAACTTGGTTGCGTCATGTAATTACTATGTTGCACTCTCACTTAGTCGGGCCACTCCCGTTGAGTCGGACCGCCATCACCGAGTCACGTATTTTTCGTTTGCCCTGCAGGCACAGTTCGTTTGCCATGATCAGCGAGCCACAATTACGCCTGTTGCGCATGTTGCGTGGACTTATCCTGTATCCCCGACTATCGAGCCACAATTGCGCCTGTTGCGCTTGTTACGGAGGCTTATTCATTGTCGTAGCCTTGATGGCCACACACATGTTGATGCCAGATACGCTGGAGCTTGTACTCGCGTGGAATGTGGTAGATTATTCGAGCCCCTGAAGTCACAGCATAGCGCAACTTTCGTAAACAATGTTGTTTAACTCTATATTTTATTTGATTGTGTTGTGTGGCATCATATATTTATTTATATTACCAAGTGGCCATATCAACTATATCAAGCTCTATAGTGCTTGAATAATCTGGGAAATTAAATAAAATAATATAGAACACAGATATGTTAATTCTCTCCTTTCTCATGCATGAACTTTTACCTGAAGTAACCCAAAGATATGAAATATAATGCATGAAAGCCTTTTGGCATCGAAGACATCACCAATTGGGATTCTATTAGTAAGCAATATGACCTTACCAAATGAATAAAGGCTAGAAATTTCAGTCATATATTGTTCAACCAGTTGTTGACACATTGCTCCCTTTGCCGCTGAAGTCGTCACGAGGGTTGCACTCAACCCCTTTCAAGTGATCCAATGATCAACTTGAATACCACAGTCTTTTCTTTTTAGAGTTCTCTTCCCGTTTGCGAGGAATCTCCACAAGTTGGAGCCTCTCGCCCTTACAATGTTGATCACACAAGAAGCATAGAAGTAAGGGAGGGAAAGCAACACACGCAAGACTCAAATCGCAGCAAACACACACACAAAAGCCAAGACGTGAGCACGAGATCATAGCGCAGGGAGTTTACAACTCGAACGGTGCTCAAATCTCTAACACTATGAACCGATTGCGTGATTGCGGAGTCTAGCAGTCTTAGTATGTTTAGTGAATGCTTGGTGTACTGCTCCATGCGCATAGGGGTCCCTTTTATAGCCCCAAGGCAGCTAGGAGGCGTTGGAGATCAACTTGGAAGGCAATTCTTGCCTTCTATCGGGTGGCGCACCGAACAGTCCGGTGCACCACCGGATATGAACAGTACCAGTCCGGTGCTCGATCTCCTTCCTTTTCTGGCGAAGCCGACCATTGGATCTTTGGTCCCATTGGCACACCGGACAGTCCGGTGATTTATAGCCACGTCGCCCCGCCGTTTCCCGATAGCAGTCACTTCGCCGCCGGGCCAGCCTGGGCACCGGACACTGTCTAGTGCACCACCGGACAGTCCGGTGTGCCAGGCTGGTGCTGGTTTAGCTGATCACAGCTGATACACCCAGCCCAGGTGGGGTTGGCCGAGGCCCAACAAATTAGGGTAGCCCGGAGCCCAACAGTTCTTTATGCACACCCAACTCAGGAAAAGGCCCAATCACCCTAAAAGACTAGTCCAATGGGGGAAAGGTGACTCTCCCTTTTAAAGTGGCTTCCTCCTCCCAAGTTAAGCGAGGTGGGATAATTCTGAGACTCACACGGTCACCATCCGACTATAATTGGGCCAACTGGGCCAATTGTGTCTTTGCCAACGGGTAATAGTGGAGGATGTCCTCATCAACAGCCACTTCTTCTTCACCCCTTTTTCTCTTTTCTTGGCCATGTCTCTAGCACTTAGATAAATATGTTAGTACCCAAAAACAATTTACTAAGTCCGGAGACATACCTTGTTCCTTGATTTGCATCTTGGCACTTATGAACTTAAAACAATGTGTTGGGCATCTAATCACCAAAACAATTATAGAAATGGCCCAAGGGCACATTTCCCTTTCAACTATCTATTATTGAATCCTGGTCCCAGACGGATATCGGTCTTATTTCGCTCTTGCCAAGCAGTTATCACCATTTGCTTAATCAAAAGCTTAGCAATCATATGTTTTTCCCAGATAAAATGAATTGTTGGCCTTGTTTGTTCCATTCCAAAGCTTCCCTTTTTGCTGAACAATGAAGAGATCAAAGTAATGTTTTATAGAATAAATTGGTGTATAATATGAGGAAAAAAGTTTGCCCAGTTGACAGCTTACACGACAAATATTTGACTATTTTTATAAGTTCTTGAAAGTCGCCTAGAGGGGGGTGAATAGGCGAAACCTGAAAATTAAAACTTTATCCCCCAACTAGATTCCTTGATTAGTGGTTAGAACAAGATGCACAATTATCGGAGTATAAAAACTAAGTCCTTTGCTTGTAAAGAGTATTGCTTTCAGATAATGCGATATTGATAAATCAATGCAACTAGAAGATCTATGAGAATAGAGCAAGAGGGCTTAGATAAGAAGAGTAATAACACAAGTTCTTTCCTGCACGGTGTTGCTTCACTAAAAGAGAATTTAACTTGAAGCAACACCAAATAATGTTTAGCAAAGAATAGTGCAAGAAAACTTAGAGTGGGGGAAAACAAACAAATCACAAGTAATGAACACAAGAGACACGAGGATTTGTTTTACCGAGGTTCGGCCCTCGAAGGCCTAGTCCCCGTTGAGGAGTCCACTAAGGACGGGTCTCTTTCAGCCCTTTCCCTCTCTCCACCGATCACACAAGACCGCGCAAGCTCTTCTTCTTCTCAAGGATCACTTAAGACCCCGCAAGGATCACCACACTCTTTGGTGTCTCTTGCTAGCTTTACAAGCCTCCAAAACTTTGGAGGAAGTTCAATGGGAGTCAAAACTCCTCGCGCAAATGAACACAAAGATGTAGCACACACTATCTCTCAATGAATCTCACAAGGCACTAGTGCTAAACTCAATTGAGTAGCTCTCTCTCGCTTGCTCTCTCTTTTGTGGCACTTGTGTTGGTTGTAGTGGTCTAAATCTTGTGTATAGGATGGATCAATGAATAGAGGTGGTTGGGAGGGCTTGAGTATGTCAACTAGATGACTTGGAATGTTGCTTGGGCTCCCCCTTTTTGAAGTGACCGGTTGGGGTGGTATTTATAGCCACCATCCAAAATGTAGCCGTTGGAGAAGGCTGCTGGCGATGGGCACACCGGACAGTCCGGTGCGCCACCGAACAGTGTCTGGTGCGCCACCGGACATTGTCCGGTGCGCCGCCACGTCATCCAGATGTTAGGGCTTTGAGCTGGTCGACCGTTGGAGGCTTTGTCCCCATGTGGCACCGGACAGTCCGGTGCCCCTCTGACCAACTGCTCTGACTTCTGCCGCGTTCACTGTGCTGCACTGTTCCCTGTCAGAGTCGACCGTTGCGCGCAAATGACCGTTGCTCTGCTGGCACACCAGACAGTCCGGTGGCCCACCGGACAGTCCGGTGAATTATAGCGGAGCTGCGCCTGGGAAACCTGAAACTGAAGAGTTTGAGGTTGATCCTCCCTGGTGCACCAGACACTGTCCGGTGGTGCACCGGACAGTCCGGTGGTGCACCGGACAGTCCGGTGCGCCAGACCATGGAGCACTTTGGTTTCCTATGCTCCTTTCTTTTGAGCCCTTTTAATCTTTGTATTGGTTTTGAGTTGAACCTTTGGCACCTATAGAACATATACTCTAGAGCAAACTAGTTAGTCCAATTGTTTGTGTTGGGCAATTCAACCACCAAAATCATTTAGGAAAAGGTTAGACCCTATTTCCCTTTCAATCTCCCCCTTTTTGGTGATTGATGCCAACACAAACCAAAGCAAATATAAAAGTGCAGAATTGAACTAGTTTGCATAAGGAAGTGCAAAGGTTGCTTGGAATTGAAACCAATCTTTTTCTTCTACTAGATATGCATGGATGCTTTCCTTCTTGGTATTTAAAAATTTGGACCACGCTTGCACCACTAGTTTAGTTTTTGCAAATTCTTTGTAAATTCTTTTCAAAAGCTTTTTGCAAATGGTCAAAGGTACATGAATAAGATTGAAAGAAGCATTTTTAAGATTTGAAATTTTCTCCCCCTGTCTCAAATGCTTTTCCTTTGACATAAACAAAACTCCCCCTTAATGAAATTCTCCTCTTAGTGTTCAAGAGGGTTTTATAAATTTTTGAAGATACTTTCCCTTTTTGAACACAATAAGATACTAATTTGAAAACTTCATTTTGAAAATCCGGTGGTGGTGGTGTGGTCCTTTTGCTTTGGGCTCATACTTCCTCCCTCTTTGGCATGAATCGCCAAAAATGGATACTTGTGAGTGAAATATAAGCCCTTTTACTTTCTCCCAATGGCAAACAAATATGAGTGAAGATTATGAAAAGTTAAACTAGGTATGAAGCAGGGTTAATGCATGGACATGCTTTCTCTTCCTTTTATACAAGATATGCAAAGAATGTATAGAAAAGGAAGATTTAGGTACATGTGTAAATGAATAGAAGTAGTTTTACCGTTTTGTACCTTCACATAGAGACGCTCTCTTCATTGTGCTTTGTCCTTAGTCTTAGTTGCTTAAGACCTATACTTAAGACAATATATGGAAATATTTTGCACAAGAGAGAGTTCTACACCTAGTGATCCTTTCCAAGTTATTGTTAGCATATATCAAATGGATCACAAATTGCATAAATGTATCATGAATTCTCCTTTTAACTTAGTGCATATCAAGAGATATCGATTGATAGTATATGCGGCACTAAGAAACATAAGTGTTAATTGAAGTTATTCAATGATCAAATAAATAACAGATGAGATCAAAAGAACAACATATGCATTAGATTATCAATTAAGCGTAGAATAGGAGAATTCAGTAAATATGCTACTTTAGAGTGAAAGATAAGAATTTAAAAATAGTAGCATACTTCATGAGAAACTCATTCTCATGCAAGAGACTATATGAAATTACTAAGATAAAGTGATAGTCTCAATATAATCAAGATATAGAAAGAGGCCCCCCCTAAAGATATGCATCAAGTATTTGAATGAATTGAATGGATGAATTTACTTTAAAGACAAATAGGGAGAAGCATTATACATCTTGATCAAGGCTCATGAAATTTGCAATAAACAACTTAGGCCTGGTATTCTCATAATGAAAAAGGTTTAGAATGCTTACAACTACACCATTGATTGTTTTGAGGGTCTTATTATCCAAGTGGATGTTGTTGTTCTTGATGTCCTTCTCTTTCATGTGAGTGTCCTCCCTTTGTAGTTGTTTCTTTTTCCTTTCAAACTTATTGAAAATACTCAAGAAAGATGTTAATAGCACAAGGGAGTTTATGATGAAGGATGACTACTTTGGATAAGAAATAAAAACACTTTATCATCCATAAGTCACATGAAGTAAAATCCTTATCCTTAGTGCACATCATTAGAAAAGAGGAATATGCACTTTTTAAACATTTTGATCAATCATAGGAATTTTACTTCATATTGAATTTATTATCATAACTTTAAAAGCATATCAATATGAGAACATATATAGCAAAGGCATGAATTGGATTCTAATGGAAAAGTGCTTTTATGAGGATGATATTGAATGCACACCAAGTTAATTTAAGTCCAATAAAGAATCTATTCCTCACATGGGTAGAATATGATAATTTAGATTAAATAGCTATTGAGATGGGAACTATATTTGATTAAGAAGATGAGTTCCCATACCTTTGCTTTTACCTTTCTTCCTTTGGGCGAAGAGCAACCCTTGAGGCTTGTGGCTTTGAACATGCACTTACTTTTTTGTAGATTTCCATAAGTAAGCTCAAGAGATATGTCATTAGTAGCACAAGCACTAGTTTCCCTTTTTGTAATCAATTTGATAATGAAAACATAGACTACTAAAACATGGAAACTTCATAGCATGAACTAGATTATCCATAGATGATGTTATGCTCAATTTTAACTCATAAAACAAGCATAAATAATCCTTTAAGATTATGGGAATAAATCTAATTCATGATATGGAAAGCGATAAATGTGAAAGAATCATATCCAATTGAGCAAGTAGAAATTCATCATAAATCATTGGATTGATTTTTCTTTTTTTATGTTGGATTACGCATTTCCAAAAAGAAACTTATTCTCTACAAGTGAGACTACTTAGGATACTTAGATAAAAGCATTAGTCTCATTATTCTAGTTATAGAGAGAGTTTTCCTTTTATAAGTGTCCTAAGGATTTGAATTCCTTACATGACACCTTATTCTTTTAAGAACTTGGAATATCTCTCTACATCTAGAATCATGGCAATAGTAGAATGACTAGCGAAAAACATGCCATGAGGTACTTACAATAACTAAAAGCATGTAGATTGCCAAAGTATAGAAATGATGAATATGCAATCTACCATATGAGAGGAATTTCTTCAAA
Source organism: Zea luxurians (assembly GCA_029449295.1). NCBI lineage: Eukaryota > Viridiplantae > Streptophyta > Magnoliopsida > Poales > Poaceae > Zea > Zea luxurians. Next base: position 110,314,690 of record JAOPSE010000010.1, read on the forward strand.
GAATGGTAATATTGATTTAAAGACATTTGAAGTGCTTCTTTTTCTAAGCGACTACACAAGACACATGAGAATTAGTAATTTAAGATGCTTGCACTTAAAAGCATAAATGTTACCATCCTTTGGCTTTCCTCTATGTTGTAGGCCTTGATTTTTCCGCACAAGATAATTCTTTATTTCCTACAACATTGATATCTTCCCCGAGATGATATGAGTTTTAGACATAACAATTTGAAATAACTTTGGGTGGATCTTGGATATATAGATCATTGAAGATTGATAGCTTGAGTTAAATTGAATTAACTTTCTCAAGCACCCCAAAGCTTCATATCATCTCCTTCTCCTGCAAAGCTTGTCAAGTATATTTTGGTACCCATCTCTTGATGGGTCCATCAAGGTTAGTCAACAAAGATCTAGGAACCCAAACGTCCTTTGTGTTAGCACTAGGTAAACTCATTACCTTTCTAGCACAAGTTGCAATTTTGGGTTGCCTAGTTACAAGAGAATTAATTGACAAGATAGGAGTGGAAGTGTTACCAATGGGACAATCTTTGCATTGATGTCCCTTTTTTCGGCATATGTAGCATAGGCGATTTTCAAGCCTTGAAGATTTCTTCCTTCCTTGTTTCTTGCTTGCTACACGGTTAGTGAATATTTTCTTTTCTATGCCTTTTTGTTTTAAATGGGGACAAGATCTAAATAAGTGTCCCTTCTTGGAGCATTTAAAACAAAATTTATCATCCTTGTTAATAATCAAGTCATTTTTAATATAGGGACATGACCTAATAGAGTGCCCCTTTTCAAAGCATTCATTACACTTCTTTCTTCTCTTAGTGTGAAGTGTGACTTGATTATTACCTTGGATGTTACCTTTTATGGAGGCATGATTGAGGCTTTTGGAGGAGGTATTGATTTTCTTCTTTTGATCCTTCCTCTTGACAATCCTTAAGTCCTTGACATTTTCTTCAAGGGATTTAGTGCATGCCGCGGTTGTTCCTTTCTCAAGCTTCTTCACCATGTGATCACGGTTATCTTGAGAAGGTTGAGCAATGCACTTCCCTTTTAGTTGTGTCAAGCTCATTTTTAGCCTCTCATTTTCTTCTTTGAGCTTTTGATATGTATCGTCATTTGTTCCTGCAAATTCTAGCTCAAAGGAAGATTTGCTTGTCGACGTACAACAAGCATTAGCACATGGTAATGTAGTTTCAATTTGAATACATGTGCATGAGTGAGGTTGTTGGGATTTTAAGTTTTCTATTACAACCTCATGAGCAATATTTAATATGATATGATCATTTATAAGATTTTCATGAGAACATAGAAGCATATCATATTTTTCTTGAAAAGCTAGATTTTCAAATTTTAGCTTTTCTACTTGGTTCTTAAGTAAGGCATTCCTATTTACTAATTGAGCGATACAATGTAAAGAGTTATCTTGCTCAATTGAAATAGTTTCATACCTTTGGACCAAATCAACATGAGAGCACTTTAGCTCCTCATGTTCTTTAGTCAACTCGTCAAAGCTTAGCATTTTTATGGAGAGAATATCTTCTAGCCTTTGACGAGCTTCGCTTTGCTCTCTCTCTCCTTTTAGAAGTTTGAGCATGACCGCCTTATCTTCTTGGCTTAGGCGAGCGTAGAGTTGCAAAAAGCTTCTTTCTTCCTCCTCAACCTCATTTGTGCTTCCGCTATCATTTTCATTAGCCACACAACATATGTGAGAATCGAAATGGGAAGACAAACCTTTTGGAGAGGTGAATTCATTGTTTGGTCTCCATCGGTCATTTTCTTCTTCTTCCTTGCAAGGGTTAGTATCACAAAGACTAAAGGAAGTAGAAGCAACAAATGAACTAACATGTTTGGACTTATCAAATTTACTTTTAATTCTAGTCCAAATATCATGCACATCCGGAATATTTTCATAATAATTCATTATAAAGGCATGATAATCTTCTTTGCTAAGAGAATTACTTAAGATGTCATAAGCTAGGTAGTTTAAGCGTATACATCTTTGATCTTCCTCGGAAGCATTTTTTCTATCATAACTAGGAGGAATAATACTCTTATCTAAAATTTGTTCTAATTGTGGATCCACCGTTCTAAAAGCATTTATCACCCTAGTAGACCATGAATCATAATTAGAACAATCAGAAAGTAATATCTCAAGAGTTACCTCCTTGTTTTCCTTCGGAGTTGTCTTCTTGTTCTTTTGGGATCTTCTACGAGCCATCACTTCTAGTTGTTAGACTCAATATGAAGTGCCTACCTCTGATACCAATTGAAAGTCGCCTAGAGGGGGTGAATAGGCGAAACCTGAAAATTAAAACTATATCCCCAACTAGATTCCTTGATTAGTGGTTAGAACAAGATGCACAATTATCGGAGTATAAAAACTAAGTCCTTTGCTTGTAAAGAGTATTGCTTTCAGATAATGCGGTATTGATAAATCAATGCAACTAGAAGATCTATGAGAATAAAGCAAGATGGCTTAAATAAGAAGAGCAATAACACAAGTTCTTTCCTGCACGGTGTTGCTTCACTAAAAGAGAATTTAACTTGAAGCAACGCCAAATAATGTTTAGCAAAGAATAGTGCAAGAAAACTTAGAATGAGGGAAAAAACAAACAAATCACAAGTAATGAACACAAGAGACACGAGGATTTGTTTTACCGAGGTTCGGACCTCGAAGGCCTAGTCCCCGTTGAGGAGTCCACTAAGGACGGTTCTCTTTCAACCCTTTCCCTCTCTCCACCGATCACACAAGACCGGCGAGCTCTTCTTCTTCTCAAGGATCACTTAAGACCCCGCAAGGATCACCACACTCTTTGGTGTCTCTTGCTAGCTTTACAAGCCTCCAAAACTTTGGAGGAAGTTCAATGGGAGTCAAAACTCCTCGTGCAAATGAACACAAAGATGTAGCACACACTATCTCTCAATGAATCTCACAAGGCACTAGTGCTAAACTCAATTGAGTAGCTCTCTCTCGCTTGCTCTCTCTTTTGTGGCACTTGTGTTGGTTGTAGTGGTCTAAATCTTGTGTATAGGATGGATCAATGAATAGAGGTGGTTGGGAGGGCTTGAGTATGTCAACTAGATGACTTGGAATGTTGCTTGGGCTCCCCCTTTTTGAAGTGGCCGGTTGGGGTGGTATTTATAGCCACCATCCAAAATGTAGCCGTTGGAGAAGGCTGCTGGCGATGGGCACACCGGACAGTGTCCGGTGCGTCGCCACGTCATCCAGACGTTAGGGCTTCGAGCTGGTCGACCATTGGAGGCTTTGTCCTCATGTGGCATCGGACAGTCCGGTGCCCCTCTGACCAACTGCTCTGACTTCTGCCGCGTTCACTGTGCTGCACTGTTCCCTATCAGAGTCGACCGTTGCGCGCAAATGACCGTTGCTCTGCTGGCGCACCAGACAGTCCGGTGGCCCACCGGACAGTCCAGTGAATTATAGCGGAGCTGCGCCTGGGAAATCCGAAGCTGAAGAGTTTGAGGTTGATCCTCCCTGGTGCACCGGACACTGTCCGGTGGCACACCGGACAGTCCGGTGTGCCAGACCAGGGAGCACTTCGGTTTCCTATGCTCCTTTATTTTGAGCCCTTTTAATCTTTGTATTGGTTTTGAGTTGAACCTTTGGCACCTGTAGAACATATACTCTAGAGGAAACTAGTTAGTCCAGTTGTTTGTGTTGGGCAATTCAACCACCAAAATCATTTAGGAAAAGGTTAGACCCTATTTCCCTTTCAGTTCTCTCTCAAAATTATTATACCCCAAAATGTTGCATAAATCAGTACCCAGTTTCAGAACGGTATGAGTAATTGGGTAACCCATGGGCAATGATAAAAACGAGCTGGACTATACATCTCTGCATATAAAAATCTCTGCTTGGCAGCATTGGCCTGATGTCGTGCACTTTACCACCATTATATATGTGCATATTCTCCTATGTGCTTGGAAGCACAATGCAACCAGTGAATGTCCTTGTGAGCGCTAGACCTGATGGTCATTGTTCTTGTTGATCTGAAGTCAACTACTTGCTCCAAACGACAAATGGTGTGCATGAGCCCTAAAGTATTTTGTTTTTATGGCTAACATATTGTTGCACGTATCAGTCTAAATCATAATGATTGACTATATATTTGGTGATAATAATAGTAAGTTTGCAGAATTATAACCACAAAACAACTTGTTGTTGCGTGTCTTGCTAGAAGTTGAGACTAATACTTCACGTTGAAGGACAAATATGTAGTATTCATGCCACTACATCAATCTAAGTCCAAAACTCACTGCATAAAACCCCTATCTATAATGTGCGTAAGATTTCCCAAATAAATCACCACAATAGCATACATTGGCCACAATTGGATGATTGTGGTTGGGGATTTTATCTGTATGCTTTTAGAACACCTCGGCATTAGGGGGAGGAATGCCCATATAGTGTAATGCCTCAATATTCTATTAAACGCACAAAAGCCAAACCGAACATGTTGTAAGGAAAATGGACCCCGGGCCATTTGGCTAATTGAGTTTTGGTGTTTGATGAACAACACAATCCGTGAACTAATAAGTTTTCTAGTGTTTGTGTTTGTAGTTCACAGGATGCGAAGAGAATTTGACCAAGGCCATGAGGATGCAACACCTCAAAAGAAGACATAAAAAGATGCATAGGAGTCCAATACTCAAGAACAAAAGAAGCCCGAAGAAATCAGCAAAGGAATCCAAGAAACGGGCTGTCAGCCAGCGCCTGGTGGTGCACCGGACATTGATGTCCGGTGTGCACCGGACTGTCCGGTGTGGCACCGGATAGTCTACGCAGAGAGGGCACAGACAGGCGCTCTCTGGCTGTAGCACCGGACTGTCCGGTGTGCACCAGACTGTCCGGTGTGCCAACGGGCAGACGACAACGGTCGGATCCAACGGTCGACTGCTACAGGCACCAACGATCGGCTGACGTGGCGTGCACCGGACATCTACTATGCAGTGTCCGGTGATGCACCGGACTGTCCGGTGCACCCGACGACAGAAAGCTGCTGCTTTCTGTCCAACGGCTAGTTTGGGGTGTGGAGGCTATAAATACCATCCCAACCGGCCATTCTCATGTGTGAGAGCCCAAGCAACATACCAAGACACATAGTGCATATTTCCAAGAGCTCAAACACCCAAGTGCTTAATAGAATCACTCGGTGATTAGCGTAGGTGCTTTGTGAAGTGCTTAGGTTAGTTAGACCGCTTTAGCACTTGCTCTAGGTGAACCCTAGTTAGTTGAGTGAGTTTTGTAAAACCACACAACCCCTCGGCTCTTTCGTGAGTCGTTGTAATTGTACCGAGTGGGGCGAGAGTCTTGCGAGACCGTGACAACCGCGTTTGTGTCACGGCCGCCACCGTGTACCGGAGGGAACGAGGCCCGCGGCGTTTCGGCTGGAAGCTCGATAGTGGAGACGGCGGGAAGCGTCCGAGAGGAGCCGGAAGCGGAGCACCACTTGCGCGTGGAGAAGGCCCGTGGCTCTCTACGGAGTTACTCGACCGTGGTGCTTGGCCCTCGCGTGGGCTTCCCTTTGCGTAGGGGCACCAACGAGGATTAGTCGGGACCTTGCGTGGTTTCGGATACCTCGGTAAAAATACCGGCGTCATCCACGAGAGTTTGCTTCTCTACTTAGCTCTTTACATTCCGCATTTATATTAAGCATTTAAGTTTCAATCTTGTAGTCATACTTATTTAGTGTAGATTGAAACTTAGCCTTTGCGGTAGAGATAGCAACACTTAGACAAAACCTAGTTTGCACATTCTAGTTTTGATTATTTGCATAGGTTTTGCTCTAGGGATTTATTTGTGGCATAGTTTAGTAAAAGTTTTAGAAGTCCTAATTCACCCCCCCCCCCCTCTTAGGCGTCACCCGTTTCCTACAAGTGGTATCAGAGCCCGGTTTGGCTCATTTGAAACGCTTTAGCTTCACCGCTAAAAGAGCCGACGCTTTTTAGAGGAAGGGATGGATACCCATAGGCCACCACACTTCGACGGCACTAACTTCCCATATTATAGTGCTAGAATGGCTTGTTACCTAGAGGCCGTTGATCTAGGTGTTTGGAGAGTCACTCGTGACGGGATGAAACCCCTCAAGAATCCCGAGAAACCCACCACGAGTGAGGAAAAAGAAATTCATTTAAATGCTAGAGCCAAAAATTGCTTGTATGAATCTCTTAGCATGGATATTTTTAATCAAGTATTTACCTTGAAAACTGCTAATGAGATTTGGCTAAAAATTGCATGAGCTCCATGACAGCACATCCAATGTCCGTGAGCAAAAACATTGCCTAGTCTTAAATGAGTATAATTATTTTGCTATGAAAGATGATGAGCTTGTTAGAGACATGTATTCTCGTTTGAATCTAATTATCAATGAGCTCAATTCTATTGGCATTAATAAGCTAGGTGATGCGGACATTGTGAGGAAGATTATCTCCCTGCTACCACAACAAAGATATGGGAGCATCATCACCATCCTTCACAACATGGAGGACTTGAGCAACATGACCCCGACCATCGTGATTGGGAAAATCGCGGCTTTTGAGATGTCACGAAAAATGAGTCGGGGAGAGGAGCCAACTTCCTCAAGGCCATATGCTTTTGCATGTGATGAAAGGAAGGGCAAAAAGAAGGCTCCCACTCCAAGTTCCTCAAGTGAAGAAGAGGAAGAAGAAGAAAGTGATGATGATGAAGATAATCAACCATGCACATCATCCTCCAAGGACGAAGAAACAATCCGACGCGTCGGAAAGGTAATGAGGATGATCCGCAAGATTAATCTAATGGGTGTGCCCCTGCAGGTCGAGTATCTTCTCTTTAACATTGACAGAAAAAAGCAAAGGAAGAGAGGATGCTTCGCATGTGGGGAGAAGGGCCACTTCAGGGACAACTGTCCAAATATGGCCAAACCCAAAAAGGAGAGGAGCAAAGGCAAGGCGCTAACAAGTGTTAGAACTTGGGATGATTCTTCAAGTGAAGATGAACCTCCAAGGACACGCAGCCACCGGTCCTCGTCACGATCATCACGGTCATCACACAAATGCCTTATGGCAAGAGGTAACAAAAGCATTCCATCCTCTAGTGATGAAAGTAGTAGTGATGAAGGTGAGGGAAAGCCCTCTCTAGATGAGCTTGCGGAAGCCGTAGAATTTTTCCAGGATGTTTGCACTAAGCAAAAAGCTCAACTTAAAACTTTGAAAAATAAGTTGGTTAGCTCTCAAAATGATTACAAAGGTTTGCAAGAAAAATTTGAAACTTTTGCAAACTTAAATAGTGAGCTATCAACTAAAATTGAGCTATTAGAATCTAGTGCTCCATCCACTGCTACCGATGATAGCCTTATTAAAAAGAATGAAAAACTGAAAGCTAAGTTAGCTAGCTCCCAAGAAGCTATTGAAAATTTGCTAGAGAAAATGGAAATTCTTAGCATTCACAATAATGAGCTAACTACTAAGCTAGAAAACATTGGTAGCACCCCAGCAGCATCTTTAGTTGAAATACCTGAAATAATTAAGAAAGATGCTTCTACTTCCTGCTTTGATTTAATTGATGATTCTAACCCCTGCAACCAAGTCGTTGTTGAGAATATTGTTGTAGAGACATGTTCGGATGAGGTTGCAAAGGAAAATAAACAATTAAAGCAAGAAGTGGCTCGCCTTGGCAAGGCTTTGTATGACAAGAAAGGCAAAGCCAAACAAATCCGACCTCCACAGGATAACACCACTGCGGGAGTGAACAAGCCTGTAGAGGGAGAAACTGTGATTTGTAGGCTATGCCACATGGAAGGCCACAAGTCTTTCCAATGCAAGGCGATGACGGGGGATAAACAAAGGCAAAAGCTCAAGCAAAAGCCATCAAGCAAAATCTCCAACACCTACATCAAAAGGGTGAACAAAAAGGATGCTACACCATATTTGATCAAGAAGAAAAAGAATGGAAAGGTGACAGCAATCAAGGCCAACAAGCAAGCCAACAAAGGAAAAGGGGCCAAACGCATCTGGGTGCCAAAGGAAATAATTTCAACCATGAAAAGCACCAAGAAGGTTTGGATCTCGAAAGGGAAGTGAGTGGACCGAAGGTCCTCGGGAAATTTGGAGACTTGGCAAGTTTGGGATGTATATCATGGGATACATCATATTGGATCAAGTTTATTGCCAAGTGGGTTAGTGAAAATTTTGGACCCAAATTTCCCACCCATGACTAAGGTAACTAGCTTTATTGTATTCTTCGTTTTTAGATATGCGTATCTATTTATCTTTTATCTAGTTTACCTCTCTTGCCTAGTATTACATTTGTTATGTACTTTTGTTTAAAATCATGCATACTAGGTAAATCATATGGTAGGATTGCTTGTTTTTAATTCATATACTTAAGCAAACCTACATGGCCTAAAATGTTTATTTAAGCACGGCACATAGCTTTTATATCACACCATAGTAAATGATGCATCAATTGAAAATTTTGATTTCTACAAGTTGTATCATTTAACTTATATGTGCCAAAGTTAGGATTATAGATAATTTGCCCCTCTTGATATCAAATCAAAGTGCATGTCTCCAACAAGTATTCAAAACTTGTATGCACATCTTCAGGGGGACGTTACTCTATAATCTAATACTTTGAGACTAACACCTTTTCAAGTCTATTTCATGTGATAGTCTCATTGTAAGGAAAATAAGGTCCCCGGAGAAAGACAACAATCTTCCACTGCAAAATCTCCAAGAACTCTCATGTCTCTCAAGCTCAACATTGACTTTCAATTGGTATCTTTTGAGACTACTTTCAGTATTATTTACATGTCTTCTCCAAAATTTGATTAGACTATAATTCATATCATATGCTTCCATGTTGCATAAAAATGCATAAGTAGTTAACTCATATTCTGTTACCTATGCATAAGGGAAGTTAGTCTTTTCAAATCATGTCTTGCACCTCTAATTTTCACATGTTTTTTCCTAAGATCTCTGTTAGGGGGAGCTTTTCTTCATCTCTAAAGGGGGAGAAAAACTCTTTCTAAAGGAGAACACTCATTTAGGGGGAGTAATCTTTTGAGGACAAGCTTTTATTTACTTCCTACATGCTTTTAATGTCTTCCTTTTCGGTGGTTGATGCCAAAGGGGGAGAAGTTTAGGGACCAAAGCAATGGAAACTATATCAAACACCAAACACCACCAATTTAAAATTTTATATCTCCAAATGATTTTTCAAGTGGTTTTGGTTATTTGGTCCAAAAATAGGGAGTAAGTGAATTATGGAGTTAGGGGGAGGCTTAAGTCCATAATATCACATTATGGGGACAATCATGCATCTTAGCAAGTAAAATGCATATTTTCATTCAAATACTTGTATTATTTGCTTGCTTTGGTTGTGTTGTCATCAATCACCAAAAAGGGGGAGATTGTAAGGAAAATGGACCCCGAGCCATTTGGCTAATTGAGTTTTGGTGTTTGATGAACAACACAATCCGTGAACTAATAAGTTTTCTAGTGTTTGTGTTTGTAGTTCACAGGATGCGAAGAGAATTGGACCAAGGCCATGAGGATGCAACACCTCAAAAGAAGACATAAAAAGATGCATAGGAGTCCAATACTCAAGAACAAAAGAAGCCCAAAGAAATCAGCAAAGGAATCCAAGAAACGGGATGTCAGCCAGTGCCTGGTGGCGCACCGGACATTGATGTCCGGTGTGCACCGGACTGTCCGGTGTGGCACCGGACAGTCTGCGCAGAGAGGCCACAGACAGGCGCTCTCTGGCTGTAGCACCGGACTGTCCGGTGTGCACCAGACTGTCCGGTGTGCCAACGGGCAGACGGCAACGGTCGGATCCAACGGTCGACTGCTACAGGCGCCAACGGTCGGCTGACGTGGCGTGCACCGGACATCTACTGTGCAGTGTTCGGTGGTATACCGGACTGTCCGGTGCACCCGACGACAGAAAGGTGCTGCTTTCTGTCCAACGGCTAGTTTGGGGTGTGGAGGCTATAAATACCATCCCAACCGGCCATTCTCATGTGTGAGAGCCCAAGCAACATACCAAGACACATAGTGCATATTTCCAAGAGCTCAAACACCCAAGTGCTTAATAGAATCACTCGGTGATTAGCGTAGGTGCTTTGCGAAGTGCTTAGGTTAGTTAGACCGCTTTAGCGCTTGCTCTAGGTGAACCCTAGTTAGTTGAGTGAGTTTTGTAAAACCACACAACCCCTCGGCTCTTGCGTGAGTCGTTGTAATTGTACCGAGTGGGGTGAGAGTCTTGCGAGACCGTGACAACCGCATTTGTGTCACGGCCGCCACCGTGTACCGGAGGGAACAAGGCTCGCGGCGTTTCGGCCGGAAGCTCGATAGTGGAGACGGCGGGGAGCGTCCGAGAGGAGCCGGAAGCGGAGCACCACTTGCGCGTGGAGAAGGCCTGTGGCTCTCTACGGAGTTACTCGACCGTGGTGCTTGGCCCTCGCGTGGGCTTCCCTTTGCGTAGGGGCACCAACGAGGATTGGTCGGGACCTTGCGTGGTTCCGGATACCTCGGTAAAAATACCGGCGTCATCCACGAGAGTTTGCTTCTCTACTTAGCTCTTTACATTCCGCATTTATATTAAGCATTTAAGTTTCAATCTTGTAGTCATACTTATTTAGTGTAGATTGAAACTTAGCCTTTGCGGTAGAGATAGCAACACTTAGACAAAACCTAGTTTGCACATTCTAGTTTTGATTATTTGCATAGGTTTTGCTCTAGGGATTTATTTGTGGCATAGTTTAGTAAAAGTTTTAGAAGTCCTAATTCACCCCCCCCCCTCTTAGGCGTCACCCGTTTCCTACACATGTCGTTCAGTGTGTACTCCTGTGTATATGGAGTTTGCCAACAATCGTTGAAGAGTAACCATATAGGTTTGAATGCTTCTACCTGATGTAGATGTGGATATACCCGGGATTAAAATCGTATCCACATTTGACTTATTGGCATTTGATCTATTCTCGGGGACGCCTGCGAATATGATCCATCGGCCTTAGTCAAAGCATATGTTCTGATTGTAGATTCATGTGGTCTGTGGTAACTTTCCTCCGATTAATTCACCCTGATGGTGATTTGCCTCACAAAGAGGTTCATCTTGATGATGAAGTTCCTAGCAATGCACGCAATATTATTGTGCTGGGAATACAGAACAATTAATCTTCCATTTTAGGAAATGACGTAGATCATTATTAAATGTGGGAGACAAATATGTCGACACCTATCTTGCCTCTTTAGATTGCAAACGAATCCAAAACATAGTCCTAGGCATGAGTGCTGTAAGCTCTCTTATCGGGTCAATGATAAATGCAATCGAGGCTGAACCAAGAATCTCAAAGTGAAAGTCGTGAGCTTGAAGTTCGGACATTTATGGGCACTATTGAAATAACGTGTGGTGAATGTGATGGTTCAAGTGGTCTTGTAAGAGCCCCACCCCACATATGTGTTGAATAAACACTGTTCCGCTATGTAATATATCTGGTAAATGGCATAAATTAAAATATGCAGTTAATAGGATTCTGAATATCCGTCATGAGATCCTATGAGGATTCATATCTTTGATTTATAAATATGCAACATATAAATCTCATATCGAATAATATATTCCTAATAAATTATCACTCTCTTGTGTAGGGAGAATATCTCCTAGTTGAGATTATAGTTCCTAGATGGAACCTTTCTAGAAGAAATAAAGACTTTGTTGAACACCAAAGTTTGATAACCCCTATAAAGGGATAAAGACCCATACATACCCGAAAAAGAATAAGATGAGGTACCAAAGGACTTGAAGTTCATCGAATAAGCACATGTGCATCCCACGAGTTTTACTCATGGTATTTTCCACTAGATGTGGAATTACGGTATCCTCTAAAGCCGTGATGGCAGAAACCTATAAGGTTTAGGTGTTACTGGCAAAATATCCCCATTGTGCCAGAATGACAGACTATAACGATGTATCTGATCGATGAAAAATCTCTGATGGATTACGATGTTTGATGGACTTTTGTTACACCATCATAGATGTTGCAATGGATGAACGCCCAGAGCGATGTGTCATATTTAGAATATATACTATTGCAACTATATTATCCCCTAAGTCCTATAGAAGGACATGTTACTTGCTTTGCACAACTATGTATAAATTGTGGTGTAAGATAAAAAATGATAGCACCATAACCTCATCCATTCTCATTATTCTAGATGAACAATGAGACATATCTTGAAGAATATGCTTGAGTTATGAGGGATAACGACTTTGACATATGTCATCGTCAGAGGGAGCGAATGCTTATATTGATCACAATCATAAGACAATAAATGTCATATTCTATGTGAAAGTCGCCTAGAGGGGGGGTGAATAGGGCGAAACTGAAATTTACAAAGTTAATCAGAACTACAAGCCGGGTTAGCGTTAGAAATAATAATGAGTCCGAGAGAGAGGGCGCAAAACAAATCACAAGCGAATAAAGAGTGTGACACGCGGATTTGTTTTACCGAGGTTCGGTTCTTGCAAACCTACTCCCCGTTGAGGAGGCCACAAAGGCCGGGTCTATTTCAACCCTTTCCCTCTCTCAAACGGTCCCTCGGACCGAGTGAGCTTCTCTTCTCAAATCAACCAGGAACAAAACTTCCCCGCAAGGACCACCACACAATTGGTGTCTCTTGCCTCGGTTACAATTGAGTTTTGATCACAAGAACAAATAAGAAAGAAAAGAAGCAATCCAAGCGCAAGAGCTCAAATCAACACAACAAATCTCTCTCATTAGTCACTAAAGCTTTGTGTGGAATTGGAGAGGATTTGATCACTTTGGTGTGTCTAGAATTGAATGCTAGAGCTCTTGTAAGGTGTAGAAGTGTGAAAACTTGGATGACTTGAATGTGGGGTGGTTGGGGGTATTTATAACCCCAACCACCAAACTAGCCGTTTGGTGAAGGCTGTTGTCGACGGGCGCACCGGATAGTCCGGTGCGCCACCGGACACTGTTCGGTGCGCCAGTCACGTCACACGGTCGTTAGGGTTCGACCGTTGGAGCTCTGACGCGTGGGCCCACCTGGCTGTCCGGTGGCGCACCGGACATGCCCTGTAGGCTGTCCGGTGTGCCACCCGCGCGTGCTCTACTCCTCTGCGCGCGCTGGCGCGCATTTAATGCTGAAGTAGGTGACCGTTGCGCTGAAGTAGCCATTGCTCTGCCGTTACACCGGACAGTCTGGTGTGCACCGGACATGTCCGGTGAATTATAGCGGAGCGGATTCCCGAAGCTGGCGAGTTCAGAGTCGCATCTCCTTGGAGCACCGGACACTGTCCGGTGTACACCGGACAGTCCGGTGAATTATAGCGCGGTGCCTCTGAGTTTTCCTGAAGGTGAGAAGTTCAGCTTGGAGTCCTCTGGTGCACCGGACACTGTCCGGTGGTGCACTGGACACTATCCGGTGGCACACCGGACAGTCCGGTGCGCCAGACCAGGGCACACTTCGGTTATCCCTTGCTCTTTTTATTGAACCCTTTTCTTGGTCTTTTTATTGGCTTATTGTGAACCTTTGGTACCTGTAGAACTTATAAACTTGGGCAAACTAGTTAGTCCAATTATTTGTGTTGGGCAATTCAACCACCAAAATTAATTTAGGAATATAGGTGTAAGCCTAATTCCCTTTCAATCTCCCCCTTTTTGGTGATTGATGCTAACACAAACCAAAGCAAGTATAGAAGTACATAAATGAACTAGTTTGCATAATGTAAGTGCAAAGGTTACTTGGAATTGAGCCAATAAATATTACTTACTAGATATGCATGGATTGTTTCTTTATATTTAACATTTTGGACCACACTTGCACCACATGTTTTGTTTTTGCAAATTCTTTTTGTAAATTCTTTTCAAAGTCCTTTTGTAAACAGTCAAAGGTAAATGAATAAGTTTTTGCAAAGCATTTTCAAGATTTGAAATTTTCTCCCCTTGTTTCAAATGCTTTTTCTTTGACTTAAACAAAACTCCCCCTCAAATAAATTCTCCCCTTAGTGTTCAAGAGGGTTTTAAGATATCAATTTTGAAAATACTACTTTCTCCCCCTTTTGAACACAATAAGATACCAATTTGAAATTTACCAATTGAAAATCATTAGTTTTTAAAATTAGGGTGGTGGTGCGGTCCTTTTGCTTTGGGCTCATACTCTCTCCCCCTTTGGCATGAATCGCCAAAAATGGAATCATTAGAGCCCTTGGCTTACTATTTTCTCCCCTTTGGCAAATAAAACATATGAGTGAAGATTATACCAAAGACGAAGAATTGCTTGGAGCGACGGCGAAGGATGAGTTATAGAGTGGAGTGGAAGCCTTGTCTTCGCCGAAGACTCCAATTCCTTTTCAGTACACCTATGACTTGGTTTGAAATTCACTTGAAAACACATTAGTCATAGCATATATAAAAGAGACATGATCAAAGGTATATTTATGAGCTAAGTGTGCAAGACATCAAAAGAAATTCCTAGAATCAAGAATATTTAGCTCATGCCTAAGTTTGGTAAAAGTTTGTTCATCTAATGGCTTGGTAAAGATATCGGCTAATTGATCTTTAGTGTTAATGTATGCAATCTCGATATCCCCTTTTTGTTGGTGATCCCTTAAGAAATGATACCGAATGGCTATGTGTTTAGTGCGGCTATGCTCAACGGGATTATCCGCCATGCGGATTGCACTCTCATTATCACATAGAAGAGGAACTTTGGTTAATTTGTAACCATAGTCCCTAAGGGTTTGCCTCATCCAAAGCAATTGCACGCAACAATGGCCTGCGGCAATATACTCGGCTTCGGCGGTAGAAAGAGCTACGGAATTTTGCTTCTTTGAAGCCCAAGACACCAAGGATCTTCCCAAGAACTGGCAAGTCCCCGATGTGCTCTTTCTATTAATTTTACACCCTGCTCAATCAGCATCCGAATAACCAATTAAATCAAAAGTGGATCCCCGAGGGTACCAAAGCCCAAACATAGGAGTATAAGCCAAATATCTCAAGATTCGTTTTACGGCCGTAAGGTGAGATTCCTTAGGGTCGGCTTGGAATCTTGCACACATGCATATGGAAAGCATTATGTCCGGTCGAGATGCACATAAATAGAGAAACGAACCTATCATCGACCGGTATACCTTTTGATCGACGGATTTACCTTCCGTGTCGAGGTCGAGATGCCCATTGGTTCCCATGGGAGTCTTGATGGGCTTGGCATCCTTCATTCCAAACTTGTTTAGAATGCCTTGAGTATACTTCGTTTGGCTAATGAAGGTGCCTTCTTGGAGTTGCTTGACTTGGAATCCTAGAAAATACTTCAACTCCCCCATCATCGACATCTCGAATTTTTGTGTCATGATCCTACTAAATTCCTCACATGTAGATTCGTTAGTAGACCCGAATATAATATCATCAACATATATTTGGCATACGAACAAATCATTGTCAAGAGTTTTAGTAAATAAAGTAGGATCAGCCTTTCCGACTTTGAAGCCATTAGCTATAAGGAAATCTCTTAGGCATTCATACCATGCTCTTGGGGCTTGCTTGAGCCCATAAAGCGCCTTAGAGAGCCTATAGACATGGTTAGGGTACTCACTGTCTTCAAAGCCGGGAGGTTGCTCACACATAGACCTCTTCCTTGATTGGTCCATTGAGGAAGGCACTCTTCACGTCCATTTGGTAAAGCTTGAAGCCATGGTAAGTAGCATAGGCTAATAATATACGAATTGACTCAAGCCTAGCTACGGGTGCATAGGTTTCACCGAAATCCAAACCTTCGACTTGTGAATACCCCTTGGCCACGAGTCGAGCTTTGTTCCTTATCACCACACCATGCTCATCTTGCTTGTTGTGGAAGACCCATTTGGTTCCTACAACATTTTGATTAGGACGTGGAACTAAATACCATACCTCATTCCTAGTGAAATTGTTGAGCTCCTCTTGCATCGCCATCACCCAATCCGAATCTTGGAGTGCTTCCTCTACCCTTTGTGGCTCAATAGAGGAAACAAAAGAGTAATGCTCACAAAAATGTGCAACACGAGATCTAGTGGTTACCCCCTTATGAATGTCGCCGAGGATGGTGTCGACGGGGTGATCTCGTTGGATTGCTTGGTGGACTCTTGGGTGTGGCGGCCTTGGTTCTTCATCCTCCTTGTCTTGATCATTTGCATCTCCCCCTTGATCGTTGCCGTCATCTTGAGGTGGCTCATCATTTTGATTTTCTCCTTCATCAACTTGAGCCTCGTCCTCATTTTGAGTTGGTGGAGATGCTTGCGTGGAGGAGGATGGTTGATCTTGTGCATGTGGTGGCTCTTCGGATTCCTTAGGACACACATCCCCAACGGACATGTTCCTTAACGCGATGCACGGAGCCTCTTCTTCACCTATCTCATCAAGATCAACTTGCTCTACTTGAGAGCCGTTAGTTTCATCAAACACAACGTCACAAGAAACTTCAACTAGTCCGGAGGACTTGTTAAAGACTCTATATGCCCTTGTGTTTGAATCATATCCTAGTAAAAAGCCTTCTACTGTCTTAGGAGCAAATTTAGATTTTCTACCTCTTTTAACAAGAATAAAGCATTTGCTACCAAAGACTCTAAAATATGAAATGTTGGGATTTTTACCGGTTAGGAGTTCGTATGATGTTTTCTTGAGGATTCAGTGTAGATATAACCAGTTAATGGCGTAGCAAGCGGTGTTAACCGCCTCGGCCCAAAACCGATCCGGCGTCTTGTACTCATCAAGCATGGTTCTTGCCATGTCCAATAGAGTTCGATTCTTCCTCTCCACTACACCATTTTGTTGTGGGGTGTAGGGAGAAGAGAACTCATGCTTGATGCCTTCCTCCTCAAGAAAGCCTTCAATTTGTGAGTTCTTGAACTCCGTCCCGTTGTCGCTTCTAATTTTCTTGATCCTCAAGCCGAACTCATTTTGAGCCCATCTCAAGAATCCCTTTAGAGTCTCTTGGGTTTGTGATTTTTCCTGCAAAAAGAATACCCAAGTGAAGCGAGAATAATCATCCACAATAACTAGACAATACTTACTCCCGCCGATGCTTATGTAAGCTATCGGGCCGAATAGGTCCATGTGTAGGAGCTCCAGTGGCCTGTCAGTCGTCATGATATTCTTGTGTGGATGATGAACACCAACTTGCTTCCCAGCTTGGCATGCGCTACAAATCCTATCTTTCTCAAAATGAACATTTGTTAATCCTAAAATATGCTCTCCCTTTAGAAGCTTATGAAGATTCTTCATTCCAACATGGGCTAGTCGGTGGTGCCAGAGCCAACCCATGTTAGTCTTAGCAATTAAGCAAGTGTCGAGTTCAGCTCTATCAAAATCTACCAAGTATAGCTGACCCTCTAACACTCTCTTAAATGCTATTGAATCATCACTCCTTCTAAAGACAGTGACACCTACATCAGTAAATAGACAGTTGTAGCCCACTTGACATAATTGGAAACGGAAAACAAGTTGTAATCTAATGAATCAACAAGAAAAACATTGGAAATGGAATGGCCAGGAGATATAGCTATTTTACCCAAACCTTTGACCAAACCTTGATTTTCATCCCCGAATGTGATAGCTCGTTGGGGATCTTGGTTTTTCTCGTAGGAGGAGAACATCTTCTTCTCCCCTGTCATGTGGTTTGTGCACCCGCTATCGATGATCCAACTTGAGCCCCCGGATGCATAAACCTACAAAACAATTTTAGTTCTTGACTTTAGGTACCCAAACGGTTTTGGGTCCTTTAGCATTAGACACAAGAACTTTGGGTACCCAAACACAAGTCTTGGAGCCCTTGTGTTTGCCCCCAACAAACTTGGCAACTACCTTGCCGGATTTGTTAGTTAAAACATAAGATGCATCAAAAGTTTTAAATGAAATGTCATGATCATTTGATGCACTAAGAGTTTTCTTCTTAGGCAACTTAGCACGGGTTGGTTGCCTAGAGCTAGATGTCTCACCCTTATACATAAAAGCATGGTTAGGGCCAGAGTGAGACTTCCTAGAATGAATTCTCCTAATTTTGCTCTCGGGATAACCGGCAGGGTACAAAATGTAACCCTTGTTATCCTGAGGCATGGGAGCCTTGCCCTTAACAAAATTAGACAATCTTTTAGGAGGAGCATTAATTTTGACATTGTCCCCCTTTTGGAAGCCAATGCCATCCTTAATGCCAGGGCGTCTCCCACTATAAAGCATACTACGAGCAAATTTAAATTTTTCATTTTCAAGTTCATGCTCGGCAATTTTAGCATCTAATTTTGCTATATGATCATTTTGTTGTTTAATTAAAGCCACATGATCATGAATAGCATCAATATCAACATCTCTACATCTAGTGCAAATGGAAACATGCTCAACGGTAGATGTAGAGGGTTTGCAAGATTTTAATTCTACAACCTTAGCATGTAATATATCATTTTCACGTCTAAGGTTGGAAATAGTAACATTGCAAACATCAAAGTCTTTAGCCTTAGCAATCAATTTTTCATTTTCACATCTAAGGCTATCAAGAGAAATATTCAATTCATCAATCTTAGCGAGTAAATTAACATTATTATCTCTAGGATTGGGAATTGAAATATCACAAACATTAGAATCAACCTTAGCAATTAATTTGGCATTTTCATTTCTAAGGTTGGCAATAGTGTCATGGCATGTGCTTAGCTCACTAGATAATTTTTCACATTTTTCAACCTCTAGAGCGTAAGCATTTTTAACCTTAACATGCTTTTTATTCTCCTTGATTAGGAAGTCCTCTTGGGAGTCCAAGAGATCATCCTTTTCATGGATGGCACTAATCAATTCATTTAATTTTTCCTTTTGTTGCATGTTGAGGTTGGCAAAAAGGGTACGCAAATTATCTTCCTCATCACTAGCATTATCATCACTAGAGGACTCATATTTAGTGGAGGATTTGGATTTAACCTTCTTCTTTTTGCCGTCCTTTGCCATGAGGCACTTGTGGCCGACATTGGGGAAGAGAAGTCCCTTGGTGACGGCGATGTTGGCGGCGTCCTCGTCGGAGGAGGAGACGGTGGAGCTCTCGTCGGAGTCCCACTCGCGGCACACAAGGGCATCGCCGCCCTTCTTCTTGTGGTATCTCTTCTTCTCCTTTCTTCTCCCCTTCTTGTCGTCGCCCCTGTCACTGTCACTAGTAATAGGACATTTTGCAATAAAGTGACCGGGCTTACCACACTTGTAGCAAACCTTCTTGGAGCGGGACTTGTAATCTTTCCCCCTCCTTTGCTTGAGGATTTGGCGGAAACTCTTGATGATGAGCGCCATTTCCTCGTTGTCGAGCTTGGAGGCGTCGATTGGTTGTCTACTTGATGTAGACTCCTCCTTCTTCTCCTCCGTCGTCTTGAATGCCACCGGTTGTGCTTCAGGCGTGGAGGAGGTGCCTTGCTCGATGATTTTCTTTGAGCCTTTAATCATTAGCTCAAAACTCACAAATTTTCCTATAACCTCCTCGGGAGACATTAGCTTATATCTTGGATCACCTCGAATTAATTGAACTTGCGTAGGGTTAAGAAATACGAGGGATCTAAGAATAACCTTGACCATCTCATGGTCATCCCATTTTTCGCTCCCGAGGTTGAGCCCTTGGTTCACCAAGGTCTTCAAGCGGTTGTACATAGCTTGAGGATCCTCCCCTTGGTGAAGCATGAAGCAACCGAGCTCCCCCTCGATCGTCTCCCGCTTGGTGATCTTTGTCACTTCGTCTCCTTCGTGCGCGGTCTTGAGTACGTCCCAAATTTCCTTCGCACTCTTTAACCCTTGCACCTTATTATACTCCTCTCGACTTAGAGAGGCGAGGAGTATAGTGGTGGCTTGGGAGTTAAAGTGGTGGATTTGGGCCACTTCGTCCGAGTCGTAGTCTTCATCCCCTATGGATAGTACCTGTACACCAAACTCAACAACATTCCATATGCTTGTGTGGAGTGAGGTTAGATGATGCCTCATTTTGTCACTCCACATATTATAATCTTCACCGTAAAAAACCGGTGGTTTGCCTAATGGAACAGAGAGCAAAGGAGTACGCTTTGAAATATGGGGATAGCGTAGGGGAATCTTACTATACTTCTTGCGCTCATGGCGCTTAGAAGTAACGGACGGCGGGTCGGAGCCGGAGGTCGACGGTGATGAAGTGTCGGTCTCGTAGTAGACCACTTTCCTCATCTTCTTGTGCTTGTCGCCTCTCCGATGCGACTTGTGGGAAGAGGATTTCTTCTCCTTCCCCTTCCCTTTGTTGCGGGACTCTTCCGATGAAGTCTTCCCGTGGCTTGTAGTGGGCTTGTCGCCGGTCTCCATCTCCCTCTTGGCGTGATCTCCCGACATCACTTCGAGCGGTTAGGCTCTAATGAAGCACCGGGCTCCGATACCAATTGAAAGTCGCCTAGAGGGGGGTGAATAGGGCGAAACTAAAATTTACAAAGTTAATCACAACTACAAGCCGGGTTAGCGTTAGAAATAATAATGAGTCCGAGAGAGAGGGCGCAAAACAAATCGCAAGCGAATAAAGAGTGTGACACGCGGATTTGTTTTACCGAGGTTCGGTTCTTGCAAACCTACTCCCCGTTGAGGAGGCCACAAAGGCCGGGTCTATTTCAACCCTTTCCCTCTCTCAAACGGTCCCTCGGACCGAGTGAGCTTCTCTTCTCAAATCAACCGGGAACAAAACTTCCCCACAAGGACCACCACACAATTGGTGTCTCTTGCCTCGGTTACAATTGAGTTTTGATCACAAGAACAAATGAGAAAGAAAAGAAGCAATCCAAGCGCAAGAGCTCAAATCAACACAACAAATCTCTCACACTAGTCATTAAAGCTTTTGTGTGGAATTGGAGAGGATTTGATCACTTTGGTGTGTCTAGAATTGAATGCTAGAGCTCTTGTAAGGTGTAGAAGTGTGAAAACTTGGATGACTTGAATGTGGGGTGGTTGGGGGTATTTATAACCCCAACCACCAAACTAGCCGTTTGGTGAAGGCTGCTGTCGACGGGCGCACCGGACAGTCCGGTGCGCCAGCCACGTCACCCGGCCGTTAGGGTTCGACCGTTGGAGCTCTGACGCGTGGGCCCGCCTGGCTGTCCGGTGGCGCACCGGACATGCCCTGTAGGCTGTCCGGTGTGCCACCCGCGCGTGCTCTGCTCCTCTGCGCGCGCTGGCGCGCATTTAATGCTGTAGCAGGTGACCGTTGCGCTGAAGTAGCCGTTGCTCCGCCGTTACACCGGACAGTCCGGTGTGCACCGGACATGTCCGGTGAATTATAGCGGAGCGGATTTCCGAAGCTAGCGAGTTCAGAGTCGCATCTCCTTGGAGCACCGGACACTGTCCGGTGTACACCGGACAGTCCGGTAAATTATAGCGCGGCACCTCTGAGTTTTCTCGAAGGTGAGAAGTTCAGCTTGGAGTCCCCTGGTGCACCGGACACTATCCGGTGCGCCAGACCAGGGCACACTTCGGTTATCCCTTGCTCTTTTTGTTGAACCCTTTTCTTGGTCTTTTTATTGGCTTATTGTGAACCTTTGGTGCCTGTAGAACTTATAAACTTGGGCAAACTAGTTAGTCCAATTATTTGTGTTGGGCAATTCAACCACCAAAATTAATTTAGGAATATAGGTGTAAGCCTAATTCCCTTTCACTATGCCCTGAAGGCGTTAGCTTGATGATCAATATGTGAACATTTATGGAAGTTTCTATTAAATATATAGATCCAGTCGATCGAACACCATCATTCAAAGTGACTTATTTATGTTGATACGTGCACTTACCTCGTATATCCTAGAAGTGAGTAGAGGTAAGTTCCTAAAATAGTCCTTGCAAGGATATGCTATTCGTTTTCTAAATCTTTATGTGCATATATTTCTAGAAGAAGATGTTTTGCCTTATTGATACGGTTTTGCAAGGATCAAGGGGAGCACATTTCTAAATTTAGCCTTTGTAGAATATTCGATAGAATCCAGATCTAGAAGATCGAAATTTGTCCTGATGACAGTTGTTGTACTCTTTTTCCTTGGGAAGTTTTTTCTGAAGTTTCTCACATAAGGTTTTAATGAGGCAACAAAGTGCAAATGCAATTTGCATCACAATGTACTCTTTCTCCATATTTTTTTCACTGGATTTTTAGGAGTTTTAAAGAGATATGTGTTGGTCACGGTATTCGTCCAAGGGGGAGTGTTAAGTAACCCTAGTTAGGGTTATGTGGGTAAATATCGACTTTGCCCATGAGGGGTATCACATCTCTATATAAAGAACATGTACACCCACTTATAAGATAGAAAAAAGAAAGAGGCCAGAGACCCAACTCTACATCCTATGTTTAGTGTGCTCTCTGATGTGCTTCTGGGAAGGGAGACGGGTCTTCTATATCTTCTCATGCCTAATCTGCTGACGGTAGAGAAGAGAGCGGATCTAGTGATCCATGGTAACATAACGTGTGATTGGTTGCTGGCCTCTCCTCCGCCTGGCTTGCGCCAGCCTGCGTCTATAGAAACGCGCCGGACTCACGTCTCGGTCGATGCAGGTATTCGACTGAAAAAAAAACATTTAAACTGCACCCACGCGTGCAGACTGAGTTTATGTCATAAAGTAACCAATCACAGGCTCAAGTTTAGTCAAAACATGCGCTAAGCTTGGATGTGACTGACTGGGCAACTATCACAGATAGTTCTCAACAATGACGACCTGCCTGCGGTCTGCCGCTCTGAGAACTCCAATTTGGACGCGCCGTTTGACCGAATACTAATCTCCGCATTCCAACGCTCAAACACCACCTGGGCGGCTGCGCCCCCAACTCCCCCCGTCCGCCCATCCCCAAAAGGCTCCGATCTGATTCCGAGCCCCGCCAGGCGCCAGCCTTCTCCCGCCGCGTCGCACGTGCGCCCCATCCCATACTCACGCTCGAGCCGCGATCCCATCCGGGGGTCCCGATGCGGTCGCCGGCGCTCCTGGCCGCCGCCCTAGCCGCGGTGGCACTCCTAGCTTCCGGTACCGGAGTCGCGGTGGCCGCGACGGAGGAGGCCTACGTCACGTTGCTGTACGGCGACGAGTTCGTGCTCGGCGCGCGCGTTCTTGGGAAGTCCCTCCGCGACACCGGCACGCGGCGCGACATGGTTGTGCTTGTCTCTGACGGCGTTTCCGAGTACTCGCGGAAGCTCCTACAGGTCTGCTGAAGCTCCGATCGCTATAATTTAGTATGGAAATTTTATCTCTTAGCTGAATTGGGTAGCTCCTTCAAGTATCTGCGCTGGAGTTCTTAGCTGCGAGGTTATTGTTGAGGCCGTTGATGCTCATTTTAGAGCTAATCACTGATCTCCGCTGTCTGATTGATCAGAGTTTTGGGAAGGCTTCTACTGAATTTTGTGTCACTAAGTGGTGTGGAGCTGGATGAGGATCTCTCCTTTTTTTTCCTACTGTTGATTTCATGATTTGATCCCCGTACATCTACACATACTAAAATTAATTCCAGGATGTTAGTAGCTTTTATGTTTTCTTGAGTTCGGACATTCAAGTCATGTAGATCTTGTGCCAGTCTGATGTGGTAGCGAAGCTGATCTTGCATATATTTCATCAGGCAGACGGTTGGATCGTGAATCGTATAACGTTACTGGCTAATCCTAATCAATTTAGGCCAAAGAGGTTTTGGGGCGTCTACACCAAGCTGAAGATATTTAACATGACAAGCTACAAAAAAGGTATGCTTTTCAGTTATTTTTCTAGTTCATCGTTATATGTCGCTGTATCATGGCCTTTACTTTGTTTTTGTTCATTGTTCTAATAGAATGCTGCCTTTCCAGTTGTTTACCTTGACGCAGATACTATAGTTGTGAAAAGTATCGAGGATCTTTTCAAGTGTGGCAAGTTTTGTGGAAACTTGAAGCATTCTGAAAGAATGAATTCTGGTGTGATGGTTGTTGAACCCTCTGAAACTCTTTTCAATGATATGATCAAAAAAATGGGTCAATTGCCTTCTTACACAGGAGGTCAGTGCTCTTCTTTTCTTCTGTGTGTTCCTTTTTTTAGATAACATAATTCCTTTCTGAGAAGGCCATAGTACTAGTCAAAATATTTCCTTTTATTTATTATCTTCTTGAAAGCATATTAATTAACAATAAACAACTCATACATGTCTAAGAACTTATGATATGATGTTAATTGTTACATGACAGATCTATTGTGGAGTATAGAAATAGCTAATTATCTTCAAAGAGTAATTACATACAATGTTGAGAAAATAAGCCCTCACTGCCTATAGAACTAACCTAAGGGCACAGCGGCCAATGAAGTATTCAAGCACTCTATGGCCTGCCACACCAGCCTCCATGGCGATCTTTCTGCAAGTTTTTCATCAGCAGCACTTCTTCAGACTTCAGCTCTCTGTTGTGCCGTTGCTGATGGAGAAACATCATTTCCAGTAATCAAGTTCATGGCTGCAAATGGACATTTTTCATGCTTTAACAGAAACATATCCT
The DNA here is from genome assembly GCA_029449295.1 of Zea luxurians. Lineage (NCBI taxonomy): Eukaryota > Viridiplantae > Streptophyta > Magnoliopsida > Poales > Poaceae > Zea > Zea luxurians. The sequence continues at coordinate 110,339,210 of JAOPSE010000010.1, forward strand.
ACACCTGTTGTTTTTTATGTTGCTACGATAGCCATTCCTATGCCAAACAGTTGTGCTGGGCCTCCTGATAACAGACCATTGCTCTGTTCTATTTCTTTCCAATGATGCAAAAATCTCCATCGCTGGGAGGCTCCAATTTTCTTTTGATCAACATCTATGTCTTTCCTGGGTATTTTTTAGGGCAGAGGGTTAGGGTAAGACAGTATCTTCGAAAAGAATACACGTATCCATTTGACATTTGCTTGGATAGGCCTGTATTATCTTGAGAACACTTTATGTGGTGGATCATTTTGTTAGGATCGACTATATTACTTTGAACAGATTCACTGTAGCTACCAGTTTACCACTTATGTATGATTTGTTTTCTTTTATCATCTTCAGCATGCTGGCACTTCAGCATTTTCAATCAAATAGTGTTCTGATTTCATGTTGAACTATTTCATGCAGGGGACCAAGGTTTTCTAAATTCATATTATTCTGATTTTGCCAACTCCCGTGTCTATGAGCCAGACTCGCCTTTAACTCCTGAACCAGCGACACAACGCCTTTCTACCTTGTATAATGCTGATGTTGGTCTTTACATGCTAGCAAACAAGGTAAGACTCCTTATGTGTAATTACATATTGATCAGGGTCCAGTAATTGGCCAACTATCATGATCAAATGGTTTATAAAAGCATTGCAACAAGGTCTACATGATTGCTCCATTCACTTGATTTACCATTAGCACTCTTGTTTGTCAGTACATGCTAACTATCAAGGTTAACTAGAGTTTTGTCAGCATTGTATGTCGTCAATCTTATGCAAGTTAATCATCAGAAATCATTATTAATTGCATGGAGTTTCTTCTACCAGCCTTATCTAAGGAATACTACATTTAATCTACCTTCTTGCCCTCTCTTAACAGACCACCAAAATATGATTACAAATGTTTCGATTGGTTGCTGGACTGTATTAGCATGATTATTTTAGCATTTCTAATTTATTGAAGGTCTTTAGTATCACAACCCCAAAAACCAGTGTTTATTTGTGTTATTACATTTTGAATAGTTTGGTATTCTGTTTAGAGTATAAATTTCAGTATTTTGATTACCCTTTGGTTGTTTATTTACATGTACTATTGTTTGGTGTTTTGGCCTGGTTATGGACCTGACTTTCTATTTTCTGTCATATAGTGGATGGTTGATGAAAAGGAATTAAGAATCATCCATTACACACTGGGTCCCCTAAAACCCTGGGACTGGTTCACAGCGTGGCTTGTAAAACCTGTTGAAACATGGCAGGTAATATTTTATTTTATCAACTGTTTCCTCACTTTCATACACAGTTTTCTAAGTAAAAATAAATGTCAAGCATGTTAGCAATAAATTTATGCTCTCCATCGTTGCAGGATATTAGGCAAAAACTTGAAGAATCTCTTCCAGGAACTGGTGGGGGAAGGAACCCTCATGACCAGCTGGTTGTCAAAATATTGTTCATTCTCCCATTTTGCTTGCTGCTATTTGGTTATTACCAATCATGTTTTCAGGTTGTATAATCTGTTCCTTGTAGCAAATATTTTTTATTGAACATTTGTACACCCATGATTTTGAAGATTTTCTGCCTTCTCAATTCATTTACATGATGTTTCTGGCAGACAGACAAGGAGTTGATAAGTATAAGATCTCTATGTGCTTTTGCTAGAAGAGCTCGCCATAAATACAAGTCTGAAGAGTCACTTCCATCTTATTCAGTGGTGGGTTCATCTTCTGCATTTGGTATTTCAAGCCAAAGGGTTAGCCCTCAAACTCTTCAGTAACAAATCTGCATTCTCACTTGAGATTTGCATGCTATTCAATGTTGTTTATTATATCAATGTGCCACCTTTAGGAACAATTATGAAACCTAAAGACACCTTGTTTCATTTGAAGTGCCTGCTCGAGTCCTTGATTTCACTGGCAAACCTACCCCAAAATTTAGGTAGGAGAAACCCAATTCCTCGGGTCTGAGCTTACAAATCTGAACTGGATCATTTGGAAGGTCTGGGCGCCACCGAAATGCAAATTCTTTAGTTGGTTAGCCATCTAAGATAGAATTTGGACAGCAGATCGTGTAGGTAAGAGGGGTTGGCCCCATAACACTGCCTGTGCATTGTGTGGGCAACAATGTTTTCAAGTCGGACGACTTGTTGGTCGTTCTGGGTGACCGACTTGGGGGATTAATCGCAATTAATCACGATTAGTCAGGCGACTTGGCGATTAATCGTGATTGGTCCAAACCGACTTGGACGGACGACTTGGAAACATTGCTGGGCAAACTTTGGAGTCGGGTTTGCATCTCTTTATTGAGTGTCGTTTAACCAAGCGGATTTGGGAAGAGGTGGCTGCATGGGCAGCGGTGGAGGGTCTTATTCCAAGTAACTGGGACTGCAGTGAGTCTTTCCTACAGTGGTGGACGCCCCTAGCTACAACTCAAGATTGCAACAGGAAGGGCTTGAGAAGCCTCTTAATTCTAGTGAATTGGATCGTCTGGCGTGAGAGAAATGCTAGGATTTTCGACCACAAGTCCACATGTGCTCAGATTCTCGCATCTATTATATCTGAGGCCTTGGCTTGGATACGTGCAGGAGCCAAACATCTGTCTAATCTCCTAGCCTCTCTTTAGTTTTGTGTGTTTGTGCTTGGCTGTTCTCCTAGTCTCTTTTTAGATTAGTTTTGTGTGTTTGTGCTTGGGCTTGGTCCTGCTTTGGTGGGGTGTCTTTGTATTTTAAACCTCGCCCTTCTGGGCTTCCCCTCTTTTTAATATAACGGGCAGATCTCCTGCCGGTTCGTTTTTAAAAAAAAGAGTAGATATCATATAAAAGGGGTAGCATACAGTTGTTCCGTGATACACTATTTTCCATATACAAGGAAAACCATACATGTACACTTGAATTTAGAAAAAGGGATTGCAGAGAGTTTTGAAAGGCTGATAACATTGAAAGCTGTGCAATATATATTCCTTGCAATGTTGCAAATAGCGAGCTAAGACATTTAATGGAACCTTCGGAAATATGCTAAGAAAGCTATAGCGGCCGCTAGAGTGGTGCTAAGGCATTTAGCATTTCTCAAAAAACATGTATACTATTGCTTGGCTTTTGCTGACTTGCATCTGTCTCTGTTGCTGGCTATCACATTCTTGCATCGTACGAGTGCTAGACTACTTGTACTACCTTTCGGCAGTGCAGTTGCTGCACATAAGCGAAGGGGACGGCTACTGCCATGACCTCCATGGTCACCACACATAGCTGTGCAAGGTTCAGCTAGGCGCTAGGCGGAATCTAGGCGGTGACCCATTGCCTAGCGCCTAGTCGGGAGTACTCGGTCTTAGGCGCTTCTAGGCGCTTTTCTAGGCGTTTTGGCAATATAGCCATAAATTATATATATATTATGTATATAACTATATATACGTATATAACTACTATATATGACTATATGAGTCACAGACTCACAGTAAGTATAAAAAGAAGGCCAGTAGACATATCTGATTTCTAGCTGAGCTTACTCTTGCATGTTCCTAGCTCCTGCAAGGCTGCAACACATTTTGACAGCTAGTAGTTAGTAAATTAGTCAATAGACAGCTAGCTGTTCATAAAAAAAAATAGAAAACACTAAATTGTGACTTATCTGGATGATTTCAGCAGCCTCCCATTCATGAGCAGTTGAGCACACTGCACACCATATCAGCAGCTGGTAATTACAACACAAGTGGATAGGACAGTAATACAAGTGCAGAACACAATTTATAAATAAAGGACAACACAAGCACATAGTTCTTAGTTCAGGTCTCACACAAAAGAAGACACACAGACACAAAGTGACACAACTGCAGTTCATAAGACCAGGGCATCACAAAAGGCTTCACTACTAGATGGAGATGGTCCAGATCATATTTCATCTTCACTGTAGCACAAATCTTCATCTTCATACTCTTCTTCTTCAGACTCAAACTCTTCTCCTTCATAGAGCTCTCTCACTCTTGCACTTCTACGAGGCTCAAGCTGTTCTTCTGCTCCCACTGCCTCTCCAATAACAGACCAAGGTATCCCTGTACCTTCCATCTCATCTTCCTCCTCATCTCTAAAGACAACTTGTGCACAATCATCTCCACCCTCTTGGAGAAAACCTTGAGCTTCAGTTGTATCACTAGACAAGAGAACATCAGTGATTTTCTTTGACTTAATCTTTTCTCTGTTATTCATCAGCCTGTTATTGAACTGAATATAGACCAACTTGTTGAGGCGGGTTGTAGTCAGCCTATTTCTCTTCTTAGTGTGTATCTATAAATTAGAAACAAAAGCATTTTCAGTTCTGAAATTTAATCATAGTACTGCTGAAATGATTAATAGATAGGTACTAACCCCTTCAAACCCACTCCAATTTCTTTCACAACCAGAAGAGCTTGATGTCAAAGATAATATCCTTGTAGCCATCTTTTGTAAAGTTGGTGTTTCAGTTCCATATAACCGCCACCATGATGCTGAAATAAATTAGAAACACCTCTATTAGTTTAAAAAACAGCAAACAACCATGGTAGAAAACAGCAAACAACCATATAATAATTAATAAGTAGTTAAGTACCTCTACCTGGATTGTAATCATAGTTTTGAAAAGTTCTTGCAAGCTTCTTGCTAAATGGTCCTTCTCTATTCTGAAATTTTTTCAATTCAAAGTTGGCAGCCTGTTCTTGTTGGTCCTCATCATGATAATAAAATTGCTCGACACAAGATATGAAGGCTTCATTCATTTTGGGCTCATCAAATATTGATGGGTTAGCATAGCTATAGTGTGGATTCAGCAAAAAAGCTGTCAAATGCAATGGAGAATCAAGTCTTCCATTCATCTTCTTCTCAATTACAACCATAACATCTTTGAATCGAGACTCAACATTGCCAAAGGCCTCTTTGATCTCTCTTTTTGCCTTTAGTAGCTCTCCATAAAGGAAACCCATGGATGGCTTCACATCCCCATCAACCAAACGGAGGACTTTGACCAATGGCTCAAAAACAGCCAACATTAGCTTCACATCCTTCCAAAAGGCTGGACTCAATATAGTAGCTGTGGCCTCTTTTCCTTTCTTTGATTTCACATCCTTTAATGAGTCCCACCTGCTATGAACTACCATCTTCCTTAACTGGTCCTTCTTCTCTTGCATACTGTTCAAAGTGAGAAAGTATGAAGCAAACCTAGTCACTCCTGGCCTCACTAGCTCTTTCCCCTCTGTGAAGTATCTCAAGCACTCCAATGTTCTTGTGTGGCCATACACAAATATGGTAAATGACTTTGCTTGGTCAATCACTTTCCTGAACCGAGGCAATTTGCCAATTCCTTGGAGCATCAAGTTGATTGTGTGAGCTGCACAAGAGGTCCAAAATATTTGTGGTCTCTTCTCAAGCAATAGCTTCTTTGCTCCCATGTTGTTAGAGGCATTGTCAGTGACTACTTGCACCACATTTTCTTCACCAATGTCTTCAATTGCTTTGTCCACTAATTCAAAAATGACTTCGCTTGTGTGTGACACATCTGACATCTCTTTTGAGCTGATGAAGGAGGTTCCATCAGCACAATTAGTGCATATATTCATTATGCTTCTCCTCTTCCTATCTGACCAAGCATCGGTCATAATAGAGCACCCATTTTTCATCTTCTCGGCTTCACGTTCCTACAGCTAACACTTGGTTCTTTCATATTCTTCTTCCAGCAAACTACCTCGAAAGGCATCTTGAGTTGGAGGTGTAAGTCTTGGTCCAAATTGTCCAATTGCTTCACACATTTGCTTGAACTCATCATTGTCACATGCATTGAAAGGTATTCCTGCCAATGATTAAAAAATGAAGTCTAATTTTAAAATGTGTTCAGTTCATGAATTTTAAAATGTGAAAACAGCATTGTATACTAGCAATTTACCATGATTATAGGCCCATCTTGCAATAAACTTGTGCACCTCATGCTCTCTTTCCATAGTTCCTAGTTCAGCTGCTGTTGTTTGAATGAATCAGCCTTGGTAGGATCAATAGCACGTGTCCATTTGTCAATTGGCCCTAATTTGTGAGGCTGTGAGCTTCCAACACAAGTGACTTCTTCTGACTCCTCTCCAACCCTAGATACATTCACTTCCTCTCTAAGTTCTAGCTCACGAACAGTCTTCTCCTCCCTCTTCCTTTTTGCAGCCTCTATTGCTTTCTTGCACTTCTCTTTAGCCTCTAGAGCCTGCGGTGTTGCAGACGTGCATTTCTTCACATTCTTTCCAACATGGGCAAGATGCTCCTTCAACCTATAAATCCCTCCCCTCATCTCCTTGTCACAGAACTTACACTTCACCTTGTCTTTGTTGTTAGCATCAACAAGAACACCATATTCCCATCCAACATCATCTGAATTTCTTTTTAGGAGATTCGCTCTAGCTGCTTCAGTTTCAGAAGGTGCAGCTGCAGTTTCTGATGACATCCTTAAACCTTAATCCTTTGATTTCTTTCACTTGTACACTGCACAGGGGAGGAAAGCAGTTTCAGCAGGGGAGGAAAGCAGGGGAGGGGGATGAGCAGGGAGGGGAGCAGCCGACGGGGGAGAACTCACCGGCGGGGGAGCAGCAGGAGGGGATGAGCGCCGGCGGGGGAGCAATTTCTGTGACCGTGTGCGTGTGGGAGGGGAGCGGCTGCACAGCGCGCGCTAATACTCCCGCAGTCCCACGCGCGCGCGCGCTAAAAACTCCCGCGCCTGCGCTAAAACTCCCGCGCGCTCGCCTGCGCGCTCGCGCGCCCGCCTGCGCGCCCGCTTAGGCGCCTGCGCGCCGCCCACTCGCCGCCTAGGCGCGGCTGAGCGCCGCCTAGTCGCCACGGCCGCCTAGACGCCGCATAGGACCCTAGGCTACGCGGCAGCCTATCGACTAGCGCCTAGGCGCGCCTAATCGCCGCCTAGTCGGCGCCTAGCCGAACACTGTAGCTGTGACACGCAGACACCTCTTGCAATCACTCTTGACCCTTCATAGTCATCATCTGTAGTTCATGGTCATCATTACCTCGATGTACACCATCGCCGCACCACCACAAAAGGTTCAGAAGCCAGAGCGTTGTCTTGGAGAATATAGAGGGAAGAACCGGAGATGCTAGGTTTTGTGAACACTCTTTTACACTATGTATAGTTAGGCTAGATTTGGGCCATGGGAATTTTCCTAGGTCTCATTTTCTTGGCAGGTCGGTCGGTTGCACATTTAATGCTGCTAAATTTTAACACCGCTAAAGTGTTTAGCACCTCTAATACCCGGAAATAGTGCTCATAGCAGCGATAGCAGTAAAATATGCAATATCTTAGTGGCAGTCTGTCCAAAACGTCATAGCGGCTCTATAGCCCTCAATTTGTAACTCTGATTCGTTGGCATGCTTCCTAATTTGACATCCAAACAACAATCTGTTTTCTCAAGTTTTATTACATGTGCCAACAGAAGGTACTTTAGTGTTCCCAACTTTTTCACCAAAGGCAAACGATTGCAGGGGAGTTTGTATTGCTATAGGTCTGTTTGGTTGTTTCCAATGCAGTTTACCCGTGTTTAGTTGTTTGCAGAGGCTCATGCAGGCTTGCACAGTGCTCAAAGCAGGCTTCGTGCAGCATTAGCCAATACAGTATATTTTGTTGTATTAGGCAATGCAGATTTGCACAAGCCGATGCAGGACACAAAAATGAAATTTCTCACCTCTCCTACCTCTACTAGAAGTCTAGAACATGGTACGATGTAAGCAATCAAACACAATCTTAAAAATACTGCTTGTCTGTGCAGGACAATTAAACACGAAGACACTGCATATGTTTATGCTGGCTTGGGTTGTGCTGCATGCAAACAACCAAACACCCTATTTGTACTACCTCCACGTTTGAAGATTTCAACTGAAATCAGTATAATGGGGAAAACAGTCGGCATTTTGTCTAATTCTTTCTACTTAACAAATACATTGGCATTTCCCCTAACTCTTTAAGGGCAATGCACTAAAGTGAATGTTGAAGTGTATAAGTCGATTGTCTATTTTCTCCAAACAACTTAACCTTTTGAGTTGAACTGGTTAGTGCGTTCACTCTAACATGATATTAGAACCAGAGGTCTTAAGTTTGTATACTGGCAGGGTAGGGGCTTCATTTGTGCCTTCGCTCCTTTATTTCCACGTTTGTGCTTTTAGGTTGAACTGGTTAGTGCGTTCACTCTAACACTGAAGACATTCCATGTCACAACTAGATAGTGCGTTCACACTAACACTGGAGACATTCCATGCCACAACTAGAGACAGGCACAAAGCAAGCGGAAGCTTTTACATGTGGAGCGTAGCAGAACAAGATGATATCATCTTTTGCCTACACGCTCACCTTACGTCGGGGCATGACTGAGACTTAATTAATAGAATGGTACGAAGGCTATGGGTCAGATTTTGGAGGGGGGGGGGGGGGTGCTGGGTGTTGACTCTAGGGCTAACTTTCAAGGCGAAAGCAGTGGGGAGGGGCCTCATGCAGTACAACTATACATTTTGGCGCAGGCCCCAACTCCCCAAGCCCAATTGCACATACCCCTTCAATTCACTTTTTTCTCTCGTCAGCATCATAATGGTGCGGTCTGGAGCTGCTTCTCCGCCTCCAGTGGTCCAGCCACCTGGATGCAGGACTACAGTGGGGACAAGGCCTTTGGAAAGAAGGGAGATGGGTGTTACTGGCTGCCAGGCATCTGGGGCAGCTTCACAGCCCAGTTGTAAGGGCTGTGTACCTCTGCTTGATTTTAATATTTGACTAAACTGACCAGGATATCTTGGCCTATTCTATTTTTAATTCTGGTTCTTTTACATCTTTGTATGATCTCCTTACTGAAACATACTGATTATATTATGCAATATCGGTTTAATGGTTCCTTGGCGCTCCTGCAGTTATCAAATGGACATTTGAAACTACCTTCTTATTTTGGGGCAATTGCGGTGTTAGTCTGCTTCGTGTCTGCTGGTTTCTCTCTTGCATTTGCTTTCGCTATCATTCCACGGCAGGTTATGCCATGGACAGGTTTGCTACTGATGCTTGAGTGGACCTTTGTGGCATTCTTCTTATTGTTTGGGAGTTATCTCCGTTTTGTCTACCGGTGGGGAAGTATCAGTGCAAACCATGTGGGATTTAGCAATTCTGACTCATCGGAGAATCATATGGGTCCAGGTATGTTGAACTATGTAACCTCTCAGAGTTTCACCATCCTAGTATTAAACAACTTGGTCTTTTGCAGGCCATCAGCGAAATATGTCTGACTGCGACATGGATGCAGCATTTTACTGGATAGGGATGGCATCTATAGCTACTATTACTGTACTGTTACCGACTATCTTGGGCATAACTGCATTGTTCACAAAGTAAGGCACCTGACTGCCCCCCTTTGTATAAACTTTTGTCATAGGTATATGAAGAATGTAGGGAAGATTGAACTGTAGTAGTTTCTTGAATATTATAGATATAGATCCCGTGTTCAGCATTTCCTGTATTATGATGCAAGAGAAGGGATCTGGAACTTAATATTGGGGATTGAGGCGAACTGAGGGTGTTGGTATGTAGGGTTTGGTAGATGGATGACAGTTAAGGCTGTACTTTTGTACTTAACACATCATATAATTAATTAGGGGTCTTATATAATATGCTTAGGACAAACTAGTTTCAGAAGATGAGTTTGCTTCTTCCATCCTTATGATGGCTTTGTAGTGTGGAATGCCAAATTCTGGATATAACTTCAATTCTAGCTTATGAATACAATTATACAACTCGAGTCTAGCAACTAGTGCACATAAATTCGTCTAAAGGGTTAAATTATGCTTGCTAGTAAATGTCGAGACATTTGATTTTTTTTTTCATGCCGGTAAGTGATGAGTCCAGTATGTTCTTTCCTTTGGCAGGCTAGGATTAATGGTCGCTGGTGGTATTGTGCTGGCATCTTTTATGACATACGCAGCGGAGCATCTTGCAATCTCAGTCTTCAACAAGGGTCAAAAATACAGGAATGCGTCAAGAACTCGAAGCTTTTGTTTTTAACGTTTAAGTAAAAAATCCTTGTTGTATTGTAGGTAGTTTTGTACACAAAAAGAATGATGATTCATTTTTAACACGTGGCTTCCTGCCCATGGCCCCTTTTTTGTAGCGCTGATGTCACGCCAACTTGTGGTAAATAGGTTTCCGACATTGTTTCTGTAGCACATTTGGCATGAAGATTACAGACATGTTTTGGGATCGTGACCCGCTTTTACTCGCTTATATCGATGTTTATGATGAGATTGTAGTATATCAGAAAAAAGTTACATTACTGCAATAATCGATTAGTGCAGGTACCATCGCAAACCTGAAAGTTAACTGCAACCATTTTTTTATCATGTACTCTCTCCATCTCATAAAATAAGTTATATTTTTTTTTGGCAAAGTCTTTACAGTGAGACTTTGATCATTAATTTCTTTTAAAGTATGACATCAATAAATAAAAAATTAGGATTATATTAAAGTATTTTTTAATATAATTTAAGTATATAGCGTGCATACATAAACTATATAGTGTTTGCTGAATTGTTGGTCAAAATTTTAAAACGATGATTTTTTCAAAAATATGCACGTCTTATTTGGGATGGGGTGAGTATGTCACTAGCTTTTCCGTAGTAACCTTACCAATTTAGCATAAAATACCATACAACAGAAACAATCAAAGCTTCTTTACAAAACAGAGACAATTCTAGCTCGCTCTCAAATCAATCCATCTCGAATTTAACAAATACAATACAAAATATACAAGTACTCATCTTACTATTATTAGACTTAGGGTCTGTTTGTTTCCTTATAGGATTACATAAACTAGCTTATTTTATATACTAGCTGAGTGTCGTGCGTTGCAACAGGAATATATAATACCAGTATACTACGATAACTTATATACAAAATGTGTGTTATACTGTTACGAGAAAATGTTTCATAATCAATTTGTGATCCTAGCCATACATAAATTTTGTTATTTTAATCTAGTTGTATCACAACTACATTGCAACCATCAGTATCATGCAGACTTCGATATATGCCACGATTTGTATGGTCTCATCATTAGAGAGCACGTTCCACACATGACGAAAGAAATTCCCTCGTACATCGTTAGTCATCAGACACGCACCACCATACGCTCTTGCTTAAACAAAAAGGTAAGTGTGTGTGTTTGCGAAGAGAATTAAAGGCAGGCCGGCACAAAAGCTACCATGACGGTGGCGAGGACGACGAACTGGTCACTATTGTCGATCCTCCTTTACGTCACCTCCGGCGCCATGATGACGCCACAATCCTCGATATAGTAGTCGTCGAACGCGCGTGACATGACGAGTACTGATGACTCTTGGTTGGGCTACCAAACGAAGTGCACCCCAAGCTCATCAGCGAGGTAGTACCCCTGGCCGTTGCACCACCGGATGCGCTACTCCACTACATACATCATGTTCGAGGACACTTACACAACGTCAGCAACGTCCATCGTCCCAGCTCACAAGAATTCATGTCTGGTCAGTAGCGACTTACGTGACAAGTTGGGCTTCAGGTGGACGATGAGTTGGACGACGTGATGGCGTCGTCGTCGGATGCGGTGTCCAAAACATCCCGAGAGTCGTCGACGTTGGTGACAACCATGAGCCCCCCTGCTTAATGATGGACAGCGCGGTACAGCTGCTCTGGACCACGTCCAAGCGGCGGTGAAAGGGAAATAGGCTTACACCTTTTCCTAATTGATTTTGGTGGTTGAATTGCCCAACATAAATAATTGGACTAACTAGTTTGCTCTAGATTATAAGTTTTACAGGTGCCAAAGGTTCACAATTGACCAATAAAATGACCAAGAAAGGGTTCAAACAAAGAGAGCAAAAAAAAACCGAAGTGTGCCCTGGTTTGGCGCACCGAACTGTCCGGTGTGCCACCGGACAGTGTCCGGTGCACCAGGGAACTTGACGCTGAAATCGCTACCTTCGGGAAAATGGAGGCCGCTCCGCTATAATTCACTAGACCGTCCGGTGTATGCACCGGACAGTGTCCGATGTGTCAGCACTTCGCGCGCAACGGTCGACTGCGCAGAGGTCAGAGCACGCGCAGCAGAGGTCAGAGCACGCGCAGCAGGCGCACCGGACAGTCTACAGCCGGTGCATCACCGGACAACCAGAAGACCCACCTGTCAGAGCTCCAACGGTCGAACCCTAACGGCCGGATGACGTGGCTGGTGCACCGGACAGTGTCCGGTGTGCCCGTCGACAGCAGCCTCCACCAAACGGCTAGTTTGGTGGTTGGGGCTATAAATACCCCAACCACCCCACCATTTATTGCATCCAAGTTTTCCACCTTCCAACCTCTTACAAGAGCTATAACATTCAATTCTAGACACAACCAAAGAGATCAAATCCTCTCCCAAGTCCGGAATCACTCCAAATCAATAGTGACTAGAGAGCGACATTTGTGTTCATTTGAGCTCTTGCGCTTGGATTGCTTCTTTTCTTTCTCATTCTTTCTTGTGACCAACTCAATTGTAACCAAGGCAAGAGACACCAATTGTGTGGTGGTCCTTGTGGGGACTTAGTGTCCCGTGTGATTGAGAAGAGAAGCTCACTCGGTCTAAGTGACCGTTTGAGAGAGGGAAAGGGTTGAAAGAGACCCGGTCTTTGTGACCACCTCAACGGGGAGTAGGTTTGCAAGAACCGAACCTCGGTAAAACAAATCCTTATGTCTCACTCTTTATTTGCTTGCGATTTGTTTTTCACCCTCTCTCTCGGACTCGCTTATATTTCTAACACTAACCCGGCTTGTAGTTGTGATTAACTTTGTAAATTTCAGTTTCGCCCTATTCACCCCCCCTCTAGGAGATTTTCAATTGGTATCAGAGCCTGGTGCTTCATTAAAGCCTAACCGCTCGAAGTGATGTCGGGAGATCACGCCAAGAAGGAGATGGTGACCGGCGACAAGCCCGCTACAAGCCACGGGAAGGCTCCATCAGGAGAGTCCCGCAACAAAGGGAAGGAGAAGGAATCCTCTTCCCTCAAGTCACATCGGAGTGGCGACAAGAAAAAGAAGATGAGGAAAGTGGTCTACTATGAGACTGATTCTTCATCGCCATCCACCTCCGGCTCCGACGCGCCGTCCATAACTTCTAAGCGCCATGAGCGCAAGAAGTTTAGTAAGATTCCCCTACACTACCCTCGTATTTCAAAACGTACTCCTTTACTTTCCGTTCCATTAAGCAAACCACCGGTTTTTGACGGTGAAGATTATAATATGTGGAGTGACAAAATGAGGCATCATCTAACCTCACTCCACACTAGCATTTGGAACGTTGTTGAGTTTGGTGTACAGGTACCATCCGTAGGGGATGAAGACTATGACTCGGACGAAGTGGCCCAAATCCACCACTTCAACTCCCAAGCCACTACTATACTCCTCGCCTCTCTAAGTCGAGAGGAGTATAATAAGGTGCAAGGGTTGAAGAGCGCAAAGGAAATTTGGGACGTGCTCAAGACCGCGCACGAAAGAGACAAGGTGACCAAGATCACCAAGCGGGAGAAGATCGAGGGGGAGCTCGGTCGCTTCATGCTTCACCAAGGAGAGGATCCGCAAGCCATGTACAACCGCTTGAAGACCTTGGTGAACCAAGTGCGCAACCTCGGGAGCACCAAATGGGATGACCATGAGATGGTCAAGGTTATTCTTAGATCCCTCATTTTTCTTAATCCTACGCAAGTTCAATTAATTCGAGGTGATCCTAGATATAAGCTAATGTCTCCCGAGGAGGTCATAGGGAAGTTTGTGAGCTTTGAGCTAATGATCAAAGGTTCAAAGAAAATCATCAAGCAAGGCGCCTCCTCCACGCCCGAGGCACAACTCGTTGCATTCAAGGCAACGGAGGAGAAGAAGGAAGAGTCTACATCAAGTAGGCTTCCCATCGACGCCTCAAAGCTCGACAATGAGGAGATGGCCTTAATCATCAAAAGCTTTCGACAAATCCTCAAGCAAAGGAGGGGGAAGGACTACAAGCCCCGCTCCAAGAAGGTTTGCTACAAGTGTGGTAAGCCCGGTCACTTTATAGCAAAATGTCCTATTTCTAGTGACAGTGATAGGGGCGACGACAAGAAGGGGATAAGAAAGGAGAAGAAAAGATATCACAAGAAGAAGGGCGGCGATGCCCATGTTTGCTGGGAGTGGGACTCCGACGAGAGCTCCACCGACTCCTCCTCCGACGAGGACGCCGCCAACATCGCCGTCAACAAGGGACTTCTCTTCCCCAACGTCGTCCACAAGTGTCTCATGGCAAAGGACGGCAAAAATAAAAAGGTTAAATCTAAATCCTCCACTAAATATGCCACCTCTAGTGATGAGGCTAATTCTAGTGACAATGAGGATGATTTATTTACTCTTTTTACCAACCTTAACATGCAACAAAAGGAGAAGTTAAATGAATTGATTAGCACTATTCATGATAAGGATAATCTCTTGGATAGCCAAGAGGACTTCCTAATTAAGGAAAATAAGAAGCATGTTAAGGTTAAGAATGCTTATGCTCTAGAGATGGAAAAATGTGAAAAATTAACTAGTGAGCTAAGAACTTGCCATGATGTTATTGCCAACCTTAGAAATAAAAATGCTAGATTAATTGCTAAGGTTGATTCAAATGTTTGTGATGATTCATATGCCAATCTTAGAAATGATCATGCTATTTGTATTGCTAAGATTGAAAAATTAAATGCCTCTCTCGCTAGCCTTAGAATTGAAAATGAAAAATTGATTGCTAAGGCTAAAGACTTAGATGTTTGCAATGCTTCCATTTCCGATCTTAGAAGTGAAAATGACATTTTACATGCTAAGATTGTTGAACTAAAAACTTGCAAACCCTCTACATCCACCATTGAGCATGTTTCTATTTGCACTAGATGTAGATATGTTGACATTGATGCTATTCATGATCACATGATTTTAATTAAACAACAAAATGATCATATAGCAAAATTAGATGCTAAAATTGCCGAGCATGAACTAGATAATGAAAAATTTAAATTTGCTCGTAGTATGCTTTATAGTGGGAGACGCACTAGCATCAAGGATGGCATTGGTTTCCAAAGGGGAGACAATGTCAAACTTAATGCCCCTCCTAAAAATTATCTAACTTTGTTAAGGGCAAGGCTCCCATGCCTCAGGATAACGAGGGTTACATTTTGTACCCTGTCGGTTATCCCGAGCATAAGATTAGGAGAATTCATTCTAGGAAGTCTCACTCTGGCCCTAATCATGCTTTTATGTATAAGGGTGAGACATCTAGTTCTAGGCAATCAACCCGTGCTAAATTGCCTAAGAAGAAAACTCCTAGTGCATCAAATGAACCTAGCATTTCATTTAAAACTCTTGATGCATCTTATGTTTTGACTAACAAATCCGGCAAAGTAGTTGCCAAGTATGTTGGGGACAAACATAAGGGATCGAAGACTTGTGTTTGGGTACCCAAAGTTCTTGTATCTAATGTCAAAGGACCCAAAACTGTTTGGGTACCTAAAATCAAGAACTAAATTTGTTTTGTAGGTGTATGCATCCGGGGGCTCAAGTTGGATCATCGATAGCGGGTGCACAAACCACATGACAGGGGAGAAAAAGATGTTCTCCTCCTACGAGAAAAACCAAGATCCCCAACGAGCTATCACATTCGGGGATGGAAATCAAGGTTTGGTCAAAGGATTGGGTAAAATTGCTATATCACCTGACCATTCTATTTCCAATGTTTTTCTTGTAGATTCTTTAGATTACAACTTGCTTTCTGTTTCCCAATTGTGTAAAATGGGTTACAACTGTCTTTTCACGGATACAGGTGTTACTGTCTTTAGAAGAAGTGATGATTCAGTAGCTTTTAAGGGAGTGTTAGAGGGTCAGCTATACTTAGTTGATTTCAATAGAGCTGAACTCGACACTTGCTTAATTGCTAAGACTAACATGGGTTGGCTCTGGCATCGCCGACTAGCCCATGTTGGAATGAAGAATCTTCACAAGCTTTTAAAGGGAGAGCACATTTTAGGACTAACAAATGTGCATTTTGAGAAAGACAGGATTTGTAGCGCATGCCAAGCAGGGAAGCAAGTTGGTGTTCATCATCCACATAAGAACATCTTGACGACTGATAGGCCACTCGAGCTCCTCCACATGGACCTATTTGGCCTGATCGCTTACATAAGCATCAGCGGGAGTAAGTACTGTCTAGTTATTGTGGATGACTATTCTCGCTTCACTTGGGTATTCTTTTTACAGGAAAAATCTCAAACCCAATAGACCTTAAAGGGATTCTTGAGACAAGCTCAAAATGAGTTTGGCTTAAGGATCAAGAAATTTAGAAGCGATAATGGGACGGAGTTCAAGAATTCACAAATCGAAGGCTTCCTTGAAGAGGAGGGCATCAAGCATGAGTTCTCTTCTCCCTACACGCCACAACAAAATGGTGTAGTGGAGAGGAAGAATAGAACTCTATTGGATATGGCAAGAACCATGCTTGATGAGTACAAGACTTTGGATCGGTTTTGGGCCGAGGCGGTCAACACCGCGTGCTACGCCATCAACCGGTTGTATCTGCACCGAATCCTCAAGAAGACATCCTACGAACTCCTCACCGGTAAAAAGCCCAATGTTTCATACTTTAGAGTCTTTGGTAGCAAATGTTTTATTCTTGTTAAAAGAGGTAGAAAATCAAAATTTGCTCCTAAGACTGTAGAAGGCTTTTTACTAGGATATGATTCAAACACAAGGGCATATAGAGTCTTTAACAAGTCCACTGGACTAGTTGAAGTTTCTTGTGACATTGTGTTTGATGAGACTAACGGATCTCAAGTAGAGCAAGTTGATCTTGATGAATTAGATGATGAAGAGGCTCCGTGCGTCGCGCTAAGGAACATGTCCATTGGGGATGTGTGTCCTAAGGAATCCGAAGAGCCCATTCAAGCACAAGATCAACCATCCTCCTCCATGCAAGCATCTCCACCAACTCAAGATGAGGATGAGGCTCAAGATGATGATGAAGAAGATCAAGAAGATGAGTCACCTCAAGATGACGACAATGATCAAGGGGGAGATGCAAATGATCAAGACAAGGAGGATGAGCAAGTTGCAAGGCTGCCACACCCAAGAGTCCACCAAGCAATCCAACGAGATCACCCTGTGAACACCATTCTCGGCGACATTCATAAGGGGGTAACCACTAGATCTCATGTTGCACATTTTTGTGAGCATTACTCTTTTGTTTCCTCTATTGAGCCACACAGGGTAGAGGAAGCACTTCAAGATTCGGATTGGGTGATGGCGATGCAAGAGGAGCTCAACAACTTCACGAGGAATGAGGTATGGCATTTAGTTCCACGTCCTAACCAAAATGTTGTAGGAACCAAGTGGGTCTTCCGCAACAAGCAAGACGAGCATGGTGTGGTGACAAGGAACAAAGCCCGACTTGTGGCCAAGGGATATTCACAAGTCGAAGGTTTGGATTTCGGTGAAACCTATGCACCCGTAGCTAGGCTTGAATCAATTCGCATTTTACTTGCCTATGCTACTTACCATGGCTTCAAGCTTTATCAAATGGACGTGAAAAGTGCCTTCCTCAATGGACCAATCAAGGAAGAGGTCTATGTTGAGCAACCTCCCGGCTTTGAAGACAGTGAGTATCCTAACCATGTTTATAGACTCTCTAAGGCGCTTTATGGGCTCAAGCAAGCCCCAAGAGCATGGTATGAATGCCTAAGAGATTTTCTTATTGCTAATGGCTTCAAAGTCGGAAAGGCCAATCCTACTTTATTTACTTAAACTCTTGCAAATGATTTGTTTGTATGCCAAATTTATGTTGATGATATTATATTTGGGTCTACTAACAAATCTACATGTGAGGAATTTAGTAGGATCATGACACAAAAATTCGAGATGTCAATGATGGGGGAGTTGAAGTATTTTCTAGGATTCCAAGTCAAGCAACTCCAAGAGGGCACCTTCATTAGCCAAACGAAGTACATTCAAGACATTCTAACCAAGTTTGGGATGAAGGACGCCAAGCCCATCAAGACACCCATGGGAACTAATGGGCATCTCGACCTCGACACGGGAGGTAAATCCGTAGATCAAAAGGTATACCGGTCGATGATAGGTTCCTTACTCTATTTATGTGCTTCACGACCGGATATTATGCTTTCCGTATGCATGTGTGCAAGATTCCAAGCCGATCCTAAGGAATCTCACCTTAGGGCCGTAAAATGAATCTTGAGATATTTAGTTTATACTCCTAAGTTTGGCCTTTGGTACCCCAGGGGATCCACATTTGATTTAATTGGTTATTCCGATGCCGATTGGGCAGGGTGCAAAATTAATAGAAAGAGCACATCAGGGACTTGCCAGTTCTTGGGAAGATCTCTGGTGTCTTGGGCTTCAAAAAAGCAAAATTCTGTGGCTCTTTCAACCGCCGAAGCCGAGTATATTGCCGCAGGTCATTGTTGCGCGCAATTGCTTTGGATGAGGCAAACCCTTAGGGACTATGGTTACAAATTAACCAAAGTTCCTCTTCTATGTGATAATGAGAGTGCAATCCGCATGGCGGATAATCCCGTTGAGCATAGCCGCACTAAACACATAGCCATTCGGTATCATTTTCTAAGGGATCACCAATAAAAGGGGGATATCGAGATTGCATATATTAACACCAAAGAACAATTAGCTGATATCTTTACCAAACCATTAGATGAACAAACATTTACCAGACTTAGGCATGAACTAAATATTCTTGATTCTAGGAATTTTTATTGATGTTTTGCACACATAGCTTATATATATACCTTTGATCATCTCTTTCATGTGCTATGACTAATATGGTTTCAAGTCCATTTCATGCTAAGTCATAGATTGAAAGGGAAAAGGAGTCTTCGACGAAGACAAGGCTTCCACTCCGCTCCATCGAATCATTCATCCTTCGCCGTCGCTCCGCACTCACTCTCCAACTTTGGTATAATCTTCACTCCTTTACTTTCGTCCAAAGGGGGAGAGAGTAGTTTAAAAGGGCTTATATTTCACTCAAGCATCCGTTTTTGGCGATTCATGCCAAAGGGGGAGAGAGTATTAGCCCAAAGCAAAAGGACCGCACCACCACCAATTTCAAAAATGTAGACTTTTAATTGGTATTAAAATAAGTTTTTCAATTAGTATCTTATTTTGATATAATTTCAAATTGGTATACCCTCTTCAAAATTAATATCTAAAACCCTCTTGAACACTAAGAGGAGGATTTCATTAAGGGGGAGTTTTGTTTAGTCAAAGGAAAAGCATTTGAACCAGGGGGAGAAAATTTCAAATCTTTGAAAATGCTTCTCAAAAATCTTATTCATTTACCTTTGACTATTTGCAAAAGAACTTTGAAAAGAATTGCCAAAACTTTTTGCAAAACAAAACATGTGGTGCAAGCGTGGTCCAAAATGTTAAATATGAAAAGAAAGCCATCCATGCGCATCTAGTAAGTAATATTTATTGGTTTCATTCCAAGCAACCTTTGCACTTACATTATACAAACTAGTTCAATTCTGCACTTCCATATTTGCTTTGGTTTGTGTTGGCATCAATCACCAAAAAGGAGGAGATTGAAAGGGAAATAGGCTTACACCTTTTCCTAATTGATTTTGGTGGTTGAATTGCCCAACACAAATAACTGGACTAACTAGTTTGCTCTAGATTATAAGTTTTACAGGTGCCAAAGGTTCACAATTGACCAATAAAATGACCAAGAAAGGGTTCAAACAAGGAGAGCAAAAGAAAACCGAAGTGTGCCCTGGTCTGGCGCACCGGACTGTCCGGTGTGCCACCGGACAGTGTCTGATGCACCACCGGACAGTGTCTGGTGCACCAGGGAACTTGACGCTGAACTCGCTACCTTCGGGAAAATGGAGGACGCTCCGCTATAATTCACCAGACCGTCCGGTGGCACACCGGACTGTCCGGTGTGTCAGCGGAGCAACGGCTACTTCGCGCGCAACGGTCGACTACAACGCATTTAATGCGTGCCTGCGCGCGCAGAGGTCAGAGCACACGCAGCAGGCACACCAGACAGTCTACAGTACTTGTCTGGTGCACCACCGGACAGCCAGAAGACCCCACCTGTCAGAGCTCCAATGGTCGAATCCTAATGGTCGGATGACGTGGCTGGCGCACCGGACAGTGTCCGGTGGCGCACCGGACTGTCCGGTGCGCCCGTCGACAGCAGCCTCCACCAAACGGCTAGTTTGGTGGTTAGGGCTATAAATACCCCAACCACCCCACCATTCATTGCATCCAAGTTTTCCACCTTCCAACCTCTTACAAGAGCTATAGCATTCAATTCTAGACACAACCAAAGAGATCAAATCCTCTCCCAAGTCCGGAATCACTCTAAATCAATAGTGACTAGAGAGAGCGACATTTGTGTTCATTTGAGCTCTTGCGCTTGGATTGCTTCAACGGGGAGTAGGTTTTCAAGAACCGAACCTCGGTAAAACAAATCCTTGTGTCTCACTCTTTATTTGCTTGCGATTTGTTTTTCACCCTCTCTCTCGGACTCGCTTATATTTCTAACACTAACATGGCTTGTAGTTGTGATTAACTTTGTAAATTTTAGTTTCGCCCTATTCACCCCCCTCTAGGCGACTTTCAGGCGGCTTCGCGGAAGCTTGTCATACACAGCGGCGCATGCGACCACGTAGGACTTGTCGGGGACCATAATTAGGGGTACCCCCAAGACTCCTAATCTCAGCTGGTAACCCCCATCAGCACAAAGCTGCAAAGGCCTGATGGGTGCGATTAAGTCAAGGCTCGGTCCACTCAAGGGACACGATCTCGCCTCGCCCGAGCCCAGCCTCGGGCAAAGGCAACCGACCCCGGAGGATTCACGTCTCGCCGGAGGGCCCCCTCAGGCAACGAACACACCTTCGGCTCGCCCGAGGCCCAGTCTTCGCCAAGAAGCAACCTTGGCCAGATCGCCACACCGACTGACCATATCGCAGGAGCATTTAATGCAAGGATGGCCTGACACCTTATCCTGACGCGCGCCCTTCAGTCGACAGAGCCGAAGTGACCGCAGTCACTTCGCCGCTCCACTGACCGGCCTGACAAGAAGACAGCGCCGCCTGTGTTGCTCCGACTGTTGTGCCACTCGACAGAGTGAGGCTGACAGCAGCCAAGTCCGGCCTCGGGCGCCATAGGAAACTCCGCCTCGCCCAACCCCAGGGCTTGGACTCGGGCTCGGCCCCGGAAGACGATGAACTCCGCCTCGCCCGACCCTAGGGCTCGGACTCGGGCTCGGCCCCAGAAGACGACGAACTCCGCCTCGCCCGACCCTAGGGCTCGGACTCGGGCTCGGCCCCAGAAGACGACGAACTCCGCCTCGCCCGACCCTAGGGCTCGGACTCGGGCTCGGCCCCGGAAGACGACGAACTCCGCCTCGCCC
Organism: Zea luxurians; assembly: GCA_029449295.1. Lineage (NCBI taxonomy): Eukaryota > Viridiplantae > Streptophyta > Magnoliopsida > Poales > Poaceae > Zea > Zea luxurians. The sequence continues at coordinate 110,360,704 of JAOPSE010000010.1, forward strand.
GACCCCAGGGCTCGGACTCGGGCTCGGCCTCGGAAGACGACGAACTCCACCTCGCCCGACCCAGGGCTCAGACTCGGCCTTGGCCTCGGACGACAGTCTCCGCCTCGCCCGACCCGGGGCTCGGACTCGACCTCGACCTCGGAAGACAGACTCGACCTCGACCTCGGAGGAGCATCCACCTCGCCCGACCCAGGGCTCGGACCGACCACGTCACAGGGGGGCCATCATTACCCTACCCCTAGCTAGCTCAGGCTACGGGGAACAAGACCGGCGTCCCATCTGGCTCGCCCCGGTAAACAGATAATGATGGCGCCCCGCGTGCTCCATGACGACGGCGGCTCTCAGCCCCTTACGGAAGCAAGGAGACGTCAGCAAGGACTCAACAGCCCCGACAGCTGTCCTTCCACAAGGCTCCAATGCTCCTCCGACGGCCACGACATCACATGAACAGGGTGCCAAAACCTCTCTCGCTGCCACGACGGCATGTACTTAGGGCACTAGCTCCTCTCTGCTAGACACGATAGCACACTGCTATACCCCCCATTGTACACCTGGACCCTCTCCTTACGCCTATAAAAGGAAGGTCTAGGGCTCTCTTACGAGAAGGTTGGCCGCACGGGAGGACGGGACGGCACGTAGAGTCCCTCGCTCTCCCCCCACGCGGACGCTTGTAACCCCCTACTGCAAGCGCACCCGACCTGGGCGCAGGACAACACAGAGGCCGCGGGTTACCCCTTTCCCTCTCTTCTCCCCCCTTCGTGCTCCGTCTCGCACCGACCCATCTGGGCTGGGACACGCGGCGATAATTTACTCGTCGGTCCAGGGACCCCCCGGGGTCGAAACGCCGATAGTTAGCGCGCCAGGTAGGGGCCTGCTGCGTGTTGACGAACAGCTTCCCGTCAAGCTCCAGATGGGTAGTCTCCAGCAACCTTTCCAACCCGGAACGATGCTCCGTTTCGGGAGTCTTGAGTTCATGTCCCTCGATGGTAGCTACGACATGATACTCCTTCCTCCGCCGCGCGACGGCGACAATGGCGGCCGACAACCCGCCCGCCGGTGGCGGAATCGACGACGTCTTCCCCACGAGGTGGAAGAACAACATCCGAGTTTGTCCCGTCACCTCCCCCGCCGACGGAGGAGGAGGAGGCGGGGAAAACGTGGCCAAGCAGGAGGCGACACCTCGTCGGCTGTCGAGCGAGTCGACGGCACCGGCGCCCCGACGGGGGACACGTCGGGCGTCGACCTCGCGTCTGAGATGAAGACGAGCGTGGTTTCCCCGCAACACGCCAACTCCAAGCAGACGGACGACGCCAGCACGCTCGCGAAGGACTTGCTGGGTGTCACCCTCATACCTGAGACGATGGTGCAGTCCGCCCCTGACGTGACTTCGTCACCGCCTGTCGACGAAGAGGTACCGACCGATTCCCATCTTGTGCCTTTTGGATTCAGTCTCGACCCACCAAGCGACCCCGCTTTGGTGGAAGCCTCCATAGAGGCATGCACCAACCCTCTGGGGTATCATATGCTGTCACCCTGGGACCGGCTGACGGCCGTCTCGACCTACGGACCCTCGGGTTCCGAGGAAGATGACGAGCCCGACTTTGGTTGGGATTTCTCCGGGCTCGGTAACCCCAGTGCCATGCGGGACTTCGTGACCGCATGCGACTACTGCCTTTTCGATTGTTCCGACAGTAGTCGCAGCTTCGGCGACGAAGACTGCGGCCCAAGTCGTGAATGTTTCCACGTCGATCTAGGGGGTCCCGACGAAGGCAACCATCTTGGTATACCGGAAAACGGTGATCCCCCTAGGCCTGCGCCTCGCGTTGACATCCTTCGGGAGCTAGCTGTGGTCCCAGTCCCTGCGAGGGGTCAGGACGCACAGCTCGAGCAAATCCGCGAGATGCAGGCCAGGCTCGACGAGGGAGCAGGAACACTTGAGCCGCTCCACCGGAACATCGGGCAGGAATGGGTAGACCAAGCTCCAGCCGGAGAAGCGCGTCATCTACCCCAGGGCATCCAGCTCCGCATCGCCGATGACGTCAGGGCAAGGCCACCACCGGCTTCCAGTGGGGTCAGCCAGAACCTGGCTGCAGCAGCGATACTTCTCCGCGCAATGCCGGAACCATCAACCACCGAAGGGCGACGTATCCGGGGAGAGCTCAAGAATCTCCTGGAGGATGCCGCGGTCCGACGGGCCAAAAGCTCTGCCTCCCGAAGGCAGGGATACCCCTCGGAGCATCACGCCGCGACTTCCCGATTCGTGCGGGAAGCCTCGGTCCACACCGGGCGCACGCGCAACACAGCGCCTGCGGCCCCGGGTCGCCTCGGCAACGAGCACCACCGCCACAACCATCGAGCCCACCTCGACGAGAGGGTGCGTCGAGGCTACCACCCCAGGCGTGGGGGACGCTACGACAGCGGGGAGGATCGGAGTCCCTCGCCCGAACCACCCGGTCCGCAGGCTTTCAGCCGAGCCATACGACGGGCGCCGTTCCCGACCCGGTTCCGAACCTCGACTACCATCACAAAGTACTCGGGGGAGACAAGGCCGGAACTATGGCTCGCGGACTACCGGCTAGCCTGCCAACTGGGTGGAACGGACGATGACAACCTCATCATCCGCAACCTCCCCCTGTTCCTCTCCGACACCGCTCGAGCCTGGCTGGAGCCTACTGCGATGAGGTTCGGCGCCTGGAGGACAAGTTCTACGGGCTCGAGCTCAACCACATCGCCCGACGATACAACGAGACTACGGACGAGCTGGCTAAGATAGCCTCGGGGCGGACAACGGTTCCCCGGGACGTCTTCTCCCGATACCTACATCAACCCTCAGTCAAGACCGACGACACGCCCGAGCCCGAGAAGGCGTCGGCCCAGCCCGAGGCACCCTCGGCTCAGCCCGAGGCGCCCTCGGCTCGGCCTGAGGCACCCTCGGCCCCCGAGGGTGAGGCACTGCACGTCGAGGAAGAGCAGAATGGGGTCCAGCCTAATCGAAACTGGCAGACCCCGTACCTGCAATATCTCCACCAAGGAGAGCTGCCCCTCGACCGAGCCGAGGCTCGGCGACTGGTGTGGCGCGCCAAGTCGTTCGTCTTACTGGGTGACGGGAAGGAGCTCTACCACCACAGCCCCTCCGGCATCCTCCAGCGGTTCATATCCATCACCGAAGGCCAGGAGCTCTTACGAGAAATACACTCGGGGGCTTGCGGTCATCACGCAGCGCCCCGAGCCCTTGTTGGAAACGCCTTCCGACAAGGTTTCTACTGGCCGACTGTGGTGGCCGACGCCACTAGAATTGTCCGCGCCTGCCAAGGGTGTCAATTCTACGCAAGGCAGACCCACCTGCCTGCTCAGGCTCTGCAGACAATACCCATCACCTGGCCGTTTGCTGTGTGGGGACTGGACCTCGTCGGTCCCTTGCAGAAGGCACCCGGGGGCTACACGCACCTGCTGGTCGCCATCGACAAATTCTCCAAGTCCATCGAGATCCGACCCCTGAACAGCATCAGGTCCGAGCAGGCGGTGGCATTCTTCACCAACATCATCCATCGCTTTGGGGTCCCAAACTCCATCATCGACAACGGCACCCAGTCCACCGGCAGAAAGTTCCTGGACTTCTGCGAGGATCACCACATCCGGGTGGACTGGGCCGCCGTGGCTCACCCCATGACGAATGGGCAAGTGGAACGCGCCAACGGCATGATTCTCCAAGGACTCAAGCCGAGGATCTACAACGACCTCCACAAGTTCGGCAGGCGGTGGATGAAGGAACTCCCCTCGGTGGTATGGAGTCTGAGGACAACGCCGAGCCGAGCCACGGGCTTCACACCGTTCTTTCTAGTCTATGGGGCCGAGGCCATCTTGCACACGGACTTAGAATATGGTTCCCCAAGGACGAGGGCGTACGACGACCGAAGAAACCAGACCGACCGAGAAGACTCACTGGACCAGCTCGAAGATGCTCGGGACATGGCCTTACTACACTCGGCGCGGTACCAGCAGTCCCTGCGACGCTACCACGCCCGAGGGGTTCGGTCCCGAGACCTCCAAGTGGGTGACTTGGTGCTTCGGCTGCGACAAGACGCCCGAGGGCGGCACAAGCTCACGCCTCCCTAGGAAGGGCCATTCATCATCGCCAAGGTTCTGAAGCCCGGGACATACAAGCTGGCCAACAGCCAAGGCGAGATCTACAGCAACGCTTGGAACATCCGACAGCTACGTCGCTTCTACCCTTAAGATGTTTTCAAGTTGTTCGTGCACCTCATTCACGTTCAAAGTCTAACCATCAAGGAAGGGTCAGCCTTGCCTCGGCAAAGCCCGACCCTCCCTCGGGGGCTAGAAGGGGGGAACCCCCTCTGCATCAAAATTTTCCTCGGAAAAAGTCTTTCTGCCAGAACGTCTTTCGTGCTTTTTGACTACTTCAAAAGTGGGATCCTGAAAACGACGGAGTACATGTAAGCAGCCAAGGCCGACCGAGCCGAGGGACTCCTATGCCTCCGGGATACGGATACCTCACTCATCACCTTCTGCGATAAGTAACTCACGCTCGGATAAGCGATTCCGCTGACCGAACAAGTCTTAATGCTCGGAGACCTTTCTGCCGAAACAATTTTTTGGGCCTTCTCGACTACATCGTTAGCAGAATCCTACGAACAAGTAAGAGTACACGTAAGCGGCAAGGCCGATCGAGCCGAGGGACTCCTACGCCTCCGAGATACGGATACCTCACTCATCACCTTCCGTGAAAAGTAACTCTCGCTCAGACAAACAATTCTGTTACCGACAAATAAGTCTTGATACTCGAAACAAAGGGAAAAAGAAACGCAGCTCTACCACACAACGACAGTATGTTTGGGCCTCGGCGGCCGCAGAAAACATACGCACACTACAAGGTAAACCGATCCTGCAGGTTCGGACCTCGATGGAGGGGGAGCAGCAGCACCCTCGGCATCAACACCACCTTCGGCGAAGCCCGACCGAGCCTCGAACGACAACACAGTCAGAGGATCTCCACTCCGAAGGACGACGTCAGCATCATGCCCGGGCCATCAGCCGCTAGGGTCTCCTCCAGGAGTCCGGCTCGAGCAGACGGCTCGGCCGGTCGCCCCGAAGCCTCAGCCAGCTGTCCCCCGAGGACATCAGCCCGGCCCATGGCCTCGGCAACTCGACTCCGGCGCCGGTCCCGCCAGTGGACGGCCCGGTCAGGCTCCGGCCGACGAAATCTTCTTTTCGAGCCAACTCTGCCTCTATCCATGCTGATACCGCTGCCTCCGGCTCCGGCTCATCGAAGAGCGGCTGAGGGTTTCCTTTAACTAAGCAAGAGAAGCCTCGGGCGGCAAGGCCGACCGAGCCGAGGGACTCCTACGCCTCCGGGATACGGATACCTCACTCGTCACCTTCGCACGAGGCAACTCACACTTGGTGAAGCGTTTCAGTTAGCTGATAGGTGAGTCCTAGTGCTCGGAATGAGGGAAAAACACGGCTTCACGCCAAAAGATACATACATGTTTAGGCCCCGACAGCCACAATGAACAAACACCGGCACTCAAGGTGCCATTACAAATGGAACTCCGGTTCCGCCCCCGCGGGTATGAACAACCTCCACACCGGAGAGCCTGCGGGGCGACAAGCTCCGGGTGACTCGCCAGCGACCTCTACAGCAGCAGCCATGGTCCCAGGACGGACACAGCCACCAGAAGGCTCTCGTTTGCGTCCCCACTCAAGGGACGCGAACCAGACATTAAAGCCAAAAGAGTCGGAGGTCGGTCCGTAGGCGGCGCTGACGGCCTCGACGGTGGAGAAGCTTTCTCCAGCTGCCACCACGTCAACACCAACGGCGGCGTCCGCCTGTCCACCAACGCCGCACCCACAATCGCAGGCCGCTCCAAAGCGCACCGGTAGGCCCTCATTCCCATCCTCGCCACGAAAGCGAGGACAGAGGACGGAATGTTGCATCCTAGCTGGGCAGCAACAGTTCGCCTTCCCCGGCATGGCTGGAGGACGCCTCCTCCATAGAGCTGGAGGATGGTTTCCACCACCAGAAGCTAGAAGAAGAGGTGGCCGGTCGACCCGTGCAGGAGGTAGAGCCCCGGCTCGCCTCGCTCTCCGCCCCAGCAAGGATGATGAAGATCCTTGAAGCTGAGGGCGGGGTAGAGGCCGCAGCCTGACTTGCTTCTCCCCACCCTGGAACTGGTGGTCACCATCTTGGGTGACCACCGGCGAGGGGAAGCAGCCGGGCTGCCTGATGAAAATCCTTGAAGCCGAGCGATGGCTGAAAGATACCAACTTCCACGAAGTGGCGTTCCCCCAACGACGACAAGGCGGAAGAACCGCGGGCGCCCCCCATCTGGGGGCTCGGAAGGTGGAAAGACGCGATGCATGAGGGGAGCACGAAGACATGGTTTCCTTTCAAGGGGGTCACCCTCCTTTTAAAGGCAACTCTCCCCACTTGCGTCCTCAACCGTCGTGGGCTGAATCTTCTCCAACACGCTCCAAGGTCCTCGCCCTACGACACGGGGGCTGGGTCCCACGCATCATGCAAGCTACCCCAGGAAAGAAGGAGCCAAACCGCCGTGCGTGGAGCGCACAACGGCCCAGCGGTTACGAGCATTCCTCCACTTTCGCCCAGGCCAGCGGGTGAAAGGGCGGACCGCCATGCAGGTGGCGTGCAACCGCACCCGGGGGGCGCACCCTTTCGACTTCGACGCGTCCAGCATGGAGGCCCAGGCCCACACGTCATGTAACCGGAGCGCCGGTTACTACGTGAAAGAAACTACACCGCCACTCGCGCCAGTACCGCGCCTTCTCGACTGCGGAACCAGTGCCGCGACTCGAGGCGACCCTGCGCATGACCCGACAGTGCCAACCGAGCACATCGGTCACGGGTCAGTCAGCCGCGGGAGATGGCACGACGGTCGATACGGCCAGAAATGGGCCGACAGTAATGGCGGTGGCAGGCGGGCGGAAGCGACAGTTAAGTCGTCAGCAAGCTCACGTCCCCTCCTGGGATAGCGAAAGGACCTTCTCCCACGGCGGAAGACGACGCGTCCGCGTTCCGTTCCTCGAATGGCTCGCGCACGCACAACGGCCGCCCCGTGAACCACTCGTCCCGTCGCATTAACTCTGCGGCAGGATAGGCGACACCTTTGGCAGGCGAAGCAGGCGACGCTTCACCTCCGCCATAATGACCGCGTCAAAAAAGGTGCGCCACGTCATTCGATTTCGTATCCTTTTCACTTCCTCTTTCTCTCTCTTGCCTCAGGGATCGGGAAAGGGGATACTCCGAAAGGGATCCTTCTCCGCGAAGGAAGCGGGCCCTGAGCCCCCCTACTGATCAGAGGTTCGAAGGCTGGCCCCTCGGAAGGGTTCAACAGCCGCCTCAGAGCACTCGGGCTCCGTGCCCACTACTGGTCAGAGGTTCGAAGGCCGGCCCCTCGAAAGGGTTCAACGGTCGCCTCAGGCCACTCGGGCTCTGTGCCCACTACTGATCAGGGGTTCGTAGGCTGGCCCCCGAAGGGTTCGACAGCCGCCTCAGACGCAGAGCGAGGGATGACCCTGGGTATGTTCGATACATAACCGAGGCTCGGGCTGCGCTCCCGAGGTACCCTAGGACATTTTCGAGACCAACGGGAATGATTTTGTAATGGAATCCCACCAGAGGGAGGCATCGAGCCCTCGGACCCCGTCAAAAGGGGACCGAGTCCGGCAAATCACCCACAGGTACTTTTGGAGCGTGCCTCCGGGCCACTAGCCGAACCTGTTGGGGGCTTGTTCTCAAATGCTTAGAATTAAGAACAAGGCAACATAGAAAATGTTAGGTGTTAATGTCCTTCGTCCTTTAAAACATTATATCCCCTCAGGATATAAGGAATTTCGGACGAAGGTTACGAAGGACGTACCTTCGTAAACATAATATCAAGGAACGAAGCATTCATATCATATAAATCATGAAACATGAAATAAATATTTAAATATGATCATGGGATTATTTCCATCTTTATCATCATAAATGAATGAATATAAATGACTTCAAGTTACAAATGTACCTTCGGTCCTGAGGAAGGCGAGAATACAAGTGTGATGCGAAGGCAAATAACAGGTTCGCGTGAACAGTACAGAGGTACTGTTCATCTATTTATAGGCACAGGTCGCAGCCTGTGACAAATTACAATTATGCCCCTTACAAAAGTTTACAGCATTGACTCAGACCCCTATGGATAAAAAGGTCATTCTATCTCTATGTCGGTTTGTAACGCCGAAGCTCCATGAAAAAAGGAACCTTCGGCCATTTCCTGGAGACGATTTCAGCCGAAGCTGCTTCTTCGTGCAAGACCTTCGGCGCACCGAAGCACGACCCCAACAGTAGCCCCTTTCGCGGTGCTAGATCGTTTTTCGTAACGAACTTGACCCGTGAAAAAAGCCTCTTCAGCTTCGGGAAGCCGAAGGTCCCAAAAAACACCTTCCCTGAGCTCGTTGCGGAGAAACGATCCGGCTTCCGAGCGCGTGCCAGGCCCACCTTGCAGAGTTACTGTTTGATCTTTGCGGTCCACTGCACAGCGAGTACAAGTGACTGCGCGCTTGGTGTAAAAAATTTTGCCGCTTCGCCTTCTTACCTGCAGCACTATATAAACAGACGGGTAGGTGTGAAGTTACCACAGCATTCATTGCTATTTGCACTGTTTTGCTGCCAAAATTTTTAACTATAGCCGAAGCTTGATTCTCAGAATCGAACGAAGGTCCATCTCGACGTCTGCTTCGTCAGAAAGAAGAGCTTCGGGAGAAAAAGAAAAAAGAAAAAGGTATCTAACTTCCCCAAATTCAGAATCAAATGGCGAGAGTGCGATCTACTGCCAAAGTTGTACGTGAGGGAGACGAAGCCGAAGGTTCGAACACTGTGCCCATCTCCGAAGCGATGCAGCGTTCCGGTCTAGTGACTGCGGAAGAAATGCCTGCTGCTGAAGCAAACCCGACAACTGCCGAAGGAGAAGAAGAAAACATTGAAGGGACTGATCCCGAAGATGACTACCGTATTGCCATGCCCAGCAAGCCCAGTCACCTGGATTTTGGGAAATCAACTGTTTCAAAGGCTGATCTTTCGAAGATGGTGAAAGCGGGTTTTTTCAATGAAGACCAGAAGAAGCTACTTCGCTTCGGGGGAGAAGAAACCACCCCGAAGCCAGGGAAGGACGAGATTGTTATCTTCAAGAGCTTTTTAAAGGCTGGGCTTAGGTTCCCTCTTCACGAGATTATTGCGGAGATACTGAAGAGGTTTGGTATCTATCTTCACCAGCTAACTCCTAACGCTATCGTTAGACTTAGCGTTTATATTTGGGCCCTCCGAAGCCAAGCAGTGGAGCCATTTGCCGACAGTTTCTGTCGAGTTCATGAGTTGCATTATCAAACCAAGGCCAGAAAAGATGGGCTACACGATAACTTCGGTTGCTACAATTTTGCCTACCGGAAAACGGCAAAGTTTCCTGTAATTAGCTACCGAAGCAAATGGCCGGCAGGCTGGAAATCGGAATGGTTCTATGTCAAAGTTGATGACAACAAGGAGAAGCTTGTGCAAAGTCCAATCGAGCTGATCTTCGGAGAAACCCGACCCCGCTGCAACATGACGCTAGAGGGTGAAACACAGCAGGCAATGGATGAATTCGGAATTATTGCAGAGCATATTGGTACCAGGGATTTGGTCCAAGAATTCTTGGCATTCAGAGTCTTCCCTACTCTGAAAGAATGGGAAATGCCAAAGTTAAAAGGGGAGAAGAAAGAGGGGGATCTTGTCCGGCTGCCCTATCACTTCAAATTCAAGAAATACTTTAAGAAGCCCTGCCAAGAGTGGCTGGACACAATCGAGGTGATGTGCAATGAAATCCTGGGGAATTATTCCAAAAAAGAGGATCAACTAATGACAGCGGCCTTCGGCGCCCGACCGAAGCGAAGGCTGAACCGAGTGCTTGATGCCCTGGGCTTCGAGTACCCTGACTATGAGCAGTTGAACAAGGGTGCCGAGGGCCACAAAAGAAAAAGAGTGGCCGAAACTCTGAAAAAGGATGAAGAAAGACCAGCAAAAGAGAAGAAAATTCCCAAGAAAAGAAAAATATCAACTCCGAAGCGAAAAATATCCGAAGAAGAGGGGGCCCCCACACCACCTTCTACCAGCGACGTGGAGGAAATTTTAAAGGTAATGACTGAACCCATGCCCAAGAAGCTAAGTCCATTAGGGTTCCAACTGACGAAGCTTTTTCGAAAGGTGGACGAGCCGGATCAAACGAAGATAACCAAAGCCAAGCGGCAAAGAATTATTGCAGTAACTGAAGTTATCGACAAGACGCCGCCTCGGGCATCAATTCATAAAACACCAGCTGTCGAAGGCACCACAAACGTCGAAGTCGCACCTTCGGAGGTTGCGGCTACCGAAGCCGCTACAGCCGAAGATGTAAACTTAGAAACTACCATTGAGGACATTGACAAAATCTTGCAAGACATGGCTGCAGAAGAAGCTGGCACTGCTGCTGGAAAAACCATGGCCACAGTGCCTGGGAAGGGGAAAGAAATAGCCGAGGACACTTCGGACGACGAAGCCTACACATTCCAAAATTTAATTGGGCAAAAACTGTCGAAGACCGAAATGGAAGAACTTAAGGATTATGCCAAATCTTGCGGCTACAAGCCAGGAGCTCTCCTATTTGGAGGTGTGGACGATGAAAAATTAGGCTGCATTCGAGACCAAACTGGAGCTAAGGTAATCGGTACTCTATCAAAGAGTATCGGTTTTCCGAAGCTAGAGACAGATATCAGCCGCTACCGACGACAACATATCGTCGGCAGCTTATTTTATTCCAACTTCAAGGTAAACAATCTTTTCTCTGGTTTTTATTGTTGTTAATAATGAAAATGTTACTAACGTAAGTTGTTTCTGTGTAGAGCATGCTACTGAGCAAAGCTCTGAAGATGCAGCAAGATTTGGAGGACAAAAAACACGAAGCTATAATTGAAAACTTAGAGAGCAAGATAAAAGAACAATCAGCTATCATTGAGAAGAAAGACTTCGAGCTCCAATCGACCGAAGGCTTGCTGGCAGAGACTGAAGCTAAAGTTTCAGAGTTGAATTCAAAGCTTATCGACCAATCAAAACAATTTGATCAAGAGAAGCGAGAGCTTAATTCGAAGCTTGAAGCCGAAGTCCAGGCCAACTCAGACTTGAAGAATTCATTAACAAGCCTTCAAGACAAATGCTTGAAATTTAGCAATAATTGTATTGGACAATTAAAGAAGATATTTTACTCTGTTGGAGCCAACAGCGGGAAATTTAAACCTTCAGCGGAAAATTTACCACAAGCCTTCGACCATATTGAGGCTGAAATCGAAGAACTTGACGAAGTTATAGCCGGGCACGGTGACTTCTGTGCCTGGGTAGCTTCTCGGGGTACCGCTGCTGCGTTCCTGAAGGCCGGCTGCGAGCACGGGAAAATCGTCAATAGGCCCAACTTCACCCTGTCTCCATCAATCCTGGACGATATACCTGACCTTGCCCGAAGCATCTCAAATAGATTCATAAAAATGATATGGACTAAAGGCGGGCGGGAGAAGGCTGGAGACGAAGCTCGAAGTCATCTTGAACCAGTAAGAAATGACACTTCGTACTTACCTTCCCCTTTGCACTTGATTTTTACTCACGATGAGATTTATGTAGGATGACGAAGGTGAAGATGATGCTTAAGATGTGTCGCCGAAGCTGTCACCGAAGCTGAAGCTTAATGAAGATCAGTAGAAGTATACTATAGGAAAAAAACTCAGAATACTTTTGTAACAACTTTTGTAAATACAATTAAACTGCTCTCAAGGAACTTTGTACATACCTTGTAATATATTCTTACCCTTCTACTGAAGCGCTTTGATGTGGACGAAATCAGTATTTTGAGCCGAAAGCGAAAAAACACCTTCCCTTCTTTTCGTACACAACGAAGCATAAGAGACCAATTCCTTTTGCCGAGCAACGAAGCTTTTCTTTTTTGTACACAACAAAGCATAACGAATCATAAAAGACCACTTCTCCTTTTTGCCGAAGCTTTTCTTTTTCATAACGAATCATAAAAATTCATTTCGTCTTTTTGCCGCAGCAACCACTTTGGTACACAAATGCTATGAATGAATGCTTATGCATGCAAATGCCATGATGTAATGTAATGTGCGAATGAATGTCCAAAACATATATCCGAAGCCACACTCTCAGCCATTATTTCTTTAGAACCAACCACACATCAGCTCTGCATTCCCTTAGGAACGACTTTGGAGCTTCTTCGCCTTTTACTTAGGCAGTATAAGCTCTGCATTCCCTTAGGAACGTCTTTGGAGCTTCTTCGCCTTTTACTTAGGCGGTATCAGCGTTGACTTTTCGCTGTAAGCTCTGCATCCCCTTAGGGACGTCTTTGGAGCTTCTTCGCCTTTTACTTTCGGCGGAATCAGAGCTCTGCATCCCCTTAGGGACGTCTTTGGAGCTTCTTCTCTTTTTTTTCAGTTTCGGCACTCGATGGTGCGTTCTCAGCTTTTTACATTTACATTTTTTGGGGGATTTTGCTCTTATAAAACTAAAAAGGAAATTACAGATGATGGCCCCATTAAAAACCTTTCTCCCCCTTTAGAAAGGAAAAGGGTGCCATGAAGAAGAAAAAGAAAAACATAAAAAGTTACATCAAGTTATACATAATATCTCCGAAGCTCATCTGCATTCCAAGACCTTGGAATTTCGTTGCCATCCATGTCCTTCAATCTGTAGGAACCAGGCCTTGACGAAGATGCTACTAAGAAAGGCCCTTCCCATTTCAATTGTAACTTGCCGACTGTATCTGGGTTGGCCACTCTCCGAAGCACCAAGTGTCCCGGCTCAATATTTTTTAGCCGGACCTTTCTATCTCGCCATCTAACTGTTTCAGCCTGGTATTTATTGATGTTTTCCACGGCTTGAAGCCTGATCCCTTCTAAGGCATCTTTTTCCACAAGACAAGCATCTTCGGGACCTGATTCTGCCGAAGCTACCACTCTTATTGATCCAGCTTTGGCTTCTTCCGGAGTTATTGCTTCGTCACCGAATAATAATTTGAATGGGGTAAAGCCTGTAGACCTTGATGTTGTTGTATTGTGGCTCCACACCACTTTGGTCAACTGGTCTGGCCACTTTCCCCTTGGTTGATTGAAGATTAACTTCATTATCCCTGTCATTATGATGTCGTTGGCCCTTTCAACAAGCCCATTCGACTCCGGATGCCTGACCGATGCAAAATGGATCTTCGTTCCAATTTGATCACAGAAATTTCTGAAAACTTCGGAGTCGAACTGCGTTCCGTTATCTACAGTGATGGCCTTCGGTACCCCAAAGCGACAGACAATATTCTGCCAGAAAAACTTTTGGACAGTGGCCGAAGTTATTGTGGCTAATGGCTTCGCCTCAATCCACTTGGAAAAATACTCCACAGCTACTATAACATATTTTAGGTTCCCTTGGGCCGGTGGCAATGGACCCAACAAGTCAAGGCCCCACCTTTGCAATGGCCAGATGGGTTGTATCAGCTGTGTCAAAGACGAAGGTTGCTTTTGATCTCTTGCACATTTCTGACAACCTTCGCACTTTTGAACTAACTCCGCTGCATCCGAAGCTGCCTTCGACCAATAAAATCTTTGGCGGAACACTTTTCCAAGTAATGGCCTGGATCCGATGTGGGATCCACACAGGCCTGCATGTATCTCTTTCATTAACTCTATACCTTCGGTTCTAGACAAGCACTTGAGCAGCGGGGCACAAACTCCATGCTTGTATAACTCCCCCTCTATCATGACATACGGACGAGCTCTTGCCTCTATCCTTTTGTTATAAGCTTCGTCATCTGATAGGAAGTTGCCCTGAAGGTAAGAGATTATTTCAGTTCTCCAATCTTCGCTGTAAACAGGAGAAATATTGAGGACTGCTCTTTCAAGGAGCTCCACTGAAGGTGCCTTTATTGTTTCGAAGAAGACATCCGAAGGTAACGGCAGCCCCTGTGCTGCAGACTTGGCTAGTAAATCAGCATGCTCGTTTTGTCCTCGAGGGATATTCTTGACATAAAATCCTTCGAAGGAGGCCTCGATCCTTCGGACCGTGTCTAGGTATTTTTCAAGCTTCGGGTCTTTAGCTTTGCAACTTTTGTCAATATGACCCGAAACAACCTGGGAATCAGTTTTAAGAATCGCCCTTCTGATTCCCATTGCCTTTAGTTTCCGAAGACCCAGGAGCAGGGCTTCGTACTCAGTTATATTATTTGTGCAGCTGAAGTCAAGTCTTGCTGCATAGCAAGTTTTAACCTTGGATGGTGAGACCAACACAGCAGCTGCACCTGCTCCGAAGGTTCCCCAAGAGCCATCACAAAACACTGTCCATACTTCGGCATCTTTATTTGCTTCTTCGTCCTGAGCCCCTGGCGTCCAGTCGGCAATGAAATCTGCCAATGCTTGAGACTGGATTGAGGATCTATGCACATAATCAATGTAAAATTCATTGAGCTCCGCAGCCCATTTTCCAATACGCCCAGTAGCTTCTCTATTTCTCATGATATCCTTCAACGGCTGCGAAGAAGGAACAATAATGTTGTATGCCTAAAAATAATGCCGAAGCTTCCTGGATGCCATTAAAACGGCGTACAATACCTTCTCCAGCTCTGTATAATTCTTCTTTGAGACACTAAGGACCTCAGATACAAAATATACTGGGACCTGCTTCTTGACTTGTCCATCAAACTTCTCCTGGACAAGTGCCGCACTTACTGCTGAGTGCGAAGCTGCCACATATAACAACAGAGGAGCCCCTGGCGTTGGTGGAGTTAATGTTGTTAGATCTATTAAGTATTGCTTCAGCTCTTCGAAGGCTTTTTGTTGACTCGGGCCCCATTGAAAGACTTCAGCTGACTTCAGCACTTCGAAGAATGGTAAGTTTCTTTCTGCTGATCTGGATATAAATCTGTTGAGAGATGCCAGCCTTCCTGTCAATCTTTGAGCTCCCTTTCTTGTGGTTGGTGGCTCCATTCGAAGTATAGCTTCGATTTTATTTGGATTAGCTTCGATTCCCTTTGTTGAAACCAAGCATCCAAGAAATTTGCCCTTCTTCACTCCGAAGACACATTTTTCTGGATTCAGCTTCAGACCAGCTTGTCTGAAGCTGGCGAAGGTCTCCTGCAGATCAGCAATATGATTTTCCTGCCTCGTGCTTTTTACAATAATGTCATCGACATAAGTCAGCACATTTCTGCCTATCTGAGACTGGAGAACCTTCGCTATCATTCGGCTGAAACTCCCTCCGGCATTTTTGAGCCCCTCAGGCATCCGAAGATAGCAATATGTACCACTTGGGGTTATGAAGCTAGTTTTTGGCTCATCTTCCTTCTTCATCCAAATTTGATGATAGCCTGAGTAGCAGTCTAGGAGACTCATGAGCTCTGAAGAAGCTGCTGCATCGGCTAAAGAGTCTATCCTTGGCAGCGGGAATTCATCCTTCGGACAAGCCTTGTTGAGATCTGTGAAATCAATACACATTCTCCACTTGCCATTGGCCTTCTTCACCATAACAGTGTTAGCTAGCCACTCTGGATACTTCACTTCTCTGATAACTCCTGCACTGAGGAGTCTTTTTACTTCATTGCGAGCCCCTTCGGCCTTGTCATCAGACATCTTCCGAAGCCTCTGCTTCCGGGGTCTGAAGGATGGGTCAACATTGAGCGAATGTTCAATAACATCCCGATTTACTCCACAAAGATCATTAGCTGACCATGCAAAAACATCTTTGTTGTTGAATAAAAACCTTATCAAGGTTTTCTCCTGGTCTTCAGATAATTGCGAGCCCAACAACACCTTTTGCTCTGCTATGTCTTCACACAATAACATGGGCTTCGGCTGATCCGCTGAAGCTGCCTTCTCCCTCCTGAATTTGTACTGTTCACAAGCTTCAGCTCCATCTATGTTATGGATTGCCTTGGAGTCAGTCCAGCTTCCTTTGGCCCTTCTAGCAGCTTCCTGGCTTCCATGAATAGCAATAGGCCCTTGGTCCGAAGGTATCTTCATGCAGAGATAAGCTGGGTGAAGAATTGCTTCGAAGGCATTAAGAGTACCACGGCCAATGATAGCATTGTAAGGATACTCCATGTCAACAATATCAAACACAATCTGCTCCGTCCTTGTGTTGTTAACAAATCCGAAGGTTACCGGCATGGTAATCTTCCCAAGTGCTACAATCTGCCGCCCTCCGAAGCCACAAAGAGGGTGCGTAGCATCATGAATCTTGTCTTCAGGCTCTTGCATTTGTCTGAAGGCTTTAGCAAATATAATGTCAGCTGCACTGCCTGTATCAACTAGGACATTATGGACCAGAAATCCTTTGATCACGCAAGAGATAACCATGGCATCATTGTGAGGATAATCCTTAAGCTGAAGGTCTTCCTGAGAGAAAGTAATTGGAATGTGGGACCACTTTGACTTGATGAAAGGTCCCTGCACTCCAACATGCTGCACCCTTCTCTGAGCCTCCTTCTTCTGCTTCTTGTTAGCCGGCTCTGAGCAAGAACCGCCTGTTATCGGGAGCACCAACTTCGAAGCCGAAGCAGCTCCAGCTTGATTGTTGAACGAAGCCATCAGCTCAGAAAAGTGGAAGTGAGTTCACCGGAGGTGGGCGCCAATGTTGGGGGCTTGTTCTTAAATGCTTAGAATTAAGAACAAGGCAACATAGAAAATGTTAGGTGTTAATGTCCTTCGTCCTTTAAAACATTATATCCCCTCAGGATATAAGGAATTTCGGACGAAGGTTACGAAGGACGTACCTTCGTAAACATAATATCAAGGAACGAAGCATTCATATCATATAAATCATGAAACATGAAATAAATATTTAAATATGATCATGGGATTATTTCCATCTTTATCATCATAAATGAATGAATATAAATGACTTCAAGTTACAAATGTACCTTCGGTCCTGAGGAAGGCGAGAATACAAGTGTGATGCGAAGGCAAATAACAGGTTCGCGTGAACAGTACAGAGGTACTGTTCATCTATTTATAGGCACAGGTCGCAGCCTGTGACAAATTACAATTATGCCCCTTACAAAAGTTTACAGCATTGACTCAGACCCCTATGGATAAAAAGGTCATTCTATCTCTATGTCGGTTTGTAACGCCGAAGCTCCATGAAAAAAGGAACCTTCGGCCATTTCCTGGAGACGATTTCAGCCGAAGCTGCTTCTTCGTGCAAGACCTTCGGCGCACCAAAGCACGGCCCCAACAGAACCCTAACAAATGGGGCACGGGCGTCCACTCGGATTACCCGTTAGCAACTCACTGGAGACACCATGTTCGGCGCCCTCCGAGGGCAACATGGCGCTTTCCCCCCTCCTCCTTGCGGAAAGGCGACGCAGGGGCATATGTAAAAAGCTGAGTCTGTCCCTGACCGACCTCTCGCTCTGTGCGGAGGCTCGGGGCTGCTCTCGCAAACCCGGCTCCGGCCAAACCGTTGACTGCGTCAACATACCAGCCCGAGAACTTGGGACTCGATTGTGCACCCGGGCTACGGCCAGTTCGCATGAGGGAACAACCAGACCGGCCGAAGCATTACGAAACGCATTAAGACCTCAAAGGAGTCAAACCACTCCTCCGAGGCCTTGGGGGCTACACCCGGCGGGTGCGCTCGCGCGCACCCACCGGAACGAAACACAACCGAGAAAGGCCGGTCCCCTTGCAAAAAAGTGCGACAAAAGCCTCCAAGCGAGTATTAACACTCCCTTCGAGGCTCGGGGGCTACTGTCGGGGACCATAATTAGGGTACCCCCAAGACTCCTAATCTCAGCTGGTAACCCCCCATCAGCACAAAGCTGTAAAGGCCTGATGGGTGCGATTAAGTCAAGGCTCGGTCCACTCAAGGGACACGATCTCGCCTCGCCCGAGCCTAGCCTCGGGCAAAGGCAGCCGACCCCGGAGGATTCACGTCTTGCCCGAGGGCCCCCTCAGGCAACGAACACACCTTCGGATCGCCCGAGGCCCAGTCTTCGCCAAGAAGCAACCTTGGCCAGATCGCCACACCGACCGACCGTATCACAGGAGCATTTAATGCAAGGATGGCCTGACACCTTATCCTGACGCGCGCCCTTCAGTCGATAGAGCCGAAGTGACCACAGTCACTTCGCCGCTCCACTGACCGGCCTAACAAGAAGACAGCGCCGCCTGCGTCGCTGACTGCTGTGCCACTCGACAGAGTGAGGCTGACAGCAGCCAAGTCCGGCCTCGGGCGCCATAGGAAACTCCGCCTCGCCCGACCCCAGGGCTCGGACTCGGGCTGGGCCTCGGAAGACGACGAACTCCGCCTCGCCCGACCCCAGGGCTCGGACTCGGGCTTGGCCCCAGAAGACGACGAACTCCACCTCGCCCGACCCCAGGGCTCGAACTCGGGCTCGGCCCCGGAAGACGACGAACTCCGCCTCGCCCGACCCAGGGCTCGGACTTGGCCTTGACCTCGGACGACAGTCTTCGCCTCGCCTGACCCGAGGCTTGGACTCGACCTCGACCTCGGAAGATAGACTCGACCTCAACCTCGGAGGAGCATCCACCTCGCCCGACCCAGGGCTCGGACCGACCACGTCACAGGGGGCCATCATTACCCTACCCCTAGCTAGCTCAGGCTACAGGGAACAAGACTGGCATCCCATCTGGCTTGCCCCGGTAAACAGATAATGATGGCGCCCCGCGTGCTCCATGACGACGGCGGCTCTCAGCCCCTTACGGAAGCAAGGAGACGTCAGCAAGGACTCGACAGCCTCGACAGTTGTCCTTCCGCAAGGCTCCAACGCTCCTCCGACGGCCACGACATCACATGAACACGGTGCCAAAACCTCTCTGGCTGCCACAACGGCATGTACTTAGGGCACTAGCTCCTCTCTGCTAGACACGATAGCACACTGCTACACCCCCCATTGTACACCTGGACCCTCTCCTTACGCCTATAAAAGGAAGGTCCAGGGCTCTCTTACGAGAAGGTTGGCCGCGTGGGAGGACGGGACGGCGCGTAGAGTCCCTCGCTCTCCCCCCATGCGGACGCTTGTAACCCCCTACTGCAAGCGCACCCGACCTGGGCGCAGGACAACACGGAGGCCACGGGTTGCCCCTTTCCCTCTCTTCTCCCCCCTTCGTGCTCCGTCTCGCGCCGACCCATCTAGGCTGGGACACGCGGCGACAATTTACTCGTCGGTCCAGGGACCCCCCGGGGTCGAAACACCGACAGGACTGCTTCTAGAAGTCGAACTGATAGTCACCAAGCTTCTTCTCGTCATCGATGAGCGACGCCAACGCGAGTGCCTCCTGCTCATGGTGTTTGTTCGGGGTTTCAAGTAAGAAACATGGATTCATGCTTGGCGTTGGTTTATGAAAATGACTCACAAGTTTGATCCATAGAAAAAATATTACGAAGAATAAATGTCACGCATGCAAAAAAAGGGAATTTAAGTATAAAACATTATTCAAACAAAAGAAATTACATGCAAAGCTCTTCTTTAAATAATATTACCTCCATCCAAAAATATAATTCAAGAATCTCGGTGATACTTATCTACTACTACGCATTGTGCAAGTGAGCTTGGTGAGAGATGTAGTAGATGTGTTTCCTGTCATAGATGCAGACATAAACACACATATGGTGTAGCGATAGCTACTCTTGGCCTTTG
The DNA here is from genome assembly GCA_029449295.1 of Zea luxurians. Classification (NCBI taxonomy): domain Eukaryota; kingdom Viridiplantae; phylum Streptophyta; class Magnoliopsida; order Poales; family Poaceae; genus Zea; species Zea luxurians. The sequence goes on from JAOPSE010000010.1 coordinate 110,380,431, forward strand.
CTTGAAAGGTCACGTGTTCAAATCCCTTTGAGGACATGTGTGTTTTTTAATTTTAGCTAGACGTGGGCTGTACGGGGGAATGAGAATGAGCTTTGCGGGGAGGGGGTTCTGAGAAAGACAGAACAAAGAATGAGAATGAGAGAATGGTGGCAGAACGGGAATGGCAAAACAGGAATGGTAGCAGAATACGGAATGACAGACTACTCTCGCAGCCTTAATAAGTAGTAGAGATAATCCAGTTTATATAATCTTATTTGGTGGATAAATATTCACCAAGTTCCAAGGGCAGTGGGTAAAAAGTAAAAAAAACTAAAATAAGCACCTAATGACCTACTTATGGACTATTATAATCTAAATACTTAGATTATATAACTTATCCTAATAATATATGTTATTTGTTTGCCTCTTAACTTATTTAAGCTAGATTGTATAATCTAGAGTGCAAACAAACAAGACTTTACTCTTGAATATATTTTTGTGACGTGTATCCATTTCTAGTAAAATGTTGACATTATTTTATATAAATTTAGGATACATGTATAGTTATTAGAAATTACCGAACAAGGCCTAAATAATTGTATATTAAGGAGTATCTAAGTGGTAAGTGTAAAAAAACGAGCCATGTTTTGAAGGGTTCTAGTGAATAAGATATAAGGTTAGATAAATTAAGTTATATGAACGAATTTTTCAGATATATTGCTTGGAGAACCAAAACATAATATCTAGATTGTGTATGTCTACTATCACTACTGGAATCCGAGGCTTTGCCGAGTGTCGGACTCTTTGCCGAGTGCCTTTTGTCGGGCACTCGGCAAAGAAGGCTTTGCCGAGAGCCGCACTCGGCAAAGTTCGGCTCTCGGTAACGAGCCTCTTTACCGAGTGCAGGACACTCGACACAGGACCACACTCGGCAAAGACATGTTTGCCGAGTGTTTGACACTCGGCAAAGAAGGCGCTCGACAAACGGCCATCAGCGACCGTCCTAAAGCTGACGGCCGTCAGCCTTTGCCGAGAGCCAAGGACTGGCACTCGGCAAAGGGGCTTCTTAGCCGAGTGCCAAATACTGGGTACTCGGCAAAGAACTCTTTACCGAGTGCCTTCTAGACACTCGGCAAAGCATATTTTTGTTTTTTACATTTTGGCCACCAAACTTTTTGTGGTATGTTCCTACACTATGTAGACCTACATGTACCATTTTGGGACAATTATACCAGTGTTTGCAATAGCTAGTAGATTTAGTTCGTTTATTTGAATTTGTTCGGAAAATTCAGATTTGAACTGCAGGTCACTCGAAACTTGGAAAACCGTGCATGCAAAAATGATATCCATGCTACTTAGCACAAGTTACGATCGATTTCAGGAGCGGACCCGAAACTTCGAGCACCATGCTCACTCAACATGGTTGTGAACTTGCCATCCAGGTGTTTAAAAATTGTATAAAACACAAACAAAGTCAGAAAATCATGAAACCTGTCCACGTGTCATGATATCATATGTATAGGCTGTGATAAAAATTTGAAAAAGTTTCGAGAAAACTGTGACACACTATGTGTACAAACCTAAGAGATCCACATTGAAACTCTATGATTTCATGCGTAGTTCTCTTAGGTTTCTACACATAATGTCTCACAACTTTCTCGAAACTTTTTCAAATTTTTTATCACAGCCTCTACATATGATATCATGACATGTGGACAGGTTTCATGATTTTCTGACTTTGTTTGTGTTTTATACAATTTTTAAACACCTAGATGGCAAGTTCACAGCCATGTTGAGTGAGCATGGTGCTCGAAGTTTCCGGTCCACTCCTGAAATCGGTCGTAACTTGTGCTAAGTAGCATGGATATCATTTTTGAATGCACGGTTTTCCAAGTTTCGAGTGACCTGCAGTTCAAATCTGAATTTTCCGAAGAAATCCAAATAAATGAACTAAATCTACTAGCTATTGAAAACACAACTATAATTGTCCAAAATGGTACATATAAGTCTACATAGTGTAGGAACACACCACAAAAAATTTGGTTGGGAAAATAAAAAAATACAAATATACTTTGCCGAGTGTCAGCTGGTTGACACTCGGCAAAGTAAGGGACACTCGGCAAAGAATAGTAAAAGAATCTTTACCGAGTGTCGCCTAGGGGACACTCGGCAAAGGAGACTTTGCCGAGTGTCAGCGATCTGGCACTCGACAAAGAATATTTTAAAATTTTAAAAAAATCTTTGCCGAGTGCCAGATCGCGGGCACTCGGCAAAGAAGAGAAATAAACCGCCGCGGGTTCTCCTTTCTCCTTCTTTCTCTCATCTCACTCTCTCTCACCCCGTCGTCCGCTCGCCGCCGCGCCGTCCGCCCGCCGCCGCGCCCGCCCCTCGCCGCGTCGTCCGCCCGCCACCGCGCCCGCCCCTCGCCGCGTCGTCCGGCCGCCCCTCCCCGTGCCCGCCCCTCGCCACGGCCGTGCCAGCCGCCCGCCGCGCCCACCCACTCACACGCGCGCCGCTGCGCCCTCACCGCCGCCGCGCCGTGCTCACCGTGCTCGCCCTCACCGCCGCCGTGCTCGCCGTGCCCGTGCCCGCCGCGCTCGCCGTGCCCGCAGCCGTGCCCGCCGTGTCCCTCACCCGCGCCCGCCGCGCTCGCCGTGCTCGCGCCGCTGTGCCCCTCACCCGCGCCCGCCGCGCTCGCCGTGCCCCTCACCCGCGCCCGCCGCGCTCGTCGTGCCCGCAGCCGCGCCCGCCGTGCCCCTCACCCGCGCCCGCCGCACTCGCCGTGCCCGCGCCGCTGTGCCCCTCACCCGCGCCCGCCGCGCTCGCCGTGCTCGCGCCCGCGCTGCCGTGCCCCTCGTCGTGCCCCTCGCCCGCCCCCCGCCTTGCCCGCGCCGTCGTGCCCCTCGCCCGCCCCCGCCGTGCCCCTCGCCCTCGCCCGCGCCCCTCACCGTGCCCCCGCCACCAACGCCGCGCGCCACCACCGCTGCCAGAGGCCGCCTCCTCGCGCGCCGCCACCGCCGCCCGGCCATGCCACGTGTACCATTGTCGCCCCCACGCGAGGTATAAACTTTTTATGCGTCAATTCACCATGTAGTTGTGGATCTACCAAGTTATTCGCATCTCCATCATGAAGCATTGTGATGGCTTGCAATGGGAAATAAGAAATGTGACAACTGCTAGTAGTGTATACTTTAGGTGAATTTCTTCTTACTGTGTGCATGTCAGCCATCGAGCTGTTAGTTTTATTTGCAGGTTTTAAAAACCTCAACGTACAGGGGAGGTGCTGTCGATTTTTTTTGTATTAACATACTTGTGTTTCTTTTTTACAGAGAAGATACTTGTCTTCCTAGCTGCTGTGGGTCTGCCTGCACCGCGTCGCGTCACCACTGCACCGACCCGCCACAGCCCCACTAGTCTGACTCCATCGCCACCCTAGTTATAACCTCTATTTCCGCATCATGGCCGTAGATCACGTAACCCAGTTAGGCGTCTCCCGTTCGAAAGAGATACGATGTAGATATGCAGATCTTTGCATACCTACAAATGTATCAGTTTCGAATTGTCCACGTTTTTTGGATAGCCCGCGGTTGCATAGATGGTGTTAGTTTCATGCTCTACTCCGGTCCGAGATAGAGTTTTGGCGTCACCTCCCTGTTGTTCTCCGGACAGTACACTCTCCCTGCCAGGACGTGTATCCGGAGAATAGCGGGGAGGTACTGCCGAAATTCTATCTCGGATCGGAGTAGAGCATGGAAACTAACTCCATCTACGCAACCGCGGGTGGGATTAGGACCTATCCTCACCTATTAGAAGGTAGGAACGTAGTGTACATGCATTACATGTCTATATTAAACTATACTCGGTTATATATGTTAGAGGATGGAGGACCGTGAGTGGATGTACACGGGCCGCGTAGGACGTAATGATGTCACCCCTAAATGGATTAGGAAGACCGATGCTTTCGTGGAACGGGCATTTGGCGAAGCTGCTAAAGGAGCGAGTCTAGTCCCTTGTCCGTGCAGCAAATGTGCCAATAGGAAAAGGAAAACAAAGAATGCCATGGTAGAACATATTTGGAAGAATGGATTTACGCCGGACTATACTCGGTGGATCTTCCATGGTGAAGCGCATCGCACGAGAGAGGAGGTGGTGAGACAACGCGTCGAGGATTACGATGCTGATGTCGGGGTAGCGGACATGTTGAACGACTATCACGAGGCACAGTTCGCCGAAGGACGTACGGAGGACGAGCCAGAGGCGACCGCAAAGGCATTCTACGACATGTTTGACGCGGCACAGAAACCCCTTCACGGCAAGACAAAGGTTTCTCAACTGGATGCCATTGGGCGTATAATGGCGTTCAAGTCGCAGTACAACATGAGTCGAGACGCCTTCGATGGTTTGTTGACAGTTATTGGCAGCCTGCTTCCGAAGGATCACGTTCTTCCAAAGAGCATGTACGAGGCACAGAAACTCCTTCGTGCACTCAAGATGACGTATGAGTAGATACATGCTTGTCCGAAGGGCTGCGTCCTATTTAGGAAAGAACACACCGAGGCAAAGTACTGTCCGAAGTGTAAATCGTCTAGGTTCATGGAGGTAGACTCTGGTGATGGACAGAAGAGGCAGCTCGACATCCCCGTGACAATCCTACGCCACCTTCCGTTCATACAGAGGATCCAGCGTCTATACATGATAGAGGAATCCGCGAAACAGATGACATGGCACAAAAAAGGCAAACGATACAATCCTGACAAGATGGTTCACGCATCCGATGGTGAAGCATGAACCCACTTTGATGCCATTCACCATGAGAAAGCCAAAGAGGCTCGTAATGTTCGTGTTGCGCTGGCCACAGATGGGTTCAATCCCTATGGAATGACTGTTGCCCCATACACATGTTGGCCCGTGATCGTTATCCCCATCAATCTCCCCCCGGCGTATGCTTTCAAAGACAGAACATATTCGTGTCGTTGATAATTCCTGGATACCCGGGGAATAAAATGGGCGTGTACATGGAGCCTTTGATTGATGAATTGGTCCGTGCTTGGGAGGAAGGGGTATGGACGTACGACCGAGCTACGAAGACAAACTTCAAAATGCATGTTTGGTACCAGTACTCCATGCATGACTTTCCGACGTATGGGCTATTTTGCGCCTGGTGTGTTCACGGTAAGTTCTCATGCCCAGTTTGCAAGGAAGCTCTTAGGTTCATTTGGTTGAAGAAGGGTGGCAAATATTCGTCATTCGATAAACATCGACAATTTCTCCCTCCTGACCATGCATTCCGACTAGACATCAAGAACTTTACGAAAGGTGTCATGGTGACAGACCGCCCACCTATAATGATGACTGGTGCCGAAGTTCGCCAATAGATAGATGGTCTCGTGGCCAACCCAGAAGGTGGTTTTGTGGGATATGGTGAGCAACATATGTGGACACATAAGTCGGGCTTGACTCGGCTCCCCTATTATGATGACCTGCTCCTTCCACACAACATTGATGTGATGCACACTGAAAAGAATGTTGCCAAGGCACTTTGGGCAACAATTATGGAGATTCCTGATAAGTCAAAGGATAACGTAAAGGCAAAAGTGGATCTGGCAGAGTTATGTGATAGACCAAACCAAGAGATGAAGCCGCCTAGTGGTGGAAAGATATGGAGAAGGCCTAAGGCCGATTTCGTCCTGAGCAGGGCCCAGAGGAAGGAAGTACTACAGTGGATCAAGATGTCAATGTTCCCTGATGGGTATGCAGCTAACCTGAGTAGGGGGTGAACTTATCTACTCTGCGAGTCTTAGGGATGAAGAGTCATGACTTCCACATATGGATTGAACGAATTCTTCCGGTGATGGTTCGAGGCTATGTCCCTGAGCATGTCTGGCTAGCGCTTGCAGAGTTGAGCTATTTCTTCCGCCAGCTTTGTGCAAAAGAGTTAGCTCGGACCGTGATTGCAGACTTGGAAAGGATGGCACCTGTGTTACTGTGTAAGCTGGAGAAGATCTTTCCACCCGGCTTCTTCAATCCGATGCAGCATTTGATTCTTCATCTCCCGTATGAGGCACGAATGGGGGGGTCCATGCAGGGACGTTGGTGCTATCCAATCGAGAGATGTCTAAAGACTATCCGAAAGAAATGTAGAAATAAATGCAAAATCGAGGCTTCCATTGCAGAGGCATACATACTGAAGGAGGTGTCAAACTTCACAACAACTTACTATGGTGACAAACCGTCGAGCGTGCATAATCCACCCCCTCGTTACAATGATGGCGGCAATGAATCGAACCTCAGCATTTTTCGAGGGCAACTCGGAAGCACGAGTGGTTCGACCACCAAGACCATGAGACATGAAGAGTGGCACCATATCATGCTATATGTATTGACCAACCTTGAAGAGGTGACGCCATACATGGAGCAATTTCTTCATGAATTCTGGCATCGATCAAGGGACCCAACTCCACAGGAACATGATACCCTTCTTAGAAAGGGTGCGGGAAATGGATTGCCCGATTTCACTTCCTGGTTTAAACGTAAGGTACGTGCTTAGTTTGTCATTTGAAGTTGCTCTTACGTGCGAATAATATAACAATCTAGCGTGTTTGAACTTGCAGGGCCAAAGAGAGCCATCTATGAGTGCCGAGTTGAGACAAGTAGCCAATGGCTTTGCCTATAGGGTCAGGAAATTTTCTAGGTATGACGTCAATGGATATCGTTTTCACACAACAAGCTACGACCAAAGTCAGCCCAATCGAAAAACCACGTGTTCTGGAGTCTTTACGCCCGGGCTTGACGAGGTCGAGTATTATGGAAGAATTGAAGAAATATATGAACTCAATTTTCATGGTTCCAAACCTCTTACTCCAGTGATATTCAAATGTCATTGGTTTGACCCTGAAGTTACGAGACGGACACATTCTAATCTTGGGCTAGTCGAAATTCGACAGGATTCCACCTTACCAGGAGACGATGTCTATATTGTGGCCCAACAGGCCACACAAGTGTATTATCTTCCATATACGTGCCAAACGAAAGAACATCTTAAGGGTTGGGATGTTGTGTATAAGGTATCACCGCACGGTAAATTACCTGTTCCAAACGATGAAGATTATAACTTAGACCTGGACACATATGACGGAGAGTTCTTCCAAGAAGATGGGCTAGAAGGGCGATTTGAGATAGACTTAACCGAAGCGATCGGAATGGAAGTAGATATTGAAATGGTTGTTGATGAGGAGGATGATGAGGTACAAAATGAGAATGACTTAGAAATGCTTGAAGGCAATGCCAATGACGAACTTGCGCCTTCAGATGGTGTTGACTATGAAATGGTTGATAGTAATGATGACACTTATGATCCGGCTAACCCGGACACATATGAAGATTATTTTTAATCGATGTAATGCTATATTTCATTTATTTTGCATATGTTTCTAAATACATATTTTTTTATCTGTGCTTAATTGCTTACTCTTAATTGCAGGTTGTTGGACAAAGATGGTGGGCGGTGGGACGAGGACGAGGAGGGGGAGGGGGGAGGGGGAGGAGGAGCACCCGTAGGACGGAGGAGGAGGCGCAACAGGACGACGCCGTACAGCAGCAGGTGGAGCAGCAAGCCGCTGTCGATGCGGCGTAGCAGGACGATGACGACGACGCCGCTCAGCAGGACGTCTCTGGTTCTGGCTCCTCAGGTTCGAGGAACGTCTACTTGCGAGGTCCCGCGAGTCTTCCTCAGCGACCCATACTTCGTGACAGACGTCCGCTGATACGACCCGATGGAGAGAGGTAGGTAACTTTAGATGTTGTTGCTGCTTTTTCATATTATATGTTCAAATTAATAATAGAAATTAATACTTTATCTTAATCACTTGGACAGGTCTTGGATGGTTTTGGAGAGTGCAGGGGGTCACGACCGCCTCCCCAATGGCATCCTTGGCCTTCTATGCAGGGAACACTTCCCTGGACTTGTCGAGTACGCCGGAGTGACGGGCCCAGCCTACACCTTCGACCACTACGCCGTCGCCCCCGATGCAGTAGATCGGGACGGCAGGGAATTCAACAACAAGGCGGAGCGGGTGAAGCAAGAGCTGTGGGTAAGTCTTCCTCGCACTATATTGTTTAATAAGTCGCATTTGTTGCATATTCTTGAAATAATGTATGGATACATCGTCCTTGTATGTAGGATTTCTTCAGATGCGAGGCTGGATACGAGGCCAGGGCGGATGTGGTGGCTACCACGAGCTGTAAGAAGCTCGTCGTGGACATGCACTACGAGGCGCGCATCCAGGCCATCGTCACTTACCACGGCTCCGTCCTTGGGGAGAAGGTGAGCAAGAAGGACGCCCGAACCATGTCGTTGACTCCGGACTAGTACTTGCAGGTAAATACAAAACTTTATTATTGGTACTAAATATGCTTAATTTTATCTTCTGATATGTCGTGTACTTGTATTTTTTTAGATGATTCCTTATTGGTGTGTCGTGCATCCTGAGTGCTGGGAGCAGATGGTGCAGAGGTGGTGCTCGGCTGAGTGGGACGAGGAGCACAACGCTAGCCGGGAACGACGTTTGATGATGCAAGGTCCCTCCCACCATCAAGGCAGCCACAGCTTGGGCAAATACGCGGAAGCATGGGTACGCGCTCTTTTTTATTTAGGTATATAACTTTCGATTAAACATGATTTCTAACCATCTCGTTGGTTTTCTCGTAGTCGGCGTCACATGGTGGCCAGCCTTGCTCCATCTTCTTGACATATGCTATGGCCCACAAGGGGAAGGCGACGTCCAACATCATCTACAACTCGGATGACGGGCCCGAGGCGTACACCAACCCCGCCGTCCACAGCCGCCTTAGTGAGTACACCGCCATGGCCAAGGAGGTCCATGGGCCAGATTACGATACAAGGACCGAGGACATCGACGGAGAAGTCCTCATGAGGGTCGGAGGAGGCAAGAGGCATGGGCGGTACTAGATTGCCGACGGGGCAATCGACTCGTCCTCCACGCCCACTCTATCTCAGGTGCGAGCAAGGAGCACGAGCGCGAGCCTAGCCGTACGACCTCGGCAGGACAGCTCACAGCATCGTATCCAGCAATTCTAGGTTATTCCTTACCTATTCGTCGTTCATTGATTATTATATATCTTCTCTTTGCATTATCGTAACATTAGGGCGAAATATTACAGACTCAGCTAGATGATGAGAGGAGGCAACGTGAGGAGCTGGAGAAGAGGATGGCAGAGATGTTCGCGTACATGCAGAGCCTTGGCGCCGCACAGGGCCATGCTCCACCACCTCCGTTGTTCCCTGCAGCTGACCCTACTGAGTTCACTACTCCTGTGAGTATCAAAATTTTAGTACTGCATGACATATATTCATATGTTCTCACACATGCAATCTCTTCTCTGTGCAGGGTCAATCGGTGGCGTTGAACAACCCTCACGCTTCGTCCAGCCCTTCACCGAACCAGTCCAGCCGCCCACCTCATTGATGACCTGTTTTGTGATGATCCAGACTTATATTTGTGAGTGTTGGTGATGTTAGTTATACTTGGTCTTGTGAGATACTTAGTGAGACTTATGTGCTGTGAAACCTGATTTATGTGGTGATATTTGTGATATATATGGTGTTGATGATAAATATGTTGATTCTGTGATGCGAATGATATATAATGTGATGTGAATGATATATATCTTCTGTTTGTTTGGATGGAATAACAAAAAGAAATAAAAAAGGGACTTCCTGGTCACTTTGCCGAGTGTAACACTCGGCAAAGAGGTTCTTTGCCGAGTGTCAAGACCATAACACTCGGCAAAGAACCAAGACCTGGGCACCGGTATAGGTTCTTTGCCGAGTGTAATGTCCGTGGCACTCGGCAAAGAGGCACGCTTTGCCGAGTGTCGGGCGCAGCACTCGGCAAAGAGCCTGACATGAGGACCCTCCCTGGCGGGTCCTTTGTCTAGTGTCCCAGGTGGCACTCGGCAAAGATGGATTCTTTGCCGAGTGCTTCTGGGAAGACACTTGGCAAAGGTAACTCCTTTGCCGAGTGTCATCCATGCCACTCGGCAAAGACACCGTCTTCGTCACCCGTCGCCGTAACGGCCGCTTTTCTTTGCCGAGTGCTCCCTGGCACTCGGCAAACCTCTTTGTCGAGTGCCTGAGAAAAAGTACTCGGCAAAGATGGCTTTACCGATGCACTGTTTACCAAGCCTTCTTTGCCGAGTGGGACACTCGGCAAAGCCTTTGCCGAGTGTTTTTAAGGCTTTGCCGAGTGCTCTGAGCACTCGGCAAAGCACTCGTTTCCGGTAGTGTATAAGGTTTAACTCATGCCACGTGACACACCGACACATAGCTCATTTGTCTTGTATCATCCGAGAAAAAAACTGCTACGTTCATTCTCCGCTCCAAATTCCAAGTTATTTTAAGTTTTATGAAGTCAAATTATTCCAAAATTTAACTAAATTTATATAATAAAATGATAATATTTACGATACTAAATATATAACATCGAAATCTTTATTACATCTACTGCTATAAAGCACCAATTTTGACGGTCGTCCCACTTCACCACTAGTACAAATAAGCTATATAGGGGTGGTTCTGAACCTATTTTAACTGACTTTTTTTTGGACCCGTCAGTGTTAGGAGCCAATAAAAATAATTATTGTACAAGCGGATAACTGAGAACCGCTAGTGAAAACCGATTTCTATCGACGGTGGAGCTAAAAAACCACGCCGTGAAAATCAATTTCTACGGGGTCGATGTAATAAAACCGCCAGTGAATTCTTTTCTAGAAAACATAAAATGGGATTTTAAAATAGCAAAAAAATGTATTTTACTTAGGGAGCCCTAAAGCATGCACGTGTTGTTGGTGACTACATCACCACTTCTTCCTCGTCATCATCGACTCGATGGTCTCATGGCACAGTTAGTTGAGGACTCGAGGTTAGGATTTTAGAATTTGGAGGGATTTGGGAATTTTATTAAAAATTAACTAATTAACTTCAAATTTCCCCTCCTCTACTTGTTGTAGGAGTAGATTTTGACCAGATTTGATCCGATTCGACTCAGGCAGATCTAAAAACCCAAATGGTTTAGGTTCTAGGTTAGGGTTTATGTGCAAAACATCGACTCAACTGCCAATGTGAAAGAGAAATGTGTCTTTGGGCAATTTCTATTATGTTTTGGTGATTAAGTGCCCAACACATTTAAATGAGCCCTCTTGTGCTAAATCAAGAGAAAAGTGATAATCAAAGCAAAGGTATGATTCTAGACTTAGTACATTGGTTTTTGTGTACTAATATATTTGTCTAAGTGCTGGAATCAGAGAAAAGAGAAGAAGAAAAGAACATGGCTCGAAGCAGCCAAGACTTAGCGCAGTCTCGCACACCGGACTGTCCGGTGGTGCACCGGACAGTGTCCGGTGCGCTAGGCCAGCCTCCGGTGAACAGTCCACTCTCGGGAACTGACGGCGGTATACTGCTATAATTCACCGGACTGTCCGGTGGTGCACCGGACTGTCCGGTGAGCCATCTGCGGCGAAGTCGTCGCTCTCGGGAATCGTTCAACGGCGTACGGCTAAAATTCATCGGACGGTCCGGTGAGACACCGAACTGTCCGGTGAGCCAACGGTCGACTATGCCAACCGTCGGCCGCGCAATCCACGCGCGACGCGTGGGCGCGCCAACGGTCGGCAGGGGGTACCGGACTGTCCGGTGTGCACCGGACAGTGTCCGGTGCGCCAACGGCTACAATTCTGCAACGGTCGACTGTGCTATTTTTGGAAGGAGATCTGCACCGGACTATAAACAGTACCTGTCCGGTGGTGCACCGGTGTCGGTGTTTCAGACCCCGGGGGTCCTTGGACCGACGAGTGAAATTGTCGCTGCTTGCCCCTGCCCAGATGGGTTGGCACAGGATGGAACACAAGAGGTGGGACAAGCCTTGTATTATCCTGCACCAGGGGTGCCGCTCGTAGTAGGGGTTACAAGCACGTCGCGAGAGGGAGAGAGAGAGAGAGGGAGCCTGTTCGTTCGCTCCTTCCCCCGCGCGAACCCCCCCTCCAGGATGGCCCTGGACCTCCCTTTTATAGACGCAAGGAGAGGGTCCAGTCGTACAATGGGGGGTTAGCTATGCGCTAACGTGTCCGGCAGAGAAATGCCTAAGCCCTATGTACATGCCAACGTGGCTATCGGGGGAGGGCTTGAGCCCTTTATACGTGATAGCGTGGCCGTCGGAGAAGCGCCTGAGCCCTGTAGGAGCACAGCTGGCAGTGCGGCAAGGATCCTGCTGACGTCTCCTTGCTGTCGTAAGGGGCTGAGAGCCACCGGCGTCATGGTTGCACGCGGGGCACCATCATTACCCGTCGCCGGGGTAAGCCAGATGGGACGCTGGTCTTGTTCCTTGTAGCCTGAGCTGACTAGGGATAGGGTAATGATATATCCCATGTTGGCGTGGTCGGTCCGAGCCCAAGGTCGGGCGAGGCGGAGACTTCTCTTAAGGCCGAGGCCGGGGTCGGGCGAGGACGGGATTCCTCCCAAGACCGAGGTCGAGGCCAAGTCCGGGGGTCGGGTGAGGCGGAGACCTCCTCCCGAGGCTGGAGCCTGAGGTCGGGAGAGGCAGAGCTTCCTGTTGCACCTGAGGCCGAACTCGGTGGTTGATCGTGACTTGTTGTCAGTCTTCGCCTGGGTGGTTGGCACAGCAGTCGGAGCGGGACGAGCGGCGTTGTTTTCCTGTCATATTGGACAGTAAAAAGGAGGGGTGAAGTGACTGTGGTCACTTCGGCCTAGCCGACTGAGGTGCGTGTGTCAGGATACGGCGTCAGGCGTCCCCTGCATTGAATGCACCTGCGAAGCGGTCGGTTGGTGAGGCAGTCTGGCCAAGGTTGCTTCACAACGAAGCCTGCCCGAGCCGGGCTTCGGGAGAGCCAAGGGGGTGCCCGCTGCCTGAGGAGGCTCTTGGGCGAGGCGTGAACTTGTCTAGGACTACTGCTCCAGCCCGAGGCTAGGCTCTGCGAGGTCGCGTCCCTTGGGTAGACGAAGCCTTGACTTGAACTGCGCCCGTCAGTTGGTCTGAGGGTGTTTACCAGCCATGATTAGGAGTGTTGGGGGTACCCCTAATTATGGTACCCGACAGTAGCCCCCGAGCCTCGAAGGGAGTGTTGGTACTCGCTTGGAGGCTTTTGCCGCATTTTTGGTGAGGGGACCGACCTTTCTCGGTTTTGCTTTGTTCTGGTGGGTGCGCGCGAGCGCACCCGCCGGGTGTAGCCCCTGAGGCCTCGGAGGAGTGGTTTGACTCCTCTGAGGTCTTAATGCTTTTCGTGGTGCCTCGGCCGGTCTGATTGTTCCCTCATGCGGCCTGGCCGTAGCCCGGGTGCATGGTCAGGTTCCGAGTTATCAAGCTGGTTTGTTGACGCTGTCAACAGTTTGGCCATAGCCGGGTGCGAGAGCAGCCCCCAAGCCTCTGCACGGAGCGAGAGGATGATCAAGGACTTTCCCGACTTTTATCATGCGCCCATGCGTCGCCTTTCCGCAAGGAGGAGGGGGGAAAGCGCCATGTTGCCCTCGGAGGGCGCCAAACATGGTGTTTCCAGTGAGCTGCTAACGGGTAATCCGAGTGGACGCCTGTGCCCCGTTCGTTAGGGGTCGGCTGGTGGCCCAGAGGCGCGCTCCAAAAGTACTTGCGGGTGATTCGCCGGACCCGGACCCCTTCGACAGGGTCCGAGGGCTCGATGCCTCCCTCTGGTGGGATTCTGTTACAAATCGTTCCCACCGGTCTCGGAAATGTCCTAGGGTACCTCGGGAGTGTAGCCCGAGCCTCGGCCATGTATCGGACGTACCTAGAGTCATCCCTCACTCTGCGTGCTCTGGGGCGACTATCGAACCCTTCCGAGAGGCCAGCCTTCGAACCCCTGATCAGTAATGGGCGCGGAGCCCGAGCGCTCTGGGGTGGCTGTCGAACCCTTCTAAGGGGCCAGCCTTCGAACCTCAGATCAATAACGGGCTTGAAGCCCGAGTGCTCTGGGGCGACTGTCGAAACCCTTCCGAGGGGCCAGCCTTCGAACCCCTGATCAGTAGGAGGGCTCAGGGCCCGCTTCCTTCGCCGAGAAGGATCCTTTCCACAACATCCCCTTTCCCGGTCCCTGTAGCAAGAGAGAGAGAGGAGGAGGGGAAGAATATGAATTTAAATAAGGTGGCGCACCTTTTTTGACGCGGTCATCATGGCGGAGGTGAAACGACGCCCGCCTCGCCTGCCAGAGGTGTCGCTTGCTCTGCCGGGGAGTTAATGCGACGGGACGGGCGATTCACGTGGCGCCCGCTGCGCGTGCGAGCCGTTCGAGGAACGGGACACGGATGCGTCGTCTTCACACCGTGGGAGAGGGCTCTCCCGTCACTTCAGGAGGGGACGCGAGCCTGCAGGCGATTTGACCGCTGCTTCTGCTCGTCTGCCGCTGCGATTACTGCCGGCCCACTTTTGGCCATGCCAACCGTCGTGCCTATCCCCGTGGCCGTTGCCTTTAATTGGCACTGTTGGGTCATGCGCAGGGCTGCCTCGAGTCGTGGTACTGGTTCTGCAGTCGAGGAGGCGCGGCATTCGGCGCAAGTGGCGGTGCGGCTCTTTGCACGTCGTAACCGGCGCGCCGGTTACATGACATACGGCCCCGCTTCCTTTGCGCTGGTCCACCGGATGTGGTCGAAGCCGAAAGGGTGCATAACCATGGCGCGGTTGCATGCTCCCAGCGTGGCGGTTCGCCCTTCGGTCTGCTGGTTTCTGCGAAGATAGGAGAGTGCTTGTAACCGCGGGACGGTTACATGCCTCTTGTGCGGCGGTTCGCCTTCTTCGCTCTTCAGATTAGCTCGTATGACGTGTGGGACCCAGCCCCCGTGTCGTTGGGGGAGAACCCTGGAGTATGTCAGTGGAGACTTTGCCCGTGACGCTAAGGGGTGCAAGTGAGGAGGTCTGTCTATAAAAGGGGATCGATCCCCCAGGCAGTGGCCATGCCTTCGTTCTCCCCTCATGCATTGCGCCCTTCCACCTTTCGAGCCCCCAGATGGGGCGTACTGGCATCGCCTTGCTCTTGCTATCGTTGGAGGAGCGCGGCCTCGTGGAGATCGGCGCTCTTCAGCCACCGCTCGGCTTCAAGTATTTTCGTCGTGCAGCCCGGCTGCATTCCCTCACCAATGGTCAGTTTGGTGGCGAGAAGCAAGCCGGGTTGCGGCCTCCGTCCCGCCCTCAGCTTCAAGGATTTTCGTCATCCTTGCTGTGGCAGAGGGCGAGCTGAGTCAGGGTTCTACCTCCCGCATGGGCCGGCAGGCCGTCTCTTCCTTCAGCATTCAGGGGAGAGGGCGTTCACCGGCCTTGCGGAGGGGGCGAACTTCGGCAATGCGGGACCGGTCGGCCGCAAGCATCGTCAGCTCCAGCGTGCCTGGCTCGCTGGCTCAGCTGGCTCTGTCGCGGCCTCCGACGCTGCCTCCTGCCGCTTAATTCGGGCGTGGCCGTCCGTCCATCGCGCGGGTGACTGTTGCGCCGTGTGCACCGAGGGATCATCCAAGACGCCGTACGCCGCATGGGCGGCATTCGTGTTCTTGGATTGTCTTGTCCTCACTCCAGCACGACGCCTCCGCGTGGAGGTCGGGGCCTGCCTGTCCACGAGGACTTGAGTGGGGATCTACCGGTGCAGGCTGGGGCGTCCGCCATTCGTCGGCGTGGCACTGGCGCGCAGGTGGTCGCTGTCGTCGGTGCTGAGGTGGTGGCAGCCAGAGAAGGTTTCTCCGCCGACAAGACCGTCGGCGCCATCTGCGGCCGGACCCCCGGCTCTTTGGCTTTGATGGCTTGTCCTCGCCCCTCGAGTGGAGACGTGGGCGAGGGCCTCGTCACAGCAGCGTTTGCCCTGAGGTCATCGCTGCTGCTGTTTAGCCACCCGAAGCGGGGGTCGTTGTCGCTGCTGGTGTAGTGGTCGCTGGCGAGCCACCTGGAGTTTGTTGTCCCGTAGGCCCTCTGGTGTGGAGGTTGTTCATACCCGCGGGAGTGGAACCGGAGTCTCGTTTGTAAGGGGATATACTGGGTTTTTGCCGGAGCAAAATGTAACCGCTTCAAGGACTTAGACATTTGTCGTAGGTCGGGAGAACCGCCAAGGGTTCTGCCGACGTCTAAGTCTGTGTAGCATAGTTACCCCAAGTATATGTGTTTGTTCTTTGTGGCTGTCGAGGCCTGAACATTTGGGTATTCGAGTATAAAGCTGCGTTTCTTCCTCATTTTGAGCGTTGGGACTTGCCTGTTGGCTAGCCAAACCACTTAACCGAGCGTGAGTTGCCTTTCGCGGAAGGTGACGAGTGAGGTATCTGTATCCCGAAGGCGTAGGAGTCCCTTGGCTCGGTCGGCCTTGCCGCTCTAGGCCTCTCTTGCTCAGTTTTTAGAACCCTCGGCTGCTCTGCGATGAGCCGGAGCCGGAGGCAGCGGTGTTGGCACGGACAGAGGCGGAGTTGGCTCGAAAAGAGACTTCGTCGGCCCGGGAGCTGGCGGCTTCCCAGGCCTAGGAAGATGTGGCAGCAGCAGCTGGAGCTTGGCCAAGACATCCGCTGGCGCGGTGCTGGCGTCCTCCCTTGGGTGGAGGTCCCTTCGCCCGGGTCACCGTCCGAGGCCGGGCCAGGTTCCGCCGAGGGTGGAAACAACGTCGAGGGTGTTGCTGCTCCCCCTGCCGATGCCTGAACCTGCAGGAACAGTTTGTCTGTAGCATGCGCATGTTTTTCGCGGCCGTCGAGGCCTAAACACTTTATCGTCGTGTTAAAAAGCTGTGTTTTCTTTCCTCTCGTTTCGAGCATCATGACTTGTCTGTCAGTAGCAGAATCGTTTATCCAAGCGAGAGTTACTTTTCGCGGAAGGTGATGAGTGAGGTATCCGTATCCCGGAGGCGTAGGAGTTCCTCGGCTCGGTCGGCCTTGCCGCTTACGTGCACTCTCATTTGGTCGTAGGATTCCGTTATCGATACAGTCGAGAAGGCATGAAAGTCGTTTTCTACCCGAGTGTTTGGACTTGTTCGGTAGCAGGATCGCTTATCCGAGCGTGAGTTACTTCTCGCGGAAGGTGATGAGTGAGGTATCCGTATCCCGGAGGAGTAGGAGTTCCTCGACTCGGTCGGCCTTGCTGCTTACGTGTACTCCCATCATTTTCAGGATCCCGCTATCGATATAGAAGTCGAAAGCACAAAGGTCGTTTTGGTAAAAAAAATTCCGAGGAAAGTTTTGACGCGGAGGGGGTTCCCCCCTTCTAGCCCCCGAGGGAGGGTCAGGCTTTGCTGAGGCAAGGCCGACCCTTCCTTGACGGTTAGACTTTGTGTATGTAAAGAAAACGAGATACATGAATGACTTAAAACATCTTAGGGGTAGAAGCGACATAGCTGTTGGATGTTCCAAGCGTTGTTGTAGACCTCGCCATGGTCGTTGGCCAGCTTGTATGTTCTGGACTTCAAAATCTTGGCGATGATGAAGGGCCCTTCCTAGGGAGGAGTGAGCTTGTGGCACCCTCGGGCGTCCTGTCGCAGACGAAGCACCAAGTCTCCCACTTGGAAGCCTCGGGGTCGAACGCTTCGGGCGTGGTAGCGTCGCAGCGACTGCTGGTACCATGCCGAATGTAGTAAGGCAACGTCCCGAGCCTCTTCGAGCTGGTCCAGCGAGTCCTCTCGGCTGATCTGGTTGCTTCGGTCGTCGTACGCCCTGGTCCTTGGGGAGCCGTATTCTAAGTCCGTGGGGAGGACAGCCTCGGCCCCATAGGCTAGAAAAAACAGCGAGAAACCCGTGGCTCGGCTCGGCGTCGTCCTCAGACTCCAGACTACCGAGGGTAGTTCTTTCATCCACCGCTTGCCGAACTTGTTGAGGTTATTGTAAATCCTTGGTTTGAGTCCCAACAAGATCATACCGTTGGCACGCTCCACCTGCCCATTCGTCATAGGGTGAGCTACGGCGGCCCAGCCCACACGGATGTGGTGGTCGTCGCAGAAGTCCAGGAACTTTTTCCGGTGAACTGTGTGCCATTGTTGGTGATGATGGAGTTTGGGACCCCGAATTGATGGATGATGTTGGTGAAGAACGCCACCGCCTGCTCGGACCTGATGCTGGTCAAGGGTCGGACCTCGATCCACTTGGAGAATTTGTCGATGGCGACCAGCAGGTGCGAGAAGCCCCCAATTGCCTTCTGCAAGGGACTGACAAGGTCTAGACCCCATACAGCAAACGGCCAGGTGATGGGTATCGTCTGCAGGGCCTGAGCGGGCAGACGTGTCTGCTTTGCGTAGAATTGACACCCCCGGTAGGAGCAAACAATCCTAGTGGCGTCGGCCACCGCAGTTGGCCAGTAGAAACCTTGTCGGAAGGCATTTACCACGAGGGCTCGAGGTGCTGCATGGTGGCCGCAAGCCCCTGAGTGTATTTCTTGCAACAGCTCTTGTCCTTGGGCGATGGATATGCATCGTTGGAGGATGCCCAAGGGGCTGCGGTGATAGAGCTCCTTTTCATCACCCAGCAAGACGAACAACTTGGCGCGCCAAGCCAGTCGCCGAGCCTTGGCCTTGTCGAGGGGAAGCTCTCCTCGGAGGAGATATTCCAGGTAAGGGGTCTGCCAGTTCGGATCTGGTGTGACCCCATTCTGTTCCCCCTCGACGGGCAAGGCCTCCTCCTCGATGGCCGAGGGTACCTTGGGCTCGGTCGAGGCCTCCTCGGGCTCGGCCGAGGGTACCTCGGGCTGGGCCGAGGCTTCCTCGGGCTTAGGCGTGTCATCTATCTTGACGGATGGTTGATGTTGGTCTCTGGAGAAGACGTCCGGGGGAACCGTCGTCCGCCCCGAGGCTATCTTCGCCAGCTCATCCGCAGTCTCGTTGTACCGTCAGGCGATGTGGTTGAGCTCCAGCCCATAGAACTTGTCTTCCAGGCACCGGACTTCGTCGCAGTAGGCCTCCATCCTCCGGTCGTGGCAGTGGGAGTTCTTTTTGACTTGGTCGATGACAAGCTGCGAGTCACCACGAGCGTCAAGGCGTCGAACCCCTAGCTTAACGGCGATGCGCAGCCCGTTAACCAGAGCCTCGTACTCAGCCACGTTGTTTGATGCCGGAAAATGGAGGCGTATGACGTAGCGAAGATGCTTTCCGAGGGGTGAAACAAAGACCAAGCCAGCGCCTGCTCCTGTTTTCATGAGGGACCCATCGAAGTACATGGTCCAAAGCTTGGGTTGGATTGGAGTTGTTGGTAACTGGGTGTCAGTCCACTCAGCCAGGAAGTCTGCCAAGACCTAGGATTTTATGGCCTTCCGAGGGGCGAATGATAGTGTTTCGCCCATGAGCTCCACTGCCCACTTTGCTATCCTACCCGAGGCCTCACGACACTGGATGGTCTCCCCCAGGGGGAAGGGTGACACCACAGTCACAGGATGAGACTCGAAGTAGCGTCGCAACTTTCGCCGTGTCAGAATCACTGCGTAGAGCAGCTTCTGGATCTGCGGGTAGCGGACTTTGGTCTCGCACTTCGCTGATGAAGTAGACTGGCCTCTGGACGAGCAGTGCATGCCCTTCTTCCCGTCTCTCGACTACGATCGCGGCGCTGACCACCTGAGTGGTCGTGGCTACGTAGATCAAGAGGGCTTCTCCTGCAGCGGGGGGCACTAGGATGGGTGCGTTTGTAAGGAGCGCCTTAAGGTTTCTGAGGGCTTCCTCGGCCTCGGGGGTCCAAGTGAAGCGCTCGGCCTTCCTTAAGAGGCGGTACAGAGGCAAGCCTTTCTCGCCAAGGCGTGAGATGAAGCGGCTCAGTGCCGCAAGGCATCCCATGACCCTCTGTACTCCTTTCAAATCTTTGATCGGTCCCATGTTGGTGATGGCCGCGATTTTCTCCGGATTGGCCTTTATGCCCCGCTCGGAGACGATGAACCCTAGGAGCATGCCTCGGGGGACTCCGAAGACACACTTCTCGGGGTTGAGTTTCACGCCTTTCGCTCTCAGACACTTGAATGTCGTTTCAAGGTCAGAGAGGAGGTCGGAGGCTTTCTTCGTCTTGACAACGATGTCATCGACGTAAGCCTCGACCGTTCTGCCGATGTGTTCTCCGAACACATGGTTCATGCACCTCTGGTAGGTGGCACCTGCATTCCTCAAACCAAATGGCATTGTAGTGTAACAGTACATGCCAAAAGGTGTGATAAAAGAAGTCACGAGCTGGTCGGACTCTTTCATCTTGATTTGGTGATAGCCTGAGTAGGCATCGAGGAATGACAGGGTTTCGCACCCAGCAGTGGAGTCCACAATTTGATCGATGCGAGGTAGAGGGTAGGGAACCTTCGGACATGCTTTGTTTAGACCAGTGTAGTCTACACACATCCTCCATTTCCCATCCTTCTTCCTTATAAGAACAGGGTTAGCTAACCATTCGGGATGGAATACCTCTTTGATGCACCCTGCCGCGAGTAGCTTGTGGATCTCCTCGCCTATGGCCCTGCGCTTTTCTTCGTTAAAACGGCGCAGGGTTTGCTTCACAGGTCGGGCTCTAGCTCTGATGTCCAGTGAGTGCTCGGCGACATCCCTTGGTATGCTTGGCATGTCCGAGGGACTCCACGCAAAAACTTCAGCGTTTGCGCGGAGAAAGTCGACGAGCACTGCTTCCTATTTGGGGTCGAGCTCGGAGCCGACCTGGACTTTCTTGCCAGCGTCGTTGCTGGGGTCGAGAGAGACGGACTTGACCGCCTCGATTGGTTCGAAGTTGCCGGTGTGCCGCTTCGCGTTGGGTGCCTCCTTGGAGAGGCGTTCTAGGTCGGCGATGAGGGCCTCGGACTCGGCGAGGGCCTCAGCGTACTCCACTCACTCCACGTCGCATTCGTATGCGTGGCGGTACGTGGATCCGATGGTGATGATCCCGTTCGGGCCTAGCATCTTGAGCTTGAGGTAGGTGTAGTTGGGGACGGCCATGAACTTGGCATAGCACGGCCTTCCCAACACCGCGTGGTAGGTCCCTCGGAACCCAATGACCTCGAAGGTGAGAGTTTCCTTTTGGAAGTTGGAGGGAGTCCCGAAGCAGACGGGTAAGTCGATCCGTCCGAGGGGCAGGATTCGCTTTCCGGGCGCGATCCCGTGGAAGGGTGCCGCACCGGCCCGGACCTCGGACCTATCAACCCCCAAGAGTTCCAGGGTCTCGGCGTAGATGATGTTAAGGCTGCTGCCTCCGTCCATGAGGACTTTAGAGAGCCTAACGTTGCCGATGATCGGATCGATGACGAGCGGGTACCTCCCTGGGCTTGGCACGAAGTCGGGGTGGTCGCCTCGGTCGAAGGTGATAGGCTTGTCGGACCAGTCTAGGTAGACTGGCGCTGCCACCTTCACCAAGCAGACCTCCCGGCGCTCCTGCTTGCGGTGCCAAGCCAAGGCGTTCGCCTCCTACCCGCCGTAGATCATGAAGAAGTTGTGGACCTCCGGGAACTCTTCTTCCTTGTTGCCCTCCTTCTTGTTGTTGTCATGGCCTTTGCTATCTTCCGCCGGGGGCCCGGCCTTGTGGAAGTAGCACCGGAGCATGACACATTCTTCGAGGGTGTGCTTGACGGGACCCTGATGATAGGGGCATGGCTCTTTGAGCATCTTATCGAACGCGCCGGCCCCTCTAGGAGGTTTTCGAGGGTTCCTGTGCTCGGTCGCAGCAACGAGATTCGCGTCAGCGGCGTCGCGCTTCGCTTGTGACTTGTTCTTGGCCTTCTTCTTCGTGCCCCGCTGGGCGGACGCCTCGGGGGCGTCTTTCTTCGGCTCTCCCTGAGGCTGCTTGTCCTTTCGGAAGATGGCTTCGACCGCCTCTTGACCCGAGGCGAACTTGGTGGTGACGTCCATCAGTTCGCTCGCACTGGTGGGAGTCTTGCGCCCCAGTTTGCTCACCAGGTCTCGGCAAGTGGTGCCGGCAAGGAAAGCCCCGATGACATCCGAGTCGGTAACGTTGGGTAGCTCGGTACGCTGCTTCGAAAACCGCCAGATGTACTCTCGAAGGGACTCCCCTGGCTGCTGGCGGCAGCTTCGGAGATCCCACGAGTTCCCAGGGCGCACGTACGTGCCTTGGAAGTTTCCCGCGAAAGCCTTGACCAGATCGTCCCAGTTGGAGATCTACGCAGGAGGCAGATGCTCCAGCCAGGCTCAGGCGGCGTCGGAGAGGAAAAGGGGTAGATTACGGATGATGAGGTTGTCATCATCCGCCCCTCCCAACTGGCATGCCAGTCGATAGTCCGTGAGCCACAGCTCCAGCCTCGTCTCCCCTGAGTACTTGGTGATGGTAGTCGGGGCTCGAAAACGGGCGGGGAACGGCGCTCGTCGTATGGCCCGGCTGAAGACTCGCGGACCGGGCGGCTCGGGCAAAGGACTCCGATCCTCCTCGCTATCGCAGCGTCCCACACGCCTAGGATGGTAGCCTTGGCGCACCTTCTCCTTGAGGCGGGCTCGACGGTCGAGATGGTGGTGCTCGTTGCCGAGGTGATCCCGGGCGGTGGGTGTCTCGTCCCGCGTGCGCTCGGAATGGACCAAGGCTTCATGCATGCGTCGGGAGGACACCGCGCGGTGCCCCAAGGGGTCGGCTCGCCTTTGGGAGGCAGAGCTCTCGGCTCGTCGAACTGCGGCGTCTTCCAGGAGATCCTTGAGTTCGCCCTGGATACGCCGTCCCTCGGTGGTGGATGGCTCTGGCATGGCTCAAAGTAGCATCGCCGCTGTAGCTAGGTCCTGGCCGAACCCGCTGACGGCCGGGGGCAGCGCTTCCCTAGCATTGTCGACGATGCGACGCTGGACGTCTTGGGCCCGATGATAGGCTCCTCCGGCGAGTGTCCGGCCTGCCCACTCCTGTTCGATGTTCTATCGGAGCTACACAAGCCGACCTGCTTCCCCGTCGACCCGGGCCTGCATCTCACGGATTTGCTCGAGCTGTGTGTCCTGACCCCCTATAGGGACTGGGACCACAGCTAGCTCCCGCGGGATGTCAACGCGAGATGCGGGCCCAGGGGGATTGTCAACCTCCGGCATACCGAGGTGGTTGCCTTCGTTGTGATCTCCCTGATCGATGTGGAAACATTCACGACTTGGGTTGTAACCCTCGTCGTCAAGGTCATGGCCGTCGTTAGAACAACCGGAGAGACAGTGGTCACATGCGAACATGAAGCCCCGCATGGCACCGGGGTCATTGAGGCCGGAGAAATCCCAACCGGAGTCGGGGTCGTCCTCTTCCTCGAAACCCGCCGGTCCGAAGGTTGAGACGGCTGTCAGTCGGTCCTAGGACGACCACATATGGTACCCTGGAAGGTTTGGATACGCCTTTACGAAAGCGCTCACCGCAGCGGGGTCGCTAGGTGGATCGAAGCTGAATCGAAAGGGTACAGGATGGAAAACGGATGGTACCTCTTGGTCGATGGACAGTGGTGAAGTTGCGTCGGGGGCGGAGAACACTGTCATCTCAGGTACGAGGGTAACGCCCAGCAGATCCTTTGCGAGGGTGCTGGCGTCATCAGTCCGCTTGGGGTTGACACGTTGCAGGGAAGTGACACCCGCTGTCGTCTCAGGTGCAAGGACAATGCCTGACATGTCCCCCGGGGGAGTGCCGGCGTCGTCAACTCGCTCTAGTGCGACAGCCGACAAGGTGCCGCCTCCTGCGTGGCCATGGTTGCCCCGTCTCCGCCTCCTCCGGCGAGGAGGGTGGCGGGGACGACCTGAGTGCTCCTCTTCTGCTGCGGGGAGATGCTGTCACCGAGCTCGCCGCCGCCGGGCGAGTCGAAGTCCGTCGTAGTCGTCGCGCCGCGAGGGGAGGAGTACCATATCGTAACTGCCGTCGAGGGACATGAACTCGAGACTCCCGAAGTGGAGCACCGTCCCGGGCTGAAGAGGTTGCTGAAGACTCCCCATCTGGAACTCAACGGGAAGGCGTTCGTTAACACGCAGCAGGCCCCTACCTGGCGCGCCAACTGTCGGCGTTTCGGACCCGGGGGGTCCCTGGACCGACGAGTGAAATTGTCGCTGCGTGCCCCTGCCTAGATGGGTTGGCGTGGGATGGAACACAAGAGGTGGGACAAGCCTTGTATTATCCTGCACCAGAGGTGCCGCTCGTATTAGGGGTTACAAGCACGTCGCGAGAGGGAGGGAGAGAGAGAGAGAGAGGGAGCCTGTTCGTTCGCTCCTTCCCCCGCGCGAACCCCCCTCTAGGATGGCCCTGGACCTCCCTTTTATAGACGCAAGGAGAGGGTCCAGTCGTACAATGGGGGGTGTAGCTATGCGCTAATGTGTCCGGCAGAGAAATGCCTAAGCCATGTGTACATGCCAACGTGGCTGTCGGGGGAGGGCTTGAGCCCTGTATACGTGATAGCGTGGCCGTCGGAGAAGCGCCTAAGCCCTGTAGGAGCACAGCTGGCAGTGCGGCAAGGATCCTGCTGACGTCTCCTTGCTGCCGTAAGGGGCTGAGAGCCACCAGCTGAAAGGGAATTAGGCTTACCCCTAATCCCTAAATAATTTTGGTGGTTAAATTGCCCAACACAAATATTGGACTAACTAGTTTGCTCTAGTGTGTAAGTTATACAGGTGCAAAAGGTTCACTTAGCCAATAAAATGACCATGTGTTGGGTTCAACAAAAGGGCAAAGGAGCAACCAAAGACTCCTCTGGTCTGGCGCACCGGACTGTCCGGTGTGCCACCGGACAGTGTCCGGTGCACCAGAGGACTTCAGCTCAAACTCGTCGCCCTCGGGAAATTTCTGAAGCCAGCTCACTAAAATTCATCGGACTGTCCGGTGTACACCGGACATGTCCGGTGCTCCAAGGAAGAGCGGCCTCAGGAACTCGCCAGCCTCGGGTTTTCACTTCGGCTGCTCCGCTAAAATTCACCGGACTGTCCGGTGTACACCGGACTGTCCGGTGTAACAGCGGGGCAACGGCTACTTCGCGCCAACGGTCACCTGCAGGCGCATTCAATGCGCGCCAGAAGCGTACAGAAGTCAGGCACGCCCATTCTGGTGCACCAGACATTGAACAGTACATGTCCGGTGTACACCGGACATCCAGGCGGGCCCAGAAGTCAGAACTCCAACGGTCAAATTGCAACGGCTTTGGTGACGTGGCTGTCGCACCGGACATGTCCGGTGTGCACCGGACTGTCCGGTGCGCCATCGAACAGATAGCCTCACCAAACGGCTAGTTTGGTGGTTGGGGCTATAAATGCCCCCAACCACCCCACATTCATAGCATCCAAGTTTTCCAGCTTCCAACCACTATACAAGAGCTAGCATTCATTGCAAAACACACCAAAAGAGATCAAATCCTCTCCAAACTCCACACAAAGCCCTAGTGACTAGAGAGAGTGATTTGTAGTGTTCATTTGAGCTCTTGCGCTTGGATCGCTTCTTTTTCTTTGGCATTTTTTCTTGTGATCAAACACTCACTTGTAATTGAGGCAAGAGACACCAATCGTGTGGTGATCCTTGCGGGAACTTTGTGTTCCAAGTGATTGAGAAGAGAAAGCTCACTCGGTCCGAGGGACCGTTTGAGAGAGGGAAGGGTTGAAAGAGACCCGGCCTTTGTGGCCTCCTCAACGGGGAGTAGGTTTGAGAGAACCGAACCTCGGTAAAACAAATCCGCGTGTCTCACTTCGTTATTCGCTTGCGATTTGTTTTGCACCCTCTCACACGGACTCTAGTATATTTCTAACGCTAACTCGGCTTGTAGTTGTGATTATTTTTGAGAATTTCAGTTTCGCCCTATTCACCCCCCTCTAGGCGACTTTCAATTGGTATCAGAGCCCGGTGCTTCATTAGAGCCTAACCGCTCGAAGTGATGTCGGGAGATCACACCAAGAGGGAGATGGAGACCGGCGACAAGCCCACTACAAGCCAAGGGAGCACTTCATCGGAAGAATCCCGCACCAAGAGGAAGGAGAAGAAGAAGGTCTCCTCCAAAGGAAAGGAGAAAATATCTTCTTCACATCACAAAGAGAAGAAGGAAAAATCTTCTTCCCACAAGCCGCATCGGAGTGGGGACAAGAAGAAGAGGATGAGGAAGGTGGTCTACTACGAGACCGATTCTTCATCGACATCCACCTCCGGCTCCGACGCGGCGTCCGTAACTTCTAAGCGCCAAGAGCACAAGAAGTTTAGTAAGATCCCCTTACACTATCCCCGCACATCTAGACATACTCCATTACTTTCCGTTCCATTAGGCAAACCGCCAACTTTTGATGGCAAAGATTATGCTAGGTGGAGTGATTTAATGAAATTTCATCTAACCTCACTCCACAAAAGTATATGGAATGTTGTTGAGTTTGGAGCACAGGTACCATCAATAGGGGATGAGGATTATGATACGGACGAAGTGGCCCAAATCGAGCACTTCAACTCCCAAGCCACAACCATTCTCCTCGCCTCTCTAAGCAAGGAGGAATACAACAAAGTGCAAGGGTTGAAGAATGCAAAGGAGATTTGGGACCTACTCAAGACGGCGCACGAGGGTGATGAACTCACCAGAATCACCAAGCGGGAAACGATCGAGGGGGAGCTCGGTCGCTTTCGTCTTCGCCAAGGGGAGGAGCCACAAGATATGTACAACCGGCTCAAAACCTTGGTGAACCAAGTGCGCAACCTCGGGAGCAAAAAGTGGGACGACCACGAGGTGGTTAAGGTTATTTTAAGAGCTCTCATTTTCCTTAACCCTACTCAAGTTCAATTAATTCGTGGTAATCCTAGATATCCACTAATGACCCCCGAGGAAGTTATCGGGAATTTTGTGAGCTTTGAATGTATGATCAAGGGCTCAAAGAAGATCAACGAGCTTGATGATCCCTCCACATCCGAGGCGCAACCGGTGGCCTTCAAGGCAACAGAAGAGAAGAAGGAGGAGTCTACACCAAGTAGACAACCAATTGACGCCTCCAAGCTCGACAATGAGGAGATGGCTTTAATCATCAAAAGCTTTCGCCAAATCCTCAAGCAACGGAGGGGGAAGGACTACAAACCCCGCTCCAAGAAAGTGTGCTACAAATGTGGTAAGCCCGGTCATTTTATTGCAAAATGTCCTATGTCTAGTGACAGTGACAGGGGCGACGACAAGAAGGGAAAGAGGAGAGATAAGAAGAAGTATTACAAGAAGAAGGGCGGCGATGCCCATGTTTGCCAGGAATGGGACTCCGACGAGAGCTCCACCGAGTCCTCCTCCGACGAGGACGCCGCCAACATCGCCGTCACCAAGGGACTCCTCTTCCCCAACGTCGGCCACAAGTGCCTCATGGCAAAGGACGGCAAAAGGAAGAAGGTTAAATCTAAATCCTCCACTAAATATGAATCTTCTAGTGATGATAATGCTAGTGGTGAGGAAGACAATTTGCATAACCTTTTTGCCAACCTTAACATGGAACAAAAAGAAAAATTAAATGAGCTAATTAGTGCTATCCATGAAAAGGATGATCTCTTGGACTCCCAAGAGGATTTCCTAATCAAGGAAAACAAGAAACATGTTAAGGTTAAAAACGTTTATGCTCTAGAGGTAGAAAAATGTGAAAAATTGTCTAGTGAGCTAAGCACTTGCCATGAGACCATTAACAACCTTAGAAATGAAAATGCGAGATTAATTGCTAAGGTTGATTCTCATATTTGTATTGATTCAATTCCCAATCTTAAAATTGATAATGATGATTTGCTTGCTAAGATTAAGGAATTGAATGAGTCTCTTGCTAGCCTTAGAGTGGAAAATGAAAACTTGATTGCTAAGGCTAAAAATTTTGATGTTTGCAATGCTACTATTTCCGACCTTAGAACTAAAAATGATTTGTTACATGCTAAGGTTATTGAATTAAAATCTTGCAAATCCTCTACATCTGATGTTGAGCATGTTTCTATTTGTACTAGATGTAGAGATGTTGATATCAATGCTATTCATGATCACATGACTTTGATTAAACAACAAAATGATCATATAGCATTACTAGACGCTAAAATTGCCGAGCATAACTTAGAAAATGAGAAGTTTAAATTTGCTAGAAGTATGCTCTATAATGGGAGACGCCCTGGCATCAAGGATGGCATTGGCTTCCAAAGGGGAGACAATGTCAAACTTAATGCCCCTCCAAAGAATTTATCTAATTTTGTTAAGGGCAAAGCTCCCATGCCTCAGGATAACGAGGGTTACATTTTGTACCCTGCCGGCTATCCTGAGAGCAAAATTAGGAGAACTCATTCTAGGAAGTCTCACTCTGGCCCTAACCATGCTTTTATGTATAAGGGTGAGACATCTAGCTCTAGGCAACCAACCCGTGCCAAGTTGCCTAGAAAGAAAACTCCTAATGCATCAAATGATCATGTTATTTCATTTAAAACTTTTGATGCTTCTTATGTGCTTACTAGCAAATCCGGCAAGGTAGATGCCAAAGTTATTGGGGGCAAACACAAGGGGTCAAAGACTTGTGTTTGGGTACCCAAAGTTCTTGTTTCTAATGCTAAAGGACCCAAAACCGTTTGGGTACCTAAAGTCAAGAACTAAAATTGTTTTGTAGGTTTATGCATCCGGGGGTTCAAGCTGGATACTCGACAGCGGGTGCACAAACCACATGACAGGGGAGAAAAAGATGTTCTCCTCATATGAGAAAAACCAAGATCCCCAACGAGCTATCACATTCGGGGATGGAAATCAAGGTTTGGTCAAAGGATTGGGTAAAATTGCTATATCACCTGACCATACTATTTCCAATGTTTTTCTTGTAGATTCTTTAGATTACAATTTGCTTTCCGTATCCCAATTATGTCAAATGGGCTACAACTGTCTATTTACTGATATAGGTGTTACTGTCTTTAGAAGAAGTGATGATTCAATAGCATTTAAGGGAGTGTTAGAGGGTCAGCTATACTTGGTAGATTTTGATAGAGCTAAACTCGACACTTGCTTGGTTGCTAAGACTAACTTGGGTTGGCTCTGGCACCGCCGACTAGCCCATGTTGGAATGAAGAATCTTCACAAGCTTCTAAAGGGAGAACACATTTTAGGACTAACCAATGTTCATTTTGAGAAAGACAGGATTTGTAGCGCATGCCAAGCCGGGAAGCAAGTTGGCACTCATCATCCACACAAGAACATCATGACTAGTGACAGGCCACTGGAGCTCCTACACATGGATTTATTCGGCCCGATTGCTTACATAAGCATCAGCGGGAGTAAGTACTGTCTAGTTATCGTGGATGATTATTCTCGCTTCACTTGGGTGTTCTTTTTGCAGGAAAAATCTCATACCCAAGAGACCTTAAAGGGATTCTTGAGACGGGCTCAAAATGAGTTCGGCTTAAGGATCAAGAAAATTAGAAGCGACAACGGGACGGAGTTCAAAAACTCACAAATAGAAGGCTTCCTTGAGGAAGAGGGCATCAAGCATGAGTTCTCTTCTCCCTACACTCCACAACAAAATGGTGTAGTAGAGAGGAAGAATCGAACTCTATTGGACATGGCAAGAACCATGCTTGATGAGTACAAGACACCGGATCGGTTTTGGGCCGAGGCGGTCAACACCGCCTGCTACGCCATCAACCGGTTATATCTGCACCGAATCCTCAAGAAGACATCCTATGAACTCCTAACCGGTAAAAAGCCAAATATTTCATATTTTAGAGTTTTTGGTAGCAAATGTTTTATTCTTGTCAAAAGAGGTAGAAAATCTAAATTTGCTCCTAAAACTGTAGAAGGCTTTTTACTAGGATATGACTCAAACACAAGGGCATATAGAGTCTTTAACAAGTCCTCAGGACTTGTTGAAGTTTCTTGTGACGTTGTGTTTGATGAAACTAACGGCTCTCAAGTAGAGCAAGTTGATCTTGATGAGATAGGTGAAGAACAGGCTCCGTGCATCGCGCTAAGGAACATGTCCATTGGGGATGTGTGTCCTAAGGAATCCGAAGAGCCTCCACATGCACAAGATCAACCATCCTCCTCCACGCAAGCATCTCCACCAACCCAAAATGAGGACGAAGCTCAAGTTGATAAAGATGAAGAAGACAATGATGAGCCACCTCAAGACGACGGTAATGATCAAGGGGGAGACGCAAATGATGAAGACAAGGAGGATGAACAACCAAGGCCGCCACACCCAAGAGTCCACCAAGCAATACAACGAGATCACCCCGTCGACACCATCCTCGGCGACATTCATAAGGGGGTAACTACTCGATCTCGCGTTGCACATTTTTGTGAACATTACTCTTTTGTTTCCTCTATTGAGCCACACAGGATAGAGGAAGCACTTCAAGATTCGGATTGGGTGATGGCGATGCAAGAGGAGCTGAACAATTT
The DNA here is from genome assembly GCA_029449295.1 of Zea luxurians. Classification (NCBI taxonomy): domain Eukaryota; kingdom Viridiplantae; phylum Streptophyta; class Magnoliopsida; order Poales; family Poaceae; genus Zea; species Zea luxurians. The sequence continues at coordinate 110,410,700 of JAOPSE010000010.1, forward strand.
CACAAGGAATGAGGTATGGCATTTAGTTCCACGTCCTAATCAAAATGTTGTAGGAACCAAGTGGGTCTTCCGCAACAAGCAAGACGAGCATGGTGTGGTGACAAGGAACAAAGCTCGACTCGTGGCCAAGGGGTATTCACAAGTCGAAGGTTTGGATTTTGGTGAAACCTATGCACCCGTAGCTAGGCTTGAGTCAATTCGCATATTATTGGCCTATGCTACTTACCATGGCTTCAAGCTTTATCAAATGGACGTGAAGAGTGCCTTCCTCAATGGACCAATCAAGGAGGAGGTCTATGTTGAGCAACCTCCCGGCTTTGAAGACAGTGAGTACCCTAACCATGTTTATAGGCTCTCTAAGGCACTTTATGGGCTCAAGCAAGCCCCAAGAGCATGGTATGAATGCCTTAGAGATTTCCTTATTGCAAATGGCTTCAAAGTCGGCAAAGCCGATCCTACTTTATTCACCAAAACACTTGATAATGATTTGTTTGTATGCCAAATTTATGTTGATGATATTATATTTGGGTCTACTAACAAATCTACATGTGAAGAATTTAGTAGGATCATGACACAGAAATTCGAGATGTCTATGATGGGGGAGTTGAAATATTTCCTAGGATTCCAAGTCAAGCAACTCCAAGAGGGCACTTTCATTAGCCAAACGAAGTATACTCAAGACATTCTAAGCAAGTTTGGAATGAAGGATGCCAAGCCCATCAAGACACCCATGGGAACAAATGGGCATCTCGACCTCGACACGGGAGGTAAGTCCGTGGATCAAAAGGTATACCGGTCGATGATTGGTTCATTACTCTATTTATGTGCATCTCGACCGGACATTATGCTTTCCGTTTGCATGTGTGCAAGATTCCAATCCAACCCTAAGGAATCCCACCTTACGGTCGTAAAACGAATCTTGAGATATTTGGCTTATACTCCTAAGTTTGGGCTTTGGTACCCTCGGGGATCCACATTTGATATGATTGGTTATTCGGATGCCGATTGGGCGGGGTGTAAGATCAATAGGAAGAGCACATCGGGGACTTGCCAGTTCTTGGGAAGATCCTTGGTGTCTTGGGCTTCAAAGAAGCAAAATTCGGTCGCTCTTTCTACCGCCGAAGCCGAGTATATTGCCGCAGGCCATTGTTGCGCGCAATTGCTTTGGATGAGGCAAACCCTGCGGGACTACGGTTACAAATTAACCAACGTTCCTCTTCTATGTGATAATGAGAGTGCAATCCGCATGGCGGATAATCCCGTTGAGCATAGCCGCACTAAACACATAGCCATTCGGTATCATTTTCTTCGGGATCACCAACAAAAGGGGGATATCGAGATTTCATACATTAACACTAAAGATCAATTAGCCGATATCTTTACCAAGCCACTTGATGAACAATCTTTTACCAGACTTAGGCATGAGCTTAATATTCTTGATTCTAGGAATTTCTTTTGCTAAACTTGCACACATAGCTCATAAGAATAACTTTGATCATGTCTCTTTCATATGCTATGACTAATGTGTTTTCAAGTGTATTCCAAACCAAGTCATAGGTATATTGAAAGGGAATTGGAGTCTTCGGCGAAAACAAAGGCTTCCACTTCGCTCTACTACTCATCCTTCGCCGTCGCTCCACATCACTCTCCAACGTTGGTATAATCTTCACACATTTATTTTATGACCAAAGGAGGAGAAAGTACTTCCAAGGGCTCTAATAATTCCGTTTTTGGCGATTCATGCCAAAGGGGGAGAAAATATGAGTCCAAAGCAAAAGGACCGCACCACCACCCTAATTTTAAAACTAAATGTTTGTCAATCGGATGAAAATTTCAAAATTGGTATCTCTTTGTGCTCTAAAGGGGGAACATGTAGTATTTTCAAAATTGATGTCTTAAAACCCTCTTGAACACTAAGAGGAGACTTTATTTGAGGGGGAGTTTTGTTTAGTCAAAGGAAAAGCATTTGGAACAAAGGAAGAAAATTTCAAAACTTAAAAATGCTTTGCAAAATCTTATTCATTTACCTTTGACTATCTTGCAAAAGGACTTTGAATAGAATTTACAAAAGAATTTGCAAAAACAAAACTTGTGGTGCAAATATGGTCCAATATGTCAAAAACAAAGAAAACAATCCATGCGCATCATGTAAGTATTTATATTGGCTCAATTCCAAGCAACCTTTGCACTTACATTATGCAAACTAGTTCAATTATGCACTTCTATATTTGCTTTGGTTTGTGTTGGCATCAATCACCAAAAAGGGGGAGATTGAAAGGGAATTAGGCTTACACCTAATCCCTAAATAATTTTGGTGGTTAAATTGCCCAACACAAATATTGGACTAACTAGTTTGCTCTAGTGTGTAAGTTATACAGGTGCAAAAGGTTCACTTAGCCAATAAAATGACCATGTGTTGGGTTCAACAAAAGGGCAAAGGAGCAACCAAAGACTCCTCTGGTCTGGCGCACCGGACTGTCCAGTGTGCCACCGGACAGTGTCCGGTGCACCAGAGGACTTCAGCTCAAACTCGTCGCCCTCGGGAAATTTCTGAAGCCAGCTCACTAAAATTCATCGGACTGTCCGGTGTACACCGGACATGTCCGGTGCTCCAAGGAAGAGCGGCCTCAGGAACTCGCCAGCCTCGGGTTTTCACTTCGGCTGCTCCGCTAAAATTCACCGGACTGTCCGGTGTACACCGGACTGTCCGGTGTAACAGCGGGGCAACGGCTACTTCGCGCCAACGGTCACCTGCAGGCGCATTCAATGCGCGCCAGAAGCGTACAGAAGTCAGGCACGCCCATTCTGGTGCACCGGACATTGAACAGTACATGTCCGGTGTACACCGGACATCCAGGCGGGCCCAGAAGTCAGAACTCCAACGGTCAAATTGCAACGGCTTTGGTGACGTGGCTGTCGCACCGGACATGTCCGGTGTGCACCGGACTGTCCGGTGCGCCATCGAACAGACAGCCTCACCAAACGGCTAGTTTGGTGGTTGGGGCTATAAATACCCCCAACCACCCCACATTCATAGCATCCAAGTTTTCCAGCTTCCAACCACTATACAAGAGCTAGCATTCATTGCAAAACACACCAAAAGAGATCAAATCCTCTCCAAACTCCACACAAAGCCCTAGTGACTAGAGAGAGTGATTTGTAGTGTTCATTTGAGCTCTTGCGCTTGGATCGCTTCTTTTTCTTTGGCATTTTTTCTTGTGATCAAACACTCACTTGTAATTGAGGCAAGAGACACCAATCGTGTGGTGATCCTTGCGGGAACTTTGTGTTCCAAGTGATTGAGAAGAGAAAGCTCACTCGGTCCGAGGGACCGTTTGAGAGAGGGAAGGGTTGAAAGAGACCCGGCCTTTGTGGCCTCCTCAACGGGGAGTAGGTTTGAGAGAACCGAACCTCGGTAAAACAAATCCGCGTGTCTCACTTCGTTATTCGCTTGCGATTTGTTTTGCGCCCTCTCACACGGACTCTAGTATATTTCTAACGCTAACCCGGCTTGTAGTTGTGATTATTTTTGAGAATTTCAGTTTCGCCCTATTCACCCCCCCTCTAGGCGACTTTCACCAGCGTCATGGTTGCACGCAGGGCACCATCATTACCCGTCACCGTGGTAAGCCAGATGGGACGCCGGTCTTGTTCCTTGTAGCCTGAGCTGGCAGGGATAGGGTAATGATGTATCCCCTGTTGGCGCGGTCAATCCGAGCCCAAGGTCGAGCGAGGCGGAGACTTCTCTTGAGGCCGAGGCCGGGGTCGGGCGAGGACGCGATTCCTCCCGAGACCGAGGTCGAGGCCGAGTCCGGGGGTCGGGCGAGGCGGAGACCTCCTCCCGAGGCCGGAGCCTAAGGTCGGGCTAGGCGGAGCTTCCTGTTGCGCCCGAGGCCGAACTCGGTGGTTGATCGTGACTTGTTGTCAGTCTTCGCCTGGGTGGTTGGCACGGCAGTCGGAGCGGGGCGAGCGGCGCTGTTTTCTCGTCATATCGGACAGTAAAAAGGAGGGGTGAAGTGACTGCGGTCACTTCGGCCTAGCCGACTGAGGCGCGTGTGTCAGGATACCGCATCAGGCGTCCCTTGCATTGAATGCGCTTGTAAGTGGTCGGTTGGTGAGGCAGTCTGGCCAAGGTTGCTTCACAACAAAGCCTGCCCGAGCCAGGCTTCAGAAGAGCCGAGGGGGTGCCCGCTGCCTGAGGAGGCCCTCGGGCGAGGCGTGAACTCGTCTGGGACTACTGCTCCGGCCCAAGGCTGGGCTCGAGCGAGGTCGCGTCCCTTGGGTAGACGAAGCCTTGACTTGAATCGCGCCCGTCAGTTGGTCCGAGGGTGTTTACCAGCCGTGATTAGGAGTGTTGGGGGTACCTCTAATTATGGTACCCGACAACCGGACTATCCGGTGTGCCACCCGACAGAAGGCAAGAATTGCCTTCCCAGATTGCCTCCAACGGCTCCTAGCTGCCTTAGGGCTATAAAAGGGACCCCTAGGCGCATGGAGGAGATACCCAAGCATTCTTTGATCATCTCTAAGCACCATGACTCCATTCTCGCGCTTTTGATTCTTTGTGATAAGTGACTTGAGCTCTAGTTGAGTAGAGAACTCCCCGCATTGTGTTGTGAGCTCAAGTTATGGCTTGTGAGCATGTTTGTGTTCGTGCTTTGAGTCTTGTGTGTGTTGCTCTCCCCTCCCTTACTTCCGTGCTTCTTTGTGATCATCAATTGTAAGGGCGAGAGGCTCCAAGTTATGGAGATTCCTCGCGAACGGGATAGAGTAAAAGAAAGGAAAACACCGTGGTATTCAAGTTGATCATTGGATCACTTGAAAGGGGTTGAGTGCAACCCTCGTCCATTGGGATGCCACAACATGGAGTAGGCAAGTGTTACTTGGCCGAACCACGGGATAAATCACTGTGTCTCTTGTGCCTGTTTTCTTCGTGACCATTGTGTTTCACAAGAGCTTGGTCCTTAGCCACTTGATTCTATTGAGCTAACACTTAATCAAGTTTTGTGGCTACAGGTGTTTGATTTTTACAGGATCACCTATTCACCCCCCTCTAGGTGCTCTCAATTGGTATCAGAGCCATTCTCTTCACACAAGGGACTAATCGCCCGAAGAGATGGATCCTAAGGGAAAGGGAATGGTGGTCAACGACAAGACAAAGGAGTCCATCGTTAACGAGCCAAGAGATGATAAGCCCTCGGACTCTGGCTCGAGTCATAAGAAGAAGGACAGGAAGAAGAAGAGGCACATCAAGAAGATCGTCTACTACGACAGCGACGAGTCTTCCTCTTCCCCAAGAGATGACGAATACGAAGAGAAAAAGAAACCGGTTAATTCGAATTTTTCTTTTGATTATTCTCGTATTCCGTTTAATTCCAATGCTCATTTACTTTCAATTCCACTCGGGAAACCTCCGCACTTTGATGGAGAAGACTACCCATTTTGGAGTCACAAAATGCGTAGTCACCTATTCTCTCACCATCCAAGTATTTGGGAGATTGTTGAAAACAGAATGCTTTTTGATAGTACTAACAACCGCGTTTTCATTAATGAGCAAATCCATAAAAATGCACAAGCTACCACTGTTTTGCTAGCATCCTTGTGCAGGGACGAGTACAATAAGGTGAGCGGCTTGGACAACGCCAAGCAAATCTGGGACACCCTCAAGATCTCTCATGAGGGGAACGACGCCACCATGATCATCAAGATGGAGTTGGTGGAAGGCGAACTAGGGAGGTTTGCAATGATCATGGGAGAGGAGCCAACGCAAACGTACAACCGGCTCAAGACCCTGGTCAACAAAATCAGGAGCTATGGAAGCACGAGATGGACCGATCACGACGTCGTCCGGCTCATGCTCAGGTCCTTCACTGTTCTTGATCCTCATCTTGTGAATTCAATCCGTGAGAATCCTAGGTACACAAAGATGACGTCCGAGGAAATACTTGGAAAGTTTGTAAGCGGGCGTATGATGATCAAGTAGGCAAGATATGTTGATGAGGCATTGAGTGGCCCAATGCCTATCTACGAGCCTCAAACCGTTGCTCTCAAAACAACAAGCAGCAGGGAGGCGCTACCTAGCAAGGTGGCGCAAGTTGAGGCGGCCGGGCTAAACGAGGATGAAATGGCCCTCATCATTAAGCGCTTCAAGACGACGCTAAAAGGACGCAAGGAGCATCCCAACAAAAGCAAGACAAAGGGAAAGCGCTCCTGCTTCAAGTGTGGTAAGACTGGTCACTTTATTGCTAACTGTCCCGATAATGATAGTGACCAGGGACAAGAAAAGAGCGGGAAGAGGGAGAAAAAGAAGTCCTACAAGAAGGCGAAGGGCGAGGCGCACCTTGGCAAGGAGTGGGATTCGGATTGCTCTTCGTCCGACTTCGACGATGAAGGACTCGCCGCCTCGGCCTTCAACAAGTCGTCTCTCTTCCCCAACGAGTGCCACACCTGCCTCATGGCAAAGGAGAAAAAGGTAAACGCTCGAGATACCCCTACGTATGCTTCTTCAAGTGATGATGAATCTAGTGATGATGAAGTAGACTACACAAGTTTATTCAAAGATTTAGGTAGAACTAAAATTGATAAGATCAATGAATTGATTGATGCCTTAAATGAGAAGAATAGATTGTTAGAAAAGCAAGAAGATATTCTATATGAAGAGCATGACAAATTCATTAGTGTGCAAAAATCTCTTGCTTTAGAAGTAAAAAGGAATGAGATGCTTTCCTCCGAATTATCTACTTGTCATGAAACTGTGTCTAGCTTAAGAAGTATTAATGATGATTTAAATTCTAAGCTAGAAGTTGTTAATAAATCTAGTTCTTGTGTAGAGCATGTTGTTATCTGTAATAGATGTAAGGATTTTGATGTTGATGCATGTGTTGAGCACCTTACCTCTATTACAAAATTAAATGGTGAAGTGGCTAGTCTTAATGCCCAACTTAAGACTAGCAAAAATGACTTTGATAAACTAAAATTTGCAAGGGATGCCTACACTGTTGGTAGACACCCCTCTATTAAGGATGGGCTTGGCTTTCGAAAGGAAGCCAAGAACTTAACAAGTCAAAGGGCTCCCATTTTCACCAAGGAGAAAGGGAAGGCCCCTATGGCAAATAGTGCTCAAAGAAATCATGCTTTCATCTATAGTGATAGAAAGTTTTCTAAAAATGCTCATAGGAGTTATGCTTATGATTCACATGCTATGATTGCATCAAGTTGTTCTTTTGTGCATGGTAGAAATATGCCTAGGAAAAATGTTGCTCATGTGCCTAGGAAAGTTTATAATGAACCTTCTACAATTTACCATGCTTGCAATACTTCTTTTGTAATTTGTCGTAAGAATAAGAAAGTGATTGCTAGGAAGTTGGGGGCCAAATGCAAAGGAGACAAGACTTGCATTTGGGTCCCAAAGACTATTATAACTAACCTTGTAGGACCCAACAAGAGTTGGGTACCTAAAACCCAAGCCTAATTTGCCTTGCAGGTTTATGCATCCGGGGGCTCAAGCTGGATTATCGACAGCGGATGCACAAACCACATGACGGGGGAGAAGAAGATGTTCACCTCCTACGTCAAGAACAAGGATTCCCAAGATACAATCATATTTGGAGATGGGAATCAAGGCAAGGTCAAAGGCTTAGGCAAGATAGCCATCACTAATGAGCACTCTATCTCTAATGTATTTCTAGTAGAGTCAGTAGGCTATAATCTGCTATCTGTTAGTCAATTGTGCCACATGGGTTATAATTGTCTATTTACAAATGTAGATGTGTCTGTCTTTAGAAGGAGTGATGGTTCACTAGCTTTTAAGGGTATACTAGATGGCAAACTCTATTTAGTGGATTTTTCGAAAGAGGAGGCCGATCTAGATGCATGCTTAATTACTAAGACTAGCATGGGCTGGCTGTGGCATCGCCGTCTAGCACATGTTGGGATGAAGAACCTTCACAAACTTCTAAAGGGAGAACATGTGTTAGGTCTAACAAATGTGTTTTTCGAAAAAGATAGACCTTGTGCAGCTTGTCAAGCAGGCAAGCAGGTGGGAAGCGCTCATCACAACAAGAATGTGATGACCACATCAAGACCTTTGGAGCTACTTCACATGGACCTCTTCGGACCCGTCGCCTACCTCAGCATAGGAGGAAGTAAGTATGGTCTTGTTGTTGTTGATGATTTTTCCCGCTTCACTTGGGTATTCTTTCTGCAGGATAAATCAGAAACCCAAGGGACCCTCAAGCGCTTTCTAAGGCGAGCTCAAAACGAGTTTGAACTCAAAGTGAAAAAGATTAGAAGCGACAACGGGTCCGAGTTCAAGAACCTTCAAGTGGAGGAGTTTCTTGAGGAGGAAGGAATCAAGCACGAGTTCTCCGCTCCCTACACACCACAGCAAAACGGTGTGGTAGAGAGGAAGAACAGGACGCTTATAGACATGGCGAGGACGATGCTTGGAGAATTCAAGACGCCCAAGCGGTTTTGGTCGGAAGCTGTGAACACAGCTTGCCACGCCATATTCCGGGTCTACCTTCATCGCCTCCTCAAGAAGACGTCGTATGAACTTCTAACCGGTAACAAACCCAACGTGTCTTATTTTCGTGTATTTGGGAGTAAATGTTACATTCTAGTGAAGAAAGGTAGGAATTCAAAATTTGCTCCCAAAGATGTAGAAGGGTTTTTGCTAGGTTATGACTCAAATACAAAGGCGTATAGAGTCTTCAACAAATCATTGGGTTTGGTTGAAGTCTCTAGCGACGTTGTATTTGATGAAACTAATGGCTCTCCAAGAGAGCAAGTTGATCTTGATGATATAGATGAAGATGATGTTCCAACGGACGCAATTCGCACCATGGCGATTGGAGATGTGCGACCACAAGAACACCAAGTGCAAGATCAACCTTCTTCCTCAACAATGGTGCACCCCCCAACTCAAGATGATGAATAGGTTCCTCAAGAGGAGGCATGTGATCAAGGGGGAGCACAAGATGTCCAAGAAGAGAAGGAAGAAGCACCACGGGTCCCTCCAACTCAAGTTCGAGCGACGATTCAAAGGAATCATCCCGTTGACCAGATTTTGGGTGATATAAGCAAGGGAGTAACTACTCGCTCATGTCTAGCTAATTTTTGTGAGCATTACTCTTTTGTCTCTTCCATTGAGCCTTTCAGGGTAGAAGAGGCCTTGCTAGATCCGGACTAGGTGTTGGCCATGCAGGAAGAGCTCAACAACTTCAAGCGAAATGAAGTTTGGACACTGGTGCCACATCCCAAGCAAAACGTTGTGGGAACCAAGTGGGTGTTCCGCAACAAGCAAGACAAGCACGGGGTGGTGACACAAAACAAGGCTCGACTTATGGCAAAAGGTTATGCCCAAGTCGCAGGTTTGGATTTCGAGGAGACTTTTGCTCCTATGGCTAGGCTAGAGTCGATTTGCATTTTGTTAGCCTATGTCGCTCACCATTCTTTTAGGTTGTTCCAAATGGACGTGAAGAGCGCTTTCCTCAACGGGTCAATCAAGGAGGAGGTGTACGTGGAGCAACCCCCTGGCTTTGAGGATGAACGGTACCCCGACCACGTGTGTGTAACACCCGGTTTTAAAGAACAAAGCCGGGTGCATCTCATACATGCGC